>OV656692.1:2512500-5012500 GCA_927399405.1 Agonopterix arenella
CGAAATCTTGATCGCATACGCGTAATGAAGACTTTCGGTTTTTTTTTTTCACTGTTATCGTCGGAATCGGTTATAGGTAATGCAAATTGTTTAGTTACCTACAACGTATGTAGTTCTTGGGTTTAACTACGATATAACGGATTTAAGGGCCTATGTCGAAAAATAATTGAAGCGAAATGGGCGTGTGATGGCTTATATTACTGCCTGATGCGAGAGAAAGAGATGGGGCGGCGCGCGCGCCTGAATTATAAATCAAGTCTCGTGTTTCTATTATTCACCATTTAGCAGTTCCAAGCGTTTATCCATAAAGACTGAGGCTACTTTGGCTTGTTTTTCTATCGAGAAAATGTGTCTTAATCGTGTTTCAATTTACACATATCCGCTAATCATACCTACTCCTACTGTTAGTACTTCATGATATATTTCGCTTTGAAGAATCCTATTTTTTTTCACATAGCCTCTTAATAATGTTCGTCTGCTATGCTCGTTGGATTATTTTCGTATTTCGCGACAGAAACCAACGAGAGCGAGCATTTGGTAGCCGAAGCGCATTGTTAAATCAATTAAAACAGGTCTTTGTTTATATGCTACTATAAGTACTACTACTGACAGTTTTTTAAGATGAACCGACCATCAAACTGAACAACTGTCTCTAAGGGATTTACGTCGATATCGCGAAAAAAAATCAGCTGTCCTATACATTTGGGTTAGGCATGTATCGGAAAACTGATGTTTTTTCCGGGATTTAAATGTTAGTCCAACAGAAAATGTTGTTTAGATTGATTTGTAAAGAAATAACCTGTAGTGTATTGTACTTGTTAGATTATTTTCATCTTATAATACAAATCGCGCCTTTCTGAATCTTTTATAATGCTTACAGCCAAGGAGTGGAACGCCCTGCCTGCGTCAGTATTTCCGAGCGCTTACAACCCGAATTCCTTTAAAGTTTGAGAGCAAACCCATACGTAATAAAAAAAAACAATATTCTTCTTCTATTTTGTAGAGTTTTCTCTGTCGCACTTTGTAGAATGACAATATATGGAGCTTCACCTATAGACAAAGACGGCTATACAAATTCAAATATCATAATTATCATTCTTCTGATGTAAGTAAGTACTACCTAGTAAAAGTGGTTCCAAGCTCATCCGCATCCTTCTGATTCTAAAACATAAATCCAACAAACACTTTAGAGAATAGCTTAATCACAAACGCGGCCCAGGAAATGTAAGAAATGTCTCCTACTTCAGAAAAAAAAACATAATTAAAGACAGTCACATAAACTACGTAACTGTAAAATTACCAGCAAACCACTGGATGCCATTTACTACAATTTGTTTAACAGATGCCGTGCGAATCTAGCGATCTAAACACTTATATCCAACGCATAAGGATTATGTTGAGAGACTTCATATTTGAAAATGTAAGTTGCACATTCAATTTAACAAGCAGTTGAGTGCAAAAACTTGTCGACTTTAAGTTGACACGTATTAAATCCTAAAGCAATTTGTTGGTGAACTTTGTTAGTGAACAATATGATTTGAAATCGTCTGTCACATAGGCTCACTACAAATTCCCACCAATACAACTCCTGTAAACCAGGATCAACAGCAGTGACCACTCAACACTAGACAATGAAGTCCTGCGAGCCCGGGGCAAGGAATATATACGGTCTAACAAAATTAGGTGAAACTATTTTAAGGGGATGATCAAACCATCAAACTGAACAACTTTCTCTATGGGACCAACATTCAATTCGCGAAAAAAAATCTGCTGTCCCATACAGTTCGGCGAGTAGGTTTGTATGGAACAGCTGATTTTTTTTCGCGATTTTGATATTGGTCCCATAGAGAAATTTGTTTAGTTTGATGGTCTGAGCATACCCTTAAAATTGTTTCAGCTAATTTTGTTAGACCTTATATAAGAGTACAATACTCTAATCTGTCTTGGAACCGGTAAGTTACCTGGTGCCGTACAGGATGATTGCTTAATACTGTGTTGTGTGCGAAATGCTAGCCAACTGTCACTTCTTGACAACATCATTGCAATCTGAAAGCATTGACGTACAATAGGATGGACGCCGCCGGGTATACTACAAAATTCTCGAAAAAAGTGTCAGAGACTAAACTACACAAACCTAAGTACCATAAACTAACTAAAAACATTGAAAATGCTGAAATTATTTTCCATTCCACTCGGGGCAGTGGAATGGAAAAGGTGCGCACCGCGAGCCCGCGCGAGCGCGTAGTTGGCCGATCTAACAAAGACTGTCGCGTAATTGGTTCTCTTTTAACGTTTTGGTACTCTTTTGGTTCGGACACTTTTGAGCGCGGACCCTACGTCCATTAGTTGGTAAGTCAACGGCTGAAAGCCTAAAATATTTTAAAAGTGACTCTTGCTACTGCAAGAAAGTTAATATTTGTACTAACGTTCCTACTCAACGCATGAAATGGATTTACTGTCGTGAGTATAGGAATGTTTTGTCTATATCCAGGGTGTTTCTTAATATACTGGCGGATTTTTAGGGGATGATCAAGACCATCAAGCTGAACAAATTTCTCTACAGTACCTACTAACAACGAAATCGCGTAATTATAAATTGCTGTCCTATACATAAAAAACCTTCAGAACCTACTCTGTAATATATTATTAAGAATAACCCTATATGGAAGTTAATCGATAACTTTTTACGCGCCATTATTAAACTATTAACACTAACCCTTAAGTAAAATGCTTAATTCGTCTACAACTTAAAAACCTTTAACTTTTTAGTACCGTCCTATACAGGGTGTAACATAAAATCGGACAGTTACTTAAAGGGGTGCTTCAGACTTCTCTATGGGACCAATATTGAAATCGCGAAAAAAAATATCTGCTGTCCCATACATTTCAGTCGAGTTATGTTTGCAGTTTTGTATGGGACAGCGGATTTATTTTTCGCGATTTCAGTGTTGGTCCCATGGTAAAATTTGTTCAGTTTGATGGTCTCGGGTTTGCTGGAAGAAATCTCTTTAGAGATAAGCTCGCCCTTTGTAATTGTCTATTATGTTGTTTTCATGTATATTTCTGTGTGTACAATAAAGTGTTATAATAAAATAAATAAATAAATAAATAAATGGTCTGAAGCCCCCCTTTAAGTGACTGTCCCATTTTATATTACAACCTGTATAGCTAATACATCCATAATTAAGTACAAAAAGACATTAATTTACATTAAACTTCCCACTTTGATAATTAACAGTCAAATAGGTACCGACAGAATGTAATTAATAAAATAGTTTAACTTATTTATAGTTAAAATTGAACCTTATGAATAAACATTTTTACTTTCAAGAAGACATGGTTTATACCTCCATACTTTCTACTAAATATTCAAGCTATTTTCTGTGACTGACCGATTTTTTTTAAAGATTTTTTTATATAACTCGCTTTGAAATGCCGACTGCTCAATTAGTGCATTAAGTAAAAGAAACAACATTTTTACTAAAATACTTTACATTTTTCTAATACTATGAAGATAAATATCAGTAAAATTAATGAAGATGTCAAAAGGCTTTTTTTATTACTTTCAATGTAAAATGTATAGATCATCATCATCGGCCATGTCATCAGCCTATAAATTTTTTTCAGTTTATTTTATAAAGAAAATGTTACATATTTGTTTTCCTACTTAAGCTTTCCTAATTGGGTTTCTTTGTAGTAAGCGAGTCGCTGTTTACAGCATACATATAAATACGTGCCACTGCTGGGCTTAGCCAGTTGGCCTCTAGATCGCGAGGAAACCTGCACTGCAACGCTGAAGAAGAGATAAGAGAAGTGGCAAATAAATGATATCTATTTCTAAAAAGAAATCTGATGCGTATGTGAAGTCCACCAATCCGCATTGGGCATGTGTGGTGGACTAACGCACATACACCCTTAACATGGCACTTAGATAGTTATTCAAGCACCAGCCTCTTCAAGGCGAGAGTGAATAGGCACATTTCTAAGTAAGCATGCTACATCTTCGGCCTCATCGTCACTTAACATCAGGTGAGATCGGGGTCAAATGCTTACCTATCAGACATAAAAAAAAAAAAAAAAAAACTCTCACCTTAAGGTGGTTTCAGTCCATAAAAAGTTTGACGCACAATACGCGTAGACGGAATTAATAAAAGTAATATTTTTTATATGGAAAAATAGTTTAGAAAATCTAGTTGCCGCGTTACAAATAACATTTGCAATTTATAATATAATTACAGCATACAAGATATAAAGCTTTTAAAATTTTGTATGAAAAATTCAATCTTCGTAATTATTTTATAAATTTTGTAATATATATTCTAAACTATTTTTCCATATATACAAAGTTACTTATATTAATACCGTCTACGCGTATTGTGCGTCACAGTTTTGTATAAAATTGACCCCTCTGCGACCACCTTAAGAAGTCTTTTTTTAAATCAATTGCGGAATCTGACTCAAACCAAAAACGGAAAAGTATACTGGAAACGGTAGGTATAAGAAAGAGTATCTAGTACATAATACACCGGAACTAAACAGTTCTTAGGCTTATGCCCCAGCAGTGGGGACGAGATAAAGACACGGAAAAAATAATTAATAAGTAAAAAAATTGTATCACAAACTGGTGGTGATTGTCAAAGGCGCAAGGATTTGGGCAGAAATCCTATAATTAAAACACCAGAAACTAAAAAGAAAAAAATCCTATAATTTATTCATCTCAATGGACACCGATCGAAAAGCATTGTACCGATGCGATGCCCAAAAAAAAGACGGAAAAGACGAAACCCGATATTGAGTACCCATTTATCTGTTACGTTTCATGAACCATTGGCTCGTATAGGATGACACTATCCCACAGGACCTTTCGCCTATTAAAAAGCACCCTTAACACTCGAAGTTAAGAATGGAATTAGTCTGAACACAAAAGCTTTTAGAAGATATTACACGTAAAACAAGACTCAGGAACAGGAACAACGCCAAGCGGTTGAAGACCATCAGACTCTTGTTAAGGCGTTATAAACTGTAAGCCTTTAAAAATATGGATCAAAATTAATTTTCAATGTTGGGTAAATTTTAAAGAGCCCAATACAGCGGGCGGTCTGTATGTCCGTAAGGTAAAAATATTAATAGTTTATGTAGGAACGAATGACGATTAATTTTAAAGAAACAGGGAGCCGAATAAAATATCAATTTTTGTGATATCGTGTCGTGTGATTGAATAAAGAGAAGGGTTTATTAGTTTTGTTTGTTTTGTATAAAGGACCTACACTGTCTTACTGAATCTATTTATAGAAATAACTCGAGATATATATGTTGTGTTTTGAGATTAGAGAAGTAGTTCGATACTGACTCTTAGAAATAATTTTCAGATTTTGCAGAAAACTGTTTATTAAAATTACTGGTCAGTACTAACTTAGCGGCAAATGCCTAACAGGAAACAGAAAGAAACAGTTTCAAAATCTAATGGTTGGCAGCGATTTCCAATTTTGTAAAAACAGAGCTATATTTTCATAAGCTTCTTCAAATTCGCATAAAAAAAACATATTAGAAAAAAAATCTCTCAACCCTTTATAACCACCATCGATGGGAAACAAAAGACTGCGCAAAAACAGAATAATTGCTATTGAAATTTCACCTATATTGCTATATACAATAGAACTCAAACATTTCCTCACTATAACCGTGCGAACGATACAACTTTGCGTTTTTATACTTCGAACAATTAATGTAGGAACGAAGGCGCATCGCACATGTGACTAGGACGTTGATCTCGGTTGAAGTCATGGGAGGGGAGCGGTGAAAAGGGACCTGAGGGCGTAAATCAATTCATTCATTCAATAATAAAAAGTTTAAAATTCATTTATTTTGTGTCAGATCAAAGATCCATAGTAGGTGTTAGTAACAATTGTGGTGTTGGGTGATGGTGGAGTAGTAATTCCCACCAAGAACTGCGTAATACAAAAATGTTGCTCTTGAACGAACGACTTTTTTGCTGTTGTTAGAGCACGAATTGCCTCTGCCTGCGTGGCTCTGACAACAGTATATAAGGTCTAACAAAATTAGCTGAAACTATTTTAAGGGGATGATCAGACCATCAAACTGAACAACTTTCTCTATGGGACCAATATCGAAATCGCGAAAAAAAGATCTGCTGTCCCATACATTTAGGACGAGTAGGTTTGTATGGAACAGCTGATTTTTTTTCGCGATTTCGATATTAGTCCCATAGAGAAAGTTGTTCCGTTTGATGGTCTGATCATCCCCTTAAAATAGTTTCACCTAATTTTGTTAGACCTTATATTAAGAATAGTAAGCGAGGGTCTAAATAGCTCAATGTCTAGGTAGTAGCTGTCAGTCCACCAGGACGTGAATAAAAAATGACACCAATTCTATTTTATATTCTTTATTAGCATGTAAGGTTTTTATTTATACTGTATTTTTTTTGTATGTACATTCCTTTATGGGTTTTTTGCCTGTAATAAAAACTTTTATTATTATTATTAGTTATATTACTATTACTATTAATTCGAGGTGTACAATCGCGCTCAGAGGGCACAAACATACAAACCTCTCACTTCTTCAATATCCATAACAGAAGTCGTTTTATAGAGGCTCGTCTCGGTTCTGAGTAAGTACTATCCATTTTATTAAGCCCGAATCTGATGCGTACTTGCATCAGATTTTATAGGAGTACGTGGGTATAGGGCGACTCCTTGACCTATCTCATTCACACTATGCCTTGCAAAATTCTAAATAATGCCTGACTGAATATTAACAATTAGGCTGTCATGGGATCTCGTATCATAGGTAACTCTTCATAAGTATAGTGAATCTCCTCTTATTTAGGTTTTTAGTTTTTTACCCGTCATTTATGCACACATTTTCCAATTTTTGGCGGCTGTATTGTACCCTAAAAAGGAATATGGTTTGTATGATAATATACAAGGTGAAATTGATATCATTAGCATCCTTTTAAACTAAGAGTCTACCCATCGAACTGAAGAACTTTTACTATGGGAGCAAACCGATCGAAGCAAAAAATAAATCAGCTGTTGCATACATTTGAGTCGCGAACTCGCGCGTCGACATTGCAGTTTAGTATGGAACAGCAGATTTTTTATTTGCTCCGATCGGTTTGCTCCCATAGTAAAAGTTGTTCAGTTTGATGGGTATAGGTACTCTTAGTTTAGAAGGATGCTAATGATACCAATTTCAAACTGCAAATCATTGTTAAAATTCATATTTTCCTAAATATAAGGTCTAACAAAACTAGGTGAAACTATTTTAAAGGGATGATCAGACCATCAAACTGAACAACTTTTTCTATGGGACCAATATTGAAATAGTGAAAAAAAAATCTGCTGTCCCATATATTTACGTCGAGTAGGTTTGTATGGAACAGCAGATTTTTTTTCGCGATTTCGATATTGGTCCCATATTGAAAGTTGTTCAGTTTGATGGTCTGATTATCCCCTTAAAATAGTTTCACCTAATTTTGTAAGACCTTATATAATGAGTATATTTTTACTAATCGTTTTCCCTATTGTAATGTAAATACTAAAGTTGCTTTTCTCTTATAACTCAAACCAAAAGGCCGTTGACTTCTTGACGAGTTATTTTGTAATTAACACCCGATACTTCGACGCCGGCGCAGACGAGTCTGTATTGTGATATTATACAAAAAAATCTCACTTCAAAACGAAGATATCATTAGCTCGTTTCGAATTTGATTTGGTAGGTATTTCATTATCATTATTTGTTTTTTTACTGTCAATTTCTTGTTGGTTAAAAATGTATCAGCACGAGTAAACTGTCGTGTCGTTAACGTATCGAATACGATGATTTGAACGGCGCTTCTGTTAAAAATGAATCTCAAATTTTATTACAGTCAAATTCATCATCGTCATTCTCTTTCCCTTATCCCATCAATATTTTCGCATTGGCGCAATATGCCATCTTCTTCCATTCATCTCTCTTAGCTGTCATTTCATCACTCCTTTTTCCTACATAATCAATCCACTTTTCTTCGGCCTTCATCTCCTACCTTACACTAAAAATGTTTCGCCGATTTCGAGAGATGTTGACGCTTTGCTGGTAGAAATATAATCTCTCTCAAGCTGCTATCGATTGATTAGGTATACCTGCACTCGAGGCATGAATGCAGTTTTATCGCGCCTGCTGGCTCGTTCGTTCGCGCGCAACAAGAAAGAGAGATAGGGTGCGATAGATATGTAGCCGCGGGTGCAGCACTCCCTCTTTATTTATAGCTAAAAGTTCTTGATCATCTCGCAAGGAATTAGGAATTAAGTACAGTCAGATGTTTCTTTATTATATAAGGTCTAACAAAATTAGGTGAAACTATTTTAAGGGGATGATCAGACCATCAAACTGAACAACTTTCTCTATGGGACCAATATTGAAATCGCGAATTGTATAGAACCGCTGATTTTTTTTCGCGATTTCAATATCGGTCCCATAGAGAAAGTTGTTCAGTTTGATGGTCTGATCATCCCCTTAAAATAGTTTCACCTAGTTTTGTTAGACCTTATATATATGAATGTTTTTGAAGCATAATTTTTTGGCTTACGTTTGCCCCCTGCAGTAATAACAACCAACACCGAGTGTGTAACTCGCTCTACCCAGAAGATATTCTATTGAGTCTTATTTTGAATAATCCAAGGTTTTTATATTAATGTATCTATTAT
Source organism: Agonopterix arenella (assembly GCA_927399405.1). Lineage (NCBI taxonomy): Eukaryota > Metazoa > Arthropoda > Insecta > Lepidoptera > Depressariidae > Agonopterix > Agonopterix arenella. Next base: position 2,521,206 of record OV656692.1, read on the forward strand.
ACTCTAAAACCAATCTTCTTCCTAAAGATACGTTAAACCGGTACATATTTCGGCAACATAAACCAGCGATCAGTTCCAGCCTTCATTTCGCCTGGATGCCAGCTTAATTGGGCGGTTTCTTCGGCAACCGTATAATAATTCCACAACTTAACATTGCCAGTCATAAAACCCAATTACAGTTCTATAAAGTTGAAAATCGCATGGTTACGGATTCAAATTGTAAAGGGCCTTGTAAATTATACATGTAGAGTGGTCCAATACGGATATATGCGATGAAACAAATTGGCGAGATTTAACAGTTTTTTGAGGGTTTCGCATTTTTATTACAGATGTATTAAGAAGTAGTTAATTACTAATGGTAACTATCTAAAGAAAAGTAATAAAATTTACCGACTGAAATTGAAAAAATCACTTAATGCTTAGGCATTTTTTTTCCTTTTTTTTTATGAACCGAGGGAATTAGCTACAATTATTTACTTTAAAACTACCTTTAAAATTGTAATAAGCATCTTTATGGAAATGCAGTTCTAGGAAACTTTTCCATCTTATTTAAGAGCCACGTCCGTAGTGAAATCGCCAATCCATATTCATCCCTTTAAGGGACATACAAACCTGGTATCTACACAACAACAGGGACTTTGTTAGTCTGTGCCAACATAGATTCTATCTCGTCGTCGTCGTAGACCGATTTCTATTCAACAAGGAACCAATCATTGACTATTAGTGTCAACTTCTTCTTTTTATTTTACATGTCTTCGGCAGTCAACTCCGCATATTCGAAGCACCAAAATCGAAAAATAACAATGTTATTCTAAATTAAACTCTATCAACTTACCTCAAAGCGCATTCATCGACGTCACTCTCGCACAGAGTTCCTGTAAAGGTCTGTGGACACTCGCAGGTGTAGGAGTTAAGGCCGTCTATACACGTAGCGCCGTTCTGGCAGAGGTGGCCGGGGCAGTCGTCTATGTCGATCTCGCAGTTCTGTCCTCGGTAGCCTGAGGGAAATATTGTTTTAGTTAGTGATACGGAAAAACGAAAGAGTCCAGAGTAGATTATATGCCTCTAAAAGAGGTGTCTGGGGAATGTAACACTATGGAGAGTAAAAGTTTAGATCTTAATGTTAAGGTAGTAACAAACTAAAATGTAGATTAAAAAACCTAGCTTAGCTAAAATGAATGACAAAGTGAGTAGTGAGTAGGTAAGAGCTGGAGTGTGATTTTTGAATCTCATATGTTGAACTCCGCAGTTGAAAATGAATGGAGATACGAATCTTTCTACTGCTGATTTAACTTTCAAAAATCATACTCTAGGTGTGTTTTTTTTAAAAGTCAAATCAGCAGTAGAAAGATGCATATCTCCATAGTAATTTTGACATTTTCAATTGCTGAGCACAGCAAATGAGTTTCAAAAATCGCACTCCTGATAGTAGAATAAGATGGTTACAAAAATTTTTATGTTGTATGTTTCATTGCTGCTCTAGATTGAGCATAATAATTTTGGCTATAATATAAGGTCTAACAAAATTAGGTGAAACTATTTTAAGGGGATGATCAGACCATCAAACTGAACAACTTTTTCTATGGGACCAATATCGAAATCGCGAAAAAAAATCAGCTGTTCCATACAAACGTACTCGACCTAAATGTATGGGACAGCACTTTTTTTTTTTCGCGATTTCGATATTGGTCCCATAGAGAAAGTTGTTCAGTTTGATGGTCTGATCATCCCCTTAAAATAGTTTCACCTAATTTTGTTAGACCTTATATATTATTTTAATAACCAGTACTTTTTGGAGACTGGGAATGTGATTGAAGTGAGAGATAGCAAGATAAGACGATTGAAAAATAACTGTTGATATTTATTTCATTTATGCTCTAAATGGTTTTAACTTAAGTGAAACACGGTCTTATATGCTCAAACTGCTCAGCAGTTTGGCGATATCAAAAATTGTAAACTTAGATATAAGATTTTGAAATAAAGAAAGAAATAAAAATTAAAACTATCCACAACTTTTATCTTCATTAGAACTATATTAATAAAAAAACCTTAAAAAGTCTCTGCTGATAGTCTTAAATACAAAGCTTTTAAAAAGCATTATGAAAAAGCTTAGACATTGAACCAAAATAGTTTCAACATCCCAAAACTAGTAATGAAATATCCAAACATCTGGATACAGTTACGACTAGGAACAAAAACTACCTACACATTGTAGAAGATGATATCATATGACAAAATTTTAATATTAACATTAATCATCAAATGGGAAGCATATTTTAAAGGGTTATAGCTAGAGAACTATTTATATGACTTTTACAACATGGTGACATCATGAAATGATTTCCCATGTTTGTAGCCAAAATTCATAAGTACACATATTATTAGAATGCGTAAAAAAAATATTATTTTCAGTTTTTTTATTTTATTTATTTACGGCAGATTTACGGACGTTCCGTTTGACAGAGTATTCTCAAGTCGCTCCTATAGATATTTCTGACGTGACTATAGACAAACTTTTTTTTTTTTAATCTTTATTAAAGCCTGAGGCATGCCTGAGGCCATGTCGCTAAGATCGTTTCTCTATTGAGTAAGATCACAGACATTATAATCTATTTATCTATTTATACTTCTCTATTTATCTAATTATAAAGCTGTAACAGAAGTGTGTCTATACATTGAAGATATTAACAAAAAATAAGTTACGATACGGTTTTTAGGTATCCCCGATTCCATATCACCAATTTTTGGATTTTTTAGTCTGTTTGTTTGTGTGTTTATTTGTTTGAAAGAGCATCACGCAAAAACTACTTTTTTTGTTTGATAGCTTATATTTTGACTTAAAATCTGGTACATGATTTGTGTGGACGAAGTCGCGGGTTAACTCTAGTATTATATAAAAAACTAGTAACTACAGAATGAAAAAATAGAAAAATAAATAACTTTATACAGGTATGAAACTGTTTGATCTTCTCTTATTTTTTTTTTTATTTATCCACTGGCTCTAATTACGTGTATAAACTTCTCATTGGCATACAGTACACAAACGCTATCGATTAGCAACTGATTACCTTCGTCAGTGTTCCCACGGACACCATGTGTTAGTGTTTATGTCCGCTCCACACAAAAAGTCCCTCGAATCAAACCATTTTCATACTTATAACTTTGGAATATGAGTTATTTTAGGGGATATCTTCTTGTTATGAACTGTTTGAGATATTAAAACATTACAGGCGCCTGGCAGTAAACGCGTCGTCGCCGTTTTTTTGCTACAAGCTCTTGGATAAATATTTGGGAGGGTCTTTCGTTTAAAGCTGCAAGAATTGCAGGAGTTTTTGGTTGTAAAGATTGTTTAGATTATCGTTAGCACTGACTTGAAAAGAAAAGGAAGCGTAGCATATGCTCACGACTATATTCCCCGAGGGGGTAGTCAGAGATATTCTGTAACCTCAAAACATCCACGTTTCACTAGTAGTACCGAAACTCTGTCCAGTGTCACGGGGAGTGAGCCCGTCGCCAAAGAAAAGGAAAAAGGTGACTATAGATAGTTTTTTAGACATGCATAAGTCTTAAGATTAATTTATTAATTACATATACACAGAACAAAGACTAAATTCAAAGTAACCGTTTTCGCTAATAACGTACAGAAAACATGGTTAAGTGTCACATACAGGGTGTTACAAAAATACAAATAAACATTTAGGGGGTGGTTAAGACCATCAAACTGAACAACTTTGACTATGGGACCAAAGTCGAAATCGCGAAAAAAAATCGGATGTTCCATCATCATCATATCAGCCGATAGACGTCCACTGCTGGACATAGGCCTTCCCTAAAATAAGGAGATTTGCCATAATCGCCATGATGCGATGCATTTGCAATGTTCCATACTAAACTACAGATCTACTCGAGCTAAATGTATAGGACAAAAAGATTTTTTTTTCGCGATTTCGATGTTGGTCCCATAGTGAAAGTTGTTCAGTTTGTTGGTCTAAACCAGCCCCTAAAAGTTTTCAATTTTTATTTTTACTTCTGTAACAACCTGTAAAATTTATAGGTATAAGGTGACCATACTGACCATATAACAATTTGATGTGATCTAATTTGATAGTAACAAAATTTATAAAACAACAAAACAGGAAAGAAAAACCTATAAAGAAATTGCAAAAGCAATAAAGTCAAAAAAGATGATAGTAAAACTATAAAGTTACGAAATGACAGTTTAATTAATTTATCCCTTAATTAACGTAAAAGGCCGATGACATTGTTCAGAAAAAAAAACAATAAAAAGTTGACAGTTAACATAAAACGGTCACCGACGCTACATCTGCGCCAGCGCCGATTTTTTATATCTTTTTTCTATGGGAGCAGAATTTTTATAGATTATTGTAGTAGACATTAAATTAGACAAGACATCGCCGCGGTTTTACTCACAAAATAAAACCATTAAAATGTCCCATAATACTGTTATTGGCTGAATCACTTGATTGTCTGAAAAGAAAGATGATTCCGTGCTTCGGATGGCACGTTGGTCCCGCCCGGCTATTATCTCTGGTGGGGTAGTAGTTAGTTACATAAAAACCACGTCAGAGGCTACGGCCTGAAAAATCTCTGACACCAGGGCTTGCTGCACACACGATATGAAGAAGAAGAATGTTCAGAAATTAATTTATCAATGTCATTAGTAGATCCACAGGGTACTATAATATAGTACATTCGGTAAACCGACACTAAACATTATACCTAAATGCATTTTGTTTACACGTCTGTCAATTTTTTTACCACTATATTATGTCAAAACGATTTTGAACGCAGAGGACATCGGATTTCACACAGTAAATGAAAAAAGTATCTGTCCGCATGCAAAATCTAGTTTTCTATAAAATATAGGTAAATTATAATAATATTAGAGCAGTTCTACATATTTATTATTCCAACTTAAAACTGAAATACCAAGAAAATACCTGTTATCAATAGACCGATCATAATTTCTAAATTAAACCTCATTTGACTAAAGACTGAACTAAGAGTTTTGTACAACTCAAAACCAGAAGTTTATTTACTTACATCAACTTGAACTATCAAAAATCTAAACAATTTTAAATCCAAAAGTATACTAAAGCGCCATCACATTCCTAAGACCGCTATTTAAACTATTACAAGTACCACTTCATACGTGATTGAGTTTACATTATTCATGCCTTCAGACATTCCATATTACGAAAACCATTTAAGAATCGAAATTGACAAACTGACAATACAATTAACATAATATTAGGCTGTGAGAGCGTTATAGACTAACATTCCCAGAAACGAACGTATACCTACAGACAAATATTAGAACGTATGCGGAAGCTAATATAGTTAATTCTTGAATGATTTTTTAACACATGTTTAAAGAGGGAGATATTTTTAATCTCAAGAACATGTGTAGATTACTCATTTTAACTTGTTAACTGAATGACTATGAGAGATATATTAATTACGCTCTAGAATTTAGAAGAGGAAATATCTATACTATTATAAAACTGTAACAGGAAGTTTGTCTGTACATTGAAGATATTAACAAAAAAAAAGTTACGATATGGTTTTTAGGTGTCCCTGATTCCATTTCACCAATTTTTGGATTTTTTTGTCTGTCTGTTTGTTTGTGTGTTTGTTTGAACGAGTATCACGCAAAAACTACTGAACCGATTTTGATGAAACTTTTTTTGTTTATTAGCTTATGATCTGACTTAAAATCTGGTATATAATTTGTGCGGACGAAGTCGCGGGTTAACGCTCGTGGTTCATAAAACCAAAATAGCATGAGACAATAAAACTCTCAAATAAGTGACGATGACGTACTAGATGTCAAAATAGGAATAATGGTAGATGAAGAATAGGATTGTAGACAATAAATAACATAAGAAAAGACGAACTTTATGTTTTCAATAATAGACGATAATAGTCAGGGAGAACTTTAGTACTATTATATTATACGAGCGTTAACCCGCGACTTCGTCCGCACAAATTATATACCAGATTTTAAGTCAGATCGTAAGCTATCAAACAAAAAAAGTTTCATCAAAATCGGTTCAGTAGTTTTTGCGTGATACTCGTTCAAACAAACACAAACAAACAGACGGACAAAAAATCCAAAAATTGGTGAAATGGAATCAGGGACACCTAAAAACCATATCGTAACTTTTTTTTTGTTAATATCTTCAATGTACAGACAAACTTCCTGTTACAGTTTTATAATAGTATAGATTATATTTTTTTACTAACAAGTCGATAATCGAATGACATCGATCGAATCAATAAGTATATGTTTTTCATTGGGTCTTTTGGCAATTCTAGATGATGGACATGATGACCAGAAAATGATCATTATCATCATCTCCCAAGGCCTCAGGCCTCCCCCAAGGATCGCCATAACGACCGGTCCTGCGCTGCTCTCATCCAACGGGTTCACAAGGTCGTCGTCGAGGGGGGCCTAACCACGCTGCGCTATTCGGTACGCGGTCGCCACTCGAGAACTTTTCGGCCCCATCGGCCATCGGTTCTGCGAGCAATGTGCCCCGCCCACTGCCACTTTAATTTAGCAATTCTTTGGGCTATGTCAGTTACTCTGGTTCTTCTGCGGATCTCTTCATTTCTGATACGATCTCACAGGGAAACTCCGAGCGTAGCCCTCTCCATTGCCCTTTGGGTGACTTTCAGCCTTTTTATGAGCCCTTGAGTGAACGACCACGTCTCTGTTCCATATGTCATCACTGGCAACACAAACTGATCGAAGACTTTCGTTTTAAGACTCTGCGGTATTACCAGAAAATACAACATTATATTTCATCTTTTATAAACTTTTATCTCTACGTAATGTAAAATCCTGTAACCTAAAATACAGACCCACTGAGAATTGAACTAAAATTGATGACTAATTGATTGAGCAACCATTTTGAACAAGTATACCACTGTAACCATAACCAATACTTACATCAACGGGGAGTGTTAATTAAGTAGGTTCTCATTTCCATTCCCACACTTGGGTATCGTGACGTCATAAATGAGAAGTCTATTTTATTTAAGTGTTCGCTTGATGGATGGAAACGTCCCATCCCCTCTGGGAATTTTGGTAAGAGCCTTGAGGATATTTTTAGATGAAGAATGTTATATACCCTGTGTGTTCTAAAGGTTATTTCTCCTATCATTTAATTATATCTACGTACGGACAGATTGATGAATTAAAAAACAGTGAAAACATGTACCAATGTAAAGCTTTTATTTTCTCCGAAGTTTTGAGGCAGGCATAGTGTGCATCACAGAGAAATGACACATTCCCCTAGGGTGTGCTGTGCATGGGTTTTTTAGTACCTAATCAATGTAGGTATAATGTAACTCTTAAAATAGGGTCCTTCTTGACATGCTGACGGATATGTAAGGGGATGATCAGACTATAAAACTAAACAACTTTTACTATGAGACCAAGTCCAAAAAGCGAAAAAAATCTACAGTTCTATACAAAACTGCAGTCCTACTCGACCCAAATATACAAGACAGAACCCTAGACTGAACCAGAAGATTTTTTTGAACCAGAAAGTTGTTCAGTTTGACATAGTCTGATCATCCTTTTAAAAAACCGTCCGCATATTAAGTTAGACCCAATATAATAAAAGTAAACGCCGCTCAAATTTAACATGTTTTCAACAAAATCACAATACAGAAAGAAGAGAGCAGACCACGGCAACGTAAGTAACCAACCAAATACAGAAAGGAAGTTACAAAACATGGTACATGTAGGTAACGATGACTTAATGACCCTGCCGACGGTTCTTAATACAACACCTGCTGTGATTAAACCGTACGGCACAGCTAGAAACTAGCAATTTAGCGAATTTGTTAGATTTTGAAATTAATACGACATCTCTGAGAAATAGGCTTTTGAAGTAGGAGACATACAAAATCATTATTAGAGTTAATAATATAACTGTATAAAAAAAACTGGATACTAGACAAAATGTAGTCATCTTTTAGGTTATATTTTTTCTACGTTTCAAGACTACTAAATGTACCGATTCAAATTTCCACCATCTTAAATTGCTGGTTTAAATAGTATGATACTAAATTTTATCACACTTTTTTTTCATTCGTATCGAGCTCTTAAACAATGAAGAGAAACATCATGAGAAAACCATGCATATACAAGAGAAGAAATTCGGATGCGTAAGTGTCTGTAAAGTTGGACAATCCACATTGGGCATATGTGGTGGACTAACACCCATAGTGCTGGGTACGATGGAAACTGATGATGATGATGACTCATGACAACAAACAGAAGGAAAGATAGGATGTAAACACTTTAATTTGCAGTTATTCCGAAACTTTCTGACTCAAAAAGCGTAACATTAACAATCTACATGTTGCAAGTCAGCACCATTTTGCAAGAGCGTAATGAAGCTAATGAACGCGAGATGCGCTTGCTCCGCAAACTATATAAAATTGTGACGTAACGTATCATTTCGAAATACGGACATCATTCGTGACATTTTGACATATCTGTTTCATGTAAGAAGTCAACTCTCAAAACACTTATCGTAAGAGCTTTAAGTCGAAAATGTTGTGACTCTGGTGACTCTATTCATATGGCATTAATAATGTTTTTGCGAATTATTATGCCTAATGAAGTTTATGAACTGTGCAAGAATTAATGGAGATGTTTTGAAATGAAATGTTTGTAAGATTTTCACTTTGTTTTAGACTGCAAGGCAAAGGCTTCTCATGAATAAGAGTGACAGGAAGAATCCTTGTGTAATTTTGTCTTCATTGTGCTACTAGATGTTCAATGTCCAACCGAAATTGTGTTCTGAAAGTATTTTTGCTTTTTATAGAGGGAGTTTATGTACACCATTGAGGAGATGTGAGACTCCTATTGAAATGGATCGGTCTGATAAATGGGTAACTGGCACTTACGGCAAATGGAAATATAAAAACCAGTAGTGAAACCGGACTTTGAAGAGTTATTTTATTGATTATTTTGTGGTTGGGTTATTGCAAGCAAGGGTCGTTGTAACACTGAGACCAGCGCTGGTCCTTTGTGTTCGCCCCAAGCTCACCCATATTTTACGCATACCTCAGAACTTATGGTATTTTCTTTTCATTCTCGGGAATGCAGGTTTCCTCACGATGTTTTCCTTCACCGCCGAGCTAGTAAATGATAAATACAACCGTACATAAATTCCCAAGAACTTAGTGGTACAGGCCAGGAATCGATCCGTGGCCTCATGATTGAGGCGCTAGCTCTCTTCCGTATGGTATCATCGCTACTGTATATAATACCTAAGTATTTATAGCAATATTTTGTATTTAATTTAATTTTAGAATATCCTCTATATCTACGTTCTAACTCATTCAAGCCAATCTTATTTTAAGACGCATAATTTCCTTATCTACACCTATAAATATAGCAAACATTATTTATAACTTACGCTATAGTATAGTTAACCTAAGTGCAGCTTTCAAACTGGTCGAGTCGTGGTAGCCGCGGGCCACTGCCGACTTTCAACCATAGAGTATAATATAAATGATGCAGACATGCAACTTCGATAATTGATTCTTTACATGCTAGTCAACATGCTACCTACGAACGTGCGGGCACCTGAGGCGATGTATAATTAACACATATTTTCCACATGTTGTCAAGAAAGATAGTAATATAGGACATGATGTTACAAATCTTTACCTAATGTTAAAAGAGGGACTAGAACATGGTACGTATGTATGTACTTTAATTCTTTATATATCAATATTTTGTATTGTGTCAACAGCTGTTGGTCTTCCCAAGAAAAAAAAATTTAAAAAAAATATCTCGAGTAGGTTTTTTTAATTGAAATTAATTGTATTTGAGATACTATTGACTACTAGAAATATTCAATAGAATGTGCCTTAATAAATATTATATTATGTTTGCACGAATCTATTTAAATAGTTAAAGGGGACGAAAAAGAGTCCTCGTTTGCGTTTATTATTAAAAATTGACGAAGGTATTTGATAACTCTCATATTAATTAAAAAACTTTAGATTATCAACCAAATATTTCGATTAATTGACTACACTATTACTACCAGTAACAGTATATTTCTAAAATTGTTATTATGTACCAACGCTATCTTTTGATTTGAATCTATGTATAATAATGGCGTATCTACATTTTATATTCTTATCTAGCTCTTAAACTTGTGAATTGTTAAACTATACTTAACTTTGCAGTTACATAATAATAGACTACATAGAAAAAAATGGTGTTTGACCGCTGTCCTTACATTGACTTAGTTTCTGCTACAATTTATTCTTGTGTAAATAGTAATTTTATTTGTCAGGTCAATTTTTGCCTTAGGCTTAGAACAGAAAACAATAGTGATTGCATGCATGCAAAATTGAACTTTATGCATAAAGCAAAACTTAAAGATAATCTGATAAAGGATCTATCATCATCAAAATCTAAATCTGTATTAAAGAACAAGGTAAGGATAGGATATCCTTTAAAATATATGAGATCAACAGTATCAGATAAGTCGAGAAACGAAAAGGGCATCGTTAAATACGGTCGTAGGTCAAGCTCTACCAGCAAATCGATGACAGATATAGAAATAATTGGACATCCAGCTACGCTGATAAACCATCTTAACGGTCGTAAAATTTTATGGAAATTCATTGACTTAATTTTCTGGTGATGAAATAGATATAAAATAGGACCCAGTTGGTATCCTTGGGTGCCCCTAAATTTCCATTATTTAGTAAGTGTTTAATTTCAAAAATTAATAAGCTTTTGGGGAATTTGTGAGCTGAGATGTTTAAGTAGTAAATCAAAATGACTTTTAATTTAGCTGAAACATTAAGGTAACCTCTATAATTATCAATAATAATACGTATTACGCAATCAAAAGCCTCAACTAAATCGCAAATGAATATATTAAGCCCAATAAAGCAACTTAACGTACCGCATGAGGCTACTAGTACACGTATCGTTACGACAAGCTAAAAAGGAGCTAAGCTTAGGAAATACGGCAATGTATATGGAAACGTGACCAAATAGGGTAAATTGTTAGAATCTAAATGGATATTGACACCGTTTTCACTTTCAAATTCGATAATTACACCCGACTGGTTGCAGGAAATCTATAGACTAAAATGGTTAGGTAAACAGATTTTTGAAATATATTTTAAAAATAAAAACATAAGTATGTGCTCGCTCATAAAATACATCCTACAATGTTGCACGGTATATGCCAAATATTTTCGAACCAAATAATAATCGACTTTAAGATCAAGGATTAAAGTTTACTGAACTTCGACAGGTCACGAAATTATAGTAAAAAACCTTCGCATTTTTTTACTCGTCGATGTAGCGTGATCACAATCATTGACATCTCTTAGTATGTCATGATCACGAATATCAGTACAAATCAAGTAAAATAAACCATTTTACTTACCAGCGGGGCATTCGCACTCATATCTCAGCTGATCCATCGGCTTACACCTCCCCCCGTGAAGGCAAGGAGATGGTTCACATGGGACATACTCCGCATCACAATCCCGGCCCGTGTATCCAGGTTCACACACACAGGTGTATGACCCATGGGTGTTAAAGCACCTTCCATGATGGCACGGGCCAGGGCCACTGGAGCATTCGACCACGTCTTCTGTACATCGGGTGCCGGTGAAGCCGAGGGGACAGACGCAAGAGTAGCCAGCGGTGGTGGTGTTGTCTGCGACGCATGTTGCACCGTTTCTGCAGGGTTGTGACGCACAGTGATCTTCGTGGGAGCATTCATCACCTGTTAAAAAGAAATATTGTAATTTAATATTGATGATAATGTAATTAACGAAAAACAATGTAGGTAAGTATGTGAAGAAACATGTAAGTAGGTGATTTGATTTTCGGTCTTTTATATTGAATATTCCTTTCATAATAATCAATCATCTCAACTCCTGGACATATATGCCTCCCCCAAGGATCGACATTTCCTTTATTTGCAATGAATAGAAGAAAAACAATAGGAAATATTGTAGACTGTCTGACTGACTAGAACTGAAATACACAAATTTTATGCCCTGTTTTAAATGACTGGAAATAACAACAATCAGAGAAACCAGAGTAAAGTGGTGGTTAACGAAATAACAAGATAGGTAGTAATTGGTCATAAATATTATAAGGAATTCAGTAGCTTATTGGCAAAACTCGAAACCTACGGCGCTTTAAGTGTTTAATGAAATAACATGGCATACGAATTCAATCATTAAAAGTTCACGAACCTTCGCCAAAATAGGCGTCACGAATTGTGTTCTCACAATTTTGTTACTCGAAAATATTTTAATCAAATTCTGAGTGTTAAACGGTTCAAATCTTTATCATAAGTATGGATAGACACATATCAATAAATAGTCCATAATTGCCTACTTAATTTTACATAATAAATAAAAGCGATATGCTCAATTTGCATTAATGCTCACATGATGGACATAATACGATCATATCAAAGGAGACTATTCTAAATAAATTGCAATTAAGTGTCGGGGATTTTTGTATATTAGTATCGAAAAAATTTGGTTTTATCCTCGATCTAATAAGATGCAAATGGTAAAGTTTTGTTACTAGGTTTTAAAAAGAGCTAATCCGCCTTGTTGGACCAGATTATAAATTATAGCAGAAAAGTTTTTCAAATTTGATTCGAAATAAATATTTAAAGTGAAGTTAATCCTTGTTAGGAGAATCATCAATTTAAAACAGTTCGTTATCTGATCTAACCAAAAATGCATTATTATCTAACCTTTTGAAGTCGCTATAATCTCGGATCTATTAAATATGTATGTCGTCTAACGGAAACAATTTCATACAATAATTAGTCATAATAATACACCATGACAAACATAAAGAATATATTAACAACAAACAACATCATAATCGAACAATGTTCATAATCCGTATCAATAAATAACCTAAAGTAACTAAGACCTACATTAGAATCTAATAAGCAACATAAATACTCCAATCGAACGCAAGGATCGCAATCTACGCACAGACATACCAAATTCGTCATCAATTTAATCGGAATGCTTAGCTGACTAATCGACGAAGTTAACTAAATGACCGAAGAATTCAGTTTGATTGACCGAAACGAGCTCAATTGAAATTACGGACACCATTTCGATCTATATGCAAGTTTAGAAGTCACATTAGTGGACTTTAAAATGCGGTTGTTTTTTGCAATCATTTATTTTGTTTATCTAATCTAAGATTCTAAGGTGCGAATACAAGTAATAATATGTATGTATATTGGTTTTTAAATCTAATATCGTCATACACACTTATCTTGAATAAACTAATGTTATTTCTTTAAAAATATAATGGAACCTATCTTCATTTAAAGTTACACATTCGACTAACTGCTCAATCCAGGAAACTCTTAATTAATCAGGCTTTCTAATAACTTGCACAAACTGGTTTCATTTGTTTTTTTTTTCACTTTAAAAATAAGCATTATGTTTACACTGACCATGTTACTTGAGTCTGGTGACTTAAGTCTCTAGAAAAGAACAATCATATTTTCTACTTTAATTTGAAATCCCCCAGCAATTGCCTCAGTAGCAAATAGAAGTAAGAAAACCGCTACTGTAGGACATTAAAAAAATGAAATATACTATCTCGAGCATACCATAATTACGTGGCAGTGTAAAGCTGCCGGCGCAAGCGCAAAGCTTTTTTGTACAAATTTCCTCCTTATGGTGGCGACTTGTTAAAATAGCTAAAGATTGTACAAGCTATATGCGAATGGCGATTTCTGAAAGCATAGTATCAGGGTAAAGTATATTTTGTAGCGAAAAGAAGGCACATAAACAAGATATATTACTTAATAGGCTTCACAATGAACATTATTTTACGACATTGTATTTTCATAAGCTTTTATTTATTTCATATTAAGGTTGTTTCAGTCCATACCAAAGTTTGACGCACAATTTCGACACGCGTAGACGGAATTAATAAAAGTAATATTTTATAAATGGAAAAATAGTTTAGAAAATCTAGTTGCCGCGTCACAAATAACATTTGCAATTTATAATATAATTTCGAAGATATAAATTTTGTATGAAAAATTTCAAAGCTTTATATCTTCATAATCATTTTATAAATTGCAAATGTTATTTGTGACGCGGCATCTAGATTTTCTAAACTATTTTTCCATATATACAAAGTTACTTATATAAATACCGTCTACGCGTATTGTGCGTCAGTTTTGTATACAATTGACCCCTTTGCAACCACCTTGAACTAAAAAAAACGTTTATTAACCCCGTTTAATGAAAATACTGCCAAAGTTACGATGCATCAACATGTCATTTCTGGTTAGTTAAAATCCCATTTCTTCATAAGGTTTATGCCTGTTATAATAATGACGGAATTTTATTAGGTACTTAAGCTTTATTTTGCTAAAGCAAAAGTTCATACCCAAATAAAAGAACACGTTTTAGCAATATGTATAAAGCAATGCCAAGCTCCGGAAACTCTTTAGCAACTTTACTGAATCAATATCCTCAATTATGTTTATTTCTTAAACCAAAGTGCACAAGGTGTGTCCACAGACACTTGTCCTTTTGAAGAAGCTATGCCTAGGCACTAAGTACCTATATGTAATGCAATGCCAATTATCAACTTAGATTTATATCTCAGTAGCTTCCGTTGATTGCCACTGGTTTGAACATGGACTTATGAGCTGTCTTTTTATGGCGACCATTAAATTTGTTTAAGGGTTACCTACTCAGTGGAATTATTTCGTGTATGAAAATTTAGAGGTTGAGAATCTTTGCAGCCTCTTCCTTATAAAATTATTTTAAAAGTTACCTATTTGTGTGCCAATAAGAGAATAAAATCACATATATAAGCTCTAACAAAATTAGGTGAAGCTATTTTAAGGGGATGATCAGACATCAAACTGAATAACTTTCTCTATGGAACCAATATTGAAATCGTGAAAAAAAAATCTACTGTCCCATACATTTAGGTCGAGTAGGTTTGTATGGAACAGCTGATTTTTTTTCGCGATTTCAATATCGGTCCCATAGAGAAAGTTGTTCAGTTTGATGGTCTGATCATCCCTTTAAAATAGTTTCACCTAATTTTGTTAGACCTTATTATACAGGGTTTTACAGAAGTAAAAATAAAAATCGAAAACTTTTAAGGAGGTGGTTTAGACCAACAAACTGAACAACTTTCACTTTGGGACCAACATTGAAATCGCGAAAAAGAAATCTTTTGTCCCATACATTTAGCTCGAGTAGATCTGTAGTTTAGTTTGGAACATCGCAAACGCATCGCATCATGGCGATTATGGCAAATCTCCTCATTTTGGGGGAGGCCTAAGTCCAGCAGCGGACGTCTATCGGCTGATATGATGATGATGGAACATCTGATGTTTTTTTCGCGATTTCGATATTGGTCCCATAGTGAAAGTTGTTCAGTTTGATGGTTTTAACGACCCCTTAAATGTTTATTTGTATTTTTGTAACACCCTTTATATGTATATGTGTTATAACACATTTTCTGGTTTCTAATAATAATTTATCTCCGTGTACGTTTTTTGAATGAATAGAGTATTTATTGCACTTAATAAATCATATTAGGTACAGGCAAAGGCAGGCATGTACATCTTTTTTATAGATATCGACGATGTATTTCACTCGTCAAGACGTAACAAACAGAATTTCAGAAGATATTCAGAGCTTTCCGAATTTTACATTTTCGAAATCAGAATTGCGTCCATAGAAAAAGTTTCCTACTTTTCAATAATATTTTGTATAATTATAATTATATTTCCATGTACCATGTAAAATTAATACAAATGTCGGAGAAGAAATTAATAAAAGTTTTGAAACAGATACGAAGATGAAAGTTGTTAAAGAGGACAATAAATTGTTAAAGACCGGAAAAGTAAAATTGAAAGCTGTGCAATTAATAGCACAATCATGGACAAAACTAGCCGATCATGTAATTGCTTTATTTGACACATAAGATACCTACCCGACGAAGCATTTTAAACTTTATTCTTACGTAAGAAAAAACTACTATCGCAAATCGTTAGTTCTTTAATTAATGTGTCTAATAAATGTGAATGAAATAACGACAACTTTCCAAAATTTATCGCTTAGTTTATTTGATATAGTTTAGATTTGTTTTATTTCAAAAGTAACTACTAGTTTATATCCGTTTGCTATTTTCGCTTTCCGTTGATCTACTTTAGATTGTTACTGGTCATACACTCAGTTGCAGAAACGCTCATTAAAGTTAATCCTCCATTAAATCTCTTGCTGTCACTTTTGTTGACGTAGTAAAAGCTAGCAAGAGATTTAATGGAGGTAATCCTCCTCCTCCATGGTTTATCACTCAGTTGCAGAAACGCTCATGAGTTATTAATGGTTTATCACTAAACCATTAATAATAATCATAATTATGGAATGGACTAATATAGTATATTCAGGGATAGTTGCCGGTTGGTGGTTTTGAACAAATTGTCTTACGGGCCTCTACGTCTTGGTTTCGGCCCCACTACGCCTCCCAAAGGTCTGAGACACTTATGTCCCGTGATAAATAATTGATAATTATAATATCATAATTATCGTCATCATCATGGACCTTATTCCGTCTTGCGTTAGTTTCATCTAACTAAAGCTTTTAAACATTAAGTTCATTAAGTCGTTTAACTTTTTTTTTTTTGGAGTTGTCTATTACAGCTCTGCTCAGGGAGCAACTTCTGCTTTCTACTGCGGACTATTGGAGGGACCACGAAGGGTCAACCGAGCCAAATGAATGAACTTAAGCAACCGACCTAGGGGCACCCAGAGGGGTACGGACCTCGGCATAGGACGTTGCTGGGGCTACGCGGCGGATTGGGTAGCGGGGATCGGTGAGAAGTTGTTTAGCGCTTTTGAATAACCTTTTTTAGTTGCAAGCACCAATCCTTTTCATCGCTTCTTAGCGATAAGACCGCCTTATTTTGTGCCTCTTGTATTTTTATTTCTGTATTTTGCTGTTTATGTTTTGGTGTAAAATAAAGTATATTTGATTGATTGATTGATTGTTTTTTTCTATTTCAAGGACTAGAACCAAACCGTATATTTGTATGTCAACTTATATCAAATTAACTAAGTAGGTATCACGGATTTCTTCAATTCAATAACATAACAGTTAGAAATAACAGAATTTTCAGTTCTAATTTATTGTCCAGTAAGTAGTACCGATCTTATTTCCGTAACTGGATTTATCATGAGGTAGGTTCATTATAATAACAACAAGTTAATAAAGAAAATATAGCGGTTGCAGCACTCTACTTGTTCAATATGACACCAAGGAATGTGGAATTCGATTTTACATTAATGAACATGCATTAAATTGTACATAATTCAAACATGATTTTATAATCATGCAAATTTTCATATTAGCCCAGTCATTTTACGGGGTTTTGTTAGGCGGGGTAGGGAGTAATTACTAATTGGACTATTAAACTGTAACCGGAACCATTAAGTGACTAAAGGACTCTCTTACAGCATATTAAAAAAAATCGCTGCGCAACATAGAAATCAAAATTATGTGTCCCAGAAGGATTTTAAATTATTAATATTAATACCAATGCACTCATTTGAATTAGATTTAACAATATAAATTATTTTTGAGTAATAAAATAGGCAATGAAATTTAAAAAATGAGGTATTTATTAGAAAATACGAATGTATTTTTTAAAACCTTCTAAATAGACAAAAAAATTCACAACATGTTTGTAGTATGTATAATGGTAAAGCCTTAAATATGTGCAAAAAAAAATTGACCATCATGTTTTTTAGAACGAGATAATAGCTAAATTTTAAAATTGGATCTGTTCCTGACGTGATTTTTTTTTTAATTTTGTTACATTTCGAGGCTCAAATTGGCTCTTCAATATTATACTGAAAAAAAAAATGTCAATTACTAATTACTCCCGCCTCAAACCGTAAAATGACTGGGCTATATGAAAACAACACAAAATGTAATTTATTTTAAATGTCCCGTTAAATTCCCATCAAATTAATGAGCAATGAAACCTAAATAATTATAATTGTAGAGATGCAAACAAAAGCGGATAAATATAAATATATTTATCCGTTTACGTTCTTATAGTTAATAATTAATTTAAGTTTACATCTCGTAACACCTGCACGGATTACTCACTATAATGTTTACCTCAAAAGGCATTCACATTATTTAATAGGATACAGACAGACAGACGGACATGTAATTTATGTGTAGTGCATGTGCAATAAATAAGATGAAACAATATTATTTGTTAACATACACATTGATGATGTCATAATATTATGGAATGTAAATAAATGTAGCAGTTTTAATTAAAAGGGAGCAACTTTACGACGTTTTTGACGCTCTGTATAGAATTACCATAGTCAATAAAATAAAAACATCGTTAGACTCGTAAGTGACTCTCTCCTTGAAGTTATGTTTGATTTTACTACCTCAAATGCTTTAAAAGTTATTAATTCAATGTTATAAAGGCATTTTTGGCCATGCTTTAAACATATAAGAAACCTACTTAAATACTACCATTAATAAACAAAACGGCGTTGAATGAGGGCAGCGCAGGACCGGTTGTTATGGCGATCCTTGGGGGAGGCCTATGTCCAGCAGTGGACGTCCATCGGCTGAGATGATGATGATGATAATGAATAATCAATACATCCTAGAAATCTAGAGCATAACAGATCATGACGAAAGTGACAAATTTAACCTTAAAGTGGTCTTGAACCTATAATGATACGCCATTGTACTATAGCGTCTAACAATTACACGGACACTAAAATTTTGTTATATACCTCTTTAGGAGTAATAAAACTAACCTGTATACCCCGCCGGGCAATCACATTCAAACGTGTCTAAAGATGTCAATCGACACGTAGCTCCATTCAAGCATGGTGCCGAATCACAGGCAGCTGGTACTCTGATCTCGCATAAGGACGCGCTGAAGCCGAGAGGGCAGTTGCAGGTGAAGGACGGTGGTCCTCCACCGACTCCTGCCTTGACTCTGCAGGTGCCACCGTTTTGACAGCGCGGGCTGGACTCGCTGTGGCAGGGGTTGAGGTGCTGGCAGAATTCTCCGGCATATCGGGACGTGCAGCTGAAACAAAGATATTTGCTGTTAAGTTAGATTCTTCTAAATGTAAATAATTAAATGTGGCATTCGATGGCCAGACAAAAACGATTGCGTGACGATCCGGACACTTATGAAACACAAATAACGAGAAATGTATAAAGGGAGCGTTTTCATTACGCCTGATTAAAGACACATATTAGCACATATTCCTTTATTTTCATATTACATTCGACGTATTCTTGAATTCCGAAGAAAAACTCACTTTGTACATATTTCATAACGTTATCTATACTATTATAAAACTGTAACAGGAAGTTTGTCTGTAAATTGAAGATATTAACAAAAAAAAAGTTACGATATGGTTTTTAGGTGTTTCTGATTCCATTTCACCAATTTTTGGATTTTTTGTCTGTCTGTTTGTTTGGGTGTTTGTTTGTTTGAACGAGTATCACGCTAAAACTACTGAACCGATTTTGATGAAACTTTTTTTGTTTGATAGCTTATGATCTGACTTAAAATCTGGTATATAATTTGTGCGGACGAAGTCGCGGGTTAACGCTCGTTTATACATAAAAGTTTCTTCAAGAATAAGGCTAGTTTCCAAAGGCATGATATAGCGCCAATAGAGTTAGGTGCACGCTCGGGTAATGTGTTTTACATGCACCCATATATTGTTCGATAATTTATACACTACGGTCACCTAGGAGCTATTGTCGTGTGCGACCGCCTAGAGAGTCTACGTGGGCAGTTCCAAGTTTTAATGTGGTTAAAATGATAATGTGAGATGTGGTCATGCCAAGCAGATTTGCATTCTCGATTTAATCTGTATGATTTGCTTTAGTTTAGATTAGTTCTAACAGTAGCCAGCACAAATTGATTTTGAAAAAAGTTTTAGATATGTGTAAGGTAGGTAAAGAATGTGTCCCAGAATCAAGCCTTTAGACACCAAAAAGTTCTACTGAAAATACAAAACAACGTGTAAGTTTACGCCAGTTAAACTACATATTCAAAACAAAACAAGAAGCTAACAAACTAAAATAACCCATACGTATAATACAAGAGACGACACGTTATCCCAATAAGCTGGCTCTCGGTAGGTGAACACAATCGTGCGCCCGCGCCGGACGTCGCCAATAAATAACGCAGATACGTTGCTAACACGACCATGTGACATGCGCCCATGCGACCAGACGCCCATGCAACCAAGCAACCATGCCCGGGAACAGATAAACTTATACCTGAATTTCGTACATTTTTAGGAATGTAAAAGGAAAGAGAATATTTAGAGAACTTAAGATCTATGGATTATAAATTCGATTGATAAAATCAGAATCGGAAACGAATTAGGTTGCTAATTAGATGTATTAAGATGTTTTGCTACAGATTGGTGTTTGATAAGGAGATGATTTAGAATGATTTTCACAAAATAATGTTAAATGAGTTTACTAATTGAATTAAACATGGTCAATTAGTGAAGACAAATAAAACTGATTTATTTAAAAATAAACTAACAATTTAAAAAAAATACAGACTGACCAATCACTAAAGAAAAATATTCATAGAATCAAAAAACCAACAAGACCCAGGAAAGTGTTAGTAACAAGATAAACCCACAGACTAAATAATCAAATACAACAAATCATTACGCCTATACCACGTCCAATTTCCGAACTTAAATGTAATAACCCACCCACGTTATATGTTAATATTCAAACGCTAATGAAGTAAATCTCATTTATAAAAGCGATAGTAAGGTGTTGTGGGAAAATAAAGTAACGCAATATCCGTATATATTCAATGAATGTAATCTACACTTCAAACTGTGATTATTTGACTTTGGAATCCAATAATGGTTATATAAATAACACTGTGTGTTGAGCGGATATTGATATCAATGCCGGTTTTGAAGCTACAACCAACTATCATTTAAGTATAAATAACGACGAAAGGAATAATATTAATGAAATACGCGCATCCCCAACTAACTGTCTTTACTATTAGATAATCTATGCATAAATATAAATCAATTGCCGAATGTATGTAAGCACATCACTTCAGAACGACTGCACCTATTTGGTTAATTTTGTTTTTGTTGTGTTCGTCGGTCGGGACATTGGTCGGGACCATTCTCGACCATTACGAATACAACAAAAACAAGGTTTTTAGAGAAAAAAAATGTGTCGGTGGAAAAATTGACATTGCAACGCATGCCGGACATTGCTAGTAAATAATAAATTTAGATAACATTAAAATATATATATGCATGGGTAGGGATCGCTATCAAAAATAAAGTATAACATGAAGACCGTGATTCAAAACAGAACACTCTAAGCTCGATCTGATATTATAACCAAACTTTTAAGACTGTTAAAAACCGAAAAGATTTAAAGACGACCAAATAACAGTACTTCCTTACCATAAAAACCGTTGATACAATACTCTTCAATATTATATCATAAAACTTTATGACCACATACTTATGTTCAGGCATTTTGTCGTCCAATTGTACCTCTCCAACATTAAACTTGAGGTAGTACGATATACGTGGGCGGCTCACGAAGCTGGTTCTGGTCCACCTACGCTTTGACCTTAGAGGGTTCTTGTACTGAACCTTGAATATGTGGATGATATTATTGCAAACTTATTGAATACTGAAACCCACGCTTTGAACTCGAGGGTTGTATCTTAACTCCGCTGTTATGTGCATTATGTTTGAGATTGCATATAAAAATCGATAAAAAGCTTATAAAACTCAATGCAAAACTAAATTTCAAGGCAAAGACGAAGTATATATCCAATATCACGGATAACAGAGACATCAAATCAAGTTCCAAAAGTCGTAAAATAAAATTTACTGCTACTTTAGTGAGATAAGTCTTAAAACAAATAGCAATAACGACCAATGCAAAAGTAAACAAGATAAATCCATAAAAATTTTAACAAGTCCATCACATAAACACGTCTCATAAAGGAAAGATAAAAAGATATACAACGGAGAGCTGCTAATTACACCACGTAAGAGCAAAACGAGAGACATTGCAAAAAGATGACGTTGTAAAAAGACGCGGCTACCTGACCAAGCTTATCTTTGAAGATTATAAGCCACCACAGCCTTTGTTCAAGAAAATTATTTACAAGCTTTCTTGAAACTAAATCTTCATTAGAGGATGAGCTATAAATTATTATTGAACCTATCGCTGATCTAATTACGTGGTTTCTACAAAAAGGTGGACTAGGGTTGGCAGCAGCGCGTTGCGTTCCTTTGAAATGTAATAAATTAATCTAATATTACAGCAGGATATTTGTAGGCGCTACCAGTTGAGCAATAAATATTATGAGATAGCTATTGGTCCCTTTATAAAGAAATAAGTAAAGTATACTTAGTATAGAAGACATTTCAAATGTTAAGATATAGATGTCATAATACTTAGGTTTAGCTATAACGTTTGTTAGCTGCTACTGACATTGACAATAAAAATTGATAACGATACATCTCAAATTATCAAATCCAGAACTCCTCGTGGGCATATTTTATTTGTAATCTAAAAGATGAGGTGTTCGTATGATAAGAACAAAGTTAACATTCTGACAAACTGCAATCATGTACTCATCAATACACGACTATAAACTCAGAATATCTACATTTCACTAGTAGATCCCAAACTCCAGAAGTGTAGAATAATATACTGTACAAAAATGTAAATCAAAATCATCACAAAACGATGTCCGTCGATGTTCAAACTCTAAGCGGCTGGAAAAGCGAAGCCGAGGCAATATTTTATAAGCAAGACAGGAGATCTTGTGTCGTACCTTGCGCGGGAGTGCTGTAAATAAAGTATTGCGTGCGACTACATGACACTGTTACTTGCCGGTTATTCGATACTGTAACGCTTTTGAACTTTTAACTTGAAATTTAGTGCAGTGTTTTAGTGATTGTTACAGTTTGTAACAGATATTGTTCGGGGTTACGACCCTGAGCAATCTTCCCACGTCTAATGCACTATTTTGTAACTTTTAGTCTGTTAGATTACCATGTTTATAAACAAACAAGCCTTTGATAATATTTTGCAAGGTTTTATCCTCCTTGAGAGGGACTATGGGCGTAAGGTTATGTAGCAGAGTGAATAGGTAGCTTCTGGGTAAGCCTTTTTCCCGGATAACCGGATTCCGGTTAACCCCGGATTAATAACATCCGTCAAGATTATCGCCAAAGCAAGTCCACTTTACGTTTAAAAAATACTTAACTCGAAACACCTAATCGTAAAAGACAAAATATGTTTCTAAAACGAGAAGACTAAGGACACAAAAGACCTTATCAATGAAGAACTGTCTTCCATCTATTAACTATTTTCCTTCATCAAGGTACATTCGAACAAGGAAACAGACATCATAATAATTAAAAATTACGACTCAGCTCTAATCTTGCTTTATTAATGAATTTAAAACCCATGCAAATGAATGAAGAATGCTTAGAAGTGTCACGTGACAAATATTCGAATCGTCGAGTGTTCCGGGAAGCGCCCGCGCATGGCATGTCGCCGGTTATCTGATGCGCGACGCGCGCTGACGTCCTGCGTGCGCAAACACAACATGTACGTACACCTAGAGAAAAGTCCAGTAAATCAAGCTGTTTTCACCTTTACAATGTAAGTAATAAGGAAATAGAAAGGGGCCTTGTTATGTGGGATTCACATTACTTGCTCGTGTAGACGTATCTGCATTGTGCATCATTTGCGAGTGGAGCCGCTATCGGGATCTTGACGTTGAGAGGTTGGAAGGCTCGTTATTTTGATATGGACTTTTGGAGTTCCTCAGTTTCCTTTAACAATGAAACTTCAATCCCATAGTATTTAGCCATCGCAGTCTCGATGCTGGCTGCTGTTTTATCTGGCAAGAGATAGGTATCTCAGGACAAAGCAGTACGCACTGCGATCATCTTTGCAGGTGGCATGAAGAGATATTGTATATGTCCTATGCCCTGACCGATGTGGGCGCTAGACTCAGCAGCAAAGCTGAATGATCCGTCCCATTCTATCTTTATAGAACAGGAAAGAGACAGCTACACTTTGAACACACCTTTGCGCGGCTATGTCTGGAATCTGAGGGTGAGTCTTGAAGAGTCATAAGACCGTAGAAGAAGCGATAGTATTTTGTCCCATTGATAACGATGATCTATAAACAATGCAACACTGAGATCCAATTAGAGCAATATTTTCTTAAATTCCAGCAGAAGCAGAAGTTAAAAGACCAGATAACATTGTCTTTTATTGCAAGAACTGAATATAAATACAGCAAGCAGAATCAATAAAAACAATACAATTAATGTCAGTGAAGTCACGATGCCAAATACTGGTATACGTATTACAGTACTATTAAGAAAGAGGATGAGTACCATAAACAGTATGAAAGGCAAAAAAGATGATTGAATTAACCGAATGCCTAACTCGACCAAGAAAACGGTTTATCCATGAGAACTGGATGACAAAAAAAAACATTTAGCGGATCAATATTTTTTCTCACAGCAACTACTTACGGTGTCATCCGAACCAGTCCAGTTCCTGTCGTCATTAGGATTCATTTCGTTATACAGTGTCCCACGAATCAATTTATTTTCATCCTTGTAACACAGTCAGAAAAGCTACGTCAGGGAGTTTTATATATTGAGCAACTTAGCAGACACCTTGTAAGACCGAAGTCTCCTGACAGGTCTGTTATTTCAAAGCAACAAAGACAAAAATGGTCTGATACAAGATACGTCTTCCGGAACTGTTATTAGGTCCACAAGTGCAGGTATGGATGCATGCAGTTATACGATCCCATAGTAGGAGAAAAACAGGAAAAAATTTGTTGTACTCATTTGTGCGACATCTTCTATGTTGAGATTGGATCAGTCCTATTATATCGACGTTAATTGGACATATATTTCATTAAGAAAACAGTTATAACAGTAAACTAATGGACTAAAAAGAAAAACGAAGTTTTTCATTTTTCGTTATACAGGGTGTTACAAAAATACAAATAAATATTTTATTGGCCACCCCCTTAAATGTTTATTTGTTTCGTGATTTCGTAGTGGTCCCATAGTGAAAGTTGTTCAGTTTATTGGTCTAAACCACCCTTTAAAGTTTTCAATTTTTATTTTTACTTCTGTAACATCCAGTATACAATGAAAATATATAGCAATAAATACGAAACAAAGAGGTAAATTAAACTACAAAGAAACTTTAAAAAAAGTTATATGTATGAAACTAATCTAGTCAACAATATTTCTAATTGACAATTAACTCATTGACGATAAACTTTCAAGCTATCAAGCCAAAATTAAACAAAGTACCCACAAAGTATGACCACATCGTTGCAAAGAAATAAAAGTCCGACTCGAAGGACCATAAAAGCAAGCCCGGTAGCGCAGGCGCAGCCATAGCTCATCGGCTGTCCGTGCGCAAGTTTTAAACATCGCTTTCTGCTTGTTCAATAAATACTTGGAGTCTATTTTACTTCGGCTTTGTATGCTAATTTTGAAAGCTGAAGGAAGGTTGGTTTTATCTGGATTCTGATTTTATTTTATTTGAAGTGTAGAATTTTTCTTCTTCAGAATAATAATGCTGACAGTTTTTAAGGGGATAATCAGACAGTCAAACTGAACAATGTCCTCTATGGGAAGAACATCGAAATCGCAAAAAAAAAAAACAGCTGTTTCATACGAAGTCTGCCATCCTAATCGACCCAAATGAATTTTTCGCGATTTCGATATTGGTCCCATAAAGAAAGCTGTTCAGTTTCATAATCTGATCATCCCCTAAAAAAACGGTAAGCATATTAAAAACGACCCTGTATTATGTAGGTTGGTCGGGTACTTAGTTGGAGTAGGTATGTAGGAGTAACTCTATTATTTCACTTTGCATCTTCATCATGTACAACAGTTTACAGATATACATAATCAAATAATTGAAATTGAAAAAAACTGGAATTAATTAAGTTTTCACATTTCAGCAGCTTCAAAATAAAATTCTCTCCCAAAAAAACCATTTAGTTTTTCCTTTTCTCTCTTTCTACTACAACAGTTCTAAAACCAAATTCCTAAGCGCTCCTAATTAGCAAGCTCACAATTAGAGATACAAGCACAATGCATCGGATCGTATCTTGGTCCTTGCAGCTTGCAGCCGGACTTCCTACAGTAAATCTTGTAGATAGTGCTGGTGCTGCCTGCCACCAACCGATAGCGCCCCGGACCTTAGTAATTGACGTAATAACAAAATATAAGGACTTTTACACTTTATAACGTTGAATTTACGACAATATAAAAGGTTGGAAGATGATATTTTTCTTTTGCGTGGGAAGAATTTCATTGCTGCAGTAAATAAATAAGAATTGTAAAAATGCAACTGTCTATACTGTAATATCCAGTATATTAAATTCTAAATATAACATTGTTAGATGTACAGTAGTTTGGCGAGATTAAAATTTAAAATGTGCCTTTTCTACTAAAGTAAAATAAAAATAAAATCTGAATTTCGGAAGGTCGCACGAGAAAACCATTTATCAGTTCTATCGTTCAGAATTACACAATGAAATTAAAAATTATGTTAATAATAAAAAATAAATTATGAATTTATATGAAATTATACCAAAATGTAAAAACGTTAACTCTAACAATAAACTAAGTTCCAGATCGTCTAAATCCCAATCTATGTTGATCCGCGATTGGGCGAGAGAACGGCGCGGGCGCACCGGTGCCGGTGGACGCAATTTGCCGGGGGGCGTGGTCTACGGTAGCGCTGGAGGGGACCACCACACGAGATCAACAGACTTTGACCGCTTTCGAAGAATAGAACCGATTGTGTTTATCAAATATATGCAAAAGTACAATAATTGAGTCAAATAGACTAAGTACGTTTTCTTATCTTGAAAGAATCTACTACATATTGACGTTTTTATAATATTATCGAAAGGAAACCGCTAAAATGTAATAATGCTTCAACTTCATCAGTAACAATTTACGGAATAATGTAAGTAAAGATACTCCCCTTTTTACAAATTTTTCCAAATTAAAACCCTTGGATTGAAGTACTTGTATTACACAACATAGATGAAAAAATTGCATCCTCTTTAGAAGAACTTGCCTATTTACCTAGCCATGATAAATGTATGATATGATGATTTCTGTACAAAAGATCACCCATGTTAAGGTGCTTAAACTATGCCATTCAATGCAGGCATTAGACAATAAACAAATCCATACAATGTAGACCCACGCAATCCGAATAGAACAACTAAAAATTCAAACCTCTCATGTCACAAACAAAAGGCAATTAGTAATAAACAATATAGAAGGCACACACGTCGATAGTAATAAAACGGGAATAAATAAACCGAAGCTGGCTTTATAAACGAACTCTATAACGTGAGAGGGCCGTGTGCGCATCGCCCGAGGACAATAAGCGCTTCGAACAAACGGAACTCCGGCATACCTTCGCGAGACTTCGCTATGCTATGAGTCAAGAAACAAAAAGTTTGAACCATTAGTAATAAAGAACTAAAGACTCGATACATTTGCCTTCGATGCAATTGCGAAAGGCTAAGAAGCTAAAATCCGACTCAAAAGATAAGGTCTTTTCAAAAGACTATGAAAGTTACGGAATAAAAAACCAAGATAGACAAGAAAATATGACGCGGAAGTAGTGTTTACTACAAGAAGAGACGTACCTGCAAGTATAACAAGAAACAAAAATTAAAGTAAAGATACATCAAGAAAACCTCTTTGATGGGATTAAAAACAAAACAATCAAATTGAATTCAATTCCATATTGATTAGAAATCTAAAGGTGTATCAATACAATAATATTTACCCTTCATCAATAATTCAAGAGCAAAGGGTGGTCCATAACACCTGCTCGGAATCAAAGCAGATGGTTTTTTGGAATCTTAACATTATGATTGAAACTGTGTATGTGAGCGAAGACAATTAATCTAATGACAAAGCTTCAATACTAGGTTTCTTCTTTTATGAAAAAAGATCAAACTAGAGCGAATCTATGCAAGCATGATACCTTCAGGAGGTTTGAGATGATGGAAGGATTTGATTGTAATGAAATCAGTCAGTGCTGTATTCCCATCAAGAACTTACTTCTTACAGACCAAACACAGCACATTGAAAAGATAAGGATCTCTTTAAAATTTTGGCCTGACTCACACATTTTTGACTGTATCTACATCGGAATAAGATAACAAAAACTTGCAATCGTCGCAATATCGCAAGTCACCTATCGTCCAATCGATCGCATCAGAGAAAGGCCTTAAAAATCAAGCCAAGGTGGATAGTAAAAAAGACGATTTGTTAAATAATGCACAATACGCGCATGTCACAATCGGCGCACGCGTCCGCCGCGCCCGTTCCCACGCGCACGCACACATTGATGCCCGGAGTCGTCCACGTGTGCGTGAGGCGCGCGCGCAGCTTGTGCTCCGCATTTTCATAGAGTAGGTAAGTTAGGACTTATGTTTTTTGGAACTTACGTTAGAATAATAGAATTAGAATAGAAGATTTACTTAATTAACTAATATACAGAATAACAATGACTTCTGCAAATAGAAGAATAAAGTTATGATCTTGGGAAATAAAATACGCACTGCAAAACAAGAGCAGGCAGTAATATAAATATTAAGTAAGGTTAGAGATTTTAACCAAAACAGAGACATTATCCCTTGAGTTCATATATAACTAAAAACAAAAATGTATCTTAAAAGAAAAAGAACAACGAACAACTCCAAATTCTATCTAAAATATACCGTGATAGTGATATTCTACCTAAACTCCCGAAGCCTCTACCCAAACTAATCTATGAAAACCCGCACGTCAACATCCGCCGATCCCCATTGAACACACGTCTGTCAGATGCTGCAGCAAGCAACAAACATGACACGAACGAACCGAATTCGATCGTCAAGCGTCAAGGTGAAACCTTGTGACACCGACATTATGGTGCAAATCGTTCCATACAAAACCAACGACCGGTGAAATCTAGTTGAGTGTTATTAATGAGACGATGTTTTATAAAAGCACTTTTTATGTCGGTGATTTGAAGATGGAAAAGGATTAGGTTTTGCAAAAAATAAACAGTCAACAAACTGGATCGAAGTATCATAAAAACAAAGCCAATTGATGCTCAAAATTAAATCGAAGGGGGAGGGAGGGGTCTCTCGTAGTCCAGATATATTCTAAATTCCATATTTAACCTTTCAATAGCAAACTCTGTCCAGTACCTATGACAAATAGTACTATTTGCTGGAACAATACACGCCTCAAACAATTTAACAACAAGATTGTTCATTTCTATTTTATACATAGGTATTTTCATAACATCACGCTTCGAGATGATTAGAAACTTTACTTGCACCTTTTAAGGCTATAATTGAAGCAAGGTTTACCTTCAACATCATTTAAGGTGTCAAGTTCAATTTCATCGACGTTTTCAGAAATCTGAATATAGAAATGTAAAAGCTTGAAGCTAAGATAATTGTTAATAGAGAAATCAACAATATCTTCGTGCTCTCAGCAAATGATTAGGGGTCAGCGTAATATGTCAGATTCTTCCATTCATCTCCATCAACCGTCATTACAGTGTTGTTGACTCCTTAATACATAAATATGAACAATATTGTTGCTAATATGTTGAAGCTCAAGAAAAAGAAGACTGTAAATCAGTCCCAATGAATATAAGCTATATTTTAAGAGATAATTAATGAAATAAACCTATTTCCGTACTTAAACAAATATAACACAAACTTGTAAGTTACATGAAACTTTATTCCTTGGTATTTCTAGTTGCAAAAATGAAATAACTCTAATTGTATCATTTTTGTTATATTCATATTATTATGTCATATTTTCCAAAGGGAAGAGATAGATTACCTTTTCATTTAAAACGTCCACTTTTATAGCCTATTCTCATAGTTTGAGGCCTCAAAACGATTTGAAGAGTGCATTGTTTTACTCAAAACTGTGGGATTATGGCCTGCTTCATCATTTTCTACGTTTGTTATATTACTGTCATTATTAGTTTAACTATGTTTGTCTGAGGCTATTAAACAAGATTTAAGTTTGCACTCAATTTTCGTTATCTGAGAGGAAATGTCTGATGTTTATTCATTGATCTTCAATAAAGGTTAATGAAGACCAGCAAGAGGGAAAATAGTTACAGGGAAATAAGCATCATACACCCTTGAGTTAGAATTAAAGGAATTATTTCTTTGCTCAAGCCTTCACGGTGCTTACAATATTATTACATTTGAGGATCACAACACCTTTCTTTTTGAGAATATCTTACAAAATATCAGTTAGTATATAGTAGAAAAATTATGTTTATAAACCATAACATAAAACTCAAATCTATATAGCAGACAAAATCCATCTATTCATTTGACATCCCCTGTGGTTGCCTTTTGTATAGAGGCAAGCGAGGATCGGGACCCCGACAATATGAAATTATTATCTACACGTTGGGATCGAGTTACAGCACACACGTGCAAAAGCCTGTGCCTCTATATTTTATATTTATAGTAGTTATATACCGGGCTACAGCGAGTTTTGCTCGAAATTTTTGTACCGATAAAATTTTGTCACGCATTCGCTCTTGGAATAAACAAGCGAGTTTCATAACAGGTGTTTTTATTTTGGGACTAATTACTTCAACATAGTTTGAGGTAGGTATTTGCTGTATATTGCAGCAATCATAATTAATTCCTTCAAATAGAAAGTAACGGTCAGTTTCAATAACTTAATAAACTTTAGAGTGTAAAGAATTAAGCCATTAACATTGAATACGTTTCCCATCGCCTTATGTTATAATTACCAATAAAACTGAATGAAACCATTGAAGATGGTAAAGAAAACTCAAACAAAGTGATTAAAAACGAACTCACAGTAAACTGAACTGTTTAACGTAAATGAAGCAGCAAACCAGATTAATAAGCCACTTAAACAGCTTGCAAGAATCGCGTTGAAGCTTGAAACATGCTGGTGGGTCTGAACTGAGCCAATCGACGCCTGATCTTAGATAAGGCTAACGCATTACAGATGTTAATTGAATATTTTGTTGTAGCCAAGATCCCTACTAGGAGTGACTAACTGACAAGGTGTTTGAAATAGGAGCAACGTTTAAATTTACAACGAGGGTTGGATAGGTGTGTTATTTGTTAAATGTTAAAGAGGTAAATGGTTAGAAAACGTAAGATATAAGTTAGAAAAAGAAAATTGAATACAATTTACAAATCATTAATAACACTTCAAATATAGAAAATGTTACACAAATGTTTTTTGTTTGACTTTTCACATACAAGGAAACATCGTCATGATTATAGTTTGATCGCCAAAGTTTGATCTGAATTACTGCATTAATACATCCGTGAGGGTAATTCAGAAATACTTTAAATAGTTACCCAAACGTAACAGCGTTTAAGTTCATCATCGTGATACAAATAAGATGAATAATAATCTAGATAAAACAAATTACTATTCTTTACTTTTACTTAACTCAGTTAATCATCTAAGTGTAATTTACAAATAACCCATTGAAATCGATTGTTATCAATCGTAATCGAACCAAACCAATACACGAGAGACGTAACAAGAAGAAAACCGAATCGATGATATCAGTTCTCGATCAGCATAAATATAGAGATGGGCGAGACCCTGTCATGTTGCACTTAAAGACTTAAACGATGAATATATAATTCTTCAACACTTCCTTTTTTAATTACGTCAGTCGGCACCAACGGAATTTAATCTAACGACCGTATATGGTACAGCACACGTTAGCAATTACCGAGTGAACTTGATGTAAGCTTCGATTCGATCGTGATAATAGTGTGACAAACGTATGGACTGCGCGTCGGCGGCGGCGGCGTTCTCGGCCTCGAGACCATAAATCTAAAAGCCAGCCGAAAGGACGAGCGCAACCCTTTATTATACCGAGACATGATTGGCCTCGGGCGCTCGAACAAAACGAATGCACGCTTAGTAACGAGCGACTGCCTCGTATCTCTGCGACTTCACTTTCGAACAGGTCGGCTTTTTTTGCCTTTTTGGGGCGCTATCGTGATTAATACCTCAAGCTTAAACCATAGGGGTCAACGGTACAGACAAGGTCGCGGATCAAGCAGTAACGGTTGACAAACACAGTAGCGAATAGTTTATCAACATAATTGTTTCTTAAAGATACTCGTAGCTCGACACCCGTGTTGTAAATAAGCCGGGCCGGTTGCCTGACCAGAATACTGATTCGCGGGAAAACACGCGAATCGCCTGTCACACTTGTTTGTAAATTAAATTTTTTGCTGAAATCTTAACTAGATAGTAGGTATTATAGCTGGCGTGAGACAGCGAAAAATTGTGATTATGCCACAATGGCAATCATGGCCAACCTCACGATTGAATGCGGCAACAAGAGAACGAAATGTAAATGCAACATGACATCCGGGTGCGAGTTCAAGCGAGCATCTCACTGGAATCAAAATGGAAACATTCACGGACGCCGCTTAATCTTATATCGGATCAATGAGATTGTTCGGGCGAGCACGCTTGGGGTCAGGTCACCATGCTAAACGGCGCAACAACTCTGATACCGGCGGCTGCTCATACAGAATCCCAAGAATACGTGATGTACTCAAACCACACAATACTTTGCTCATGTCATAAACCAGTTTCAACCCATTCTGAGCTTTAAGTATTCGCAATAGCATCAAGATTTGAAACC
Source organism: Agonopterix arenella (assembly GCA_927399405.1). Lineage (NCBI taxonomy): Eukaryota > Metazoa > Arthropoda > Insecta > Lepidoptera > Depressariidae > Agonopterix > Agonopterix arenella. The sequence goes on from OV656692.1 coordinate 2,554,126, forward strand.
TTCCGATTCTAAACGTTGTTTGATACCGTGTGGCCGTGAGTCATACGATGCGAACTTTATTTTTTTAATGAGGTTAAAGTCAATAAACTTCGTCTGCGTTTTTTTTGTAAGAGCCTAAGCATAAGCAAATGTTTACAAATACCGAACTACTTACTTGCTTGGCATTACAGAAACTAAGCCAATCTGAACACTGTTCTAACCATCCAGACAGCACAATAACTCCTAAATCTTCTAATGTAAGCCTCAAGGAAAATCCGGAGTTAGAATTGAATCGTACCAATCTGCTATGATACATGAGCGGTCCCGGTCACACGACGTCCGATCTGTGCTCCAGATCTCGCTTCGTGGTCGCGCGGCTCAAGCATTATATGCAAATAGTGGTGCCATTCTCCAACCACACAAGTTGGAGAAGTCAGCGATAGCGTACTTTGGGTCTAAGGTACTACATAAGGACATTGGCTAAGCTTAAGACCAATATGGATAGCTTTACTATTGTCGTAATTTGTGATAGCAGCAAAGGGAATGAAAACGTTGCTTTATCAGCATCTGGTAAAGCTTAAGGGAAGTCTTACAAGGTAATTTGCATGGTCTAAGATTTGATTAATAACATCGATAGGAATATGCAAAAGGATGTTGCTTCACTGAGACAATTGAATTGTGCAAGATACGAATGCCTCAACGGTTGACCGAATCCTATTCCTACGAATTGAGAAAGTATTTAAGCACCTTTCCAAGCTCCTAACTTAAACCAGCACCTAAAAAGTTATCCGCTAAATAAATAACGATTGAGCAACACGTGTCAACCCATTGTGATGGGATGGCGTGCTTGAGACTCTAAACTGGTAAAATTAGACGCCTCTTGAATTTGTCCCGATTATCATACGTATCGTTGGGCAATCTATTTACGTATGTGAGAAGGAGAAAAGGTCTGCGAATTTATAGTAGAAATCGGGGCGATAAACATTTGTATGATACAAACCGGGTTTTACTGGACTAGTTGAAAGTTAAGTGTTAGGCTCGATAAATGGATGGCTTGTCTTGCTCTTGTCGTAGTAGGTAAGTAGAGAAACCATTCTACGATGTTGATTTGCTGAATAAGAGAATTGATAGCAGCAGTTCTATCATAAAGTTCATATTCAATTGAAAATTGACTTGTTTGGAATTGTCCAGCGACATTGAAAGCTTTCGTTACTCATGCAACTAATCTATGCATCAGCAAAACCAAAACCCATTTTCTGCAGAATCGATAACTGATACGTATAATTAAATGAAAAAATACAGATTATTTTCAACTATTCATTCTAAAAACGTGGAAATTGACACAGACAATTTATATGAAAAATAGGGTTATTTGTCAATTTTCATTAGAAATCTAAATTCTTAAAAATCTCTATATTCATTAACCATCAGAGATTTGAATATTTTTGTGCTCGAGTTATGAAATAATTTTAGAAGCGTTATCTCGAAGTCCATTACCTGCCCTAATTTATCTCTAACTTTTTTAAGCCAGTCTGTAAAGTTTTGACCATTTCCCGAAACACCAAAACATAGGCAACAAAGCAGTTTGTGGGAAAGAGCTGGCCCTCGCATGGGAGCCCCTCGGGCCGGCATTCCCTCTGCTATTGGCCTCGCGTCCGCGCCGACCGCCCCGGGCTACCCATTCCGACCTGGCCAAGCCCTAACCATTGGTTCCATCTACCGCAGTTGAAAGGTCGGCTTTGAAAATTGAAATAGGTTTTGAGATGATACATTATTATAGCATATCATACTGCTTACAAGGACCTTAAAACTGCTTATGACTGTTTTCCTGAGAGGTTAGTCAGAATTTTTATTTAGCTATTCAGAATTTCCACATTTCACTTGCAGTCTCCAATCTCTGCCCAGCACAGTGTTAGAGAGCCCGGCATTATGTTACTTGTAAGGGACAATAGACACAATATACGTCGTGAAACATCTAGGTGTCCTCATGATCGTTGTTGTGGTGGGTACAAATTAACCCCAAAGCCAAAGTTCAACCGTCATCCCCTGTAATATTTTAATAGTTCAGTATCAAGTCCAATTTGTTAAAGAAACTATATTTAATCGAATTTTCAACTTTTTCATATAAATATTTTATGTCCTTTTTTCGGCATATTGCGGAACGAACGAATCCATCGAAATACAACGAAATACATTCGACTTCACGTGAATATTTTGCAAATAGTAGGGTCTAAGAACTGATCTAAGATAGACAATTGCACGGGCGTGCTGCGCCACTTTTCACTTTGATTTGCGTAGACACAACAGTAAACTAACGGCTAGTTACGAACGTCTATCGTTAATCATAGTATTCTCTCAGAAGCTTAAATGGCTGGTTTCTTTAAAGGAAATGAACGCTTAATACCTGGTGTTAAGAACTTTAGAAATGAAACTGGAGTAGGTAGAGTAATAATTTGTACCTGCTAGAAAACGATTCTACGCTAGACCTCTTTTTGCAGCAAAAGATTTGGTTATTAGAAATCCAAGTATATAACAGTTATAATTATTTTTTAAGTAAGCTAGTTGTTATTTATCATTATCATGCATGATGAGGAGAGGAAATCTGCATATGCTGAAGAAGAAATTCTAATACGTATGTGAAGTCTACCAATCCGCATTGGGCACGTGTGGCGGACTGACTACCTTACTTTGACACCCTTGAGGGACAGTGGGATGATTATCATGCATCAAAATAGTTCTGATTATGGGGATTGTTCTTATTACATTCATGACCGTTTTCTCAATAGAGTTCATATTCATAGTAGTAGACCGAAACTTTTTGCTTAGAAATCATTCCAAAAGAAAGCTTATTCCCTATGTCTGATATCTTTAAAGCCCGGTAACTCACAACATTGCTATTCCAAATAGTCAAAACAGTAAGCCGATACATGTAGGTATCAGAATCAGGGATATTATCACTAAGTTCAGTTAGACATTCATAAAGTTAAACATTATCTAAAATCTCATAATAGCTTCTTACGACATATTTCACCCAATAGTAATTCCAGTAGTCAGAATCTCAACAAAATTTACCTTCTATACTGGAGATAAGGTCAAATCCATTTATAATCTTGGCTGTCTTGGATCTCAATCTAGATGGGAATATACTATTCATTTTATAACACGTAATGAAGCTGCGTCGAGGAATAATTAGGGTTTTATTAACTCTGCGAACGATATGTCTGATATCGTCACCTTATTTGATGATTTAACACCGTTTTAAGTACGCATATCAATTATTATCGTGATTATATGTATCAAAGATGTAATCAAATTGTTTCGCGCACTTTTAGAGTCATATTTGTGAAGCTATCAGAAGTACATATAAATTATTATCTTAAAACGAATGCCACGGTGATAGGATCAGAATATGACTCACATAAACTTCCCTAATAGTGATGTTAATATTGAAGAATTTTGCCTAGAGGAAAATACGCTATTTCAATAAAGTCTAGCAAAGTTAACTAATGATATTATAATGTCAAATTTTGATAGTCCCATAGATCAAGACGGGCAATTCGAAAGCACGCGTCAATGTTGTGCTCGCGCACCTAATGTCGAGGTCGTGGGCGGTTCACGTGTAAGATGCGATCAAAGATAATGGTTTAATATGACGCGATCACCGTTCTAGGTGCAAGAGATGGAGTTATCGATTTTGATGGCCCACGATTCCCTTTACGTTGGAGAATAAGTTTATTCAATAATGTTACAAGACATTTTAAACTACAAAAAATGTTTATCTTCATAATAACCCATATATAGGATGAAATTTATATCATTAGCATCCCTATAAACTAAGAGTCTACCCATCAAACTGAACAACTTTTACTATGGGAGCAAACCAATCGGAGCAAATAAAAAATCTGTTGTTCCATACTAAACTGCAATGTCGACGCGCGAGTTCGCGACTCAAATGTATTCAACAGCAGATTTTTTTGCTGCGATTGGTATGCTCCCATAGTAAAAGTTGTTCAATTCGATGGGTAGACTCTTAGTTTAAAAGGATGCTAATGATATCAATTTCACCCTGTATATCCCACTGCAGGCCACAGGCCTAACCTCAGGGGCCTACTCAAAATACCAACTCCAAACTTTTTGAAACCTAATTTTTTTTTTAGAAATAATATCTGTTGGAAAAAATTCTCTAATTGTTACTAAGCGTTTGATTATGACTACAAGAGAGTTAAAGTAGCAGAAGTTAGAACATTTTATCACTAAGTATTACGAAACATCAATGCATAATAATTATTACTCTCCGACAAGTACAATCTGTGACCAAATAAGTCAATACTCACAACCACTACTGCAACTCCTTGTCGCCACTACATCAACATCGACGACCATGACACTGATCATAATATTGAAGCAGTCTTTAAAGCTATTGACAATAACGACACTAAAGAATTAGATTCGGTAGCGATCGACAGCACGTCGACATTGACCTTAGTTCACGTTACGAATCGATCCAGCTAACCAATAGGCCCGCGAGACTGATGCTGCGCAAACAGTGAGGTCTATGACCCTCTTGCGCCCGCACAGACAATTTGCATACCTAGTTGTTGCATCACGAGTGACCATAACTAGTTTGATGATATTTGTCCGGTATGATTGAGTATGGGAAGGACTTTATGAGATAATAGAACTGGGTATGATCTTCTAGATTTGATTTTACTGTCGTGAGAAATTTAGATGAGATAGAATGTAACAATACAAGAAGTAAAACATACTTTCATACAACCCAAGTCATTACCTATTTGTTTTCAAATCTAAAGAAAAATATTAAGAAAATGAAAAGAAGTAACCTCTACAAGAAAAAGCAACTAAAGTAGGGCAAGAGAGATAATATCGGAATAATTGTTGTCAAAAATAAAGAAACTTGATGACTCATAAATAAAATGATAAGCAGATCCAAAACCAAATCCTTATTTTCCAGAACCTTTATATCACTACTTAACAGTATGAAAGACCAATAATGATGGCATAAGCCTAAGATCACAGCGAGTCGGTTCTTCAACCTGTCATGATTAAAAGGGATCAGACCTTTTTGTATGTAATTAGCGTCTTTTTGAGACTTTGATGAGGAGATAGCGGCCATCTTGTGACCTTTGAGTTTCGGACCTTAATTATACAATTTATGTTTTGTAATAAGATGGATTAAAGAAGGTGATCATGTACAGTTAGGTTCCAATAGCTTCGGTTTAACAAACCTTTTAACCTTCTACTCACTATTACAAAATTACAAGCAAAATACTTAAGTAGAAAATCATAACGTTGTTACAACACAACACATCTCAAATACAGAAATTATTGTGGCATTCTATTGCATATCCATGCCATAATCATATCAATTTTACACACGTGATACGATGGCAGGTGGCGCAAAGCTTTAAGCAAATGGTGGTTCAGACAAGAAAGAAGTGGGTTTGTTCTGCAGCCAGGAGTGACAATAGAAGGTGAAGATTTGGATGCGACCGAATAGCATAGGTAGGTATAATGGAAAAAGGCTTTTAAACTCTGCAGAGGACTGTTCTTAGCTGATGATGATAAAAGCAACGTAAATGCTTTTCGATAAGCATCAATAAACGCAAGACAAACCACAACGTAAATTAACCCATTACACAATTAAGTCCAAGAATAATAATATTAAGCTTAATACGCCTATAATTAGAAACTATTCGTAAAAATTACTAAATTATCCAATAATAAAATCAAAGATTTCACTCCAATAAACGTCCATAGCTTCATTTATCCAGATACCAATTTGTGCACCGAACGAGTTTTTTTCTTCACCAATAAAGCGCGTTAATGGATCAACATTAATAAAAGCTATACAAAAAGCCGCGGTCATATTCAAATTTCTTTATTGCCTAGCACCGATAAAGTTATTGTATGGAATCGAATATTTTAACAAGTCGACGCTTTTATTATGTTTTATTGCGGAGGTTTATTGTGAAAATTTACAAATACGGATTTGTTTTCGGTTATTTATTGGATGATATCATCTTGCGTTGTATGATTTAGTGTATCACATATCACGCACACCATGTAGGCGTCAAAACTTCTGTACCTAATCTTTGTCAATATCGCTATTTTCACAACCTATGAAATCTCTATTTTACTAAAATGTTTAATAGTTCTGTTGCAATTAACAAGCCAAGCATTTAAACGTATGGATTTACGTTTGCATTTAATTATTTATAAGAATATAATTATGTTCATCTCTTTTATCTAATTTTACTTCACCAAGTTTAATTTTCCAATCAATGCTTGTAAAACAACGAGAAGTGGTCAAACATAAATCGTGTAAAACAGAAACAAGTTTGTCGAAAATGTCCCATAGTTTATTGAATCTAACCCGGAAATACTAACTATATTTAAAATAGTCAGTTGTAAATAAGCTCAAGTCCCATTTCTATGCTAACTCAAACATTCCAGTGCGTTTCAAAAGATTTTTATCAGTTAAGACCCAACCCAATACTCATCCCGTATAATTTGGAAGACAAATAAATAGGTTCGGGCTTCTACGGCTTCAACCGTTACGCTCCTATTTTGTCATCCAATCCAATGAGTAAGCTAAACTAAGCCGCTAGGATCCGACTAATCCTGAAGAGGAGTGTTAGCTATTAGTGACATAGCTACAACTGTATTAAAATCCAAAAAAGGAAGATAAAGATGTGATACGAGATGATGATCAACTGCATTTAAAAAGAAGTTTTTAGATGTTGCGAAGGTACCACCCCTAACTAAGGTCTTACGGTTGTCAGTTAGAATAAGTGATTTGGATTATTCATCGTTTACTTATTCATCATCATCATCATCATCAGCATATAAACGTCCCACTGCAGGGCACAGGCCTACCCTCAGGGAGGGTGTATGGGCATTAGTCCACCACGCGTGCCCAATGCGGATTGGTAGACTTCACATACACATCAGAATTTCTTCTTCAGTGTATGCAGGTTTCCTCACTTATTGATCGGTTAATATTGAGGCAGCTTTAGTCTGTTAAAAATATTGTTCATTTAATTTCTTTCTTAATACTTGCAATTGCGGGGGTTTATTCAAATGAGACCGATAATCGGCCATTGGCACCGAATTAACGCATTTAACCTTGACTAAATTCAAGTTATAGAAGATTTACTTAATTTTTGTTATTTTTTATTCACATTCATTTACTATTTGGCGATACTACAGTCGTGCTCGCTTTTCTTTGTTTTTTTTTAACTTGTTGCGTTAATAAGTTTCAAAATACACTTTTTTATATAGTCTTACAAATCCATACTCTATTCTATTCTTTCCCTTTTTCTTCTGGAGCTTAAATATATCATTTTCCCGGCTACAATTTTAAGCTTAAAGATGGTATGTTTATTTTTCTTGGAATTGTGTTTATCAATCTTTCAAACCGCTAACGTTGCCCAACTTGCCCCAAACAAATCCAGTGTTGGTTTACCGAAACTCATTTTAATTTTATTAACATTCAAACCAAGCACTTGTTTTAAAGCTGTGAGATATCAAGAATACATAATTACTTAAATGTATATTCCTTCAAATTAGACGGCCTTATACAGTATAAATATCTGGTGTCTGTTATTATCTTTTAAATAAATTGTGTTACTGGACTGGTATGTGACGTAAAGTGATTGGGAATTAAGTAGCTGATAATAAATTTTACTTTTATGAGATTGCTCCGTATTATGTTGTAGAAGTTTTAACTAGTCTTTGGGATTCTTAGTTTTATAGTCATTAACGACGTCATAGTCTGCTATGTATATCTTTGATAGAAGCATGTTATATGCATGTGTTGAGAGCAGTAACTCAATCAACGCAAATTTTAAAAGCAATAACAAATTAATTATGAACCAGATATTTAATTTCATAAAATTTCTAGCGAGGAAGTAGAATGTAGGTACGTGTGTCATTCTTGGAGTAGGAAGAAAATATTGAAAATTTAGTGACTTTAAAATGCAGTTTAAACGATACGATTTATCATCTGAGTAAATGAAATCACATTCGATTTATCATATTCGTAACGCTCAACAAAACAAAAAAAATTTGCTTAAACTTTTTAAGTCATTATCCTTTTAGAGGGAAGGTCAACGATTCTTAGAATGTAATAGAAGAGAACAGAAAAGAGTAATTAATTTGTCTTAAAAATATATTACAAATAGCTAGTATTTTTTATGTATCCACCTAGAGATATTCAATTATTCATGCTGTATTTGAACTTTTCACTACAGAAAAGGATGTATTATAAAATAATTACGAAAGCAGCTAAGACTTCCTTGTCACTATAGCTGTAAAAAATCGGATTGAACGTACAATAATAGTCTCCATTAACATAACATCTTGATATAAGAGACCACAGCGTAAGAGCAAAATAATAATAATATTAGTTCATATAGAAGCACGAAATTCAAGCTCTTGACATAATACTTAAAGTCATATCAGACAAGATGACCTGATCAATGGACTCTGTTGAACTTGGCACAAAAAGCGTGAAGAATCAGACAAAATAAACATTCGACGGAATCGATTCGAGACTTCATCATCGAGTGTTTACTTAGTAACAGTCCGATTTGAATGAATCGATTTTGAATGGAAAACGCTATAGCGATACCAAAATGGACTTTAAGTTATAGATAATATAGAACTTTAAATACAAATTGAATTGTTGTTTGATTAAGAGAAATGGACCAAACCAGTTTCTATTGAAGATGGAATTTTGTTTGTCGACGGCTATAGGTAATTTGATCTCGACTGTTAAGCTTCTTCAGATAGTATTCTAAACTTAAAAGTCTTAAAAAACTATAGATTCTCAGACAATATAAAAAATTAAAAACTTGTCAATGGTATCCGAAATCCAAAAGAACTAAAACGAAAAAGCAAAGAGAGAGTGAGAAGTAAATCAGCCGTAAAAAGCTGTAAGACTATTTATATCACCATTGTATATCATTACGTGTATTTGGGACACTATGTACGAAAGAAACAACTATGCAGACGAAACAGTCAGTAAAGGAAGTCGTGACATAATTTTAATTCACAGCTATAATTATCCTGCGCCTTGAGAAAGTATTTTTAATTATGTTTTTGTAACTCCTTTTGTTGAGACTGTATTTTTATTTATTAAAAAAATGGTTAGGTACACTTTTGTAAGATAAAAGTAATCATTGATAAGTTATGAATCTTTTATCTTACAAAAGTGTACCTATGATAACTGATAAGTTTAAAAATTACCATAATTATGTACAATACTTTTAAATCCTGATAAGTTTTTTTCTTCTTAGGTATACCTAAGAAAACACAAAAAAATCGCTAGGAAGTCTCAAAAACGTCATAAATGATTTTTAGATATTCTATGTACTACAAGATTTCATATATTTTCCATTTAAAATATAATGTTGGCTATGATGGTGGAAAATTAAAAAATTTCGAATATCATCGTCTCAAGCGCATTTGACCGTCCAACCATCGATCAACTTCGGGGCGTGTTGTGTTCGTTCGGTGAACTTCGGCTCAGTTTATGCTAAGACATTACTGGTAATAACAGGTTCAACCATTCAGATTTCCAAACAATACGTTACCGTGTTTGTATGAGAGAACTGACGGCCAATTGTTATATCTTTGATATGAATAATAATGTTTCTAGTTTCCTATGATGGTAGATAATAAAGAAAGTATTTTAATTACGTACGATTCTAGCAAAATCATAAGATTGTCACAGTATAATTGACATTTTCAGATGATAACAACGATAGATTTAATTACTATGTTCATGATACGCTCATTCACTTAGTAGATTTGTACAGAAACTATTATTAACCTATCAGCATTCTTCTATCTTAGCCTATCCGTATCCGTACTGGATTCATGTAGGATTGTAGGTAGTAGAGCATCGTCTGATATTGTTTGAGCACTGTCTGTATGTCAATATCATGTAGCAAATTATTTTGCTCTAGGAGAAGTCGTTCAGAATATACATCTTATTCTATTAGCGATACGGTCCTATAAAAATTTTAACCACCAAATCCTATTACCTACTAAGCATCTTTTACAAGCAAACTGACATCAAAAGTCACTGTAAAACCAAATTTACGTTACGACAATTTATATTTATGGTCAAAACCAAAAAGCTTCAGCTCAACTACCTATTTCACAACTTTCCGGCAAGTATTATCAACTCTAATTAGATAAATTTAAACAGCTGCACCGAGTTTTAACTGATGCGTCTATTTAACAGGCACTAACGTTTAAGTACTACTAAATGTCACGTCATATATTTGTTCTACTCCATTCCATTGAAGCATGTCCCTTGATACAACTTTTATGTTCAAGTCTTTAATACAAAAATGGTTTGGTTCTAAAGATTTGGTCATGTGGAGTGTTCTTTTCTGTAGATGCGTTGCAGTTGAAAGTTTTTCTCCCTTTTCTGTTAATTGGCGTCACTTATCACAGTTTCGTTAATGTTTTATCTTGTCTATTATAAAGGTTTTGAACGTCTCGATTAAATTGTTTGTCATTTATAAACAGTGTCTTATAACTGAGGCTCAATGTTATTATGGTAAAGAACATTTTATTGGCATTCAAAAGATCTAAAACTATGATAAAATCTTTTAAGAATATTAGCGTCCACATTAAATTTTTTATATTACTGAACGTCAAAATTTTAAACTCCTATGCAAGCCAAAGACACTCACATAAAAGCACCAACTAATTATTCTAATTTAAAAGTGGTCAGTTAATTTGCAACTCATCATAGATCAGCTTGTTATCGATCGTCGACTGCTAATGACAAATTCCTTACGTTCTTAAACTTCCTCATCTAGTCTAATATTCCTACAACCCCTCGGATCGCCGGAAATATTTCTAGCTTTATAGTTCACAAATGTTGATGTGAAGATTGATTTGCTATTGTTAGTCCAGAACTCGTTTATAGTTCCAATTATCCATGGGATATAAATTTCTATATTCATGTAAAAAGCCTCCAATCAAATCCTAATACATTTTAACCAACAAAAACATATTTACACATGCAATAATCTAATCCTACCGAGCGACACTCAGCGCAATCAATGTCTCGTCGGAAGATATGCGTCCACCATTAAGATCCAAGTTTATGGTTGCTATGCAAGCAAATGTTCCACCTACAGGCGGTGTTAGCAATAAAGAGCCAACTAAGCCGAGTATTTTGACAACAATGTTGTTTATATCGCACTAAATCGCTTGCTTTTTGTGTCGGCGACTCTCTTGCCATTGTCCGTCATTGACGTACAGTCGTACAAACCAACGTTGGGGCAAGCTAATTGGAAATTATAGTTGCTGGGTATTGTGGATTTATAGAATTTTAAATCAGCCTGAGTAATAGGATAAGCATCGCGTGCTTTGCAATTTTAATTGATTGTGGTTGACATCGATTGAACATCGATTGCTTTGCGGCTTTCGGTTTTCTTTGTAGATGTACTTTATTTTATTGTCTCTATCAATCTTAGACGTCATTCATGTTTTTTTCTCGATTAAGGGAACATAAATATTTCTTCACTCTTCGATCCACATAAGTTTAAGTACAGTTAACAATACATCTACCAGCTTGAAAAGTCACTACTTTCTTGCTGGGTACAATTTTTCACCACTTCATGTATCATTGTTATCACTAAAGTTTAAATTGTTCTTGTTAAATATAACTTGTATTTCTTAATATTAGTTTATTGTATTCTTAATTAAAGTTAATTGTATTCTTTCTTGAGAAATGCCTTGAATCGTAAATACTATCATCGAACAATGTAATTTTGAACGTAACATTAGAAGCAAGTTTAAACGAAAAACCAACAATATACCGTTTGATACCAAGGAATGACAATAGCCGTAGATTTTATACATTTTAACAGATCGTGCATGGATAAACGGCGATGCTGAGCTGAGTAAACACTGTCTGTCGGTTTGTCACGGTACCGCGCAGTAATCTAAATCCTAAATTAGGTTTTTTTGTAGACTCGAGATGTTGAGAGGCAGTCGGTCACGTCTGGCTTTGTTGCCATGAAATTATAAAAATTTAAGAGTTGATTTAACTAAAATAACATTTAGAGTTTAAAGATAGGTGTTTTGAACTCTGACAGGCATGGGCCATGTTAAAGATGGAGAAGATAAGATTTTGACGTGGCAGTTATGAATGTTTTGAAACAATAAATAAATAATTTGCAGAGATTGAGAGGCATCGGATCTTTGAGAATGCTAAACAGACACAGAATTGAAACCATTTGACTTCTGAATTTATTGTAGTTGATAAGATTTATTTGAACTTAATTCAGTCTTACAATAAGGTGCATTGCCTTATTACCTACTCCATAGCTTTAACTCCTATAAATACCCAAAATAAACACCAGTTCAGAAAAATGCTACGGTTCAACACACGAAGTCAGGCTTAGGTTACACATAATTTATAAAGAAGCATCCCAAAAACACGTACCAACATAAAATATTAGCCGGCAGGTCCGTGACCTTTGAATAAAGAATAGAATAAACATCTTGTAAACGATACGATGACTGACAAATGACGAAATGTGAAGAGTATAATTTTCTATTAGGAGTTCAAAGATCGAGAGTGTTCAGAGATATAGTGACGACAGATAGTTTTTTTTATCGAGATACCATAGATCTATTGTTAGACAAAGAATGTTGAAGGAATTCAAATATTATTATACTTGTTCGAACAGTTGGTATCATACGCAGATATCATTTACATTCACTAAAAACCACAAAACACATTAAACAGAAAATCTAAAAAAATAATACAACCAACCAACAGCATCATCAATTTAAGAACACGAAAAAGAAGCTCACCCCAAAAGCTATAATTCGGATTTTAATCAAAGGCCCAAAAATACGTCTGAGTAAAAAGCACATTAATATACAACATGCACTTTACAGGTGTAATCATACGTAACAGAGTTACGCACATTCAATTAAAACCGAGAGTATCACAAACGTGCGACCCTACCATCATGCGGACAAAACTTACACTATGTTCATACGCGGATCCATTTCACGAATTGCGTGCTACGCTAACTATGATAAGTTCATCGTACGAAGTACCATAAACCAAGCCATTCTAATACATGTTACTCAGGCATAAGATACATGTAATGAGACTTATTTGTATGTAATGAAGTAGAGAAAGTGGGTAAAACAAGCTTCGTCATTAGTACTAAGGAATGGTGGTAAGGAACAATGCAATTCATGACATGCTTTTGAAATGTGTTCAAAAGGTCTTCCTTTTGTCTTAGTTTTAATTAATGGTTTTTGCATTTCGTTGAGATGTTCAGAAACATTATTGCAATATTTAGTTCAATGTTATTGTTATTTAATAATATTGCATTGATATTAGTGGGTAGGTCATCAACAGTAAATAGAAAAGGAGGCACAGGTTTCAATGTAAATTTTGAATTTTAGTATGCCTTCTTCAGCTCGATGGAGTTAGCTTACCATATAGCCAAGTTTTTCTTATTGCTGTCTCCCGTTTAGCCGTCTTAAGCTGTTGTGTACATAACATACAGCTTTTAATAGACAAAAGCTTCCTAATTTCCAAATATATGTAGCATAACAGCATCTTTAACACCGTCATCAAGTAACCACATGCTTCTTCTTCTAAACGTGTCAGCGAATTTTATTATCACGTCAATTTCCAAACCAAAATGATACGTTCCAATTCAACAACAAGCCAAGATCCTTATCTCTTAAAACATTAACAAGTCATACTTATGTTAAGTCGTGACGCTCTGCCTCTATTATTTCATTAGAAGAAATAATTGATAGTTAACATTTCAGTTATATGTTGTAACATTTAGATTGATAGCTCGTGTTACGCGTCAAGAATAGCCGTGTAAGAACATGCACGTTTGGGTGGCAGATTTGTATGGATGTACCTATTGCTACAGCCATGTTTTGAATGACTTACTAAATGTATCGATTTATCATTTCGTAATAATGGTGCATTGTTAAGATTTGGTTGAAGCTTTAGAGTAGGTACGCGTACGATCGTTAATTGAGTTTTTTAGAGGAAACGGTTCATTAACAGTGATTTGAAATGTATTGTCTTTTTTGAATACATTCTCTTGTCTATTCATTGCAAATCTATTATTGTGCTCGTCAATGAAACACTTAAATATTTTAGCATCGTTAGGATCTCTATTATTTTTATGTTACTTCTCAGTTCTTTCAATCTTTATAAAGACAACTGTATAATTAAGATCTTTATTATTTTAATTCTACTTTTCAACAAAACATTTTATTCAACAGCCTTTATAGTCATGTCGTTCATGTTCTCATCAAACAAAATGTTCTAGTTTAACCCTTAGTGTAGTCTTGCCACCGTCATACCACTATGGTACAGTTAGTGAGACCATTAAGACATACAGACCGTAGATAAAGCATGGGGGTCGAAACGAGACGTGCTTCACTGTATCGAGATATGCACAGGTGTATTTTCACGTATGAATAACAACTCTTTTTAAAACTTATAATATATTTTCTAGGTTCTCGTTTAAAGTTCATTTTTGAATGAATGGTGGTTCAAGAGTGAAGTTCAAGTACTTTATAGCCAGTCATCAAGATTTGGGAAATGATATGTAAAGACAAAGTAAAATGACACTCGTTGTGCACGGTCTTTTTATGTGTATTTTAAGATGTTCTTAGAACACTGTGGTTTTAACTATCGTTGTTCTTAGAAACTAACATATTTTTATGTAGCAAACCTCAGGAAACAACGTTTAGAAACCCTACTTATGGTAACCTTGCTACATCTGTAACTTAAGTATATAAAATGTCGTAGCGACGTTTCTAACCATTCCGAAAAAGGAATAAATAAAGTCAGTCAAAAAAGTGGTCTATCAACTACCACACTAAAGAAGAAATTCCGTTTTTATTAACTATATTTTTTTCGCACTAAGCGCCTTTCTGATTCTTTTATAATGCGCACAGCCAAGGAGTGGAATGCCCTGCCTGCGTCAGTATTTCCGAACGCTTACAACCCGAATTACTTTAATTAAAGTAGGAGTGAATAGGCACCTTCTGGGTAAGCTCGCTACATCTTCGAGCCCATCTTTGTCCTGAGGACTGGATTGAGGTCAAGAGCAAATCCATTTGAAATAAAAAAATATATTTTTTTTAAATTTACATACATACATACATACATATACTCACGCCTGTGTCCCATTGGGGTAGGCAGAGACAACGGATCGCCATCGGCTACGATCCTGACATACCTTTTTCGCCTCTTCCACAGTCATAAGTCGCTTCATACACGCTCGTCGGTTTCGGGTACATTTGATCTGACCCTTCTTAAGTACGCTGCCAATTTGGTCCGCATACGTACGTCTAGAGCGACTTTTTTTGACTGTCCCATTCACACTCGCTTTATATATTTCATTCGTCAGTCTGCTATCACTCATTCTTTCCACATGACCAAACCATCTCAGCATTCCCTTTTCAATCCTTGTTACTATATCCTCTTTCAATCCACATCTATCTCTAATTACACTGTTTCGTATTCTGTCATTTAGAGTCACAACACACATACTGCGTAAAGAACGCATTTCGACAGCATTTATTCTAGATTCATTCCTCTTCTTTTTTTAAATTTGAATCTAGAATAATCTTTATCACAAGTATTTTCATTACCTTTCTCCTTAGATATATTTTCATTACCTATCTAAGAAGTTTTGTAAAAATGTTTATAGGTACTTACACTTTCTTGGCCGTCTTGTACCTACCTAAGTCTGTATATAGATCTTTTGTTTGAAGGTCAGTCCCTAATAGTTCTTTATTTATATCTTATAAACTATCATTAATCATCAGTGCCTATATTTTTGTGAATATGTTTCTGCCTTCATACCCATATTCAGACCTTACTACGTTCAGCTTAAAAAATCTTTTTCGTCCTGTCAATAAAAGCAACATGAATTTCTAGTTCTATTAAACAAAAACCCTCTATAAAACTCGCTTCCCCCATTCCAGCATGCAACAAAATCCATCAGTCCTAGTTCCATACATCATACAAGATACATTAAAATGTATCAAGTCTAAGACCACATCGTTAGCCACAATGCGATTTGATACAGATATCTTGCCAAGGCGATTACGAGCAACAAACGAACGCCTTATACGGCGCAAGCGCAAGTTCATTAAAGTCTCCGTCAGACACGAAGTCTCCTTAACCAAGCCACTCTGATCTTTATTACTTAGACACAAAGAGATTTGACGAGGTATTTCTAAAGGCAATGACAATTGTATGGAGCGAACAACTCTGATGGGGTTGGTCGCTGACTTGAGTGATTTTTGTGCTTTCGTTATATGGAGTCCATAAAGTTGGTGATTAAGGACCGGTATTCTTAGAAGCCAGTATGTCTGATGTTGATGGTTATGTGGATGGTTACATTGTAGGTTCAATCAATATATTGATGGTAGAAAATACTTTAAGGATATATGGAAAGAGAATGGTAAACGTAGAAAGCCTTATTATTAAAAATAATTAATTGTGACAGATTTTTATACGTCCCAAAGAGTGTTTCCTGTCTATTGGATTGCTACGTCTTGATGTCTTAACTAATGAACTGATCTCAATAACATTTAGGAGAAAGATACAATTAAGTGTGACTATAAACTAACTAATAAGAAAAGTGAGCTGATATACCTATTTAATGAATCTTAAAAGATCAAACTATTTTAATAACCATTTAAAACTCCTGATACATATATAGGATCCAAATTTATAATTACTGACGGTTTTTAAGAGGATGATCAGACCATCAAACTGGATAACTTTTACTTAGGGACCAAAAATGAAATAGGAAAAAAAAAACAGTTGTCCCATACCCAATTTCGGTCGATTAGGATTGCAGTTTTGTTTGAAAAAGCTGATTTCGCAGATTCGACTTTGGTCCCATAGAGAAATTAGTTTAGTTTGATGCTCTGATCATTCTCTTAAAGAACCATCTAGAACTAGGTACTTTTACCTACTCAACAAGCAATCATAGAATTTAATTTAAGTTATTAAAAATTATAGCATTGGAAGAATTTTTAGATAACATCATTTTACGGAAAAAGGTTAACCAACAACCACAATTCGGACCAAATAAGATGTACACCTACTCATAAAGAGCTAGTAACATTAACAAGATAAATAAATCAAGGGACAACATACTGTTTCGTAACCCACTGCCGGATTCATTAGAGAAGTTAATTGAATAAATAGATGTACTTGCTCTAGTTTATTTGCTAATGGACATTGGAATGGTTTATATTTTATGTTTCTGTAAATGGGACTTAGTTTTGTAATTCAAACAATTAAATTACGATTTTACTGTACTTTCGATTACATAATAATGTTCCTTTAGAAAGGTATTTTATATACTTGTTTAAATTATTGCTAAATACCTTTGGTGGGAAGGTATATTATTCAAATTTATTAGGAAGGAATATTAAGTTAGTTTTTGTGGGTTTACATTTTCGTGTCTCGCTAGCTTGTTTCTTTATTAGTAGGTATACCTATTTTTGACCGGCATGTCCTTCATTATGTCACTGTGGTGCCTTCAAATCCAAGAAAATCAAATTCGAAAATCAAGAATTCGCACCAAATTTTTAAATTATCTAATTAACTCGTTGAATATGAGTCTTTAAAAAATATAAAAAATGTCTATTTTAGATCATAATATTGTCTACACAAGGAAAGTGACTTCAACTTAAAAATAAAGTAGACGATATGTAAATATAATATATATTCCGTCCCCGTCTCACTTACAGGGCACGAGTCGAAGGGCTGGCGCAGCGGCGGAGGCGGCCGAAAAACGAAAGGCCTACTGGTACCGGGATATCGGCCCCCAATACCATTTTATGGGTTTTGGTGTCGAAACTCTTGGGCCGTGGGGAACTAATGCGCAGGCGCTTTTTAAAGACCTGTCAAAGCGCCTGATAGACTCGACACGGACCCAAGAGCTGGCACTTTCCTCGCTCAACGGATCAGCATAGCCATTCAGCGAGGAAATGCGGCCAGCGTTCTGGGTACCCTCCCACAAGGACCGAACCTGCACCACATCCTAGGTTAGTTTAGTTTTAAGTCTCTTTATTTATAACTTAATTTAAATTATTTGCGAGTTTCTTAGGGAAAGTTGCTCAGTATCATATATATTCAGACATTTTCCAACATTTAGGCTTTCCTTTAAATACAGGTTTCATTATGTAAGTATTTTATAGAAAAATAAGGAATAATATACTTCATAGCAAATAAAGCCGAGATGTTGAAGATCATTGCTATATTTTTCATTAAAATTTGTATGTATTTCAAATAACGAGAAGATAGCTTCTAAAAACCAGGAAAATATGGCCCGGTCCTGCGTTTACCTATGGGGATGACTGCATTTGCAGCTTCTATAGATAGTTTAGATTATTTAGCAAAAGTTAAATTCCTATTAATTTTGCTTCAGTGAACTGTATTATTTGAACTGTTTATTTGTTGTTTACCAAAGACCAACGCGTTTATAATTAGTTGAGAAGCATCAGTCTGATCCCTCGACTTTTTAATATTACCAAAAGATTGTCCACTTATTCCTTTTTTGGAACTCTCAAAAGCTTCTGCAAAATTTTTATTTTTAACAGAATTCGAACAAAAGCGAAGTCCTGGTCAAGCTGTCGATATTTCTTTGAAAATAAAAAGAGAAGATTTAGATAAAAAGAGGGTTCGTGCCAGTCTTTAGTCCGGCAAAATGGAGTATCGGAATGCATCTGCAGAAAATTGTTACAAAAATAACTTCTTTTGTTAAGTTTTGATGTGTATTAGAATTCGTATGAGGAAAACCTTTTATACTAAAACTAGAGACCCGCTCCGGCTTAGCACGGGTGCAATGCTGATGTGTTATTTAAATATAATCCTTCCTCTTGAATCACTCTATCTATTAAAAAAACGCATCAAAATCCGTTGCGTAGTTTTAAAGATCTAAGCATAAATAGGGACAAACAGACAGCGGGAAGCGACTTTGTTTTATACTATGTAGTGATAGTGATATTCTTTGTGAAAAAAAGAACGGCCAGACTTTGTTACTGAACTTAACCTAGAAATAGAAACATGGTAAGAATCCAGTAAGAAATGATTTTAAATATCCAGTCCATATGATGATTTTATACGCTAACTAAAGGGACATAGTTCAACAAGTAAACCTAATACCGGTTACCTATAAAGAATGATTGACTGTTGGAAATTATACCTAGCAAAGAAAAATTATGATGAAGTACCTGGAATAAATATTAAAGGAAAAAAAGTGTGAGAGAATAATCCCATAAGAGATGTATTACAATAAAATACCAAACAAGATTTAAATGTAGATTCTAACAACTTAAAACCTTGGTGTTGATTTCAAGTAAATATGTACCCATCCAATTTGTCAGCTTTCGTTGATATTAACATTTAAATGGTCAGATTATCGTATACCGAAATATTGTAATGTTTCATCCATGTGAAATGTCACAACACTGTCACCATTTGAATTATAATGGAAATTAGTGAAAGAGACTAATATATATTTAAAACAGTGAACTATTTAAAACCACCTATGCTCATAATACAACATGTAGGTAACATAATTGACCAGTCTTTTCATAAAAAACTCGATAACCAATCCAGCCAATTTGCATGAGAAGTACATTATGCGTATTTAAAAAAGGTACAAAACATATCATGTTGATCAGATTATTTTACAAATATTTCTAGATTTTGCGTTAGTTTACGAACACTTTGTTTATTTTTTTTGGCGTATTCATTTCTTGATTTATTTAGTAAAAACAGTTATAAAGCAAATGAAGATAATTTGTTAATTGTTTAATTAATTGTTTTGTATTATTTTATAATATATTTTTTTAATAAGTAAGTTTAGTCTTGTTTTTTATATTTTTAGTCGAATAAATTATAGGTTTATGGCTCCATAAATATAAAACAAAATTAATTATTCGATGTCCTACAGTCTATCTATCTACTTCGATAGACTTAGATGGGTCTCACGAATAACGGTTAGATGGAGGAGGCTAATCTCAACCGGAGTATAGAGAGGATTAGTGGAGGCGCTATATAAGTATTTATACTGTACAAAGTATAGTGAACAAAACCCGCGGTTACACTAGAGAGTGAACGAAGATTGTATCATGTTATTTATTACATAAAGTCATGGTTCAATACCTTTAGCTTTATTATTATTCATTGGTTAGTCTCAGAGGGAACTGTTGATAATGAATATGTATAATCAATTACCTTTGGTATTTATAACAATTGCAATACAAATACTGGTGAATAAGGTAATAAAGATGCAGCGAAACAAAGGGCATGCTTTGGTTTAAGTTTAGGGCAAAGACGGAACGATTTTTGAGCATATGTTCATTTAAAAGCAGTATAATCAGATATGTGTTCTGAAAGGAGATATTTTATCATAATATCTTGGTTATTGTCATAAAGATTATTTACTTCCAATCGAAGATTCAGTAGCAAAGCTTTTAAAACAATTTACAGTGATAAAATGGACCCTTTAAACAGTTATCTCAAAAAACATAGGTAACGTTTTGAAATGATATTATAACATTAACTATAACAAAGCAAAATAAACATGATGCATGGTCCCGGAACCGTGTTCGGTCACGTATAGCGCGGGTCACATGCGCGGACGCAGCCATTGTTTAAAATTTGCCCAAACGAACCGGTTCCTAAGATAATGGCTATGAAAATGATCGTCCACGCATGCCTGCCTGTAGCCAGTTTGAAACCCCAAGTTTTAATCAATTATCATTCTTATTCCTGTCTCCATAAGATTTCGTAAAGGGTCTTCGTATAAAGGAAGGACTTGAGAGAAATTCCTGCCGAAAGTAGTTTTATTTGTGGCAGACTTTAGGGAATTCTTTGAAAAAGTTGAAGATTTATTGTTTGCTAGCGTTTACCCTGCAGCTTCTCTTGAAATTCGTGTTGTTTTTGTTATAAATAGTAGCCTATGTCACTACGAGTATATCTTTCCTCGCATCGAACATATCTACTACCCAAGAAATGCCTGTAGCAGAACAAGACAGAAAATGTATACAGTGTTTAGGGTTGCCAAGATAAATTGTAACTCTACAAAACCTCTGTATCCGCGATAAGGTAAAGAACTGTAGATAGGTTTACCGCTTTTTTCGTATCTTAAAAAAAAAAAATCTGTATTTTTTTGTGTCTGGTTTTAAATTAGGCTTATTTCATTCATTCAACTATTCCCTCTCTTTGCATCTATTCTTTACAGGTGACCTTGAATGTTTTGTATGCAAATAATGAATATCCAGGTTTGTCTAATATTAATTCTATCTTCGGGGTAGCCAGATCGCAGACTTTTTAAACGTCTATCAAATACCGGAATGTATTTTTTAAAGAGGTTTACTTTAAAACTATCTCAAATCCACAAATATGCATAATTTAAGTAAATGACCAATCATCATTAACGATGTTGGTGGTATTCCTAAATTAATGTCGCCATGCTCGAGAGAAGACACTGATTTAAGCTCACACTTAGCAATTTGACTAAATGTATTTCTTAAATCACAAGAAAAAAAAATAACTTTTTAGTGCGACTACCGACACTTAAATTATCCGAGTCAGAACCCGTCAGGGATACGGGATTTTGTAACCTGTGTTTATGGTAATTCAGCCCTTAATAGCTATTCGTCGGAAATCAATTCCAGCTCATGTTCAGTGGATGCACGTCCTCGGCCAACATTTATAGTAAGCTCTCGTACCTTGTTGTTCCGACCAATTTTTTCACAATAAAGATTATTACGACCACGTAATGGCTACATCGGTTCGATTCGAAGGTAACGGAGAATACCGCAGATTAACTTTTAAGAAATTATACTGATCATTTCGATGCACTGCAATTTGGTAACACCGAGGCATGTGGTATCATTTGAGAATGGCATAAAGCGGCTTTAAAAACATTACTCGAATAAACGAATCCCAAATTTGATGATACCGGCGGGGTCAGAGAATGATAAGCTTGAGGGGTGATTGAAATTAACTAGACCTATGTCAAATAAACTGGGCTTTTAAAGCTTCTATTTTCCAGTATCATCTTCAAATTGATCCCTTAACCATGAGAGGAGGAGGGTTATAAGCTGATGATCGAGATCTATAGTTGGCTACACTGATACCTTATTTTTTATCAAATAAGATTGTCATTATAAGGTAAGTGTCCAAGCAAAACACTGGACCGGTTAAAATCATTATTGACGTTACATACAAAAAATCTTTATAACAACAAGCTCATAAGACCATAGCAAACTGCAGATTGCAGTATCATGCATTATACTGCACGCCAGCTAAAATAAAACCAAAACCGGTTGGAAATATAACTTATAGTTGAACGACAAAAAATGCGGTAACATACAGGCAGCAACTAAGATTAAGCAGGTGTACCTAAATGAAAAAGGTAGTTAAAGCTACCTTTGTTGAACACTGTACACACGTGATTCATTTAGATACTATCGGCCAAGATCGTGGACTCTCAACGAAGAAAGGGGTTACTAGCTATGAGACAAATATGTATCTCAGTTGGTTTTGTTTAAGATTGATATCAACGTTATCCTAGTCATATAAGTCAAGTCAAAAAGGAGTAACATGGCGAAGGATATGAGAATTATAGGATATTTAATTTTATTGCTCCTCCATTCTTCTTTGATTAAATACATAGCACGATCCAAGACATATTAGAGTCAGGATCACTAGACTTCATTGCCTAGTGTTGTAAGTGTTGCGCTGTTAATCCTGGTTTACAGGACTTCTAAAAGTAAAACGAATACACAGACACTTCATAAAAACAGGCTTGGTCTTACAAGAGGCTAGCACGTGTATGTCGAGTGAGTATGAGTGTGAAAGAGGAATACACCAGTGCATACTGTCATCCTCCTCCCGTAGCACGGGTAAAGGTCAAAGTTCAAAGGTCAAAGTTGGTCGAGTCGGTAGTGTAGGTAGGTATTAGTACTCTTTCTTTTGCTGTCGTCCAGCTTTGGACTTCTTATAATATGACTACTTTGAGTAAGTATTATACTTGTCAAAACAAAGAATATGAACACAACTGGAGTAATGTTCATTAAAATGCATTATCTCTTTGATCTTACGCAACAATGCCACACTTACAAGGGGAACAATTCTCAAAACTATCATTTTGTTTCTCACGCTCGCAACCGAGTCATCTCGAAACGAATTTGAGGAAGTAACAGCTATTATCTTCTTAGAACTAAGTCAAACAAACCGAGAAAAGGACAAGTGTACAGTTTGTAAGTTGGGTAAAGAGGGTTCCGTGGACACTGTGCTTATCCAAAATCAAAATCCTAAGACAGGGATAGTAAAATACATAACTCCAAAAGCGAAATAACATAATACGTAAATAAAATTGCACAAAATTTCTAAAAGCACATTAGAGTTTTAATAATATAGCGTACTTCAGAAATGAGCCCGCGAGGTGAAGCTTTGACTTTTATCTCATGATTCATGATTATTCCTAAGACAAGACTGTGCCTTGCAGTGAGACGTATATAAGCTGATGATGATGATGCAAGAAACGGTTTGTGGCAAAGGGAAAAGACTTTCGCCTTGTTTTGCATCAAAACTTGTATCTCTTCTTTTCAACCCTATCCATCTCTCATATTGGAGGCTATCTCGAAAATATTGACAGAAATTACCTACAGCTTCTATCGCAGAACCTACGGAACTCTAAAAGGAGCACTTTTTACTTAGCCATCCGGTTCTACGCGGCGTAACGAGGTAGCCAGAGAGGGTGCGATTAAACTAATGCACTTCTTGCTCGGATCCTTTATTATACACGCATTTAGTTCTAATGGATCTAATACAGGTACGAGTCTTAGAAAATAACAAGTATTGGACTCAAATTAGTTCAGTAATAACTATCCAATTGGTGTGTTCCAAGGCACTCTTCTGGACACTCAGTGCTAAAATGTATAAATCTAAACTCTTCTATCTTTAGTTGTAAGTACACAAACAGGATGCAACGATATGTGTAACAAACATTCTGGCCACGGCTGCAATCGCGGTAAATATTCGGTGATTGAACTGTTATTGGATTACATACGAAATATAAATTTTGACACATTTGGTATTGCGCTAATCGCGGTACTGCTCTTGACAGCCGTTAGAGCCGTTTTGACAAATCGGTCAGACGTTATTGGCTGTCAGTTACATAGAGTTTAGCGCGATGTGTATTTGAATAGTAATTGGATTGCAATGTGATTAGAACTGAAATTGGATAAGAATAGAACTTCGATGTTCTAACTTAGCGCAATCGGGCTCCAGTTACTTAAGTGTGCAAGGAGAGAACCTCAATACGGTAAGTACTAGTACTTATTCTGTGACCTCACCGAGAGATGAAATGAATGAATCTGAGTTATAAAATGTCTCAACACGTCATTGCCTCAAATAAATTAATACCGTATAGTAATGTTGCCATATAGAAATCTCTTTACAAAACAATAGCATTAAAAAAGTTAAGTGAAATCACTTAAAATTCAAAGCGAACTTGCGTCAGAACCTTGTTACACATTTGGGCAACCATCGGCTTTCGTTTTACGCAAACATCGTGTGAATATTCTTACGGTGACAGTTTTAGTACAAATAAAACCTTACATTTTGTTTTATTAGTTACGTTGCATGCATTAAGTTACAGTTTTATGGACATCGCCTTGACTAAGGTATACTATTAATTTCAAAGTACTCAAGTGTTTTTGTTACAATAAAAAAGGTTTGTCACAAACTGCTTTTGCTTCAGCCAAAATGGTACAGGGCCTCTACCCGGACATGCGAACTTCGCAATTTGCGCGTTTTCGTTCCAATGTCAACTCTATTACAATGAAGTTTGAACCGAAACGGTCTCGATATATCAAAAATCGAAAGTCCGGGTACAGGGTCAGAAATTATTAATTTAATCGAGACTGTTTTTTTTTCAATGTGGTCAGTCCTTTACTACAACTGCCAATAATTTCTGCAAGAAAACTAATGATATAATTTCGTGTTTATTCAAAGAAGTATACCAAACTATTTTTGTCCTATCAATTCGATGAATAAATTATGTAATTTTATGATTATCATCTCGTAGACTAACAAAAATATCAAAAAACATTACCTACTAATGAGTTTAACAAACAAATATCAAACAACAAACGACTCCGTCAATCCTTTCACAATCGTTATTTCTGCTTATTTGTTTTCACAATCAGCAACAATCATTATTGATAGGTTCTATTACAAAGCTCACTGTAATTTTAATTTCCAATCTCGGTTCATCCATAGATTCTTCGACATTGTCACAAAATAACTACGTTCCTATAGCAGTTTGTAATCCAGCCTCATAAAAGTTTATGGCACGACGTTATCAACATTACATTATGCATTGAAACTTGATCTACGGTACATGCTTTATCTTCTTTGGTGTCAATATTTTACGCTTAGACATCGCTTTTGCATATTCCGTTTGGTTATGGGAAAAGTTTGATTTTTTTGTTTTTGATACCTACTAAAGACTGATTGGGTTCTTGTTTAAAATATATTTATTTTTGACGAAGTATGTTGCAGATACAGCCATGTGGGGACTTGCTACAGATGTCAGCACCCACAAGTTATAGCAAAGATGCCAACAGATGGCGATACCGTCGCTCTCGGAAATATGCTCCATACTTAGAAATTCAAAAATTCAATATTCAAAATTTTTTTATTCACAATAATATCATATAGATAGCTTTTTGACGTCGTTCGTAGACAACGTTCACCATGAAAACGTAATTCGTAACCTACTACAAATAAGGTTCACAATCGAATGCAAGACATACATCGCGCAACAGAGAGATTCGATACATATACAAGGTCCAACTAAAAACTGTTGGACCACGGCCGGTCCCCAGGCTTAGCACATAGCCTGGTGAAAGATCTTCCCTTTTCAATGGAGGAACATTCCCAGTAGCACCTCCATAGACATTTTGCAAATAAAGTTTATAGACTAGAGACTATGTATACCTACTATTTACTATTGCATTGATGCAATATTCGTTATCCCATTTTTTGTTGAAATTCGTTGCGGTTTCCAAGACTTCTAAGACAGATTAATGTAATATTTAACCAAAACTTAAATGCGTTACATACCTACTTTATCTAGAATATGCTTAGCTTCAGACCACAAAATTACGGTAGTAATTACAGTGGGTACTCTGTGACAAAACTGAACAACGTTCAATATGTGACAAACATTGAAATCGCGAAAAAGAAAAATCTGCTCTTCCAAATACATTTAAGTCGAGTCACCAATTCACTGATTTTATTTTCCGCGATTTTAATGTTGGTCGCATAAAACTTGTTAAGTTTGATTGTCGGAAGCACCCTACACCCTGTATAAATATATTTTGAAGCCTATTTTCCAAATATATTCTATATTCATGACAACAAAGTGATAATAAAGAAATTATGATTTCACATCACATGCAACATAAGATCCGATTTAATTTCAAACCAAACCGTACTTACTTCTTGGTGTACTTACTAATAAATGTATCATTGAGATCTAGAGAGATGCCAACCAACGCGCTGAGTACGAAACGTAGTGTCGCATTACCACCAGTACCAGGCGATAGAAAGTATTTTGTTAGCTTGAATGTACTCATTATCCATTGCGGTATCAGAACTCAACGTTCGAATAATATTTAGTACTTCGCAAGCATTGTAAACTATTTACAAATAATATCTCAACTGGCTTTCAGCCTCATAATATATTGAATCCTTACTGTCGCGAGTAATGTGTTCCGTTTTTGCGCATATTGTTGCGACACTGGCCCGCCCCTTTTTGACATCTCCCTTTAGTTTTTGTGATCTATGAAATGTATACATTTCAATAACATGCAATATGTAGATTAGTCATCATCATCATAATAAGTAAAGCAACCGACATGTTACATAACAATCTTACAAATAACGTTTTCGTGAATGCGCCGGCGCGTCGACGTCGACGTGCGCAGTCCAGGGGTCGTTGGTTCAATCCCATGTATGTATATTATTCTCGGAAATCGTAGTACATGTTACACGACTTTTTTTTGTCCAGCAATTTGAATTTATAAAATTACTAGTTGGTTCCAGCGACTTCGTCTGCGCTTCGTCTGGACAATTCAGACAATATCTTTATAAATTGTAGCCTATGTGTTATTCTGATGTATAAGCTATATTATTGTAAAGTTTCATTAAAATCCATTTAGTAGGTTTTACGTGAAAGAGTTACAAACATCCATCCGTAATTACAAACTTTCGCGTTTATAATAGTAGTAGGATGGCTCTGGGACTTGTGATGATAGTTAGACGTAAGTTTCCCACTGGGTGGTGCGACGCTTCTAAAAGTATACAAACATAAACTCACGACCATAATCCCTTTCGGGGTGTTCAGAAATATTGCTACAATTACCAACTGTATATGCAGTTGTAACAAGGCTCACTTTCAGTATATACGAGCTTTAACCCGCGACTTCGTCCGCACAAATTATATACCAGATTTTAAGTCAGATCATAAGCTATCAAACAAAAAAGTTTCATCAAAATCGGTTCAGTAGTTTTTGTGTGATGCTCGATCAAACAAACAAACAGACAGACGAAAAATCCAAAAATTTTGTGATTTGCAATCAGGGACACCTAAAAACCATATCATAACTTATTTTTGTTAATATCTTCATTGTACAGACACACTTCTGTTACAGTTTTATAATAGTTTAGATTGAATATTATTAAGTTTCAATATGAAAATGTAGTTGTGACAAGTTTCTAGCCTTTCGCCCACAACTACACTGCACATGAAACTATCCCTTAGTCGACTCGTACGACATCACGGGAAGAAATGAGGTGGGTCATTCTAAGATATGAACACAGTTCTAATAAATATTACGTTTCGATCAAACAGACAACGACATCTGTGAAACATGAAAAAACACCGCGAAATTCCTTAATCCCTTAATCTCTTCATATGAGGACCCACAGGAAGTATAAGTATCTAGTAATATATAAGGTCTAACAAAATTAGCTGAAACTATTTTAAGGGGATGATCAGACCATCAAAATGAACAACTTTCTCTATGGGACCAATATCGAAATCGCGAAAAAAAAATCTGCTGTCCCATACATTTAGGTCGAGTAGGTTTGTATGGAACAGCTGATTTTTTTTTCGCGATTTCGATATTATTCCTATAGAGAAAGTTGTTCAGTTTGATGGTCTGATCATCCCCTTAAAATAGTTTCACCTAATTTTGTTAGACCTTATATACTCTTTCTTATACTGTTGTATGAGTCAGAAACCACACGAAACATAACAACTATACCATTAGATAGACTGTATAGTAGTTTAGATCAGAGCAATCTAAACTACCATAGCCAATACAACCAGATCATTGGAAAGGCGAAGCCATCATAAAATAACCTGAACACAACAATGGTTAGAGTACCGTAAACCAAATCAGGGAAGCCGCAATCACAGCTCATATAAATAAGCCTTGAGAAGCTATTCAGAGCTAAAATACTGACTATTGAGGGATACAACAAAGCACTGGGACCTATAGTAGAATTTAATTAACGATTTGAAAAATAAAGATTTAAATAAAAATCAAAATTAAATAGTATATTATTTTGATGAGCTAAGGTAAATATAACTTTTTAGTTGTGTAAAAGCTAGTCTAGTCTAGCTTTTTGTTATAGACCTAGAATTTTCGCTTACGCTAGTGGACTTAAACTCAGCGTTATATGATATAGCCCAGTCATTTTACGGAGTTTTGTTAGGAGAGGTGGGAAGTAATTATTAATTGGACTTTTAAACTGTAACTGGCACCATTTAGTGACAAAAACACTTTTTGAAAACATATTAAAAAATATATAAATCAAATAGAAATCAAAATTGTAAGTCCCAAAAGGCTTTTAAATTAATATTATTAATACCAATGCACTCATTTGAACTAGATTTAATAATATAAATTATTTTTGAGCAATAATAGAAATTAAAAAAAATCGGTTTTTATTAGAAAATACTAACGTATTTTTCAAAACCTTCGAAGTAGACAAAAATATTTACACCATGTTTGAAGTATGTAAGTATAATGGTAATGCCTTAAATATGTGCAAAAAAAAATTACCATTAGGTTTTTTTATATCGAGATAATAGCAAAATTTTAAATAAGGAACTGTTCCTGACGGGATTTTTTTTTTATTTTGGTACATTTCGAAGCTCGAATTAGCTCTTAAATACTATATCGAAAAAAAATATCAATTAAATATTAGTCCCGGCTCAAACCGTAAAATGACTGGGCTACTAAAGGAGTTGGAGATGTACAATTGTATACCATTTTGAGCTTCTTGTTCTGACACATGTGCCCAGCTATAGAACAAAAGTACGTCAATAAGTAAAGCACTGAGGTATTGCGATCTTCCTCATTGCTCTAATAAATTATGTAAGCTACTGTAAAATGTGTGGATGAATAAAGTTATCTCTTTTTTATAACTAGAGCTATTTTATAATAGGAAGGTGGCATAATGGCATAGGTATTGTCTATACCTGGAGATCAGACTGCCTTACAAGAGGTGATATATAAAAATACACTTCGGCGGTCGGCAATGTTCAAGTTCATCCTTCTTCCTTAAATTTCCGTCGTTGTTTCCGACGTCAACTTTGTCCCTTTCTAATCCAAGACAAAAATTTATAGAAAGGGACAAATGTAAAATCGGAAACATCGAGGAGGGACAGAAAGAAGTACGAAAACAGGACAAACATTGCCGACCACCATGGCCAATTTTAGTGTTTCCATGCTTGTAAGGAGGATTGGTATCCATTGGTTTATATCCATGGTATATGCTTTATATTCTTATAGATTTCTTAGACATACATCGTTTCGCTTTTGTATAGGTATTCTGTTGGTTGATAAATTTAAAGTTTTATCTCGTGCAATATCTAGAGAGCTGCAAAAAATGCTTTTTATTACATAAGACACCATTTTGAAAGACCTTATCGCGCTAACAAACAATACTATTTCGAACATTAGCTCGTTCAAAAACGGTATTGAATTACAAAGCTCGAAAAATTTTATAAAAAGAGACAAGATCCATTATCGTTTTCTTCGATTCCTTTATCCGTACCGTCGTTTATTCTACTAATGGTGGTGGGCGGAGCACTATGGAATGGATTTGGTACAAAACGAAAATTGATTTCAAAAACGACGTGGTGAGGCCATTGTCTAAATTATAAGGATAAAGAAATATGCCATGTAATGTCCATGAAACGTGATAATATAAGTTGAAAAGATTATGGATGAACTGAAAGCATAAATAAATATTCCTTTAGAAATAATAATACATAACATTTATAAAATACGAGCGTTAACCCGCTACTTTGTCCGCACAAATTATATACCAGATTTTAAGTCAGATAATAAGCTATCAAACAAAAAAGTTTCATCAAAATCGGTTCAGTAGTTTTTGTATGATACTCGATCAAACAAACAAACAGACAGACGAAAAATCCAAAAATTTTGTGATTTGCAATCAGGGACACCTAAAAACCATATCGTAACTTATTTTTGTTAATATCTTCAATGTACAGACAAACTTCCTGTTACAGTTTTATAATAGTTTAGACTTAACCTAAACTAAACAAGCCTACACAACAACAAATACATTACAATTCAAAATACAATTATCGACATTACCAGTCACACTGGACATTGTGACTAGAGAAATGAGAAAATTATGAAAATCGTTACAAACAAAAACATCTCTTGAAGTCTCTTGGGTATACAAACGTGAGCATATTTATTAGTCGTTATTTCCAATACCTAAGGAGCATACATGCTCACGCTTACCATCTCTTTTGGGGAGAGAAGACGCTCAAGCATATTCACCGAATCCTCTTTTGAAAAAAATTTTATTGGGCACATCTAATGCAGTAGTAGATTACACACCGAGGGCAGGAAAGTAAGAAAAGTCTCAGATCTCATGTAATTGTTGGCCGAGGCGAAACCGAGGTCAACAAACATGTGATCTGAGGCTTTCTTATTTACTGCCCGAGGTTAGTACACTATTTTTCTCCTCGACTGAGGCGGAAAGTGGCAACTTCGCTTAGCGCAGCGGGACGAAATTTGACGCTTTCTGCCCGGAGAGGTGAAAAATCTATTTTCATAAGCATTAAGATATTAAGCTCAGTCAACTAACCCATAGTTAAATTGACAACGGAAATGTATTGTCTACCTTTAATCCCATAACGTTACGGACAACAAATTTTATATAGATAATATCATCCGCACGTGCCCCGTACAGGGGCAACAAATTGTTATTGTCATTTAAGCTCTGCTCACCCTTCTAACGCCTGACCGGGATGCTGCACCCCTAATAATAATAATTGTTAGAATAGTTGACAATTTGTGAGAATTTGTCACTATAAAATAGCAATTTTGGAAATGGCATTGATATTTTGTATGATGCGTGAAAATTAATTTCTATAAAAGTGATATAAACCGCGAAATATCTTACATTTCATACAAAAATCATTAGTAATCTCATCATTTCTTCTAAACCACGCAACGGATTTTGATAAGGTTTTGTATGTAATTTAGAGAATTTCGTCCGTAAGGTTTGTGTCGCACAAACCTTACGGACGAAACACATTTTTTATCAGAATAAAATAATATTTAAGAAGACCACAGTTCCACATTTAAAAGAGACTAAAGCATAAAAATCCATATAAAAGCAGAGCAATAAATACAATTCCACAACAATTTCGAATATCAATAAAACTTTTACACATACAAATAAGTACTCGTGTTTATATTGGATGCGCAAGCGCACCGCATGACATCAGCGGAATCTGGGACGGACGCCCACCTCCATTAGACCAGTTCACCGACTCTATGTCTAGACAAGTTAACAGGTACTTGTCTTTTGTTATATACCATCCATATGTTATACGTGAAAAAGAGACCTTTCTGCGCTCGTTATTTTAGGTGTTATAATTGTAATAGCTGTACTTTTTGAGCATCCTCAAGTGAATTATTGAACTCATATAAAAGAGAACCAATAGAAATAGCGTGAACACTTTATTTAATTAATTAATTGAAATTCAACCTTTGTCTTCATAAGGTTGAATTTCATTCTTTAAATTCTCATAGCGACTCATGACCTTTTGTTGAACGAAATGTCTGAACAGATATGGGATGCAACACGTATCAGTGGCAGGCGGGCTGCACCGATACCCATGCTACTTCTATTAAGGTGAAGCCGGGCTCCCCCTGTTCTGTTTATTGAACCACCTTTACTACTGGGCAGTTAGCAATGACAATGAGAAAGCCTCTAAGACTGGCCTTCCACCATAGGCTGTGGAAGGTACGATAGAAAGAAAGAAAGAAAAATGATTTATAATTGAATCTCCGACACACACAATCTTTTACATTACCACAGATTTTACATGACAGCAGTAACCGAGAAAAACATCCACCAATAGAATTGTTTTTATTCCCTTATGACGTGATCAAGCGAGCGTGCTATTGGTTGGTTCCGTCTCTCACAGCTTATGCTACCTCGCACCGTGGTGGAAAACCAGCCACACGCTGATTGGCAAACTTGACATGCCATCGATTGGAGCAGAAGACGCAATTAAAAAATAAGCGCAGAATATCCTGTTTTTCCTCCTTTTGTGTGCAGTTTCCTCTCACTATCTATGCTAGTTTACACACTATGGCAGTAAACTATTTTGAGCTTTTATCAGATCTCCTTATATGCCAGGTATTATGGAGTGGAGTCCACACTAGTTTATACTTACCATTTGTTTTTGGATATTGACATTTAAAGCGAGTATGATGTGAGATTGTGATATTATGTATGGAAGTAATTGTGTAAAATTTTGGCGATCCCTTTTGCTTGCTTTGGTTATTAAAAGTTTGTATTTATTACATATAAATCAATTATAAATTATAATGATACGTTTCTGATTTAGTGGCAATCTAGATTACTAGTCAACTTCTTTCATCATTATCCATCTAGAAGTTTTAGAATAGGTAAAGTTAAGTAGGTACCTATGTCACTCTGCAAACTAACTTTTTTTATTTATTATAGCAATAAGCATATGCTAACGACTCTATTCCCCGAGGGAGTATAGAGTCAGATATATTCTGAAAGAAACCTCAGAACATCCACGATTAATTATAAAACTGTTTTATTCTTTTTCTTTCCCTCTATAACGTTTATATCCATTTTAATATAAAGATATCAATTTCAAATGCAATGCTTTTCTTATGCAATTTTTTTCTTATCTAACAATAAGAAAGAAAAATTATGTAACTCACAAAATTCTCACCCCACCTTTTCAAACACATGGTAGGGGTAACTATAGCATCCCGGGTGTGTTGCGGAACCCTTTGTTCTCCTCATTTGTGGTGCTCATTAAAATCGTTAGCCCTTTATGGTATTACCGAGATAGGAAGGCGCGAAGAGCCTTGTTTTAAGGAAATAGGAATCATTATTCAAATAAAAATTGTCCTTATCTAATTTTAAGTTTCTTTAAGAATTAGACCTGGTTTTTTGGAATTATCTGTTTGATGTTTTCGTTGCACATTGTAGATAGTTCGGAATTTGAAAGCACTGTTCGGACTCGGCTTGGCTCTGAAAATATGTTGATGATTTTGTTGATAATCTATACTTATAAAAAAGTTCCGTGACAGACTGACTGACTGATAACGCACAGGTTAAACTACTGAAGAAAGAAAACATGTGGAATATAATATATTCTACGGAGGGTTTATAGGTACCTACTCAGAAAGGATTTTTCGATAATCTAATTTCACGCAGACGATGTTGCGGACAAAAGCTAGTAAGCGATAAAGTATTTCAAATATCATAATGGTGCCGTAGTATGGCAGCGTTGATGTAGCGCTTTTGCGCCTTAATTCTCTTTCGCGCGAACTAACGAGATAAAAGGCGAGATAATAGTCTTATCGCGGGTTTCATGGTACGCCTGCTGAATTATAGACAATGAGGTCTATCAATTTCTTAACATTAGGTAACTAAAGAAACCTCCTTGCATTGCAGGTTTGTAATTGTAAGAAACTTCAAATAACTTACGTTCCTACCAAAATAAACATAAACATAAACGAGTATACAGAATAACCAAAACGAGTATATACAGGATACCCTGTCAATCATAGCAAACCCGATGCCTTCCCGTGTCACAATAATGCAACTAACGATGCAATGCAAACGTCATAATCCTGCTGCATCATTGCAAGCAAAAGGAAAATCATCCTTTCGCGAAGCAAGCTTAGTTCTGAATAAATTAATTCGACCACATATCAATTGGCACAAGTGAAATGCATTAGCGACAATACCCCGTAAATACGCGAACGTTTTTTTTTGAATTTCGAACGCAATTAAGGGTCCTCCAGACCGAAGGGTTCACATTCGTGCATCTGTCCGGATCGGAGGGCACACACGCGTTTGGAGCGTGTCTGTGTACAATTCGTTGCACTCACACATGGGTGATTGGAAGGGCGATATGGTGGTGGCCATGGCCATATAATCGCCCATGAGGGTATCTGGGCGATTGGGGCGCGACGTAACGGTTTTTATGACATGTGGACGATCTATACTTGAATTTGTGTGCGTTGTTCTTGTAATCAATATCAATGATTTTATTACGTTTCATGTCAGTGTTTTAAAATAAAATCTGTCGCGGTGTAGAATTTTATCAATCGATGATTCGTACTTACATAAATCAATGATTATGGAGACAACTTATCAAAAACTATAGGTTATTTTGAGCAGAATTATACTACAGCAGCGTGAGTAATTTTTGCCATGCAATATAAGGTCTAAAAAAATTAGCTGAAACTATTTTAAGAGGATGATCAGACCATCAAACTGAACAACTTTCTCTATGGGACCAATATCGAAATCGCACAAAAAAAATACTAACTTACTTAGATCAATTAATAATTATTATAGACAGTTTTCTTTTTCTTGAGTTTTTTTCAATCAGTTATTTTAATTTTAGAATAGAAAAAACTTTTGATACCTATTGCCTCTACTGACTTGGTAAGTTCCACAATAATCCATTCAAAATGTCCTGTAGAAGTAACTCAGTCACTGACTTCACGACGGTCATCGATCTCCTCTCCACATCACATAACTTAACGTGCAATAAATTAAGGGGTAACTTACTTGCAGTAATATTCCCCTCTCGGTGTAGACAGGCATGTCCCGCCGTTTTTGCATGGAGACGGAGAGCACGACACAAAACCTGTAACGAAGAAAAAAAACATTAGCATTCGAGACACTTCACACAATATTGATCACCTTAAATTAGTATGAACGTGATCTTAAAAGCTCTGGCAAAAAAGAAGATGGTTTAAAAGGTTGTCGTGTAATCAGACTCAGTTTAAAGAATTTTTTTTCGGTTTTCATAATTTATTGCACGTACAATCATAATGAATTAAGGAGGAAATTCTAGTAGGTAATAGATATTGAATGATACGCATATTCGGTAAGTCATTTTACTAATGAACCTACTTCTAATCCGAAGACCATAGAAGCATAGAAAGAACTTGTAGAAACATATATTGAGAAAAATGAAAGGAAACATACGAAAATTTACAATGCCTAATTAGAAAAATATTATATTTCAATAATACAAGTTACAACACAATTCAGGAACCCGATTGCGCTAAGTTAATACATCCAAGTTTTATTCTTATCCAATTTTAGTTCTAATCACATTGCAATTCAATTACTATTTAACTGTGCTGAATTCCGCATCGCGCTAAACTCTAAGTAACTGACAGCCAATAACGTCCGAGCGATATGTCAAAACGGCTCTAACGGCTGTCAAGAGCAGTACCGCGATTAGCGCAATACCAAATGTGTCAAAAGTTATGGTTCGTACGTTCAATCACCGAATATTTACCGCGATTGCAGCCCAGGAGGTCCTTAAAAAAACCTTGCAACTCTTAAAGAATTTGTATATGAAGTTAAAAGTGAAAACACAAATGACTATTAATTAAAAATCAGACTAAAACTTAATTAAAAACATCATTAACCACAACCATAGAAGGATATACAGGTCAAAACTGATAATCACTTCTAATATGTCAAGAGAAGCAACTATAATGTGACAACATTTTGAATATATTAGACGCATTACACATTTGATATACATATTTGTAAAGGTAGAATGAGACTAGAAACATGATTTATACGTTTTGTTTCAAGATACCGAAGATAGTCAACTAAATAATAACTTGTTGATTCAGAAAGATCGTTTGAGTGACGCATTTTAAGACCTTTAAGTTCTTTGACTACTTATATAGGGACTAGTTACGCGTGTAATTCTACTAACAAACATTTGAGCCACTTCTTGCGGGGGGCGAGGTAACATGAAATCCGCAACTTTGGATTTTACTCCCACAACTTAAGATTCTAATTTTGAACGTCAAAAATCATGAAAGTAGTCTCGTATGAACCCCAAACATTCAAAGTTCGAAATTATTGTTTCGCAATTATAGGTTGTCTCGTTTAGTGATAAGGTATAAAATTGAATGTAAATGCACATGATTAATTGATCTTATACCCTGGCAGTGGGGAAACGTTACCGCTTATAATAAATAGTCAAAGTTTAAATTGCATACAGTAAAACTTTGTATATTATCACCAGGATAGTCTATAAATCTACATTTGTATCGAGCCAAAGAAAAAACTAAATCATTGTAAAAATTTAGAAGATCTTTGAATAAATTGATTCGATAGGTATAGAAAACGCTTCTAAAAAAGCTGCGAAAAGATCTAAAGATGACAAAATAAAAGCAACACTGTGACAATTAACGAATTAGTGGTATGCCACGACTACAACAGTGCAGCTTACGCTTTTAGAAACACATATCCTGCCGAGACGCATCTGGAAGACATGGATAAATGTATTCAAGTGAGAAGAGATTGATGTGCGACAAAAATTCAAAAAACCCGCTACTGTGTTGATACCAATCGGGAGCGGGGAGGTCGTGCGATGTTATCAGAGTATATTTACTTTTATCCAAAATATATTTGGCAAAGGAGATAAAAGATAAAAGAGAATTGGCCCAGAATCCATTAATTGTACAGAAAATATCATTGATAGCTAATTTGCATATGAGATAACTGTATTTTAATTAGAGGTTTGTAAAATGTGTCATTATGAGAAAGGAATTAATATTATTTAACAGCATAATTATAAATTATAACACATATACAGGGTGAAATTGATATCATTGGCATTCTTTTAAAATAAAAGTCTACCCGTCAAACTGAACAACTTTTACTATGGGAGCAAACCGATCGGAGCAACAAAAAAGATAGCCTGTTATGTTGCATACATTTTAGTCGAGTAGGCATTGCAGTTTGGTATGGAACAGCAGATTTTTTTTTCCTCCGATCGGTTTGCTCCCATAGTAAAAGTTGTTCAGTTTGATGGGTAGACTCTTAATTTAAAATGATGCTAATGATATCAATAATAAAAATTCTGCATGTTTAAAACAAAAAGCTTTTGAAAAAAAAACTTGATTGACAAGACAAGCTGCTGGTAGGATGAATTTGCTTATATTGACCAACAGAAGGCGAGATTTCGCGACTCGAAAGAACGGTTTTATGCATACGGGTCATTGACATACAAAATAATGGACGCCGGGTCTAGTACAAAATTCTCGAAAAAAGGGTCCGAGACTAACCGACACAAACCTAAGTCGGTATAGGTACGTGTATAGGTAGTCGGCCGATCAAACGAAGACTTGGTGCTGTAGTTGGTAAGTCAAAGATACGGGTGCAAGGAAAGAGCCTCCCCGGGTGACGAAACCAGAGTTTATCTAACAGAGATACGACTATTGCTGACTGGCTAATCTTTCTACTACATCATGAGTGATTGTTATACGATATGGCTCGTACTGACACGAAAAAAGAAGAAAGCATTTTATGGCTTAAAAGTCAATTTTAAGTTCACCACTGACTAATCAAATAAGTAGATAGTTAATAAAGGCAAGCCATAGACACTTAGTTGTCATTTCATACAAAAGGAAAAAAAAAGATGAGGTAAGCAGAGAGTGCAATACTAAGTGAGTGCAAACGAGAAAGCAATACGCATTTGCTTAACATTGGTAACTGTCGAGGTAATCAGAGGGCAATAGAGGGGGTGAGGTAAAAAGTTGGTGGGAGTCAGGGAGTGTCCGTTATAGATACCCTTTCCTATACTGTGCTATAACCTAGATAAAAACAAAAGAAGACCGATCCCTCTGAATCGATCTGAATGCCTTGTCTGAACCACTAGTCAATTCAATCGGATCACTACCACAGACAGTATAAGACACGTATCGATTTAATTACTCGGTTATAAACAATCAACACTAGAGTTAAGAGACGAGACAGAATCTCGATTCAATCACGTCACGATCGAGACCACCCAAACACGCTCCGATACACACAGCGGAAACATTTATCCTTCAATTTGAATTTCGAAAAAAAAAAACATAATATTACCAGTTTCTGAGCAAAAAAAGTATTTGCGCTATTAGCAATCATTAAACACATATTTATGGGAAAATTTAACGAATAATTTCACACATTTTGAACAGTTTACTTAGCACTTAGGAAATGATAAGGTGTTACTGAAAGTACGCCGAAAAAGTTTATAAAATATTCTAATAAAATTTTGATCAGTTTATTCCTGCTTCGGTAATGTTCATTTTGTAATGGTATATTATCGACCACAGTCCTGCGTTTAAAAAGTGCAAACTACAGGCCTTATGCTGTTCTTAAAAATAAAAGAACTTAAGATTCTTAAATGGATGAAAAAAAAAACAGATGAATACTGTTTTTCTTTAACACATTCGTGCGTATTTTAAGGACTTTTTAGCGGTGTCCAGACCGCATTTAAATGCGTCCATCCATGTATGGGGACCTTTATATATAATCTTCGGGGTACATCGAGACCGTTGAATGAAAATCTTAATCGGTCCTCTCGGTCGCGAATGTGTTAAAAATAGTCATTTAGTTTAACTGCCACCAAACTAAGACAAGTTTAGTTA
The DNA here is from genome assembly GCA_927399405.1 of Agonopterix arenella. Classification (NCBI taxonomy): domain Eukaryota; kingdom Metazoa; phylum Arthropoda; class Insecta; order Lepidoptera; family Depressariidae; genus Agonopterix; species Agonopterix arenella. Next base: position 2,593,291 of record OV656692.1, read on the forward strand.
AGAAAGTTCTTATCGAGAATAACCCATAAGGAAATAGTAAGTAATCAATCATTTGACTAAACTAAATATTGTAAGTCTCAATTTTGATTGACGCGTGTGTGGGAATACAAACATTCGGACATAAGTAAACATTTGATAACGGTTGTAAATTTCCTTAACATGATTAGAATATTTGAATCTACACTTTCTTGGTACAGTTTAAACACTATTCCTATGCAAATCGAATATAATTAAAATAAATCTAATAATTCGTTTTTTTTTCATAATAACGATAATTCACCATATTTCAGGAGAGCGATTTTTAAAACTCATTCTTTGTACTCAACAGTTGAAAATGTCAAAAAAAAAATTGAAAAGGGAGATATGCATCTTTCTACTGCTAATTTGACTTTCAAAAATCATACTCCAGGAGTGCGATTTTTGAAAGTCAAATCAGCAGTAGAAAGATGCGTATTTCGATACATTTTCAACTGCTGAGTTCAACGTATGAGATTCAAAAATCGCACTCCAGATCGTAAAATTCCAACTCTAAAAATTAAAAAAAAACTCAATATAGAATGAATGAAATATACTAGCTCGACTAGCTATATAGATAGCACGGGCTGACTTAAATTTTATTGTACTTATAAAAGGCAAATTACATTCTCGATTGATCCATTTGGTCAGACCCGACTGAATCCTTAGATCAAGTTTTGAACGTGTAAATCTACTGAGAACTTTCCGTCTCAGGATCTACCATTGGCCAGATCCATAAGAAAACTGTCAGATAGCATAATATCATTAATATTGCCCGTCGGTTAAACACCAAAGGTAGACAGTTTATTCAGTCTCCCTACCTAAATCTTGTCTCAAAAGTCCAAGAATCCATTTTTTGCTATTTTCCTTCAATACCTGTCCGTATTCGACAAACAAAAGTAAATAACATCCGAGTCCTTTTTTCGCGAAACTCCCCAATTTCGCGTTTTCGAAGCGAGACTAACAAAAACCGGACTCCAATAGTGGTATCACCATATATGGTGACCCCTTTGTTTTTAGACTCGATTCGTTTAAGGTTTGCTTTAAACTTGACGGTTGTGCCGCGTTTCTGGTGAACTTCATTATTCTCCTGCTCTAATATTTGGGGTCGGCGCAAAATGTCATGTCAATTCATACTACTTGTATAATAATAAAATTTTACAGCCACCCTGATGCTTTCTTTGGTTCTCCTTGAGCGATTTTGATGGAATCCGTTTCGGGTGGGTCAGAAAAATTACTACAACTACCAACTTTCTGTTTAAGAATGTAGTGAAGTGTAGCGTGTGTATTGTGTGTAAATGTGTGTTGTGTGATGAACCTATCAGAAAATTATAAATAAGAAGAAGAAACAGAAAGAATATTGATATGAATTAGTCATACAAAAATATTAACTGACACAAATAGTTGCTTTTGACGGGTCTGTAGTGAACCTGCTTGCTGTGCTGAGAGTCGCGGGTTCGAATCCCGTAAGGGACAAATATTTATATGATGAATATGAATATTTGTACCCGAGTCATGGATGTTTGTATCTATATATGTATTCTATATCGTTGTCTAGTCCTCATAATACAAGTCCAGGTACTTTAATATTTTGACTAGATAATTTGTGTGACAATGTCCAAGATATTTATTTATTTATCACTGCTATAGCCAGTTACTGTCCACGAACGTGTTAATCTATTTATTGATAACCCTTATAAATAAAAGATAGAGACATTTTATGAACAATGGAATTTGCAGTAGTAGAATTAATTTGACAAAACCCAAAGTGAAGCTTCGTTTGAAGAAAGCCTTTTAAATTTTAAATTAAGGACTGTTGATCGATGTTTACCGGTTCTTTTAAATAGGAATAATAAGAACATTTGTTTATTTCGTGATTTACGGAAAAAAACTGGTTGACAAAATTTATTTCGGTGAGAATGCTCATATCAAACAGAAATGTAGCTTCAAATGGGTTAATTTGTCATTCAATAGTATTTTAGCTGCCACTTTTCTTTTTACAGCCAATCTATTGACAGATCTGAGATATCTTCGAATTTTTAAAAATTGAGCAGGATATCTACGAATTTTTAAAGATTGCGAAGGGAATCCTTTTGGAAAATAATGATGTCACTATAATGAAACTCTTACCAACAGATGGCTTAAGATGACTCCAAATCAAAGATTTTCTGTTTGTTTGTTTGTTCGAGCATCACGCAAGAACTACTGGGCCGATTTCGGTTAACCTTTTTTTATGTTCAAAAGCTGGACTTGACTCTCGACTTAAAAATTGATATGATACATATTATTATCTCGCTAAGATGACGGGAAACGGCGCATACTATGTACTTTATAAACTACGAGCGACTTTGTCCGCACAAATTATGTACCAGATTTTAAGTCAGATAATAATCTATCAACCAAAAAGTTCCATCAAAATCGGTTCAGTAGTTTTTGCGTGATGCTCGTTCAAACAAACACACAAACAAACAAACAGACAGACAAAAAATCCACAAATTGGTGATATGGAATCAGGGAAACCTAAAAACAATATCTTAACAATTTTTTGTTAATATCTTCAATGTACTTACAGACAAACTTCCTGTTACAGTTTTATAATAGTTTAGATATCTGTCACGGATCTGCTGAGAGAAATCTGATCAGAGATAAGCTAGCTTTGTACTTCTTCTAGTAGGTATGCTGTATTCATCAACAAGGGTGTCACTGAGACGCAAGGGGTGAAGGGTTAATATTCAGCAAAATTTAATCACGTTATTCATGGATCCTTTTTGCACTGGAAATATTAAAATTTCCCAATTATTGTAATAAGGAAATAAATATTGCTTATTATTGAAATGCATAATAAAATAGTCTGATTCGATATCGTGTCATTGCGGACACGGTTATATCAGTGAACTAACCGTGGGAACCGACTCGTGGTGATAAGACCAAAAATAACATATTTAAAAAAAAAACGCCTACTCGGACCACTTCCGCAAAATATTTGTGTATCGAGTACCTAATGTTTGATCGAACGTTATAAAGATGTGCTATTACTTAAATAAAGTCAAAGTCAAAGTCAAATACATTTATTGCAAAACTGTAGGTGCGACAGGGTGACTAGTAAGTTAGGTACAATAGAGCGCTACAATTTACCGGTTAAGGTGTACAATGCTTAATATAGATGCCTAATAACATAAAATTAATACATGAATGTCAACTACAAATTAATTATTTAAATCGGATTACATAATGTCAAATAACTGATGATCGATCGGATATCGAATCGATAATATCTATGCTTTAAACAGTTCTTAGTCATTCTACAAATAAACATACACTCACGCTCAGTATACCTGATGGGAAGAGCAGAGCCTCGGGTATTATTGTCATTAACATCCCTCATAATCATAACTACAATAAGTTGTTAGCCAGTCGTCTATAATTTGGAACCTATTATCTTCCGAGATTCTGGGTTCTTAATAATTAAAACGATGAAGGTGATAGTCAAGAATACACAATATCATTAAGAATTGCACGAATATTTATAAACACAGTCATGTCATTTCGATATGATCGGCCAGCTACACAATCTATGTTTTTGTTAGTGTGGTAATAGAAGACGACAAGGGCGCCCGTTATCAACTATAATCATTGTCGACCAACGGTCTTCTCCCTGTTATGTCTATATCCCAGTCATGTGCTAATCGTATAAAAGATTCATGCGCTCGTTGTTGTCATCAGCCCACCTGCCTGTGGGAGCTTCTGTACCTAGTCTTAGCCAACATTCGATGAAGGAATAAATTTGGGATACTCTCTTTCTATGAGACCTCATTCCTTATCTATTTCTGTTCGGAGACAGGTATATTCTAGGTCGCCGATTGACAAGAAGTTGAAACATCCAGTCTCAGTCTTCATCTATGACGAGCATCCATCCATATTTAATTAATTGGGATAGAAATTCTGGGCAGTAAATTGTTTATTCAAGGAAATGAGTCGTATTTCCTTACCAAGTGCCAATGAATGATCAATGTTTAGGAATTTTAACCTATCGAAGCGTAAAGTAAAAGGTAAATTTATTTGGGAACGCGTGTTGTGACATTTTTATGCGATATCATGCTGATAGTTTGATGGTTTTTCGTTAATATTATTACTAACTTCTTTTACTTACACGTTTTAACATGTAAATGCTTCGTGGATGTTGTTTTAATGATTAGGGTAAGCCTTTTCCATGTTCTGCGTAATTAATAGATACAAGAACTTGAATATTTGACATCGTTTTAAATATCAAAGAATAGTGTTATTAATTACATGGAAATTATTTTGTTTTCACTTAATAATTTGGATTCAACTTCAGTCTTAAGGTGGTTGGGTGGTTATTTTCATTTTCGAAAATTGTAGGTATACTGGAGAAATTATTAGAACGTTACTGATTATTGAGAAGAGAAATATGACTAAAAGATAGTTTCAAAGCCAATTCTACAATTTAGTTACAGCATAATATAGGTATACCATATATGTATGATTTTCATAGCTAAAGATGCACCAAATTATCGATAGAACTCTACAAAAGAAATGTCAAAAACATGAGATTCTGTCCAAACTTAGTTTCAACTATGCATCGCCGTCGTCGTCGTTTAGTCAAATTCATAGTTCAAAACAATTATCCAACTAGTAATTACCCCGTGCTCTAATCGTAGGTCCTACATCGCGTGACCGGACCTCGTAAACCAAGTTTGATGAATAAAATAAAATAATTAGCAGAGATTAGCGATTTCACGCCAAACTCACAGCTTTGACAGCAGAATGTGCTTAATTACACCTCTAATTTGTACGGAATTTTGATTTTTATGATTTACCGAAAGAGAAATCTTTTTGCAATGTATTGAAATAAATGAACAAGTACACACCATTCCAACTAACATGGGGACAGACCTCAGTCTAAAATCAGCACAAAAAACACAGACGCATCCTGCCCCCCACTGCCCTCCGATCGACCCCTTTAACTTTTACCATATGTATACTTACTCAAGAGATCTGAATATACCTACCATTGATATCTTATTATATGATTATACGAATAAACACTGTCCGTATAACAGCATCAAAGATGAAAAGTGTCGACCAGAGTAGCAATAATGTGCCGATGATTCATCGATATCGATGTGTTTTTACATTTCTTGGCAATTACGATTCTCAATATTTAGTTGGCAATTTTAAACGACGAGCCATTTAAGAATTGTCTGGAACAGTTATTTATAACCACATCGCTTTGATATCGATCGGTCGACAAAAGGATGCACTACATCCTTACTGGTTGGTGTGATGGTTACCGGATGTAACACCAGAGGTTCGAATCCCAGTTCAATTATGGATGTCGTACCATCTTCTTCCCATAAAATAAACCTCGTAACTTCAGTTTAGTCATAACCTGGACACTTCATACAAACGGCCCGCACTGAAAAGAAGATGTATGTGCCGAGTAAGTCCGAGTGGGTAATACAGCACTGCTTTCTGTTGTCCGCTTCCCATAACACCGAGAGAGGGTGAGGTGAAAATTGGTCCCCACCAATTTTGGCAAAAAGTGTCGTGTCTTTACTGTACGTAGGTAGTACTCATTCTCATACTCTTGTTTGGTATTAAAATAGCAAGATCACAACATATAAAGATGGCATAGAAGGATGCTATGCAGTCTGGCGGTCTCCACTTCAAATAAACTATAAACATTCGGCAAAAAACCGATCAAGATACGTATCATTAGCGTAGAATAATCAAAAAGACAGGTGACCAACAAAAAATACTATAACGTGTACCGTTACCGTGTTTTATTAGCTTTTGGAACTGTTACTCCGAGCGTGGGTGTTACTGCTACCACCGTTCCGTTCGGTTCAATGTTTTTGTATCACTTCTGTATATGACATTTGCTTTTTAACCTACTGGTTATTAACACTTTACCTAGTTGTTATGTTTAGTTAATTATGCTACTTTACTTTTAGTGGAAGTAACACGGTGCAGGGATAATAAACCAAATATGCCAACTTCAAAGTTTTAGACAGAAGGTAAAGGATTTATCTGTTGTATTGTCATCGTATCAAATAAGTCATAAATATTATGTTTGCGACATTATACAGGACGATTCTGAAGTGTCACTTCACAATCCATGCGCACGCGTCAATAGAATCACCAAGAACTATAAAAAAACACTACGTCGAATTGATCAACACGGATCACATCCAGCCCCTTTCAGGCGGACTTTACACATTTTGCCCCAAAATAAATTACTCATATCCAAGTACTTCATTTAATTTCCCGCATAAAACAACTAAAAGGCGGGCACGTTTGAAATTTAGAGCGCTATTTAAATGGTAAAGCGTTGACTCGCATATAAAAAACATTTAAAAATCTCAAGAGTATAAAGAAAATATGCAAAATGACCAAGAAGAGTTTCGCGAAGCTTATAAAATGCCTCCACCGAAATTATTCTTTCACGAAACCATCCGCTAATGCGTTAATAAGTGATATTTAAAAAGTTTAAAAACCCAGTCGGCATGCGACATCAGTGTCGGTGTTTTTTGTTTAATTTTAAGGGAAAATATTAAATTACGCAGAGAATACGACTTGCGGTGTTTACTTTAAATTTCTTTGTAGTTTTCGGTCGTTTTTTTCGACAGTGTAAACGTATTTTTGGATGTAATCAACGAAGTGTTTGGTTTTAAAGTGGTTTTTAGACGATTTTTCCGTTGAAACTCCTTGATAACCCGTTTTGATCTGACTACCTGCTACCGTAAGGGTTACGGATTCGATGTCTGTACCTACAAGTGTTTTCAAATTAGTATTCAAATTAGTAAGACCAATAACTTTTGACACGTTGCTTTAAATCTCCTTTGACCCAAAAACTGCATTTTTCCCTCAAAATATCAAGTACACCCTTCTTTCTTTAGCCATCAACATCTTATTTAAGAGCTTATGCTCTTGGTGGAGTATTCGTCAATCCATTTTCTATTCCGCGAATGTCTTGAGTTCTTGTTGCGACACGACTACACCTTTTCCATCACTTGTGCAAGGTAACTTTGGCTAGGTCTTCCTCTGCCTCTCCCCTCTATTTTCCTTTCCAATATAGCTTTTCTTTAGCCGGCAAGCTTAAGAACGTCCGCTTATGGAATAATATACTTACGTACCTACTCTTCTTCTTATCGTGTGGGCAGCAAGTACCTACAGTACCTACTGAATACCGATGTATTCCTCGGTAATTATGTCTTATTTTAACACATTTCTAATGTCTTCCTTCTTCCACAGGCCTCTAGTCTGTCAAAACGGTGCGACCTGCACAATTGTCGGTTCCATTTAGACAAGAGACAATGCACCAAATGTCTAAAATTGGATACATGAAATCGTACTAAGTAGTATAAATACGCATGATTCGACTTCATCAATAAGCATGATTATTTGGTCGGTTTACAAGAAGTACATTCATATTTAAAATCTGTGGGCTGTGCGTACAACGAGACTTTTCTAAACATGAAATATAATTTAAATGTTTTATTAAGTTGTAAAATAATTGCCACCTAATATATGGGTTGTCTCTTTTCTAATCTCGATATGATACAATACAGCAAAAACCTTATCGATTCTCGATTATTATTACTACATCGTAAAAATGAAGGGTCGTGCTCACCCTCTGTAGCGACTGCGTGCGCGCATCGGACTATGCAGACATTTTAGAAGTTTCGCGAATGTATTTAATTTTTTGGAAAGTTCGGTAGAAATGGAATCAACATTTTTGTAATGTTTCTGCCGTCTCTTTTCACGTCATTGTGATTTTTTCGATTTATTTTCACTATTTTTGTATTCCCGGAAAACAGTCAATTCAAACGCGATGTATCTAAGTGCGTTCCTTTCTTCTTTTCAAAGTGGCCATCCTATATACAGGCTGCGCCAGAGGCAGACAGGAGCTTCTTCATCCTCTTTATACAAAGCATTTCCTAAAAAGATCCATAGCACGAGCAATAGCTTCGAGTGTTCTCGTGCTACTAAAAATTCATCTCCTGATTACCACTACTGAAGACTTTCAGCCATTTCTGAAATAATTTTAAACTAGGTTACGTAACCTCTAGTTTAGTTTTCTTATCGTTTTATTGTATTGTGTTACATTTTATTGAAGTTTGATATAACTTGTTTCTTCTTGGTTGGTTTCTTTCAAAATATTACCGTAAAAATTAACCAGAGAAAAACATACCAATATCGATAACCGGCAAGTTCCAAATAGCACTTAACTAAAACGTGACGTGCATAACTTATATCGCATGTCGCATAACGAATGATACTCCACAACAACTCAACATAATAGCTAACCTTTTAATCTAAAACAGACCTAGTTCAAACACCAAGGTTGCTCTAGTTTGTTCAATGCTGGCACTAGGGGCCTCAAATCGGTGCATGATTGCGGATGCCGTGTTGGTACCTACTGTAATATTGTCACATCCGTTGGCCCGCCTTTGATCTACAGTGCGTTGATTTGTTTTGTTTGGTACTATTGTAGGTTTTTAGGTATATGCAAATGTGTATGGATAGTGGCATAGACCTTTAGAACTAGTTCAATTGTTCAGCGTTGTCATGGCCAAGAACATAAATTCGATACTATTTTAAATAAATGATTTGAATAATTATTTGGAATACCATCCACTTACTTTTACTAAGCATAAGCATATGCTCACGACTATATTCCTTGAGGGGGTCATAGATATTCTGAAACCTCAGAACATCCACGTTTCACTAGAACCGAAACTCTGTCCAGTGTGACGGGGAGCTACTTTTACTAGCTACCTAATAATATGACCTACGCTATTTTAAATATATAGATATACGCACCAAAACTTGAGCATCAATATTCAGGTTAACGGTTTAGCTACCAGTAGGTAAAGGTAAAAGACGAGTAATTAACTACGGATGTTAATCACCTCTCTTTTTAATGCGAGTTCTACAAGATGGGCAAAGGTCACCGACAGTAATTATCTTTTTTCTTTTATTTGGCTACCTAATTGATCTTCTCTTTGAATTTGGAATTCGAATTTTAATGACTAGTATGCAGAACTATCACAGTATTAGGATACACTAAAATTTTAGGGTGTTTCAGACGATGAAAGTAAACAACTTTCCCTAGGGAACATAATGGGTCAAAAAAGAGAAAAATTTCTGGACCTCTCATAGAAAATCGATCGGCACTTTAGTACAAAAGTCTAGGAGTTCAACAATTTTTCTCTTTCCTCGACCCATGTTCTTTGGAACATTGTTTCGTTTCATTATCTGAAAATAGGGGTGCATACCTATCAGATAATAAATTATATTAATATTTTTAAATCAATCATCAATCAAATTGAAACCTTAAATCGGAATAAATAAATGAGAAAGAACGTTTGTCTTCAATTCCAAACTTACCGAATAAATTCTATCGATAACTGACATTATATAACCTCTATGTCAGTTAGCGTTATATAATTGGCCACTAACTCTAACGGAAGCTTATTGTCCCAAAAACAAAACGAAAGAGCAAAAACTAACAACAAAATTCCAGCAAGACTTTATATTCCAAGAAAGTTCACAATTCAAAGCAAAACGGAACGTAAGAAGTAAACCAACAAAAACATAGTAAGCCATTATGTTAATCTGGCTATACTGGGTCGATCTTACAATTTACAATGTATGTTGTGTACCGTTATGAACAAATACTGGGATATTGAACATGTTAGATTGAATATGTTTCATGCCTTTACCACTACCTTTTCAATATTACAAGGGTTTTTCATATATTTATTGACAAAATTGGCGACGTGCTTAAAAAGGGCCAGGTCAGATCTACACGAAACCAACGAGCATGCGCGAAAGGACTATTGAATGTGGAGGAAGCTAGAGAGTTTGTCAGGTTCGAAGCACCTGGCGTACCTCTGTGGGAGACAGGAGAGAGAATATATATGTATGTATGTTAATATATTTTAAAAGATTTGGGAGAATCTAGGTACTGCTTTTTAATTTGGACAGCCTGTGGCTGTCTAAAGTGGATCGCCCCAGGTATTGCTGGAGCAACATAGAGGAGGCTGACTACGTGAGCTTCAAGTCAGCAGCTAGCGAGAGCGTCCGCAGGATCGGGAAAAGTGGCGCTCTCTTGGTTCAGAAGCTGACCCACTTTTGGTCGCAGATTCATTGGCAAAGTCAGCCGAGTTAACTTAATAACTGTCATCAACTATAGATAGAAAAATATATCTACCATCAAAAATAGATCTATCACTATTTGACGCATCATTCATTCATGAACATCTTGCTAAAAGTGAACCTTGTGCATGCTGTAGTAACGGTAAAGTTTCCAACCACCCCCGAAAGAGAATACGGTCGCTATGTCAAATATGTATGCCCACCATTTCTCACGACACATTTTCAAAGGTTCGTCAACTCTTCCGCCATCAATCTTCGGCACTTTGTTAACTTAATTGCGTCGGGTTCACGTGTGACAAAACCATCTCTCAGGCCATTGTTTGGCGATGAACTGATGAATCGATGTACAAATCATATACCAAGCATGGGTATAGCACAATGGATGTCGAAATGTCTTAAACTCGTGTGTATGGAACGATGAGGAGGTCATTAATATAAATGTGATTGGAGCTTTCTTTTTGGGGTTAAGTTGTTCTTGATTGGTTTTGCGAATTGTAATTTAAATTTTTAATCGCGTTGAATGGTTAAATTTTGTTATTTAGTTCAAATTATATTTTAATCCAAAAGGACAATCTTAAGTTGTAAACAAAAATATATCTAAAAAAAAAGACATAAAACAACACTAACTACTAACGATATTGAATGCGCGGTATACTAATGCCCGTACACCCTCCCCGAATGTGCCCTGTAGACGTCAGAGAAAGTCAGCAAGCCTGGTTAACAAAATTATCTCCACTACAATGTCATGCCATAGACTTGACAGAAGAAGACCAGCACCTAACCAAAACCCAATATTTATAACAATTGATTCTATATAACTTCACGTCTCATTACATAGTAAGGATTCGGGACAATCGTGGCATTCTGTATAAGGTCCGTGGCACACCGGGACCGGGTGCCATTGTTGTCGATAATGGCCTCCCGTACGTTATTGTTAACTAACTGTGGCCCAAGAGAGGTTTACAAATATGCTAACTGAAAGAAGAAGAATATTAAGTAAAATTAAGTCCCTATATTACAAACGTAGAGAGAGAGGGCACTACATCAGTGATACATCTTTGCTATAGTATATATACAGGGTGAAATTGATATCATTACCATCCTTTTAAACTAAGATTCTAACCTTCAAACTGAACAACTTTTACTATGGAAGCAAACCGATCGGAGCAAAAAAAATCCGCTATTGCGTACATTTGAGTCGGCATAGGCAGCGGCGGCGGCGGGTGCAGTTTAGTACGGAACAGCTGATTTTTTTTTTGCTCTGATCGGTTTGCTCCCATAGTACAAGTTGTTCAGTTTGATGGGTAGACTTTTAGTTTAAAAGGATGCTAATGATATCAATTTCACCCTGTATATCTTTGCTATAGTGAATTTTAAAAAAGGAGATCGTTATACCTTATTCCTCTAAAATAAATGGGACACTTACTTAAAGGGGTGCTTCAAACCATCAAACTGAACAACTTTCTCTATAGGACCAATATCGAAATCGCGAAAAAAATCTGCTGGCCCATACATTTCAGTCGAGTTATGTTTGTGTATGGGACAGTGGAAGTTTTTTTCGCGATTTCAGTGTTGGTCCCATAGTAAAAGTTGTTCAGTTTGATGGTCTGAAGCACCCCTTTAAGTAAGTGTCCGATTTAATTTTACACCCCGTATAACTAACCATATTATAACCAAGTCTTTAAGAAAATATTGTTTACTAAACACGACATCCAGGAAAATATCCCACACAACTTTGTATTAATTATCATTATCAAAGACGTTTGTTAAAAACTTCACATAAAAAAATGTCTCACAATAATTACCAAAGCAAAAATATTCCCACAGTACAAATGGGAACATTACATGAACTTGCTACCGTAAAATACCTAATAAATTTTCAAACATATACTTAGCTACCTAAGAAACGGTAATGCACGAAACAAAAATCAGATATTATCGACCTTTAATTAAATAAAAAAACCGAAATAAACAACTTCGAAGCGAACATAACATAACTAAATTAAGAAGTCTTTAAAAACAAAAACGTTGACCAAAAGTACTAACATATTTACATTTTAATGGGAGATACACTTACTGACAAAAAAGCCGGCTGGCCAATAACCAGTTATCAACATTTTAATTTTAATTGCCCGGTGAAATCGTGAAGCCTGTTTCAAAATATATTTTAACGTTTTACACAGGATGTCAGAGCTGCCAAAAAGGGCGTATTCAGTAATCCAATAAATGCAACGCCTGAATTTGAAAGAATGCAAAAGAGCTCTACAGAATTTAGCATATATAGCGCATATGCTCACGACTACATCCACTTTTGACTAAGTATATCAAAGCTCTGTCCAGTGTCACAGGGAGTGTGCCCGTCGCCATTTATAAAGGACGTGGGTACAATACATGCATCGAAATTGAAGCATGCAGGTTTCTTCACGATTCCGATTACCGAAAAGCCAGTGGTGTTTCTTTCCTACATAAAATCTGGGACTGAAGCCGCTCCTGCACAGCAGGCATAGTTACTCACCACCTTACCACCACTTGGCTGCTTTAAGAGAGTTCATAAAAGTCTATAAAATAAAATCCAATATTTTATAACACTTGCCACTGTCGACGTTTGTCCTTTGAAGAGTGTATGTGTGTGTGCTTTGTAATTTTTACGACATCCTGTAAAGTATTGTATATGCACCTAAAGTATTAATGCCAGCATAATCAATTCTACCTTAAAATTAAAACTGTATACTGATTTGTATCGAGAATTTGCGCATTGCTCTCAAAACTTGCGAATTGATGTGATTCAAATTTAAGCGACTCGTGTTCTTATTTCATAACAACTTTTACACAAAATTTGGTGAAATCTGTAGTAACCAAGCGCAGTGGCAAATTATTGGATAATTAAAGTTTTTACATAGGTCCAATTATTGGACGCTCCTCCAGAATTACAAATTCAAACTAACGAAGTCCTAAACCGTAACTCTTCGTCCCTAAGTTATAGAAATGAATATATCTTGATTCGCGGGTCTTTGCTAGGGACAAATATCTTCATATACCACGTAGGATACTTGACCAGCGCGTGGGCTGTTATAAATGGTTCATGCAATTTACAACACCTTAGCTCTGACTAATGCCGTTCTAATGAACTGGCGACACATATAAACGGGCAGGGGTCCATTACTGGTAATGTAGGAGATACTGGATAAAAGGGATTGCTTTATGGATGAGACTGTAACTAAGGGAATATGTTATACTTTCTGGAACTAGTTTAGGAATCAGGAGGAAAGAAACATTGTGATGAAAGCGATATGGTTAGTTTTTGAGTTAGTTCGCAAGACGAAGACAAAAAGGATAAGTCAAAAACAATGTGAAAGTATTGACACAATTGGAATAAATAAATCAATTTTGCAAAGGCTAGCCTTCTAAGCGTACTGATACACAGCATCCTATCCACTTATAAAACCTTCTTGACAAAGTCTCATGTAAAAGGGAACTCCAATAAATTCCGTAACACAATCACGTTTCTGTCTTTGACACACAAAGTTGGACCTAAAAGTTAGCAAGTAAACTTTTGTATTCTCAAGTCAAGAAAAATAACTCATCCCTTCAATTCTCGCTACAAAAGCAAATGCTAATATCTTCCCTTCCACACTAGCCACTAAAATACTCCAACTTTATGAACTCGGAGATATGGTCAATTTATCGGTGGGCCAGCACGATACCGGTGACAAATCGTTATGGCGATGGTCCGGCCCTAACATAAAGTATCGGCCGATAGCTCCCGGGGCGAAACACGACAACGCGATTACGGGTACACGGGTTCTGTACCCAGAACCGTATGGTCCTTTCAACCGGATGCCGAGGCGATATTGTCCTGGTTACTATTTATTTTGTAACTTTTACTTTATCACTAAAAAGTTATTTTGTGGGCCATTGGGCTCACCTATTTGTTTGCTTATAATATTAAGTATTTTGTAGTTCGATGTTGTAATTCAACCACATTAGTGATTATTTTGTACAAACTGTTAATAAGTCAGGAATTGTACAAAACGCGAAATTGTACCGATGACGATGCTTTCTTTTACAATATGTAAGTGTAACTTTTCCGCGCCTTCGTTCCAGGATAATTTTGAACCTACGTCACCTACTTCAGAATGCAAGTTATCAGGTTGTTTATCCGTGAAAATGTGACGAACATACAGACAAAAAGACACATTTTCGCATTTATAATATTTAGTGTGATGTGATAAGTAGGTAGGTAAGGATATTAAGTAGGGATATACTTCATTCAAAACATTAACATGTCCCTATGCTGATGTATTGCCACTACTAATACATTGTTATCTTTTAACCCTCCAACCAGTCTAAACTCTTCCGTCATTTCAATTAAAAACAACCACTTGAAAATGTCAAAGCACTTCAGATGGCCAGCGACATATGAATGCGCACGGCTGTCCGCGAAGTTAAGTAACAAGCGTTATTGCTATAATAGACCTCTAATGGGGACCATTAAATCGATGCATAAATCGATCCTGGTCAGAATGAAACTATTAATCAGGCCGGTCGAGCTATGCGGACATTTGTTTACTTTCGAAATTATTGTTCTCATGCGTTGGGAAGCAGGGCAGGATCTGCGCATTGGGCTCACTTTTCAGAGCAGCGTAGATACATTTTTCGGCCTCGCGACCCAGTTCTTTAAAAAACCTTCATCTGATCCCACGACCGTAAGAAACATGTCTCTGGGACTCGGAAGGCACCTTAAGCTCTTAAGCAGTTGCTCTCTCATAGTACTACTATTTGATGATAGCATCCGTCAAACCAAGTCAGATCAGATTATTAAAGGGCTTTTATAATATTTTAACTGGCAAGTTGACTACTAACATGCCTCCTTCAATCTATACTAGGTTCGCTTGGTGGAGTATGACCGGTTTTCTTTTATCGTACTTATACCAAATAACCGTAGACACTTAAGGTGAACTTCCGTGGATCGCAGACAATGCGACAGACGCGCGTGGCCAAAACGTTCAGAGGCAAGCATGTGTGATACTGAGTGCGTGTGATACTAACGCTTATATGCGGTTTGCCTCCATCGTCCAAGCGGGGGCGAGGTAAAAAATTGGTAGGATGCATGCAGTGTAAATCTCTTCACCACGATAGTGAGTCATACTCAATGACAAGCGATTAACTGTACAGAAGAAGTGGGACGTACGTAAGCACACCCTAGGCACTCCATCCAAACGGATACGTACTGACAATAAGAAGTACAACGCATGTTATACAGAGTGAGTGCGAGAGGAATACCTACACCACTGCTGCCACCGAGTGGGGGTGAGGTGAAAAGGGTGCAGGGAGTGTCCGTAGGTAGGTACTAGGTACTATATATAAGGTCTAACAAAATTAGGTGAAACTATTTTAAGGCGGTGATCAGACCATCAAACTGAACAACTTCCTCTATGGGACCAATGTCGAAATCGCGAAAAAAAATCAGCTGTTCCATACAAACCTACTCGACCTAAATGTATGGGACAGCAGATTTTTTTTTCTCGATTTCAATATTGGTCCCATAAAAAAAGTTGTTCAGTATGATGGTCTGATCATCCCCTTAAAATAGTTTCACCTAATTTTATTAGACCTTATATACTATATATTTGCTCCGATCGGTTTGCTCCCATAGTAAAAGTTGTTCAGTTTGATGGGTAGACTCTTAGTTTAAAAGGATGCTAATGATTTCAATTTCACCCTGTAGAAGGAAGGTACTATATGTTGAAGGTACCATAGTTACGTACTCGTTCTTAACCTGTGACGTAATTATAAAGGCTATGAGAGAAATTTCTATCAACTATCGCCATTAAACGTAAACGACATTATAAACACACTCAAGCTACATAAACTGCAGCAATAGCATTCAAGACCTTCAATTAACTAATTAACAGCATTTCTATAAAACTTGCTTAATTAAAGTGTTAAAATTAAACCCGAGCATTAAGTACGAAAGCTCCTCAATTACTTCAAAAGTAAGTAGCAACATCAAACGAGCCGCAGCGGATAAACTCTATATGAATGGACGATTAAAATAATTCGGTTCGGTACATAAACAATTTTAGATCAGCATTCAAAACCGTTAGTCAAATCAAAATCGAAGCAATTAAGTTGTTTTTATGTGTATGTAGTTGAGAATTTTTAAACGCGAAGTCAGAAAGTCGTCCTGTGCTGCATATTTCTCCTCCAATCATTTCCATGGTTATCGATTTTTTCATTTCATCGACTAACGGACTTGCACTTTACCACATATATAACTCCAGTAAACCTCGTGGTGGACTAATGCCCATACACCCTCCCTGTAGGTAGGCCTGTGCCCTCCAGTGGGACGTTTATAGGCTGATGATGAATCCAGGATAAGCCGCTGTTCATCCTGATTTACTAAAGTTAGAATTTAGTGACTGTTTACAACACTAGACAATGAAGTCAAGCGATCCCAAGGTATGACTCTAATTTGTTTTGGAACCCATAACTAATTTAATCAAGGAAGACACGAGGAGGAACTTTATTATGCTGGATATATCCGAGCACTCTGTACCAGGTGAAATCCAGGGTGTCTCCATTGATGCATACGTAATACATAATATTATGTTTTATGTTTGTTTTGAAATAACAAATCCACTTCAAATTGAGGTCCTCATTCAAATGTCAAAATTGACCTTGCCTTTTCCAAGATTAATAGGTACAAAACAAATCTGTCACACACAAATTATTATTATTTCTCTGTCAGAAAATTGCTCCATAAAGAGCTATTGCTATGATACAAGGCCAAATGACCATGTCCTAGAGCTATTTAAATAATCGTTTTTATAATAATGCTATACTAAGGTTGATCTATTTACGATTCCGGCACGTACAAGAAGCAGTAAATATGTGCAATCAGTGACGGTAATTATGAACTCTGTAGTTATAGACACAAGACATAATTTTTTGAAATTGATTAGGTACGCGAGTAGTATATATAAATATAATATTTTTCCATTTTATAAACTCTTGGCTGTGTTCACGACGCAGGATTTAATTTATGAATAGTGTGTAGTTAACCAATCAAGCTTTGTCTAGAAAATACATAAGACGAACATAGAACCTTCTCCTTTTTTTAGATCGGTTAAAAACTGGCATGCATAGCTTTCAGCTGAAGTAGGATAGAGGGGATTCAGCTAAACGTGTATCGCATGCCAATTAAAACATTTGCCAAGATATCTAAAGAATTATGGCACCCACAAGAAGGACCCTTGCTCTGAAATCTATAGAAGAGAAGTTGGAAATGCATATAAGATGCCTTTCTGAAGTTATGCTCATATAATTTGCTTTTAACAAGTATGTTTGGAGGATACGAGGAGAGGAATTTTCCAAGCAGTAGAAGATAGAATTGTCTACAAAATCATTGGTAAGGTTAAAGTAATCATGGTGTAAAATAGGTTCCAAAGTATTTTTAAAATTATTAAGTTTGTGACGCGTTTTTCATCTCTTACGTATAAATTACGATAAACTTCGAAATTCTTACTAGGACGAATTTGGTAGTGGACTTGGTTAGCAACAGTTTAGGGGTTGGTCAAATTAGCCTTATTCCTTTATCCGTTTATTCATACGGTCTTAACTAGAGTTCACTGTACTTTATAATCCAAATCTTGGTTAAATATTAAAAAATTCCTCACTATTCATGTTTATGTATTGAAAAGCAACGGTAGCCGGTGGTGTTTGTTTGTTATCAATATTCATGGGTCTATGAGAATTGAGATTGTGAACTCCCATGTACCTATCTACATATAAGTGGTAGACTAACTTAAACAGATATGCAAATATATATTAAAATTATGAATAAAATTTAATATAGCCGTGTTGGTCCAGTGGCGAGTAACCTTGCCTGCCGTGCAGGAGGCGATGGTTCGATCCCTGTCCAGGCCGACTCGTACCAATGAGTTTTTCGGAATTTATGTACGATTTGTAACACCACTGGCTTTTCGGTGAAGGAAATAATTGTGAGGAAACCTGCATGCTTCAATTTCGAGGCATGTATTGTGCCCACTGTCCATTACAAGTGGCGACGGGCTCACTCCCCGTCACACTTGACAGAGTTTCGGTACTAGTGAAACGTGGATGTTCTGAGGATTCAGAATATCTCTGACTACCCCGTCGGGGAATATAGTCGTGAGCATTATGCTATTTTGAATTTAGGAAACAATACAAACCGAAAAGAAATAATTAGGTACCTTTGTAGAATTTTTCCTTGACATTAGATGCTATTACTATGCCTTTTCTAATATTTGTCACAGGCTGGTTAGAATGTGTAGTAATTCGTATTGACATCAATAAGTGAGTTAAAATGCTCAATAAACAAAACTGACCATAAAACGCCACTAAACTTAGGAATGCTCTTCTACACAATAGAATTACACATGTAACACTCAATTCTCATCTTTATAACATGGTAATAAGAGTGTACATAAATATATTTTATTAGAAAGATTACAGGCATATTATTTTATGGGCAATTTCATTTTGAATCAGAGACTAAGTATAGGCGGCGTCTCATCAAAAAAATTTACGATCGTATCCATAAAAATTTACTATTAAAAAAATTTGAATTTGTATAATGACAATAAATGAGGTAATGACATAATTATTTTATCTTTTAGTAATTATTTTAATATCTTCTTAAATTTTTGGTGTTAAGTTGCGTCTTCACGGATACACAATGATAGATTTTTCTTATTTACAATTTTGTTGTATTTGTTTAAAAAATTAAAATAAATGTAGACTTACAGTAGGTACAATTTATAATCACATTCCAATTTTTAAGAAGCCAATGCCTTCAGTAAGAATCATAACAAAAGTTAAAAAACGCAATTATGCGTCTATATCAATTGAAATTGCATTGTTTTAAAAACTGGTAACGAATGTTGTAAGCGGATAATGATTAAAAACGAAAACCATAATTATACATAGAAATTACCACGTAAACGACCATTATAATACTAAACTACACCCGCCGCCACCGCTGCCTACTCGACTCAAATGTATGCAACAGCAGATTTTTTTTTATCCCATAGTAAAAGTTGTTCAGTTTGATGGGTAGACTCTTAGTTTAAAAGGATGCTAATGATATCAATTTCACTCTGTATAGACATAATCCAAAAAGTAAAACATAGATATGACAAAATCCGTACAGAGAGACAGACATTCCCAACACCCTTCTACAAACTCAAGTGCGTACCATCTGGCGCAGTATCATACACATGTGATAATTCAATATAGAAAGAAATACTTTTCAAATTAAATGTCATATGAAGCAATCGAATTTCGGCCTTATACCTTTAGCTTTAAAGTTCGGTTACGGGCTTCTTGTAACGAACTATAGTTGCATGTGCGCGGAGATGAATCTTTTTATTAATGTGGAAAAATAATAATGAAAGTTGTGGTGTGACCCCAATTGTGAATGGGGAGGGCGGGGGATGTTTTATTATTTATTTTACTTGTTATAACTAGCCTCCAACCTGCAGGCCTGTGGGCCAGGCTGGGGTATGAGAATATTGTAATATTCTGATTAGACTCATTATCATTAGTTCGATGAAACATTTTTCCTGCAGCGGGAACTTTAAGACTTAATCCCTTTGTTTGTATTTTCCATGGCCGAATGAAGCATGACTTTATTATATTAGATTATAGAATCTGTTTATTTGTGCTTTGGATTCATATAAAACAGCTTCATGAAAATCTAATGCTAAAGACCCGAGGAATGCAACGCATATTATAATTATATAATGCAACATAAAAATAACGTAACTTAAATATAAGAACGATTGATATAAGTATTTTATATGAACGATATGTCAAACGATATATCAGATAAACTTACAAGAACTGGCCCTTAACGAAAGTATTTGCACATTACCTTGAAATAAGGTGACTGACGCTTTGAAACTAAATGCAAAAGAAACAACCTCAAAACCACCTTAACACTATTAAATAAAATTAATAACACCAATTTATATTCGTAACAGACGAGACATTTAAAAATCTAAAATCAGTAATTGTTATAGCCAACGACGAACGTAAATTCTTAGAGAGATATTAAAAATAACATACCTAATTAACGTTACACAGTAAAGAATTAAAAAGTTAGATATTAATTTAACAAGGTATAGTTTTAATGGTTTTTAGTTCGGCGGTCGTTATCATTCATGCGCTGGCGCAGCACGAGGTCTTGATCGTAATGTTGAAGGGTTTGAATACCAAGGCTTTCTCTTAGAAGATATCTTTAATATTTAAGTCAACACCGAAGAATATAATTATAGGAACCATGATGTTTTGGATACTTATATAATTACTTTAACATTTTATTTGTTTCTATTTTAATATACTACAACTAATTTTGAGTTACTTGAACTTTTCAAATCCAGTAATAATAGTACTTTCTCGTTTTAACAAAGAAAGAACGCAATTAATCCCAACTATAGGTCATATTTTGTTAGAATTCCGAAGAAAAATAGCCTCCTCCAATACAAAGGGAAAAGTATTGGCCCAAGATGCAAACCCTTAGCAACTCATATTCCAATGATGTAGTATTAATGACACTAGACGGTGCTTTACAGATTTACCCGTGGGTAAAAATTTAAAACTGCAATCCATCTATCCCACGGCAGCTAAACAGTTAAACAACATAACAATCTTCAAAGCAAATGAAACCGAAGAGTTGCACGTCATTAATTTATTTATTTACTGATCGTCATTAAAAACGCATTACTTGACAGATTGCCTTGCCTTCCGTTATGTTGTTGAGGTGACGATGGTTCCTTGATCCCAAGTCCTTAGTTTCTAGGATGAGGAATTTATGAAACTTTGGTGTCTGGTATTTTGTGGTTATGATGATATACGTAGTAGCTACCGCTTGATTACAGCTATGTAGAAAATATTTAGTGCTTATGTACTTTACGAAATTAACTATTAAAATTGTTGGTCTTCTGCAAGGTGTTACAGAAGTAAAAATAAACATTCAAAACTTTTAAGGGAAACTTTGAAAATTGTGATGGTCTGATCATCCCCTTAAAAAAGTGTCAGCATATTAGGAAGGACCCTTTATATTGTTCATTCATTAGATTTTAATAGCTGCAAGATGCATGCCAAAATAAAGACAAAATCTTTTCCGCAGCATTGAAAAACCTTACGTACCTACGTCAATAGATTAGCAAACAATGCTTACTTAATTATAGACAAGAATATAACTCATCCTAAAATAAAAACTTCTCGCATAAATATCCGGTTAGAGTCATAATTATTAGGACTTTGAAATTAAATTACCTAGTGTAAGACAAAAATAAACTAATCGTTGATTTTATAAAACAACATATATAAATCAGGCATCGATAAAAACTAAGCAACCAAAAGCAATGCATGTTATTTGTAATCCAATTTTTTGTTAGCCTTTTGTGTTACATTTCATATGGCATGAGGATGAAAAAATATACAAAGCAATGGGATACAAAAAATCGGACGCAAAAAAAAACGTTGACGTTCTGATACGAAACACGTGGCCGAGGGCCATGATCAGACTGGTGTTGGTATTCAATTGTACCTTATGGTTGCTGCAGATGAAAACAAAGTATTTAATGTGTAACTTAAGTATAGGTAGGTACAACAACTTGTGTTGTTATGACAAAAGATTGCAGTATACCGGGTGTAATATAAAATAGGAGAGTTACTGAAAGGGGTGCTTTAGACCACCAAACTGAACAACTTTCTCTATGGGACTAATATTGAAATCGCGAGAAAAACCGGCTGTTCCACACATTTCAGTCGAGTTATGTTTGCAATTTTGTATGGGACGGCGGATTTTTTTTCGCGATTCCATTGTTGGTCCCATAGTAAAAGTTGTTCAGTTTCATAGTCTGAAGCACCCCTTTAAGTAACTGTCCCATTTTATTTTACACCCTGTAGAGCAGAAATAAATAATACGCAACTGGATTTTTTTCCAATGTGTGTTGTAAAAATCTATAGTAGGAAAGGTACGTAATGGACAAACTGAAAATAATATTAAGTATAGACAAGACACCGATGGATTATATTATTTTGTGTTACAAAAACCGTTATAAACATAAACACTTATAGTTTCATCATCTCTGTCCAGCCCAATGAGAGATTGAAAGGAAAATGGAAGATAAAATCGATATAGTACCATCAAAACGCAGCACTAAGTTGACCGGATGACAGAATATGCATTGCCGTTCGAAAGAGACAGAGCGAGGAGTGAGCTAATGACAGAGAGGGAGAAAAAAGAATAGAGTACGTTAGTTGCAGCTGCCGCGTGACGTCACAAGGGTTCTAGGGAATAATTGGAGTCGCTCAACCATGCGCGCGAGTGGAAATGTTAAAACTGTTTTATAAGAAATTGCTGTCTTTTATATTCGTAAGTTTATATTACGAAAGTTTTGAGAATGTTTATTTTAAAGAAACGAAAACGTACCCAATATTTCGAGTCTTACAAAAAAATTTGTAAGATTTAAAAACTTTCTGAGCTGTTTTATGAAAAATACGTACCAATAAAATAGTCATCAAATGTTTTACACTCTAACGCTCAGTTGCAGAAACGCTCATTATAATTAAAGTAAAAGCTAGCAAGAGATTTGATGGAGGATTAACTCTAATGAGCGTTTCTGCAACTTAGTGTTAAGCTGTTAAATCTTTGATTGAAATCGAAATGAAGCTTTTCTTATATTTTCTTGCTATAGAAGATGGTTCAAAGCTCTGTTTAGATGTGCCAACTGCCAACATCTCGTAAATAATAATGACACCAGTCTGTGATGGAGGATGTGTTTTGACTCGATTTCGTGAATTTGTGGTGTAAGTTCTCGTTACTAGCAACGATTTTAGCGGTAAAAATTAGCAGCCGTCTTATCCATTCACACTGTTATATGGTACGGATAAAGGTATACGTCGATTCTAAAGCAGAGGCTCTAAAAACAGAACTAAAGACAAATTATTTGTATCTGCTCCACTTCCGTATTGCAGCTATCTCTTAAATACAAATAAAATTTCATTGTTTCAAGAATTTCTAAGTCCGATACAATACGAACCCTCCCCTCCCACATGCTCAGGCGCAAGCTCGGATAAGCGGACCATGTGAACAATTACTTGCATTCGTGCTACAATCTACGGATAAGGTAGCACATAAATATACTCTAATTGCTGGTCTTGTTCATTTGGATTTTAGTTCTCTTGTCTAATTAGGTTGGACAATGTTTGTGATTTTTTGATTGGTACATATTTTGCGTTAATCCTAGAAGTAAATTACTACTCATTACCTCAACTTTTATTATACATTTTTCATGTTGTATCTAACTGCCTCAGTGGTCTAATGGTTAAGAGCATTGGCTCTCGACACAGAGGTCGTGGGTTCGATTCTCACGGGGGACACCTAGTGATATGTCACTTTTTGCGTTTTTCCCCAGTTGGTTAGGACATTGCAGGCTGAATCACCTGATTGTCTGAAAAGAAAAAGGATTCCGTGCTTCGGATGGCACGTTAAGCCGTTGGTCCCGACTACTATCTCTAGTGGTAGCAGTCGTTACATAAAAACCAGGTCAGAGGCCGTAAAGGGGTCTGAAAAAACTCTGACACCAGGGCTCTGCCCACACGATAAGAAGAAGATGTTGTATCTAGTATTTGGTATAAAAGCTTCTTAGATAATTAGCCTAATGCACATTTATTAATCTTGGAATAGCTATGCATGTTTTCTTTTCTTCATCAACAAATTGTTTTATTGGCAGACCAACCATTTAAGTTGCCTGGTAAATCAATTGTTTAATAGCAATAAAACCCCGATATGTGTACCATTATTTATTTAACTATTTTCTTCTACTCAAAAATAACATTAATTTCGGTATTGACTTTTGGTTCGCAGTAATAAGTATTTTCCTTGATATATTAGGTCTAACAAAATAAGGTGAAACTACTTTAAGGGGATGATCAGACCATTAAACTGAACAACTTCCTCTATGGGAACAATATCGAAATCGCGAAAAAAATATCTGCTGTCCCATACATTTAGGTCGAGTACGATTGTATGGAACAGCTGATTTTTTTTTTATGATTTCGATGTTGGTCCCATAGAGAAAGTTGTTCAGTTTGATTGTCTGATCATCCCCTTAAAATAGTTTCAGCTAGTTTTGTTAGACCTTACATAAGGTCTAACAAAATTAGCTAGAGAAATTAGCTAAAGAACAAGAGAATGATCAGACCATCAAACTGAACAACTTTGGGACCAATATCGAAATCGCGAAAAAAAAACAGCTGTCCCATACATTGGAGTTAGTTATGTTGGCAGTTTTGTATGGGACAGCTGATTTTGTTTCGCGATTTAGATATTGGACACATAGAGAAAGTTGTTCAGTTTGATGGTCTGATCATCCCCTTAAAATAGTTTCAGCTAATTTTGTTAGACCTTATATAGTGATAACAGTAGGTACACATCAAAATTAAAATAAAATAAAACCTTAATCTAGATAATGTTTGGCTGCACTAAGCTGGTACTTAATTCCAAAACGCATTTGGTAACTAGTTTAAGTTTTCTTATTATGTTTTTTAATTCATGTCGTCACTTGATGCTACTTAGTATGCGCATGTGGTATTTACCTGTAATTGGTTGTGCAATTAGACATTAAGCCCTTTAATCTATGATATATCATGTGTATGTATTATTGTAACAACTGTTGGTAAATCAATAAATAAAATAAAAAAAATAAAAAAAAAATCATAAGTTTAATTTTGGTTGATAAATTCAGTTCATTTTAACTTTACTTATACTATGCAATACTTCCCAAAGCCAGCAAGAATTAGAGTCGCAATTCAGCTCAGAAAATCGAAGTATACCACAATCCAATGCTTTATTGTCGAGAACTCAGGATCATTACTAACTCCACAATGGTGTCTATCATTTAGAATAGACTCGTCGAAAGCCGTTATCAGGTTTCTGTGGTTTAAGTTCAGCAGAGACGGCGGTTTGTTTTATTCTAGTGGATTTAGGAGAAGCAGATTTAAAGGATTTTCTTTTATAAAGTGTTTACTAATCTTGGAATGTAATAATGTTAGTGAAACAAAGTACCTACAGTGAATAAATCTTATTAATAAACATTAACATTATGTATGGCGATATTTATTCATTAAGAAACGGAAAAAAAACCGAAAAAAAAACTTATCCAATTGGTTTAGTTTGGTGGATTCGTTGGAGTTTCTTAAAAAATGTAAGTTCCAGAAATTCTGACAAAAATCTATAGTAAATTCTAGACACATAGAAGTAAAACCCATCTCTTGTAATGTGCAATTGAGACGAAATCATTGTAAATATCGTAAATCGATCATAGCCGCACGGTATTGAATTTTATTCAAAGCTTGGACCAAGCAAAATGTAAGGAACTGAGAAAACCATCTCATCGAAGAATAGTAATTTCGATTCGTCATAAAGCTAATGGACGTCGAGATTTCTGAATTACCCCGTAATTTTCCAGATTTATTCATCTCGCAAATATTCGAATAAAATATTCAAATGTCAAAATATGAGGAACTTCATTTTGTATTTAAAATATACACTATGCCCTTCATTAGCTATGTGTTGAGTTGATGTAAGTACTTAATTCATATTGTGGAAATCATTAACCGTTCGTTATAACTTTGAAAGATGGTTCTTCAATGGAATTATCATGTTTGTTGCTGTGTATGACGAAAAAACGAAAATTTTCAATAACAGCGAATTATTTGCTTGTTGATATTTAAGATACCTACTTAGGATGTGAAAGGTGAAATCTGTGAAAAAGGAGTGTGCGCTGAAATGACGGCTAAAAGAGATGAATGGAGGAAGATATTGCGCCGACCCCAAGTAATGGTTTAAGGGCAAGAAGATGATGATACGATACTTAGGAAAAACTAAATAAATTTTGATTGAAATTCATTCTCCCATAATTTAAGAGAATGATCAACCTGTGCCAGATCACCTATACCTATATAGTATTATATAACCCCATATATCGCCCGCCATCGATAAATTTCGACCCGGGCATCCAATAGAAAAACTCTCAAGCCAGATCAATTAATCAGAAAAACCGAAATGAATCCTAAATCGGATTATTAGAGCCGGTGGTCAATAAATATGGCCGCTGGCCGGTGGCGCAACACGTCGTTTTTACTGCGGTCATCTGTCTTACACGGGCCGATGTGGCACATTGATTTGATGGTCATTTTTCGTTTATTGAACTTGATATTGAAATAGAGAAAGAATATTGAAATAAAGTGTATGGTGAAGAAGCTTCGTGAGATTTGGTCCGGCAAAAAGAGTCATATTCAACTGGGTATTTATATGTTTTAAAACCGTCAAGGCGGTTGGAGAGGGGTCAATTTTATACAAAACTTTGAAGCACAATACTTGTAGACGGTATTAATATGAGTAGCTTTGTATACTATATGGAAAAATAGTTTAGAAAATCTATATGCCGCGTCACAAATAAAGCTTTGAAATTTTTCATACAAAATTTTAAAAGGTTTATATCTTCGTAATTATATTATAAATTGCAAATGTTATTTGTGACTCGGCAACTAGATTTTCTAAACTATTTTTCCATATATAAAAAATTACTTTTATTAATTCCGTCTACGCGTATTGTGCATCAAACTTTTGTATGGACTGAAACCACCTTAATAAATTTGCTAGAAATAACGCTTTTTCGTCAAATTCGGTCATTAATTTTAGTTGAGAAATTTTTTATTTTTTTTTAAATAACATGTCTTATATTTTTTAATACACTTTGCTGTCTATCGTCGAACACAGATCATCAATCAATAGTCGGTGCCATATATAGCGCTGAAATTAACTAAGTTGAATAGTAAGTTAAAGACAAGTGAGTTATGTGACCACATCACTTACTGGGACGATGACAGCGAGACCGTTTAGAAGAGGAATGGACATAAATTACGTGTTGAAACAGTTCTGCTAAATATGCGGATTGCAACGAATCGTAAACTTACAAAAGCTACTCTTGGTTTTGCGTAATAGTAATAAAGAGGTCAAACAACAAGCTAGCAAATTATCTTTGAAAGCAAAAGAGGAAACAATTAACTGAAACTACCTTTCGACTTAAAGTATTGGTTTATGACCATAATTTCCAATTCCAACTAAACAATTTGTAAACTTGAAAAAAAGCTTTCCCTAAGCTCAACCCCTGAGAGACAGTCGATATAGCGAAACAAAATGATAGAACAACCAACTCAAATCAAATTACCCTCAAACCGTTAACTCACGAAACAGATATCCATTTTCGTACAAAATTATCTCCATTTAAGGCTAAGGATCTGTTTATAGAACAAAAGCATCATCTAATTAGATTCAATAGTAATGTACAATTTTCTGAAAAAGGTTAGGAGATTGACCTGTGGGTTAAGAATTATCCTGGGGAAACGGTTAAAGGTTTAAATGCCCCATATAGGTCGGGCTCACAATAAGCCTGGGTTCACGTTTACTGTAATGTAACGTAATTTAGATCGGTTGAAGTGAACGGTACACTTAAATAATACTTAGATGTTCAAGTGTCATAATAGATTTATTTAGATATAAGAGCCTGAAAGAAGGTCGGATGCCAAGTTATCAACACATAATTCCATTTCAGAGTTGTAAGAAACGTTGCTGCAACTAACAACCATATTTTTAAGCAGTTGAGGCAAAGCGAAGAAATTGATTGTTAAGAGATATAATAACAAACATTTTATTTCAAAAAAGTTTACGTAACTAAGTACGATTTATAAGGCTAGGTTATAGTTATGATATAACTCCTATGTTAGAAATTTTATTTACATTTTTCATATGCTTTTTCAGAATTTCGGTTCTTACTGTGTAAAGAGATAATGATCACACTGAAAAGGATTGTAATGATTCCAGTTTGTCCTACTCCTATACATTTTGAGATAAATGTTTGATAATAGCTTCAAGGACTACTAATTATTACGTTAGTTGATTACCGATACAGTATAGATACGAAACGAAACCGATAAGAAAATCATAACAAATATTGACTGATTTACATATCGTTTGGAAAGGAATCTCGAATCAATCATGATTGCCAGGCACCAATCGACGGTAATTTTCTAACAAGACCTAAGTTTCCAACAGCACCATTTTTAGAACGCGTTTAACCTATCACCCAATCATTTAGCCATTATATTTAATAACCATTGCGTGACTTATCCAAGTGAAAGCTGCCCTAATCGATGCGCTTTAAAACCTTAAAGAAGATTAAGGTACACTCCTGACCGAAGACCATGCATTATGGAAGCCGAATATTAAAAATCATGTTCCAACAAAATTTATCTACGCGCATATAACATTCGGGCTTGACCGCAAACAATAATCTCTGCATAAATCATAGAGAATAACCCCGGCTCACACGCGAGGTGAATCACTGTTCCAAGAAAGCGGAAACGACCAAATTCTCCGTTGGTTCTTATGGTATAAACCAGCCGAATTAAACGCGACACGGTTTCGTTGGTGCCCGAGAGTATTTTTGTTGTTTTTGTGATTTTAGACGGTTAGTACGGTCGTCGTGCGCCGCGCACCTGCGTCAGCGCACCCGGCGCAAATCTCGGAGGGTGCGTTGGGACCGCTCCGGGGCGAAGGGATCTAGCAGGTAAACCGTCCCCAGCCCTTGAAAACTGTAGCAACAAACAAAAAACTGTCGTAATTCGATGTAAATAAAACCGGTTTCTTCAAAACTTTGCGAGTTGCAAGATATTTGGGTATCGGACGTTCACTATCAGTCTTGAGGCGCAGTTGATTGTGATTACATTTTAAAAATAATGATCATAATTGCAGGGCACGGACTCCGAACAGATTCTACGTCAAAGATCTCACCTATTGCGTAATGTATCCCGTTCTGCTCGCAAGATGCGTGTTCAGCCGACAGTACCTACCTACCTTCCATACGTCGAAATTTCTCAGCACAAATCATCGGCGAGACGAACAAAAAACAAGACTTAGAATAGGTTAGAGGTATTAATTACGTCTGTACAGACACGATACTCGAATATTATGTAATTAGCCGCCGCTTCTTTCTGTCCAAATGATATCAGGCAGCCATTTTATTCATTAACTTGTCATTTAAATGATGTATTTCGGTTGTTAGTACTAGTTAACACGACAACATAAGTAAGTTTTAGTTTGAAAAGTATCTTTTAAAGTTTTATAGTTTATAGACGACTTTGGCCGGATATTGTACCCAACGAAAGTATCAAGAATCACGCGATTCATTCAAGAAAAAAAAACTCATTATCGAAACTCTTCACTGTTAAACTGCATTAAAGAACGATTCTTAAAGAAATCAGGACTGTTTTAAATGGTCTCACGCACTTTAAAGTATTTATCCGTCAGTAATAAGCTGGCATTCTGGATTCAGTAGCTTTATAATAATACTTTAAGTAATTATGCGAGCGGAGCCCAGGCGCCCGCGCGCCAGATGTCGATTTTATACTGTCCATACCGTTAATGCTAGGGATGCAACGATACGTTTTACCGGCAAAAAATTAATTTGCCGATGTGACTGAACCGATTATTTTAATAATTATTTCACCGATACAGCAATAAGTTTGCCATGGCGTTGAAAAATTGTTAATACAAATTAGAACAACGCCCCAAACTGTTATGTTATGTTCTGACAATTTTGAGTTATAGACGTTTTTTTTTTTAAATTGGAAGATTATTAAGAAATATTATTCTAAAAATACTACAAATTTTATGCAGAGACTTTATCGCAGAATTACGTATCACATCCCTAGTTAATAACACGACAAGGATACAGGCATCGCCGAAGAAATAATCCGTATAATTAACGGACAACGCTTCGTCAGGAACTTAGTGCGCTTATAGACACTTGTTTTATTTAGCATTTAACTGCTTATCACTGCCACGCCAATCTGATTTAACTGGTTTTCGTTTTACATAAGTGTATATAGTTTGTGTGAGAACTTAAGCAAGGTTAAGAGCTAGATATTAATGGTATAGCGATATTAGTGACCAAGGTTTTATAAATAACAGAAGCATTATAATCATAAAATTATACCCCCAACAGGATAAAGTATTTGCAAATGAAAAATCCCACGCTGATAAACTTTTAGAGAACGGCATGTGACATTTAGCTTTCTTCTAATTCTAATAAGTGTCATGTCAATCTTTTAAAACAGAGCCAGCGAAGCGGAAGAAACTCTTCCTGTTTATTATAAGGTCATTTCTTGATTTCAATTGTCAAACCATCATAAATAGCTCAAATAGCACATTGCAAGTGGTTTTACAACATAGCAGGTACAGCGCACTTGTCAGTTTACAATTTTATGACGCCAAGCCTTTGTTTGTAGCTTGCTCTGTCGTTGTAGGAAACTACACCTGACGTTTCAACAACATTTTGTTGGTTTCGAGTGCTGTTCCGCATCCCTTTTGTTTTTGAGGTACTTTAGCCTCAGGTATATTGAGTTACAAGCGCTTTTTAATGGTTGACTTTAGTGGTTTGAGGCTGGGGAAGTTAAGTGATTAGCCCATAATAAACAGGGTCCAACTTAATAAGCTGACAGTTTTTAAGAGGTTAGATTAGTTAGGTAGACTCATAACGCGAAAAAAAAACAATCAGCTGTCCCATACATTAATTAAATAAATAAATAAAAAAATAACGCTCACACGCACATACATTGTAATGATCCCAAGTAAGCCGGCTTTTTGTTACGGGAACCATACAACAACGGCACAAACATATAACATCCATGACCCGACCGGGATTCGAACTCAGGACCCTGATTTGGCAGTCCGGCGTGGCGACCATTACACTAAGCGGGTCGTCATTTATCCATGTATCTAAGTTAAGATAGATATTCACAGGATCAAGACGCCAGCCTAGAGCAATATTGTATGAATGGTTCTCTGTTATCTATTCATTAGATCACAGAAAGATCTAGAAAATCTGTATTATCGTTCACTGCTAAATACAACAAGTGCGCCTGAAATGTAAGTAGGTATATCCTCGGCCCGGCCTTCCTTATCCAACCGATGTATCAAATCCTCGTCAAAGACTTTACCTTTGACCAAACCCGGAACAATTGAGTAAAACCCAAAAGCGAACTTTAAGCAAACTAATTTGGAGTCGGATCTAAGCCGAGGTCACTGCAACAATGGGTGATACCACGCGCAGTCGTCGATAGCGGCTGTTCACACGGTCCGCTCGCGATAGCCTGACGAGAGCGCCCTTCCGTTCGGCGACTTGTTGAGACTTGTACGCCCTCTATCAGTGAAACTTCCGCCGGACACCGCAAAGTTGACAACCCTGATATTTTGAGTCTCAATATTGATAGCTGTTTTATTTCAGTTTTTAATCGAGACATTAACATTGAGACACTTGTATATTGAGTTGCCTTTACTGAATTGGATCCGTCAACATGGCGATTATTATAATAATAAAATAAGCTGAACCTGAAAAACTATAGCGGTCTTGCTCACATTTAAACAAACGTTAATTCGAGCAAGATGCATTTTATTATTGATTTCAGCTAATTAAATTCTTTAAAAAAAGGTTTTTTAATTTATACTAGTAATAATAATAAAACTGCCCAAAATATACGGAATTTCACTGAGTTAAGAGTCCTCGAAGAATATGGATCCCTGAATCCCTGTTTTAAATTAAATTTAAATAATAGAGACCAAGTAACTGTCTGACTCTATATTATTAAACAACTTACTTATTTTAATAATTTCTTTAATAGAAGATGGGTGGGTGTCGTAAAAGGCGACTAAGGGATCTACCGGAGGATGGGCAGCAGCATCCTCTGAGTACACACATTCAATCCAACTGCGATCGCTAACCCGCCTGCCAAGCGTGGCGATTATGGCAAATCCCCCCATTTTGGGGGAGGCTTATGTCCAGCAGTGGACGTCTGTCGGCTGATATGATGATGATGATTAATAGCAGAAACTTTTGGAAGGTCTGATTATCACTGTCGGTTACTCTTCTGTCTAGGTAATTAAACAAAGTGTCCATGATGCAGATCAATCAATACCCGTTATTTTCCCAAAAAGATTTCAGTCAAAAGTTGGCCAAATTATAGAGACTGTTGGATGCATTTTAATAAAATCTTCAGAACGTGTTTGTTAATTGCCAGTTCAGTCCGGTCTACAACCATTTGAGATTTAATTGGTTCGAATTTGAATGTTGACATTATCGGACTGAACCGTTATTGCTGTGATCTGAATGGATTCTTTATTATCTTTATCATCTTTTTCTATTTTCTTAGCCTTTCTGCTTTTATTATTTGCTGATATTTTAAACACTTCATGTAATGCTCCCGCACTAGTCTCTTTTTTTTATTAATTATGTCTCGGTTCATTTTTAGTTTTTTACCGTTGTATATCTACTACTAGTGTTAAAGAAACGGCCTATACCCTACCCTACATATAATGTCTGTATCTATGAGTTAAAATATGTCATAATTAGGTACATCTACACGTATTATTATTAAGTATTACGATATTCTCGTAAGTAGAAAGTCCATTACCTATCTAGTATTCAGTTCATAATTTTTATACACCGATTAATTCACAGCACATCTTGCAAACACGGCCATAAAATAGAGCTCTCATTGCCTATTTCATCAGATTACCGTAATCGGCGGAAGTTTCTGGGACAATACGTTCTCACAAGTCGAGTCGCCATACTTTCAGCACTTTCGTATCATTGTGCTGCGCGCGCGCACCTATCGCTCCCATTATTATAATGAGTAACGTAAGAAGTAATGAACGTAACAGTGTTTGTTATGAAAACCTGGAGGTGATTAGTTTGACACAGACTTTTTTGGTTTTCATTTCCTTATTAACCTTAATTTTGTCTTTTTCGCAGAATTCCTTTACTTAATGTTTATGTCGTATGTTTTAAATAACCATCATTTCTATTTCAACCATGACCGTTTTTGACAGGTACGGGGTTAGACAAAATATCTCGTTATCGTTATTGGCATCGCCGTTTTACTTGATGTCCTATTCGATTTCTTTTTAAATTAGACCCATATTTTCACAGAGTGATGGTGATCCAGTTACCATTATTTTGATGCAAATTATTACTCAGGTTTAGCAATGTTATGTACCTGTGAACATACTCTTGCTCTTCCACTCGTTCCAATTTTGGGCAACCTATGGCCAATGGTCGTCAAATTGATCCATATCATCCCGCCACCTCTTCCTGGGTCAACCTGAACGCCGCCGACCGTTTTCTTTTTTCAAAACAAACAATTTTGCAGAACCGATATCAAAACAAGAATTAGTATTGATTATATAGCCATAAGCCTTCATTAATCCTTAATAACTTTGAAAATGACTGTGATACCGAGAATCATAAACATCAGGGCAAAAACTGGACTAACTAATTATATACCTAATGTCTCAAAGGTTATTAAAATAATACATTGAAATAACTTTAACTCATAATATTATAATCCAATAGAGTTATTTTAGATTGTAGAAAATATCCTCAAAAGTTGAATTTCTTCAAACGCAACAAAAAGCAAAATGCCATGCCAATTTCGGAAGCAATCATTATTATTGCAAGATACTTTATTATTATATTCGATTGTTTTTTTTCAATAATATCTAGATGTCTTGTCTCAAAGCTTAATCGGCACAGCTAGTGCATTAGTGCAACTAACGTGACGTATTGAGGTTGCAGACATTACGCACCAGTTGCATTCAATCATTTCATAATCCAATTAATACTGTTTCTTCTCATTTATGACATGCAATATAGAATTGACAACATGATTAAGATATTTGCATTCTCGCAAATCGTTATCTTCAATTATAACGTTGGTTGTTTGATTGAAGCATAAGATAATGCGATCTAAAAGCATTTTATGATCTTTATGCGAGATCAAATCGGAAGATTTAAGTTCAATGTTCCATTTTTGAAATTATTTTAATACGTACTGAAATTATAAAGTTTCTCTGTGTTTTCTAGAGACCAGTTATATTGTGTTTGATAAAGTGTAGGTAATTATTTGATAGGAGTTATAAAGTTATTCCCTATTTCTCGCTTGCATATTAATATTAAAATTATTTCAAACACTAGCTTTTGCTCGCGACTTCGTACACGTGGATTACAAACGTATACACTACATTTCACCATCTTAGGGGTTTATTTCGAAAAATCATTTCTTAGTGCACCTATCCTCTACCTCAGCTTCAATTTACTTACATCTTCTGTAGAATGCTGTTTGCCAAATATGTTTCTATCTCTAGTAATTTAAGCTGTGCGTTGTCTGTCTCTCAGGCAGCCGGTCAGACACGGAACTGTTTGATATGTATAGAATATGTACCTACATATTCTCACGACAATATTCTTATTTGAGTTGATCAGGCATTTTGCTAAAATGCTAGATCTAACATCTTTTTTAAATGTTGTTTACTAGGTTCACTTTAACCTTAATCGAATTCAAAATAAAACTTATTGTTTTCTCATGTCCAATAATTAATGAGATGGAAATAATATGAACAAAATACTCAGTTGTTAGTGGTTAACTTTGACATTCACAAGATGAATGTAGCAAAGTGTTTCATAATCCATTCTCCATAATGCTTCTGTCGACATTCGAGAGCCGTTACTCGGAACCAGCTTCTCTCGATGACCAACATAAAACAATGAACGGTGTCGTGATAATCCATTACGAACAATAGTCATCCATAAAACGAAACAATCAACTCATCAGATTCATTCAAACCTAAATTAAAAACATTTGAATTCCACGTACTTTTTGCAGCCAGTGATATTGAAATCTCATTTATTATTTGTAATATTTTTTTTATTACTTTAAGTCTTAATTAAGTTGGTCCTTTAGTTTTAATTATTTTTTTAATAACAACATCCCTGTTTCTTTCCCAAGGTATTTCAATGTTATTCTCATTACTTATGGAATATTATATGTCATCATAATCAGCCCTTTAAATCTCTTCTTTCCTAGTCTAATCTTCACTCGTTTGGCGTCCACAGATATTTGTTTTTTTTTTGTAATTTTGAACGATTTCGAAGTACTATGTTTGATTTCTATGGCAATATCTCATAAACTTGAAATTATCTAATGAATATTGGGAAAACTGAATTATTTAAAATTAAGTATATTATTACCAATACCGCGATTCTCATAGTTTGAATCAAAATCATTAGGGTATTTACACAGAATTCCCATTCCCACCAATTATTAAACCAACACAAAACCAAGTAATTCCTGAACACCCATAAAGTCTAATTTCGTGTTGGTAACAGAGCAATCTGGAACTTTATGATTTGGACCATAAAATCGAACCTCAACTAACAGGCTCGGCCACTTATCAAAGGTCACATAATGCTTTTCACAGATATCGAAGAAATACGTTTGTTTTCCAGTACTTTATTGTCAATTAGATTAGAATTTAATGGGTGTTATGTTTATGTAGACTGGAATCGAGGCAGTATATTGTGGTCATTGTGCACGCTTTCTGAGGTAGTGATTAGATTTAAAGAGTAACTAAGCCAATGTTAGGAAGAAGGCTTATGGGATTTTTAGTGGAAAGTTTTGCTCTTACAATTCGTTTTTGTCTCGAAACACATCAATTAGATTGTTATTTATTGAGTTACACATAAAGGAACCCAAAGATATAAACTCAACAATAGAAAAGAGCAAATAAATTGATGTACACAATTTACAAATAGATACCAATATCAGGTTACAAAGCTTCCAGGTAAAAATATAGTCATAGACACATGTTGCAATAAAAACGACATTGACTGAGACAGATAAACATTTTAGTAATCTTGAACTCAGATTATGTTGAAATCTCAAACTAAAAATATTTGAATTATAAAACCAAATAACCATCTTTAGGATGGATACACCTCAGCAAAATGCATAATTTGTCCGATTGACTGGTGGCAAAAAATACACTGAACGTGTAGACTTTGCTTATCTTGGTAACGAAACGTTTTAAGAGATCAAATCTGAGCTTTTCTAGACTCAAATAAACAACTATTCAGACGTACTAACTAGTCAAACATGAAACGAACTGCAGACTATAAATCGAGATAAACTCATGCTTTCGTATAAGAAGGCCGCAAGCCTTCCGCTATTGCAATTAGGATCTAGACTGATAATTTACAATTGACAGATAGGATTATATCAATCTAAAGAAAACGGGTTTTGTTGTTGTTACTATGCGACATATGGGTGATGTTTAAAGAAGAGTAGACGCTAGACAAAAAATATTCGTAATCAATTTATTGATTTTTCTGAGTATACGTAATAAATAAAATAACTCCTAAAGAGATTATGTCGATGTGGATTATGTGGAGAAATAGACAAACCTACCAGATAAGTTATCATCAACATTAAAAAGTTTAAAAACCCAAATTAAAAACTCTGGAAGTTTATTCTTGTGACTAACAAAACAACTCATAAAATTGATACAGTTAATTCTTTTAAAAGAACCGAAACAAAAGACGATATCAATTCAAAAGCTCTGCCCAAAATAAGAACAATGGATAATTAGTTAATTACAAAGATAATATATTCAATGAGCGTACAGTCAATAATTAAACTAATAGTTCACCGTTTTGCTATCGATTTCGATTCAGAAAGGATCTCCAGCTTACATTGAAGAATAGGAATTCTGACCAACTTACATTTACTGTTACTCCTTCGATCACCAACCCGTATGTTGAGGATGTAAGACTCAAAATTGATGGACAGACTATTTGACAAATGCATTTAGAATTCTTCGTGGGTGTGGGAGTGAGCTCGGACATTTGATACACAGGAATTGAAAACAAACTTTTAGTTGAAAGCTTTAGAAGAAGGTTAACAAATAAAACTGATATATTTGCTTCCGTAAGAGCTACTAAAATTTTTAGTTAAAATAGCAATTCTCTTTATTAAGGCTTTCTATCACGTGTTTAGTAAATCTAAGAAAATATACAAATTGAGAACGTTGTTATAACTGCAACTTTTGTAAAAAGTTAGGAAGTAGTAGTGAAGTTTCGTCATGTTGCCTCAAAAAAAGGAACAAAGTGGAATATGAATCAAATAAATAAGTGTAAAATTTTACTACTTATCTATAGATAAAAAATGCAGATAGATAGATTCCCAAAAATGTCTGAATACTTACGTTTTTATCACAAGATTCATTTTTAAAATCAAAACCCATTCTTTTGTTCAGGTCTGACCACGCCGTATATTTAAAACTTTTTCATTTTTTTTAATCTCAACCTCGCTTAGCCCGAAGCGATGTTTGGTGTTCGTGACACCGGAGCTGCGCCCGCGCCGCTCCGGCTTATTATTAAAGCAAACGACGGACGGACAGACGGACGGACCGATAACCACTTGCGCATGCATACAATACTATGTAAACAATTCGAACCAGTACTTTTGGAGTTTACGGATCAACTTGTGTCGAAATTTTGTGGTTTTTATCTAAAAGTTTATTGTTATCTCTTATACTTTATGTTACTGGTCAAGGAGTAGTTTGAGGTACATATTGGTATTTTACACATTTTTAGAACGACATCTTTAATTTAAAATCGAAAAGGCTTAAAGACAAGGAAGTCGTTTTTTAAAAATCGTACACAATCCATAAAATCGATGAAATAAGTTTGCTATAATTTATTAAACATGCGAATAGCTATGTGATTAGAGCTAAAAAACTACAAATTTTTAAATTTCTTTACTAGGATCTAAGGTTTTTCTCATATGAGACAACAAGAAACAGTATGATTACCTAAATAATAATGTTGATCCAACATGGCAGAGAACATAGTTGTAGCAAAGTTTCTGACAACACATAATCAGTTTTAATTAGATCACTGACATTAAAATAAAAGTACAAGACAACAAAATCCTGCTACTCCCAGAACAAGATATTCAAAATCAAAACTCATCCCGTCCGACTCCGTCGCAGCATGAATAGCAAACCCAACGTTATCTGCGGCTCTGTTTACCGACATAACATCACCAGGACGCTTGTACAAACTTTAAACATGGTCGGGACCTCACGGATGCAAGACTGGTTTGCTTGATGGGTGTGAGGGTTTAGTTATATTTTAGAGCTGAACTGTTCTTTACTAAGACATGCTGACGACCGGACCGCAACCCATTCAGGGAACTCAGAAACTTTGCTACAATTTTTTTAGGGCTGCTGGAATTATTCTCGCTCCAGCGAACGAGGTTTAAGAGTGACAGAAAGGGATAAATAAAGCTACAGGTAAATGCTTTTCGGTGCGGACAAGTCAGATCGTAGATTGTAGTTATAGCAAAGATCACTTTTAGTATTTATGGTTTCAGGTGGTGACAGCTTTCGCCCACAAGAAAATTGCAAAAAAAATCGTATTCTCTCTCCTTGGAAGATATTTAGTGGTATAAGTGGTCTAAGTTACATGGTATTGGTAGTTGAAGCAAAATTTGTGACCACCCCGAAAGGGGTTAGGGTTTAGAGAAATGAACAAATGTCATAATTAAATTGCACAAAATTTCACACAACTATATTAGATGGAGATAAAATACAAACTATCAAAGACAGATACGATAAGATAAATCCTTTATTTGCACACCAAAATACACAAAAAACAACAATATACAAGAGCAAGAAGGGTACAAAAGGCGGCCTTATCACTAGAAGTGATTTCTTACAGACAACCAGACAACATTATTAGCTTGCAAGCTAATAATGTTGCTATAAAGCGGTGCCATTTAATATCAGAGTAGAATCAAAAGTTATTTGATTGGAAGGCAAGCGCTATTTTTATTAAGCTCAATAAAAGTGACATGAATAGCAAATGATTTGAATCGTTTCGAATTTGTCGTTGATACGAAGAATTAACAAGCATGTCAATAATAAAAAGGAGAACAGCAGTCCAATTAATTAGGGTAAGAAGGAGCACTCTCACGCACCACGATTAAGGAAACATATAACGCAGTGTCATTTCTGCAATAACGACTTACCTAATAAATAAAAACAATAGTAAACTTTCGCATGAGAATCTAACGTTTCCCAGACTATACTGTGGCGAATGCGTAATAAAAACTTCGCGTCTCAACCACTGGTGTTGTAAAAAGCCTCAAAACAATTCTTTTACATAATGTTCCCGCATGCAATGATAATGTTTCAATACTTGAAGGAAACGTGTCTTTTTCTTCATGCTAAACATGGGTACCTACTATTGCAACTGCATATTTTAAGATGCCACATTTCGTAGATACAATAAAAATGGAAGAATCAGTTCTAGGATCTTTAAAGCAAACTACAGAAACAGATATAACAAATTACCAGTATGGCTACTTTACTATATTATTAAAAAGATAATGTAATCGCAAAGAAAGATGAGCACGTTAATAAGATAACTAAAAAACGGTTTAGGAGTTTCAAGAACAAAGCTATTATCGAAGAAAATTTCTAAATAATCATATTATCAACATCTATAAAGAACGTTGTTTCAGAATAACTAGTGAAACACCACAGACAGTCATCAGGCATCACACCTAAATTGGCGGAAGATCTTCACTGCCA
This sequence comes from Agonopterix arenella, assembly GCA_927399405.1. NCBI lineage: Eukaryota > Metazoa > Arthropoda > Insecta > Lepidoptera > Depressariidae > Agonopterix > Agonopterix arenella. The sequence continues at coordinate 2,633,099 of OV656692.1, forward strand.
AGCCCCATCACTTGCTTCTCCACATCAATGATCATTGCATTAATGTTCATAAAAAATCAAACAACAATGAAAATAACAAATATAAATAAACTGGAATGTACTGGAACGCAAAAAAGTATATCGGAATCAAAGAAATTAAATCACAGGAAATGAAGATACAACTGAAGGAAATTGTCTGACAATTTTATTTAGCACTTGCAGAGAGAGAGCTTTGGCGATAATCACATACTTTATTGGATAATCTTGACGGATATTGCTGTCATAAAACTTGAAACCAACTTGCTCTCAATATGTTAATTTCGTGCTACTATTATCTGCATTATACTCTTTATGGATCAATCAATTTGCACCGTAAAACGCTCTTCTTGTGTTTATAAACAAGAAAATAGCGGGCAATATTGTGCTGTAAACTAATCAACGTATTGTGTTGTACGTGTATGTTCTTCAAGGATTATATAAAATACTAGTAAAAGGAGGAAAATCAATGATAGGTCAAGTACACTGCGGCAAAGGCAGCTGTGAACTTTAACTACCTACAAACAGGTCTACATATTTAGAAAATGAATTCAAACTATCTTTTTCTGTTTAATATACTATATAGTGTTCCAAGACCAATTACATCACTGCAGTGACTAATAGAGTACTATTACCAGAGCTCAGAATAGATAGTTAACATTATATTTCTAGGTACAATAAATAAAGATCAATCTACAAACGTCCAACTAGATCATGGACGTCTTGCGACGAAAAAGGCTAACTGCGAAGCAAAATTGTTACAGAATACATTATCTATTGGCTCCCAGCAAAACAGTGCGTGTGGTCCAAATTTCTAGGACATAAATGGAAGTCTAAAGCTTAATCAATTCAGTTGCTTTATTAGGAGTCCACTATTTGATAAATTAATGTTATAAAAGGAAATGATACAAGGTCTAATTGAGAGATTAAACTTACTAAACATAGTTATCAAATCAATCAATCTTTCACATCTGTTCGGTCAACTACATACCTACACGTCTTGTCTTTCCTTACACAAAAGGGAAAAAATATTAGTTTGACAACTAACCGAGGACCCTGTTCAAAATTCATGGATTCATACTCAAGGAACTGCTAAAATATTCAGTGTTTCTCAGACACTGAATGTTACAAATAAATAAAAGGTAATTCTCAGAACAATTTCTTGTGCGAACACTCGATTGACTGAAAGCAAAACATGTATAACAGTGCTTACGTCTTATGCAAATTTGTCGCTTTCATCTTAGAAATAAGGTTCAATGGAACAGCAGATGTGTAACCTAAAGATTTAAGTGAGAAATTGGCAATTGCGCATAGCTAGCTTTTAGTTGAGATTTATACGCGACACCAGTGTACAGTGACCTGTGTCTGCGAGTAGCCAATTAGCTGGCTAGTACAAGACAATTGGTCGTTAATTGCGATTGTTTATAAAAGTAGAGCGGTCGGACATGTTTGGACAACATTGGACATCTGCATTTTGATACCGGTGTCACCATGGTGTCGCGTACAAACATCTTTACAACCAGTATTAAACAAATGTGGTGGGCTTCTAAAAATATATTTCTCTTTTAAAAAGAACAGGTGATAGAAGACAATCTAAAGTTATTTTGAAAATAGCTCTCGTTTTAATAACGTAAGGAACTTTAAATGAATTTAAATATTTAGCCTCGTGGATTAGTAAGCAAATATACAGAAGGAGTTCTAAGAATTAGAATCTTATCATAACGAGTACAAAGAAGGCATTTTGCGAACCATTGTCAACGTGTAAACGGAAACATCTTACGGGTTTAAACAATATTTTGATGAGTAATCGATGTAACTGATAATTGTTTGTCTCTTGTTTCAAAAGTAGATAGTTTACTAAACATGTCATAGGTACACAGTATCAGTATGTTAGATTAAAGGAGATAAAGGATAATTTACAATTCCCACAATACTAGACATAAGCTAAACAAAAAAGCAGGTGCAATAGAAAACAAGAAACATGCATTAATAAAATACACGCATCTCAAACCATGTCACCCCCTGACTGCAATACAAAAGACCTAACAATTCCAAAACCTACTCAATATGAATTACAAGATACAACTTTCCCTCGGAAAGCTTCTTTTGCCCTTTTCTGTACAAAACAGTATAAAATAAAACTAAATTGATCAATATTCAAAACCTCCTATCATAGTCCCGACCACAGAAATCGTGTGGAGATGCATAGAATACTAAATACATATGATGTCGATTAGTATTCCCCTAGCTGGGCTAAGACGAACACATCGTGCGATGTAAGTAAGGAATTAAACTGTTACTCTTATCGTTACATCTAGTATTTCTGATGTCCTTTCTAAATATACATTTTATTTAAATGTGAAGGTTGCAGTGTTAGTTTAAAATTATTGTCAGGTTGCGGGCCTAGGACCAAGCGAGCAGATAAGATCAGTGTTGGGAGAAAACAGTTTCAGTGTTTTCTAGTAGAAAGGACGTTTGAAGGAAAGTTGGTGGAAGTCGTCAGAATCTTAAAAATGATGCCATACATCTCGACAGCTCGGTTCTTTTCACTGCAAGTTCAGAAAAGAAGCTGTAAAAAGGTTCCTATGTCGACAACTATTGAAGAGAGACTAACCTAGATAGCTGTATGAAGAATGAGAAAGATGAATGACAGTTTGAAGCAGATGATGAAGTTTAAGCCAAGAAAGTTTGAAAATGAATATGGAATGTAAAGCAGTGAAGTTGATTAGTAGCTATAATTGATGATGAGTGTGTTAGCGGAGTCAAAAAAACTGTTATAAGCGTTGATTTCATTACATTAAATTTGAAATTTTCGAATTGGATTATTTAAGAATAGGTTTTGAGTGATTTAAGAGGTCTACAACAAGCGAAAGGCGATACGATATCATAGCATAATAGAACGGTTTCAAGTTACACGCAGACCAAGCTAAACGTCAACAAACTCGGCACAATTAAAAACATTAAAAATGCGATGCGTTGACTTCACTCCAGTTTTTAAAACAACTCGTTTTCAAGGTATAAAACTGTGAGAACCGAGATGTTAACCGGCCGATTATGCTACGACACCGGTAAACGCAAAGCTTCGTAAGCTGCTACACCTACAAAACGCGGTCGCGTTACCTGGCAGGCCGCGCTTTCATAAGCTCTACCAGTCCTAACTACAGGAAACTATCACATCTACGACTTACCTTCGACGCCACTGATCCTGGATGCCAGTGTCGTCAGCAGGAGACAGCAAGCCAGCAATTTAATCCCATAATCCGGTATAAAGTTTCTCGACCACATTTTGTAGCACAACATTCACACATGTATCACACACATTTGTTTTACTTCTGCTGTCGTTTACCACTCAATAATCAACACTCACGGAACTAAATGTAAGAACTGACACTTCATTTTGTTTTTGAACTGTTGTTACGTTGAAACTAGTTTAGTATTGGACATTTTAGCGGTAAAACACGTTCGAAAAAAACGTTAAGCCCGGTAGGAACACGCGCAGCCGCGTCCCGCTCGCATCTGACGGCTTTGTTCGTAAATACACAGCGTACGGTAAATCAAAATGGCCGCCGCCGAGCTTGTGTGCGTAAGCGCAGCTTGTAACGCAACTTATTTTGTTATCTAAGCTTTTTCATCCCCTTCAGATAGTAGTTCTATTTAGATCACAACTAATTACAAGTGATCTAAGTCATGAATTTCGTTTGTTATTGGTAAAAATCCGTGAGAACATAGACACTCACACATAGAAATGTACGCGAAGGAATGTTGATTCAATGGAGAAATCAAGCGATTCAACATCGGCGAAGGCTCGCAGCCAATCGTGAGCTTTCGAACTTTGTCGTTCGTCAACGAAAACACAGATGGCGCTTTGTGTGCAGATAATTTATGAAGGGGTGAAATTGAATAGGGGTTGTAAATTGTAACGCTTTTATGTTACAACTTATAATAATCCAATGTTTTATTAAGTAAACCGCCCAGACTTTCATTCAAAAAATGTTTCAAAATGTATTAAAGCTGCCTACCTACTCCGTTGTATAAAAGTTTTATCAATAAAAAGCGTTGCTATGCAATATCCTACACAACATTTCTTAAAAATGAGTTGAGATCTATTTTATACCAGAAAATAATTTTAGTATAAAATAATAAACTATGGCGATGTGCTACCAAAAACATCCCTTCGAAATCGAGACAGAAGACCGTCTAACAACAATAAACACAAACATATTTGAGATCAAAAAGAAGATCCAACTATCAGGTTCGTAAGTTTTGATAACGCAGTAAAAAGGACAAACAGTAGGAACAAGAATTTATATTATCGCTAAAACGACACCTAAATACCGTAATATCGTATTCCCGTACGTTTTAATTAAAAACTTTGCTGAATTTCCACCGATCCCTAAAGATATTATTTAGATAATTTACTGCGAATTAGGTCTACCAAGTATATACAGATTTTTATTTAATTTTATTTTGAGAAAGTAGACAATACGAGATACGAGTGTATACTTACAGGGTGTAAACAAGTGTAAATGTTGACAGTTACTTTAAATTGTGATTTATTTGACCTATACTCATGATCATGATACAGAACAACTTTTCCAAAGAAACCTATAAGAAACTACCATTATTTGCTCATTTTCTTTGCCATACTAAATGCAATGAGCTGATCGAACGTTTGTGTGAAAAGTTGAAAAAGAAAATTTCCCTTAGTTTCCTTAGGGAAAGTTACAATTACTTAAAATCACTGTTTGACAGCTCGCAACACAGATTTAAGATTGGTTTAATAATATCGCGTGTATGGGAGTTCAAGGGTCTTCTTCTTATAGTAGGAGCAAGGTGTCAGAGTTTTTTTAGACCGCCTTACGGCCTCTGACGTGGTTTTTATGTAGGTAACAACTACTACCACCAGAGATAGTAGCCGAGACCAACGGCTTAACGTGCCATCCGAAGCACGGAATCATCTTTCTTTTCAGACAATCAGGTGATTCAGCCTGCAATGTCCTAACCAATTGGGGAAAACGCACAAAGTAACATATCACTAGATGTCCCCCGTGGGAATCGTACCCACGACCTCCGTGTCGAGAGCCCAATGCTCTTAACCATTAGACCACGGAGGCATTAGTTCAAAGGGTAAAGTAATGCTTCTGTCTACACTTGTTTACACCCAGTAGAAGCACCCGCCGTTTATGTTCGTTCAGTATCAAAATTTTAAATATTTCTTCAGAGGGTCAAAGAAAATCACACTACGAAGAAAACGAACAAGAAAAGAGACAGAACAATGACCTTATTGATACGTTAAAGAAGGAGATAAAACTGAGAATCAATGAACTTGCTCAGGCACGAGCGGTGATTGGTGAAGAAGAGATTCAAATCAAGAAGTACTTGAATGATGTATGCCCTATTGGGAATAAGACTTCGGATCAGGTAAAAAACTGTTAATCCCTTTTAAATCAAGATAGGCCACTGGAGCTGGAGTCCCTACTTATACTGACCCGCATTTTACTGAACGTTATCAAGAATATATAATTAATAATTATATAGTTTATATATATAATATAGATACATAGAGTGCGATTTTTTAATTAACCTAGTTGATAGAGATAAGAATATGTACTTAGTCTTCTAATTAAGGGTGGTATCAATATCTAGGTTATTACGAACGGTAATCTTAAAATTTTCAAGAAACAAAAAAATTACTTTTATTTGCTTTATTTTGATACTGCATTTGAAAGCTCACCAATAAGTTAAGGGGATATAATTCTGAACGCGCTCCATAGAAACGAAGTCGGGTTATATTTTATAGGATTCTTCAAAGCGTCATATATCATGATGTACTATCAGTAGGAATATGATTTGCGGATATGTGCAAATTGAACATATAATTGAAGTTTTGATTAGAGCCAAAACACGATTAAGACACATTTTCTCGATAGAAAAACAAGCCAAAGTAGCCTCCATCTTTATCGACAAACGCTTGGAACTGCTAAACGGTGAATAATAGAAACACGAGATTTGATTTAGAAAAAAGAGATTGATATTTTATAAAGTTTGATTAGAGCAGAATTGAACTTACATAAATAGTAAAATCACAATTAAATAAAGTTTGTTTTACGGTTGCGTCGTTTCAGGCGCCCACGCCGCCCCATCTCTTTCTCTCGCATCAGGCAGTGATATAAGCTATCACACGCCCATTTCACTTCAATTATTTTTCGACATAGGCCCTTAACCAATTAAAGTCAAATGTTTTTAGAAATAATCTAGAAACCTAGAAACTAATCTCTATGCTTGTATGTTGTCAGATTTTCGTTAAAATATACAGTTTCAATGCTTGGATTAATTTAAGATTTGTATGGAAATCTTTGAGGCACTAACTTTAAAACTACGAAAATCTGACAACATACAAGCATAGAGATTAGTTTCTAGATTTTTTCTGAGAAAATCATCTACTTTTTGGTTAGTCTTGAAAATATAACCAGACATCGTTTGACCGTCAAACTGAACAACTTTTTCTATGGCCCCAACATCGAAATTGCGAAAAGAAAATCATATGTTCCAGAGTACAGAACTGCAAATCTACTCGAGTCAAATGTATGGGGCAGCAGATTTTTTTCACTATTTCGATGTTCGTCCCATAGTGAAAGTTGTTCAGTTTGATTGTCTGATCATCCCTTTAAAAAAGTGTCAACAAGTGACCCTGTATAATTAATCCCAAATAAGGACGACAAGATTTTCCGATTCCTATTTATCTTTCTGGCCAATTCTGATTAGTAAATATAATTTATTTATCAGAAAGATATACCTACTGTCCGACATATCTTGGACGTAACTAAATATGTTGTATGTGAGAGTAAGTGTTTCAAATCCTGTCTCTGTAATTAAAAATAGCCTTCAAATTTCGTTGTTATTTGGAATGGAGTATAGGTAATTCTAACAGGAATAAATTATTTTTATTTATTTCATTTTATTTATAATATTCATCAAAATTGAAAATGTTTAAAGCTACCTAATAGTATACTTACTAATTATGCAGAGTGCATTTTAGACCTGAAACAAATATACGTAGAATAATTTGGTAGAAAAATATTTAACTTGACTACCTAAAAGGGTACCTAGTACCTACTAATATTATACCTAGAAGTAAATCTCAAAAGAGGTGTTTTACAGATAATCCACAATCTGGACCTAAAAGTGATAGAACAAAGAAAAATATTAGACTTGCTGAAGTACGAGAGAAGAAACAAGAAGAACAAACTGAGGATATTCGAAACGGAATATGAATACTTGCTAATAGAAAGCACTAAAGGTGAACTGGTTAAGTCGAAAATTTTGGCTGCAGCTAGAAAGGTAACATAAAAAATTATATCAAATCATAGCTAAACAATAATTTTTTATAACAAAGATGACATTTTTATTACAGAATGTTTCACATTTGGAAAATGAAATCCACAAAGTGCTCATACAATGGACTGAGGCAGAACTTGTTAAGAAAAAGTATTTCTCTATCAGGTAAAATACCTACTATATAAGATACCGTTCATTAGAACTTGACTAAATTGAAGAGAGCTTTTTAGCGATAAGATCGTCTTATTTGTACCTATTTTATTCCTATGATGTATCTGTTTTGGTGTAAATAAAATAGCATATATTTCATTCATTCATTCAACTAAGTAATGGACCTCTCATGGACTTTTCATCTCTCTCATCAAATAAAAGAGATCCTAGAGTTTTTGACTAGCATTCACTCACAACTCAATTCCAACACCGAAACTCCTGTTGGTTTAACCTGAAACAGCAACAAAGACGTTTAACAAGCTCAGGGAATGACATAACCTCAGGGTTAAAGGTTAAAAGCTCAACAAAAAAAAAGAATTAAAAAAACTCAGGGTTAAAAAACAACAAAGTTTAAATCTTGAAATTTGGCGGGTCCTGTAGCTAGTATACCAACTTACCTAACTTTTATGCTACAAAACGACTTATTTACAGACAAGCACTCATAGACGATTCTGTGAAGTTTGAAAGTTCGTTAACACATATAGAAGAGCTATTGAAGAAACAACGCGAGGAAATAAACAAGTTGGAAGTAAGTCTTATAAAGTATTTAATCTAGAAATAAACATTTTAACGGGTTCTAACCGCGTTTAACCGCGTAACTCTTAAAAACTGTATTATAAAGTATTTTTTTAAAAAAGGTAGGTCCTGCACTCTTTAAATTGTAAATTTTATAAATTTCAAATTATATTGCATTTGCTTAGTATGTCCGTGAAGAAGCAGCAGATATGCGTATAAGAGCAACGGCCGCGACGGCAGCAGAAGCTGCGCGGGCGCATGATGCTGATCACTCTAGGTCGCAGGAGAGGCACTACTTTACACAGAGGTTCGATGAAAGAAAACGCGAACTTGAAAAGTTGGAGAAACGGATTTTCCCTCCGCCAGGTAATAACTAAAACGAAATGTTAAAGCAAGAGCGACGCGAATGTCTATAAGTCCCATTCCACTACTACATTCTCAGAAAGATTGACCGATCAACGATTGACCAGGTCATCAAAGCAAACATCTTAAGCTCTGAATTATAATGGGAACTCCAAGTTCAATTAACTAAATCGATTACCTATATTTTGCAGCAAGAACAGTGCGAACAGAATCTAACAGATCAACTGAGGGTGATGCAGCTACTGAAGAGGCCACGGCGGTACAGCAGATGGAAGACGTCTTCCAGAGGCTTATGAAGCTCACGGGTAAGTGCTTAATAAGAAGAAATTCTTATGACTTCTTAACAAAATGATGGAATATACTCAGGAAGTGTGCATGAAGTAGTAGTAGTGAATCTATGACATGGGCTTAAATATCATATTCCAGAAGATTATAAAGCTAAATAGGTAGGTAGTATTTTTGTCTGAAGGAAAATAGTGGCGCTAGAATGGGAATTGTGACCGCAAGTAAGTACCTTTATGATCATTGATGTGAGTTACGCCAGGCTGCGTCCGTTTTAGGATGAGTGACAGTGTAGTGAAAGTGAAATTTTATCTCCAGTTTCCAACTGCACGCTGGACGAACATAATTATTTCATAATATCATTTGTTTCATGATCCCCAGGAGTGACAGACGCCGAAGAAGTATTCGATAGGTTCCGAGCTCAGCGGGAGACTTCTAAACGTCTGAACTATCTCCAGCAGACCACAGAGGAAGAAAAACTTCAGTTGGAAACGACTCAAACCTCACTCATGGCTGAACTGGAGGCGTTCAAGTTTGCTTCGGTTAAGGATAAGGATGAGTATGTTTGAATCTTTAGTACTTTAACATTTTAGACCCCAGGTAACAAGTTGACGTCGGTGACAACAAAATAATGACTCTCTAAAGGTTAATTTTAGCATCAGTCATTATGAATGCGATTTGCTACCTGGGACATCCACCTTGAGAAGTTATTAGAGATTTCCTGCTAAAGCGTTTAAAAGTGGCGACGGGCTCACTCCCCGTCACCCTGGGCAGAGTTTCGGTACTAGTGAAACGTGGATGTTCTGAGGTTTCAGAATATCTCTGACTACCCCCTCGGGGATTATAGTCGTGAGCATAATATGCTTATGCTATGCGTTTAAAAGAAGTCCGTTTTAGTTGCTGCTCCAAAAAACATCAAATTCATTCATCATTAGAATGGCTAGTGTTCAAATCGTGAAATAACCAAGGCCATTTGTTTGATAGATATAAAAAATAACGTTAATAAAATAAAGCTCAAAGGCAGATTCATTGTTTTCATAGAGTGTTGACACGAGTTACGCCTTCCTCTATGATTGTTTGGATCCCGAACTTGACAACAACGAAATTGCACGTTGTAGGTAATTTACGTAGGTTTTAACCATTGCGTAATTTGTGACGTAAAGTTACGTAGGTATCCACTAGTAAAGTTTAGTGAAATAAGAAAGAAAGAAAGAAAATACTTTTATTTGCAAACATCACAAAACACACTGACATAATGGTGGTTACTGCTGATCCCACAAAACCTCACCATCGAACAAGAATGGTATAATTTCTTAATAAATACATATTTCGAAAATGTATTAATATTTCCAGAGGCCAAGACCAGATAACAGCATTGAAAGAAGAAATAAAGCTAGAAGACGAGAAATACGCCGCAATGGAGAAGAAACTCGAAGACCTGGAAACATTTATGCTGGATATCAAGAGATTGCTTTACGATTTGTGCAGGCTAATGGATGTGAGTTGAGTTCCTACAGTTAACAAGTTGGTAAGACACAGGAAAGGATCTAGCTGTCATTTTGGACGATCTAAATTATCTCCAAAAGATAATGGATTTGTTATCAAAAGATCGGCTTATGTTCTGTTGCAGGTGATACCAGAACCAACAACACCAGAATGGACAGCCGAAGCCCGTGATGTTCAGGAATTGGTGGAGGTATTGACAGCACGGTACGACAAAGCAAGAGTTAGATCTCAGGAAATCAAGGAGAAGAGAGAAGATGGAACTATAATTGTGGTGCCCTCTAATGTAAGGAATATAATTTTACTGACGATTGATGTATTTTGCACCGTACAAAGCGACGATTCAGATACTCTTCTTTGAAATCTACTGCTTTTTGTTGGTCCCAATCTACGATAAAAGAAAATAGTATTTAAAAAAGCCCACTGCAAGGTGGGATTTGCCCATAAGTTCATCATGCAAACTGAGTGAGGATTGGTGGGAACTGGATACCAGCACGTCTAGCTTGCCACCCACGACAAAGCGTTTTAACGAGAAAAACGTCGTGCGCGTTCTTTCTAGCATATTTAAAATAATAAGGATAGAGGCACATCTCGATTTTTGTCGTTTTCTCGGGGGTGGCATGCGAGGCCTACAGATGCCTCTCGCTTTTTCTCGCTGAAGCAGCGATATTTTTACAGCAAAATGAAAACCCACCATCCACAGGCGGGACGCCGCTGATGATCTACTACACAAAATAATATAAGCGTTACTTCGATTACTCTTGTGATCACCATCCCAGTGATTTTAGTGAATCCAAAACACTGGTAGCAGGAGTCTAAGTAAATTGCATCCTATAGGCTAATTATCTTTTTAGCCAACAAGCGGTTCTCCATCCGTTGCTGGGATGAGCATCCACAGCCACAGCACACAGAAGGAGGTGGAGAAAGTGGTGCCTACTTACAAAGAACTTCTGCAGAAGGAACCCGTCAGGCCTCCACGTATGTTCCTTGATTATAAGTAATACATCCGGAGCGTCACCACGGCACACAAAATGCATTTCGGTTACTACACGATGTTTTCCTCCGCCGAAAAACCAGTGTTAACAAAAGAGAGGTAGTACCTAGATAAAATACCTAAGCATAAAACTTGACATTCTAATTTCTTTTACTTACTTTACTTTCGTAATGTTTCGCAGCATCTGACGAGGAGGAAGACATACCATCAAGATGTTACCTGAAGCGTCAAGCACAAGTGATAGTCGACACTAAATGCAGGAGGAAAGGGTTCAGACCTCCTTACCCTAGGAAATAAACAGTTCCGGTACATGTGTACCTCATCCCCCACCTGCTGGAGGATACCTATAACTAAGCCGCCTCAACATAATGCCATGTCCGATACTATGCTTAGTCGCATTCTAGTCTTTCCAGCATTCCTCGCGATGTCACCAGCCCACCTGGATGCTGGACGACCCACACCTGTCTTGCCAGAGTGTTACAATCGAATTATTAGGTTTATTTATTGATAACTATTACAATGTAAATGATTCGATTGAATGAACTAACAATTTAGTCATAAATTTGTATTCTGTATTGTACTGTTTAAAACATTTTCAATTTCAAATTTTGTGTGCATCAATAAACGGTAAGTAAATATTAGGTAAGTACATTATTCTTTATTAGGAGTTCATTTTATAAACTCATTTTTTGGGTTCCGTAGTCAACAAGGAACCCTTATAGTTTCGCCATGTTCGTCCGTCTGTCTGTCCGTGGTTTAGCTCAGAGACGCTAAGTACTAGAAAACTGTAATTTGGCATGGGCATACATATTAATCACGCCGACCATTTGGTAAAATAAAATCTTGAAAAATATTTTTTTAGGGTACCTCCCCGACACGTGAAGTGGGGATGACATTTTTATTTCTTGCTTATTCTATGGTGTGGGGTGGGGTATCGTTTAAACATATTGTGGGTGTGGTATTACCATTTTTTGATTTAGGGATTCGTTAGCGATATATTAAACTATAAAGCGAAAATTTTTGTTAGAGTCAAGTGTCCCCCTCCCAGCTAAACGGTTGTGGTTGGAGATATGAAAAAAATCACGGAAATAGTATATACTTATAACGAATTTAAAAGGACAACTATCACGGCTAAGTAGGCTTTACAAGTAAACGAGTAATTGTCGACAGACGTAAACAATGTCAAGTACATCGGATAAACCGTAGTATAAAACAAAAAGCCCCCTTCTACAACTACGGAACCCTACACTGCGCGTGGCCCGACACGCACCTGGCCGGTTTTTTTTATTGTTCTTTCAAAGATAATAAAAATAAAAGTGTATGCTTAGTCTAAGATTAAAAGGCACATTAAATCATTGGCAAAATTAATGTGGGGCTTTTATTTATTTTAATTTTTTTTTTATTTTTAATTTTTTATATATATATTTAAAAAGTCAGTCTTCCCATAGGAACTAATTTTTTGTGATGCAGCTAGTAATAAAAATGTAATTAGGTACGAAACCTACCTCTACCACTCATGTACCTAATTAGGTCAAATAGAAAGAGAATAACAGGACCTTAGAAAAAGTATATGTCTAGAAAGAGCCTCATGCTTCTACCGTATAAAACAAAAGGGGCCAACTTTCTTAGGTTGGTGTGCGTGAGGCGCCTTACAAATTATGTCCGTGTGCGTGTATATGGATAGGGTTTACAGGCCAATACTGGTTACAATTTTTTTCTACGCTTTTGTAGCTTCGACATTGACAATCTTGACATATAAATTATCCAAGACCAGCCTAGCTAGCATGCCACCCACGACAAAGCGTTTAAACGAGAAAAACGTCATGCGCGCTCTTTCTGGCCTACGTAAAATAATAAAGATGGAGGGCACATCTCGATTTTTGTCGTTTTCTCGGGGGTGGCATGCTCACTAGGCATGACATTGTGTTCACCATTAAATAATATGTATTGTTTTTATGTAGTGACAAAGACGGAGAAATGTATTTTGAGGTGGTTTTGTTATGGGGAAAGAATGGATGAGAGCAGATTGACGAGTGCAATCTATAAGGCAAGCATAAGCGGAAATGTTGCCCAGACGTACATATACGGACCAAATTAGCGACGTGTTTAATAAAAAATATATATGGTGGAATTGAGAAATTTCCTCCTCTATTTGAAGTCGGTTAAATGGGCCAGGTCAGATCTACCCGAACCCGACGAGCATTTTTTTTTTATTATTAAAAATAGGTTTGCTCTTGACCTCAATCCAGTCCTTAGGACAATGGTGGGGTCGAAGATGTAGCGAGCTAACCCAGAAGAAGCCTATTGACTCGTACTTGTAAGCGCTCGGAAATACTTACGCAGCAGGCAGGGCAAAATCAGAAAGGCGCTTAGTGCGGATATGTGGGATATCAATATCAACCAAGAAGGGGTGGTATCCGAATAGGCGTCTGGAAGTCCGATAGTAAAAAGGGGAAGGTGGGATGAGCTCATGCAGCTCTTGGGCACACTCACCGAAGTACAATCTGTAGAAGACCCACAAGCAGGCCACTCTGCGGCGGTGGGCCAGGCTATGAAGCTCGGTCTCCACCAGCTTTACTGTCACCAGTCCTGGCTCTGCGTTCAAACGAGTCTAGTGCGTCTAGTTGATACTTGGCTGAGCCATCCCGCATGTGGCAGCAATACTCCATACAAGATCGGACCTGAGCTTTATACAACACGGGGTAAAAAAAAATGTTGTTATACCTATTACTTTTTAAATTAAGGTTTTCTTGATTGAGAAATCTTAAATTTTGTGATACCACTGAACGGTAAATACCTATAGTTATTAATCGATAAATAAATAGACAAAATTGTCTGTTTAAATAAATCGTAAGCGAAACTTCTTGGTCAATGAAAGATACCAAGATACCTAATAAAAATTAAATTTTCAAAATCCTTGAAACACGTCAGCAAAACATCACGTCAGCCACGGCTGTCAAACTTTGGTCAAACTCACAGATCAATTAGAATGGTCAAACTGAAAACCAACTGCAAACAGACATTTCGATAATTGTACAATACGTATTTAGAATTGTAAATAAAATACAATCATTATCATGTTCTGCCCACACAAGAATTCTTACCTCCAGTTAGTTTGTGCTATGAACCCAAGGATTATCAACAAAACTGTTGATGACGCTATGCAGAGGCAGCAAGTTGACCCACATTCAGGTACCCATCTTTCTAAGTAGTCTGTGCAGGTCCTCATCAGTCCTCAGCTGATGGTCGTCCGCTGCTGGACATAGGCCCCCTCCAAGGATCGACACAGCGACCGGTCCTGCGCTGCCCTAATCCAACGTGTTCCCGCCGCCTTCACCAGGTCGTCGGTCAATAACAATGACACGAGTGCGGACTGCGAGCTGTCGTAGTGGCCTGCCTGCTGAACTGAGGGTCGCGGGTTCGAATCCCGCAAGAAACAAACATTAGTAGACAACTAGACACCAAATAATACCAGGATTAGAGCACCAACATGCTTGCTAGCATGCTGCATGCTTGCTTGCTTGCTGCATGCTTGCTTGCTTGGAGCCCGTCAGGGGGGAACGGGGGGCGGATGCCCCCTGCCTGAGAAAAACAAACTGGTATTTTTAAAATTGTAGGTTAGGTTAGGTTAGAAAATGTAACAATAAAAAGGGAAACAATAAAAAGTGTAAAGATTTCGGAGCACTAAAATTCGGGAACCTCTAATTCGAAAGTACGATAGGTCACCCTTCTTAACACGCTCGCGGACAGTGACCGGCTATAGCAGTGATAACAATAAAAGTTCTATTGTGTCTCGTTCACTGTCCGCGAACGTGTTAAGTACTAAACATGAATGAATGCAAATTCCGCAGCAATTCCTCCCACGCAAAGAATGGATTCAATGCAGCCGTCACTATACGCCCCTCACGTGGACATAAGCCGTGCTCGGTTGGGCTTCGGACGCGTAGGCCTTAGGATTATCAATAGAGACCTGCATTCAACGGACCAGCTCGTCCAGTTGCAGGCTTTGCATACTATACTTGATCAGGTGAGTGTAATGAATGACGCAGTAATGGTACCCGGCCATTAATCATCAGCATCAAAATCGTGGGCCTTTTCTGATCCGCAAGTTCGACGGCGCTGAACATCACGCCAGTGGATGGTAGAGGGTGCAGATTTTCCACTTATAATCTCTTTGGTGCACATTTGAGTCTTAAGCTGTATTTCTCAGCGGTCAAAACAAGCTTCGGTCATGGGTGGTTCGACCATTATTCTCTTTCTACAGTCAGCTTCTCAGCAAGCTCCTCTTAATTTGTACGGGGTGTAAGAAAACCGCTCTCGAAAACCCAAAGAGATAAAATTAAGTACCATCAATGTAAAGAAATCAATGAAAAGTTCTCGAGTGGCGACCGCGTACCGGAAAGCGCAGCGTGGGTACCACACGGTGGACCGACGACCTTGTGAACGCGGCTGGAACTCGTCGGATGAGGGCAGCGCAGGACCGGTCGTTATGGCGATCCTTGGGGGAGGCCTATGTCCAGCAGTGGACGTCCATCGGCTGAGATGATGATGATGATGACCATCAATGTGAATATCTTTTACTGCTACAGTGGCCAACTATGAGAACTCATAAAATACCATCCTATTTTTGTTCCTAAAAGTTCTATACATTTTGCGCGGTAGTTTTTTTTTTTTTTGAGTTCTTATAAATTGGTCCCATAGCAAAGTTGTTCATATTGATGGGAACTTTCACCACTTTGAGTTTTCGGGAGAGGTCTTCTTACACCCTGTATGGTCAATGCTTAACGAGGCTAACATCAATAATAAATATAAATAATAAATATCTTGGACAGTGTCACACAAATTATCTAGTCACATTTAAAGTACCTGGACTTGTATTATGATGACTAGACAACGATATAGAATACAAATTCTCTGTCCGGAAAATACCTTCCTACAAACGAAGTTGCGGTTTATAATTTGATAAAACTGTATTTATAATATCTTTTTCTTGCAGTCTGTAATATCAGAAAACGCAATGTTCCTTATAAATCTGCATGTCGTCTACCGTCTTATAGATCTGATCGAAAACAGAGATCCTATTATCAGAGAGAAGGTTTGCATGGTACTCAACCAGCTGGCCACTTACTACCAAGGTAGACAGCGTATCATGTCACGACCTCAAATAATTGATAAACTCATGTACCTGATCATGAGAGATCGAAAAGAGATCAGATACGCGGCAGCGTTTACTTTAAGAACATTGACAAGAGATAGATGCGCATGCGAAGTCATCATGCAAAACGATGATATTATTGAAAACCTTCTGAAAATGATTAAACATGATCACACGGGCATTGTCAAACTACATTTGAAAACTTTCGAGAACCTCGCCGAATGGGACCCTATCAGACCTTTAAAAGCTAATGCATTTCAAGTAATGCTAACGCTCTTCGAGGATAAAGATTTCAAAATTGTCGCTCATGCCATGGATTGTATGACGCAACTATGCAAACACGAAGTCGGAAAGAAACTAGCAGATAACTACGATGTCACGTTCGTACTCCGAAAGTTCATAACATCATCCAAAATAGAAGTTGTCATCAGCGCCGTCGGTCTTATGGCTTACACGACTTTAACTACACGATCTAAATGGCGTGCTAAGGAAGTCTGCAATGAGCTTACTAAGCGTCTTGTCATTTTATGCTTTGAACAAAATAAGCCGCTGTTACAGCTACGATGCATGCAGGTTCTTGTCAACCTATGTGATTGTCCGGATATGAGGTATCACATGAAACAAAATTGGGAAAGGAAAATTCAGAAGATCAAAATCAGGACCCACGAAGAATGGGACGGAACGACGGAGACCACAAGCTACGGGTTAGAAACAGGACACTTTTATAGAACGATGTGCATAGAGAAATTGGAAACTATTAGGAATGAATACGGTGATAACGCTGAAGTTGTTAATGTTTATAGTTACTTGAGGAGAGTTCAGGATATAAAAAATCGTTTGTTAGCCGCTATTAATTGGAAATGTTATGCTTAGTTATATCACTCTTATACGACATAATTTTTGAAAGTAGGCGATGCCGATGTCGCAACTGCACGGCAACGTCGTCGACGATTATCGCCATGACATTGCCGCATTTCCGCCGCGACACTGATTAATTCGAGAAATATCGCAGCGGTAACGCAGCGGAGTCATGGCGATATAGCGACGATTATCGTTCCCGCAACGCCTACGCTCAAAAATAGCTCGTGTTACCAACGATATCAATCTACAGCCTCTTTCTTAATATGCTGGCAATTTTGAAGGAGATGATCATACCATCAAACTGAACAACTTTCTCTATGGGACCAACATCGAAATCGCGAAAAAAATATCAGCAGTCCCATACATTTGGCTCGAGTCGAGTAGGTTTGCAGTTTTTTATCTATCTATCTATCTATAACGTCACGCCTCTTTCCCAGTGGGGTAGGCAGAGACCAGGGCGCGCCACTTACTACGATCCTTACATACTTCTTTTACCTCATGCACATCCATACATCTCTTCATACATGCCCGTCGGTTTCGAGTACTCCGCACCTCCCCTTTTTGTAGGACGCAACTGATTTGATCAGCATAGAGGGCGCCCTCTGCCGACGCTTCCACTCACATTAGCAACATATATCTCTTTCGTACATCTGCTGTCACTCATCCTTTCCACAGGACCAAACCAACGAAGCATACCTTTCTCTGTTCTTGCCACTACATCTTTTTTGTCTTCAGTTTTGTATGGAAGAGCAGATTTTTTTTTCGCGATTTCGATGTTGGTCCCATAGAGACATATTTTTCAGTTTGACGGTATGATCGTCTCCTTAAAAAGTGTCAGCATATCAAGAAGGACCCGATAGAGACAACGATATCAAACTTGAGACCAATTTTATGTTGTTCTTAATACTTCCAATACATAATCATTTAACATAATATTGTGCAGCTACTCTCACTCGATGATAATTTGATGTCTGTAAAGAATGTAACATGCAAAATACCCTGTATTTTGATTTATGTAGAAGACTTACGCTCAGTTGCAGAAACGCCCATTAAAGTTAATCCTCCATTAAATCTCTTGCTGTCACTTTTTGTCTTTTTTAACGTAGTAAAAGCTAGCAAGAGATTTAATGGAAGATTAACTCTAATGAGCGTTTCTGCAACTGAGTTTCACCCATGTAAAATCACTCGTTTCAGGGCGGCATTACGGTCCCTTCCTAAGGTTGACCTTTAACACTCGTATTCTTAGATGCTACCTGGAGATTTCCTCCACTCGAGTAGACCTTCACTCAGTCAAATTGTATGTCAAAAATGTCCTCGAATCGAGAAACTTTCTCCGTCCAGTCGCGTAAGAGTTGAGGAAAAAAGGTCAAACTGAAGGTAGCTCGCGATTTACCTTATAGTAGATTCGCGAATCGACAGTCGTTTCAGTCCATACAAAAGTTTGACGCACAATACGCGTAGACGGAATTAATAAAAGTAACATTTTATATATGGAGAAATAGTTTAGAAAATCTAGTTGCCGAGTCACAAATAACATTTGCAATTTTTAATATAATTACGAAGATACAACAATTTTAAAATTTTGTGTGAAAAATTTCAAAGCTTTATATCTTCGTAATTATTTTATAAATTGTAAATGTTATTTGTGACGCAGCATCTAGATTTTCCAAACTATTTTTCCATATATACAAAGTTACGTATAATAATACCGTCTACGCGTATTGTGTGTTAAAGTTTTGAATAAAATTGACCCCTCTGCAACCGCCTTAAATAAGGTTTTGGCACAAGTCATCTCTTTTATAGTGTTACCTGGGTTCAGTATGACCTCCTGATTATAAATATCTAACGCTCAGACGCGCTTGTCAGCTTACATATTTCTAATCAGGAGGTCATACTGAACCCAGATATCACTAAAAGAAATGACTAGAACGGAAAGTTCCGAAAAGTCCTTTTTCCAACCCACTATTAGGGTCGATACACACGAAAAGAGCACTTAATAGCATTTGCTCGCAACGGCAATCTTATCACCAGTGAATAAAGGTAGTTTGTTATTTACTTTGACTACTTATATAGGGACTAGCCACGCGTGTAATTTTACTAACAAACATTTCTGCAACTTTTTGCGGGGGGCGAGGTAACATGAAATCTGCAACTTTGGATTTTATTCCCCATAAATTTAGATTCTAATTTTGAACATCATGAAAACAGGTGTCGTGTGAACACCAAACGTTCTAAGTTCGAAATTATTGTTTCGCAATTATAGGCTGTCTCGTTTAGTGATAAGGAATAAAATTGAACGTAAACGCACATGATTAATTAATGTTATACCGTGGCAGAGGGGAAATGCTACCCGCAAGGCTAGTCCTTATATTAAATAGTCAAAGGTTATTTACATAGACGAAATTTTCGCTTACGCTGATAGACTGGACCACAACCTAACCACGTATGAGACGGCGATAGTCATAAAATCTTATACAATCCTACACAATTTATATGAAGCTAGATGACTGACTCCGGAGCCAGACAGCCGTCGTAGTACAAGTGGTTACGTCGATAAGGACGGCAATAAGTAGCGATCTTTTTTAACTAGAACGAATTTGATATGTGCATCTCTTATTGATGAATATGACAAGACACGTGCTTTAGTACCTTCTCTTTCTACGGTTATTTAATATAATACGCTTTACAGCGAATAGCTTGAGGCTTGTGGATTAGGAACATTTTTATTTTATACGTTTCATGATTGAGATATCTCAAATTTTCTGTCGAGGGCGCCACTACGGCGTAGACGCTCTTAACTTTATTTAATAATTTTTGAATATTTCTTGTATTATCAAAATAAAACAATAACAATAATTTGTAAGCATGTTTATTGAATTTAAATACAAATCAATATTTGTTCAATTAACTTTAAAAATTACATTAATTGAGCTACATTTGGTATTTTTATTTCTAGATTAAATTACGCGACATTTTGTGCCTTAATTGGCCGACTTAAGAACTATATTCAGTCGTTCATTCTATATTACATGTATGCACTTTTTAAACCTACGTATATTATAGCACGTCAGCATAGAAAAATACAAAGAATGGACATATTAAACATGGTTATCATTTGGTACAATACATTAATATATTCATTTCAACCAAAAAAACGAAACCAAAAATGTTGGTTGCGAAAAATTTTGCAACAAAAGTTTGTAGTAGCATGCGACGAAGACAAAGCGACAAAACGAGAAAACCGTCATATGCACTCGCTTTCACATACATATAATTTTTCTTGCAAAACATATCTTCATATATAAGGTCTAACAAAATTAGCTGAAACTATTTTAAGGGGATGATCGAACCGTCAAACTGAACAACTTTCTCCATGGAATCAATATCGTAATCGCGAAAAAAAAATCTGCTGTTCCATACAAACCTACTCGATCTAAATGTATGGGACGGCAGAATTTTTTTCGCGATTTCAATATTGGTCCGATAGAGAAAGTTGTTCAGTTTGATGGTCTGATCATCCCCTGAAAATAGTTTCACTAAACCTCTATTTTTGTTATATTTCTTATTCTTTTACTTCAATTTTGTCGTCGCCTATACCCATATAGTTGATATGATGGGAATCTGAAACTAGCCGACAGACCGACGAGAGACGTACCGGGAACTGAAGACTGAAGTAATGCTTCGAGCGATATGATAGGTATAAAACATCTACAAAAGCGGCGATATGGGAATGATTCAAGTCTCGAATTTTGTCGCTTTCTCAGCATGCTACGCCTGCAGGTTGAGTTAATATATTCTACGAATAAATATGTACTACTATATGATGTATAATCTTCCACTCGCCCGCGCTCCTCCTGCCCGCATGTGGGGCATGACGTTTGTTTGTCGCCTCATCTCTCTAGTACGTAGTACATAAATGTAGTAAATAAAAGAACTCAATGATATGATATGAATAGATGGATGATAGAGTGGATTTGGGCTGACGTACTATTAAATATTTTAGTGCCTATAGGACATACAATGTTCAATCAGTTACTTATACAATCAGATATCTACAAAAGTTTATTTATCGAGGTGATTATTTTCTCATCTTTCTAAATTAAAATACATTTTCTAGAAACCACGAACGATTTTGCTGTTATAAACTGAAGCAAGACACATTTTTTTATCATTTGAAATAAAGGTTCCTTAGGTAGCGGTGGGGTGCCGGAGGGGGTGAAATAAAACACCCATCGACCATCGTCAGCGCGAAAGTGCTTTTACGCATTGACAAAGAAATTGTTCCCTTACGCTAGTAGACACAAAGTCAGTGTAACCGCGTACGAGACCGCGATATTCATACAATTTATATGAAAATTGATATAGGGACTAGTTACGCGTGTAATTCTACTAACAAACATTTCTCCCACTTTTTGCGGGTGGCGAGTTAACTTAAAATCCGCAACTTTGGATTTTATTCCCCATAACTTTAGATTCTAATTTTGAACATTAAAATCATGAAAAGTAGTCTCGTGTGCACCCCAAACGTCATAAGTTCGTAGTTATTGTTTCGCAATTATAGGCTGTCTCGTTTAGTAATAAGGTATAAAATTGAATGTAAATGCACATGATCAATTGTTCGTATACCTTCCAATAAATAGTTAAAAGGCTACGTCGATAAGGACATCAATAAGGTAGCGATCTCCTTTTTTAACTAGAGCAATTTGACTATAAGTATGCATCTCTTATTGAATAGCAACAACCCACGTTCCGGCCTCTATTCCTTCTCCATCAATGGATTTCACCTCATATTTCACGCCCTCCTCGCTGCGCTACCTGAGAAACCTATTCGGCTAACGTTAAACATGTGTCACTGGGCAAGTTATAACGCGAATTCTAGTGTTATTTCTAAGTACTTAAAAGTTATTTTACTTTGTAATAATTACTCAAGTATACGTCATAATTATTTCGTCAAGAATTTTAACTACAATAAAAGACAATGCCAAAAAACCAGGCTAAAGATGGTTCATCACATCAATGCATCATCATCATTAATTTACCAAAAATATTTGGTCTGAATTATGAATCTAGGTACTTTTAGCCCTGTGGGAATGGGGTTTAAAAATAAAATACAATTTTATAGTAATTTTATGTTTTTTTATAGGAATGAATCCTTTTGTTTTTGTATCCTATCTATTTTTTTAATTAGGATTTTTTAAATATTTCCCATCAAATATTTAATGATTTTCTTGTTATAATAGTACATTTCCTATTTTTAGGTGACAATTTGGTCAGACGCAAGTTCAGCCCAACTTTCATATAATTTTGGGCATGATATTTTGTATTGTATGGCACATAAACTACTGATATATGAATAATACAATCCATAAACTATCATTGGATATTAATCTATAATACAATTAAAAATAAGGCAGATTTGAACAAAATGTTTAATTATGAAGCTCCAGTCAATTTTCGAGACACAAATCATACAACATAACTTTCCACATAACATTCCATAGCCTTTTCACAAATATGCATAGTCACAATTATGTTGATAGCATTTTCACAAAAATGTTTAGGTTATAACTCATTTTAGAGATTAACAATTTTTGTTTTATCATCAGCGAGAATGATAGCGGAAATGCGACAGCACCGTCAGTGCTTGCGACCTTACTCCCTCTAGAAAATGACGTTCCTGAGCTACAGAAAAGGATGGAGTGTGAAAAAATGCGATTCCGTGCTGCCAGATGAGATTCAATCCTCATTTTGAATTTGTGGCGTCCATTTTGGTATTGATGATTTTGCCAATGTCTAGTTTAAAGGTTGTCCGGTTCGACTCTTTATGGTTTGACTACGGGGGTTGTTTTTCGAAAAGAAACAAACGTAACGCGGTATCAAACCTTGACATGTCTGTGAAAATGCTCCAATAATAAAGATTGTCCGTATATTATTAATTATTAAGGATATGTACAGTCAGCTGCAGATAAAACGTACTATACAGACATTCATGGTATACAATTCTCACTGGATATCCATACATGCCTGTACACCAACTGTACACAAAAGCAGTAATAAAAGGAAAGAAACTTACACGAAGCCTGCCAAACGTACAAATTGTTTCACCTGTTTCTATTCAAGCACCATTCTTAAAGCAATACACAAGCTATTTTTGAGCGTTGACGGAACGATATTTTCACAATATCGCGTTATCGCCACAATATCAGCGTCACGGCAGAATCGCAGCGGTAATTAAAAATAGCCGCGAATCAGCAACAACGTCACGGCGCGGCGGTACAGTTCCGACGTAGTTGCAGTGCAATCGCGACATCGCCTATGCTCAAAAATAGCTTGTGTAATAGCTTTTATATATCTATTACTGATCCTCAAAACTTAAAAGAGTCATCTCAGACGACAGCCCTGTTTATTGACGAAAATGCAATTTAATTCCCAGTGTCATACGGTTTATAACAATAACGAGAAAGTCAGATTAAGAAGAACTCGTCAAGTTGTTTAAGCTGGGTCAGGCAATTTTAACCGTATGTCAGAAAGAATAAAGATTAATGTTCACCAAAAAAGGGCGCATCGTCGCTACTTTTTGTTCTCTTCCCTTTCTCCTTTTATCTCATTTTTCACAATAAACTTAGCAACAAAAAAAAACTATACTACAAACAAAAATCACAGCACACTTTGGAATATGATCAAACAATACCTAGATCCAAAACAGTATCAAAATCGATAGAACCATAATTCTATGGGAGATATAAAAATAAATATTTAAATCAAATTAATTATTATTCATATTCAGGATATATTCATACTTTAATAGTCACGTATTCGCTCCAAACCACGATTCGATTTAATGTAAAGATTTTCGACGAGGCCAATTACGACTTTGCTTTAAAATATACACTAAAATGTTCTGCGTGGTGACATTTAAATGAGGGTGACTATACATTATTAAATCTGTTTCAAACTCTAGCGGTACTTAGCCGAAATTACGGCGGCAATGCTTTTTATATAACCATTTAAAGCCTTGACCAGAATTGCGAAATGCGATCAATTATAACCTTTATTGACAATATTTCAAGTACAAAAAATAGTTTCAATGATTTTCCGCAACATGGCGCTGTATTTTATTTTTAACCGACTTCAACAACAAAACAGAGAAGGTTCTCAATTCGACCCGTATGTTTTTTTTTCTTTTCTGGCTTTACGATCAATGTCATTGTTTAATCAAGACCGAAAATCATGTATTCATATCATAACCGCTCAATGTGAAGACAGTGCTTATATTCATACAAAGCGCGCTTATAGTGACGCAATTTCACGCGCGTTGATGCCTTACAAACTTGAGAAACCGACCAATACCGACCACCAAAGACAAAACCCCATACACCCTCACTGTGAACGTGAGCATCATGTACCCTACTCAGTTGATATACAAACTTATACAGACGTCTTTCTCAACCATGCTAAAATTTGTTCACCTAGAAAGAAGTCACGTCTACCGCGTTCTGGATTGCCTCAAGCAAGTGATCCAAAATGCAGGGGTTTAGGCACGCAGGGCTACGAAATGCGACATAGTTTGAAGAGAAATGCCGCATCCACAGCTGGTGTTTGTTCAAATATTATAATCCCTGTTTTACAAAATTACAAGACATTGAAGACAACAAAGCACTTCAAACTGTCAAGAGTCACTCACTGCCACTATGTTCTTTCTCGCTGTATTGCACGTATTCAAAAAGCGCCTTGCACAGGTCGTGTAGGGTCCCGTCTCACCTGCCCCCTCCGCGTTTGTTTAGAGGGTCGTACACCTCAGCTTCTGAGTCTATCTCGTCCTCGGATAGAGAGAGGGAGCCACCGACGCGTCGCGTTCGAAGGCCCTCCTGGAAAAGTTATGTTATAAGTTGAAAGTTAATTATGATATTTGGACGTTATTTACTCAGTTATAAGCGGTTATATGCACCTTTAGATTCAAAAAAATTGGTTGGATTAAAGTTTAGATATCAAGCACTTTACCACATAAATTAAGTTTAGTTGTATCATTTATTTAGGCACAATAGAGTATATTCAACGATTACGTTTTAATTTACACAGTTTAGCTATAGTTAAACGCGGGGCAGACCTTGGGGGAAGCGAAGAAGCATGTGTGATTGCCTTTGAGCTGCGCGCGTTTTTCATCCCCGCTACATTACCCGCCACCCGCTAATATCTAGACTAGTTTCAATCTACAGAGCGAAATTGATATCATGATGCTAATGATAAGCATCCTTCTAAACCGTAGAGCGTCACGTGACTCCTGTCAACGACGTTGTTGACACGGCGTTTGACGGCGTTGACACGAGTTACGCCAACCTCTATGTTTTAAACAAAGAGTCTACCCATCAAACTGAACAACTTTTACTATGGGAGTAAACAGATCGGAGCAAGAAAAAATTCTGATGTTCCATACTAAACTGCAGTGCCTGCTCGATTCAAATGTATGCAACAGCTGATTATTTTGTTGCTCCGATCGCTTTGCTCCCATAGTAAAGGCCGACAATCATTGGACCTAATTTTTGTACTTACACACTGATGTTAAGGTTATAGTCGATTGCAGCGCCCCCAAACCAGGTTTTTTATATTTCCGGTCAGGTTTCAAAAGTTGTTCTGTTTTATGGGAAGACTCTTAGTTTAAAAGAATGCTAATGATATCAATTTCACTCTGTATAATTCGTTTTCTATTCAGATATTTTTTATTGCCGTAACCATTTTTTTTGTGGTAAGTCCAATTTGTAAGTGTACATCTTCAGGTATTAATTTGTATTAATTTTGGTTTTAGATAATATTTTATAAGAGAATATAAACAAAAATAATAACTGGTGTTGATACAGTAAAATGTTAGTGCTGCTAGAAGTAATCTTGCACTAGGTAATAGCTAAGCAACGCCCATTTTTATAGTGACCGGAACCATACCCATTCCAAGACAAGGGTCCAACTATATCAATGTGGTTTAAATAAAACTATTTCCCATAGAAAATTATGGGTATAATGGGTTCAGGATGCTGATGGGGCTCCCGAGGTTTTGTTGCGCGTCAGGGATGTTCGCGGTGGCAAGTGTGACTTCCTTTCACGCCATAATACGCAGTAGAGTGGCCTCCCTGATGCGTCGCGTCCAAAGTAGCACCAACAGTCTCCTGAACACCATTTCAAACCGGCCACACTGTCCCTTCTGGAGGCACTGGACGGAACTACACCTCTCCGCTGCCCCCTCTATCAGAAAATAGGCTATTTTAAATTATATGACTGTTATGTATTATACTGTACTAACATAGTTTTTAAATATATACTAACAATCTATGGACTGTGTCTGACATACAATTATTTTGAATTTGAATTTTTGTATTTGAATTTGAAAATTAATTTCGGTGACTTAAAATGTGAGTCGCGCGACTAGTTATTTGACCGACTGGCTAGCCGATAATTAAATTTTTCAAAAAGAAAAATAATCGTACAACATTTGCACGTAAAATTGTTATTAAGCTTTTATACCTTATTCCAGGTCTATTATTATATTTGAGAGCGGCTTACTTGACTTCCGTTTCCGAGCGAACATTACCCTAGTAAAGCGCCATCTGGTGGACACAATCAGCAGCCAGGCAGTGGGGGGCACGGCCAATGAAGCCGGTGCCCGCCATTTTATTTTCATTGGCGTTTTGAATTCCTACTGAGCGGACATGTAACGGAAAGCGCTGCCTTCCCGTTACCGCCATTTTTAAATATAAATTTTAAATTTCCTTTTTCTTAATATCGATTTGTTTTTCGATGGTTAAATGATTAATTTGCATAGTTATTGCATTAACAAGTGCCCTTAAATAGTAAAGTGCGTATTTTCGTCGTCGTGTCGTCGGGTCGCAGGAGTGATGGAGTCTTCGAGGGTGGACAAAGACGCGTTTGTTGCAGAAATCTGATAAGTAGACGTCGAGCATATTACTTATAGATTACAATTTCCATTGTTCGTATGGTGCAGTATGCTGAACATTTCCAAACAATTCTGAATGTATGGCGGTTGCATATTTCTGTGCATGAACCGTTAAATGTTACACTGCAGAGAAAAACATTCCTAAATCGTTTTCGTCTGGTTTAATGAATGTGATTAAGTGGCAATCTATATGTGTGTCGTTAAAGCTAACTAAGATGTTCGTAGTATTATTTTTCCTGTGTTTCTACCCCCGTCCAGGGAGGTATTTGTAATGTGTCTATAGGAACAGGTGAAGCGCAGAAGCGAAGACATTCAAGACTTAATATCCAGGCTTGCGCTGTCCGTGCGTAACGACAGTTCACCAAGCAGGTATCAGGTTAAGGTACGGTAACATAAGTGGCCTGGGGTCGACACTCGACGATTATCCCACCGTTTGGTTACTGTAGTATATAAAGAAGATTAGTAATGTCGTCGCATTGCTATTTTTCTGCCTGTGTAAAGCCGATACTGGACAAGCTACCGACCCGGTACGGCACTCCCTGCCGGTGTTCGCTTAGCTCACTGGTACCATGCGGCGGGCGGTCTCCCCACGCACTACCATTACCACGATGATCTGCCGTCCACGCTCCTGCTAGCTGCATGATACCGTGGTGATCTGCCGCCCACTCTCCTGCTTGCGGCATAATACCGTGACCTGCCGCCTACATTCCTGCTGGCGGCATATTACCGTGATGATCTGCTGCACACGCTCGTGCTGGTGGCGTAATACCGTGATGACCTGCTGCCTACATTCCTGCTGGCGGCATAATACCGTGATGACCTGCCGCACACGCTCCTGCTGGCGGCGTAATACCGTGAAGACCTGCCGCCTACATTCCTGCTGGCGGCATAATACCGTGATGACCTGCCGCACACGCTCCTGTTGGCGGCGTAATACCGTGATGACCTGCTGCCTACATTCCTGCTGGCGGCATATTACCGTGATGACTTGCCGCCCACGTGCCTATACTGGGGGCTCAACACCACGACGACCAGCCGACCACGTGCCTACTGCCTGGTGGGTCGGTATCCCGCGTGGCATCTAGCATCGGGAACCAAACACAAGGTAAAAGAATGGAGGGAATTAAGTGTCCCGGTACCTATCGGACATTAATTGCCCCCAATCTCCCATGACATACGCAGAAAGCCATTTCCATAAACTTTTTCTTTTCATGTTCTGTAATGGTCATCAAATTTTATGTCTGAAACTTTCCAGCGTACCGACTGCTACCTGGTCATCGTTTCTAGATGCGCCCGTATCCACGGAGGACTACGTAAATTTGAAATTCCTAATAAGATTAAAGACATTCATGATTTCGCGCAGGAATCGGAAAGCATTATCACGCTGTAATCACCGTTCGTGGTTTTTATTTGGATTCTGTCGTCTAAACGAGTCCCTTTTTTGTTTTAACAAGCTTTTATTTAACTTGCCCTGTTAAATGGGAGGATTCTTTGTTAAATGTGGGGTACCTACCTGCAATACCCACATACTAATCTAAATAAGACGATCCTAATTCGAACCTGTTGGGTGGTCCTCTTTGGTAAATATTACATTCAGTGAAAACAAGATTATGCAGAACTTATAAATCAGGATGACGTTCCGGTGCTCGAAATAATATATAAACTATACATAAGTGCTTAAGGGATCCAGGCTGTCCGTTTAACGAATATTCACTTATAAAGTTGCAGTACAAAGATCGAAATAAAAATGTTTACAGAAGGTCACGTAACTCTGTTCTTTCTGGCAATCCAATCCAGAATTTAGTAACCCTACGTTTGGTAAAGTTCAGTTAATTATTGGTGCCTTCTCCAAACACCAACATTTTCTATTTTTGCAAAGGATTCTAATCATTTCAATCGGAGCAGGAGTATCTGATGGTTACACAATACACGTTGGACGAATACCCAAGGTTGTTAATCAATAATTCTATATTTTGGTTTGTAATATCATGCAAGCAGTTTCAGAAAGTCAGACATTTTCTGAAGTGCATTCTTTCAAAAATGCATTACTTTATAAATAATATATAATTATATCTACCTACTTTATGTAATAAAATAACTGATAGCTAAGCTATCTTTGTATGTGGCTTCATGCGTCGGTCTGCTATTCTCCCACACAATTTTGTCCCATTAATTTGTTGCAGTATTAGCACCACGTAATAAATAATGTATGCACGTTACACAAAAACTGCAAAGAAGGAAGCTGAAAGATAGCTGCCTATAAGGTGTGTTCTTGGCATATCAATTATACCGCCGAAGGGTTCTATTCTATCCGATATTTCGTCATGCTTCGTATTGTGACTGTCGCTTTCTATATATTTAAATACTTGAAACCTGAACTGAAAAACATATGTGATGAAATCACACATAAATAAAATCCCTTTTACGAGGGTAGTTCAACATTTTTGTGATGTCGTGCCTGCGCGATATGCCTAGGCTTTTGTGAAATGCATTCTTATGACCGTGACCATGCCGTGACTATGTTTTCCTGGAGGATGTTCCGAATCCAGTCTATACGCTGTACGCTCATAATGTTTCTTATCTGTCATGTGCGTGTTGCGTAAGGTTACAATATTTGAAAAGCCGTTATTGAAAGACAATGGGTTAAAATCTTATACTTGAAAAGTTAGTCGTTTTCGTTTTTAATACTAATTCAGTATAAATTAAATAGTACGATTGAATCTTTTATGTGGAGTGAGCTACCAAAACATGCTATTCAGCTTGGGTTGACAATCGTTTTTTATGACATCATTTTATCAACTATCTTAATTTATGCTAACCGAGTGTTATCGGTTGACTGGGCATCTTTCAAACATTCTAATCGCTCGTTACATACATACCTGACCTATATGCATAACTTAGGTAATATCCTTATTTTATCAGTTGGTGTTTTTATTATGCTGAATGAAGTCTATTATATTATTTGCTGATCAATCATCAAAACTTGTTCACGGTGACCGGTGGCTTGAGACCTGTTCGTACCGGAGGGAATTGATTCCTGCCGAATAATGACTTGCAAGAATTTTTGCCTCACCCTTAGGCCTTAAATGTAACCCAGAGCCAAATAAATAAAGCTTCGGTATAACTGCTAAGCTATTTGTAATATCTAGGTGTTATGAATGTCCTCTGCAAGGAGACTACGGATATGTGCATGTATGCGAGCAGAATTCTTAGATGAAATACTAACGTTGTTATATTGTCGCTATCGACATTCATACAAATAACAGTGACAGTTTGTGTATTTTACATTTGAAGTTTCTTTCTCAGTCAGCTTGTCACCCATTAATTTTTTATTACGTCCTACGGTACAAATCTACCTAGGTTTGATGATGAATTATTATTGTCACGCGTCGTATTTCTGGATTCATCAGAAGTCTGCAAAGCGAGTCGGATATTTGCAACTGACGGCTGACGAACCATCTTGTTGTAAAATTCAGTTGAACCTCATGAAACCACCACTCTCAGCTGAATGAACCCATTCACTCACTGCTATTCTATACGGTGCTGTACGGTGAAGATGAAGTCCGTTGAGATCAAGTCACGGCTTTGACTGTCGTTGCTCCCTACATTTATCTTTTTATCGATGTCAATATTACATTGTGCGTTCCTATGCCATTGTCAATGGTATTCTAATATCTTGTGATTGCAGTTTTTATTGGTATCAGTTTGAAATAATGTTGGTTCTCACACGAAACCACTCAAATTCAAAAACAAATTTGGGTCACGCACCATGCCAACCATATTCATAAAGAATGTTATATAAACATTTTTGGTTTTCGCACAAAGCAAACCAATTTGAAATAATCAATGAACTTCGTATAAATCACATTGGCGTCAATCCAGAAGCAATCCAGCAGCCGATACCAAACACTTCTCAAATATAATAATAGACCTGGAATAAGGTATAAAAGCTTAATATAACAATTTTACCTGTAAATAAAATTATTATTAAGCATACTTACCTTATTCCAGGTCTATTTTGTACACCTGTCTGCTGTAATATCGTCCTTCCAGATCTTAAAGAACGAAATCATAAACTATTTTTTAAGGCATAGCAGGATATGATCGTGCTGGCGTAGTGGGATAGTCGTGCTCGCTCTCTGACACGGTCACACCTACACTAGTCGTGTTGTTTGCTCGCATTCTGCAGCACGATCACGCTGAACGCTAGCTGAATTCAAATCTTCAATGAAAATAAAATGGCGGGCACCGGCTTCATTGGCCGTGCCCCCCACTGCCTGGCTGCTGATTGTGTCCACCAGATGGCGCTTTACTAGGGTAATGTTCGCTCGGAAACGGAAGTCAAGTAAGCCGCTCTCAAATATAATAATAGACCTGGAATAAGGTAAGTATGCTTAATAATAATTTTATTTACAGGTAAAATTGTTATATTAAATTTGTACTGTTCCCTGTGATATGACTACAAAAGAAACCCCGTCGCAATATATTTAGCAATTTGGTTCCTGAATGCTTCATCTTCCTTTTTTGGTTTCATCTATACTATTATAAAACTGTAACAGGAAGTTTGTCTGTACATTGAAGATATTAACAAAAAAAAAAGTTACGATATGGTTTTTAGGTGTCCCTGATTCCATTTCACCAAATTTTGGATTTTTTGTCTGTCTGTTAGTTTGTGTGTTTGTTTGTTTGTTTGAACGAGTATCACGCAAAAACTACTGAACCGATTTTGATGAAACTTTTTTTGTTTGATAGCTTATGATCTGACTTAAAATCTGGTATATAATTTGTGCAGACGAAGTCGCGGGTTAACGCTCGTACTATTATAAAACTGGAACAGGAAGTTTGTCTGTACATTGAAGATATTAACAAAAAAAAAGTTACGATATGGTTTTTTGGTGTCCCTGACTCCATTTCATCAATTTTTGGATTTTTTGTCTGTCTGTTTGTTTGTTTGTTTGTTTGAACGAGTATCACGCAAAAACTACTGATCCGATTTTGATGAATCTTTTTTTGTTTGATAGCTTATGATCTGACTTAAAATCTGGTATATAATTTGTGCGGACGAAGTCGCGGGTTAACGCTCGTAAATATTAAAGATGATTTAACTATGTAGATAGTTCATACAACTTTTACTGTTAGCTGTACTAGTTACGGTCGTTAACAACCTCAACCTGCTTTTCGCATACGAAAAGTTGTATGAACTATATAGTTCGGTCACCTTTATTCTATAACTTAATTTACAAGCTGTCCAGTCAGTCATATCGATGACCACGTAGATTACTAAAGCTAAGCGCAATAATCAATAAGCAAAGCTAAATACATCAATATTATTCGTTAAGGCGGTTGCAGAGGGGTCAATTTTATACAAAACTTTGACGCACAATACGCGTAGACGGTATTAATATACGTAACTTTGTATATAAGGTCTAACAAAATTAGGTGAAACTATTTTAAGGGGATGATCAGACCATCAAACTGAACAACTTTCTCTATGGGACCAATAGTGAAATCGCGAAAAAAAATCTGCTGTCCCATACATTTAGGTCGAGTAGGTTTGTATGGAACAGCTGATTTTTTTTTCGCGATTTCGATATTGGTCCCACAGAGAAAGTTGTTCAGTTTGATGGTCTGATACTCCCCTTAAAATAGTTTCAACTAATTTTGTTAGACCTTATATATGGAAAAATAGTTTAGAAAATCTAGATGCCGCGTAACAAATAACATTTGCAAGTTATAAAATAATTACGAAGATATAAAGCTTTGAAATTTTTTAAACAACATTTTAAAAGCTTTATATCTTCGTAATTATATTATAAATTGCAAATGTTATTTGTTACGCGGCAACTAGATTTTCTAAACTATTTTTCCATATATAAAATATAACTTTTATTAATTCCGTCTACGCGTATTGTGCGTCAAACTTTTGTATGGACTGAAACCACCTTAATCGAGGCATATCGTTGAACTCACATGAAGAGGTACAGCTCAAATAAGATGATGTTTTCATCTTGAGAAGTTAAGACAGATAGAGAATACATAATGTACATGATCATCTACTTTGATTATATCTATCGCAAGCATGCAACTTAGATTAGACTTTACACCGTAAGAAATAAAGCCACAAGTGTCTTATAACTAGAGATCGGATTTCGGATGCATATTTACCTCAACTTCATTTTTCACAAGAATAATGTGGAAACGACTTATTAAATTGATTTATTTTATAAAATAGTCCCAGAATCCTATCGTAGTCCCGGGATTGCTAAAAGTTTTATCGAAATACAAAATAGCATAGAACTTGGATGTTTGAACAACTCGGTCAACTCTGATAATTTGGTCTCTGGTCAACTTGCTCAATGTTGTCTACGTTTAGACGACGATGTAGAGTTGTCCGAGTTGACCAAGTTGTTCATGATGTCCGAGTTGTTCTGTTCACCAAAGTACTTAACTGGGCAACATGAACAACACGACCTAGTCAAATCAGTTGGCCAAGTTGTTAGAGTTGTTCGTGTTGTCAGATTTGTTCATGTGTGATTTGATCATAGCGGTGTGATTACCTACGAGGATCAGTGTGACAAAACGGTGCGTGTGGACCGATTTTTTAAATTAATTTTATTCAGAAAGACACATCCATATTCTGCTTTCGTGAGGAAAAAAGTGAAGTTTAGGTAAATATGCATCCGATTATCCGATCTCTACTTATCATCCACCAAAGTGCTCCCGCAACCAGAAAATAAGATGGAAATACTTATATAAATATAAGGTCATCTGGGCATTTGAAACTAATTATGAATTCATCTATACTATTATAAAACTGTAACAGGAAGTTTGTCTGTACATTGAAAATATTAACAAAAAAAAAGTTACGATATGGTTTTTAGGTGTCCCTGATTCCATTTCACCAATTTTTGGATTTTTTGTCTGTCTGTTAGTTTGTGTGTTTGTTTGTTTGTTTGAACGAGTATCACGCAAAAACTACTGAACCGATTTTGATGAAACTTTTTTTGTTTGATACCTTATGATCTGACTTAAAATCTGGTATATAATTTGTGCGGACGAAGTCGCGGGTTAACGCTCGTGGTTCATAAACTCTTTTTAGAAAAATTATAAGAACTAGTCATTTAAAAAATATTCTTAGAAAACTTCAAATTCACTATAAAATACTCACACAGTCTGCAGACTGTGTGAGTCAAAAGCAGTCATCTGTGAAATAGTCACTATAAACCAAAAGGGACAACGCCAACGCCTCTTTCACGTTGGTTTGATCCTCTGTCACTCTGCAAAAGCGCAAGAAAACATTTTTAGAGGAATATATGCTAATTCTAGTCCCCATAAGTAATGTTTCAAACCAGGCCAGACTTTTAACAAATCTGACCATGGTCCTATTTTTGGATTTCTGGAGTGCGATTTTTGAAACTCATACTTTGAACTCGGCAGTTGACAATTTCAATATTACTATGGAGATATGCATCTTTCTACTGCTGATTTGATTTTCAAAAATCATACTTCAGTAGTGCTATTTTTGAATGTCAAATCAGTAGTAGAAAGATTCATACAAGCAACTGCTGAGCTCAGCGAATGAGTTTCAATAATCGCACTCCAGGATACTCTTTGTAGTTATAATTTTTAGCAGGATCTTAGAAGGCCATCTGTTGTCTCTGCCTATTATAATGCAAAATCATTTATTCAATGTAGTTTGACGCCCACTTATTAAATGTAAAATCGTGTTTAAAGTACAACATTGGATCGTGTCGTGGTGATACGATACGGTCATTAACCCCAATCAATGTCAGGCATAATTAGGTATAACCCATGCACGTATTTTTCATAATTCGAGGTTTCTAAACCTGGCCGTGCTTTAAATAACAAATAGCCTCTATCAGTAGAAAGCGGGATCAAAAAGAGAGGTTCAGAACGCAGTATTCATAATTAGTCTCATTCGCCCCCAGGCCTTATTATCCGAAAGGTGAAAACTACACGTGCATGTCAATATGTGCGCACCAGTTCCGTGTCACTGTTCCACGCACACGCCGCCCCGTCTTCTACACTTGACGACATCTGCAGATTTATTACACAAAACAAATGTTGACTAACTACTAGGAAAATACATAGTTTTTGCAAATGTATTATAGGTTTACACACGGATGGTAATTTTAAACTATTGTACCATCGACCATTAAAAAAAAAAACTAGATACACAATCAAACATTAAAAAAAATCACATTTAAACTAAAATTAAAATACCCTCAAATATTCGTTGGAGGGCAATACACGTCCCGCTGCAGTGCACAGGCCTACCCTCTCAGAGGGTGCAAGGGCGTTTGTCCACCACGCGTGCCCAATAAGGATAAGTAGACTTCACGTACGCATCGGAATTTCTTCTTCAGCAGGTTTTTTTACGATTTATGAGCATAAGTTAGAAAAACTCATTGCCTACGTGGCATGTACTCCGTGCGAGTCACATATGAACTTATAAACAAACACTGTAACAAACAAACCTAAAGATCAACAACTTAATAACAAAAACTTCCAAATTGTGCAAAACTTGTATCGTCTATACAATAAACTAATAACAAATAATAAAAAGAACACAACATTTATCTTAATAGAAGCAGTTCGCCAATTTTTCGTTTAAAGCCCAAAGATAATCTAAACAGATCAACACTAGTAATAATATGTCGATTGTAGTTGTCTAAAGAACGCCGAAAAAGCTATTTTAAGTATAGTTTGTGTGACACATTTTACTAAAGAAAGAAGTTTTTGAACGCAAGGAGTGTCGAGGTGGGTCTCTGAATTCCACTTTCTTTGACAGAAGAGTCGAGGAGTCTACAGTACTGTTAACGATTTTGTAAAGACATAGAGCATCAATGTAAGACCTTCGACTCTGCAAGGAAGGAACTTTAAACATTTTAGCAGTGGTGTAGTCAGTGAAACCGTTGCCAGTACGGAACGCTATACTTTTTAAAAATGTCTTTTGTACCTTGTCAAGACTGTCTACGTGTACTTTATAGCATGGGTTCCAAGTAACACTCCCAAACTCAGTCAGGCTACGAACAAAATAATGAGAAATACAACACTTTGTAGGTGGTGGCCTTGCGGAAGTGTTGAGATACTCAAAGAATGAAATCTAATTGTTTATAGGCTCTTGTAACTGTAGCAACGATGTGGACGTTAAAATGTACCTTGGAGTCGAGGATGATACCCAGGAGTGACATTTTTGAAACTCATTCTTTGAGTTCAGCAGTTGAAAATGTTAAAATAACTATGGAGATATTCTACTGCTGATTTGACTTTCAAAAATCATACTCCAGGAGTGCGATTTTTGAAAGTGAAATCACCAGTAGAAAGATGCGTATCTCCGTACATTTTCAACTGTTGAGTTCAACGTATAAGCATAAGCATAAGCATATGCTCACGACTATATTCCCCGAGGGGGTGTTCAGAGATATTCTGAAACCTCAGAACATCCACGTTTCACTAGTAGTACCGAAACTCTGTCCAGTGTGACGTATGAGATTCAAAAATCGCACTCCAGGTCTCGGACTCGATTAATTTGTTTGCCATTCAAACTGTGATCAAAGACAATGTGTGCTCATACCTCTTCGTAACGCGCCACCGAACGCTCGATTTGCGTCATTTCGCGGACTCTAAACTTCAAACTTCAAGTCAATTCAGACAACATTTTTCAATGATTTGACGAGACTGTGCATGTAGTTCTTTTATTAATTATCGTTGTAGTAAACCAATAGAATTTGTAGATTAAGCATTGGGAAGGTGAAGCTGACTATCGCCGCTAGATTGGCGGATCAAAAAATTTTAGTGACAAATCCACTTTAGGAATTTAAGTTCACATACATACATACATACATATGCTCACGCCTATGTCCCACTACTGGGGTAGGCAGAGACAACAGATCGCCACATGCTACGATTCTGACACACATCTTTAGCTTCCTCAACATCCATAAGTTTCTTCATACAAGCTTGTCGGTTCCGGGTACATTTTATTTGGCCCTTCTTCAGTACGCATCCGATTTGGTCAGCATACGTGCGCCTAGGGCGACCCCTTTCAACCCTTCCATTCACACTTGCCTTGTAAATTTCATACGTCAACCTACTTTCGCTCATTCTTTCCACATGGCCAAACCACCTCAACATACCTTTTTCAATCCTAGTCACTATATCTTCTTTCATACCACATCTTTCTCTAATCACACTATTCCGTAACCGGTCATTCATTTAAGTTCACATAATATTACAAATTCGATTAGATGAATAAATATCACACACTTTTTCTAACACTTGACTTACTAAACAGCTCATAACAATAGGAATAAATTCAATGTTAATTTTTTCCAAGAAACATCTAAAAAATCTAGAAATCACATGACATTTCAAATTCAACGGTTCACGAGTGCTATTTTTTTAATTCCACATACTTCTAATTTGTATACAAAATTACAATCGAATTAGAACGTATGAAATCCAAAAGTAGCAGGACAACAATCATTTGTCATATCTAAACAGCTAACAAAGAAGTCAAAGGGCGCCGTACCTCCATGATCCCACCGCTGGGCTCGGAGGCGTACCCCTCGAAGTGCCGCTGGTCCTCCTCGTAGTCCGACGAGGACGAGGACTCGTTGTCCACGTCGCGGCCCGTGCGCACCGAGCACACCATCTGCGCTAGGTCCGTGAACGTGTAGCTGCAAATAAAATTATTATTTTTACTTTGCATACTTAAAGCGACTAAGGGATAATTAGGAAATAACAACAATTAGTTATGGGCTCATCACTTTCTACAGGGTGAAATTGATATCATTAGCATCCTTTAAAACTAAAAGTCTACCCATCAAACTGAACAACTTTTACTATGGGAGCAAACCGATTGGAGCAAAAAAATCAGCTGTTGCATACATTTGAGTCGAGTAGACATTGCAGTTTAGTATGGAACAGTTGATTTTTTTGTTGCTCCGATCTGTTTGTTTTGTTCCCATAGTAAAAGTTGTTTAGTTTGATTGACTCATAGTTTAAAAGGATGCTAATGATATAAATTTCACCCTGTAGAAAGTGATGAGCCCATAACTGATTGTTGTTATGAATCTTTCTTTTTTTAAATGGGTTTGCTCTTGACCTCAATCCAGTCCTCAGGTATCTAGTAATAGATACTCTTTCTTATACTGTGCCTCAGGACAAAGATGGGGTCGAAGATGTAGCGAGCTAACCCAGAAGAAGCCTGTTCACAGAATCACAATCATTAAAAGTTCAAGTTTACAAACCAACTTTTCAAGCAACCATGCAGCTGCAGGTTATCGCTATGGCAAGCAAGCCCACGCTTATTATATAATGTTATTTCCATCGTTTATAAGTCCTATCCGAAGACAGGACATCAAAAATTCAAAAGACTCATTTGAGTGTTCCCCTCCACGGAAATCTTTAGTAAAAGGCGAAAGATTTATACGTTTTGAAGGGAAACCAGAGTTAGCCGTCTAAATGTTCCCAAGAGGGTATATAACTCGCGGGCGAATCTTAACAGCGCGATGTACAATTTAACTCGAGTAGAGCCATCTAGCGATATTTAGTAGAACTCTAATCGAGTGGCGCCATCTAGCGATATTAGGTAGAATTAAAGTGTTGTGCAATAGGATCATCGTGATATTTTTTTTTACATAATACTCACAAAAGATTATCAATTTTTTTTTCTTATATAAACTATAAAAGGAAATTCTTAATCTAGTCCCAATTGTTTCGTTAAACAGCTCAGTAACGGAAAGAGTGGCATATTTTTTTCCATCAGTTCCACTGACAGAACTAACTTAGGCACTGGAATCACAAATTCCTATTCGTTCGGCTTAAAAATCATTAGGTTAATCTATTTAGTAGAAACATTAATACACATCTAAACTATTTTAAAAATGTAACAGGAAGTTTGTCTGTACATTGAAGATATTAAAAAAAAAAGTTACGATATGGTTTTTAGGTATCCCTGATTCCATATCACCAATTTTTGGATTGTTTGTCTGTCTGTTTGTGTGTTTATTTGTTTGTTTGAACGAGCATCCCGCAAAAACTACTGAACCGATTTTGATGAAACTTTTTTTATTTAATAGCATAGCAAGATAGGCTGTCAGGCCCCTTGACCCCTACCCCCGCCGCCTCTCCTCTGCCCCTCGAAGTATGCAGCCCCTGTACCCCACTTCCCATATCTCGCCGTACTGAAGCATCTAGTACGCGTCTATTACAACAGATGACAGTCAAACTCACTCTGTCAAGGAAGGTTGTGTATCGGGCCTCTTGCCCTCAGCGGCGGCCCCACTGACCCCTCCCCCGCCGCCTCTCCTCTGCCCCTCGAAGTATGCAGCCCCGTGCCTGTACCCAACTTCTCGGATCTCGTCGAACGAACCGAACTGAAGCGTCTTGTACGCGTCTATCGGTGGCCGTATGTACTCGCAATAGTCGGATTTCTTTACTTCCTGTAAAAGAAAACATTATTCCAAAGTTTGTAGTTTCGTGAATGTAATAGCATGTAGATTGTGACGTGGTCGCTCCTTTAAAGTGTCTTAAAGAGGCTAAAAGTCACTTAAGGTGGTTGCAGAGAGGTCAATTTTATACAAAACGTTGACGCACAATACGCGTAGACGGTATTAATATAAGTAACTTGGTATATATGGAAAAATAGTTTAGAAAATCTAGATGCCGCGTAACAAATAACATTTGCAATTTATAAAATAATTACGAAGATATAAAGCTTTATATCTTCGTAATTATACTATAAATTGCAAATGTTATTTGTGATGCGGCAACTAGATTTTCTAAACTATTTTTCCATACATAAAATATTACTTTTATTAATTCCGTCTACGCGTATTGTGCGTGAAACTTTTGTATGGACTGAAAAGGGCAATGGATCTGTGCTCGGAATTTCCCAGGGATTTCGAATCACAAATGAAGAGATTCGCAGAAGGCGAAGGCGAAGAGGCGGCGAGAACCTGTTGAGGACAGCGCAAGACCGGTCGACGATCTGCGGAGGCCTATGTCCAGCATTGGACGTCTTTCAGCTGAGATGATGACTCCATGTAGTGCTAGTTCAAAGGTCTATATTTTCACAGAAGAAGTTACAACAAAGTAAATTACCTCTAACTGTCGGTTGCATGATACGTAAGCCAGTCTGCTCTGAATGTCAGGCAAGTTGGGCACTTTAACTGGAGTTGTGAACGGATTCCATCTGGCAAAGAAAAACAATATTTAAGTTGTTGAGTTTTATCTTCATTCCTGGGTATAAATAAATAAATACATTTTTATTCGGGAAACCAACATTCAAATTACAAACGAATGGTTACAAACTATGAACATAGAATAGAGCAAGTACAGGAATCTGCTAATGGTAATTTAAAATTAAATGAAAAAGTGCTTGCAAAGGTTATACAATAATAGCTACATATCAGAAGGTAGGTAGGCTAAAATAACAATAAATGATAAGAAGAAAGTATAGGTATTGCGAGGTAAAGACTCAGTCTAAAGAGCTTTACCAGTTATACCCTTCTTATACTGTGCCAAAGATAAACAAAATGGATCTGAATTAAAGTATTTAAGGTTGTACAATACAGTAGCTCGATGCATATATTCGTTTTGCGTATAATTAGTGTATACAGCGGGTTGAGCGAAGAAAGCCTTTCGTCTCAGATTTCTGTTACATACAAAGTAATTTATGCTATTTACTAAGTCAGGACAGTCCAGATTGGTTTTCCGATGATATTTTCTCTTTCCGTTTAACCTTTTAACTGTCTCGGTAAAAAGCAAAGGCGTACTAGGCCTAAAAAAGAGCAAAATGAGCACAAACAATTTTGGATTAGTAACACATTGTAAAATCATGTATGAACATTTTACAGTATACCTACATACAAGATTTTACACTTACAGGTTCAAAGATAAAAGTTATTAATTTTTTCTATTTTTTGTGCAAAGTTTTTCGTATGGCACTTACGCGGTTTTCGCAAATGCTAGTTACGCGGTATTGCACTATCCCCAACGATATCTTGAAATGAGACAGCTGATTTTTTTTCGCGTCTCCTGAGGTAGGCACCATAGTGAAAGTTGTTCAGTTTGATGGTCTGAGTTCACAGTTTCAGTATTTGCTAGGCTGTCACTCACACCCTGTATAGATACACATGTTAAGAAAAAAATGAATTATGAATATCCCTATGGTGCTGCAGATCGGCAATGTTCTTGGCGTTCAAAAGTTAAATAATAATAAAGCTTGAATTTCGCTCACCTCTTCCACAAAAGCCACCAGCCGGACAAGTCGTCCCCGTAGTTAGTGAGATCCGTGTCGTCCTGCGATCCCACGTCTATGGCCAGGATGTGCTTAGCTCCTAGAGACCTCATCACGTCCGCTGAAACCATAATTAAATACTTTTGTGAAAACTATTCCATCCATCCTTGATAAATAGTCACAAATCAATAAGCTACTAAACGCGCGAGCAACCGCGGTCACTGAGCATAAGCAGTACAACTGCGTACACTAATGTAAATTGTAATGCTAGTTTTCGTACAACAATCGATGAAAGCGGTCTTTAGCTTATTGGTTTGTGTTAATAATAGAGATGAATGAAAGCGAAATATTGGGCCGGACCCTACGTTATGATTTAAGAACGGGTGGACGAAAGAATTCCATACTTTCTGAACTGAGTCTGTCTATCTATCTTATGTCTATGTATCTTGGAATCATCATCGTCATCAGCCTATATCCCATCCCCACAGCTGGGGTACTAGGCTTACTCTCGAAAGTGTATCGACATCATTCCACCACAGATATCCAATGCGGATTGAATAAATAAATAAATAACGCTCACAGGCACATTGTAATGATCCCAAGCAAGCACTAATAGGCTGTTTATTAAGGAAACCATACAACAACGGCACAAACATATAAACAGCCATGACCGAACCGGGATTCGAACCCAGGACCCTGGTTTGGCAGTCCGGCGTGGTAACCATTATACCAACCGGGTCGTCATATCAGGTCGAATAACTGAGCAATACGAATCTGAATTTTTCCTTCGACTTATGCCGGTTTCATCGCGTTTTTTTCCTTTAATAGAAACGTTCCTACGGCACTATTGATTTTGTTTCAAACGTTAAACACTATAGTGCGTCCACGATAGCTTTGTGATTTTGACAGATCGTTTTAGAGCGATTATTTTACTTTC
Organism: Agonopterix arenella; assembly: GCA_927399405.1. Classification (NCBI taxonomy): domain Eukaryota; kingdom Metazoa; phylum Arthropoda; class Insecta; order Lepidoptera; family Depressariidae; genus Agonopterix; species Agonopterix arenella. The sequence continues at coordinate 2,675,485 of OV656692.1, forward strand.
TGAAAGTGTTTGAGCCGTAAAACATTTAATTTTACGATAAATGTTAATTAATCCTTTATAGTTTTAGTGTATTGTAAAGTGTTGATGACTCAAACATCTTTAAAAAGTAAAATAAAATCTCTAAAACCACCTGCCAAAATCACGGAGCTATCTTGGACGCACTACAGAGTTTCATGTAATTTCATGAATGATTTGAGATAGTGACATTATCAACTATAAACAAACCTGGTACGTTGTTAGTATAGCATCCATCGAGAAGTAGATGCCCATCCATAGGGTCGCAGATAGGGGGGAAGATGCCAGCAATGCTCATCGAAGCCCGGCAGTACCTCCAGAGAACACCTGGTGTACTAGTGAAGTCAGGATGGGGGACCTTCCACCGCTTTGAGGGTTTGCCATTACTTACCTTGGTTGGTTGGCTGAGTGTTTTAAATTTTGAACTTTTTGATGTTATATTTAGAGATTGTTTTGCGAAATGTAGTAGGTACCTAATCGAGATTTGTTTTTTATGGAATTGTCAAGACACAAAGTGTATTTTGGAATTGTATATAAGGTCTAACAAAATTAGCTGAAACTATTTTAAGAAGATGGTCAGACCATCAAACTGAACAACTTTCTCTATGGGACCAATATCGAAATCGCGAAAAAAAATCAGCTGTCCCATACATTTGAGTAAAGTTATGTTTGCAGTTTTGTATGGGACAGCAGGTTTTTTTTTTTCGCGATTTCGATATTGGTCCCATAGAGAAATTTGTTCAGTTTGATGGTCTGATCGTCCCCTTAAAATAGTTTCAGCTAATTTTGTTAGACCTTATATTATCAGACCCAAAAAGGCTTTTTGCCAATTAAGTTTCGAGGCTCCCATACTCAATAATTTCCACGTTATTCTAAACATAGAAATGAAACGAGCTTAAAAGCGTGATTATACAGGATTTATACATAACTGCATTACATACATACTTAAGGGGGTGCTTCAGACCATCAAACTAAAAAATATTACTATTGGACCAATATTTAAAATGAAAAAAAAAGTGCTTGTTCCTTAGAAAATGTAACTGCCCCGTGGTGTAATGGTTAAGAGCATTGAGCTCTCGACACGGAGGTCGTGGGTTCGATTCCCACGGGGGCCACCTAGTGATATGTCACTTAGTGCGTTTTACCCTAGTTGGTTAGGCCATTGCAGGCTGAATCACCTGATTGTCTGAAAAGAAAAATGATTCCGTGCTTCGGATGGCACGTTAAGCCTTTGGTCATGTCTACTATCTCTGGTGGTAGTAGTCGTTACATAAAAACCACGTCAGAGGCCGTAAGGCGGTCTGAAAAAACTCTGACAACAGAGCTCTGCCCACACGATATGAAGAAGAAGATAGAAAATGTCAATCGACCCAAATGTATGGAACAGCAGATTTTTATTTTCAAGATTTTCATGTTGGTAAAAGGAAGTGAAGCACTCCCCGATGTATGCACCGCAGTTAAGTTTACAACACCCAGTATAAAAATTTTCTAAACCAACCCAATTCGTTCCAGGCCGTGTCCCTTTCTAGACTAATCGGGACCCTAAAAAACTTGTCGAAGGTTATTTTATATTTGTCTTATCTAAAATGTTATTGTTTCTGTATCATCAGCATCAAAGTCAATGTCATAGATAGTGAGCTAAATTTTCTGACTAATTGAAAACTTTTAAGTGGGTGGTTTAGACCAACAAATTGAACCACTTTGACTATGGGACCAACATCAAAATCGCAAAAAAATAATGTCTTTGTCCCATACATTTAGCTCGAGTAGATCCGTAGTTTAGTATGGAACATCGCAAACGCATCGCATCGTGGCGATTATGGCAAATCTCCTCATTTTGGGGAGGCCTATGTCCAGCAGTGGACGTCTATCGGCTGATGATGATGATGGAACATCCGATTTTTTTTCGCGATTTCGATATTGCTCCCATAGTGAAAGTTGTTCAGTTTGATGGTCTTAACCACCCCCTTAAATGTTTATTTGTATTTTTCTAACCTGTATAGTCAAAGGTTGGTCACAAAATTGCATCCGTCACAAAGATCTAAATCCCAAACTTCACAGTATTATCATTATTTTGTGATCGCCCCTTTTATAGTTCCATATTAAACCCCAGTGCCTTCTGGAGTCGCAGTAGGTTTTTAAAAATCCCTGTAGGTGGTCTTCAACTGCGCATGCTTATAATTCACCTCACATATCCATTACTGGACAACATTTTTAAGTCGAGAGTTTATTATCTCTGTCCAGGACATAAGCTGTGAAGCTTTTCTTAGGGCCTTGCGACCAGCTTCTGTAAGTTGAGGTAAGCAGGTCATAGGATAAAAATTACCATTAGTAAGCGGTGCTAACCCGTGTCAATAACATATAGTGAGGTTTCTTGTATTTGGATAATAATATTTTGAGTAGGTATTAATAATTGTGTAAAACAAATCAAAAAGTGCATTGACATTGTTAAAATGCTGATGAAACATACCTAACAAAAACTAGAATCGCTCTATAGAGTAATTTTACAGTGCCAATAATTTACAAGTGATCCCCGACTCCTTACTTTAGTTTAAAATGTTATTTGTTTACAGAAAGATAGAGAACGAATGAATGAATCGATTCACTCATTTAAAGAGAAAAAGTGAAAGTGAATTAATGAAAAAGAATAAAACAGTGCACGTTTATAATGATAATCATGAAGAATGAAAAGTGCAATTAAAGGTAACCAATCATTAAAACCCACTATATCTAATTATGTACACTCAGCCTACCAACTACTCTCCGTTGTCGAAACTGATGCCACAGCCAATCAGATTCGCGCTACACAAGCAACGGTGCGTTGTGATTGGTTTACCTGGGAGGTTGTTGACGTAACCGCCGTCCAATAGGAGGTGGCCGTCTACGGGGTCGCAAAGGGGCGGCATGTACCCACTGAGAGACATCGAGGCGCGTATGTACCGCCATAGTGAACCTGCGGTCCGCCATAGGCGTTAGAATCGCTCGTATTCCAATTCAAAAACCGAGACTGTATTTTTTTTTTCTATTTATAATAAAGCTGTGAAAATTTACTCCTGATTCTTTAGTAAGAAAGTTCTTTTTTAGTAAGGTGAGACTGAAAATCCGAAAAGATGTGGAGATCGGTTAAAAAGAAAAGTGATTGTAAACATTAAGTGTATGTTACACTAGACAACACAATCCATGGAAAGAAAACGATGATATCGAGAAGCCATCCCATAGATTAAAAAGAGGCGAAAATTCCTTAAAAACTAGAAACACCAGTATAATTACTTAGTGCTAAAATGGATTAGTTTTACCAACCCAAAACTTTAATCTGAATTCTCTTACATAGATAAAATATACACAATGAAGTATCGACTTTTTTTCTAATAAAATGATATTTTCGTTGCTACAGTATTCGGGACATGCATTACATGCGAATGGATCTAGCTTGGTTATAAATACATTAGAATTTAAGCAGAAACGCTAAAAACAACACGTCGTCCAATAAACAAGCGCAGTCGCGTCATCTACGACCAATAGGCAACGAGCGAGCATATTTTATGCGCTCCCATTGGTCAGTTATCACGTGATATTTGCGCTCACACTATGCGCAGGTTGCGTTTCTACAAACATTCATTTGTTTTAGTAGGAAAATTACTAAGATGTATAATGGATCAAAGAAACAAGTTTACAATGTGAATGACAAAACTAAACCACACTCATGCAGATACATGAATAAAATGAATAATACGATGAAGGAATGTATGATAAAACCAATACATACAACAATTAATTAATCACATCCAACCCGACATTGTAAATACGCATCGATTTAAATTTAATTCTAAATTCAATTCCCAAATTGTAAGCGTTATTCGGTAAACCAATCACAAGCGCTGAATTTTCTTTTTAAAAAAGTAAGTAATGGCAACCCAAAAGCAAATGTCGGATTCGTAAACGGTGTTATGAAAGAAAGAAATTTTGATTATGTTTGTTTTGGAATAAGGTTTAGGACACCAAGGGACGATACATAATTATATAAAAAATAAATAATAACTGTTTGCATATATTTTTGACACATAGACATAACACACGGTACACTTTGATATACGGACACATAAATGCAAGTGAGTGTGGTTGAAAAGGACATAAAAACAAAAACACTGTAGCGGACGAAATATTTGAGTTATTAGCAAATTAATACGTCAAATATTACGAATTTAGCACGAAACACTTACAACATAAGGTACGGAATCCTTTAAGGATTTTTAGCAGGACTTGCGCTTCGTTTTCATGCTAATTCGTTTAGAAGACGCAATAAATGTCTCTGCCACCATAGATATAGAACCGTACGATGGCATAGACAATCCGCAAAAATAAAAACAATAACATATAATATTACAAATAACTTGTGCTTCAATATTATTGTTTCAATATGAAGCCATGATTATGATATTAGTAAATAATACATTTATAATATGTTTATTTACGCTTCGAAATCTGGTCTGCAGATTCGAAACATGATATTTGATACTACATAATAATTTACCATGCAAAGTATCAATTTTACACATAACTCTGTAGTTTACACACGTTTTTTAACTTCCAAACACAGACGCCATCTTGGATTTACAAAAACAAAAGCAAAAATATCTTTGGGTTAGTAAAAGTGCAAACGAAGCTTCATAAAATATCACCAAAATTAATAAAACACAAAAATTTCCTGTCCATGAATGTGTTGTGTTAGATGTTTTTAGAAAAAAGTTGATGTCAAAACCTTCCTATTATAAAATAACCAAATATATTTTTACTCAATACCGATCGACCAGGATAAAACAGCTTGTCATTGATGAGAGATTCCACTTTTATTTTACAACAAAATAAAAAAAATCACTGTCGTGTTCATAGTCGATTAAGGGTTGAAACATATTGATGACCGACGGCGGACCCATACAAAAAACCACGATTAGTATAGGAACGCGTTCGGCGCCATTCGTCGCGTCGAACGGCGGACGACTTACTATGCTAAACGTGCATTTTGTATGGGCACGCCGTCGGTCAATGTGTCTCTTACCTTTACTCTTACCCTTAGACAACAAAAAACAGAGTTACAAAAGCAGTTAGTACGACCGCGTTTATTTGGCGTCCGTCAATCTTTCCTTGCGCAGACAGAGAAAAACATTTCCCGATGATACTCGAAGTCGTTGATAACAGAAGCTACCTTATTTATACGTATTTAAAGTATGAAATTGATTGCCGTGCAGTCTAACCGCCGATTGTCAATCGCGAATCGGGTCATGTTTGCCGTTCAATCAAAGAGCATCCTGGGCCTATAGACAAAATATCTTGCGATTAGGGTTTCCATTTCATATAAAATCCGGGAATGCATTGTCTATGACCTCAGCCTTTATATGAAACGGACTCAAAATACGCGACTCACAACTCACAAAATTACACTCGTTTGGCTTCACCCTAACGACGACGGTAGAAAACATAAAAAATGTATGGACTTGACGTATTTATATGGTCAATGGTCATGACATCAGGCAAACGTCAAAATGTTTCGATCGCCAATGTAAAATCTATACATTCTGTCATTTCTACTAGCGTCCGTCTACGCCAATAGAAATTTTACTTTGTCTAGGTACTTTGTCAAATTAGTTCCCACCGATTAAAAATACGCGAAAGCCTTACAAACTTAGTAATATCTACTGTGCCACATTTAAGTGCATAAGCGTGTGCACTAAACATAGATCCTAGTCGATCGGTATCTAAACACGTATCTTTAATACTCAATACACTAATTAATTAGTACTGACATTTAGACTACGGTAAATTCTGGGATTTGCAAGCAATCGCTCATTGGCAGCGTCGCTCAATGCGTACTCTATAAGCGATCGCTTGAAAATCCCAAAATTCACTGGCCGCCGAGACCTGGCCGTGGCAGCTAGGTCACTTAATGCGTAGACTGTCTTAACACACTTTTTAGAAATATCTATCGAAGTTGTTTGCCAGCGCGGCTTTCGCTCTCTAAAAAAGCGGGAATAGGTCAATTTCTATGCAGCGAAGAAGGCGCGTCGAGCGCTTGTAGAGTAACCATTCTAGAGATGCTGGTTAGACGATACAAGTATTAAGTTTAACGGCTGGGCCACACAGTAAACTATGGAATTAAATGCGAGGTGTCACACTGAATGCAGTCCGGCGCGGCTGCGGAACAGCTGCGGAACGGTAGCCGCAGTGTGGCACCTCACGTATAATTCCATAGTTTACAACTACTGCCGGCCTGCACCCGTTCTGCAGCTGCACTGTGTGGCCCAGCCTTCAAGGTTACATTTATGTTTACAAAAACGAATTTCCAATTCTAATAGAATGTAATTGAAACCAAAAATTAGATTTAAACAAAAACTCACCGTGCCTATGGACTCTCATACAACTGGAGCTTATATCTGTGGTGACGGTGAAGTATGGAAGCCACAGGTCCTCGATGTGCACCTCCCCGAAGGTAGTCTTGATGGTCGTGTTGAACTGCCGCCCGGAGAACATCGAGGTCGCTGGGTAGGTGAGGTCGAGCAGCTGCTTGCCCCATTGAGTCATTTTCTACATGGAACATAATCTATAAATATTGTATAAAAGAAAAAATACTCACTGACATCTCAACACGAAAAGTCCTGTCTGGCAAGAATGTTTCTCTTCGACTTGAAAGTGGTGAAAAATGTAATGGTTAACCTACTGCATGCTTTATATTCGTTTTTCTTTTGTCATGTAATTTATAACAGTGTTTTTAAACTTTCTAGAAGTCTGAAAATTAATAACAAATGAAAACTTAGTTCGAATGCGATTTTTGTATGAAGAACAACGTAGCACTGCAGTAGCGGATTTTTCTATGAAGAAAGTTGCAATATGATCCTTGACACTACGAGTAGCTTTTGTTTTACTTTGATATTATTACAAACTCCTTCTTATACTGTGGCACAGATATGACAGGCCACTCACAACTCTAAATAGACAAATAGGTACTGTAAGCCCGAAGATAATATAAGGTTAGGTAGCACACGCATCCGATTTCCCTTCTTTAAAATATAAACAGAAGACAATGCACCAGAAGAACGATATACTATTAAGTAAACAAACTTCAGGTATCAACAAGTTTATGTATCGTGTAAAATCATACTAGAAAAGCATAGCGAGTACGAACCTGTGACCACTCCCTCGCCTTTTGTGTCACCGTTGTGATATTACGTTCCATACACCATAGAGCGCCCATGAAAGCGCCGATACTGACGCCGCCTACCATGTCTATAGGTATTCCTGCTTCCTGAAATTATAATAACGATCCCATCAGAAACATTTCATGTAAAGACTCACAATCCTTTTACTCCTTCCTTTAAAAGAGACCTATCTAACAAGCAATTTTTGAGAGTAGGCGATATCGCAACTGCACCGCCGCGAATACACAACTGAACTGAATCACCGCGATTTTTAAGCTCGGCGTTGACTGAGCGTTATCGCTGCTTTACCGATTGATCTCAGAAATAGCGCGGCGTAATTTACAATATAGCTACCACAGAGCACTATAATAGTTGTTAGAGTACTAGAATGGGAATTAAAATTATTACATGCTGAACAGTAATATTATGCTGAAAATATTATAAGTAGGTAGGTACCTAATTGATTGTCACAAAAATAATTATTATTTTAGAAATTGTTGAAAAGTGGAAATGATCAGGCTGTATGGTCAATGTATCATGGCCCCCAAAGGTAAAGGAAAAAAAAGTTGAAATGTCTGTGGTGGTTTTCGCGTTTCGCGCGGTAATGGAAAAGTTTTATTGGAAAAATAAATAAATATATAAAACAAAACACACAAAATGATTTGCAAAATGATGTAAAAGCTCAAAAACAAGAGGAATACATTGATGTTCAGTATACAGGGTGTCCCAGAAATGGTGAATCAAACTGATATGGGAGGCAGCTTGACTAATGTCCTATCCATAAAAAATATAAAAAAAAATAAAACGCACATGACCATAAAAAAAAGAATAAAAAAAAAGATTTCGGTTCAGAAAAAACAATTAAACTAAATGGTCTGTGCTCGAAGTGCAGACATTTTTTTTTGTAAAATTTTAACAATCAGTCGAAGCAACCTCTAACAATTAATATTGGCAATTTGATGATTTTTCCGTTTTTTTGGATATTCTTTTTTTTATGGTCATGTGCGTTTTATTTTTGGGATACCCTGTATACAAGTTTTATTATACGTAGCTGGATGGAGTCCATCAGCTACCATAGTGACGTCATACCTGTATAGCTCGTATCATGCCGACATGTGCCGCCCCTCTAGCGCCTCCCCCGCCTAGCACGAGCCCCACCGAAGTGCCGGTAAGCCAGCGAGCCAGCCGCGAGAAGTCCGAGTGGACGCTCGCTTCCGACATCAGCACTTTGCTGTAGAGCTCGCTCTGAAATGTTACGTTGAGATAATCAGCAAAGTGGGCAAACCATAAAGAATTAAGTGGATACTACAGTAATCAAAGTTAAGACGCTCACACAATGTAAACGCTGGGCCAGGTCATATTTTGCTGGTTTTTAGAAGCTATCTTCTCGTTATTAAGCTTTTATACCTTATTCCAGGTCTATTATTATATTTGAGAGCGGCTTACTTGACTTCCGTTTCCGAGCGAACATTACCCTAGTAAAGCGCCATCTGGTGGACACAATCAGCAGCCAGGCAGTGGGGGGCACGGCCAATGAAGCCGGTGCCCGCCATTTTATTTTCATTGGCGTTTTGAATTCCTACTGAGCGGACATGTAACGGAAAGCGCTGCCTTCCCGTTACCGCCATTTTTAAATATAAATTTAAAATTTTCTTTTTCTTAATATCGATTTGTTTTTCGATGGTTAAATGATTAATTTGCATAGTTATTGCATTAACAAGTGCCCGTAAATAGTAAAGTGCGTATTTTCGTCGTCGTGTCGTCGGGTCGCAGGAGTGATGGAGTCTTCGAGGGTGGACAAAAACGCGTTTGTTACAGAAATCTGATAAGTAGACGTCGAGCATATTACTTATAGATTACAATTTCCATTGTTCGTATGGTGCAGTATGCTGAACATTTCCAAACAATTCTGAATGTATGGCGGTTGCATATTTCTGTGCATGAACCGTTAAATGTTACACTGCAGAGAAAAACATTTCTAAATCGTTTTCGTCTGGTTTAATGAATGTGATTGAGTGGCAATCTATATGTGTGTCGTTAAAGCTAACTAAGATGTTCGTAGTATTATTTTTCCTGTGTTTCTACCCCCGTCCAGGGAGGTATTTGTAATGTGTCTATAGGAACAGGTCTGCTGCGGATGAAGCGCAGAAGCGAAGACATTCAAGACTTAATATCCAGGCTTGCGCTGTCCGTGCGTAACGACAGTTCACCAAGCAGGTATCAGGTTAAGGTACGGTAACATAAGTGGCCTGGGGTCGACACTCGACGATTATCCCACCGTTTGGTTACTGTAGTATATAAAGAAGATTAGTAATGTCGTCGCATTGCTATTTTTCTGCCTGTGTAAAGCCGATACTGGACAAGCTACCGACCCGGTACGGCACTCCCTGCCGGTGTTCGCTTAGCTCACTGGTACCATGCGGCGGGCGGTCTCCCCACGCACTACCATTACCACGATGATCTGCCGTCCACGCTCCTGCTGGCTGCATGATAGCGTGATGATCTGCCGCCCACGCTCCTGCTTGCGGCATAATACCGTGACCTTGCCGCCTACATTCCTGCTGGCGGCATATTACCGTGATGATCTACTGCACACGCTCGTGCTGGCGGCGTAATACCGTGATGACCTGCTGCCTACATTCCTGCTGGCGGCATAATACCGTGATGACCTGCCGCACACGCTCCTGCTGGCGGCGTAATACCGTGAAGACCTGCCACCTACATTCCTGCTGGCGGCATACTACCGTGATGACCTGCCGCACACGCTCCTGCTGGCGGCGTAATACCGTGAAGACTTGCCGCCTACATTCCTGCTGGCGGCATAATAACGTGATGACCTGCCGCACACGCTCCTGCTGGCGGCGTAATACCGTGAAGACTTGCCGCCTACATTCCTGCTGGCGGCATAATACCGTGATGACCTGCCGCACACGCTCCTGCTGGCGGCGTAATACCGTGATGACCTGCTGCCTACATTCCTGCTGGCGGCATATTACCGTGATGACTTGCCGCCCACGTGCCTATACTGGGGGCTCAACACCACGACGACCAGCCGACCACGTGCCTACTGCCTGGTGGGTCGGTATCCCGCGTGGCATCTAGCATCGGGAACCAAACACAAGGTAAAAGAATGGAGGGAATTAAGTGTCCCTGTACCTATCGGACATTAATTGCCCCCATGACATACGCAGAAAGCCATTTCCATAAACTTTTTCTTTTCATGTTCTGTAATGGTCATCAAATTTTATGTCTGAAACTTTCCAGCGTACCGAATGCTACCTGGTCATCGTTTCTAGATGCGCCCGTATCCACGGAAGACTACGTAAATTTGAAATTCCTAATAAGATTAAAGACATTCATGATTTCGCGCAGGAATCGGAAAGCATTATCACGCTGTAATCACCGTTCGTGGTTTTTATTTGGATTCTGTCGTCTAAACGAGTCCCTTTTTTGTTTTAACAAGCTTTTATTTAACTTGCCCTGTTAAATGGGAGGATTCTTTGTTAAATGTGAGGTACCTACCTGCAATACCCACATACTAATCTAAATAAGACGATCCTAATTCGAACCTGTTGGGTGGTTCGAACCTCTTTGGTAAATATTACATTCAGTGAAAACAAGATTATGCAGAACTTATAAATCAGGATGACGTTCCGGTGCTCGAAATAATATATAAACTATACATAAGTGCTTAAGGGATCCAGGCTGTCCGTTTAACGAATTTTCACTTATAAAGTTGCAGTACAAAGATCGAAATAAAAATGTTTACAGAAGGTCACGTAACTCTGTTCTTTCTGGCAATCCAATCCAGAATTTAGTAACCCTACGTTTGGTAAAGTTCAGTTAATTATTGGTGCCTTCTCCAAACATTTTCTATTTTTGCAAAGGATTCTAATCATTTCAATCGGAGCAGGAGTATCTGATGGTTACACAATACACGTTGGACGAATACCCAAAGTTATTAATCAATAATTCTATATTTTGGTTTGTAATATCATGCAAGCAGTTTCAGAAAGTCACACATTTTCTGAAGTGCATTCTTTCAAAAATGCATTACTTTATAAATAATATATAATTATATCTACCTACTTTATGTAATAAAATAACTGATAGCTAAGCTATCTTTGTATGTGGCTTGATGCGTCGGTCTGCTATTCTCCCACACAATTTTGTCCCATTAATTTGTTGCAGTATTAGCACCACGTAATAAATAATGTATGCACGTTACACAAAAACTGCAAAGAAGGAAGCTGAAAGATAGCTGCCTATAAGGTGTGTTCTCGGCATATCAATTATACCGCCGAAGGGTTCTATTCTATCCGATATTTCGTCATGCTTCGTATTGTGACTGTCGCTTTCTATATATTTAAATACTTGAAACCTGAACTGAAAAACATATGTGATGAAATCACACATAAATAAAATCCCTTTTACGAGGGTAGTTCATCATTTTTGTGATGTCGTGCCTGCGCGATATGCCTAGGCTTTTGTGAAATGCATTCTTATGACCGTGGCCATGCCGTGACTATGTTTTCCTGGAGTTTTCCTTTCGATGGTTTCTTATCTGTCATGTGCGTGTTGCGTAAGGTTACAATATTTGGAGAGCCGTTATTGAAAGACAATGGGTTAAAATCTTATAGGTACTTGAAAAGTTAGTCGTTTTCGTTTTTAATACTAATTCAGTATAAATTAAATAGTACGATTGAATCTTTTATGTGGAGTGAGCTACCAAAACATGCTATTCAGCTTGGGTTGACAATCGTTTTTTATGACATCATTTTATCAACTATCTTAATTCATGCTAACCGAGTGTTATCGGTTGACTGGGCATCTTTCAAACATTCTAATCGCTCGTTACATACCTACCTGACCTATATGCATAACTTAGGTAATATCCTTATTTTATCAGTTGGTGTTTTTATTATGCTGAATGAAGTCTATTATATTATTTGCTGATCAATCATCAAAACTTGTTCACGGTGACCGGTGGCTTGAGACCTGTTCGTACCAGAGGGAATTGATTCCTGCCGAATAATGACTTGCAAGAATTTTTGCCTCACCTTTAGGCCTTAAATGTAACCCAGAGTCAAATAAATAAAGCTTCGGTATAACTGCTAAGCTATTTGTAATATCTAGGTGTTATGAATGTCCTCTGCAAGGAGACTACGGATATGTGCATGTATGCGAGCAAAATTCTTAGATGAAATACTAACGTTGTTATATTGTCGCTATCGACATTCATACAAATAACAGTGACAGTTTGTGTATTTTACATTTGAAGTTTCTTTCTCAGTCAGCTTCTCACCCATTAATTTTTTATTACGTCCTACGGTACAAATCTACCTAGGTTTGATGATGAATTATTATTGTCACGCGTCGTATTTCTGGATTCATCAGAAGTCTGCAAAGCGAGTCGGATATTTGCACCTGACGGCTGACGAACCATCTTGTTGTAACATTCAGTTGAACCTCATGAAACCACCACTCTCAGCTGAATGAACCCATTCACTCACTGCTATTCTATACGGTGTTGTACGGTGAAGATGAAGTCCGTTGAGATCAAGTCACGGCTTTGACTGTCGTTGCTCCCTACATTTATCTTTTTATCGATGTCAATATTACATTGTGCGTTCCTATGCCATTGTCAATGGTATTCTAATATCTTGTGATTGCAGTTTTTATTGGTATCAGTTTGAAATAATGTTGGTTCTCACACGAAACCACTCAAATTCAAAAACAAATTTGGGTCACGCACCATGCCAACCATATTCATAAAGAATGTTATATAAACATTTTTGGTTTTCGCACAAAGCAAACCAATTTGAAATAATCAATGAACTTCGTATAAATCACATTGGCGTCAATCCAGAAGCAATCCAGCAGCCGATACCAAACACTTCTCAAATATAATAATAGACCTGGAATAAGGTATAAAAGCTTAATATAACAATTTTACCTGTAAATAAAATTATTATTAAGCATACTTACCTTATTCCAGGTCTATTTTGTACACCTGTCTGCTGTAATATCGTCCTTCCAGATCTTAAAGAACGAAATCATAAACTATTTTTTAAGGCATAGCAGGATATGATCGTGCTGGCGTAGTGGGATAGTCGTGCTCGCTCTCTGACACGGTCACACCTACACTAGTCGTGTTGTTTGCTCGCATTCTGCAGCACGATCACGCTGAACGCTAGCTGAATTCAAATCTTCAATGAAAATAAAATGGCGGGCACCGGCTTCATTGGCCGTGCCCCCCACTGCCTGGCTGCTGATTGTGTCCACCAGATGGCGCTTTACTAGGGTAATGTTCGCTCGGAAACGGAAGTCAAGTAAGCCGCTCTCAAATATAATAATAGACCTGGAATAAGGTAAGTATGCTTAATAATAATTTTATTTACAGGTAAAATTGTTATATTTGAAAGACATACAAATTAATGAAAAACATAGCAATGATCTTCAACATCTCGATTTCTTATTTTTCTATAGAATAGATATGAAACCTAAACCTGTGTTCAAAGGAAAGCCAAAATATTTTAAAAAGTCTGGTACTACTCGTATAAATAAATAAATAACGCTCACAGGCACATACATTGTAATGATCCCAAGTAAGCACTTATAGGCAGTTTATTATGGAAACCATATAAAAGCGGCACAAACATATATCATCCATTACCCAACCTGGATTCGAACCCAGGGCCCTGGTTTGGCAGTCCGGCGTGGTAACCATCACAACAACCGGGTCGTCGTATGTGCTTTATTCACTTTTACTTGCGACACCCACCATTGTGCTATGAAGTAATTTTTTTAAGACCTATATTTACTGAGATAATTTTTTAATTTGGTGCGAATTCTTATGATTTTCGAATTTGATTTCCTTTGATTAGAATGCACCACAGTGACATGGGAATCAGGTGGAATCCAGTGGTTATAGGACTTAGTGTTTCACCGTCATACTCGGGTTCGAACAAACGTCGGAGTGATACAGTCAGTGTATTTTGTCAGGCTGGACCAAGTGACAAAAGTGACAATGACAATCGAGTGAGTTCCGATAGTGGTGTGCAGAGCAAACGACGAAGAGTGAGGGTAGACAGATTTGTCTGCTCTTATAAATCTACCTGCAGTTCCTCAGACATCCCGTGATCATGGCAGTTCTAACACTGCCGAAATATCGGGAACTCAAATATACCAAAACGCGGTAAGAACCCGTCAAAATGTTTATTTCTAGTGTAGTGGGTTGTAATGTAATGTAACATGTAACTATGACACTAACGATTCGGTACTGGCTCTTGCGTGTGAACATGCGGTGCGGGCACCGCACGTGGTGGTGCTGGCTGACCCAGGAGCGCATGTTGAGCCAGTGCACCGTGCCGGTCGGGTTCACGCCGCCTTCACGACGGAGTAGCACTAGCTCCTTCTGTGTACGGATCGCTAGACGCTCGATTTCTTTCTCGATCTGCAAATGGATAACCAAGACAAATTAAAACTGTAAACGAGGATAGAATACGTTAACAGAGTGATCTCCACAAAAACAAATCAAGATAGAACGGTGAAGTGCGCGGGGAACGCGTACCAACACTAACCAATAAATTACTAAATCTACGATAAATATCGGTGACAAATCGGAGAAAATGCCTTATTGCGCGGTTTCTAAATGCAGCAACAAAAGTTCTGAGGTGACTCTGAAGATTTGAGTAGTTATGACAATTAAAACAAAAATTCATAAATGCACGGGTGGTCCGAAACAGGCATGCGCGGGTACACAAGTAAGACAGTGATTATGGCCGTTCTAACTTGATTTATTTCTGTGGTCTGTATGACAGACCCACGATACGTTGATTTTATACTTAACTCGCTACGCCCGTCTGTGGACGGCCCGCTGTAATTTGAATAAACCCTAAGGTGCTGAAGATGATGATGACTTATCAGGAAGGAATTTAGCAATAACAAATCAAATGAAGAATCACATTAGGCGAAGAATTTGGTTCATTTCATAGAAATAATTTTCTGCGTAACACGTTTAAATCTGTTATCTATACTTATAAAAGAAATCCGTGACTGTCTGACTGACTGACAGACAACACACAACATAGAAACATCAAATATGAAATATACATTCTACAGAGGATGTAGGGGTGCACTCAGAAAGGATTTTTCGAAAATCGTTCCCTAAACGGGTAATCCACGCCGAAATCGCGGGTTAAAAGCTCATCAAACGATAAATCTAAAACATAATTTAAACATACTTTGCCGATGCTCGGTTGTTTATCACCCAGCGCCACGATAAGGATACAGTCAGCTTGTCGAATACACCGCTGAGTCCACTGCGTTAGGCTGGGATCACACTGATATAACGCCACCTGCAAATTATTACAATAATAGTCATCAATCATAAATAAACGAACTATATTTTCTCCATGAACTAGATGAACAGTGTCATGCAAAATATATACCTAATGATTGACCGAATTGACAACGTTTCGAACAGATGCTGTTTGAAACATCTACTTAGAAGAAATAAGGCCCATGATGATGATGATGATGACATCGTTTGAATACTAAGACAAAATGTGTCAGCATGTTTGAGGGCTCATTTGAATCCTTCATTTTTGAAGCGTTGATTGCGTATTACTAATTAACTCTAATTAATAATTAATTAACATAATTATACATTCTAGAGTTAACCTGCGACTTCGTCGTCACAAATTATATACCAGATTTTAAGTCAGATAATAAGCTATCAAACAAAAAAAGTTTCATCAAAATCGGTTCAGTAGTTTTTGCGTGATGCTCGATCAAACAACCAAACAAACACACTAACAAACAGACAGACAAAAAATCCAAAAATTGGTGATATGGAATCAGGGACACCTAAAAACCATATCGTAACTTTTTTTTGTTAATGTCTTCTATGTACAGACACACTTTCTGTTACAGTTTTATAATAGTTTAGATAATAAACAAAACAGTGACAAACAAGTAACACACATTTTTTATTAGTTAACGAAGATAATATTTAAAACATTACAAAGGCAGAATGATTAGGTCACAATACAAAATGCTTTAATTATTCGCCAGTATTAAATCGATATTGGAAACAACTTCATGCATAATTAAAGTTTTCATTAAAATCAGGAACTAGATTACCACAATAATTTGTAGCTTTAGCTAAATATAAATAGTATATACCTTATGTTTATCTTCTTGTTGCGCTAGCCAGGAGCTGAGCCTGTACTCATTGTTGGGGTCCATGATCGTCAGCCCGAGTAACTTTCTGATGACGTCCGATGTAAGCCGGACAGTGGGACCTATTCCAAGAAAATACTTTTAGAATTTTATACTTTTTACTTTTACCAGTCACTTTTTCCGCATAAATTATATAGATACTAGTTTTTAAGTCAAATCATACGCTGTGAAACAAAAAAAGTTTCATCAAAATCGATACAGTAGTTTTAGCATGATGCTCGAACCGGGGCATCTTAAAACCATATCGTTATCTTTTTTTTTGTAAATATCTTCAATGTACAGACACACTGTTACATTTTAGATTATGGTTATGAGTTTGTGTATGTGTGTGTATGTATATTTAGGAATCGATTATTGAAGAAAATAAGAAAAATAGTAACATTGGATCTATTTATTTGGAACATTTGCATACGCAAGAAGGTCGTGGCGTTTTATTGCCCTCGACTTCGTTCACAGCACATGTTTCCGTCTTCATAGCGAGAAAAAATATAGACCAGTTTTTAGAATGTGTCAAAGATTTGTTTTGGCGTCCAAAACAAAATATTTTGTCTAATTATAAGCTTTCAAACACAAAAAGTTTCATCAAAATCACTCTTTCTTATCTCCTTTACTCTATGGTAATATAATACTCTTTCTTATACTGTGGCACGGGTTACCTACCGATGGCGCTGAGAGAATGGTACAGCTCATAGGTGAAGGCGGTGAGGGGTACGTCATCGTTGACCGGTACCACGGCGATAGTCGAGAAGTTGTGTTGTGACGGACGAGGCTTCTGCCACGAACCTAACGCGGAAACTACCTTACAGATGCTTCCTGTCTTAGCAGGGGTTACCTACCGATAGCGCACAGTGAATGGTACAGCTCGTAGGTGAAGGCGGTGAGAGGTACGTCGTCGCTGACCGGTACCACGGCCACCGTAGAGAAGTTGTGTTGAGATGGACGAGGCTCTAGAGGCGCCGCGCCTCCAAGGCCCGCCGTCGGCTTCTGCCACGAACCTGACGATGAAAATACATTGATTTTGGAAGAAATTATCAATCAAATCAGTCCACGTTTAAGCACTGCTGGGCATAGAGCACAGGATAATTACAAGTACTTACCTGCTACCTGCGAGCGTCGGTGGCGCGTTGCGGAGAGCTATGGAAACTCAATCTTGAGGTCCGGGTTCGAATCCGCACGAATGACATGCCATGTACCAATGAGTTTTTCTAACTTAAGCATGTAATACCGACTGCTCTCAAACGGTGAAGGAAAACATGGTGAGGAAACCTGCATACGCTGAAGAAGAAATTTCGATTCATATGTGAAGTCTACCAACCCGCATTGGGCACGCGTGGTGGATTAACGCCCATACAAGGGTAGGCCTGTGGCTGTGAAGATGATGATGACCCACTACCATACAGAAGGTTCATTTCCATACAACGCGTACGCGTAACGTGTAAACCAACATCGACATCAAGAAAAATAAATCTGCTCTCCCATACATTCCGGTTGAGTAGGTTTGCAGTTTTATATGGAAGAGCTTATTTGTTTTTGCGACTTCGTTGTTGGTCCAATAGAAAAATTATTCAATTTAATAGCATGGTAATCCCCATAATAGTTTTAGACCTCTATTATAGGTTTTTAAGGCTAGAGATGATGCTAATGCAATAAAAAAATCTCCCACGTATTTATTATACCATTCAATAATTTCAAAAATGTCGAAAACAAATTAGTTTAGCTAACCCAGATATAGGCCTCGGTCTTTTTGACTTGCTCACTTGGTTGAGCACCTGCACAATATTGGAAATGCTTACATAAGTCTGTTTCACGGTATACATTGTCTTGTATCTTTGATGTATTACAAATAACAACAAGTTTTATAAAAATTTCACCTAAAATCCTATGGCCCAACAAGTTGATTAACCGCGTCACCACAACTGGGAATCTTAGTTTGATCGCGTTGAACAATCCTTCAGGTAACTTTGCCAGCTCAGAGTCTCTTACTGCCATCACGGTCGTGCTGCGACGGGTTTGCGTTACCATCTCCACCTGGAAGACACATAACAACATTATTACTAGCATAGCATATGTTAACGACTATATTCCTCGAGTCACAGATATTCTGAAACTTCAGAACATCCACGTTTCACTAGTAGTAACGAAACTCTGTCCAGAGTGACGGGGAGTGAGCCCGTCGCCACTTTTAATGGACATTCTTCTTCTTGAAATGAAAGAATGAAAGAAATGCCTCCGTGGTCTAATGGTTAAGAGTATTTTGTTCCCAGTTGGTTAGGACATTGCATTTATTTGTCTGAAAAGAAAAATGATTCCGTGCTTCGGATGGCACGTTAAGCCGTTGGTCCCGGCGACTAACATAAAAACCACGTCAGAGCCCGTAAGGCGGTCTGAAAACTGACACCAGGGCTCTGCCAACACGATGAGAAGAAGAACAACAAGAAATAGGGTGGTCTGCTCTTAACATCACAGCACGGAAGCACATAGCTACCGTTTATTTTCTATTGTATTCTTTATACTTACAATGCCGACCAGGTCTCCCTTGCCGTATTCGCCGACGAGCTCCTTCTTGCCGTTGGGATGTGTGATGACGGACCGGAGCCGGCCGCTCAGCACTATGAACGTGGACCCCGACTCCTCGTCCTGCCGGTACACCGCCCGGCCCGACTCTAAGAACACCTGGCGAGGAGATTTTTTCACTTTATTACAAGGAATGGAAATCCATCCTGCCATTCTAGTAGGCCCTTAATCACGCGCGACGCGTCTTCGCTGCATAGAAAATGACCTCGTACCACGCTTTTCAGAGAGGCAACGTCGCGTCACGACAAGTAGTGTGGAAAGAAGCAGAGTCACGCGCAAGTAAGTAAAGAAGACATACTAGAAGCGGCAGGACGCCTTACTACACATGAATAGTCGTTTATTTGAATATGAATTAAGGTGTTTTCCGCCTAGGATGCAATGTGCAAGAATTTTAAAATTATATGGCAAAATTTCATTTCGTACCTAGTGCATTTTCGATGGACAAGGTCCGGTCTGGATGGAATAGAACGTGCAAGACAACAATTTAAATTGAACCGTAATACTGTGCAATTGGAGTATTTATTACTCTGCAGAAATGTTTGCGGGGCTCATCGAGGGCGGTCTCAAAGGTAAGTTTAAGGTTTAACTTTTAAAAGAAACTTTAGCGCAGGTCGCGCCCGACTTTAATTTTCAAAATGACAACTAAATGGAAAGAATTGCTAGGTTAAATTGTTTCTATATATCTACTACTTCTGCAATTTTCATGCGATCCCTTCCCGTCAAATCTCACTCACCCAATCGAGAGCGAAGTCAACTTGGCGCACGAAGGGCGACAGTCGCCTGACAACAGCGTTCGCTATGTGCAGCACAACTGAGGGACGCTCCCGCATTATGCTGTAAACCGTCGTCTTAGAGAGCAACCCGATGCGCGAGAAGTGCTTAGCTCGTATGGAGAAGAAACTCGGCTCGCCGGTTAGCACCGCTAACCCGCCTTCGACTTCACCTGTTAAAATAAATATATAATAATTACTTTGACTATTTATAAAGGAACTAGTTACGCGTGTACAAACATTTCTGCCACTTTTTGCGGGGGGCGAGGTAACATGAAATCAGCAATTTTGGATTTTTTCCCCCCAGAACTTTAGATTCTAATTTTAAATGTTAAAAATCATAAAAAGTAGTCTTGTGTGAACCCCAAACGTCATAAGTTCGTAGTTATTGCTGCGCAATTATAGGCTGTCTCGTTTAGTGATAAGGTATAAAATTGAATGTAAATGCACATGATTAATTGTTCTAATACCGTGGCAGAGGGGTAATGCTACCGCAAGGGTAGTCCTTATAATAAATAGTC
Source organism: Agonopterix arenella (assembly GCA_927399405.1). Classification (NCBI taxonomy): domain Eukaryota; kingdom Metazoa; phylum Arthropoda; class Insecta; order Lepidoptera; family Depressariidae; genus Agonopterix; species Agonopterix arenella. Next base: position 2,695,801 of record OV656692.1, read on the forward strand.
AAAGAATATTTACATAACAATCCACGGTGTAGTTCTCCGTATAGAATAGAGACTAGGATACCCTATTTATTCCTTTGGGTATCGTAGAAGGCGAATGACAGAGTTAGGCTATCCACCAATGAGGTCTTTTCCAAGACTATAGTACAACGAAAAATCTTTAGATGGCAATATTATACTCGAAAAATATCTGCCAAGGTCGTTTCATAGACAGGGTGAAATTGATATCATTAGCATCCTTTTAAACTAAGTCTACCCATCAAAATGAACAACTTTCACTATGGGAGCAAACCGATCAGAGCAAAAAAAAATCTGCTGTTTCATACTAAACTGCCTACGCGACACAAATGTATGAAAAAGCCGATTTTGTTTTGCTCCGATTGGTTTGCTCCCATAGTAAAAGTTGTTCAGTTGGATGGGTAGACTCTTAGTTTAAAAGTATGCTAATGATATCACTTTCACCCTGTAGTTTTGTCTCACCACCAACTAACTAACATTTACAATCTCTGGTGTTCCCACCGTTTACTTATGATAATATTAATGAAATAAAAAAAAAATTGCTCCCTAAAATTAGGGGACCAAAAAAAATCACAAAACACTATCGGACCAACAGGCAAAATTTCAAGATTGTAAATGCCATCCATCGAGTGTGACTGATTTTTTTATTTTTATAACTCTTCATTGTAACACCATTCTGACACCGCATGGCAAATGTATTCATACACTCTATAAAAAGGGAGAATACAAAAAAAATTACGTACCAGGGTAGGCGGTAAACATATGAACTTCACCATCTCCCTCGGCCACTCTTTGCGACACTAACAAAGCTCCTGACAGCAGATACACCAGCGCCACATCCTGTACACAAAGACAAGCCTTTTAAATAGATACATCAAATTTTAATGTTTCCTTGTTCATTTGATCCTGTCCTGGCCCTGAACTCGGACTTTCGATGTTCGATATATCGACACTGATTCGGTGGCCACTTCATTGTAATAGAGTTGACATTGGAACGAAAACGTTCACGCAATTGCGAATTTCGAATGTGCGGATAGAAGCCCTGCTTTTGTCGTATAACTCGTACATTTGTTGCTTTTGTAACAAATCGATACGACGACCAATCGATCGATTCATCGAAATTTTAATCTTTTAAATCTAATAGTTTTTTATGGAAATTAGAATGCGGACAATTTTCTTAAATACATACTTAAACTCATGTTCGTATTCAAATGTACTTCAGTATTCGATTCTCCAACTACTTTTCTGGAATGTAGAAACATTGTCGAATGGGAATGGAGGAGAGAAATGAAAAATAAGCTATCCCGACGATTCATAGTTGCTTTCTCGATATTTCTCCGTCGAGTCGAGGATAAGGAGTCGAGTTTTTATCGAAGTGATTATTACAGCATTGCTTAAGGAGCACTTACTGCTAATTACTGCGGACTGTAGAGGACCTCACCAGTGTCAATGAAGCGCCCTGGTAGGTCAACCGAACCAGTGTAAGAACTTAAGCAACCTGCCCAAGGGCACCCCGAAGGGTATAGATCTCGGCATAGGGCGTTGCTGGAACTACGCGTTACGCGGCAGAATGTTTAGCGGGGGTGACAACAATTCGACTGAAGGATATCTCGAGAAAGCTACTGAAAGTACGGGTGAATGAGTACTTATTGCATTTTCTTACAAACCCAAATATGGTATGATTTATTTTATGAGAGAGACATAATAAAACACTCATTCATACCAACCCACATGCTTTTGTAAATTCAAACTAACTAGAACTTTTGATATTTAGTTAGATTAATAAAACAGCTGTTTTGTATTTTCAATGTTTCTTGAATTTGCGAATTCTACGTAAGCGAAATAAATAAGGCGTTGCAGCAGACGACGGAAGTGTTGTCTGCGGATACACAGCATAGCATATGCACACGACTATATTCACCGAGGGGGTAGTCAGAGATATTCTGAAACCTCAGAACATACACGTTTCACTAGTAGTAACGAAACTCTGTCCAGTGTGACGAGGAGTAAACCCGTCGCCACTCGTCATGTGATAAATAGACAGTAAGTATGGAACTATAAGAGGTTCATACAGATCGCACAACGCGTTATAAATAAATAAATATCTTGGATATTGTCACACAAATTATCTAGTCACATTTTAAAGTACCTGGACTTGTATTATGATGACAAGACAACGATATAGAATACATATATAGATACAAATATCCATGACTCGGGTACAAATATTCAAAATATAAATATTTGCCCCTTACGGGATTCGAACCCGCGACTCTCGGCACAGCAGGCAGGTTCACTACAGACTGTGCTACCGTGCCGTCATAAGCGATGATATTGAAAGCGCAGAAATCAAATTCGGGTTTATTCGGCGGAGGAAAGCAGGATCAACCTACTCGGAAATACCAATTACTTTCCCCGAGGGCTCATTATTCGTTGCGAGACCTATATCGCACACGGCGGACTAAGGGCACAGAAATACTACGTGAAAGTTGTTCGTGTCAAATGAACGCGATCTAAAAGTCCGTCGCATCGAGGTCAATTCTGTCCGCGGTCACAAAGGTCCGACGTCTGAAGTGCTCAGCGCCTTATGAGTTAGTTTAAATCCACAAAAATAAATGTATCAAACAATGTGTCATTCAATTACAACAGTGACAAGTATCCAACACTTTATGAAATCAATTCAAACTCCTCCAAAATACATATAATACCTGTTTTATGTCTGGTTCACCGGGGACATTATAATACAGCTTTTGGGAGCAAAATAATAAACTATTAATTTTATAACAAAATGAAATAAAATAAAAAGTTTAAATAAAAGATAAATTGTTTTAAGTCTACTTCGAATGAGAATTGTAATGATATTTGACCCAAAGTCAATTTTCATCTGTAGTGCGTCCAAGATAGCTTTGCCTTCGTGATTTTGACAGGCGGTTTTAGAGATTTAATTTTACTTTTTGAAAATGTATAAGCCGCCAAAACTTTATAATACACTAAAAATCTAAAAGGCGTAAGGCGGTCTGAAAAAACTCTGACACCTGGAGCCCGATTGTGCTAAGTTAAAACATCGAAGTTCTATTCTTATCCAATTCCATTTCTAATCACATTGCAATCCAATTGCCATTCAACTGTGCTGAATTCCGCATCGCGCTACACTCTATGTAACTGACAGGCAATAACGTCTGAGCGATCTGTCAAAATGGCTCTAATAGCAGTCAAGAGCAGTACCGCGCTTAGCACAATACCAAATGTGACAAAAGTTATGATTCGTAGTTTCGTACGTAGTCCAATAACAGTTCAATCACCGAATATTTACCGTGATTGCAGCCCAGGGCTCTGCCCACACGATGAGAAGAAGATCTAAAAGATTAATTAACATCTACGCCTCAAACATTTTCAGAAAGTAAAATAATTTAAACGATTTTTCAAAATCACGAAGCTATCTTAGGCTCACTATAAATCAATAGGGGATCGGACAATTAGTCAAATTAGCAACTTTTGACCGAACGACAAAACGCGCGCGATGTATCAAAAATTTTACTAAATACCCACAAGTGACGTCATCAACATTTCATTACTTATTATATTTTATGCAGTCCGCTCCCCTATTATATGTAATCCATTTATAACCTTCTCTATCTTTATTAGGGTCGAGCCTCATCTGGCAGCACCGCATCGCCTTTGTCACGCTCTATCCTTTTCTGTCGTTCAGGAACGTCATTTGCTAGAGCGAGAAAGGTCGCAGCACTGCCGGTGCTGCCGCGTGCGCTTGCAATCCAGCTATCTTTCTCGCCCTAGCAAATGATGTTCCCGAGTGACAGAAAAGGATGGAGCGACGGAAAAATGCGATGTGGTACTGGGAGATGAGGTTCAACCCGTATTAATAATATAGTGTCTATGCATAGTAGGGAGGTTCAACTATGCATAGTGATGTGATGGTGGAAGAATCGTCCAAGATAGTAGATAAGTAGGTAAACGTTTGGCCAAACACAGACGACAAACCAGGACTAATTTATAATCCGCGGAAATAAACGCTCAACACACATAACGCTCAATGACCTACTCTTTTGTTTGTTGAAAAATTAACACGTTTTTTGAAATATATAAATAAAAAATTTTACTAATTTCGCAAAATATTCAAAATGCAAATGGTCTAATTTCGCGTATTGTTCAATACGCAGAACGTTAAGCGTAAACTTTCATTGAATACATTTTTATTCAGTGCGGTAAAAATCAGCTGTTCCATACAAAACTGCAGTAGTCGACTCAAATGTACGGGAAAGCATTTTTTTCTGAATTCGAAATGAGCTTCTGAAATTTGTTCAGTTCGACGAGTAAAACGCATAGCTGAAGTGTCCGCACTGACTGAGAATGTATCCTGTATTTTGACGGACAAAATAGTTGGTCTCGGACTGTCTGTGTTCGGCCTACATTGTACAATAGTGGCTTACCTTATGACTCTCCTCTTTCATAATGTAAGTGCCAGCCGGCAGATCTCTCACTTGCACGTTGCCGCGTAGAATGTGATCGCTTTCCAGACCTAGCTCTTTTACAAACGCCTCTGTCGCTATTTGGATTAGAGCCTGTGGAACAACATAAATCATCATCATCAGCCTACTGCAGGGCACAGTCCTACCCTCGGGGTGGATGTATATTGTATGGGCTAATGCCCACCACGCGTGCCCAATGCGGGTTGGTAATTTCTTCTTCAGTGTATGCAGGTTTCCTCACGATGTTTTCCTTCACCGTTTGAGAGCAGTCGGTATTACGTACATAAGTTAAAAAAACTCATTGGTACATGACATGTTGTCCGTGCGGATTCGAACTCGGACCCCTATAATTGAGTGTCCATACCTGTTCGCAACGCGCAACCGATGCTCTTCAGCAGCATAAATGAAATTGTGAATTTGCCAATAATGGAAAGACTTCCGTTGTACTTGGGTCCATGAAGGCATAGTGCGTAAGAGGCTTATGCCACATCCTGGACACTTCATACACACGGGGTCGCACTGACAAGAGGTTAGCACATTTATGCCGAGCCGATGTGAGTGAGAAAGAAACACACCCGACGACCGGTTTGTGTAATGGTTACCACGCCGGACTGCCAAACCAGGGTCCTGGGTTCGAATCCCGGCTCGGTCATGGATGTTTATATGTTTCTGCCGTTGTTGTATGGTTTCCGTAATAAACAGCCTATAGTGCTTGCTTGGGACCATTACAATGTATGTTCCTGTGAGCGTTATTTATTATTATTAATTATTATTATTATACTACTCTTTACTGTCACCTTCAGTACCACCAAGATGGGGTGAGGTCAAAATTGGTGGGGAGGCACGGAATGTTAGCAGTAAAAATATTGTGCATTATTTCAGAAGGAACCTGTGTAGTCCAATTGAACTGGTATGTAGTATTTTTTCAGATTTTATTAATCATAGTAATCATCGAACAAATCTTGTTTACCTGTTCATCAAGGTTTTCAGTATTATGCTTCTTGAAAGACGACCCCTCTTTAGGCCTCTGGAAAGACGAATTCGGCTGCACATCGGGCTGTTGCTGTAAATAAATAGAATGATATACATTAACGAGCTTCACTAATTCACCCGAAAGATACATCTTTCCCTCAAACCAATGATTACTAAACACAAATAAATCCTATCATACTAATATTATATATATATATTATATAATTATAAAACTGTAACAGGAAGTTTGTCTGTACATTGAAGATATTAACAAAAAAAAAGCTACGATATGGTTTTTAGGTGACCCTGATTCCATTTCACTAATTTTTTTGATTTTTTGTCTGTCTATTTGTTTGTGTGTTTGTTTGTTTGTTTGTTTGTTTGAACGAGTATCACGCAAAAACTACTGAACCGATTTTGATGAAACTTTTTTTGTTTGATAGATAGCTTATGATCTGACTTAAAATCTGGTATATAATTTGTGCAGACGAAGTCGCGGGTTAACGCTCGTAGGGAATAAAATCCAAAGTTGCGGATTTCATGAGTAGTGTAATATTGGGCACTCTAGGCCACTTCGTTTCCTTCAGGCTCACCCTGTTCGCCTTCAGTCACTCGTTGACCTAGAGTGCCCAATATTACAAAGATATTTTTCGTTCAATCATTTACTCAGACATTCTAATTTAAATTCAACCTGTGTCGTTATAACGCGATCAGATGAGAGCCATGGTAAGATCACTCCTTGAACGCACTGTCATCTAGGATGTTAAATCGTTTATTTAACAAGAACAGGAACTCGTTTTATCTGTCTATTTGTCGAACAGAAAACATTATTTTAATCAAAAGAAGCAAAAACCTCGTGCTTTGAGCTTTCAGGTACCTTGCTCGGTCTCGTCGGCTAGTGTCGGAAGTTGTGCAAGGTACCTTAATTGCTCATCGCACATTAGAGGAAACCCCTAAGGGTTTTTTTAGTATCCATTTGAGGTTCGACATTACAGTGTCAGTTCTCAGGTAGGATTTCAGGGTTTTTGGTATCCATTTGAGGTTCGACATTACAGTGTCAGTTCTCAGGTAGGATTTCAGTTCATAGAGATATTACTTTATCAAGTTTCAGATTGGCCAGATCGATACTAATTGATATTTCATATCACAGGCATGTTTGAAGTTATGGAGTGTAGTCAAGTCGGCCAAGCTTAACTAACACCACATGGTCTCAACCAGCCCAGAGGAAACTGTTTCACTCTGGTATATATACTAACATCGTTGAAAACTTTAATAGCGCGATTTAGAAATCGTTATTTTAATGCGTGAGTTTTCGCTAGGCCGCTGTACACTAACGTCTTTAGTAAACAGAACCAGTAACAATACCTTTATAAAAGAGTCGATGTACCTCATACAGCTGGATTAAAGACGCGGCATTAAATAAAAACTGAATTCCCCGGTTAGTATTTGATTACCGTAATATGATACTAAGGATGTCGTCATTGCGATTATACAAGGTGTTAATTTTAATATTTTGTTAGGTATCCACTGAAATATACGATAATATAAGAAGGATATTATTATTAAGTTGATTACATCACAATACTAAAGGGATTAACTCAAGTCTGTAATAAGATAATGTAACCAAAAATTCTTCTTGTTATTTTATCAACTAAGTTGTGTACTAGTTCGTATTTAGTAGTGAACTTACGTAAGTTTAGGTGTGTTTATATACCTACTTAGTTTTATTCAGTATGGTTTTATTTAACGAATTTCGTTATCATTTTATTATTAAATAATAAATAAGTAAGTATAATAAGTAGGTAGGTAGGTAGGTATAATAGGTAGGCAGTTATTGTCTGAAATATATGCGTGATAAAATTAAATATGTTTATATCTTAATTAATAATATTATATACCTAGATATAATTTATAGTGATGACAAAGATATTTAATTAGCTACATAACACGTTAAGCTTCTTACCTACCTACAAAATAGATATTATCTTTCTTCAATATTTATCAAAATGACACACTGTATTTTTTTCGAATGTTGATTCATACTGTGAAACCGAAGAAAACCTAAGTAAGCATTTTTATCGTAATAAATCAGAATGTATTATGTGATAAAAGTGACTCGTAGAATGTTACATAGTATTTACTTGAATTTAAGGTTCAAATTACATTGATTAGAACCTTTACATTACGTTTTTAGATGGAGACTTAAGAGTAAAAAAGCTTACCTAATTATTGCAATCCATAATTTGTAACATACTTATTTTGATTTTGCTCAACAGTAGTCGCAGTATAAATTATCGTGAGTGATTTTTAATAAATTCAGTTTCTTCAAGAAAAAATGTAAGTAGGTATGAGAACAATTATTTAATCATGCAATCATTAACATTATGGTTATGATTTAATACCTACAACATGGGTTCGAATCCTAGTTGAAACTTATTTTGATATGCCTAGTTGCAATTATAGTACTTATATTTTAAACACATTAGGTACAGTTTAACGTTCGAGATCTGAAGGTAGATAATTTATTAATTTTTGCTTAATAGTTTTATTAACTTTCAGGTCTGACTCCGAGTATGAAATTGTAAGTGAAGAGGAGAGAGAAAAGGTTGATAAAACGAAAAAGAAGACCTCTAAGAAATCTACGTCGTTGAGTAGTAGCAGCGTGGGGAAGCGAAAAACGTCATCGACTAATTTAGCTAGGTAATTTGATTTTTAACTCGCACCTACACCATAAATTTTTTTTGATTGATTTTTCTTAATAAACAAAATGTTATGTTATAGCTATTTGTTTGCTTTTACAGTGCGCGCAAGAAGACAGCCCCAGCAGCGCTCGACGTGTTTGGGTTGACCAAGGATCAACCGCAACCGTCATCTTCAAAGCCAACAAAGCGGAACGGGACTCTGGAGTCCTGCTTCGTAAACCGGGTAGCAACAGGCAACCAACGACGGGTGACCGAACAAAGTGGTGAATACTATATTGATCTTAAAGTATATAATACTACCGACGCCGAAGGTTCTAAGCCAGAGGAACGTTGGAAGAAGGCTCTCGTAAGGGTGAAGTTCTTTACGAATGACGACTGTCCGCAGTGGCAAAATGTCCAAAATCTTGTGAGATCGGCTCATGAGCTGTTTGAGGACATTCCACCTTCTTTTTATAATAATTTTAATAACTAGTCACATCATTTTTTGATTTGTTGAATTTTGATAAAAAATAGTAGGTAGGTACAGTTAAACCGTATCTATAAATACTTAGCGTTAATTATAGTTAATACGTACTGTTGATAAAAAACTACAAGAGTTAAATTATTCTAACATGCCTTTTTGTTCAAGCTGCGGTATTTTAGTTGTAAGAAACAAATGGACAGGTCATTTACGAAGTAACGTACACAAAAATAATGCCGCTGCATCTGTTTACGATAACGTACAGATAATAAAATCCGCTTTCCGGGGTCGTATCGCGAGCTATAGGATTTTAGCAGTGACTGAAGAGGAAGTAAATTCTATAAATACGTTTTTTGTCAGAACTAGTTTCAAAATCAAGTCACTTTTAGATCGATCACTTAAAAGTCATATATGTGTTAAAGTTAATATTGAACTTTTTTCTATGTTTTTGATGTTCAAAAATGATACCCAGGAAGTGAAGTCTTTTGGAACAAAAAATTTTACACTTCATTTAAATTATGACTTCGATTCATTATTTTTAGATGTCAAAAGTAATTTGATAAAAAAGATTGAAGAATTTCAAGAGAGGGACAGTGGGTGGACATTTTTGAACAATTTACACTTAGAACTGAACATAAATAAATGTCAACCATTACGAGGATCAAATTATATAGACTTACCTAAATTTATCAAAAACAAAAAGGCATGCCTGAATATTCAGAATAATGACGAATACTGTTTCTTATATTGCGTGATGGCGGCCCTATATCCTACCACAAAACACTCCGTAAGACCTTTATCATATGCAAATTTCCGGGATATGTTGCAAATTAAAGATATGTCGTTTCCAGTCAGCTTTAGGGACATTTCAATTTTCGAGAAAAATAATCCTGCTTTAAGCATTTATGTTTATGGTCTGAAAGACAAAAAGATTATAACTGGACCATTGTACAAATCGGAGTCAAGTAGCTATAAAAAACGTATTCATTTGTTGCTTCTTGAAAATGGTGAATCATCGCATTATTGTTTAATCAAAGATCTGCCGCGTCTTGTTAGACGACAAATAACAAAACATCACGGCAAGTTATACTATTGTGATACTTGTTTACAATTTTTTACATCAGCTGCTAAACTTGATGAACACATTTGTGGAGGCGTCGTAACTGTGCTGCCTGAGAAAGGGTCAGTTATACAGTTTAAAAATTATGAACGAAAACAAAATGTTCCTTTCGTTATTTACGCTGACTTTGAAACTATGCTACAACCTTTTCAGGGCTGTGAACCTGATCCAAATAATGCAAGTACAACAGACTTACAGCGTCATGTGGCCGTTGCGTTTGCTTATCAAGTCGTTTGTTCAGTTGATGAACGTTATAATCGGTTTGTTAGTTATCGCGGTAAAGATTGTGTGCCAAAGTTTGTTAGCTCACTGCATAGAGATGTCGCGGAAATTCATGAAGTTCTAGGTACTATTATCCCTATTATATTCAGTAAACAGGATGCTAAAGATTTCGAGTCATCTACTCGTTGTCATATTTGTCATAATTTTTTATGGAATGATAGAGTAAAAGATCATTGTCATATCACAGGACGATATCGCGGTGCTGTCCATCAGTACTGTAATTTACAGTATCGGCTTCCTAAATTTATTCCAATTTTTTTTCACAATCTTGCAGGATATGACTGTCACCTGTTTATCAAAGAATTGGGAGTAACTCCCGGCATGATCAAAATCATACCAAAGTCTAAAGAAAACTATATTTCATTCACTAAATTTATTCAAGTTACAAACGAAGAGTATATTCAGTTAAGATTCGTAGATTCATTTAAATTTTTAGGAACAAGTTTAGGAAAGTTAGCGAAAACAATGAAGAAAGATGAATTTACTAGTCTCCACTATTTCTTTCCAAATAAAGACGAGTTTAGTTTACTAACAAGAAAAGGTATATATCCCTATGATTATATGACTGACTGGAAATGTTATGAAGAAAACTCTTTACCGCCGCAAAGTAAATTTTACAACTCACTGACGGGTGAAAACATATCATGCGAAGATTATAAGCATGCGCAATCGGTATGGTACCAATTTAAAATAAAAAGTTTAGGGGAATACACGGACTTATATCTGAAAACTGACGTTCTTCTGTTAACGGATATATTTGAAAATTTTCGGCAAACGTGTAAACGTCATTACCAGCTCGATCCTGCATTTTATATCACTGCACCAAGCTTATCTTTCGATGCGATGTTGCTCAAAACCGGTGTACAACTAGAACTTATTGATGATTTGTCTATCATTCGAATGCTACAAAATGGAATCAGAGGCGGTGTATGTATGTGCTCTCATCGATACGCAAAAGCAAATCATAAATATCTAGATGACTATGACTCTTCCCAACCAAATTCATTCATAGTTTATTTAGATTGTAATAATTTGTATGGGTATAGTATGTGTCAAACATTACCCCTCTCTAATTTTAGATTTTTAGAGCAGAACGAAATTGATGGTTTATGCGTTTCGGATATACGAGATGACGCTGATTACGGTTTCATACTCGAGGTTGATCTGCTATATCCTGAAAACGTACATTGTGATCATAACGATTTCCCGTTTTGTCCAGAGAAATGTATACCACCTGGTGGGAAGAATGTAAAGCTTGTACCAAACTTGTACAATAAATACAACTACGTGATCCATTACGTTCATTTGAAAAAATGTCTAGAGCATGGGTTAGTATTGCGTAAAATTCACAGGGCTATCACATTCAAACAAAGTGCTTATTTGAGACAATACATAGAGTTTAACACAGAGCTACGGCAAAAAGCACAGTCTGAGTTCGAACAAGATTTTTTTAAACTGTTGAATAACAGCGTTTTTGGTAAAACTCTGGAAAACAATGAGCGAAGGGTTAACGTACAATTGATAAACCAATGGAATGATACAAAAAATATAACCAAAAAGGAAACTAGTGCCGATAAACTCATAGCTAGTCCTTACTTCCATAGTGTATCAATTTTTAATGATAGTTTGGTTGCAATACAAATGAAACCAGATATAGTCATCTTAGATAAGCCAATTTACATAGGCTTTTCGGTATTGGAATTATCCAAGGCTCACATGTACGATTTTCACTATAATGTAGTGAAACCCTTCTATGGAGATCGAGTTCAGCTATGTTATACTGACACAGATAGTTTCATCTATAATATTACCACAGATGATTTTTATCGAGACATGAAAAACAAATTCTTACCTTACTTTGATACAAGCAATTATAGCGAAAATAATAAATTTAATTTACCACTTAAAAACAAAAAGATACCTGGTTTGTTTAAGGATGAGATGGGAGGGAAAATTATAACGGACTTTGTTGGTTTAAGGTCAAAGTTATATTGCATTAAAACCAAAGAAAAAACAATAAAAAAGGCAAAGGGTGTTAAAGCAAACATTGTGCGAGAATTGAGTTTATCAGATTACGAGAAAGTTCTTATTAATAAAGATGTCATTCGCAAAAAAAATATTTTATTTAAATCAATCAAACATGAAATATTTACTAGAAGTGTTAACAAAGTTGCACTCTCAGCGAATGATGACAAACGTTCAATTTCTCAAGATAAAATATCTACCAAGGCGTGGGGTAGCGAATGTATCTTAAAATCTTAAATTTTTGTAGTTTATTATCAACAGTAACAGTACGAGTGTAGACATTATCCTAAATTGATAGTTTCTAATACCTTGCGCACAAAACCTAATCTCCGCCTGAGGCAAGGGAGGTGGGACGTAGAATAAACGCATGCAAGCGATCGTCGCGTCATCAATTCGGAGCTTCACGCCATCCCATGTCTCAGGCGGTGACTAGTCAGTTGCGAGCGGGCTATAATATTAAGTATAATAATGAAGAAATAGATAGGTTGATTACTCATCGACTGTTAGGTGGTATTGTAAAAAGATTGTGTGAATTATATTTCAATGAATAAAACTGATTATAATACTAAATTTATATGTATAGCAGACAACATTATTTTATGTTTAACTTCAAAATGATATAATATTAATTTCTTACTTACCTATTGTATAAGTTACGCTAGCCTAAATGTCTCAGCTAGCACTTTTATAGCGTGCTAATAATAAATTTTTTTCTACTTCATATCATTTTTTATTTATAGTACCCTACTTCCCTACATAGACATAATGTCTATCACACTAAAATATGGTGAGGTAAAACCAGTAGGCGTCGCATGCCAGCCCCGAGAAAACGATAAAAATCGAGATGTGCCTCCATCCTTATTATTTTACGTATGCCGGAAAGAGCGCGCATGACATTTTTCTCGTTTAAGCGCTTTGGCATGCTAGCTGTGCTGACAGATAATAAAATATTATGATAAAGATATATATGTATACTTAACTTTATTAGCTTATTAGTAATTCGACTCATACTCAGACTTCAATTAACTATAATTGTTTCACTTTAGAATTTGGAGGAAGAAGGAATTTGTAAATAATTTGAAAGTTCATTTTCATTTTACTGTTTATTAAACTTAACAGAAACAATTTTACAGTGTCCATAAATCTGATCATTTAAATATTAATTATTTTACAAAGTGTAATTTGTCAACTTTTTAGAAATCTTATTAATAACACTCTCTGTCTGATCCATAATCTCGTCCATTCTTTCGGTGACAACATATTGCGCATTAAGTATTGCACTATCTTCTCTAACACAATCAATTTCGCTCACATCATAGACTAATATTTTTATTAACCGCAGAGGTCTGTCCGGTTTCTTGCAAATTACAAAGGATGTAGGTGAAATAATTGACTTCTTTTTGTTAACACGCTTATTTGATTTCTTTTGTTCCTTAAATTTTGTTTTTCCATGATCGCGTTTGTTTCTTAGCTCAGGGTAATCTACATCAAATCTATTCAAGAGATCTTGATTATAAAAGTAAGGAACGGTAGTTTCCTCCATGATCTGAAAACAAAAAAATGTAAAAGTAAAATCATTAGATAACTGTAATTAAGCAGGATTAATGAGGTACTTACCTATACAGGATGCAAGTGACAGCCTAGCAAATACTGAAACGATGAACTCAGACCATCAAACTGAACAACTTTCACAATGAAGTCTACCTCAGGAAACGCGAAAAAAAATTTAGCTGTCCCATTTCCATTTTAGTCGCGAAGGTACAGCAGTTTTGTATGAGACAGCAGATTTTTTTTTTGCGTTTCCTGAGGTAGACTCCATAGTGAAAGTTATTCAGTTTGATGGTCTGCGTTCACAGTTTCAGTATTTGCTAGGCTGTCACTTACACCCAGTATAGTTTAAATATTTTATAAAGAGATGAATTAAACTTACCGAAATGCCTGATTACCTATAATATTTTAATTCAATAACAAATTAAGTGACCTCTCCAAATGCTTATGTGCAAGTGACTAAAGAGTTGTTTACCTAAAAAGATCACGTCAATTCATCTCAAGAATGAAACAAGATCAAACTTGATTTAAATTTCTTAGATAGGTACTTACATTATTATTTATATATTTCCTTAATTAAACAAAAATAGTTTTATCATTTTCACATAGGTAGGTATAGGTAGTGATTACACGTGTTAAACCATTCCCGTAATGAAAAATTGCATGGAAAGCAAATTCAAGTTCATACTTGTCGGTCATGTGAAGCTACCGATTATGATGACATAGATCGTTTTGCAGTTTTTAAGTTTCAAATTTCCATGCCTCAAGTTATTTATTTCATAATTAAATTATTCGTCATTCATTAAGTAACCTTAGTACGGAGCATCCGCATTTTTATTTCATACTTAAAGTTCAAAAACATAATCAGAATGTCTAGACCAGTGAATCCAGTCATCACTAGCTACCTTGCAACTGATACGTTTGGTGTTCCTAAATTTACCATCAAGATAGAAGTAAATCAAATAGTTGAACGAGATTCAATAATTGAGGGTCGACCAATGCTGAGATCCATTTATGCAGCGCAAGATGAAGAAGATCCTGTGATGAAATCAGTGTCACACACATTGTTTTTGATTTCGAGAGAATTGGGAGACCGCTCAGATACAAGTAAATAGGTTAGTACATAATTATACTCTTTTATTTTCTTTTCTTATTGTTTCATAGGTCTCAACCTACCCACGGTGCGACGTAGGTGTAGGCATTATGTATCTATGTATTTTTTCAACCTTACAGCTCGATACTGCGTTGTTATTAATAGTGTAAAAATCATTTTATATTTTCTTTTTCAGGTACTACCGTTTGGAGCGAATAAAATGCAAGAGGAATACTTACTTTAGTACTTATTAAATACATTTAATTTAATTTTAGTTTATGTAATTCATGTTCATTAATAAATTTAAAAAAAATTAAAGAAGAAATATACACAAAAAAAAAAAACAAAAAAAAAAAAAAAGTAATTAAATAATTCTAATTTTGTATAATTTTAGTGCTTTTATAATCTGTAATTTAATATATTCAGTAATAATTTAGACCTAAGTATTATTATTTTATGAAATTACTCTCAGACTTGTAAGACAGAGCGATTAAAATAAAAAAATGTATCATGCTATTATCAATTAAAATTTGTTTAAATAATTTCACTAAGGTTTTAAAATAAGTGATAATATGTTAGGTATAAATAAAAAAAAATGTTTTTGTTCACAAAGAAATGATTTATTATTTACTATTTTTATATCATATATCTAATTCTAACATGCAATTTAACATTTTATATTTTTAACATTATTTGCTTAATTAAATTTTAATAAAGAGAATAAAAAAAAATATTACAATCAATCAAACAAAGAGAACTTGTACATATAATTGTCTTCGTACCATTTTTTAATACATATTACATTATTTAAAGCACATTCTTTTGTATGATTTATACAATTAAAATTAATATTGTTTTTACAATAATCATTACGTAATTTTAGAATATTAGGACATCCTTTTTCTCCTATATCTACTATTTGACATGTTGAACACAGTTCTTTAATCCATTTAATTTTTTCCAAGCCTTTTGTCAATATTTTTTTATTTTCTAAATATGGTATGATCACACGTTTAAATTCACGATAGTCAATAAAACCTTCACTCCATCGAATTCCTCGGTTTTTCTCTAACCATATGATTTGTTTCTTTTCAAAATTCGATAAATTATGAAATGAATATGGAGATTTTATAAGAAACGTTTGTGTAAATTCGATAGTAGCTATAGATAGTTCTTTAACAATAAAATCATTTTTAAAATTTTTAAAGCCTTGAATATCTACGAAAATAATATCCTTATTCATGATATCTTTTTGACTGTATTGCTCAACGGTTTATATTCCACAATGCAATCGTTTAGGATAAGGCAGTATGCAGAAGTTTGATCAGGTATTTCTGTGTTGCTCTCGAGTTCAACTCGCACGTTAACGACAGGTCCCGACTTGAGATTATCAGTTTGCCTCGAGCAATCGATGACAAACAGAGGTGCTTTTTCTTTAAATTCTTCTAAATTCAACAACGGTTCTGTTCTACGACCGAAATAAGACTGCTGAAATCTTGCGTATTGTTCATATAATAAAGCAATTTTGCCATCGGTAAAATTAACATTTAAACTTTCGTATGGGAAGTAAGTTGAATTGAGATAGACTTTTACATCTCGCATAGTACAATGGTCGAATTGGGTCATATCTGCTGCGGCATTATTTTTTCTGTTCGTTTGAAATCCTATAATAACGTATCTGGGTTTTTCTATTTGAGATGAGGTTTTTATAGACCATGTATGTTTAGTAGTTTTTGGTAATAATGGATATTCATATAAATCCCAGTTTCGAAATACTAACTGAAGTGATCGATCTTTTTCTAATAATTTAAGGAAGTTTAGCCTTTCTCTATCGGACACTTTTACATGCGGAACACGCCAAACTATTTTATGTATTTCAACATCATCCACAACTTCTCCCGAACCTAATTTCAATGCGTTAAGGTTAGTATTGCTCCGTAAGAGTATCAGTTCATGCTTACAGTTTATTATTACTTTTTTGTAGTCTTCTGCAAAACCAAGAATATTACAAAGGGGTATAGATGCAGAGAAACCACCACTCTGTTTGTTCTTTGTTCCGTTAATATCCCAACCCCAAGCTTTAGACATCTTTGCTTCACTTTCGTTCATCGATATTAATGACTTCATCGTTGTTGTTATTCCAGCATTTTTTATTTTATCTATTTCTACACCATTTAATTCATAGCGAATGTCTTGGAATAAGTAAAGTAAGGGATTATTGGTAAATTGCACGCTCTGTGACCTTACTTTCGTTTCTCTGTGGTGAACTTTTACAACCCCCTCCAAATATAAAGTACTTGCTGATGGTAGTACGTACAAATCTTGCTGATTTATAGGAATACGAATTTCATCATTTCTATTAAAAGTGATAACGTAAGGTTTATATGAATGTATTTCAACACTGTCGATAGTGTTATCGTACGAAGGAATACTAGATATGTCTAGAATGCTCATTTTAACAATCCAATTAGTTTAAGGAATTTCTTATTTTCTTTTGTCAGTTTTATTTTCTTTCTTGGTGTTTCTTTACCGATAGATCGAATGGTACTGATGTTTTTGGTTAGCGGCGATATATATTTATTGTATTCAATCATTTTTTGTTTAGGTGTAGATATAACTGAATTTCTTCTCCACGTAAATTAATCAAATTATTATTTATATCTAACAATCGAATGTTAATACAATTTACGTTGTTTTGATTTACTGGGAAGTAAATAATGTTTTTAGGTATTTCTATAATTCTATAGCCTGGTGGTACATTCGGCGCAAATTCATGGATAATATGGCTTGATATTCCATTAATATAAGATCCTGTCACTATGTCACATTCAACCCTCACAACTGTCGTTGATAGAATGTTGACTGTATGCTGTGACTCGTGTAATATATTTGCTTTGAGTGTTTCATTTCCAAATCCCAAAAGTTGACCGAAAGAAGTTTCTCTTTCAAAATGGATTTCTTTTGTACAAAAAATTGATGTTTTTAATGTATTATTGTTACAGTGTAATTTGAAAACTGCATCTTTTATATTGGCCTTCAAATAATCGCAGATGTCCTGGAGTTCGTAGGCTCCCTCGGGTATTTCGATAACTTCATTATTGCCGTAATGAAATTTGTTATTTCTAACATCAATATTAGGAATAGAATTAAAGGTTGATAGATACAATAAAGCGCATTCATATTGACCTTCTAATTGTAAAGTTGGATAATAATTATTAGATAAAATCGATTTATTACCAGTTATTGATACAGTGAAAGACATTATATTAATGTTGAATATTAAACCAGCTTTCTCATTTTATATGTTTATTCCAAAAATTTATAAGATATGAAATACATAAATGACCACAATTTACTGTATTAAACTCTTGATAACTTTTGTAGTTGTAAAAAATGTCGAAGAGATTAAAATAATTAACAATCTCTAAAGGAGGTTTCAAATCACCATAACTGTTATAATATTCACAATAATTATTTAATTTCGCATAGGCTACCCAATGAGTTCCATCACCATCAGAATTATCTAAATTAACAATACCACATTCGATAGGTTTAGGCGTTTTAGGTAATCGATCTTTCATAAAAACACCTCTAAAGTACGGTATATCTCTAGCAAATTTTATAATATCTAAGTTGGTAAGGGCTCGTTTAGGTAACCTTTCGTTTAGTTTTTTGAACTCGCAATTAACAGTCCAGCGCCTTTCTTGTGTGATTTAATGTATAAACCTTTTCCCAATGAAATAGATTCCATCACTTTGTTGTGACGTTTAGATTCACTTAGATTTTGTTGAGCAGATTTATAATCGTTCACAGTTTTTGCAATGCCAGCTGCTCCTCCTGCCAGTGTACCTAAGGCTGAAAGGCCTGCAAAGATTGGTAGTAAAGGTAGAATTCCGCCTGTCTTTGGGAGTGGTATTACGCGTGGTAAACGAACTCTCTTGTTATTAGCGAGAAATTTTTTAGCTGCAAAATAAGCACATTTGATTGCAGCTTTCGTGTTCTTAGGTTTTGACCTTTTGAGGTGAGACTTGATTTTTGAAACAGCTTTATTAAAACCCTTTACTCCTGCTCCTGATTTCAATTTAGCTTTCATGGCTTTAGTTACTATCCAAGAAGCAAGTTTTTCTCCCCGCGAACCATCCTTTGATCTAAGTCTTTGCTTAGCCATGTTTAACAACACTGTATCTGCTTTATGTCGATTTTCCAAATCTTGATGGTTAGAATAAGCTATATCGTGATGCATACAAGCGTTGTCTAGCTCATTAACACCTTTATCACCTCGCAATAATCGCTTTTGTAGTTTAGTACCAGGTCCACAAAAATTATATCCAGGTAAGTGTAACTCGAATGGAAGATTATTTATTAATTTATTAATAAGACCTCCTCCTTGCATATCTCATTAGGTAATGAATACTAAGTTCATACCATTTCCTTTTTATCAATCCAACTATTTTCATCATCACTGAGACCTAACCACTTAACCAATATCTTATTTCCCTTTTTCCGAATAATTTTCTCAATTAAATATACATCAGGATATTTGGTTTTTTGAAGTTCTTGTTTATAAAATGTTCCTAGAATAGGTTGTTTACGTAAATCTTCAATAATGTATGTTATAGGAATAGTATTATTAACTTTTTTAATTGTAAAAATTTCTGTCGACCAATTTGGAGTGTACCCTTTTTGAAAAATACTTTTATATTTACTTATTCTAACGTAATCACCTGCAAAGAGCTTCTGTCTATCAGGTTTTGATATAAAAATTTGTGATTTTTTAATGTTACCCATTACTATATTTTCACTAGCCTGAGTAACTTCAATTGGTTTATATTTTGTAATACGATGTTTTGTATTATTATACAGCCTTACTACATCATCTAGCGGTCCTTGGATCCATTTATAACTACCATTCAAGCAAAAGGTTTGATACAAATTGTTTTTTAAAGTTCTGATTAATCTCTCAACAATTGAAGCTTTTTTTATAGAAAATGTAGAATAATGGTTGATGGTAAATAATTTCATTAATTGTTCAAACTCATCGTTATAAAACTCAGTACCCATATCAGTTTGTAAATTTTTTGGACGGCGATGACTCGTACACAATACATGATGAAACGCCTTTGTTATTTCAGATTTTGTCTTGGTTTTGACTGGAACTGCCCATGAATATTTAGAAACACAGTCTATTACAACTAAGATAAACTTGAAACCCTTGTTATGGGTTTTTAATGAACAAAAGTCTATTAGATCAGCTTGCCATAGATCATCAATTCCTTTTAGAATCACAGATCTTCGTATAAAATTTTTTCGAGCTGCTTTATGAAGTTCTTTCACTATTTGCTGCTTTATCATTTTGTTTTTACAATTTTATCGACTTCAGTTTTAGTATAGTACTCCTTTTTGAAGTGATTTAAAACCTTGTTTACGTCTGCTTTTATACTTTTAAGGAGTGCCGAAGCATCATCCTTGCTACAACATAATTTAATAACAGTATCAACATATTCTTTATTAGCTGCATCATCAGCTGACGAAGGTATTTTAACACCTCTTAGTCTTGTTTTTTTCAAATCGAATTCTCCTCCTTCTGTTTTCATCAAAGTTTTATCGGTTAAATCAAATATTTCAGATAACCGCATTCGTTTATGAACATGATGACCAAATTTATCAATATTCATGATGAGAACCTATCAATTGAAAAGTTAATATACAAATGAAACAAAACAAATATGATGACTTTATTTATTATACAATAATTCCACTTTCACGCAACTCTTCTAGAACCGATATTATTTCATTATCCAGTCCAGTGTTACCTGCATCTCGAGATGCAATTAATATCTTTAGTCTTTCCACTAATTCGTTAGGATCATCCCAGTAAACGTAATCCACATCTTTGTTCCACTTTTTCATAGACGGTAAGCCAGATCCTTGAGCAACACTACCGTCAGTACTTACAGAAACTTTACGAAGTTTGAATAATGGTTTGATAATATTCAAGTATTTTCGTCCTTTATTGCTCTTTATTGGTTTAGTTGAATCAAAATCGCGTCTATGCGCATTTGTATCCATCAACATGGTTTTATAATTTTGTATGTCTTCGGAAGTTATCAAGTTCGTATCAGGTACTTTCTTGAATATCAGTTCACGTATTCCTACAGTGTTATCATACGTATGCCCACCTATTGTTATATATTCTCCATTTGTAGTTACACGAGCTGAACCCATCATAAGTTTTCCACGTTCATTCCTAACACCATACGGAACATCTTCATAAAACTCTGAAGATAAAGACCATGATGATGCATTACGTGCAGGACTATTCTGAGCTGAATCAACAGTTTTAAAGGACATATTGCTAATATCATGGTCATTAAAACTGTTATTATTGTCATTATCATCTTCATCTGTGTTTACATCTGATAAATCTTTTTCATTATTTATAATGTCAGATTTCCTTTTCATGATTGTTTTATCCAGATACGGTTCACTAGATGACGATGCATCGGAATAGCTATCTCTCAAAGACTTAATCTTTTTAACTTTATTTTTTTTTGACTGTGTGCTTTGTTTCTTTGTTGCCAACATTTGATTAAGGGGATTTATTATTGGTTTAAAAACGTTTTCAAGTGTTTTATCTCTATCAGTTTCAATATTACGCATTTTTCGTACCTTTCTTTTTACAGCTTCAGCTGCATTAACAACTTGTCTTTTTATAGATTTTTCCATTTTAATTCAGTGTAACGTGTCTAAGCTTTGAATAATTTCCACGTAATGATAAACGTAAGAAAGCAATACACTTATATACTATTAATGTATTATCAACTAGTCGAATACCACGAATGTGTCAAATTTCTTTCTATAGCACCCTTTATTTTTATCACAATCTTTATTAATCACTAAGTAGCTGTACGACTTATTCCATATTTTTGAACACATTTTTCGAAAATCGAACCACGTCATATCTGTATTAACATGCTCATCATAAATGTGTTTTAAATTCACATCGTCTTGCTTGAAGATAACCAAAAGGTTCGCATTATCTCTTACAAGCTGTTTGGGAATTTTGGTATATGTCTGGTTAAGGTAAAAACAATCTATGTTTTTATGACGACCCATTGCAAAATAATCTCTTATATTATTTTGATTTTCACATGCAACATCATCAAATATTATAACAGAGTTAGGTTTAGCATTTTGAGGACTTAAGACTGTCTCATTTTCGTGGTATTTTGCGAAAGATATACCTGGAACCATATTTAAAACTTTCTCCAAGAATCTGTACTTAGGCTGATGAAGAGTCTTGGAATAAACATACACATTTCGATAATTTAACCCATTTTCATGTAGAAGAAGTCCAATGACTAAATTAGTTTTTCCGCAGTTTGATGGTCCACAAATTAAGCACCTTATTGTATTCGGTAGGAGATTTCCATGACGAGAAGTAATATTCTTAGAATTTATACATAGGTTTTCAACTTTTAAAGATTGTGCTTGTTTCACAAATTTCATTTTGGTGCAAATAAGGATGCTGTCTTTATAAGAATGAAAGTAATGTAAGAAAACAACGTTTATTTATATTCCTGTCGTTGTAGGTAATAACTAATACCTTATTTGCTCGTTCACGGTTTGGGTACTTCCTCGAAATCTATAAATTTATTGTTCATTCTAATCACACGAGCAGGTACCCTGAGTCCTTCATAATAAATTCCACTCCATGTACCATATTGGTTTTTGTGTAGAATTGGTATTAAAATACCTTCGTAATAGTCTGAACCGATTATTTGAACATTATGAATTCCATATTCATTGCGTTTAACAATAACTACTTCCACAACATCATCTATTTTTAAAGACATTATTACTTATTTATTTATAACGTCTGTCGTGTTCGATGTCAACGTGGTATCTGCTACTATAATCTTGTATCACAGACTACATGCGAGTCTTTCAGATTGCTCTCACAGCTGACTGATACATTAGGAAAGCGTTTGATCGGAAAGGTTTTGAATTAGAATTAAGCATCGTGGATGCAAGAGTAAACGATTTCACGAAAGATATCTTTGTAATATTGGGACACTCTAGGTCACCTCGTTTCCTTCAAGCTCGTAGTATAATATTGGGCACTCTAGGTCAACGAGTGACTGAAGGCGAACAGGGTGAGCCTGAAGGAAACGAGGTGGCCTAGAGTGCCCAATATTATACTACTTTCATGTTACCTCGCCCCCCGCAAAAAGTGGCAGAAATGTTTGTTAGTAGAATTACACGCGTAACTAGTCGTCAAAGCCGTAAACTGATGACTAGCCTTTCGCCGACAAAAACACTGAAAATCACACACTCACATCACATCAGCACGCTCTGGACACTTTGCTGCTAGCTACTTGACAAGAGGTACGCAAGTGCGATGCTGAGTCAGTGCGAGTGAGGAATAGACCATTAACTACTGTTTTCTGCTGCCGTAATGTATCTTATCCATTCAAAGCCGGAACCACACTACCACCCGGCCCACACTCTCGCGACACCCACGAGCCACCAGGTAAAAACGAGTTCGACACTGTAGCACCAGGTTTATAAGTCTTACCGATGTACATGCGCAGTTGACAAATTTTAATACCGCGCGAAATGTCACCTAAAAATCTCTTTTGATTTTTTTTTTTTAATTGACAAATACAGCATTGCTCAGCGAGCATCGACTGTTTATTGCTGCGGACTATGGGGGGACCACACCAGTGACGGCGAAGCGCCCTGGTAGGTCTACCGAACCAATGCATGAGCTTAAGCAACCTGCCCAAGGGGCACCCCTAAGGGGTACGGACCTCGGCAATGGGCGTTGCTGGGACTACGCGGGCTACGATTGGGCAGTGGGGATCGGTGAGAATCGGCCAGCGATGTGCCGGTAGCGTCTGTAGGCGCCAGAAGGAAAAAGAGTGGGCAGAGATCGCGACGAACCCCCCCGGGGACGGTGGGGATTTCGATTTTTACGACGACGACGCAACAAAGAAATGATTGTGTTACGGCTGGCGGTGATCGTGTTGTGTGAATTTGTGTCGGTGAGTCGTGATTGTAGGGCCGCTATCATAGCGACCGTGATCGGGTCGTCCGGTTCGTCTAAGACGTTCCGAGGCCGACGCTTTCGAGGCTTATTGTGCCTACAGCACCGGCAGGTGGCATTTTTCCTAATAAGAGGGTTAGAATGTCGTGGGAGGGCGGTGAAATAGTCCGTCACCATAGATTTGAGTAGTTGCTTGATGGTAGGCAACTCTAGATCGATGTTTCTCTTTTGATTTATGTGATGTATTATTTAAGTCGTGACAATCCATGTATCTGGTAATTAAATAAATAAAAAAATATTATATTGACCAATCAGGATCTTAGGATCTCAGGATCTTAATCAATACCTTACTATCTCTATATAGTTTGTGGTACTACCTTCAAACGTTTACGGTATTGGCTAATTTATTATCGCGCCCTTTTCGCTGCTATCCGACTTTGCACCTTTTGATTACTAAATGACTCTTCGGGTTTTGTTGGGGACTCGGACCAGTACGGCTAGCATGCCACCCACGACAAAGCGTTTAAACGAGAAAAACGTCCTGTGCGCTCTTTCTGGCATACGTAAAATAATAAAGATGGAGGCACGTCTCGATTTTTATCGTTTTCTCGGGGGTGGCATGCTAGGCCTGCTGCTCTGCGCAAACGAAGATTGACGATCGGAATTATTTTCCTGGTCGTACTATACAAAAATATACCATAAAACATTACCTGTGGTGTATTAGAAGTAATATCAGGAACCATGTCTGGCCTCGGCTTCCTGCCTTGAATGTGTATGGGAGAGGACACCTGATGCCCGGTTTCCGGCTGCATGCGATGTTAGAAAAACAAACATTGTTATGTTAGTATACTATCTAGTAGGGTTATTATAAATACGTATGGGGTAATAGTCTAAGAGTCCGTGACGATAAGACCTTCGGTATTTTATAAAAGCTGAAAGTTTCTCAGCGCATGCTCCCAACACATGTAGGAATGATGGACAACTATGAAGTTTGAGTCATGGTTGCTTTGGCAGGTAGCAGGTTAAAACTGTCTGGCCAAGGGTTAGAAGTATCAAAACTGTCGGGCTACTGAGGAAACATCTTCTAATAGTTACTCAAGTAACATGTATAAAATTCAGTTTTTATACTCTAACGTAAGTATAGTTACAATGCCAGACACCCTTAAACTTTAATAAATTGTAACTATACTACTATATAAATAATTGTAACTTTCAGGTTTTATAAAATAACGAAAGTCTGATCGTCGCGGGCTCTTGCTCTATAAAGGGTAATTATATTATTATAATGTTTAATTAGAAGAAAACAAACACACACACACTAAGGTTATAACTATAGTTCGTCAAAGCTGCCAAAATAGATATCGCCAAGTCTCCCCTTCTTTATCCATTTGGGGTGCGTTCCTAGTCACGCCAACAGCGCTGTGAGCGATTGCAGCGCTAACACCCGTTCCATTTGCGTTATCACCCTTACAGTGTTAATAGCGTTCTACCACTTCGGATTTCAATGTTGGTCCCATAGAAAAGGTTTTCAGTTCGTTAATCTGAAGCACACATTAAATTAAAATATGTTAAGTTTTTAATTTTACACCCTTTTTCTGCTCTATTCTATTCTAAAAAAACGAGGACAGAAGCTGGTGCAATATAACAGGTTTTACTTACAACATTCTCAGACACAGGTCTTTCGGAATGGTGAGGCGAGTGCATGGTCGTGCTGTTGTCCTGAGTGGAGACCCTGCCGGTCTTGCCCGGCGACAACCCTACTGTGGTCGGACGACGTTTTTCACGGCCCTGTACAAATTAAAATGGGTATACAAAAAATTGATATTGATACCAATCAATCAATCAAATCAGCCAACATCAACCGACCTGCCTCCGTGGTCTAATGGTTAAGAGCATTGAGCTCTCGACATGGAGGTTGTGGCTTCGATTCCCACGATATGTCACTTTGTGCGGTTTTCCCCAGTTAGTTAGGACATTGCAGGCTGAATCACCTGATTGTCTGAAAATGTCTGAAAAGAGAAATGATTCCGTGCTTCGAATGGCACGTTACGCCGTTGGTCCCTGCTACTATCTCTGGTGGTAGTAGTTGTTACATAAAACCACGTCAGAAGCCGTAAGGCGGACTGAAAAAACTCTGAAATTAGCCAGTGAACCGACGACCTGAGAAGTGTAGGGAGCGGCTGGATGAGGAAGGACAAAGATAATTTTGCTGTGCTCCTTTAATGACAGGCTGATGATGATGAACGCTGGATGACTTTTTATTTGATTCTACATCCGATTCTACGTTTTAGAATTAAAATTAAATTGAAATGAATAAATAACTTACAGGGTTGACCAGTTCGGCGCTCAATCCAAGGTACTGATGAAGTGCTGTGAATGTCACCCGTTGTAGACGCACCATGATGATCTGCCAATTAAATAATAAAATAAAATTAAACATTGTAACACTTTTATTGTTCATTCTTCGGTATTTACTTCGTACTTACATAAGTTTTATTTAAAAAAAAATGAGTTCAATTAGTTCTGTTTTTAAAGTACATCGTCAATGGGTTACTTATTTATTTTATAGTATAAGTTAAATTCGGTTATTTTTGTATTATAATAATGTCAATGATAGGTACTATTATAAGTAATCTGCCAATTAAATACAAATCTTAAATTATTTATATTTTTGCATTAGTTAATTAGGTACTGTAAAAACTAGGGACCTTCGAAAACGACCAATTTTACCGCACATATGCGAATGCGAATATTAACAATAAAAGTAAACAATAAAGAAGTCAAGTCAGCCAAAGTCTTTCTCATAATATTGAAAGAATGATTAAAATCGGTTTATTTTTGGAGGATGAAACGGGAATACTAAATGCTGATTTCGTCGATTTTATGTAAATAAAATCTGTAGGAGCTGCAGTCTCTCTTGCACTCTAGTCGGCGGGGTGTATGAGTGGGCGGATCAGACAAATACGTATACAGTCGGAAAAGTGACCTATTCTCCAAATTGGAAATTTGGAGAATAGGTCACTTTTCAGCCCGCCTATCCTCTTAATAAAGTACAAGTAGTATACCTCATTTGAAATAAGGACGACAAGATTTTCCGATTCTTATATAGCTTTCGAAGCCAATTCTGATTTGCTAATATATTTTTTTATCAGAATGATACACTATCCGACATATCTTGGACGTCACTAAAGCTGTTTTAAGAATAAGTGAGAGGAAGTGTTTCAAATCTGTTTCTGTAATTCAAAATAGCCTTAAAATTTCGTAGCTATTTGAAATAGAGTATAGGTAGATATTACGACATACCTGTATGACCCTAACGAAAATGTCAGGATATTCCTTGAATACTTCTTGGAAAGCTCTCATTGGTAGTTTTATAACTTGCGAATCTTCCAGAGCTTTCGCATTCACTGTTTTGTACGGTTGCGAGTTACCCTGTAAATCATAACAGTTTATTATTAGCAAAATACGTATCTTAAACATCATCATCTGCTTATACAGGGTGTAACAAAACACCCTAGTAATTTAAAAGGGGGGTAGATTTTCGCGGTAGCTACTCAGTTTATTTGCACTGTGTAGGTCATACGAACCTGAGATAAAATATACATCCTTTGTCTGACACGTACGAAGTCTTGCTGTTAAATTAACATCCTTCATCATCATTTTCAGCCAGTATCTACCCACTGCAGGGCATAAGCCTGCTCTTTATTTTGTTTGCCATTCTTCTCGGTCCTCAGCCAGTCGCATCCGTGTCTTGGCGTTAATTTTCCAGATGTCGTCAACCCACCTGGCTGCCGGACGACCTGCTCCTCTTTTGCCTAATCTCGGCCACCACTCTGCTAAGGCTTTGCTCCACCAGCCATCATTCCGCCTAGCTACGTGTCCTGCCCACCGCCACTTTAAGGTCGAACCCAGGTCGGTCGCAGTAAGGACAACATGGTCAGGTGGGAATTCTCGGATGCGCAAAATGTGACTTGCTTGTGTGGAGCTCCACAAACGATGGCCCATCTCACATAGTGCTCTGCGTGCCCTAACACCTGCACGCAGGAGGAGCTCATGACCGCTAGCGACGGTGCATTATCGGTTGCCCAATTCTGGCAAGGTACTATTTAGCGACTTTGTTCAGAATTTGAAGTCGACACGATAAGAAGAAGCATCCTTATTATCACTAAACTAAAGTGTAATATAACGTCAGTGAAAAACCAAACAGCAATGTGAAAATGAAGCAAATACAGAGAGATATGACGCTTTTGTCTGTTCGCACGATGTTTAAAGTCATGCTGTTAAAGCCTGACCTGAAAAATAAAAAATCTCGCCATGTTGCGGAAAATCATTGGAACTAATTTGTGTACTTGAAACATGTCAAAAATTGTCATTAAATGTCAAAAATCTATTGTAGCAGCTCCCAAAGCAGGTTTTTTACTTTTGTGTTCGGGCTTTACATTTACATCCTTCTTTGACTACTTATATGAGCACTAGTTACGCGTGTTAGTCTACTAACACACATTTCTGCCACTTTTTGCGGGAGGCAAGGTAACATGACATCTGCAACTTTGGATTTTATTCTTCATAACTTTAAATTCTAATTTTGATTGTTAAAAATCAAGAAAAGTAGTCGAACGAACCCGTGTGAACCCCAAACGTTCTATGTTTGAAGTTATTGTTTCGCAAATATAGGCTGTCTCGTTTAGTGATCTAAACTATTATAAAACTGTAACAGGAAGTTTGTCTGTACATTGAAGATATTAACAAAAAAAAAGTTACGTAATGGTTTTTAGGTATCCCTGATTCCATATCACCAATTGTTTTACTTTTTATCTGTCTGTTTGTTTGTTTGTTTGAACGAGCATCACGCAAAAACTACTTTTTTTGTTTGATAGTTTATTTCTGACTTAAAATCTGGTATATAATTTGTGCGGACAAAGTCGCGGGTTAACGCTAGTAAGGTATAAAATTGAATGTAAATTCACATGATTAATTGTTCTTATACCGTGGCAGAGGGCAAATGCTACCGCAAGGCTAGTCCTTATAATAAATAGTCAAACATCCTTATTGTACACCATAGACATACACTTTATGTCATGTTCCACAGACATAAAGTGTAATATAAAAAAACTGTTATTTACCGTCAGCACGTCGGTGAAACTGAGAAGGGAGGTGACGCTCTCGCCAGTTCGAACTACTTTCAAGGACAAACTGCTGCCATCTTGATTCGTTATGTACACGTTCACGCGCCCGTTCTGTACTACGTACACGTTTTCGTCGGTGTCACCTGAAATTTATTGAAATTTTAGGACAGTGTAACGTTGTGGTATCCTGGGCTGCAATCGCGGTAAATATTCGGCGATTGAACCGTTATGGGACTACGTACGAACCATAACTTTTGACACATTTGGTATTGCGCTAATCGCTGTACAGCCGTTAGAGCCGTTCTGACAGATCGCTCAGACGTTATTGGCTGTCAGTTACATAGAGTTTAGCGCGATGCGTAATTCAGCACAGATGAATAATTCAGTAATTGGATTGAAATGTGATTAGAACTAAAATTGGATAAGAATAGAACTTTTAATATGAATTTTAAATAGGCAATCGGGAAGAGATCTCTTGAATCATGTAGTTTTTTTTCGGAGATACACAAATTACTAACTGCGTTAATCAAACGATGTAATATGATGTAAAACCTGACCAGAAAAAATATATACGGTCGGATATACGGTTGGAAACCTCCTCCTTTTTTAAAGTCGGTTAAAAATAAAAAACCTCGCCATGTTGCGGAAAATCATTGTAACTAATTTTTGTACTTTCAATATTATCATTAAGGTGGTTGCAGAGGGGTCAATTTTATACAAAACTTTGCCGCACAATACGCGTAGACGGTATTAATATAAGTAGTTTTGTATATATGGAAAAATAGTTTAGTAAATCTAGATGCCGCGTCACAAATAACATTTGCAATTTATAATATAATTACGAAGAAAGCTTTGTAATTTTTCATATACAATTTTAATAGCTTTATATCTTCGTAATTATATTATAAATTGCAAATGTTATTTGTGATGCGGCAACTAGATTTTCTAAACTATTTTCCATATATAAAATATTACTTTTATTAATTCCGTCTACGCGTCTGTGTCAAACTTTTGTAAGGACTGAAACCACCAAGGTTTACGTTAGTCGATTACAGCACCCCCAAACCAGTTACTTTTTTTTTTTTTTCAGTCTTTAACACAGATCTGGATTTATTATCTATGTTATATGAAATGATTTACGAAAGAGATTGGATCTCTCAAATGGTAATTCCTAATAGAGAAATTAAAATGTTTGTCAAATACTCACCAACTTTAAACAGAAATGAACCAGCGGGCAGGTTCAGTATCTCCGTGTGTTTGCAGAGCATCAAGAAGACGGGCTTCTCGAAGTGTCCGAACACCCTGATGCTGTGCAGCATATACAAGGCGTCAGGTGGAACTCTGTCGTCGCTCGTCAGGTCCTCTTCCAAGTACTCCGCAGGGGGTTCTAGCACCTGCAAGATGGTTTTATTAATGGCTAGAGTTTACTCTCGTCGGCACAAATTATATACCAAATTTAAAAGTACAATTATAAGCTTTGAAACAAAAATATATAATATAGTTTCATAAAAATCGGTTCAGAGTTAACAAACAGACCGAAAAAAAATTTTAAAAAATTAATATGCATATAATTCCATAGTTTACAACTACTGCTGGCCCGCAGCCGGCCTGCATCTGTTCAGCAGCTGCACTCTGTGTGGCCCAGCCTTTATACTTTCGTCCATTCTGTCTATCTGTCTGTATGCCCCGCCTTAACTACTCCCTCATTTTTGAACCTACTGAATCGCAATTTGGTATGAAGACGGATAATAGTAACCCAAAAACAAATATGGTATTATAAAGAAGAAACCATTATTTTCGACTTATACAATGGCTACGGAACCCTATCATGGGAGAGTCCGACACGCTCTTGGCCGGTACTTAGAAATAAAACTATCCTAGTCCTAGGTAATGCCAACTTTATAATTTTACTGGAAACTGAAAAAACACAAGCCAAGATATTGGTTTCTAGATTTGACAAAGTTCATTGGATTTGACTAGATAATATTATGAATAACACCCTCTTTTTGCGTCGGGGGTTAAAAATAAAATTTGATCAAACTTCGTTTGTATAGATGGGAGCGCAATCCCAACTTACTTCTCTTGTAAAAACATATTATTCAGTATTCACTCTGTATTACCAACAAAACAAGTAGGTACATCACGCCCGATATTTGCCCTTATTCATTCTCGTTTAAAGTCCAAAACAGATAAGGTACTTATTGAACATGAGGTCAGGGTATTACAAGACCGTTTGTTATGCAATAAAGAGCATTGTATCATTACTTTTGATACATACAAAGCACTATTATGTTCACCTTGAATTTAGAACTGACATAAAATTGTCACTTCACTATAATAACTTGGCATTATTACTATAATTTAATTTAGTCAAACGATCGGAACTGATTCCCTTCATCGAAATATTGGCATTCAAAATATTGGCATCATAAATCATAGGAGACAATTTTCACACAATCAGACTTTTCGGGAAAGTGAAGAACAGGAAGATACTGATCTTGGATAGGCATCAGGTCGGCGCAATATGTGATCCTCTTCCATTCATCTCTCTTAGACGTCGTTTCAGCACTCACTCCTTTTTTACACATATCATCCTTCACAGAATCCATCCATCTTTTCTTCGGCCTCCCTCTTCTACTACAGCCATCCACATTCATACCCAGCACTCGTCTCGCAACATGACACTCGTCTCTCCGCATTACATGCCCATACCACGATAATCTATTACCCTGCAATTTTTCCGTTATAGGTGCTACTTTCAAACTTCCTCTAATATACTTATTCCTAATCTTGTCCATTCTAGTTACACCACACATCCATCTCAACATTCTCATCTCAGTTGCATGCAATCGTTTCTCATCAGTCCTTTTTGTGGCCCAACACTCCGATCCGTACATAACGACAGGTCGTATTATTGTCTTATATATTTTCCCCTTCAATTTGAGGGGGATACGGGAGTCGCCGATCGTTCCCGTAACCTGCCGCCACTTCATCCACCCTGAGTTGATTGCGACCATATGTGCGGACGTATTTCAGTAAATAAAATATAAAAAAAGACAAAATGTGATTCTCGTGTCATTTCATGTTTGAATCACCATTATCCATATTTACAAAACATAGTGCACCCGCCTCGTCTCGGTCATATGATAGTGGATAGGCATTTATGTAAACACAAAAATAGCCATAGCGTGATTGAAATGATTACTTTGAAATGTAAACGCTTTTACTGTACTTTAAATTGGACATACCAATCATTTTAACTTTCCTACATCGACTCACTGAACAAATTGAACAAATACTAAAAAGATAAGTAGTTACCTTATAAACATATTTTATGGGAAGAATGTTAGTAACAATTGACTCCCGTGTACTACATAGTAGGAACAGCATTGTTGACGAAGTGAAATTCTTATAATTCCTATAACGTCAACTCCTCTTCCGGATGAGAAGTTCCTCAAGGACCTAAAAACCTTTTTAATAGCGAAGTGTCCCTATGACCTAAACGAGTATTTGGAGTAGATACATTTGGCCTACAAGGAGACAGTTTTCAATATGACTAATAAATTCAATGTAATTGTATGACATTTTTCTATTAAATTCAATGTAAATTATGTAATAACATTTTTCAATTTTTATTATGTACCAAATGACACCCATTTAATTTTTTTTTTCTTTCTGTATTGTAATGTATACCTAAACTCCAATGGATATTGTATTAATTATTTTGTAGTAAATTCCTATTATGTAAAGTATGTATTATCAATATCAATATTGTACAATTGCCACAACCAAAATGGGTAAAATTACGTTGAGACTGTATATCAATGACATCTACCTATTGTAAACATGTAAAATATCGCAATAAATATAAATGAATGAAATGAATGTATTATCAAAACTGTACCTTTTCACTGCAGGTCGAACGTAAAACATGCCCATACATGAATAGACGCATAAGCAGGGTCTGGATATCGGTATAAAGTCCCCAAAACGCGCACTTAAAATAAATAAAATAAAAAGATATCGGGGGATAACTTTCGTCGGGGGTTAACCCCACCTCAGGATTTTGAGCCACTTTATAAGTAGCATAAATCGTGAAATACCAGAGTGACGTATTTCATTTTCAGACAAATGTTTAAGGACTATGTAACCTAGATCTTGATAAGAGGAAAGCATGAAATTTTCTCGATAGATTAAATCCCAGAGTAGACCCTGATTATTCACATGATTGCGTGTTACTCCGAATCATTTATCGATTTTTTTCGAACTTTTATTCCGATTGATAAGAGTCGATTAGGATAAAAAACGAACCTTCAACTGCTCAGGCGCAGATTCCTTCTTCAGCTGCAGCAGTTTCCTTGCGAATCTCATGACAGCTCGCCGCTTCCGACCCTGGCCAGAGTTGGATATGGACTTCACTTTCCGAAGCATGCGTCGACCGTAGAACAACATCTTGTCTCGCTTCCTGAAACGTTTCAACGGTTCCCCTGCCGCGCCCGCTGCGCCCGCGCCGCCTGATAGTTCTGCAATGAAATTGATTTATAGAACAACCGTAATCCATTTCGGGGTAATAAGAAACATAGTGAGGAAACCAGAAATAGAAATTCTGTTGCGTATGTGGTAGTCCACCAACCTACATTGGGCACGCGTGGTGGACTGGTGCCCGTACATCCTCCCTGAGTTTAGGCCTGTGCCCTGCAGTGGAACCTATATAGGCTGATGACGATGATGAAAAGTGTCGTTGCAACTCACCATTCTCCTGCCTCTATATCATTATATGGGATCAACGCAATTTGACGTCTTCCATTCATCTCTATTAGATGTCATTTATGTGCTCACTCCTTTCTCAGGCCCGGAATCCACCAAAAAGGAACGGAGTGGAGGTATGTAAAATCCACCAATCTAATTGCTCCATTTTCCTCGCTTGACAGAATCAAGCTATTTTATTAATTGATTTAACACATTTCAACTCAGCTCCGCTTTGGTGGATTCTAGAATATCTGGGCTGCGTTACAACTATGTAGGTACCAATATTTTAAAAGTGCTG
Source organism: Agonopterix arenella (assembly GCA_927399405.1). Lineage (NCBI taxonomy): Eukaryota > Metazoa > Arthropoda > Insecta > Lepidoptera > Depressariidae > Agonopterix > Agonopterix arenella. Next base: position 2,729,727 of record OV656692.1, read on the forward strand.
TTGTAGCAATTTTATCTTTTAGCATTTTAGAGTTTCAGGACGGAATGACGTCCTAAACTCCCAAAGTGATTAGTAAATTACAAAAAACCTCTCGGTTGCCATCGTTCGTCATCTGCAGAAATAGTGGTATTTTACTGAGAAGGTTCTCGGCAGAAGTAATAAAAAACGAATCAAAAAAGTGGTAAACAAATCATATTTATATTTACTTACGTTTAGCTTGTGGTAATTTAATTACTTTACATATTAAAAGTTAATTGATTTTCCTTATTTATTTAAATACCACTTACTTTAATGATTTGATATTATATGAATTGATGGTGACCAATTTGTGGTTAGTCTTTTTTTCACTGTTTTTTTTTTAAATCTAGAAATAAACATTTTAACGGGTTCTTACCGCGTTTTGGTATATTTGAGTTCCCGATGTTTTTTTTTTTATTCGAGCTTATTTCGCCAGCTTTGCTTTCACTTGAGTAAATTTTATGATCGAGCATTTTCAATAGTTGAAAATGAAAAACATATTTTTCACCGACAGTAAATTTTTTTATCACTTGAAAATATAATCAACTAGCTGATTCGTAGAGCAACAAAAATCCTGACCACTCCCATAAAGAATACGGTCGTGACATGTATAGATAACCATATTATACTATCATTGTTTTTATACCTTTCGTCCTCCATCGTCTGTAGTAGTAGAAAAATACGACTAGTAGAGACACCAATAGACACCCGCAAAAAGACCAAAATACCTGAGAACAAAGAATTAAGTAATTGAAGACAATCAATTAATTTATTAATCGTCGGTGGCGCGTTGCGGAGAGGTATGGACACCTAATTATGGGGGTCCGGGTTCGCACGGACAACATGCTATGTACCAATGAGTTTTTCTAACTTATGTACGCAATACCGACTGCTCTCAAACGGTGAAAGAAAACATCGTTAGGAAACCTGCATACGCTGAAGAAGAAATTCTGATGCATATGTGAAGTCTACCAATCAGCATTGGGCGCGCGTGGTGGAGAAATGCCCATACACCCTCCCTTAGGGTAGGCCAGTGCCCTGCAGTGGGACGTTTATAGGATGATGAAATTTATTGAAAAACTGTGGTGGTTTAGTGGATACAAGCGTCGCCTTCCGCGTACGTAGTGGGTGGCGGTGCATTCTTCTCGGATTTCTGAGTTTAAATATATCGTGAACGTTTTCGTTCAAATGTTTATTGTATTCCAGTGAAGTACCGACAAAATCGATCACGATATACAAATCATAAAATCTGCTGTCCCATACATTGTGGTCTAGGTTTGCAGTTTTGTATGGAATAGCTGATTTTTGTTGGTCCCATTGTGGAAGTTGCTTAGTGTGATGGTCTGATCATCCCCTTAAAAACCTTCAGCATATTAGGACGGGCCCTATACAGGGTCTTTCTTAATATTTATACTGACAGCATAATAAGGAGGAGGAGGAGGAGGAGGATTATTATTAAGGAAGAGGAGGATGTTTATCGAAAATCAAAAGTCCGTGTGTATAGGGCCAGACTCATAATTATAGTGAATTATTACTAACTTATATCTCGAGGAAAACCAAAATGCTTTAATAGCAAGGCGATTATTGAGTCTAAATACTTTATTATAAATCTTATGAAGTAGTACAATGCACCCCAGGCTCCGAAACGTTGTCGTGAGTCGGGACTGGAGCTAGTATTAGAGCATAGAGCCATTAAAAGGGAGCTTCTAATGACATTTGACAATGACAGGACATTACATGGACATGGACATAGTACATTTATTACTTTACGCTTATTTGCAACATGCGTCTAATTGAAGTCAAGAATTTCGCTAACATTTATTTAAATACCTAACACCTTACCCGGTAAGAAATAAGAACCAGTTTTTGCAAAAGGAAGTAAATAGAACCTTGTGAGGGACCTTGATAACATTAAACTAGAAACGCATTTTTGTTCATATCTTGAGTGACGTTCAGAATGGATTTAAGATAAAGTTATCTTCATCGTTTCATTGAATTAACCAAAACAATACAACGTGTTAATGAATTAACGCAAAACTAAAAAGTAGTTTGTTTAGAATCGAGAGCACAATCGAATTATCATGGTTTCAACATAGGTAATTTTTTTCAAAATATTATTATAATTGTTTTGTAAAATTTAAAATTTACTGAACCCGATGTCAACCCACCCTACGGGCATAATCACCCTACTTACATACTTACTATCAAAAGCACTTTCATTCATTGCTGAAATGATAACAAATCATTTTTGCCTCAAAACTTAAAATGCGAATAACTTTAAATTTTAACAATCAAAATAATGAAATTATGTTTCATGAAATAATTATTTTGTTATAAATCAGTTGGGGTGTATGAGGTTTTTGCGTGATGCTCGTTCAAACAAACAAACACACAAACAAACAAACAGACAAAAAATCCAAAAATTGGTGATATGGAATCAGGGATACCTAAAAACCATATCGTAACTTTTTTTTGTTAATATCTTCAATGTACAGACAAACTTCCTGTTACAGTTTTATAATAGTTTAGATTAGTTGTGTCAGTTTTTTTGTTTTGCATAAACCTTCCCGGGCATGCACACAACAACCCACCAAAGTTTCATCGCAATCAGTCAAACGGTGTCGAAGTTTATTAATCTCAAACAGATATACTAAGTTTGACTATTATTGGTGTGCAAATAAAAAAATAGTTATGTTATACCAGCTTCAATTTTTATACATTCAAATTTGATTGAAGAGCCTATGTGACGTACTGCACCCTCGATACGTCCCTTGGACTCAGGACTCAGGCGCACCCAGGGCCATCATCAACCCTCTAACGCTGATTGGCAAATCATCGACGAAAACGAATAAGTCTCATGAAACGACAGAAGAACTATTGAAGACTTCCGTCACTCTAACTTTATTCAGTGTCCCACTACTGGGCAAAGGTCTCCCCTTTTACTCTCCAATTCCATCTATTGTGCGCAACTATAAACCAACTCTCCAAGGCATCCTGGTTGTCTCTCCACCTTTTTCTGGGTCTACCCCGATGCCAATGACCATTTTGGGTAACCCAGTCCGTAAAGTCCGGAAGTAAACAACCAGTATCTCACTCACAGCACAAACGTAACTACTAAACCGCAAACCAAGTCAGATTAATCAACTATAAAAACCAGCACATACCAAAAAAACAAGCATGATCTTAGGACTGACATAGTCAATGAAACGACCGTTTGTTTTTGTAACGCGCGCCATACTACCGATGACCCAGAGACGTTAAGTCCTTGCGCGCAACTTTTCATTTCGCTGTCGCAAGATGTACGCGCAAACTGGAAAATTGCGTAAAAACTAACACTGGGTTTGATATCGTAGTAACATTGTTATTTCATTAATTTAAAGCGCGTAATCAGTTATTGTTTTGGTTAAATGTTATTTAATGACTAATTATTTTCGAGATAACTACAGTTATAACGCGTATTTGCGTTACATTTGAATAGAATATTCTTCAAAGAGGTAAGTATTAAAAAATATATTGCACAAATTATTAATTTCATAGTAAAAACAACAAAAAATTTATATTTTAAGTTGAAGTCACTGTTATGATTTCCTAGAATGAGAACAGAATATAATTTTAAAAATTTTATAAGTTTTTTTTTAACAATACGTACCTTTTTGAAGTCATTTTTGTTTAAGAAGGTTTAAGAAAAGATGAGGCCAGAAACTCGAAGTCAAAAAACTAAAAGCATACAGAGATATGATTGTGGAAAAGACCACGAATTCCTGGCCGAGGTTTACGCCATAACATCCCGCGCTGGAAACAACTTGCGCAAACGCGACGCTACACCATTATTAACTCTGATAGCCAAGCAGCCTAACTAGCCATGGACTCACCGATAATTAAGTACAGGCTAGTACAGGACTGCGTAGCGCAACTAAATGCATAAAGCAACTGCAATCAGCTTGCGGAAGCGAAGGAAATGAAACGCGCACGAATTAGTCAGATGGGGCAACGACAAATCTGTTCATTAGCCCCGAAACCCTCCTCGGAATCCCGAAAAGTCTGTCCCGTGAATCATTGATTGACTATCTCCAGATTCGGATACAATCGCAAAATTGCGAACAGGTTGCTCTAATCAAGGACAAAATTTGTACAATAACAAGATCGCTCACAGGCCACTGCAAATTGAATAAACACATGCATGCACTTAACTCAAGTGACTCGACCCACTGCAGATTCTGCAGAGAGATGGAAACTTCCCTACATCTCCTATGCTAGCGTCGCCCACTAATGTACAAACGTATTATTAAACTAGATAGACTGGTTCTAGCACCAAAAGAGATAGGACTTTCAGCTAAAAACCTACCTACTACGATTCATGAATGCAGTGGGTATTAATAAGGAACTATAAAAGGGCAATCACAATAGACCAGTGATGGACGCAATAGGTCAGGCACTTGTCTGTCGAGGCACCAGAATACCAATAATAACAAAATAATAATTATGATTGGGAACAGACTATAAAACCGTCTTTTGAGCGTGATCGTGGTCTAAGTAGGATAGAAAATGTATAGATTTTGATTTTTGATTTCCAACTGAGTCTTAAAAACGTCTTTGAATCTCGATCTCAGAACCTTGTAGATCCAGGCTTAGAATAGACGAATCTTGTGTTTTTGTAGGCAAATGGCTGTATAGATTTTGATTTTTGATTTCCAACTGAGTCTTAAAAAACGTCTCTGAATCTCGATCTCGGAGCCTTGTAGATCCTTAGAAAAGACAGTTTTTGCAGGCCAAAGGCTATCACCACTTGATAGGTCATTTAGAAACATTATATGCCAAAAAGAGAAAAATGCTACAATTACTAACTACATTTTTAACGAGTATACTTGTAGTTGTAGCAATATGTTCTCATTTAGCATCTCTATGTATTAATGGTTTCTAACAAACCATGGACATACTTCCGATACCTATTAATATTTTTTTTATTGTTCTTGTTCTTAAAAAGATTTACAACGTTGTGAAATGATGTATTTCAAACAGTGGCCAATACAAACTCTTGTTTACATCGCATCGTACACTTCTAACTAATAACTATGAATCATATAAAAAGGTTAACTAGGTCCTTTTTGTATGACTACTGGTAACAAGTAATAAGCAACTGATATAATTTTCCAAGTGTGACTTTAGTTTTATTTACCTAGATGTTATTTATTTCAATCAATGTGTTTATTATACAGATGCTTATTGATTGAGGCGGGTACTCGCTAAAATACATAATTATAATTGTGGGATTATGTACCTTTTTGTGTTCATATTTTTTTCGGTAATGCACCCAACAAGTTCAATGTTTTTATTAAAATAAAATTGAAGAATATCATTAAAAAACAAAACCTGCCTGAGTAGAGTAGATAGTTAGGTACTGAATCAAATATTGCTTGATTAAATTATTTGTTCTTCATTCCCTTCATCTTCAATTCTCTTTAGCCATTTAACAATAAAATTTTATTTATTTTTTGCACAGATTTGTAATAAATCCATAAAAGCATAAGCCGATATCCATGCCAGGGCTGGTACCCTGCAAACCTACTCTCAAGGAAGCATTTGTGTTAGTAATCCACCACGCATACCGATTGCAAGTTCGTAGACTTCACATAAGCATCAGAATTTCTTCCTGAGTGTATGTAAATTTCCTTCATTGTTTGAGAGCAGTCTATACTATGTACATACATTAATACAATTACGTACATATTAGAAAAACTAATATAGTCATGCAAATTCCAACTGGGTGTCTATACCTTTTGGCAACAATTCACCAACGTTCCTGCATAATTATGCTCAGTACCTACCTACTAGCATGTATATCTGGGAAGTATGTAAATTTGTGAAGAAACACCAGCAGTTTTTCAGATTCAATCGGAATGTTTGTAAAAGAGCTATAAGAGACCCCGAAAGGATTGTCTTTGACCACTGCCCCAATACTAGTCTATACAGAAATAATTGTTATCACATGTTTATAAAAATTTATAATAAATTACCAAACACTATTAAAGCATACAATGGCAAGCAATTTTCAAATAAACTCAAAATATGGCTTACTTCTAAGTGCTACTATAAGTTAAACGATTATTTTGATGAATAATAACCACATGTTATTAGAGCCTACCTACTATATGTTATAGTTTCATAGTCATAGAGGTCGTAGTCTAAATACATTTTATTGTAATATTATTATTTAGCATAGTTGTTGACATTCAAATATTTTATTTTGGTTTACAATGTAAGCCACCTAAATATTGTACGTCCGTGCTGCAGACCAAACTGTTGATTCTGTTTTATTTTATTGTAACATCTTTTATACACAGTTTGAACAATAAATATTCTTATTCTTATACTTTTATCTACATTCCTGAAGGAGTAGTGAGAGATATTCTAAATATAGTATATTCTGACTATCCATATTTCATTAGCAGTGCCCAAACTTTGCACACAACATAAAAGACGTTAGTATAATTAGGATATATATCTATATGAATCTTGATTTGTATAAAAGTTGTTAGTTGTACAATTACAATACGACCGTGAAGGTTTATTAACATTTTACGTGAGTTTCCTTTTACAGATGCCTAGGAATTTTTATTATTCACTTGCAACTTGCAAGGTGAGTAATTGTAATGTTATTAGGAATTATGTTTATAATTAATGGATTAAAACTTTAACATCTTTGATAATCAGTTATTGGAATAGGTAGTGCAATTTAGGGTAAAGTTTCGAATATTTATGTGTACACCAGGCGTGCACCCTGTTTTCAAAATATCTCTGGGTAATCAGAGATATTTTGAAAACAGGGTGCACGGAAACCTCAGAACATCCACGTTTCACTAGTACCGAAAGTCAGTTCAGTGTGACGGGTAATATAAATAACGAGCGTTAACCCGCGACTTCGTCCGCACAAATTATATACCAGATTTTAAGTCAGATCATAAGCTATCAAACAAAAAAAGTTTCATTAAAATCGGTTCCGTAGTTTTTGCGTGATACTCGTTCAAACAAACAAACAAACAAACAAACAAACAAACAAACAAACAAACACACAAACAAACAGACAGACAAAAAATCCAAAAATTGGTGAAATGGAATCAGGGACACCTAAAAACCATATCATAACTTTTTTTTTGTTAATATCTTCAATGTACAGACAAACTTCCTGTTACAGTTTTATAATAGTATAGATACGTTCATCATAATATCAGGTCAAAGGATGAAGCAACAAGTTGTGCATTTTGAAAAATTGTTTTACGAACCTTCTGTCTGCAACCCGCTTACCTGGGTCAACGGAACTCAAAACTTTCGTAAAAACATGCTTCTCCAAACAAAAGGTCTAATGCACAAAAGATTATCATGTGGATAAATATGATATGTGATGATGATGAATTACAAATAAGGCTGATCAATTTATTACCTACTCATTCTTAAATTTTAAGGACAATTCACTTTATTTCCCAGTTACCTCTCCATGAGGTAGCATACCTGGATGCCTTCTTGGAAAGTGAAAGGGGAGCCCTTTGCCCAGAAGTGTGACACTGAACGGGCCTAAGTTAAAAAGACATATTTAACTAAGCTGTAGTTGTAGCAATGTTTCTGACTGTAGTGAAAGGGATTACGGTCATGATTTTATGCATGTTTGAGGCTATACCGTAACTAGTTACCTGAAATTAGAGGTCTAAAACCTTTCCACATATATGACCAGTTTTTAGAACACCATCTATAAATCGACTGTTAAAAATCATTAGAAATGTTGAAGACCTCTATTATATTCTATTTTTTTAAATGGCGTTTCCTTAAAGATTTCGCCAGTATCAAGTGTTGAAGATATTATTATAATTCAAGATAACGTTCATTGTACGGTAATTGATATGGCGATCTCAAAGCCCTGTTTTTATACAAAAACACGCACCCGAAACCGCCATAAAATGGCGGAGCCGCGTGGCTACCTAAATCGCGAGCCGAACGAAAGACGTCTACTCGAGAGACTTCTAGCCACGCGACTCCTTGAAGACCTCTTCAACAAACATGAAACAATCGGTAGAAGTCTTAAAACACCCATAATGTCTTGCACAACTAGGTTTTCAGAGTGAGGTAATGAGTTACACCATATGGCCGCTATGTGGCCTTACTGAGGCGTGGCTAAGGGTTAAGAACTTAAAATAAATAAAATGGGGACCTGCCTTACGTTAGCATTCCCCTCTGCCCAGATCAAATGATCATGTACATGTGCAAACAATTTTATACCTTATCATGAAACGAGACAGGCCATAATTGCTGAACAACTAGTCTTGTTTGGGGTTCACACTAGGCTATTTGTCATGATTTTTGACATTCAAAATTAGACTCTAAAATAAAGGAATAGAATCCAAAGTTGCATGTTTTATGCTACCTCGTCCCCCATAAAAAGTGTCAGAAAAGATTTTTAGAAATAGCTTAGAAAATCTAGATGCCTTGTCACAAATAACATTTGCAATTTATAAAATAATTACGAAGATATAAAGCTTTGAAATTTTTCATACAAAATTTTAAAAGCTTTATATCTTCGTAATTATATTATAAATCAGAAAAGATTTTTAGTAGAATTACTAGTGTAACTCGTCCATATTTAAATGGTCTAAGGTTAAAGTGTGCAACCACCTTAAGAGAGGGGTCAATTTTATACAAAACTTTGACACACAATACACATACACGGTATTAATATAAGTAACTTTGTATATATGGAAAAATAGCTAAGAAAATCTAGACGCCTTGTCACAAATAACATTTGCAATTTATAAAATAATTACGAAGATATAAAGCTTTGAAATTTTTCATACAAAATTTTAAAAGCTTTATATCTTCATAATTATATTATAAATTGCAAATGTTATTTGTGACAACTAGATTTTCTGAACTATTTTTCCATATATAAAATATTACTTTTATTAATTCCGTCTATGCGTATTGTGCGTTAAACTTTTGTATGGACTGCAACCACCTTAAGAAATATCTGAAACCTGGAATGCTTTTTAGCTCATTAGCCACAACGATTCCCGGTCACTTGTTTTAAGACATCAAAAAATATTCACTAACTAAACAAAAAATATATTTAAAGACAAAGAATTTAAAAAAAAATGATAACATGTTTTAGGTACAGTGTGATAACATGAGATATTTCTCGTAGCGATTATTAGTGACTATGCATAGATAAATACCTAGAAAATTCGGTAAATTTGAATCAATATCTAACAAAGCACAAGATTTTATCCATATTTTATCTATGTTATTGCCTTTAACATTGACCTCAAGGATATTGATTTCTATTCTTAACCAACCGTTACCTAACAATAGAATTCAAGAAAAATACAACAACATAGCTTATTGTTGTCAGAATAACCACAAAATACAATTAATTATAAGAAAGATTTTCTCCGAAAAAATCAATAGGTATGTGCTTACTTGATTCTCTTGGATATTGTTTGACCACTCGGAAGTCCACGTTGTCACAGCAAACATATTCGATTTATCATTTATATTATTCAATAGACCAACCACATCCATTATTACTGTTGAATTTTTAATTTCTAAAATAATTTATTAAAACATTTCAGCAAAAACTCAGCTGTTTAGTTTGATTGACATTAACATGAATGAATGTATTGGATCACAGAGAATACGATGAATGAATGATTTGGATTGGAAGTGGAAAGCAAAATTATTGATTGTGGGTTTTTGCGCGGGAAACGATTTTACGGAGTTTTGTCAAGGACATGTGGGAAGTAATTATTAATTGGACTTTTAAACTGTAACCGGCACCATTTAGCATAGATATACGTAGTACTTAATATCTCTATGCCATTTAGTGGCAAAAAGACTATATGAAAACGTTCACGACCTTTGGGTGCGGTTGTTTTCTCAACTCGCTCTATGGTACGGAACGACCACGCCAATTTTTCAACTCGCTATAAGGTTCGGAACGATCATGGTTGTTTTATAACCTCAAATTTTAACATTGACAGTAATATGGGCTTCCAAGGCTTCCATTATTTCCAAATACTATAGAAACTCATCTGCCATGTTAACAAAACAAAAAGTAAATAAAAATAATTTGAAAAACAAACTTTTATTCAAAACGAGCGAAAAGTCAAGTACTTAACCACAGATAATCAAAACGTCAAACCATCGAATTTGATGGTTAAAAGCAGCAACCCGTCAGAGGTTCGGATTTTCGGAGCGGGGCGTTAGTTCGAAAGGTTGCACTCGGGGTGCTCCTGGGGCGTGGATTCGGAACGCAGCCCACTGTCAAAGAAAACATACATCTATACGTTCTCACTTCACTTCACATTCACTCATTCCTCATTCTCATTCATTTTTGGACATTTGTGGAAGAAACGCGTCTTTACGTCTTTTCGCCTTTTCGATTTTGACTGAGAAAAATAGTACAATTTATTACGATCAGTATACATTTCTCGGTGTTAAATAATTTGAATTAAAGGTAAGATTTAATTGTTTACTAGCGTCGATATTTTAAATTTCTGTTCCTGCGACTGCGACGCAAAATTCACGTCAATATGGCGTCGCACGTCCATCGTTAACACGCAATCTGTTTTTTCAAGATGTCACGCTATCGTGAATGGGACCTTTCTTGCAAAGTCTACGTCGGCAATCTCGGCACGAATGCTTCGAAATATGAAATTGAGAAAATTTTCGCTAAATACGGAAATATCAGGAATGTATGGGTAGCGAGGAACCCGCCAGGCTTTGCCTTTTGCGAGTTTGAAGACCCTCGCGACGCTGAAGATGCAGTACGTGGTTTAGATGGAACGTAAGTTATACTCCTAAATTTTTTTATATTATTCATAATCATAACCTTTAAAATAACCATAGCATATATTGATTTTTGGTGAAAGTAGAAGCGGGGCACCCGGCGCCATGTTTCGTCCGCCATTTTGGTTTCTTCTAGTCGACTTGACCTGATTTCTTGCTTGTGGTATTTTCAGGCTTCAACATAACATGCCGTGGGTCAGTTATTTCTGAATATATTCTGTAATTATTACCTAAACCTCACTTATAAAAACATTCCCCAAGGGGTACCTAGTCAGTGTGGGTGGTTGCCTTCTGTTATTTGAAATTTAAACTTATTTCAGGTTATAATAAAATACTTTTTTCTAGGCTTTCCAAAGAAAAACGCCCAATCCCGTTTCGCCTCAAAACCAATTTAAATTTTATATGAAATGCCAAGATAGAAAAGGATACTTTTCATTTCCTTAGGAAGCATGATATTCCTCCTATCCTGTGTATAATTACAGCTATCATACGATTTGTATATGTTTGATTATACACATTCGCCACCTGCGAAACGATGGAAACATACACTTCGTCACATGGGCAATGTCTTTTGACGTGAGATTCAGGATATTTAGATACCTATAATCAGAACATCCACATTTCTTGTATTGAGCCTGAAGTGACTTTGAATGTACTGTGCAGACAGTAGGTGCTTCCAAATTGGAGTGTAAACCTTCCGGGACCCTGGCCCGACTCAGTATGATTTCGGGGAACCTATCCAGTTGATGGTACAACTGCTAGAATGTCCCTTGTGGCTCACCGAACACCTGCAAGAGAGAAACCTAAATAAAGCTGAACTGGACACTGTAAAGCTCACTGAATACATGGCCAATAAAATTTCAAAACACCGTTGTAGAGCAATTTACATGAAAAGAAGAAGTCTAGAGGCACATTTTCACGGAAGCATCATGCTAGGCCACTATCTTATTATCTAAATTTATTAAACTATTTTTGCTTCGTAGTTTCAAAGGTCATGCTTCAGTATTCTCTAATTTTCTACGGTTTTTACTTACCTCTTACATTTCCATATGATACTGTAAATATTTCCATATGATACGGTAAAAATTTATATTAGCACGCTCCTTAGATCCGTTTCATTCTCAATGTGAAACGCTTGAGTCATAAGTGTGCTAGAGCATGATACCTCCATTCTGAGACTGAGATGTGTTTTTCTCTATAGAATTACACTTGGCTTGGAATGGGGAACATTTATTTACGCCTGTCACACACATACGTAATTCCGATTCAGAATTAGGACTATGTATTGCAAATTCATACGATATCTTGCGAATTCCGAAAAATTCCGTCTGAAATAACTCCGCATGTATGTGGCGGGCCTTAACCTTTCAAAAACATTGATATTTTAATTTTTATTGTACAAATCGTAATATATCTTAAAATTATGTCTTTGAACATTTACTTTCCAACTAACACTTAAGGCTGGGTCACACTGCGGCTACCGCAGCCACGACGGACTGCATCCAGTGTGTCACCTCGCAAATAACTCTATAGTTTACAACTAGCTGCACTCTGTGTGGCCCAGCCTTAAATCTTGTGAACCTCATAAAAAGATTTTGCAACATCCTTTCAATTTCAAGAATAGAAGAGAAACAAATCTCGTCAATTTCTTTTTTTTTTCTTTTTTTTTTGTTTCAGTCAGTCAATCAGTCGAAAGACTATAATCAGATGTGTTGAGAGATTTACTGGCTTTTAAGAGTGGCAGGGCCAGCGCCCTACCCTCTTTTAGTTCGGGAGCAATTTCTGTGAAATTTACGAAGAAAAGCTTCGATTTTTTTCTGAACTTCTAATAAGGTTTTGAGTATTGTGTTTGTATAATTCAAAACTATCTTTTGTTTAGACGCTGCTGTGGGACCCGCATTCGTGTTGAAATGTCAAACGGTCGCACTAGAAGGGATCGCCGATTCTCTAGGTATAGACTATTATATTTTTTTCTTTCAATTATTTACCTTTCATTACATTTGGGGCCTACACACTGCTTAATTTGCGGGATATAACATATTACCATGTCCCTTGTAATTAGCTAAATTAAGATTATATGCCTTTTCTAATGCTGATTTAATTAATGTGACTCTTACAGAAACATTATTTAGTTAATTACTTTCTAAATTTCGAATATTTAGTATATCAGTGTGTGCATTCCAAACACTAGTGGAAATTTTTCTAAAACTTGTATTTCTGAGGTGTAATATTATTTTTTATATAAATCTGATCTGAGTAATTTCTTAGCGACTTGTAAGGAGATACTAAATGTGGTGGGTGTTGGAACGTTTGCAGGTCCATTTTATCAACCAACCACCAACACACCAACGACCTCACCACATCTCTTCACAACTACGGCTCGTTTACCGATAAGACATCCGCGAACGCCGCTCGCAACAACCCGCTCTACTTCTACGATTGGCTCTCCAAACTACTACGCGCAGCCGGAGTCACCAACTGCGTCCCCTTAACTACCCTCTTGACAGCCATCACCTAGTCCTACCAAATCCAACACCTGGACATTAAATATGCACTTGATGAGAGCCACACAACGTAGGCACCTACCTCCCTGAACGCCTTTGCAAATCCTGATTCCTGATGCTTCGACTGCACACACATCGTCACCGAGGCACCGTGCTAGAAATACAACCTACCTGGCGATCAACTCTCCCGTGTCACCACAATTCGTTCTCAAAACTTCCAATTAAAGCCGATCGACGGAAGATAACATTGAAAATTACAAGTTAAAGTCCCTTCGGCCTCACAGCAGCCCCAACGGTCAACCTTCGCAGGCTCACCAAGTCTCGGTACATTTTGAATCCTATACTTAGCACTACCTTACCTTTACCTGTATTTAGCACTAGATATTTGTTGGCGTTTAGGTATTTATTAGGGTTTCACTGTAATGTAGAACAAAAGTAATTTGATTAACTTGTGGTCATTTTTAAAATAATAAGACTTGAATAAATTTAAGAACTAGAGATCCAAACATACTTACGGGGTTGAGAATACATAATTTGCATTAAAAAGTAGATTCTCGCGATGTCCGATTTTCAAAATTAAAGCTTTCCAGTCTAAAATTTTGGCCTGTTTATTTAAGTCTAACGTAAATTAATGGATGATTAGCAGGTCACGCAGTCGTAGCCCCCGCCGCCGTTCCTTCTCCCGAGGAAGGTCGGGGTCCCCACGTCGTTCACCGTCTGTCCGTCGTCGCTCCCCATCAGTTCGCCGCTCGAGGTCCCCCCGCGAACGCAGGAGCCGATCTGACAGCAAGACCAGGTAATACGTAAGTCTTATCAATTATTATATTACTATGAGTAAGCCAAGCGTATTATTGGCTTACTCTTATTAAGCTAGTCTATATTTATTATTTACTCGAGTTACCAATAACTTGGTATTTTATACATATAACATATCATGCCCAAAATTATACGAAAGTTAGGCTGAACTTGCGTCTGGCCAAATTGTCATCTAAAGACAGGAAATCATTATTATAAAGAGAATTTATTGTATTTCAAAAATAGTCAAAAGTATTCATTCCTTTGCAAAAAATTACTAAAAATTTTATTTTATTTTTAAACCCCCATTCCCAAAGTGCAAAAAATACATTTGAAGGGATTCATAATCAGAGGAATATTTTTTGTAAATGAATGGTGATGTGATGTAGTTGACGCATCTTAGCCAGGTTTTGGGCATTCTTTTTCATCTGCATTGAGAATTGAGATAATATCCATCATCATCATATAAAATTTCATACAATATTTTCCTTACTATTTTGATATAGGACGGAAAACTTCGATATTGAATAGAGCTAGATTTACTTGTACGGACTCTCCTGACAAGATTTTTTTTTGTTAGCCTGTTTCGTCTCAGTGCTGGGCAAAGGCCTCCCCTTTAATCTTTCGACCATATTTATCCTGGGCAAGCTCTGGCCACTTGTCGTCAAAAGCATCCAGATCATCCCGCCACGTCTTAGGACGACCTGGACGCCGACGACTATTTTCTGGGCGTAACAATTTTTGTCCACCTATCTTGGTGCATTCAACAGACATGCCTGACAAGATAAAATAATATAATACTACAAATCACAATAGACTATTTAGGCCCGATTCGACCAAACGCGAGTAAATTTTATGCTTAGATTAAGTCGCCGGTTACTCTAGAGTAACCTGATTTTGCGTTTTACCAACCCTAATCTATGAATAAGTTGAGAGTAAATTTTACACAGCCAATTTTGACGGTATAAAGCTTATACCGAGACTAATGAAATGTCAATGTCACATAATTAAAAAAATTTAAGAAAAAAAAACCTAACAAATTAAACAGTTCCTCACGATGCAGTAAGTACGGATACAACGACCTCTTTCTTTACATTCGTTTTTTTTAGTATGGGTTTAGTGTGAAGTTATTATGGGAGTAAACGCTAAGAGTAAAATTGTTCCTTGTATAGTTACTCTTCTATAAATCAAAGTTTGGTCGAATCCGGCCTCAATAGATGTTATCAAAAAGAAAAAGTCAAATAACAGTTAGTTACATGTTTTGATGTCATCAAGTTTTGAAGTAACATTATTTTATTTTCCAGATATTAAAAAAATGGACCAACATTCAAGAACATGTACAATTGGACAAATATGAACTTTATTTATAGTAGTGTGAATGTGGATTGCATGTTTGAAGTACCTAGATTACGTACTACCCTGTTTGCTCGGACAAATTTGTAGCTTAGGATTAAAATAGCTCCTTTATTGTCTTTGATAAACTGTCTAATTTTTCGTAGATATTGTATAAAGTTATTTTACAGTTGTATAAATTTTGTGAGCTGCTACTCGTGTACGTATTAAATTAGAATTATTTAGGATTAATTACTTTTAAGATTAACTATTAATGACCTGAATATACGAATTTGGGAAAAAAGTTGTCTGTTTCATTGAATAACATAGTTATCAACAAAAAGAAAAGAACCAGGAATAACACAACCAATATTGGAAAAAAAATTCAGTTTTAATCAGTTTCAGTCATGTTTCAGTACATAACACATGTATAAAAATAGATATATAAGAAACAAAGACAAAGGTAACTTAACAACCTCAATAGATTTTCGATTTCTATTAAAAGTCTAAAATTAAACAATTTTGAATAAAATATTGAATACATAGAACCAGGAATAACACAACCAATATTGGAAATATTTATCAGTTTCAGTCATGTTTCAGTACATAATAGAGGTATAAAAATAGATATATAAGAAACAAAGTCAAAGGTAACTTAACAAAAAATAAATAAAAATTTCTTTATTTGAGAACAACAGTGATACATTTACATCAAAGGGTTGGGTCCCTGACTCCCAATATTGAATAACCGTGCATTGGGAGCCAGATTCCTCCTCAGGTAGGTACTAGATAACAATAGTTGTTAGTATTTAATCTATCTTATCAATAACAGTAATAAAACATATAGGTAGTTGAGTCACGCTTGTCATAGTGAGAGTGAGAATTCGTGCTTTTATTATTTACGCGCGCCAGAGTTAGTACCTATATATTATATATTCTTTGCCAGAATAGATGTGAGTGTGCATTGTAGGTGTGTGTGAACAACCTCAATAGATTTTCGATTTCTATTACAAGTCTAAAATTAAACAATTTTCAATAAAATATTGAATAGGTACATGACCGTGAGCATATGCTATGCTATAAATACATAGATTCAATAATTGTATAGAGATTTGTTTTATAAATACGTTTTATACACATCGTTTTATAAATCATTAATATAAAAATATTTATTGTATACGTCATAAACTTAATATTTACGCTACAACTTGGACATTATAATATAATTTAGCATCATAGCTTAGAAACAGCACAACATTGTTGTTATATTATAAGGGGTGTTAGTTAGGGCACAGATAATATAATACTATAGTTAGGGTAAACAGTTGCATTAATTTAAGGGGTGTACCAATGATACTGGACATCTCCCTAAGAAACCTATAAGAAATTCGCATTTTTTTTTACTTTTCATACAAACGTTCGATTAGCTGATTGCATTTAGTATGGGAAGTCTACAATTTTTTTTTTTATGTTTTTCCTATAGTTTTCTTAGGGAAATTCGTTCAGTATCATCATATCGATTGTTGAATGTCAAAATCATGTATCCGCTCGATAGTACATATATCTCTTTTTATGCAATACTATTGGTAAACAGCAATACTATCGATAGCATCGATAGTTTCGATCGCTGCTAACCAAGGAAGTATCAATAGTATTGCTCTCCAATAACGAATAGACAATCGATACTATCGATAGTTTTGTACTATCGATAGTGATATTTATTTCGATGGTATTGCACTACCCATTATGCCTGCATACTGAATGCAATACTATTGAAATAATTATCAGTATCGATAGTCTATTCGATATTGGAAAGCAATCCTATCGATACTATCGATTGATCATTAGATGGCAGCGATCGAAACTATCGATAGTATTGCTGTTTACCGATACTATTGCAGTAAAAGAGATATCGATTGTCCTATCGAGCGAGTACATTATTTCTCACCTATCGATAGACAATCGATATTTGGCCTATCGAGCGGCAACACTAATGGTAATGCATGCAACTGTTTACCCTAACACCCTGTATAACAATCAGATTGAAGTACTGGACAGGACTTGAACCCGCAACTCGCCCATCTGGAGCTGTGCTCACGTCCATAAAGGACTTAAAGAGATTGAAAAATTCAAATCCCGTACAGTACAAAACTTATACAATCTTTATGTTTTACCTTTTCTGGATAGTTCCTGATAATCTAAACTGACAGATAATTGATGTATAGCCATTTCAAAAGAGAACTGGTGAAACATTGCCTTAATCTTGTTTTAAACTAACAGGTCTCTGCTTTCTACTTACAAAGAAATCAAAGTACACATACGTACCAACAGCAACAAAAACTGTCCCGATAACATGCAAAAATGTCAGATTATTCTTAAAAACTACGGACGAAAACATTAAAGAAACAAACTTTCTTAAAGTTAAAATGAATGTAACAGTCACAGATGTTTCTTTCGTTGCCAATTCGTGGACGGAATGTGTGCAGTAAAATTGGGAAATAATGTTTATCGCTATGATAAACCACACATCTAATGGAAGACTTAACGCTGTGTCCTGGAGTTGTGGATAAATTCCCAGGAATAATGGTAGTGGCATCGCATGGGTATAAAACAGCATCTGAAAGAAAGTTATATTATTGGACTTTTCATAGTGGTAGTACAGGATCCTTCTCAAAAGTTGTCGGTTTCGGAGGATAATATAAAATTAAATAATTAACTCCATGCCATGCGACTAATAGTCCACTTAATGAATGGCTCATAAGGGGATGTAGAGTGCGTGAGCTGGGACCTAAGCGATTTCTTCTTAAATTTGTTCAGGGTTCTTAGGGAGTAAACATACTACAAATCCTCATCACTAAAAACATACCTCCTCTAGGAGTCGTGCAGGAGTGGGGGGAGGAGGTTAAAGTTCTCACTTTTGGTTTTTTCGCGAATATATCCAAAACGGTGCGTCGTAGAGAAAAGTGGTCTATGTGAAAATTTCAACCTTATACCTATTACGGTTCAGGTAATGCTCATCGCGCTGAATAATACAGAATTATACATAAAAATCATACAAAGGATAATGAAAAAACTTAAGGAGGGGCCTTGAGTTTTTTCTGTATCCGCTACTGGCCCGCTAAAGACTGTCAGCATATTATTCTTATGTTTCTAAAGGTGTCTTACACACCGAACCCTTCACCATTTCTATATAATTTGTATATTCGGGCTGTGTAGGCAGTTTCATTGTGTAGACACTAAGAAATAAAACTTTACCTCATCAGGATTCTTCCCAAACTTCCCATACAAAATTTCCTGCTGTAATCCAGTGAAAGCGCCAATTAATAACGTAGAGACCAATATAAAAACTCCGATACACCAGTAAAATAATTCTCCCTTATTCTGTTCTACTACTGTCGCTCCTCCATACATTGCTAGGGCTACTCCAATGGTAATTAGGATGGAGCCGACGCATTTAGTCAGCTTTGGTGCTTGTCTCTTGGAGTACCAGGAAACTAGCATGCTGGCTGGGGAAGAGGCGGATCTGGAAAATGATATCAATCACTACTAGGTATAAAAAACTAGTAAGTACTACATAGTCCAAATAGAAAAATAAATAACTACAAATTTAAGGTTTTTTTAGTAGATGGAGTAGTCTTCGACCAAAATAATAGTTTTAAAATAATAATATATATATATATATACCTATTATTTTGGTCGAAGAGTACAGTGCCTTGGCAGCAGCCGACATAGGTGCAGCCAAAGCGCAATTACAACGCCCGATATTAAGAGACGACAAGCCGTCAAACATCTGTCTTCATGTGGTCTCAATCAATTGATAATAAACTCGATGACTATTGAAATAGATTTGAAAATAGCGTTCAAGAAATAATGCGAACACGTCACAGAGACAGGGATCTCCTGAACGCTATTTTCAACTCTTATTTCGATGACCATTGAGTTAATTATCAATTGATTCATGAAAACTGCTCGAATCGCTAGGCATGCGCTGACACTTACAGTACTAATTTACCATAAGGGTGTATTCACATGATTCGATATTTTTTTCGCGCGAGCTTTGTTTAAGCGTTGTCGCCTACGAGCAGAACTCTTCAGAAGCCTTATGCAATTTGAATTTGACTATTGTTCAATAAAGTACATATTTTAACGCGCGACGCGTGCGCTGGGAGAGTACTATTACTACTAATAATATATAATATAATTTATTTATCACAAAGATATACTATCCGATATATCTTGGACGTTACTAAAGCTGTTCTAAGAATAAGTGTTTCAAATCTGTTTCTGTAATTCAAACAAAAGCCTTAAATTAGCTGGTATTTGAAATGGAGTATACATACTGGCTAAGGGTAAAGTATAATATTTTGTACCCTATCTGTAACATTGGTACACACGGTGACACATCAAGCTATACATAACCAGCATGAGCAGCAATGAGCTGGCCACCTGTAAGGTTGAATCACAATTATAATGTCACATAGTTTGATGTCTCACTGTGTGTACACAACACATACAATTTAAGGAAACAAATGAAATGAATCAATTATATTCATCACTTGACACATCTTACCATCCTGACCCATTTGCTATGTCAAGTTTTCTACAGAAATAATAACTGATAATATCATTGACTTAAACGCTAACGATAGACAAGCCCTTTCATAGAAAACTTTAATATGGTTCCCGTACCGCATTGATGTTCCTAGTTTACTTCGAACTACACTGACCTGCAAAACTAAGTACTACACTTTTAATATTTCATTTTTTTCTGAACTATAGAAATTAGAGATTTAAAATAAAAAACGTTTTAAAGCCAATGCTATCAGCTTTCTTTGTTACTATTCTTTGTAAATTAAACTCTTTTGGAGACCTTTTTATTAAAGCATATTTTGTGTACTTAAAAAGTTATTGCTATTTTAAAAGTGTGATACTTAGTTTTGCAGGCCAGTGTATATGGGAATGACGGCAAGTGTCATTTTGTGTGACATGTTGTTTCTATGAAAGGGCTTGTCTATCATTAGCAGTGCTCGGAATAGGTAGTGCAATTTAGGGTTAAGTTGTGAATATTTGTGTGATGAATATTAATATTTCTATTCAATTCATGGGTGTTTGTATCTACACCAGGCGTGCACCCTGTTTAATATACAATGCATAAAATTTTATGCCCTGTATAACTGTACTGTACAAACACCCATGAATCAAATACAAATATTAATATTCATCATAAAATATTTGCAACTTTACCCTAAATAAATAACGCTTACAGGCACATACAATGTAATTATCCCAAGCAAGCACTAATAGGCTGTTTATTATGGAAATCATACAACAACTGCACAAACATTCAAACATCCATGACCGACCTGGGATTCGAATCCAGGACCCTGGACCCTAAATTGAAAGAAAGAAAGAAAAATTATTTAATTGCAATACCTATTCCGATCACTGATGATTAGATTGTAAGTCAATGGATAGTATGTAGTTTTGTGAAAAGCTGAATTGATTTGGAGGGTACTACATACTGCACAGCAGTGCGATGGTTGGTTAGTACGATCGCTGTTGGTCTCAAAATATGAAACGTTATAGTGTGCTAACACCGTCAGAATGTGATATAAATCATCCCACTATGAATGGTTCTTGAGCAAACTGGCCATATTATTTTAAGGACCTACGCCGTAGGTCCGCCACAAATAGGCCGTAGTGCAGAAGGACCCACGTAACGAGCCGGTTCAATTGCATTTCACCTATGCTCATGACCTACCGCGCGCGTCACCGAAAACCTTACGGCTGCGCGTGACCCACGACGCAAGTCACATATATCGTTTCAACGTTACGATTGTAACCACCTATGAGGGGGGTCAAGTTCTATTGCATTTCACCTGTGCTCATTACCTACAGCGTGTGTCACCCAAACCTTACACCAGTGCGGGTGACCCACGAGGTGAGCCGCATTGGTCTCCTAACGACTGTGCGCACAACCCAAAAGGGGCGTCAGTTTTAGCACTGCGTGAGGATCAGCATTGGATTTGAGGATTAAGCTTAGCAGCGAAAGTGTTATGAGAACTTGATTAAATTGGAATCCACCATAGGCCATCAAGCCCTTATATTACATAACATTGTGTTATCAGGCACACAAGTTTCACGGGGGTCTGACTAGATTAGATAAACAAGGTGAAACTGAAAATTAAATGCTAACACAATAAAATTTTGTCAAAAAATGTAGTCTCAAATTACCTTATAATCATGTGCAGCGTAGAAGGAACATGCAAAGCGTAAACATAGTTATTGGCCACACTTGTTAAAAAAAATAAAGCCACAAGCAGAGCATACTGGCTTAAAGGCACTTTCGGTTTTATCTGAAATTTATTCAATTATTAGTACAGCTGTTATGTGGAAAATGGTATCTTATCTTGTTGTGGGGGCTGGCAAGCCAGCAACACTTCGACCCAGTGGGATCTTTTGTGTTAGCCCCAATACTTTTTGTTTTCTTCACCCTTCAAATACATGGTCAATGGAGGAGGCAACACCATTGAGGGGAAGAAACCTAAGATCTCCCGGTTTCGGGTATCCATCTCCGAG
Organism: Agonopterix arenella; assembly: GCA_927399405.1. NCBI lineage: Eukaryota > Metazoa > Arthropoda > Insecta > Lepidoptera > Depressariidae > Agonopterix > Agonopterix arenella. Next base: position 2,751,785 of record OV656692.1, read on the forward strand.
GAGGCACATGCGTTTTACCGCCAGGACATCACAGTCACAAAGAACATGCTCCATAGTCTCTTCATCCTCTCTGCATGCTCTGCAGCTGGGATCCAGGGTGAGTTTCATTTTGTGCATCATCGCACCTGTAGCGTAGTGCCCAGTGAGGGCTCCGACTATGGCACGAGCCTTGCTCCTGCTATTATTCAGTATGAATCTTGAGACGCGAGTTGTCACATTGCTGATAAAGTTTTTGGAGTGTTAAATGGTGGAAAATGGTAAATGAAATACTTAATTTATTCATAAAATATTAATTTCCAACTTAAACACTGACCAAAAATCGCAAATTATAATTAAATGCGTGTCGATCTTATGATAAATTTTGTTTTCGGAACTTTAAAGATCGGAACAGAAACTACTTACCGTACCGAATTTTGAAGTGAAAATAAATCCTTGGAGGGAAATGAAGAAGAACTGGAGAAAGGTAATTAGGTTTGCGGCGTATGGAACTCTTGCCATAAGAAGTTCCATGAGGAAAGCACTCGAGCAACATCCCCCAAATACGTGAAGAGTAGTTTTACTAATAAACATTTTTGATATTTAAAATAAGCTTTGAAAACACTTAAATAAAACTAGTAACATAATAAATATAGGACGGATGTTAATTTCAGATCTAATAAGGTTATTCCACAATTTACATTTAATATATTACTTAGCAAATAATAAAAATAAACTTTTATGAACTTCGCGGCCACAACTTTACCATTGCCAGCCACGCAACAACAAACTTTATGACGTTGACAGTAGCTGTCAAATGAAACTTATTGGAATTCGTTTACTCACATTTTGGTCTAAAGAAAGAGATAACGCTATTTGAAAATTTCTCGTTCTTGTATATAGTCCGAACATTTTCTATGCTAAAAAACGGAACCAAAAAATCGGAATCGGATACACACACAGACACTCAACAAAAAGGTCACCCTTATGATTTCTCTACTCGCGCGCGACGCGCCTTTGCGGCGACAAGTAGTAAGTATGGAAAAAAGTCGAGTCGCGCGCAAGTGCAAGTACCTAAAGAGAAATCATAGGATAGGTATAAAAAAGCAAAACCAAAAAAATTTGAATCGGATACACACACAGACACACAACAAAAAGGTCACCCTTATGATTTCTCTACTCGCGCGCGACGCGCCTTTGCCGCGACAAGTAGTATGGAAAAAAGTTGAGTACCGCGCAAGTGCAAGTACAAAGAGAAATCATAGGATAGGTACTAGCAGGGTGAAGACTGAATGTTATTATTCTTGATTAAGTAAGCCGACCAGCCCTTAGCATCACAAACCACAACCAGTTTCGTCGCCTAAAATGCAGTCAAGGTTTGCATAGATTATTCTTATGGTTTTTGCAAAACTGTTTGCCGGCTATTACGTAGGTACACACGGCGACACATCAAGCTATACAAAACCAATATAAGCTGGTCGCGAGACGTTACACGTTACTCGTCCTACGCGCGGCCAGCTTATTTTGGTTTTGTATAGCTTGATGTGTCGCCGTGCGTTCGGTAGCTAACATGTCCACCAGGTGTCTGATTGCGCTTAGTTAAAACATCGAAGTTCTATCCTTATCCAATTTTAGTTCTAATTACATTGTAATCCACTTACTATTCAACTGTGCTGAATTATGCATCGCGCTAAACTCTTATGTAACTGACAGCCAATAACGTCTGAGCCGATCTGTCAAAACGGCTCTAACGGCTGTACCGGAATTAGCGCAATACCAAATGTGTCAAAAGTTATGGTCCGTACGTAGTCCCATAACGTTTCAATCAACAAATATTTACCGCGATTGCAGCCCTGGGCGGAAGTCTTAAACAATTTAATAGTGAAGTAACTATTAAATAATCTGTGACCTGCATGGCTTAGCATGGCAGCAGCGTGATAAAAGCAGCGATTACACTTGCAGTTGGTCGGACCTAATTTAGGCATACATTGCTGGCTTTGATCGCTACACTTTAAAATATAGAAAACAAATCCAGCAATGTATGCCGATATCGGCTCTAAATGTTGAGTAATGTAATTGCTGCTATAGAGCGCTATCATACCTTCGCTCCCTTTCTATTTGCGCGCAAAACAACGAAATTCACGTGACGTACAACATGCAGCTACTGGGCGGCGGCAGGGGTAGGTACTCTAGGTACCTAGTTAATGACAAAACTTAAGCGCATCTTCAATGGAAAAGTCTTGGCTGGATACGATAAGTCCTTGCACTAGTCTGTTTAGTATCAATTCTTTTATACAAGATATCTCACGGTGAACAAGAGAAGGCGGCGAGATTTCGATTCCTTTTCATCGCATCACATCGTACCTATTCCATCCTGGACAAGGTGTTGGGTGGGCAAGGGCAAGCACCTTAACTAACTGGAGGTGGAGCATAGAAAACAGAAGAGACCCTCGCTCCGGGTCGTACCTGGTTCAACACATTTCCCTAGCCTTACAGCGTGGAAACGCCACGAGCGTGATGGGCACATTTCAACTGGGTTCGACTCGAGGCGGGCTCTTTGACTGTGTTATTTTGTTTAGTCTAGTTATATTTTAGTTTAAAGATATTTTAGTTTTAGGGTATTTTAGTTTTAAGATATTTCAGTTTTATTATTAACGAGCGTTAACCCGCGACTTCGTCCGCACAAATTATATACCAGATTTTAAGTCAGATCATAAGCTATCTAACAAAAAAAGTTTCATCAAAATCGGTTCAGTAGTTTTTGCGTGATACTCGTTCAAACAAACAAACAAACACCCAAACAAACACACAAACAAACAGAAAGACAAAAAATCCAAAAATTGGTGAAATGGAATCAGGGACACCTAAAAACCATATCGTAACTTTTTTTTTGTTAATATCTTCAATGTACAGACAAACTTCCTGTTACAGTTTTATAATAGTACGAGCGTTAACCCGCGACTTCGTCCGCACAAATTATATACCAGATTTTAAGTCAGATCATAAGCTATCAAACAAAAAAAGTTTCATCAAAATCGGTTCAGTAGTTTTTGCGTGATACTCGTTCAAACAAACAAACACCCAAACAAACACACAAACAAACAGAGAGACAAAAAATCCAAAAATTGGTGAAATGGAATCAGGGACACCTAAAAACCATATCGTAACTTTTTTTTTGTTAATATCTTCAATGTACAGACAAACTTCCTGTTACAGTTTTGTAATAGTATAGATAGATAGATAGATTATGTAGTGCCTATACATTTGTACTGTTAGTGTAAGTTGTTGAATAGACCTACTAGTATCTAGTAATAGATACTCTTTCTTATACTCACAAAGTACTCTGTGCTTATACTGTGCTACTAGTACCTACTTTACTGACGTAGGTACCTACTCAAGGAACCTACTCTATGTTACCTATGTAGGCAAGACTTATGTAGGAAGCCCAAATAGCTAATGTGATAGCTGTGTGGCGACCACCTAACAAAACTCTAATCAGATTCTTATAAGAAACTACAAAAGTTAAAGAGTTTGAAAGTGAGGTCACTTAAAAGTGGATAGATACTAAAACTATACGCAAACTAAAATGCCGCGACGCAACAACCGTCACAATCACAATATACCGGTTGCTAATGGCAATACCAAACCAAACCAAACAAGATTTCAAGTCCGCTTTGCCGCGCCAAAGCGCGCAGACGTGCTGCTTCCTCGCCAAAATGTTCAATGCGGTTAAACGAAACAACAGATATTCAATTTCGAATTAGAACTGTTATTTTTGACGTGAAAAAAATCTGCCGTTTTTTTGTTCTGTGCGAAAATAACCTTGTGTGGTGGTCGTATGTTAAAACTAGTTTTTTTTTATACACGATGCAAACGATTCTGAATTTTAAGTCTATGTTTAGTGTGTACGAAATTGTACTGTTGGAAAAATGTTGACAGGATTCATAGTGTTTTCTCTTTTACTTTTCCACACATTCCCTTCTGGTGAGTAACCTTTTATATAGTTACCTATCCCACGCGACAAAGAATATCTACAAGATATCTACTAGATATTTTGTAGACAATTACCTAGATATTTTTTAGATGCCCTATTTATTAGATATTTTGCAGACATTTTTGCTGTTGGGGACTTTTATTATTTTTAACGTAATCTGAAACTAAACTTCGTAAATGTTAATTTAATCACCTATCAACCTACCTACCACAAAAAAAACCAATGCAACGATAACAGGATTCATTAATTTAATTGAGCTAAGGCTGCGGTTTCCACAGCCAAACCAACAAAGTCATTATTCGATTGGTCATTGGTCAATAGTAGGTATCTAATGTACCGTTGAATGCTAAACTGTTATTAAAAATTAACGCTAATAAAATATTTTTTTTCTTCATTTTGCATCTCGATTTTGTAGCTCCGTAAATTTTTTTATAATCATTTTTTTTTAAATGTAATAATTAAATTTAATCTATGCTTTGTGCCTTAACAATAAAAAAAAATGAGCCATTACACCATAACTTTTTTTTTAAAACTTTTTCACCACGAAATATTTTTCTTTTGTTTTGCTAACTAGTAGGTACAGTGAATATCAAAAGTAAACGATTACCTAAAATCGTGCTAGTACAATTTTTTTCATTGTTAGCTTAAGCTGACGTTTATTAAACTGTCTTTCTTGATACATAATATTTCTTAAAATCGATATTTATTTAATATTAATTTCATTTAAAGTTTCGCTAAAGTTAATTGACTTTTGCTGTTGACAGGTAACTACATCAAACGTAACCAACATTTTTTTCATAGGTACGTAATAGGTAGGTATTGGAAATTAAAGAGTGCTTTAAATCTTATTTATATTATGTAGGTACTTAATTAATATTATAATTTAGAACAAATAACGCTTTCGCGTGTTTATCTAGTACTTATTTACCTATTACATAAGATTAAGGACCTGTTTCACCACTTAGCTTATCTAACAGCTCGTTTGACAATATTTTGTATAAAAAAAATGTCATATGATATGTCAAATAAGCTATCAAGAACTTATTCAGAAGTGGTGAAAGAGGCCCTTAATAAATTTGACTTCCTATCTATGAGGTGCCTACATAAACTAAACGTACCTAACGTAACATTACTAAATACAATGAATGAATGAATGAATGAAATATAGGTACTTTACAGCTTTACACCAAACAATAAAAATAAATATTATACATTGCACAACTGAACCGTTCAGTTGAATGACTGAACTTTGTGCGTACGTTACCTTAGGCATCAAAAGATAAAGTTTCACTGAGGTTAAAATTCTTGAACAGTGTTCATCTTTTGATGCCGATGATGCCGACTGTACACATGTAAACTCCTCCGTAATACGCTAGTTGAGAAATAACTGCGGTAGGTTAACAACCACGAAAATAATTTACCTCGTCGATTTTCGTTTGCGCAGTCCCCCGACAAAACCCAAAGTCCGACTTTGCACCCTTTGATTGCTAAACGACTTTCAAATAGCAGCGAGCGAAAAGGGCGCGAAAACAATATAAGCCAATCGCAAGGGAATGAAGGTGGCAACCTGTGTTCAAAGGATAGCCTAAACAGCCTAAACTTTTGAAAAAGTCTGTATTACGTTAACATGCACGTACCTTATAAGTTGAAGTCACTTTTACAGTTGCGATCTAAAAGTGCCATCTTTGAATTTTTCCTGTATTTAATCAGATTATACTTCGGTGAGTGTGCCCAAGAGCTAAATGAGCTCATCCCGCCTTCCCCTTTCTACTATCGGACTTCCAAACGCACCGCGGGATATCACCCCTTTTTGGTTGACATCCCACATATCCGCACCAAGCGCCTTTCTGAATCTTTTATAATGCGCACAGCCAAGGAGTGGAACGCCCTGCCTGCGTCAGTATTTCCGAGCGCTTACAACCCGAATTCCTTTAAAGTACGAGTGAATAGGCTTCTTCTGGGTGAGCTCGCTACATCTTCGACCCCATGTTCGTCCTGAGGACTAGATTGAGTTCAAGAGCAAACCCATACGCAATAAAAAAAAATTTTTTATTTGCAGCTAATTCTAAGATAAGAAGATAAAAGTAAAATACCTACTTACCTACCTAATATTATGTTATTGCAGTCATACCTATACCTACTACCTACTACCCTATTGTAGGAATCTGTCATAGAAAGGTAATCACTTTTTCAGGATGGAATGGAATTATACATGTAAAGTGATGATACCTACATGTTATGTCAAAACAATTTATTGTTTACTATTACGTTAAGTTTGCATAGCAAGTTAACGTAATGGTCTTTACTGCCATTAGTTTTAGTGTGCCACATAATGCTAATTGAAATGTTTTTCCTACCGTAGTTACCACTTACGACATAGTCCGTAGATAATGTTTCCTAAATGGTTAGTAAAGTAGGCGAGGATCATCATTGTCTTGCCCATTTCCCATTATTTTGGATCGGCGCAATATGTCAGCCTCTTCCATTCATCTCTCTCGTTTCAACACTCACTTCTTTTTCACACATATCATCCATCTTTTCTTCGGCCTCCCTCTCCTACTACAGCCATCCATATTCATACTTAACACTCGTCTCGTAACATGACACTCGTCTCTCCGCATTACATGCCACGATAATCTATTACCCTGCAATTTTTCCGTCATAGGCGCTACTTTCAAACTTCCTCTAATATACTCATTCCTAATCTTGTCCATTCTAGTTACACCACACATCCATCTCAACATTCTCATCTCAGCTGCATGCAATCGTTTCTCATCCGTCCCTTTTGTGGCCGAACACTCTGATCCGTACATAACGATAGGTCTTATATATTTTCCCCTTCAATTTGAGGGGGATTCCGGAGTCGCAGATCGTTCCCGTGATCTGCCGCCACTTCATCCACCCTGAGTTGATTCGGTGCTCCACGTCCGAAAGTAGGCGAGGATGACTTGGTAATTATTATTAATACCTACTGGAGAAGACATCGACAAAGTTTGTGCGCAAAGAAAAGAAAAGACAATTTTAGGAGACGTGCCTGTAATGTGCCAATGCCGAAACCATAAGATACTTGATAAAATTAGATTGGTCGTCGCCGCTTATCTAGATTCTAGGCGACTGCCTAGCCCATGTACTTGGGGCGATCAATTCCTGTTGTTTCAAGATAATTGATAGCAATTAATGCTAATTATAACTCATTGTCGCTTGCTAGTTTCCTGTCGATGTAGCCCAGTCATTTTACGGAGTTTTGTTAGGCGGGGTAGGGAGTAATTATTAATTGGACTCTTAAACTGTAACCGGCACCATTTGGTGACAAAAAGACTATCTTAAAACATATTAAAAAAAAATATAGCTACGCAACATAGAAATCGAAATTGTGTGTCCCAGAAGGCTTTTAAATTAATAATATTAATACCAATGCACCCATTTGACTTAGATTTAACAATATACTTAAATTATTTTTCAGCAAGAAATTGGCATTGAAATTTAAAAAAAGAGGTTTTTATTAGAAAATACAAATGTATTTTTCAAAACCTTCTAAGTAGATAAAAATATTTACACCATTTTTGAATTATGTATAATGGTAAAGCCTTAAATATGTGCAAAAAAAATTTACCATCAGGTTTTTTAGAACGATTTATAATAGCTAAATTTTAAAATTGGAACTGTCGCTGACGTGTTTTTTTTTAATTTTGGTATATTTCTAGGCTCAAATTTATTCTTCAATATTATACTGAAAAAAAATATCAATTGTGAATTAGTCCCGGCTCAAACAGAAAATGACTGGGCTAATGCTGCAGAAAGGGTTTCTCACGCTACTTAATTGTCAAGACCTAGGTCTTTTCTAACTTGTTTGCTTTAGCTATCACAAATCGGATATAACAAGAAAAACTTGATTGGAAATTTTACAATAGGTGATTGAGAATCAATCAATCAGATGAATAAATAAATAACTTTTAACTTTGTCAATAAATTAATGGCTAAATGTGTTTCCCTTTCCATCTTGTTCTTTTTTATTTTGATTCACTTTTTTTTTCTCCATTATCGACAAAGGCCAGTGAACCGAAATGAATAGAGTACAGCATAGTTAACCATATATCTCTATGTAGTTAACTTGTCTAATAATTTTTTATATAAAAAAATATAATATCTAATAAATACCTATACCTACACTACAAAGTATTATGGTTCCAATCGAGTTTTTTGTGTAGGATTGAGGTAATGAAATAAAGATGTTGAACTTACTCCTACAATGGTCAGTTGCGGTTGACCAACTCTTGCATCTACTGGCCGAGGAAAGACTTCCCACGCAGGGGTATGCCGACGACCTTGTAGTAATCATTAGAGGACCGTGTCTAGACACAGTGTCCTCTCTTGTGCAAAGAGCTCTTCACATCATACAGAAATGGTGTGATGAAAACACTTTGTCTGTCAACGCAGACAAAACCGTCATAGTACCATTCACGAACAAACGGGACCTCAGAAAGTTAAGAGTCCCCCGTCTCAATGGGAAAACTATACCCTACTCCAAAACCGTTAAGTACTTAGGCGTAACTTTTGACCAACGCCTAAACTGGAATACGCATATTGAGACCGTCATTCAGAGGGCCAAGACTTCGCTCGGCATCAGCTATCGCATGGCAGGGACTAGATGGGGAATAACCCCTAAAATAGCCCTCTGGCTTTACACCGCCATAGTTAGGCCTATCGTATGCTACGCCACAGCTGTCTGGTACAAAAAGACCCTCCAAAAATCCACAATAGACAAACTCAATAGCCTTCAAAGGACCGCGTGCCTAATCGTAACAGGCGCGATGTCCACCAGCCCTGGGCTAGCCCTTGATGCATTACTCAATCTCCAACCGCTGCACATCTTTGCACAAAGGGAAGCGAAGGCATGCATATTAAGAGTTAACCCAAACAGGAATCGTAACTGGCAATCGAAGTGTCTGATTAGCCTGCAGGAGGATGCCACGTGCCTCCCAGTGCTAAGAATGACCACAGACACTATGATGCCAACTTACAACTTCACCAAAAACTATACTGTTACATTTCCTTCGAGGGACGACTGGCTTGAAGGCCAAACGTCCATCAAAGACAACTGCCTAACCTGGTTCACAGATGGATCCAAGAAAGGCAATGACGTTGGCAGCGGAATATATGGCGAAAACCCAAGATTAGGGCAAATCCAAAATCTTGGCAACTACGCCTCCATATTCCAGGCGGAGGTATACGCCATCACAGCCTGCGCTGAAATTAATTTAAGCAAGCGCTACGTCAACCAACATATCACAATCAACTCCGATAGCCAAGCAGCCTTGCTAGCCATAGATTCTCCGATCATAAAGTCTAAGCTAGTACAGAACTGCGTAGCACAACTGAACGCTCTAGGCAATAACAATCAGCTTGTGCTACAATGGGTGCCAGGACACTCAGACATAGAAGGGAACGAAAGGGCGGATGAGTTGGCCAGAAGGGGCACAGAAAACCACTTCATAGGCCCCGAACCCTTTCTGGGAATACCTAGCAGTCTAACGCGAGATTCTTTGAATAAGGTCAGCTTTGGAGAGGCAATAAAGCTTTGGTGCGACACCCCAGGCATGGGCCACTCCAAAGCACTTATCAAAGGCTACAATCGCAAACTTGCGAACGGTCTCCTTGCCCTCAGCAAGGATCAAATTTGTACAGTAGCAAGGTCACTCACAGGCCACTGCAAATTAAATAAACACATGCACACACTAAATTTAAGTGATACCACCGGCTGCAGATTCTGCAAGGAGGAGATGGAGACTCCTATACACCTCCTATGTGACTGTGGCCCCCTGATGTACAAACGTAGTACTCATCTAGGTAGGCAGGTTCTGACACCAGATGAGATACAAACTATCCCTATCAAAAATCTACTGCGTTTTCTGGCCGCAGTGGGGATTGGTAGAGAACTTTAAAAAGGGCGTTCACAAAGGACCAGCGATGGTCTACGTGGCACAGGCGTGATAAGCCTGTCAAGGCCCAGAATACCCCCAAATAATAATAAATAATAAATAATACTCCTACAACATTTATTAGCAGTAACTGGTTCTCAAAACGAAAACTTGTTGCGTGAACACATTCTATAAATAAGATAAATAATTATAGTATTAGGGTGAAGGGCTACTTTTCAAGATACATAGAACGATGGTTAAATCTATTGATAGAAGGTTGATGAAGGCTCGTCTTTAAATAAAAAGACAGGCCATTTAGAAAATAAATTTAATACATCGATAAAACTTTTTAAATTTATTTGGGCGAGGGGCAAGGGAGATTGCCCAGCAGTGAGATGAAATAGGATAATACAAAAAAAGCGTTGGGATTAGTGGGATTACTAGGGAAAAAAATGGATTCCAATTAGGTAGGTACCTTTACCCAAAGTCTATGCCAACTTCCTGTGGAATTGTTTTTTTTTTAATGTGATCTTTTTACAGACAGATGAGACAGATATAAAAAATTATAAGTAAATTAGCTAGAATAAATGAAAAAAATCTATTATTTTAGAAACGATTAAATAAAATTTCAATGCAAACGACGAAGCATGGACTGCCTCGTGCAGATTTTTTATCAGCTTTATTTTTCTTGGCGACAATTAGGCTTGCATGTGGATGTAACGCAATTAGTACTGGATTGGCGATTGTGTTCATCCGTCTCACATATAAAAATACCGCAAATCAAGCAATTTTCATCCTTGAGCCGTTCACATTAAAGTTCTGACTGGGTGTTTCTTTAGTAAAATGAATAAAAGGAAAAATGTTTTGCAATAGTCTGAAACCATAGACACAGATTTTAAAAGCACAAGAGCCTCATTTCTATTTTTAAATCTGCGTGAGTTTGTAGTCCGGTGCCTCTTTCTATATCGGTTTAAGCATAAGGTTTTAGAAGAGGACAAAGCGTAAACTATCAAGTTACAAGAGTTACTTTTCATGGTTCTAAAACCGTACCAGAAAGCGCAGCATGGGTAGACCTGGTGAAGTACCCGGCGGGTACCCGTAGGAGAGCAGCGCAGGACCGGTCGTTGTGGCGATCCTGTGTCCTGCAGTGGACGTCCATTGGCTGAGATGATGATGGTTCTAATAAGAAGACTTCTACTGCTGGACAATTAGGAGCGCCACTACGATCGGTCCTGCGCTGCCGTCACCAACTGGTTCCCGCAGCCTTCACCAGGTCGTCGGTCCAGCTGCAAAAGTCTGAGGGTGTCTGAGGTCTGAACTCATTGTGATACCCACTATAAAGTTATTAACCACGAGCGTTAACACGCGACTTTGTCCGCACAAATTATATACTAGATTTTAAGTCAGATCATAAGCTATCAAACAAAAAAGTTCAGTAGTTTTTGCGTGATGCTCGTTCAAACAAACAAACACACAAACAAACAAACAGACAGACAAAAAATCCAAAAATTGGTGATATGGAATCAGGGATACCTAAAAACCATATCGTAACTTTTTTTTTGTTAATATCTTCAATGTACAGACAAACTTCCTGTTACAGTTTTATAATAGTTTAGATTCACCTTTTATCCAACATTGGTTTCAAGATTTTTTTTAAAATCTTTATTGAAGAGCAATGGGCCTGAGGCCATGTCGCTCTGTGGGATTTCTCGAGGATAACCTAGATGAATGCCTTTGATGAAGGCTTTCCTAGATATTATAATTATAGGATCTAATTGCAGATTGTTTTTTTAATCCGATTGGGTTTCCTTGTTTTTTCCTACCAAGTAATAAATTATTTAAAAAAGATTGCTAGGTACCTTAGATCATGCTATGGCACCTATTTATTTATTTTTCAGAGACAATTTTCGCTAGGTCAACTATCAACAACTGCAAGTACGTACCTACTTAAGCAGCGATGACATTACCCAACATTTAGGGCAGATTTCAGCATACATTGCCGGGTTCGTTGTCTCTATTTTAAAGTGTAGCTATCAAAGCAAGCAATGTGTGTAATCGCTGCTTTACATACTGCAATCTGCACACTGGCTGGCCTGGGTTTGAATCTATCTTAAGGTAAATGCTTAAATTTCAGCTATAAAAAACAACCAAATCATTCTAGAAAATAGCTCATAAATTGTTCATTTATTGTCTCGTTCATGTCGTAGGGAAGTATCCACCTGATTTTATATGATCTCTCAGTTCTTCACATATCGTAGGTATCTGAAGATTTCAACAGGAGGGTGATCGCGCTAATTTAAAACATCCAAGTTCAATCCTAGTCCAATTTCAGTTCTAATCACATTGCAATAAAATTACTATTTAACTGTGCTGATTTCCGTATCGTGCTAAACTTGACTTTTTTACTATGAGCCATCTGTCAAACCGGCTCTAACGCAATACCGAATGTGTTAAAAGTTATGGTTGGCACGCGGTCCAATCATAGTTCAGTTGCAATTTATTTAGCGCGATTGCTCTCCAGTGATTCACTTCAACTTTGTTGAAGAACTTCGACAGTCTATTTAAAATTTTGGCGCGAATTTTAGCAGTATCAACGTAAACCGCCCTCGCTATTCCATTCAGCCAGCACGCTCCTGTCAGCTCGCCAGCTTTCAAAACAAACGTCATTCTAAACAAGAATAAAACTGAATTTGTTTTGGCGCGACGTCATCGTCGCCAGTAGCAACTGTGCTATTTTGGTTGTAAGTAGACGTTTGTTGATTATTTGTTGATATAAATTAAATCTTCCTTGTTTGTATTTGATTACCTAGTTTTTGCAGGTAGGTAGGTATCGCGGGTTATAAATCTGTCAGTACAGAATAGATAAAACTAGGTAGCATACCAAACAAGGCGATTGGTTGAACGGTTGAATGCGTGAATGGACAGACAAACTCACTTTCTTTTTTAGATATAAAATATAAGAATTAATTAGTTAAGGTGCGATTACACTACCCAATTAATCAGGCCCGATTTTCAAGCAATATAGGTACTTATGCCAAATTGGGTAGTGTAATCGCATGGGTAGTCCAGGCAGGCCCCAACAGCACGGGTCTGCAAAATATCTAATAATCTAGTTGATATTCTGTGCTGTGTGGAGATGCCTGAGCGATGCCAATCGAGCTGTGACGGAGCAATGGACAACATTTCATTGTTATTATCACAAAATTTTGTTGAATAACACAGCAAAAATATTTTTTTATTTCAATTCAATTCAATTAAACTTTATTTTACCAAAAAAAACATAATATACAGAGAGTAAACAAACAGGACATAAAGAAGGGTACAAAAATAGGCATTATGGCCATAGTTATTGTTACCTTGGCCGGAGAGTATGGTGAAAGTTGATTAAGAAAATTTCAGTTTTTCAGATTGACTAATGTCAAACGATCATCATGATCAAATTTAGATTCAGGTAAAGGAAATGCAGCTCATTTCGTCGCAAAATTGATTTTTCAGTATTTTTCCAATAACTCGAAAAATAATGGATATAAAAATCTGTAAATTTTTATACCAGATGATTGTTTTTACCGTTTCGAAATTTTCAGGGATGGTTCAGAACTTCGGACCATTATTATGAAGGGCCGTTTGGAGATCCAAATGGTTTTCAAATTTTGTTACCTATAGGTACCCTAAAATGAAATGTTGTCTAATGGACAGAATGAATGGACAGTCCATTCATTCTGTGACCGATGGCCGATGATAGACAGCCGACGGATTTAAAAACAAGCGTAGGTGCAAAGTACCATTTTAAACTTTGTGAAGGACGGAACCCTGAAAACGACAGCAATAGGATGTTGCTGGACTAACTTTGGCCTGCGGCTTTGCACGTGTAGGTAAGGGGGCGTCCGTTAATTAATTACGTGAGGTGATTTTTACTATTTTTCGACGCTTCCTCCATCCTTTGTGAGATGTCTATTTCAGTTAAATGATGGTTATAACTTATAATATTGTGATTTTAAACAAATTTTTAGGAAAAATTGCGGCTACTAAAAAAAATAACGAAGAGCGGCAAAAAAAGGGTAACATAATTCAGAAGTTCAAAATGGTACTTGTGCGATTGTTTTTAAATCCGTCAGTTGTCTATCATCGGCCATCGGTCACAGAATGAATGGACTGTCCATTCATTCTGTGACCGATGGCCGATGATAGACGTCCGAATTTAAAAACAAGCGCACAAGTACCATTTTAAACTTTGTGAAGGACGGAACCCTGAAAACGACAGCTAAAGGCAATGTATCATTTTCCACTTGTTTTCCTTAACTCTGGCTGTTTTCATTTTTTATTTATAAATAGTTTTATGGGTTTGATGGCCTGGGAGAAAATGAGTAAACAAAAAAAGTCACATTGTAATTTATTTTACTTTTAGCTATGTATGTGAAGAAAAAGACATTAGAGTTAGAAATAAAACTTGTAAGATAATTATATTCTATTAGGTATAATAGAGTGGGTAGTAAGTTGAGTTAAAATGTTAAGAAATTCAGATCTTGAATTTTCAATCATTCGCCAAACAATCAAATCACCATGAATATAGCAGCTATTACATTATCCTATATTTAGGGCCGATTTCGGCATACATTGCCTGATTTGTTCTTTCTATTTTAAAGTGCAGCGATCAAAGCAAGCAATGTATGCCGAAATCGACCCTAAATGGAGGATAAGGTAATCGCTGCTTATGTTTCACTACCTATGTAGGTATATTGAGTACATTTAGTGGAGTTCCGTTAAGGTTTAACCTTGGAACCCAATTTGGTAGGTACCTACTATGAGTACCTATACTTTTGTGAACCCTTCTGAATTATGTTACCCTTTTTGTGCCGCTCTTCGTAATTTTTTTTAGTAGCTGCAATTTTTTCCTAAAAATTTGTTTAAAATAACAATATCATTTAACTGAAATAGACATCTCACCAAGGATGGAGGGAGGGTCGAAAAATCGTGAAAATCACCTCACGTAATTAATTAATGGACGCCTCCTTACCTACATGTGCAAAGTCGCAGGCCAAAGTTAGTACAGCAGCAGGCACGTATCCAGGGGGGGGGGGGATTTTTCCTCAAACCCCCCGAAATCCGAATATTTGTATGAAAAGTGATTAAAGCTCTTACTTTCTCATTGTTCTTCTATGAATATCCCCCCCCCCCCGAAAATTAAAAATCCCCCCCCCCCCCCCCATCGAAACAAAAGTCTGGATACGTGCCTGTACAGCAACAGTATAGTTACAAAACGTGTAGAGTTGAACAGACTGTCTATGTCTGACTGGGTCGTTACGTGTTTGAAACGGATTCAACTTTCTATTGCCAACTACTGTTTAGGATTTTACGTTACATACCTACATAGGTACATGCACATAAACTAACTAGGTACCGTTTTCCTTTTTAAAGTGGCCAGAAAACCAAACTCGAAATTTTAATAACTGTCCAATTTTTTTTTTTTATTTGTTGGTACATTGTTACTACAGTATGTCAAGTGGTGATAAACTAATGAGTCAAGGCTGGTTCGTAACTCAAAAATCAACAAACATATTCATGCCCCTTTCCCATTACTTTGGGTCGACGCAATATGTCGTCTTCCTCTATCAGATCTTGAAGTTTTGGTACCAAAACCAGGTCAATGTCGTCAGATGGGCAAGTTCCTTTTCTGAACCTTATAGGTTGGAGTGTGGGGTGAGACAGGGGGGGTTGACCTCACCGAAACTCTTCAACCTATATAAGGTCTAACAAAATCAGCTGAAACAATTTTAAGGGGATGATCAGACCATCAAACTAAACAACTTTCTCTATGGGACCAATATCGAAATCGCGAATAAAAAATCAGCTGTCCCATACAGTTGGGTAGACTTAATATTTGCAGTGTTGTATGGGACAGCTGTTTTTTTTTTCGAGATTTCGATATTGGTCCCATAGTGAAAGTTGTTCAGTTCGATGGTCTGATTATCCCCTTAAAATAGTTTCAGCTGATTTTGTTAGACCTTATATAAGAATGCACTGATAGAGGAGCTCAGTAGCACCCGTGTCGGCTGTCATATTGACGGACTAGCGGTCAATAATATTAGTTATGCGGACGATATGGTGCTTCTGAGCGCTTCAGTTTGTGGTCTTAGAAAGCTGTTAGGTATTTGTGAAAAATATGTCTGCAGCCATGGTCTAAAATATAACAGCAATAAGAGTGAATTCATGGTCTTTCAGGCCGGAGCCAAGTGTCCATACAATGTTCCACCTATAAAGATAAATGGAAGCCTATTGAACCGAGTGGAAAAATTTAAATACCTCGGACATTGGTTGACCTCCGACCTGAAGGACAATGAAGACATTGAGAGGGAGCGCAGGGCGTTGTCTGTACGAGCCAATATGATAGCCCGCAGGTTTGCTCGTTGTTCCACACCAGTCAAGATAACGCTATTTAGAGCATACTGCACTTCCTTTTACACGAGCAGCCTGTGGCTGAACTATACGAAGAAACATTACAGTGCGCGTCCAGTTCAATAACGTGTTCAGGGTGCTGGTGGGGCTGCCGCGATACTGTAGTGCATCGGGGATGTTCGCCGATGCGCGAGTAAAAGGTGTACATCCCTCGTGCGTAGGATAAGCGCCAGCACCAACAGCATCTTGTCCATGTTTGCAAGTAGGTTTGACTGTCAGTACAACAATTATAATTAAAAAGAAATATGTAGCTGTGTATAAACTAACAATAGGCTAAGTGTGTTACTAACAATATTGTGATCTCAGTTGGTCGAAAATAAAGTTTTCTATTCTATTCTATTCTATTTATCTCAAAAACTGAAATTTCAATTGAAACTAGTTAGTACCATTTGATAGGTACAGGTAGTTAGTATGTACCTAAGTATAATTTTTAAGGATTATTTGCTTCTTTGAAAGTTTTCCACATAGAGATCTAAAGAGATGCCAACCAACGTGCTGAGTACGAAACCTAGTGTCGCATTACCACCAGTACCACGCGATAGAAAGTATTTTGTTAGCTTGAATGAGCTCATTATCCATTGCGGTATCAGAACTCAACGTTCGAATAATCTTTAGTACTACGCAAGCATTGTAAACTATTTACACATAATTTCTCGACTGGCTTTCGGCCTCATAATATATTGAATCATTACTGTCGCGAGTAATGTGTTCCGTTTTTGCACATATTGCTACAAAACTGGCCCCGCCCCCTTTTCACATCTCCCTTTAGTTTTTGTGATCTGTGGTTTTTCCCTAACTCCAGCTGTTACTGAGTAAAATTAAAAATACTGAATATCGACGAGGTTCATATTTCACAAAAAAAAAATATCAGCTGTTCCATACTAAACTGCAGCACCTACTCGACTCAAATGTATGAGACAGCAGATTTTTTTTTGTTTTGACAAGTTTACTTGTTAAGTTGTTCAGTTTGTCAGGTAGAGTATGTGGTTTAGAGGTTAATGATAATTTTCCTTACACCCAGTAGGTATATCAATAAATATCGGATATTTTCGAACCAAGACTAGAGGTCTAGAGCAGTAAAGCATGAGTACAAAATGTCTAGAATTGTTTCAAAAAACGTACAATAAGTCATGACGACAAGAACAAATTGATCGCATACCAGCTATAGAATCCATGTATCAGTTTCTTCAAACTGTGCCAACGAACGGTATCCCATACCGTCCCATAAGACCTGAGAACAGACTCATGGGAATACAGACGTTCTAGAAACCTCGATAATAGACCGTAGAGAATAGTCTACGAGATGCTTCGACAATTTTGCATAACAATCTTTGACTAATGCCCTCGTTTGAGCTAATGTCTTCCTCAGTCTTTGTTTTTCTAGACCTCTTTCATATGGAAACTTGTACTTATGTAATTTGTGAGAAGAGTTCTTCCCTATTTTTATTATCTACTAAAAAATTCTTCTTTGAAATGTAAATAGGTACACGGCGACAGAGATTCATCTGTTCTAAGGTCGCCGTGTGTAATATTGCCTTAAAAAGTATATATTCCAATATCAATAGCTATCTCGGTTGTGAATGTAACGATGAGAAAGTTTTCTCGTAATTTAGGAGTACCTACAGGTATCCGTGTGGTGTCGGCTGTCCGTGTGGTGTCGGCTAAGAATAGCACCATCCCATTTTCTCCCGTGGGCGTCGTAAAAGGCGACTAAGGGATCTACTGAAGGATGGGCAGCAGCATTCTCTGAGTACACACATTGATTCGATCCAACTGCGATCGCCAACCCGCCTGCCAAGCGTGGCGATTATGGCAAATCCCCCCATTCTGGGGGAGACTTATATCCAGCAGTGGACGTTTAATGGCTGTTATGATGATGATGATGACAGGTATGGTTGCACCTATCATCCCTTAAAAGGGGTTTGAGATGGTAACGTTTTTAGCGTTGGTTTGTTATGATACTTATAATTTACACCTTGTAGTTAGTACCGTGTGTGATGTGTTGTGTTGCAAGAGTTGCTATCATAGACACCAATTGACGCTTCTTTTAGTCTATGAGAACTGTTTAACCTTCCATGACAATTAAGATCGTTTAAGAAGTTGAACCGGAGAACATGTTGAAACTAAATTAGAGATATAAATTGGGTCTCAAAGAGTGCAGTGGTGTAGGTAGGTTTAAGTTCAAGGTCAGGTTACACAATATGTTATCGCTTCATCATAATTATTGCTGACCTTCCAGCAGACTGGGCTGAAACCCTGGAAATATTCTTAGTCTGATACTAAGCTTCATCGTCAATGATTGACGATATAAAAGAAATCTTTAGTGGCCTGATACTCCTCGGATGAGTGATGAGAAAAGATAGGCAAAGAGAGCAACTGCAAAAGAGAGAAACGAAACCCCTTTGGGAACCCTACATTCAACTAGGTATAAGTATGCCTATAGTGTTGCAAGTAGAAGAAATTTGTCCTAATGATTTTTAGGAACTTGGCGAGGACATTTATTTTTCTGATCAGGATTTTCTACTAGTTAGGTATATTACCTACCTTACCTTCTAACAATCAACACTAAGGTATCTAGCTTAAGATTACTCATTTTCGTTTACCCATGCAAGGTATATTGTGACGTCACAGTCAAAGAAAATACATTATAACAGTTCCCGGTCTATGACTTTTCTTTCACACTTTAAACTATCTTCATTATATAGGGTGAAATTGAAATCATTAGCATCCTTTTAAACTAAGAGTTTATCCATCTAACTGAACAACTTTTACAATGGGAGCAAACCAATCGGAGCAAAAAAAAATCTGTTGCACACATTTGAGTCGAGTAGGCAGCGGCGGCGGTTGCAGTTTAGTACGGAAAAGCTGATTTTCCGATCCTTGCTCCGATCAGTTTGCTCCCATAGTAAAAGTTATTCAGTTTGATGGGTAGACTCTTAGTTTAAAAGGATGCTAATGATATCAATTTCACCCTGTGTATACCACATTTGACGTAAAGAAAAACACAAGATTTAAAAATACCTACACATTTATAGGTAAGTAACTAGGTAGGTAGAGATACGTTGCAGGTTCTGTCCCGAGCACTTGTCTTGCGTGGTTTTCGCGCATCGTGTTTTTGCCTGCCACGAGGCTCCGTAATCCTCAATCTCTTCTTGTTCTTACCCAAAAATAATCCCTGAGATTGGGATAGATTCTCCCATAAACTACTTGACACTGGCGGAAATGCAGTGCTAACGCACGAGTCCGTTGGTTATAAATAAATAAAAAAAACTAGGTAGGTAAGTCCAACATTGTATGACAGTAGGTAATAGTAACTCTGTGGTTTGACGCACACGTTACCAGAAAGAATTAAATGCAAAAAAGTTACTTAGAATCGATCTACCTACTAGAATCACGTAAGTAATTGGTCACTACCTACAAAGTCCATTCTAATTTAACCACAGAAAGCGTAGGTCAGTGTTCCCGAACCTCCTGATTTTACGGGAGATTTCCGACCCCATTTCGCGATCTACCGTAACATGATCAATTTCTCTCGATTTTTATAATTCTCTGAATAATTCAAATAATGCATCCATTAATTTTTATATAAGATTTTAGTATTGCTTTTTTCACGTTAGAGTATATTTTCTTTGATTTAGTTGTTTTCCGTCAGCAAGAATGTTTCAGGTAGTTTTCTGGTAATGATAACAAACAAATTAGTATTAAGTAAGTTACGATAGAAGTGGGGAAATTATTGCGATATGGATAAGTTACAGGTTTTTAAAGAAACGTGACCAAAAAAAAAATTCATTTAAGTTTTAAAGTTTTTTAAGTTAGTCTTTAATTACACCTAGTAATATTTTTGATGCGAATCAGTACAAAAAACTTAAAATTAGCTTTATTTATAACAAATTTCAAATTTTCCCGATTTCTCCCGATTTTTTGACCACACTTCTACCGAATTATAATTTTTTGTTTCGGGAACACTGGCGTAGGTAGTCTTTTAGCAGCTTTACTTGGTCTAGAATATATGTGTTAACAAATCACTTTTCCCAATTACAAGCAAATAATATACATGGATGTAGAACATTCACCATGAAGTTTCTACGATCGATGTAGAAGTTGTGGAGATCTATGGATGATGAAGATTGTGCTTCATTCAATAACTTCTTCATCTTATCGTGTGGTGTCAGAGTTTTTTCAGACCGCCTTACGGCATCTGACGTAGTTTTTATGTAACGTCTACTAACACATGAGATAGTAGCCGGGACCAAAGGCTTACCGAGCCATCCGAAGCACTGAATCATTTTTCTTTTCGGACAATCAGGTGATTCAGCGTGCAATGTCCTAACCAACAAAACGCACAAAGTGACATATCACTAGGTGTCCCGTGGGAATTGAACCCACGACCTCCGTGTCGAGAGCCCAATGCTCTTAACCATTAGACCACGGAGGCAGTTCAATAACTAACCACTAGTCTATTAACTAACTAGTCAATAACTAACTATTACGTCTTTACTGTAAACAATAGAACGTAACACTGGCATTTACTTTAATTTGTTGTCATTAGGTTTAAGTGGACAGAATTTTCGCGTATACAATAGGTTAGTAAGTACCTACTATAAGTTGACAATACCAACTAGGTACCTCATTAAGAATAGGCGACTTAGGTTTTTGCGTTTCGACGAATCTCCAGTATTACAATTTGGATCGGGCATTGAATTATAATTATAATAATTCACGCATAAGGACTCACGCACAGAGACGTTAAAAACCATACTAAGGTCCGCGACATACATCCGGAATAAGCCTGATTCGGAATTAGATTCCGTATGGAGTGTTGCCGCTTTCAGCGACTTTTTCACTAGATCTAGTGATTTTTTGATATCTTAGGTGACATATTTTAAAGTTATTTTTGAGCGTAGGCGTTGATGGAATGATACCGTATCGTGACGGTGCAGTTGCGACGTAGTTGCGGCATAGTTGCGAAATCGCCTACGCTCAAAAACCGCTTGTTTGACAATGGTTCATGCCATTTTGTATGCAGATTATGTCTCATGTTAAAACTATTGATAGTCTTTTGATATAGTTGCATTGATATTGGAATACAATTTACAAATCATCATCGTAACATTCGTAGCGTCATGACCTCATCACATGATAGTAATTATCATGTATAGAAATTGTTTGTTTTGTTTTAATAAATACCTAAAAATGCAATTATTGTCATTCATTTGGCAACACTCCATACGGAATCTAATTCCGAATCAGGTTTATTCCGGATGTATGTGGCGGACCTTATACACTTTAGTAGTACGACAATAAAGTACTATATCTATAGGAGATATAAAACGTAATGTTTACGATAAACAGTGGGGCAATGTATATAAGTAGGTAATCAATATTTTACTGAATAGCACGACGACAGATCCATAATAAACTCTTGTTTACTGCAGTCCATGGCAAAAGTTAGCTACTTATTTTAGCTGGTTTATTTACGTATCTAAAAATATATTGCTCATACACTTTTCTTAGTTGGTATAACAAATTGTATTAGGTCAGGTAATTGTTGTAGCCCAGTCATTTTACGGTTTGAGCCGGGACTAATTGATAATTGATTTTTTTTTCGGTATAATATTGAAGAACCAATTTGAGCCTAGAAATGTATCAAAATTAAAAAAAATCACGTCGGCGACATTTCCAATTTTAAAATTTAGCTATTTACTCGTTCTAAAAAACCTGACGGTAAATTTTTTTTTGCACATATTTAAGGCTTTAACCATTATACATACTTCAAAGGTTTTGAAAAATACATTCTATATGTATTTTCTAATAAATACATCATTTTTTTAAATTTTAGTGCCTATTTTATTGCTCAAAAATAATTTATATTGTGAAATCTAAGTCAAATGAGTGCATTGGAATTAACATTATTAATTAAAAAGCATTCTGGGACACACAATTTCGATTTCTATGTTGCGTAGCGAATGTTTTTTAAATAAAAAAATTAAAAAATTCCAATAAAAAAAAAATGTTTTAAGATAGTCTTTTTGTCACTAAATGGTGCCGGTTTACAGTTTAAAAGGCCAATTAATAATTACTCCATACCCCGCCTAACAAAACTCCGTAAAATGACTGGGCTATTGATAGATTTGCCTTGTCTGACATATTAGTTCACCCAAATTTGAAGAACGTATAGGTAGGTAATACAATATTATACTCTATTCCAAAATTCCTACTAATATATATCCGGTTCCAACAAAAACGATCACGATAAACCTACTACATTCCATATAAGGATGAAAAGGTATTCTGATTCCAATTTAGCGTACCTACGTGACTCTAACAATGCACTTTAAAGCTTAAGGGCCTATGTCGAAAAATAATTGAAGCGAAATGGGCGTGTGATAATAGATGAGAGATGAGGCGGCGCGCGCGCCTGAAACGACGCAAGCGTAAAACAAACTTTATTTAATTGTGTTTGTGTAAGTTCAATTCTGCTCTAATCAAACTTTATAAAATATCAATCTCTTTTTTTAAATCAAGTCTTCTTTTAGTTTTTCCGTTTAGCAGTTCGAAGCGATTATTGATAAAGACGGAGGCTACTTTGGCTTGTTTTTCTATCGAGAAAATTTGTCTTAATCGTGGTTTGGTTCTAATCAAAACATCAATTACATGTTCAATTTACACATATATGCAAATCATACTCCTACTGTTAGTACTTCATGATATATGACGCTTTGAAGAATCCTATTTTGTTCCCATAGCCTCTTAATATTTCGCTAACGAATCCCTAAATCGAAAAATGGTTTTCCCACCACCCACAATATTTTTAAACACCATCGGATAAAATATGAAAAAAAAAAATTTTAGTCCGCGGCTTAGCTCAGAGACGCTTAGAACTAGAAAACTGTAATTTGGCGGCTTCGCGTGTAGACCCTAAAAACAAATATTTTATTTTACCACTGATTTGTGTGCAGCGTCTTCGCCTTTTCGTGTCAATGGTTCTGCTTGATTAATATGTATACAGTATATCCATGCCAAATTACAGTTTTCTAGTTCTAAGCGTCTCTGAGCTATGCCGCGGACAGAAGGACGGACGGACATAGCGATACATACACATAAGCGAAACTATAAGGGTTCCTTGTTGACTAGGAACGCTAAAAAGATCATTATTTCGTTGCTATTTGGAATTGAGCTACTTATGGAAAATCTACAGCTCCAGTTTGTTGATCAGCAACGTGTCGAAAATATAATGTTATAATATAATAGGTACCTAATAAAAAAAACATGTTTCAAATATTATTTTCTCACTAAATAAAGCTGAAAATGAGGACAAATTGCGTGGGTCTTCCATTTCTAATGTTGTTTATAAATAAACTCATTTTTTGCTTGCGGTGGAAACGGCTGGCCGTTACAATAAGATACCTAGCGATAAAGAAAGGTCAATGCCATAGTATTTTCGGAACTAACGTCCCTCCCTTTTATTAAGGTAACCGATAAGATAATGATAAGGTGATAAGCCTTTATAAATAGATTATAATATATATGTCTTCAACATTCTGTATGCAATCAAAGCCCAGTCACTTACGGAGTTTTGTTAGGTGGGGTAGGGAGTAATTACTAATTGAACTTTTAAACTGTAACCGGAACCAAACCTTAGTGACAAAAGGACTAAATAAAGGAAAGGAATAAAGCATATTAAAAAAAATTCGCTACGCAACATAGAAATCAAAATTATGTGTCCCAGAAGGATTTCAATTATTAATATTAATTCAATGCACTCATTTGACTTAGATTTAACAATATAAATTATTTTGAGCAATAAAATAGGCAATGAAATTAAAAAAAATGAGGTATTTATTAGAATTGTTAGAAAATACGAATATATTTTTCAAAACCTTCTAAGAAGACAAAAATATTCACACCATGTTTGTAGTATATATAATGGTAACGCCTTAAATATGTGCAAAAAAAATTTACCATCAGGTTTTTTAGAACGAGATAATAGCTAAATTTTAAAATTGGAGCTGTTACTGACGTGATTTTTTTTTTAAATTTCAGTACATTTCTAGGCTCAAATTGGCTCTTCAATATTATACGGAAAAAAATGTCAATTACTAATTAGTCCCGGCTCAAACCGTAAAATGACTGGGCTATCAGTCCATGACGCAAAAGCTTTAGAGGTAGGCCAACATTTACAAATACAAATCATTTATTTGCTAATAAATAGGGTGAGACGGTGAGTACAGTATTTGTATTTGTATGTATTTGTATCTAGCACATTATACATACATAGCAACATTTTGTGTAAAATTATTGTATGTATTAAGCGCCAAATGCATTTTAATTCAATAACTCGGACTTTTTTTGTCCATATGTTCTAGTAAAATAATTAAATCCTTGTGACATAACTTTTGTTCCTCTTTCTGTCTAGCAAACTTTCATCCATTGTCATTGTAGTCAATGTAAGACCTTACAAATAGATGTAATACTTATCTACGCGTCATTTTCATAAAATTCACATCTTGAATTTGCAATGTACCGCTCAAAATGCTTTCTGAGCATTTCTCTTTTTTTTCTTTTGTTGATTTATTCCCTCATTAATTGTTAAAGTGTATATTGTAGTGTTACTTTTGTAAACAGTTTTCTGTGCATGAGGTGTTCATCTCTAAGTGGTTGTGCATTAAGTTAAGTACTCAATGTAATTGTAAATTGTACCCATGTATCATTGTAACAGCTGTTGAACTTGATAAAATAAAATAAATCTTTCGATCTTTCTTTAAGACTTCTAATAGAGTTAAAATCTACTGATGTACCTACTTAGGTAATTGTCTTTAAAAATGCTTCCTACATTAATTTGATACGTCTAGGCTATCTACAGCTTTAAACCGCCACCAGCGTTTGGGATTGGTTCATTAATATGAGCTTTTTAGGCTAATAAGGTACCATCATCATCATCAGCCTACAGCCTGCATTACCTACTTCAAGGGGTAATTGTACCCATGATACTGAAAAACCCAGCAAACAATTTGCCGTATAAGGCCCACATTTATAGGACTATTTTGACTTATAAAAGTTATTTTGCGGTAATTTCGTCATATACTGGTGCTTTATGCGTCTGATGTTCGTCTATACGACACCTATACGACCAAATTGTTAGTTGCGAACTTTCATAGATTCTTTATTTTACACAAAAACAATTACAATAAGTAGTGATGTACAAAGGCGAGCTTTACCCTAAAAGAGTTTTCTTCCAGCAAACCGTTGAGTGAGAGGAAAACTTTCAACTTTGGAAACTTTCCCTAAGAAACGTGGATATTTTCGGTGAATTTCTTATTGGTTTCTTAGGGAAAGTTGTTCAGTATCATGGGTACAATCACCCCTTAAAGTAATGCAACTGTTTACCCTAACCTGCATATTAATATTACACATCTTCCCACTGCAGGGCACAAGTGTACCCTCAAGGAAGTTACTCCACGTTCCACTCCACTCCATGATTGCTCCATGTGATTTCTTACTATTATTTTTATTAGAGACATCGTGGTTGGCCACGTGTTTTATGCGCGTCCGCAATACGCCACAACGCTTCTAAGATATAAAAACTATACACGTCATAAATAAGTATTATTTACTGTTCTACCTACGTTCATACCTTCAATAATTATACAATACATAGGATGTTAAATAGGGAATTATTTTTATTAAAAAAACGGCATCTTCAGTGTTAAGGAAGTTAGCTCAAACTCGTATAAAATTTAGACGCCGCAGAACTCGATTGAAAAGTCCAAGCACTGATTGCAATCCAAAGCATAGGAGCTTATAAATTACAGTTTAGTTTTTTTTTTTGTATTAGATTGTATTTCTACATAGGTACGTTATATTTATTGATGATGATGACCACAATATGGCCGAAGTCCCCATACATCTTGATTGATATCATTTAAATATACCTACCAATCAGTTGTACCTACCAATACGCCTAGGCTACTCTTCTAACATTTAGTGTTTATTTTATTAAAAATCCGTCTGTAAAATGGCTTTTTGTGGATTAATAAATATTATTCTTATTCTTGAATAAGTCATTAGACATTTTTGTGTAAACGAAATGACGCTAAATCTAAAAAAAAAGTGATTTCACAATTATGAAAAACTGAGAATAATATTCCTAGCTTTTTCATAGCTGTCAAACCTATTCAATCAAACCTATATCTTAGATAGATTTGCAGCAGGAAAATCAAAAGATTCAGACTTCGGTAATTTTAAAAAGTTCCAAAAGAAAAGATAGCAAACTAAAACCAGTCGTTTAATCACAGAACTTAAAAGAACACCCACCATGCATAAGTCTCTCAATACTAGATCTTATAAGTATAAATGCCTGTACAAGACGAGGAATTCTTGAATATTGAATGTCTAACAGGAACATACAATGTTGTACATGATTCATACAAATTGTATATAAAACTATGCTATTATTTTCATTGAGAGAAACGTTAAAGACGTAGAAACCCGCTAAATTAATTCATATGACTGTGTTCATGTTCATCATTGATTACAATTACACCTAAGTAGGTATACTATGTAGTACCATACTTTTTTTTTATTGGTAATTAATGGACTCTTGCTTGTGCGTTAGCACTGCATTTCCGTCAGTGTCAAGTAGTTTATGGGAGAATTTATCCCAATCTCAGGGATTGTTTTTGGTCAAGAACAAGAAGAGATTGAGGATGGCGGAGCCTCGTGGCAGGAAAAAACGCAAGAAAGTGCTCGGGTCAGAACCTGCAACGTGACTCCCGTAGTACCATACTTATTCTTTCCTATGCTTTGCCTATACCATACCATGATTGTGATCATCTTCTCCCATTGGATCTTATTTATTACGATAATATAAGGAGTACAGTGATATCTCTATATACTTAAAAGAGTTCCGCGACTGACTGACAGATAATGCACAGCCTAAACCGTTGAAGATAGAAACATGAAATTTGGAATAGATATACGAGTATATTCTACAAAGGATGTAGGGAACAGTACAGCACTAAGGAATTTATATCCGTTAGTTTTTATTTTAAATACTTCATTAATATAATGACCTACGTCTACGTCATTTCTTTTTTTACGACAAATTTGACTATAGTAAAGATGTAAGAAGAGAAAAGAAAAGAAAAGACTGCCTTGCAGTTCTATAATAAGTGTATGATGATAATTGATGACGTAAAGAAGAAAAGGTATATTTGATTTGAAATACCGATATCTATCCTGTTTAAATAATTCAATCTTAGTTTTTCAAACCTTATCATGTGCCATTTTAATACGGTTCACCTAATTAAAATGGCGGACACGGCGACTCGAGACAAGCAGATAAAGAATCAACATAACTCAGACAAACAAACAGACAGTCCAATAATGATAAATGTTAACATTGCAGCGCACACCTCGATTGTGAAGACGTGTGTGCAATGAGCAATTAAGTGGGTGTACATACTTACGCAAATGCGGCTAAAAATAGAATTAAACACGCATTTTGTTGGAGGCTTTGAAACGTCTTTTGTTTTTAAACGTTGGTTTCCAGTTTATTTCGTTTTGATTTTCAAAATCAGTTGGTGCGCCTAGGGTGCGCGTAGGAAGGATCCGGGAGTAAGGTAGGTCAGGCGCACCCCAGAATATTGATGAATCACATAATAATGGTAGTGGGGCAGCCGTGGTTTGCAATATTGTAGGCTTATATTCCCCTAGTAGTTGGGTATGCCCTGCAGTAGGTGAAAGCGCTGACGGTGGAGGACCTGATAAGTTACGAAGAAAATGGGGAAGATAATAGCAGTCAGTTACCTTTTACGAAATAAGATCCAACGCAAAAGAGATGCCAAAACAATAATTTCATAACGCGATCGCTTCCTAGGTTTATCAATTCTATATTTTCAATACTAAAGCTTTCTTTTTAGATTTTTAACCCCTCCTGTCTAGCCTCCTGTTCACGAACTACTAATACAAAATGTTGGTCTTAAGATGCAGTTGAAGCATTGCCTTCATTGCCGTAGAATTCTGCTGTTTTAACAGTATCTTGCTGGCTTGCATCGCTATGTGGACTTCAACTCAATCGTTCATGTCATGAGTTATTCGATGGCTTTAAGACCTTTTTAGTCAAACGAATCGAATGCTCTCGCTGGAGTTTCTATTTTAGATTTTTAGTTTACTGTTTACTAGAACGTTCTGCGAAATTACTTACCTAACCTACTACTTAAACGGTCGATTATGCAACTTCATTGTTACCTCCAGCTTAGCCTTCCTGGAGTGATGATAAATGATAAAGTCGACAAGGGCTCTAAACTCGATACTTTTCTTTTACACACGGAAGATGTAGAATATGATCTTCCTTTCTTTTTGTGATGTAGCTGACCCAACCAGGGCTTTTAAATACCACTTAAATATTTAACTTAAATACTGACTACTTCTCAATTAGGGTCTCCACTCATTTAAACAACATACTTAACTGATTGTCCTAAAATAGCTGCTGCCATAATGGAATTGCTATTTTAGGCTCGCTTGTCTTGTCTTGGCCTTATTGAGATGTTAATTTTAAAGACTTGCACCTTTTTAATGTGATACTTTCTTAAAAAAGTGTTGTTTTTGTTCTCTGTTGGCGTATGTTTCTCTGTATTATTAATTCTCTCTCTCTATTTACTCTATTTTCTGAAGAACATTTTAATTTTGAAGTTCTCTGATGATGTGATGATGCTTGATGGAGCTGGAAATCTTCATTCCTAATGCTATGCTCACGCGGTGACGGATTTAATAGGTAGAATCAGAATCAGAAGTATTTGCTGAAACATGGTTTAACATTCTGGAAGGTATATAAAATAAGACCGACAATAAGAGCAGACAAATCAACCCACGTTTAGTCTTATTGAATACAATTGGATTCCTGTAATAAGGGTGAGAGGAAGGTGGAAGTGAAAGGAAGACGCGAATTCGGGTGCGAGGAAGAGGGCAATACTTAGAAGGACGCTAAAAAAACATAAGTGTACTTTGTTCTCTGTGCACTTATGCTTCTTTTTCAAACCAGGGCAGAATCAGGTGTACTTCACCACGAAGTCCCATTCCCAGTGCTTGGTACAAAGAACTCACTATTATAATAGGTGCCTATTTGTTTACTCTGCCTACGCTTACGTATTACTATTGTGATCTCAACTCAGTAGTTTAATACTAACGCACCAATAGACAATAAGTAACAAATAAACTACGCAGGTACGGCATAGAACTTATGACGAAATTCACGATTTCTTACAACAAAAGTTAACCCAAGAATTAGAATCCTAGGTGTAACCTACTTATCTTGAGGAAAAATGGATCCTGCTCAGTATTTTATGTTATTTCTTTGAAGATTACATTTTTCCTCGATTCTATTGAATTATTGCAAATATTAGGTACCTACACGTTCCTATCTAAATTGTTTACACGATTTTTATGTAAATTTTAAATTTTTGTTACCTGGGTAAAGTTCGTGACCATTCAATGTTATCAACTTAGTAGTTATAAGTACGTACCTTTTGGTATGTAATAGGTAAATAAGTATATTTCGATAAGCTGGATAAGGTATGCCACTACTTGTAAGTTCTATCAAGGGAAGGAAGTGTGAAGGTAAACTCCGTGCGGAAACCTATATACATAATTATGCTGAAGAAGAAATTGTGATGCGTTGTGAAGTCTATACCAGGGGTCGGCTAGTAATTTTAAATGGGGTCCGGATACTTTTCAAAAATGTTATCGAGGTCCAGACATAAAGTTCAAGGTCGCGAGGGCCCCCGCGTTCCATCGCACTCACTTGATTTTCCCCCGCCCCCTTTGTTCTACTATCTAGAGCACGTACACAAAAAATTATGGAGCGAGCGAAGCGAGCTACTCGGGTTCCTAGAGTTCAATTAATATACATTTTTTTACCTTTAAGTAGCCTAGGTGTTTTTCTTTTTTCTGCTTGTTTTGTTTTTTCTTGTTCTATTAAGTTAGTTAAGTCATCTTCATATTAATATTGTTACTTATAATAAATTAAATATATAATTAATATTATGACTGATTATTTTGTTTAGTCTAGTTATATTTTAGTTTTAGGATATTTCAGTTTTATTATTAATTTGTGTCTATACATTTGTACTGTTATTCAAGTAATTCTATCTTTGTTTTAATAAATTTAATTATTAATATACATATATTTTTGTCCAAATTATGCCCATACCGCCTAGTAAAGTGCCGTCCGGGGCATCTGCCCCCCAGCAAGGCGGTCCAGGTTACGGCCTTCCGCGGTTCGGATGCGGTCAGCGGTCCGCCAGTTGCCGACCGCTGGTCTATACCATTCCGCATTAGGGGGCATGCGTGGTGGACTAACACCCATACAGGGTGTATGGATGGGGCTCTGCCTATGCCCTACTGTGCGACGTACTTTATTATATAGGGTGAAAGTAAACTTTAATGCGTTACAAACTTGAGAGGGTGCTTCAGACCATAAAACATTCACTATTAGACCAATATCTGCAGATTTTTGTTGTTGATTTTAATGTTTATGAAATTTTCTTTTTCCTTGTCTACAGGGTTGTGCTCTAGTCTACTATGCGGCCGCACCAAAGAGGTGGAGGTGGGGGGAAGCGTCGGCGTAGGCGCAGCTCTTGCGCTGGCGCTGGTCCGCCCCCCCTCCACCCCCGCCCGCACACCCTGCCAGCTGCGGCTGACGGCGCCAGATGCTGCGGCATTTACTGTTAGACTTATTGATGTTAAGGTAAGCTTTTATTTCAAATAGCTTGAATTCTCGTTATTGGGTTTGAAGATTACTGGCCTATGGTCCTTCGCCGTCTCGAATATTCACAAAAGTGGCCCTGCAGTGGGAAAGTAGGATCCTTTCAAAATCTCTTCTTTGAAATTGAATTCTAGCTAGCCAGAGCCAAGATCGAAGCAAAGAATGGCATTACGTAGATATTTCTAAAATTAGTTGAGATGAGTGATGAACTGATGAGATTACAAAAAGCGAGCGTCATAAATCCATGACCCATGAGTTTTGATTATAGAGAAAACGAAAGACAGAAAATGAGAAGTAGAACAAAATACACCCCAAATTTTGGGAGGAAATGGGAAAACGTGAAGTTTTTTGGACCTCCCGTAGAAAATCGATAGGCCGATACGCACTTTTAGAAACATTTTTGGAGTATTTCAGCTTCATTATCTGAATAATTTCTTTTTTAGTAATAATAAAATAATTCAGCATAGCATATGCTCTCGACTATATTCCCCGAGGGGATCATCTCAGAACATCCACGAACAACATAACAACAACAAACAAAACAACGAACAAAATAATTGGTGTGTAAAAATTGTGGTAGGTAAGAATTTGGCCATTATTTCAGGTTCTAAATGCACGATATAAATTATGATTAGGTGCTGGATTAAGTTTTATGTAAGGCAGACGTCATAACCGTGAAGTAAATAAAATATGCTCCAAACTAGGTAATAATTTAACATAGTTTCGTAATGACATTTATGAATTTTATTAGAGTTTGGCATTTTTTGGGCTATGAAAATTCTTGACGCCGACCGACCGCTTTTGTCAGATTTCGGATAAAATAAAATAATGAATGAAAAGAATAATTTAAGATTTGTATAACTCCTGTAATTTTGAAACTATACATTTTAATGAAAATCTGACAAACTACACAGAATGAGTCTCTAGATCCCGTTCATAAAATTTTATTGAACTGAATTGGTTAATATTGAAAATAGAATTAAACTTCGTTCGTGTGGAGCGCGCTAACAGATATACAGGGTGTAAGGGACAGCCCTCCGCAGATTGAAACGGTGAACTCAGTTTGGAAACTTTCACTATGGAGCCCAACTCGGGAAACGTTAAAAAAAACAGCTGTGCCATACATTTGACTCGGGTAGTTTCGTATGGAACAGCAGATATTTCTTAGTTTCCTGAGGTAGGCTCCATAGTGAAAGTTGTTCAGTTTGATGGTCTGAGTTCACCGTTTCAATCTGCGGAGGGCTATCCCTTACACCCTGTAATATCCTCTTTAAATTGGACTTTGCTGCAATCAGCAGAGTTTCTGCTCATCCTGAAATGTTTCGGTTTTCGGGAATATGTTTCGTACCGTGACTTTCGTGTGGGCAGAGCCCTGGTGTCAGAGTTTTCTCAGACCGCCTTACGGCCTCTGACGTGGTTTTTATGTAACAACTCCTACCACCAAAGATAGTAGCCGGGACCAACGGCTTGACGTGCCATCCCAAGCACTGAATCATTTTTCTTTTCAGACAATCAGGTGATTCAGCCTGCAATGTCCTAACCAACTAGGTAAAAACGCATAAAGTGACATATCACTAGGTGTCCCCCGTGGAGATCGAACCCACGACCTCCGTGTCGAGAGCCCAATGCTCTTAATCATTAGACCACGGAGGCAGTTACTGATAAGCCTTGTTTTTACATTGTTGAACTAAACCATTATTGACGTAATGAAATGAATTATCAAACTACACAATTAGGTACATAGTAGGTAAGACGCAACAGATTGAAAATTTCGTTCTCTGGTTAGTGGGCTCGGTGGCGAAATTGGATAACGCAGTTCCCCGGTTTGGAAAAGTGCGGGTTCAAGTCCCGCCCGAGACAAATTTTTTCAATCTTTAATTTGATTCGAAATAGCACAACATGGCTATAACATGTTTAAAAATCAATAATATTCGAAATTGGAACAGGTTGTGTCATCTATATCGTATGAATTCCAGTTGTAATGCTGGACTTGCGGGTTGGTTAGTTTGTAATAACTACCAGTAGATGGCGCTCACGTCCCCTTAAGACGCAACAGATTGAAAATTTCGTTCTCTGGTTAGTGGGCTCGGTGGCGAAATTGGATAACGCAGTTCCTCGGTTTGGAAAAGTGCGGGTTCAAGTCCCGCCCGAGAAAAATTTTTCAATCTTTAATTTGATTCGAAATAGCACAACATGGCTATAACATGTTTAAATATAAATAATATTCGAAATTACATAGTAGGTATTCTATTACACTATGTTACATGGTAGATACAGGAACTGACTTTGCTTTATTTCCGCTTCGTTGATTACCTAAGCTACGTGTGCTATTTTAGTTAGTTACAGAGTTGACATTTTTCCAATCTCTTCAAGGTTAAAATATTTTGCCAGGTGATTCTGTTGTCATGTATACTTTTATGCTACAAACGAGCGTTAACCCGCGACTTCGTCCGCCGTCCGCCGTCCGCCGTCCGCCGTCCGGCCGAAATTATATACCAGATTTTAAGTCAGATCATAAGCTATCAAACAAAAAAAGTTTCATCAAAATCGGTTCAGTACTTTTTGCGCGATGCTCGTTCAAACAAACAAACAAACAAACACCCAAACAAACACACAAACAAACAGACAGACAAAAAATCCAAAAATTTGTGAAATGGAATCAGGGACACCTAAAAACCATATCGTAACTTTTTTTTGTTAATATCTTCAATGTACAGACAAACTTCCTGTTACAGTTTTATAATAGTTTAGATAGATTCTTGTAAATTATTTTTCAAACACAAAGTCAAAATTTTTGACTTTGTGTTTGACGTTTTCAAATTTTGATACCGCGCGAAATTATATTGACCAATCAGGATGTGCCACCTTCAATCCGTTCACGCTATAGGCTAATTTGTTTTCGCGCCCTTTTGGCTGCTATCCGACTTAACAACCTTTGATTACTTAATTTCTTCGGGTTTTGTCGGGGACTCGGTCCTGCCCTGCGCAAACGAAGATTGACGAGCGGAATTATTTTCCTGGTCGTACTGTACTTACGATCTTATACGTCTAGCCTCTAGACAATGTTTCTATGACTAATTAATTACCTATGACAGGAGTAAGCAACATTGGGTTCGAAGATTAATCGTAAAAATGCTATAAAGGACAGTTTAACGATATAAAATTCTTGCCAAAATTTTTATGGTTCCGTAGGAACAAGGAACTGTTTTTTTGCTCCGAACAGTTTGCTCCAATATAAAAAGTTGTTCGGTTTGATGGGCAGACTCTTAGTTTAAAAAAAGGATGCTAATAATATCAGTTTCACCCAGTAAAGGTAAAGGATATGATACATTGTTGATCGAAAAACAAAAGCTTGCGCGGCCAGACAAAGATAAGATAAATATTCTTTATTTGCAAACCAAAAAAACACACACAGACTTATTGGCAATAGCTAGGTCATGATAATAATATAGACCTTAAAGTGGTTTCAGTCCATACAAAAGTTTGACGCACAATACGCGTAGACGGAATTAATAAAAGTAATATTTTATATGTGGACAAATAGTTTAGAAAATCTAGTTGCCGCGTAACAAATAACATTTGCAATTTATAATATAATTAAGAAGATATAAAGCTTTAAAAATTTTGTATGAAAAATTTATATCTTCGTAATTATTTTATAAACTGCAAATTTTATTTGTTACGCGGCATCTAGATTTTCTAAACCATTTTTCATATATACAAAAAAAGTTTCAATATAATACCGTCTACGCGTATTATGCGTCAAAGTTTTGTATAAAATTGACCCCTCTGCAACCACCTTAAACTATTAGGTACTATGGATGTACATTAACTTATAAGGTATTATTTTAGAGTATGATAAAATAAAAATTGAACCATGAAAACGTTTCAAAAAATTTGATTGGGAAGATAAAGCCTTATATTTTGATATGTGTAACTTTTTTTGTTAATTTTGTCGTTAACTCCTGCGTAGAAATATTGTTTAATGCACACATTTTCGGTCAATATTGCTTTTTGATTATCCATTTTATTTGGTATCCAATCAATGTTTATCTCGATTCTAATCACCCTACGAACTTGAGGACTATATGACCAGTAAATGTATTTTTTTTTAAATTTCAAATGCTGCCCTTTTGCTACAAAATGATGGGGAAAAACCTAATGTTTTAACTTTGCTCTAAATTGGGAGTTGGAATATTACTTTTTCTTGAAATATTAACATTGTTATCGAAATTCTAATCAATGTACGAACTAAAACAAACTCTGATTTATGATTCTGTATAAAATTTTATGCCATTATCTTTAAATGGCAGAGATCTAGGACTTGGAAAAAAAATGGAAATTTTTTTGTTAAACGCAAAAATTTTCTGAGCGCTCTCTTAACCCTGTAACTGCGTTTTCTGAGTGTCCTTTAACTAACGATCACAAAGTCGCACAAATCAAATGCGTATTTATCGTCAATTATAAAAAAAGTCCCCGCCACGATATCCTCGCAAATATTATATGAAACGTTTCGATAACACTTGACACGTCAATTGGATAAGCAAACTTCGATAAATTTTATTCGTCATCAATTATTAGGTACAATAATATGACATCACAATTTTTCATATTCGTGTGTTTACCGATCGTGACTGAAGTTCGTAACGAGTTTTTTTTTTCAATTTTGAGAATGTTTGTTTAACATATTTGGTCGTCTCCGTTAGAAAATAATACTGACAGTACTGACTTATGGCTACCTAAACTTAAACTTTTTATTAAAAAATAATAAAATATTTTGTGTACAGGGTGTTACAAAAATACAAATTAACATTTAAGGGGGTGGTTAAGACCATCAAACTGAACAACTTTCACTATGGGACCAATATCGAAATCGCGAAAAAATAATCGGATGTTCCATCATCACCATCATCATATCAGCCGATAGACGTCCACTGCTGGACATAGGCCTCTCCTAAAATGAGGAGATTTGCCATAATCGCCATGATTCCGATGTTCCATACTAAACTACAGATCTGCTCGAGCTAAATGTATGGGACATAAGATTTTTTTTTTCGCGATTTTGATTTTGGTCCCATAGTGAAAGTTGTTCAGTTTGTTGGTCTAAACCATCCTTAAAAGTTTTCAATTTTTATTCTTACTTCTGTAACACCCTGTATGAATGAGAGTGAATGAAAGAAGACTTACAAATGAAATTTATCAAGCAATGGTGGGCGGAAGTGCTGGGAGAGGCCGTCCGAGGAAATCATACCATGATCAAATCAATGATCTTTTCCGAAAAGGACAAGTGCGTAGCACCTTCAATCGACGGAAGTGCCTGAAAATATGAATGAGGCTAAAGAGGTGTGTTAGAGTCGTAGCGTGTGGCGGTCCGTGGTCTCTGCCTACGCACATGGGACAATGCCGTGAGTTTATGTATGTATGTCTGCTCTAGGTTTAGTCCTCTACTCCGATCAGGCTAAAATTCGGATTGCGGATCAGTGATGAAAAAGTATCCATAATTTCGACAAACTCTAAAGTATGGATAGCTTTTCGAACCATCCGAACGCAGTGCACAATTTGTTCTAAATTGAAATTCATGCCATTACATTAGACGTCATTTCTCGTTCCAATGACTTAGGTACCCAATTAACACGACTGCGGTAGGCAGAGACAACAGATCGCCACAGGCTATGATTCTGACACACATCTTTCGCCTCCTCAACATCCATGAGTTTCTTCATACACGCTCGTCGGTTCCGGGTACATTTTATTTGGCCCTTCTTCAGTACGCATCAGATTTGGTCAGCGTACGTGCGCCTAGGGCGACCCCTTTCAACCATTCCATTCACACTTGCCTTGTAAATTTAATACGTCAACCTACTTTCGCTCATTCTTTCCACATGGCCAAACCACCTCAACATGCCTTTTTCAATCCTGGTCACTACATCTTCTTTCATACCACATCTTTCTCTAATATCACTATTCCGTAACCGGTCCATCAAAGTCACACCACACATACTACGCAGGGAGCGCATTTCAACCGCATTTATTCTAGATTCATGCTTCTTCTGCCATACCCAACTCTCACTTCCATACATTAAAGTTGGTGCCAACACACCGTCGTGAACCGCCAAGCGAGCCTTTTTAAACATATTTTGACTCTTCATTACGGTGTGCAAGGCTCCATTAACATAACATAAATATTCTTCAATCATATTTCCTGCTTTCACTCTTCCCTCTATATCTCCGTCGTACTTTCCGTCTCTTGTGAACATACAACCCAAGTACACAAACTCACTGACTTGTTTCAGCCTTTCATCACCTATCATAATCTTACATTCAGTCACTGTTTCATCGCTAATTTATAAAACCAGGCAAACCTGGACCATGCAGTAATATAAATTGTACTTTACTGCATTTTCTCTTCAATGAAAAGAGTTGACTTGTAGTAATCATATCCGCCAGCCTAGGCGGTGATTTTAAATTTATTCGCTCTAAAATTCGTGACCATAAGACTCTTTTCATTTCGAGACGATGCAGTTCGTACAACTAAAATCGAACTTCACTTAGGTAAGTTCGTTTAATTTCTAATTTCTTATCACTCATTTTTAAATCGATGTTTACGGTGCTCCGTAAAACGTGATGAATGATTCATCGCTATACCGATCGTAAATTGATTTCATACATGAAATTAACAACAGATGGTTCGAATGAAACATTACAATTTCATTGACACGCCGTGTTAAGAAACAAAAGGATGTATACTCAACAAATATACAGTTTCTATATGAAATCATTAAGCACATTGTCTACTGTATTGTTCATTTTGTTTTATTCTGAAGCTCGTGTTTTATTGTTATGTAATGTGAAGATTTATTATAGGAAAGAAATAAACATTATATTCAATATACAATCATGTTAATTTCTATAACATTGTTTTAGTATAATATATAAACAAATACCGAAGTATAATTCTTATAAGAATTCTTTTAGTTTCGTTCGTCTATGAATTATTTTATGCTCTAGGTAGGGTTGTAGGACATTTTATTCCAGATGGATTGTATTTTGTTAAAGGTATTCCTTTTGTTTAAAGACATAAAAGGCGCGAGAGAGCCTTGTTTCGTCACGCATTAAGGGCCTGTCAAAAAATAATAAAAGCGAAATGGGCGTGTGGTAGCTTATATTACTGCCCGATGCGAGAGAAAGAGATGGAGCGGCGCGCGCGACTGAAACGACGCAAGCGTAAAACACACTTTAATTAATTGTGATTGTACTATTTATGTAAGTTCAATTCTGCTCTAGTCAAAATTTGCAAAATATCAATCTCTTTTTTTTAAATCAAGTCTCGTGTTTCTATTATTCACCGTTTAGCAGTTCCAAGCGTTTATAAATAAAAACGGAGGCTACTTTGGCTTGTTTTTCTATCGAAAAAATGTGTCTTAATCGTGTTTTGGCTCTAATTAAAACTTCAATTCTACTCCTACTGTTAGTACTTCATGATATATGACGCTTTGAAGAATCCTATTTTTTTCACATATCCTCTTACACACGCGACATAGCGTTCTCGCGTCTTAGCTCACGTCGCAGAATAGATAAAAGTATACGGGGTGTAAGGTAGATAAACCACATAATATCTCTACTAATCAAACTGAACAACTTTTAAAACAAACTTGTCTTGTCAGCGCAAAAAACAAATCTGCTGTTCAATACAAGTGCGGAGAGGATGAGGAGACCATGGAACATATCCTTTGTGACTGTGATGTCTTGGCGGCAAAACGCATGAGCCTTCTCGGAAATGGATATCCAAAACCGGAAGATCTTAGGTTTCTTCCCCGAAATGGTATCGCCTCCTTCATTGACCATGTATTTGAAGGGTGAAGAAAATAAAAAGTATTGGGGCTAACACAAAAGATCCCACTGGGTCGAAGTGTTGCTGGCTTGCCAGCCCCCACAACAAGATACGATAAGATGCCTACACGACTCAAATGTATGAAACAACAGTTTTTCTTTTGTTCTTACAAACGCAATCTTGTTTCTGTTGCAGTACTATTAAGAGGATATATTTCGGAGCGCGCTCCATACAAACGAAGTCTGGTTATATTTTCAATACCTACTAACCAATTAAAAGTCAATGAATATTTTTTGAAACAACCTAGAAACTAATCTCTATGCTTGTATTTTGTCAGATTTCCGTTAAAATGTACAGTTTTAATGTGACAGTACTTTAAAGATTTCCATACAAATCTTAAATTAATCCTAGCATTGAAACTGAAACTGTATGTACCTATATTTTAACGAAAATCTGACAACATACAAGCATAGATTCGTTTCTAGATTATTCCTGAAAAATTCCATTGACTTTAATTGGTTATTATTTTGAAAATATAACCAGACTTCGTTTGTATGGAGCGGGCTCCGAATTATATCCCTTTGAAGGATAATGAGATCGTTGCTTGCAGACGGGGTAGTGCATAATATTAGAACATGTCTGCAGGCGGAGGCCAGTCGCCTTTTGGTGGCATTTTCAGAAGTTTGCATAGAATGTGCTGCCATCTATTAAATACTTCGCAGAACTATGAAAAAATGATTTTATTGTCTAATTGACAGATTTACAAAATGGCTACCTATCTTGCGTAATGCGCGAATTGTTTGTAGTTTTCGTTCAATTTCGTGCCGATTTAGTGATGTTCTGGAGTTTCTGTTGTTCTCTTAATGTTTATACTACAGGAATAGTAAGGATACTGGAATTTCACTCGATCGGTGCGGGATTGAACGAAATCTAGCATTCAAAACAATAATATCCATCGGTATGAGTAGATATAAGTAGGTATGTATAGTATTGGTTGAATTATTGTTAGTGAAACATAGATGGCGCTAGCTAGCCTTCAATTTGACATAAGGTGGATGCATAATGTTGCCACGAGTGGGTTCTCTTTTCTAATATACTTATATTACTCTTTGCAAGTCTGTATGTTTGTGGTACGGTTCTATTGAACTAACGTCGTCCTACGTCCATAACAAGCTCGCAAAGACATTAAGGGCACAGTACAGGTCATGTTTGCTTAACGTGCAAAGTGCACAAAAAGGCCTGTAACCAGGAAATGCCATTATAATCTCATGTAGACAATGTAAGCCATACCGCCTCACTATGAAGTAACTTTTTATGGCTTACTCGTATGGTAATCTTGCACTTTTGCAATTCTAGTTTAACATTCCGTTTCCTCCAGCTGTCTTTTACCTACAGGGTGTTAGGGTAGACAGTTGCATTGTTTTAACACGTTCCGGGACAGTGACCGGCTAAAGACGTGATAACAATAAAAGTTCTATTGTGTCTCGTTCACTGTCCCGGAACGTGTTAATAGGTGATTGTACCCATGATACTGAATAACGTTACCAAAGGAACATAAAGAAAATTGAAAAGAAAAATACTATTTTGCCACTGTTTACCCAAACAACCTGTATGTACAGGATTTTTAAATCATAGTCGCCGAAATAAAAATCATCTTCACGATATAAACGTAACAAAATCTTTGAAAAATTTAAAGAAGAATAAAAAATAAAGATATTATCTGTGATTTTCAAAAAATATTTTAGAAAAGTCTTAGGATCCTGTATGGTATTAGTGGTAATTTTATTAATATAAAAGGAAGAAAAACCATTACTTACATTTATTATGAAAAGTTACATAATATTTTTGTCTTATTTGTAAGGCCTGCGTGCCCCACTTTTGTACAATTCCATTCCACCCATACAAAATCACAATTCCGAATAATTAAAAATTCAGATTCAGTTGCATGACATTGCATATTTATGTAGCGGGCCTAAGGTCCGCCACACACAGACGGAATTGCGATCCGGAATCCTGATTCAGGATTCAGTGTTGTCAACTATGGTTACAAAAAACACTAGTGCTGTTTAAAAATTGCCTAAAATAAAAATGTATGAAACGCCATATGAATGACAATAATTGCATGTTTAGGTATTTATTACAACAAAACAAACAATTTCTATACATGATAATTACTATCATGTGATGAGGTCATGACGTTACGAATGTTACGATGATGGTTTGTAAATTTTATTCCAATATTAATGCAACTATATCAAAGACTATCGA
The DNA here is from genome assembly GCA_927399405.1 of Agonopterix arenella. Classification (NCBI taxonomy): domain Eukaryota; kingdom Metazoa; phylum Arthropoda; class Insecta; order Lepidoptera; family Depressariidae; genus Agonopterix; species Agonopterix arenella. The sequence continues at coordinate 2,792,989 of OV656692.1, forward strand.
TAGTTTTAACATTAGACATAATCTGCATACAAAAATGGCATGAACCATTATCACACAAGCGGTTTTTGAGCGTAGGCGATTTCGCAACTATGCCGCTACGACGTCGCAACTGCACCGTCACGATACGGTATCGTTCCATCAACGCCTACGCTCAAAAATTACTTTAAAATATGCCACTTAAGACATCAAAAAATCACTAGATCTAGTGAAAAAGTCTCTGAAAGCGGCAACACTCCATTCGGAACCAATTCCGAATCAGGTTTATTCCGTATTTATGTGGCGGACCTTATTCCGGATATATGTGGCGGACCTAAGTATTAGATGGATGGGATTGAATGATAAATAACCAGTCAATTAATACAATACTAAAATAGAATAATAAATACCTATTTATTAACACTCATAACTTATCATAACATCATCGGCAGAGCAATTATGAATCACTTTATAAAACATCAACTAGATTTATAAAAATATTTTACGTCAGAACGTAGTACTCTGTGGTATCATGTAGATACGTTCCTCGTTTTAAAGTTGAGTGGACTTTCGGTACCTACCTATACAAAACATTGGAAAACATTAAATTCTAGGAATGGTACCTAAATTGGAAAACCATTTGGAGATTATGTCGTCAAAGCATATACCTACATAAAAATTAAACTATTTTTCTATCCATTATGACAAACTGACAACCCTACCTCTTACCCTTCTTCGTAAGAGGTTGGCTCTGCTGCCCTGCATCCTGCATTGGATTGAATATAGGCTTATTGATGTAGGAAATATCTTAAAAACCTCGTGTCATATTTTACAAATGTACTCAAAGTTCTTTTATATTTTTATACCAATTAACCTTCGTTCTAGGACGAGTTTATTTTATAGAGGCAATTAATTGAATTAATATGACGTTAAATCATTTATGTCAGACAAGTTCTTACTGACTGACTCATATTCTAGGTAAATCAGTAATTAGTGATAGTAGTTTATTGTTCTTGCATACACGCCTGTCACACCATTTGTCACACTGTGGTTATCTGTAAGGCTTAGTGATGTAGACCACCCAAGTCCGATCCTGATGATCATTTCTTACACATTTTTAACCGACTTTACAAAAGGAAGAGGTTCTCAATTCGTTTATCATTCATAACATAAGGATCAAATGTTTCAAGATTGCATCTACAATTTAAAGAAAACCATAAAATCTAACAATATCTTATAATGTTTTTTAGAGAGAGACACACAGTTTGGCACTTCTATGTATTATCATTTTTACTATAGAGCAAATGCAAAAATCTTTGGAAAACACGTTTCTTGTGTAGGCACCCCCCTTTATTTTTTACTTTTTGTTTACTTTATAATTATTTAGCAAATAAGCCACGATAACGAATATTTTGTAAAAATTTCAATGGTCTAGCTATTATAGTTCACAAGATACAGCCCTTCATAGGTAGGACAGAAACACAGACAGATGGACGGACAGCGCAGGCTTATGAATATGGTCCCGTTCGTTGGCAATCTTTGATGGGTAGGTCTAAGGTCCGTCACATACATACGGAATTGCGATCTGGAATCCTGATTCAGGATTCAGTGTTGTCAATTATGGTTAGTATGTTTAAAAAATGACTCAAATAAAAATGAATGAAATGCCAAATTAATGACGATTGTATTTTTAGGTATTTATTAAAACGAAACAAACAATTTCTATACATGATAATTACTATCATGTGATGAGGTCATGACGTTACGAATGTTACGATGATGGTTTGTAAATTGTATTCCAATATTAATGCAACTATATCAAAAGACTATCGATAGTTTTAACATTAGACATAATCTGCATACAAAATGGCATGAACCATTATCACAAAAGCGGTTTTTGAGCGTAGGCGATTTCGCAACTATGCCGCAACGACGTCGCAGCTGCACCTTCACGATACGGTATCGTTCCATCAATGCCTACGCTCAAAAATCACTTTGAAATATGCCACCTAATACATCAAAAAATCACTAGATCTAGTGAAAAAGTCTCCGAAAGCGGCAACACTCCATCCGGAATCTAATTCCGATTCAGGTTTATTCCGGATGTATGTGGCGGACCTAAGAGGAAGGTTCTCTTTATTGAATAAAGAGGTCCTTGATCTTAGGGGTACACACGGCGACACATCAAGCTGTACAAAACCAATATAAGCTGGTCGCGAGACGTGATACGTTACTCGTCCTACGCGCGGCCAGCTTATTTTAGTTTTGTATAGCTTGATGTGTCGCCGTGTGAACAGAAACCTAAAAAAACCAAACGTCGAAATAGACAAATCATTTTCAATGTCAGTCTAATAAAACTGAAGAAACCTTATACTACTTTAATTCACACTCTACGGCTTCTGATCAGTCTTCTGTTGCGTGTTCGACATTGGATAGTTACATGTTTTACAACGTAAGATATTTTCATTACGTACGTTAGTTTATTCATTACTTACGTCTGGCTATTCACAGCGGATTCATATATAGGAGTGAATGTTGGGTATGGAATAAAAGGAATGAAAGTCGAGTGAATGCAGTTGAAATGCGCTCCTTACGAAGTATGTGTGGTATTACTTTGGTTGATCGAATCAAGAACAGTGTGATAAGGGATTGGTGTAAGTTGAAGGATGATATTGTAACAAGGATTGAGAGAGGTATGCTTAGATGGTTCGGTCACGTAGAAAGAATGAATGAAAGAACACTTACGAATGAAATTTATCAAGCAAAGGTGAACGGAGCGTGAGCTTATGTATGTATGTATGTATGTATGTACGTTAGTTTTAATAATTGTTAGGGCAGGAAAGTAAGAAAGGTGTCAGATCTCATGTAATTGTTGGCCGAGGCGAAGTGAGGCTTTCTTATTTACTGCCCGAGGTTAGTATATACAGGGTGACTGGTAATTCGACCTATTCCTTGAAAGGGGTTATACTAGAGTTCATTTGCAACAATTTTGCCCCAGTTAACTGGGGGTCGAAAATCGCTTGTTTTCGAGTTATCTCATTTTTAAGATTTTTTTGAAAAAATCCATTTTTCCACCTAAAACTGACAATTGTGAAAAAAATACTCCACTCTCTGCACTAAGTAAGCATTTTTCTAATAGCTGATGAATGAGCGACTACATTAAACTAAAATACATGTGTAAAATACCCGAAACCACTGAAATAAAAGGTTATAAACCGCACGACAAAATTTTTTTATTTGGATTTCGTTTCAATCCAAAGAGGATTACTTAAAAAAAATGTATCACACTTGGCGTACAAATTACGGAAATAACTTCCTCAATTCCTAAACTTTCCAAAAAGGTGCAAATGTTGTCTACTTTGACAAGAGTTTGAAAAAAATTGTTAACAATGGCAGAGCAGGTAGCGGATTTCCTAGAAGCGAACCTTACAAGATGCCGATTTGCTTTTGTCTCTTTCATTTTATTGCTTACATTGTTTCTCTTTTGTAAGTATTCGGGAATGTTTGTACTAAGGTTCACAATCGAGGCCCACTCATTCGCTCAATTCATTAAGTAATCAGTTAGTTTCAACCATCTTGGAGTTCGGACGTGTCGTTGTTAACTAACTTAAATTCTGCGCTAAAACAGCTTCCTTTTCAAATGGCTGCTTACCAAAATGAAGAATACGCGGATATCATGTATTGTTACGGGTTTTGTGATGGTGACGCTGCTGCTGCTCGAAGAGACTATCAAAGACGTTTTCCTACCCGCCGTTTACCTGATGTCAGCGTGTTTGGTACGACATATCGGCGCATTCGAGAAACGGGATCGGTTCGACGTCGCCAAACCGACGCTGGTAGACCTAGCGTTAGTGATCCAATCGAAGAGGAGCAAATTTTGCAGTGTTTTCAAGCAGACGGCACTACTTCAACAAGAATTGTGGCTAGGCAGCTTGGTATGTCTCAGTGGAAAGTCTGGTTCACTCAGCACACAGCACGGCAGTATCCATTCCATTACACGCCAGTACAAGCTATCGAGGAGGGAGATCCTGTCAGAAGGATGGATTTCTGCAGATTTCTAATAAATGCAGACATTGAAGACCCTGAGTATCTAAAAACAATCTTGTGGACAGATGAATCGAACTTCGACCGTGATGGTATTACAAACTATCATAATCTGCATTTTTGGGCCCCTAAAGGTCAGAATCCGAGAAAATCTAACGAAGGAGCTCACCAGTACAGATTCTCACTTAATGTGTGGATGGGAATCGTGCACAATAATTTAATCGGGCCATTCTTTCTGCCGGCACGCCTAACCGGCATCGCCTATGAAAACTTTTTAAGAGAAGAGTTACGTCCGCTGCTGGAGGATGTGCCGCTTACCACAAGAACAGCTTTGGTGTATCAACATGATGGCTGCCCAGCCCACTATTACCGGGGCGTGCGACAGTGGATGGATGAGAACTATCCACTGAGATGGATTGGTCGAGGCGGCCCGATCCCTTGGCCGGCTAGGAGTCCCTATCTAACCCCATGCGACTTCTACATTTGGGGTCATATGAAGACATTGGTGTATCGTACACCTATCTCTTCTCAAGAAGAATTAAGAGAGAGGATTTTGGCAGCTGCCCAACAAATTAAAGACACGCTTTCAACTCGAGTGACAGTAAGCGAAGTACGTCGCAGGCTTCGTGCTTGCATACGTAACGGAGGAAGACAATTTGAGCAAGACTTGTGATTTTTAAATGTAAAACTTTAAAACAAAATTTGTAATTTCATATGATTAGGTACTAAACATTATTATTTTACTCTTTTTTTTATTTTCACCAAACCAATAACTTTTTGAATAAAATTCACATCTGCGTGTTTAATAAGGTTTATTTTCCAAACTTGAACTAAAGTACACAACTTTTGCATCTTTTTGGAAAGCTTAGGAATTGAGGAAGTTATTTCCGCAATTTGTACGCCAAGTGTCATAAATTTTTTTTGAGTAATCCTCTTTGGATTGAAACAAAATCCAAATAAAAAATTGTTGTCTTGCGGTTTATAACCTTTTATTTCGGTGGTTTTGGGTATTTTTCACATGTATTTTAGTTTAAAGTAGTCGCTCATTCATCAGCTACTAGAAAAATGCTTACAGAGTGCAGAGAGTGGAGTATTTTTTTCACAATTGTCATTTTTAGGTCGAAAAACGGAAATATTCAAAAAATTCTTAAAAATGAGAGAACTCGAAAACAAGCGATTTTCGACCCCCAGTTAACTGGGGAAAAATTGTTGCAAATGAACTCTAGTATAACCCCTTTCAAGGAATAGGTCGAATTACCAGTCACCCTGTATACTACAGGGTGAATTTGATATAATTAGCATCCTTTTAAACTAAGAGTCTACCCATCGAACTGAACAACTTTTACTATGGGAGCAAACCGATCATTTGCGTCGAGTAGGCATTGCAGTTTAGTATGGAACAGCTGATTATTTTTTGCTTCGATCGGTTTGCTCCCATAGTGAAAGTTGTTCAGTTTGATGGGTAGACTCTTAGTTTAAAAGGATGTGATATCAATTTCACCCTGTATATTTCTCCTCGACGGAGGTGGAAAGCGGCAACTTCGTTTAGCGCAGCGGGACGTAAGTTCACGCTTTCCGCCCGGAGAGGTGAAAATTATTATTTATCAACTCTGTCTTGTCTTCCGGGGAATATTCCGGAGAGTGTTCAACTCTCTTGTACCTCTTTCTTCTATGAAGATGAAAAGGCATAGTTAATATTTGAAGTTCTGAACACAACGTTAAGTCGTGCACAGCCGCTAAGTCATTAGCAGTTCTAGCCTAGACAGGTTCCTCTAAACTAACACACAATATTTTAAGGAGATGATCAGACCAGACGAAGAAGTAATTCCGATGCGTATGATATTGAGCACGCGTGGTGGACTAACGCCCATACACCATCCCTGAGGGTAGGTTTGTGCCCTGCAGTGGGACTTATTATAGGTTGCTGATGATAATGATAATCAGACCATGCCTTAAAATTCGATAGGAGTTGCGTCGGCTCATACATATTATAGACGTAACGTTGACTAGAAACTTTTCGAGTTCCACTTACCTACGATATAAATAACAACATAAATATTTATACAAAAATCTGCACTTATAAGTTATAAATGATATCAAATGTGCCAAAAGCAATTATTTATTTTTCCTGTCGTAAAATACAATTTGAGATTTGACCTTGCATTGTCTGGCTGGACTGCATTTGTCCACCAATTTAAGTTCTAACACCTCGTCATAAGATTTTAGTCGATCCGCCAAGGTGTGCATAGTTTGGAAATTGACGTTTCCATGGCAACCCACCCTCGTTAAATTGACCGTAAAATCGGCGCTAGTGTTCCGCATTACGTAATCACTACGTAATTGAAAGAGCACTTTATTAGTTTGTTACGTCCAAATGAGTAAAAAATTTATTACAAAAAATCAATATCAAAATAATTTTATTTCAGACACAGTCCATAGATTGATTTTATTTGATGAAGTTTTTTAAATGTCATGCATGACTCCATTTTCGTATGCAACAATCAGATCATGCGTTGCATATTTCAGAGGCCCTTCAGAGCATCAAGGTAGTAGTTTTTCAGTGTAGGTGCTCGATATTTTTTTTTTATTATTGGGTGATTGGGGCCTTAACAGATTTGCGTCTGTGCCACTTCGACCATCGCTGATCTTTTGTGAACGCCCCTCCTACAGTTCCCTGTTAATCCCTACAGCAGTTAGGTATCGCAGTAGGTTTTTTGCTCGATATTAGAAGATTTTTTTGAAATTAACCATCTTTAAGTAAGAAACTGTAGATCAAAGATTTTATAGGTATTTTATTTACCCATACCAGTGGGAATAATTTATCAAAAAGTTCAGTATCAGTTCTACCCTTAAGAATAGCATGCTAGGGATAATTGCACCACCTATGTTGAAACAATCACAGTAGCGAAGAACTATTCTTCCCTATTAAATATCTACATATTTACAACATAACTCTTCTTTTAACTTCGCCACAGTCGAGTAATGAATAAGGCTCATAATCATAAACCACACGTGCTGGAAACAAGATGCATATTAATTCAAAGACTCGTCCTAAATCCTAACTAAGACTCATAAAAACTAATGACATTCAATATCCCATTATGAACCTCGTTAGTCTATTAATAGTCCGTAACTACTGGATTGTTAGCAATAGCTGTTATTATTCATGGATAGAATCATCCTTTCTATAAGTACCTACCTATGTTGTGCAATTTAGTCGAGCGAAAGTATACACAGGTTTCTTCATTAAACAATTTCCTTTAACACACATCGACCTAACATAGACTAACAAAAAAATTAGATCCCAATATTTTTCTGTTATGGGGTCCTTCTGAATATAAGGCCTGGTATCACGGCTCTTCTCAAGGACAGGCGGCTTAGGTGGTTGGGGCACGTACACCGTATGGAGGACTCTCGTTTGCCAAGGCGCATCCTTCTTGGTGAGGTCGGTCGCAGACAAGAAGAGGCCAGTCGGAAGACCCATTCTGCGATTTAAGGGTTGCGTCAAGAGAGACCTGACCGTTTTCGGAATCAGCCCCGCAAATTGGGAAGAGCACGCGGAGAATAGAGGAGGGTGGAGAGGGAAAACAAGAGAGGGTCGGACAACTCATGACGAAGCCTGGTTCGTACACCTGGCAGAGAAACGTGACAAAAGGAATAATGCTGTCACAATCCCGTCGTCATCCACCGGCGTACAGCTCTGTTGTAGAGGCTGTGGACGTGTATGCGGCTCTCGTATAGGACTATACAGCCATGAGTGAAAGTGCTTCTCCAAAAACACTGCTTAAATCATCTGCAACGGATTAAAGGCCTATGATGATGAACTCTTTATGAAATAGTGATCACATTGCATTAAAAATAACTTGTCATTTCTTTAGTCTGAACACAATAGAAAACGCTCAGGTAATTAGTAAAAGTATTTGTTGCATACTTGGACTAAGAAACCACGTTGCATAAGACCATCTAAATATCTCGGAAAAAATGCGCTATTTATTTTTTCATCATTTAGAATTGCAATATGGTACGGAAAACAATGAAGTACTATCCCAGGCTTTACCTTTACCATAAAAATAGTTAGGTACTATTATTAACTATTCTATTCTTATGCCTTTACGTACCTTACAATTTAAACTACATTTTCATTAACAAAGGAAATAGATTGAATTATGTCACTAGTGCTCCGAAAGCAATTGAAAGTAGAAAGCGTTGGATAACACCTACTCTTATAATTTGTTCAAATAACAGTTTACATCACAAAAGTATTATTTTAAAAACAAATTTCGTTTGCAGAATATTTTCACTCGTCTTTATGGTTAGGCATTGTATTTTCGATTTTGAGAAGTTGTGCAAATTTTTTTTTTGAGTGAAATCGTAAAATAACAGTTCAGTGGAAGATTCACGGAAATATGACACATTATTGCATTGAATGATTAAGCAGATTTAAGAGAGGCACTTTAAATACATTCCTTAGAGTTTCTCTGTTAATACCTTTCTAAAATTTCTCTTAACTCATATTAAAATGCAGTAAGTACTATCATTGAACAAACATCACACTTGGCCACAGAATGACAGAATAATTGTCGCCTAGAATTGAGCATAATCTTTGAAAAAGCTATTGATGATAAATTTTGTCGTTTTAACATAAAATTTTCATACTATTAAATAATTATTTAATTATTCCCAGTATTTTATTTAGAAAAATGATGATAAACATTATCCTTCCCTCTGGGAGTGTCACGTAAAAACAAACTCGGAACTGCTCAGAAACATCTAGAAGTTTTCGCGAAGTGATAGTCTAGCTAGACTCTAGGACTCGATTCTAGTGTCATAGGTAGGCTAGATTGTAATTGTAAAAGCTCTCAGCCTATTCGAAGTTGTCAAGGTCTTAATTTTGCAATGTTGACAGATGAATGTAAAACATGGAAACAGTTTCTTTTCTACACAGGATAATTAAACTGAACAACTTTCTATATGGGATCAACGTCGAAATCGCTAAAAAAGATCAGCTGTTCCATACGAATTGCAATCCTACTATTCCTATACTCGACCCAAATAGGTATATAAGGTCTAACAAAATTAGGTGAAACTACTTTAAAAGGATGATCAGACCATCAAACTGAACAACTTTCTCTAAGGAACCAATATCGAAATTGCGAAAAAAAATCAGCTGTTCCATACAAACCTACTCGACCTAAATGTATGGGACAGCAGATTTTTTTTTCGCTATTTCAATATTGGTCCCATAGAGAAAGTTGTTCAGTTTGATGGTCTGATCATCCCCTTAAATTAGTTTCACCTAATTTTGTTAGACCTTATATATGGGATCACAAATGTTTTTTTCGAGATTTCTATGTTGGTCATATAGAGAAAGTTGTTCAGTTTGGTGGTCTGATCATACCCTTAAAAGGACCCTTTATAAGGCGCCTATGTCCCTCTCCCACCCACGGGAGTAAGAAGGATATAGGGTGTAAACTTATATTTATATGCATTCTATGATTGACTATCAAATTTTTTTATTTCAACTTTCCTATCTATGGGATGAACATTAAAAAAAGAAAAGAACAGAAACCACGAAATATTTCACCAGTGTCGTAGTGGACAGATTAGGCTCTGGCACGCTCTGGTAAAATGTTGCTTCCCTATTGGGAATGATCACTATTACCCACACAATTTTAACAAAAAGGGTACAACCGCAAAAGTTATAAAGGGTACCAAAAGCAGAATTCTCGGAAGCTTCAAGCTCAAACCGATATCTAAAATTGGATATCGTAGCTCGCTCAAGAAGGCTACAAAACTTGACGTCTCACTAAACCAGCCGCGCAGGTTCTGTGTTCCAAAAATAGCACCGGCCGCGCAGTAACGGCGCGCGCGCATGGGTCACGTACGCATTTCTCCTTTCACTGACAACGTAATTTGTACCTTAGTAGGGGATTATTTAAATTGCCATTTTGCTGTTTTCTTGTGTAAGTATCTACTACAGTAAAGTTGTATCGGTAACTACAGTAAGCATCGGTGAATCTGTATTTATCCGAATACGAAAATAGGAGAGTAACGTTTCTAATGCGGATGTTAGTTTGTGGGTTAAAGGCTAGCTATCACTACCTGACAAGTAACTCCAACCTGAAACCTTCAATATGCTACGAGTGAGCCATGCTACAACTGGCGATTGAAAAGGTGGTTCGTAGTTGTAGCTAGGAGTTTATGTACAGAGTCCAACTTAAGATGAGTTTATGTACACACGGCGACACATCGCACAAGCTGACCGCGCGGAAGACGAGTAATGTATAACGTCTCGCGACCAGCTTATATTGGTTTTGTCGCTTGATGTGTCGCCGTGCGTACCAAGAGTCCAACTTAAGAGGCTCCCATTTTGTAAGTCTCAAATTCTCAATAGATGGGATCTTAGAAAATTTGGAATTTTGACAATCGTTATTTTCCAATTCGGAAAAATATTTTTCGAGATTATGTGTTTTTTGAACTGAATCCCAAATCGATTAAATCCAAAATTGACTGAATCCCAAATCGACTGATTCCCGGATAAATAGATGGGCCATCTATTTGGGGTTCAGTCAATTTCGGATTCAGGCAATTCGGGAGTCAGTCAGTTTGGGAGTCAGTCAATTTGGGATTCAGTCAATTTGGGATTCAGTTAATTTGGGACTCAGTCTATTTGGGATTCAGTTAATTTCGGATTTAGTCGATTTGGGATTCAGTCAATTTGGGGTTTGGTTAATTTCGGATTTAGTCGATTTGGGATTCAGTCAATTTGGGATTTAGTTGTAAGTATTGACGTGTCGTGCAATTTGGGATTAGGTCGAAATGAACCGGAAGCGCAGTGAGCCCTTCCGCATATAGTGGGTGCAGTCTACACGGGTCTCGGAGTTTAGATATATCGTAAACGTTTTCGTTCAAATGTCAACTCTATTCCAATGCAGTTTCGTCAAAAACGATCACCATCTGCTGTCCCATATATTTGGGTCGAGTGGATTTGCAGTTTAGTATAGAACAATTGACTTTTTTCGAGATTTCAATCTTGATCTCTTAAGGCTGGGCCACACAGAGTGCAGCTGCAGAACGGGTGCAGACCGGCTGCAGGCGGGCAGTAGTTTTAAAGTATGGAATTATATGCGAGGTGTCACACTGCGCCTACCGTTCCGCAGCTGTTCCGCAGCGGCGCCGGACTGCATTCAGTGTGACACCTCGCATATAATTCCATAGTTTACAACTACTATCGGCCTGCAGCAGGCCTGCACCCGTTCTGCAGCTGCACTCTGTGTGGCCCAACCTTTATACAAAGTTGTTCAGTTTGATAGCCTGACCATTCCCTGAAAGAACCGTCAGCATATGTTAAGAATGTTTGTATAGAATGACCGTGTACAGTTAAACCAAATTAAAACTAAGTTTTCCTGTCTCTTACACGACATTGAAAGGTTAATTTATAAACCGAAATTTAAGAAAAAACAACAACACGCGAATTTTTAGGCTACAAGGATGCTTGCGCAAGATTCGCCGAATCGCCGAATGTGCAAAGAGCTTTTTAAAAAAACTGTGGAAATCGACGATGTTATGATATCGGTTCAACACTTGAGGATAATGTCGAATTCGGAGTATTCAGACGTATTTATAACATTGGCACTGTATAGTAGTAGTGGTGCTGGTACCATGGTGTTTTTACCCGATGACGGCGAAGGCAGGTAATGAATATTAATGATCTTAACAATGATGTTAGTACTATTCACGTTTGGTCGGCTGCAGCTTTAAGTACAGTACGACCAGGAAAATAATTCCGCTCGCCAATCTTCGGTTGCGCAGAGCAGTGCAAAATCGGGTATTCTCTATCTCGCTCCAACTATAATAGCAGACGTATGGATGCTTCGGCAGCGAAAAAGGCGCGAAAGCAATAAGCCAATAGCGGCAAGGTGTCACATCCTGATTGGTCTATATAATTTCGCGCTTTTAAATTTTTTCTACTGCACATGTACACACGGCGACACATCAAGCTATACAAAACCAACATAAGCTGGTCGCGTGTTGGTTGCATAACGTATAACGTCGCGCGGCCAGCTTATGTTGGTTTTGTATAGCTTGATGTGTCGCCGTGTGTACATCGGTGGGACTTATAAACCTGGTACTACTGCACCTATAACATGCACGTATGGATATCTACAGTTTTAAGCACCCCGCTCCAGCTTCAAAACGACCCTGATTCCATGGTGTGTATTTTAACTGTATTCATGTAAACCAGAGACACAGAGATTAGTTAATATTATAATCTTGATTATAGGATCAAACTTCGTTTGTATACAGCGCGCTCGGGTGGCGTATTTTTGTATGGATATCTGGCATAGAATGATGTTAGTCGAATCAGAAATTTAGAGATCCGCAGAAGAACCAGAGTAACTGACATAGCCCAAAGAATTACTAAACTAAAGTGGCAGTGGGCGGGGCACATTGCTCGCAGAACCGATGGCCGATGGGGCCGAAAAGTTCTCGAGTGGCGACCACGTATCGGAAAGCGCAGCGTGTGTAGGCCCCTCACACGGTGGACCGACGACCTGGTGAAGGCGGCGGGAACCCGTTGGATGAGGGCAGCGCAGGACCGGTCGTTATGGCGATCCTTGGGGGAGGCCTATGTTCAGCAGCGGACGTCCATCAGCTGAGATGATGATGATGATGAATGCTGTTAGTATGTAGGTTTTGCCATTTATTAAGACACTACAACTTTTTCGTGTACCTATTAACCTACCCTACCTACCTACAGTCCTACATGCATTCGTTACTGTCATATTACTGTTTGTTCAGTGTATAATTTCGATTTGCACTTTTAACAAGAAAGAAAAAGAAATGCCAATAGAAAAGAGCGGTATAATAAAATACTTACCTCATTTTATGCCAGTAAATCATTTAAATTATATTTTTTAACAAATTTCAACCGTATTTTGACACTAATAAATATGTAATTAAGTATGAAATCGCTCAACCATGAGAGCATGATCTTAAGATTATTCTCACGGAGCAACTAATTTGCAAATTGCTATCTACCGACTATGGAGAAATATAAATTAAATGAAACAAAGACGCTTAACTGTATTGCAGTTTTACTGTGCGAAACATAACTGTTCGTTTCGTCAGTTTTCTAATCTTGAAATTAAAAATTACTAAGATACAATTAAAAATGAATTAAGTTCCTATTAGTATGTGGGAGAAATAGTTAAGGATGGCCATTTCCAATGTCCATGTCCGCACAGCGACACATCAAGTTATACAAAACCAATATAAGCAGGTCGCGTGACGTTATACATTACTCGTCCTAAGCGCGGCCAGTTTTTTTTGGTTTTGTATAACTTGATGTGTCGCTGTGTGTCCATGGCTGAAATACTTTTCAATCCCACTCCGCCATAATTGGTTCTATTTTTAAGGGCAGGTTATCCCAGTGCAGGCGTCTCTTTCTTACAAGCCTACGTTTGCTATTAGCCATCCCACTTTCTTATCACATCATTTCTCTCTTGGATGTTTGGGGCAAAAACTAGCCTCACAATAACGCAGACAATGTCATTTCCTACTTTCAGTGTATTTTTTTTATTTATAGTGTTAATAATCTTTAAGTAAAACTTACCTATCTTTGCATGGTTTTGATGATCGAGAGAAGTTGTAACTGTCGTGGTTAAAGCCTAAGAATAATCAAGAACAGTTCATGAACAACAAAATATTTTTTTCTGGATTAAAACAACGACTATTTCATGCCTTATTATTATCATTTTCGTTCCCTTCTATGTCTGAGTGTCCTGGAACCCATTGTAGCGTCAGTTGGTTGTGGTTGCCCACAGCGTTTAGCTGAGCTACGCAGTCTTGTACTAGCTTGGACTTTATTATCGGTGAGTCCAAGGCTAATAAAGCTGCTCGGCTATCAGAATTTATAATGATACGTTTGTTGACGTAGCTATTGCGCGGATTGAGTTCAGCACAGGCTGTGATGGCGTAGACCTCAGCTTGAAATATGGAGGCGTGTGTTCCAAGATTTTGGCACGCTTCGATGCTGGGTCTTTCGCCATAAATTCCACAGCCTACATCATTGCCTTTCTTGGATCCGTCGGTGTACCAAGTTAGGCAATTAGTCCAAAAACCCTAAGTCAGTAGTTGGTGAATGGTGAGTCAATGGTAATATAATGGTTGATACACCGACTGAATTTACGTGTCGTAATTTACGCGTCTATTAGGAATGGTGTGTCGTTGGTATAGGGAAAAGCATTTCACGCGTAAATTCGGCATATGTGTCGTTACATTTAGTCTAAGGTCCGCCACACACAGACGGAATTGCGATTCGGAATCCTGATTCTGGATTCAGTGTTGTCAACTATGGTTACAAAAAATACTAGAATGCTGTTTAAAAAATGCCTAAAATAAAAATGTATGAAATGCCAAATGAATGACAATTATTTTGACCATTTTTAGGTATTTATTAAAACAAAACAAACAATTTCTATACATGATAATTACTATCATGCGATGAGGTCATGACGTTACGATGATGGTTTGTAAATTGTATTCCAATAGCAACCATATCAAAAGACAATCGATAGTTTTAACATTAGACATAATCTGCATACAAAATGGCATGAACCACTATCACACAAGCGGTTTTTGAGCGTAGGCGATTTCGCAACTATGCCGAAACGACGTCGCAACTGCAACGTCACGAAACGGTATCGTTCCATCAACGCCTACGCTCAAAAATCACTTTAAAATATGCCACCTAAGACATCAAAAAATCACTAGATCTATTGAAAAAGTCTGTGAAAGCGGCAACACTCCATACGGAATTTAGTCCTTTAGCTGACCTTATTAGTTATTTCTCCCACCAATATTGTTACCCCCAAACAAAACATCAACGTTCAGTGACGTGCGCACCTACCCACATATACCACTAAACAAGCATTCTGCTCATGCCTCTGACGATAAGGCACGTTTATATATATATTCAGGCCGTGTCCAGTTACATAATGACACTCGTTATGTCATTAAGACCTTGGGTTCACAGATATAAACTTATAGTGATTGGCTTAGTTGCATAGATCATTTAATAAAATGTCAATTTGCTTCCGTGTTTTTTATTAGGGTTCTGCCTCAAATAAGTAAACGTAACCCTCTCTATAAAATGATAAGTTTGGTAAACTGTCGAAATTTCTCAACTGACGTGGTAGGAAACTGCCCAGTTAGTGAAACTGATAAATAAAGAAATTACCGAACTGCACGGCTAGCATGCGACCAACGACAAAGCGTTTACACGAGAAAAACATTATGCGCGCTCTTTCTGGCATGCGTAAAATAATAAAGATGGTGGGGTGGCACATCTCGATTTTTGCCGTTTTCTCGGGGATGGCATGCGAGGCTTACAGGTCAGTCAATAGCAAATTACAGTGCCACCAACTTATCTGTAGAATGGCCAAAAGCGGAACTACTTCTGAAAACGTCATTTTGTTGCTGTCAGTCGTTGTAATCTGTGCTGTTCAATCGAGTTCTTGTTTTTCTAAATATTTCTGAGTATTTTTTGTGAAAATCATGCCGAAAGTGGTGTACGAGAAATTATTCTCAAAATGAAATCATTCTTTGATACAGAAAGTGGCGCCATCGCTCATTCTACAGATAAGTTGGTGACACATACTGACCAGTGGTCACCCGTCTCCTTGCAGTGTTGCCAACATAGGGTAATTTACCCTAGATTTAGGGTAAAAACGAAGCCCTAGGGTAATTTTTAGGGTAAGAAATTATTTATGGCAATTTTTGGGGTAATAATTTTACTTAGGGTGTTTTTTGGTGTAAACTCACGGGCGACCGTACTCCTCCTTGGGGTAGTTAGAATCCTTATTACAATCATCATAAAAAAAACTGAAACTGAACCATGCTACATGGTTCATGGTAGCATGGTTCATTTTCACTTTTTTATGATTTTGGATGATACTTTATACCATGCCGTTTCAGATGTTGACAGCGACCAGCATTCTGCCCACAAAAACACAGCATAAGAAACTTTATCCCTTTGTGGAAATGTGAAAAAGATATTAAGTAGATATAGTAATACTTAGGTAGAGACAAAAAAACCCCATAAAAAGCTAGGATTGTGACCGAAGTTATATGGTTTGTAGTATGTAGGTTTAAAAACAGTTTTTTTATATGATTTGAAACTAAAAGGTTTTAGGATAATTCTTGAAAATTATGCAAAATCTAGGGTAAACTGAGACCAGGAGTGCGATTTTTAAATCTCATACGTTGAACTCAGCAGTTGAAAATGTATGGAGATACGCATCTTTTTACTGCTAATTTGACTTTCAAAAATCGCACACCTGGAGTATGATTTTTGAAGAAAGTTGCATATCTCCATAGAAATTTTGACAGTTTCAACTGCTGAGTTCAAAGTATGAGTTTCAAAAATCGCACCCGTGGCCGAGGGTAACGTGAAAATAAGACTTGGCAACACTGTCTCCTTCGGCACGGTAGCAGTCGATCTAAGAAAACTTTGTATAAGGTCCGCCACATACATCCAGAATAAACCTGAATCGGAATTAGATTCCGTATGGAGTGTTGCCACTTTCAGAGACTTTTTCACTAGATCTAGTGATTTTTTGATGTCTTAGGTGACATATTTTAAAATGATTTTTGATGGTAGGCGTTGATGGAACGATACCGTATCATGACGGTGCAGTTGCGACGTCGTTGCGGTATAATTTCGAAATCGACTACGCTCAAAAACCGCTTTTGTGATAATGGTTCATGCCATTTTGCATGCAGATTATGTCTGATGTTAAAACTATCGATAGTATTTTGATATATAGTTGCGTAATATTGAAATACAATTTACAAAATCATCGTCGTAACGTCATGACTTCATTACATGATAGTTAATTATCATGTATAGAAATTGTTTGTTTCGTTTTAATAAATACCTAAAAATGCAATTGTCATCCATTTGGCGTTTCATACATTTTTATTTTAGGCATTTTTTAAAAACCACTAGTATTTTTTTTAACCAAATTTGACAACACTGAATCCTGAATCAGGATACCGGATCGCAATTCCGTATGTGTGTGGCGGACCTAACTAACAATCATTTTGCACAGACAATGAAAATGTCAATCAACGTTATATCTAGCTCAATTTTTCCACGTAAATATAACAAGCGTCGCATAATGATTGATACTGAGCATAGTAATTGAAAATGATCAGCTGACAACTCAGTAGTTATCTTTAATGGTAAGTAAGATTGGACATTATAATAATATGGTGGTTGTGATCATGACATAGTTTTGATAAAGCCTAGATAAATGTTACTAATGGTGGGTAAACGTTAAGTGGAAGGTACAACATAAGAGTAATCTAAATCTTACGACCTAATTGATAGGTAAGTATACAGGGTGTTAGGGTAAACAGTGGCATTACTTTAAGGGGTGATTGTACCCATGATACTGAACAACTTTCCCTAAGAAACCCAAGGAACCAATTTTATATAATTATACAAGGTCTAACAAAATTAGGTGAAACTATTTTAAGGGTATGTCAGACCATCAAACTGAACAACTTTCTCTATGGGAGCAATATCGAAACCGCGAAAAATAAATTTGATGTCCCGTACAAAACTGCAAATACAACTTGACTCAAATGTATGGGGTAGCAGTTTTTTTTTTCGATATTTCGATATTGGTCCCGTAGAGAAAGTTGTTCAGTTTGATGATCTGAGCACACCCTTAAAATAGTTTCTGCTAATTTTGTTAGACCTTATATACATATTCTGATATATATTTTATGTTCTAGGTATATATTACAAAATATATTTATTTATTTATTATACTGTTTGTTGGTACACAATAAGTTTGCCTTGTAATTGTTAACTGTCTCTTTTACGGGTCTGCTGGAAGAAATCTCTTCAGAGATAAGCTCGCCCTTTGTACATGTTTTCTCAACTTTGTGTATTATTATGTCCGTGTGTACAATAAAGTGTTATAATAAGGAAAAAAAGCAAAAAAAAATTTGGACTTTCTGTACTAAATGTAATTAGCTAATCGAACATTTTTATGAAAAGTAAAAAAAACATTTTTGCGAATTTCCTATAGGTTTCTTAGGGAAAGTTGTTCATTATCATGGGTAGCCATCAATCGCCCCTTAAAGTAATGCAACTGTTTTTTCCCTAACACCCTGTATAAGGTCAAAATTAGCTGAAACTATTCTAAGGGGACGATCAGACCATCAAACTGAACAACTTTCTCTATGAGACCGACATCGAAATCGCAAAAAAATCTGCTGTCGCATCCATTTGGCTCGGGTATATAGGTCAAGCAGTTTTGTATGGGACGGCTAATTTTTTTTGCGATTTCTATGTTTGTCCCATAGAGGAAGTTGTTTAGTTTCATGGTCTTATCATCCCCTTAAAATAGTTTCAGCTAATTTTGTTAGACCTTCTATACTATTAGTCTACTCAATGAATGGCTCATAAGGGGGTGTAGAGTGCGTGAGCTGGGACCTAAGCGATTTCTTCTTAAATTTGTTCAGGGTTCTTAGGGAGTAAAAATACTAAAAGTCCCCTCCTCTAGGAGTCCCGCCGGAGGGGGGTTAAAGTTCCCACAATATAGCTACAGTGCACACTACAATAATATTATACGACCAGCCTTGCAGTTGATCGTTAATTTCTTACTGACCTTTAAACGTCTGTAACTCCTAAACTGACTGAAGTTATGCAGGCAGACCTAGTTCATCCCCATCACAGAGATGCTCTACACCCCATAAACACTGGATCAGCGTTGCTGCTGATGGTTGCAAAAAGTACACTTATCTCTTATAATAACACTTCCAAACGTGCATCTTATTTTATTTTATTCATTTTAGGAAACTTACGGACTAATTACAGGATAGTAGGGTATCAACATTTTTACAAAACAACATTGCCAATTAAAAGTTTCCACAGATAAAAATTATCTTATCATTATCATCCCTTGGACATTTTATTAGATTATTTTGACATTAAAAACATAGGTAATATAAATATTTCATTGAAACTTACATTGAAACAACCTCGTCCTGATTCATTCGAACATTCTTGGTACAAACAATTAGTTCAATACCGGCACGAATTTCAACATAACTCTTAAGCCATGGCCATAAAGTATATTATCCAGTAGCAGTTTTAAGTTAGATAAGGCCTGTCCTAGTTTATTCGTCATACATACTGTTGTTTCACCGTTAAAGGTGGTGTTACGGTTGGAAACACATAGTTTTACTAGGTTGGTTGGTAGTTTGGTACTAAAAATAATGCAGTTCATACATACATATAAAATCTTCTTTCTTATCGTGTGGGCAGAGCCCTGGTGTCAGGGTTTTTTCAGACCGCCTTACGGCCTCTGGTTTTTATGTAACGACTACTATCACCAGAGATAGTAACCAACGGCTTAACGTGCCATCCGAAGTACGGAATCATTTTTCTTTTCAGACAATCAGGTGATTCAGCCTGCAATCTCCTAACCAACTGGGGAAAAACGCTCAAAGTGACATATCAGTAGGTGGGAATCGAACCCACGACCTTCGTGTCGAGAGCCAATGCTCTTAACCATTAGACCACGGAGGCAGTTACATATACAATGCAGTTAATATTATACATACAAACATTAACTTACGACCATGACCCAACCATACAGGGTGTTAGGGTAAACAGTTGCACTACTTTAAGGGGTGATTATACCCATGATAGGTACTGAACAACTTTCCGTAAGAAACTGGTAATAGGAAATTCTCAAAAAAAAAATCTTACAAACGTTCGATCAGCTGATTGCATTTAGTATGGAAAGTCCAATTTCTTTATTGCGAATTTGCTGTTGGTTTCTTAGGGAAAGTTGTTCAGTATCTTGGGTATAATTAATCACCCCTTAAAGTAATGCAACTGTTTGACCTAACACCCTTAAAATTGTATAGCAATAACAGTTAAATCAGCAGAAGCTAAGTCAGAAGCGTACCTAGTTGGTTTGGTGCGATGCGAGAAAGCGTCGCGTCGTCGTCGTCGCCGTCGGTTGCCGGCGCCTGCGCAGCCTCAGGCACATTTCGATTCGACGGTGAAATCGGGTTACAATATGCCGCTAAGAGAGAACTCTGTTTATGCATATTAATTTTCCCGACCATCATCTCCTCAAGAACAAGAACTGTCAAAAAAAATCTCATTGATTCGACGTAGATCAGCATTGGCATGTTTTACAATTTCAGATTCATTTGCAACCATTGCCTGACCTTTTTCTAAATTTTTGAAGTGCTGCCACAAGTGTAGCGGTCAAAGCAAGCAATGGATGCCGAAAAGTGTAATTGTTTCTTTATCTTTCATAACTTCATAGGGTTCCGTACCTAAAGGGTGCCAAAAAAAAGATCGTCGAAGAGCTGTTTCGTTTGACGTGAGATAGACAGGGATATGCAGAGCTGACTGCCAACCTCCAGTAATGGAGAGGAACCCGAAGAAGAAGAACACATAAACCTCGCTGGTTACCATACAAGAAACGTGCTTCTTTTCTGGGTTTTATTTTTGCTCTATCGTAAAAAGTGCACTCAGTCACAGATTATAATCAGCGTCAGCGTCAAACAAAGTAAAAAAACAAATAAAAACCGGCCAAGTGTGTGTCGGCCTCGCAACAAGGATCCCGGAAACAAAAATGTTTTGGTAATGTCTTGTTGGTACGGAACGGAACCTTCGGTGCGCGAGGCTGACTCGCACTTGGCCGGTTTTTTAATTAAAGGAGGAGGTGTACACAAATTTTTATTTTTTTTATACATAATGGGTTTGCGCTTGGCTTCAGCTCACCTGATGGAAAGTGTAGATGAAGCCTAGGATGTAACGCGCTCACACAGAAATATTGACCTGTTCTCTTATGTAGGTAGGTATGTCACTAAAATATGGAACGACAAACCGTTTATTATCGACTATTGCACGTAGGAGGCTTCAACGCAAATTGAATAAGCCTTGAACATGTTTTTATTTTTGCAAACTACACGTTTGTATACTGTCAGGTAAACAATTTTTTGTTTAGTTTTATTGCGATTTAGCTGGAAAAATCGGATATTTGTTTCAAGATCTAATCGCCTTAGGCACCCATAACACCGGATGGTTACCCCAGAATGACCGGCTGCCCACCAAAGAATGTTGGGTTACCAACCCCAATAAATTTTTGAAAATTTTACATACTATACTGTTCAGTTGACTAACTATAGGTTTTATTTGTTTGCAGGTAATCATCCAACGGATTCAGACCCATAACCAAATGTACCCAGGTTTGTTTACCATCTGGGCCCTGTTTAGTAAATGTGACAATGACAGTTTGACAATGACAATTCAGAGTACATTGCTGAGAATGCATGAAGCACTGCAAGTTTACTTCATTAGTAAGCAGCATTGTAATGCCTACTCTGAAATTCTGAATTGTCATTGTCAAATTGTCATTGTCGCGTTTATTAGGTCCGCCACACATACGGAATTGCGATCCGGAATCCTGATTCAGGATTCAGTGTTGTCTACTATGGTTACAAAAATACTAGAGTGCTGTTTAAAAAATGCCTAAAATAAAAATGTATGAAATGCCAAATTAATGACAATTGTATTTTTAGATACATGATAATTACTAACAAAAAAACAAACAATTTATATACATGATAATTACTATCGTGTGATGTTGTCATGACGTTACGATGATGATTTGTAAATTGTATTTCAATATTATGCAATTATATCAAAAGACTATCGATAGTTTTAACATTAGACATAATCTGCATACAAAATGGCATAAACCATTATCACACCAGCGATTTTTGAGCGTAGGCGATTTCGCAACTATATCGCAATGACTTCGCAACTGCACCGTCACGATACCGTATCTTTCCATCAACGCCTACGCTCAAAAATCACTTGTTTGATATGACTGTAAATTTTTAAAGAATGCCACCTAAGACATCAAAAAATCACTAGATCTAATAAAAAAGTCTCTGAAAGCGGCAACACTCCATCCGGAAATAATTCCGATTCAGGTTTATTCCGTATGTATGTGGCGGAGCTTAAACTCATCTGGAAACAGTTCATAGAAATATTTAGCAAATATTTTTGTTCATTTACGTAGGTATCATTTCAGGCACCATACGGAGAACATTATGGCATAATTTTGTTTATTATGTTATGGTAATAGCACCACAATTCGATACGTTTATAATTCATATTCGTAACGCACGATACTTCACACTTATTAAAGTTTGACTGATAACTGCCTTACTGATCTAGGGCTGAAAGTTAAACTTCGTTTAATATCAGCTGCTTTTCATCGCGCTAAAGTCATAAAAGTCGACTACACTTAGTCGACTATAGTTTTTCGTGTATCGTGCCCATTCACTAATGGGCAAAAGTGTTCCACGGGCTCCACGTCCTTGTAATTTCGTGAAGATTGACAGCGATGTAGATTTTGGTGTACATCCTCTGAATTAGCGATACCTAAAATGTCATTGATCGACAATATTGAGATGCAATAGTATGGATAACATTTTTTTTTAACCTAATTCGTCTTAGTTCGGCATAGGTCTCCCACAAGCATTTCCAGCCTTCTCTATCTCGTGCCAGCAGTTGCAATTCTACTTCGTGGGCATCCAGGTCGCGCGCGCCATTTCTTTCTTGATATTCAATTTAATTCAATTTATTTATTCAACAACTTGCACTAACAGTACAAACACTACCCATGTAAATTTTAGTCCTTTGATAATTTAAATTACATTATTTCTTAGATTCATATTTAGAGCGGTAAATCATTAAAATAATAACAATTTATAAAGAATATTAGATTGCATTTTTATAGTCAGTTTCATAATTATTATTCATGTCAAAATATTAATCTGGTCTCAAAGTATAAATCATGGTCTGCCCCGGCTTCTGTTATGATAATATCAATATTTTAAATTGTTTTAAAGCAATACTAACGACACTATCGAAAATGTCGATATTATCGATAGCATTATCAATATTATTACTATTTTTAACACCCAACCAACCCAACCGTGGCCACCACAACTAGTGGTCGGTAGGTTGAAGATATTATTTTCGCAATGCCCAAATCGGCAATGAGGCTCAACAATTCCAAGATGGCGGCGTCAATTATCACAATTTTCGCGTAAATATGTAGATTTGCGAGTCTCGGCACGCTATGCCACCGGTCACGTAGGCGAATATCCAGTTTTCGAATGTCAATATAAAACTTCAAACTGCTTTTTTTTATTTAAATTGCTTCCTATGAACTTGTGTAATAGGCAAGGACGTTCTTTGGCAACCACCTACCTAGATAGTTAGACGGTGTTAATTATAGCAATAGTTAGTGATTAAATATTATCGGTGTGTTATTTATTGCAATGCGGGTGTGCTAAAATCCTTGCTCTGCTTGAAACCTAAAGATTTCAGATGAGCTAAAAAGAAGGTACTTAAATGCGGTTGTAACAGAATTTTGCTGACCACCTAGAGGGAAGACGGTTGTAGAATTTAGGCGACTAAGACTAAGACTAAGACTAAAATGAAAACATGATATTATAAAAAAATTTATAGGTATGTGTAATGTCCAGTCAACCAATATTGTAAAATTAAATGGGATATTTACTTAAAGGGGTGCTTCAAACCAGTGTCAAACTGAACAACTTTCTCCATGGGAACAATATCGAAATCGCGAAAAAAATATCTGCCGTCCCATAAATTTCAGTCGAGTTATGTTTGCAGTTTTGTATGGTACAGCAGATTTTTTTATAACTATTTGCAGACAATTATATTTCTCTGATGCTTTAGGTACTTGGCTCAGGGACCCGAAGCCGAAGCCCGAAGTGAATCTTGCCCTCCGAAAGAGGAAAAAGAAAAGATCGGGCTCTTGGTACGACAAGTCGACATCGACAACAAGACTGTTTCTTTAAAACCCTCATTGGAAGGGGAAAATGAGAAGACAGGCAGAGGAATACATAGGCCTTCGACCAAAAACATAGACATAGTCATCTAGTGAAAGAAAACAAATACGAATACCATTTTACACCTTTATTAACTGCACAAGTTACTTCGTACAATGTCCTCACACGACTCAACTCGCTCCCGAAATTGACCGTCGACGTCAAGCATTTCCCTTCCCCGCTCCCGCCCGCAACTTCCCTTGTTAAACAAACCCTAACACTAGCATAGGTGAAGGAAAATGTTGATGTCGTGTGGTATCAGGAACTCAATGCACTAGCGGAAAACAGACTGGATTGGTTAATACTCCACCGACAAGAGCGTAGCTCTTAAAGATAGTGATGCTGATAAATTTTTAAAACAACATAAAATATAATTGAACGTGATTTTAACAATAGCGTTAGTGGACAAAGTTATGAACATGAATGAAAATTGTCACATTTGATAATTTTGCGAACAATGGAAGAGAAAGTTGAGTGGAAAGTAGAATGTGTCATTTTTTGCGTGGGCCATCGTTTGTCGTAGATTGAACGTATTGTGTTGTGTACAATTAAATCATCCGTCTATTAATGTAAATAAACAATGGGCGGCATTTGTATTCAAAAGTTGATCTTTTCTCTCCATTACTGGACTTTGGCAGTCTCTATCTCTTGCCAGATGAAATAGCTCATTGACACTGGTCTTCCTGTCTATTCCTTCAGATTTTTTAGCGACGGCATTCTTGGTCTTCCAACGTCCACCACATTTTTGGTCTCTCTATAAAATATGCATATTATTAAGTATAATAGCCCAGTCATTTTACGGTTCGAGCCGGGAATAATTAGTAATTGGCATTTTTTTTCGCTATAATATTGAAAAGCCAATTTGAGCCTAGAAATGTACCAAAATTAAAAAAAAAATCACGTCGGCAACAGTTCCAATATTAAAATTTAGGTATTATCTCGTTCTAAAAAACCTGATGGTAAATTTTTTATTGCACATATTTAAGGCTTTACCATTAACACGTTCCGGGACAGTGACCGGCTATAGCCGTGATAACAATAAAAGTTCTATTGTGTCTCGTGCACTGCCCCGGAACGTGTTAAACATACTTACTAAAAACATGGTGTGAATATTTTTGTCTACTTAGAAGGTTTTGAAAAATACATTCGTATTTTCTAATAAATACCTCATTTTATAAGTTTCATTGCCTATTTTATTGCTCAAAAATAATGTATATTGTTAAATCTAAGTCAAATGAGTGCATTGGTATTAATATTAATAATTTAAAATCCTTCTGGGACACACAATTTTGATATCTATGTTGCGTAGCGATTTTTTTTAATATGCTTTAAACGTCCAATTAGTAATTACTCCCTACCCCGCCTAACAAAACTCCGTAAAATGACTGGGCTATAATATTCTCCGGTAAAAACACATTAATTTCTAGGTTTACGGATAACAAAAGCTTACATGTCATGTTAAGTTGTGATAGGTGGTTATTGCATAAAAAGTGATTCGTCTCTTTTGTTGTTATTGGCTAGCCTACAAAATCTTGATTTGAATGACTGGTACCTATTAGTTAACTATGTGATTTAAGACTAGAAATTGAAAATACTGGTAGAAATATTACCTTTAATATATCTTGACAAACAGTGGTGGCGTGATCGCATTCCTTATAAGCCTTATTGCATCCAACTTCTTGCAAATAGAAGGATAGTCAATAGGGTTTCTAAAGATAAAAGTGACTTTTTAAATCGGTTGGTTAGCGTATATTGACCATACAGCCAATGCGTAAGCCTGCTGATTACGTAGGTATAGAAAACCAGTTCTAGTTGTTGACTTAATACAAAAGGACTTTATAGAGTCGTCTGCATAGGTAACGTTTTTATTTTTTCTTGGTTTCTACTTTGATCAGGAAACCGAAACTTGTCCAATTTACTATTTTTATACATGAATACATGATGAAGAAGAAGAGGGATGGACAGAGTTCGAGCACTGCTGGGGAAATGTGGATATTCTGTCTGACTATGCAATATTTAGAATAACTCTGAATATTAAGGGCCTGTTTCACCACTTCTGAGTAAGTTCTTGTTAGCTTATCCGACAGAAAATTTGACATATTTTGTATGAAAGACATGTCAAAATATATTATGTGTCGGATAAGCTAACAAGAACTAAATAAGAAGTGGTGAAACAGGCACTAAGAATCCTTAATATATTATGCTAGAGTCGTCGGAAACGCGTTGCGAAGAGTTATATGGAAACTCAAGAAGGCGTAATATCGACCGCTCTCAAAGGGTGAAGGAAAATATCTTGAGGAAATCTGCATACTGAAGAAGAAATTCTGAAGTTTCTTGATTCGTTATGTGAAGTCTACCACTCCACATTGGACACGCGTGGTGGATATACCCTCCTTGAGGAGCCCTGCAGTTGAACGACTATGCTATAATCTCACTATATTATAAATGTCAAAGTTGGGATGTTTAGATGTTTATCAGTCAATCGCACAACGGATTTGGATGAATTCATAACCAAAAGTCGAAACAGTTTTGCGGCAGTCAAAAAACAAATAAATAACAAATACTTATCTATGCGATTACTCGAGTCGAGTCTCCATTATGTCAGCTTATTCACCTTCAAGTATAAACTTTACAATCACGGCGTGGGTGGGTGTGTCCCACCGTCACGGATAGTGCGTAGTTACAACCAATAGCTGGCTTCATGCCAGTTTTTATCACTTCAATGGATTGTTGGCGGTTCCGTTATAATTTGTTTTGATAGTTTTAGCATTATAATCATCAGCCTATACAGGGTGTCCCGTAAACCGACATCAACCCGGCGGATGCTGATAGGTTAGGTCATGACTAAGCAGAATATTAAAATTTGACTTTAGTAAAAGTGTCTTAGTTTTCGAGATATTGACAGTTTTAACACAGATACTGCATTTAACATTTGTAGCCGTGGCACTCAAAATAGTGACTAAGGTAAAGAGTTTCAAGAATTTCATAAAACTGTCCTTATCTCAAAAACTAAGAACCTTTTCCTAAAGAAATATGTTGACAGATTGATTTATTGACTGATTTTTTTATTGTAGTATATTCTGGTTAGGTGTGAACTAACCTATCAGCATCCACCGGGTTGACGTCGGTTTACGGGACACCCTGTATATATAGTTGATTGACTGACTTTTTTTTAATTTTTTTTTATTTTAATATATTCTGGTTAGGCAGGAACTAACCTAGCAGCATCCACTTGGTTGACGTCGGTATACGGGACACCCTGTATATATAGGGACCAACAACTATACTGTACAGGGTCCAACTGACGGTTTTTAGGGGGATGTTCATTTCAGACCACAAAACTGGACAACTTTCTCTATGGGACCAATATCGAAATAAAAAAAATTTAAATAAAGAAAAAAAAATATTACTTTTAGGCCTTAGTATTGGAAGTATTGGAACAGGTGTTTTTATTTCGCGATTTCGACTTTTGTCCCATGGAAAGATGTTCAGAACAGGAAGCTGGGAAAGGTATTGTGGTTTACATCCATGGATCAGTGATGGTTCGATTATCCCTTTGACTACTTATATATATAGGGACTAGCTACTCGTGTAATTCTACTAACAAACATTTCTGACACTTTTTGTGGGGGGCGAGGTAACATGAAATCTGCAACTTTGGATTTTATTCCCCATAACTTTAGATTCTACTTTTGATTGTTCAAAATCATGAAAAGAAGTCTCGTGTGAACCCCAAACGTTCTAAGTTCGAAATTATTGTTTCGCAATTATAGGCTATCTCGTTTAGTGATAAGGTATAAAATTGAGTGTAAATGCACATGATCAATTGATCTTATACCGTGGCAGAAGGGAAATGCTACCGCAAGGCCAGTCCTTAAAATAAATAGTCAAAGGATTATCCCCTCAAAAAACCTTCAGTACCTGTATTAAGAATAGGAACCTGTATACCATACTACATACATAGCACAAACATGCTGAGGCATACACACGAATAAACGTGACGTGTTTAAACAAATAGGATACAGGGTCTGCAAAAAGACCAGATATATTAATTTAAACCATAGAAAACCAGTTTTCTAGAGGAATCCTATCTCTTCATCAAGTTTGCACTTTGGTACAGAGTTGCCAGGTTTATTTCCCCAAAGCCATTGAAAAAGCCGGTTTTGTAAATATTTGGCCTGCCAGGATCGTGAAAAGCCAAACATGTCCGGCTAAAGCCTGGAAACCCTATTTACGTTGGGAAGCGTAACTCCCGACTCGATAAAAACAGAATTGGTGTCCTGCTTAGAGCAGCACCAGCCTAGATGAGTTGGTGCCTGGCTTAGGATATCACCAACAACCCAGATGAGTGTTGAAGAGATAACCAATCCCTTCAGGCATCATGTCAACATCTCTGAAGCCCACAGGTTGTGGGTATCAGTTACAGCAATGCTTTACATCCGTTCTGTCCCTTCTTTGACCGCATCTATGTTCTCACATACTTGAGGAAACTTTAACCATTTTACTCGTACAAAAATCTACTGTTCCTAAACATACTGTTCCATATAAAATTGCAGCACCTACCCTACACTCGCCTCTATGTAAGGAACAACAATGATTTTTTTGTGATTTCTAATTTGGCTCTGAAAGTGGCAAACTGAACGTTTGACCAGTTGAACAGTGACTGAAAATTAATCCTGTAATTATCCTGGCAAAGATTTTTTAGTCGCTTCGACTAGATACCATCGACGTACTTATTAAATGCGGCAAAAAAATACTGGGCCGAATTCGGCGTAGATTTCCCGTCTCCTAGCAACGAGTGTGGCCAACCGCATGATTTCGGAAATCGTACGGTATAAGGTACATACGTCGTCTTTTGAAATCATGTCTCGAAATCTTGAAATCGTCGATCAAATCGAGTTCTTTGTACAAACCGTATTATCCGTTACTTTATCTGTATCGATTTATTATTGTTGTTTTCGTATTTTTTAATGTAGATTTTTCTCAAGAATACCAGGCAAAATAGTAAGCTGTACGATCTTTTAATTGAATCACGCCGCCTCGCACGTCAACGTCAAACTTTGGTTGCTAGCAGGTTGCTTTGGGTTGTTATATTTTGAAGGAAGTCGTACCCTACATTTTGAAGGAAATCGTACCCTATACTCACTAATCGCTATTACACCTATGCCACCTTCCTGATTAACTTCGAAACGTCAGAATAACGAAAAGTGGTCGCTGTCTTGAACTTTTTAGTTACTAAATAATTTTCTCCTAAATTTGATATAATGAAGGTCCGCAGGGACCCGATGATGTTAGATTTGAGTGAAGTGAGTCGCGATTTCGATATTGTTCCCATAGAGAAAGTGGTTCAGTTTGATGGTCTGATCATCCCCTTAAAATAGTTTCAGCTAATTTTGTTAGAACTTATTTATAATAAATTTTTATATAATTCGGGTAAAAGTTTAGTAATGGGCAACATCACTTTTTGAAGCTCGGATTTTAGTTGCCGCATTTTAGGAGCCGTTTCTCTTAGGAAGGGCGGAATCTAGTCGTATAGACCAAAAAAAATCTTTGTATCCTGCGTACCTGACTGATTAATTAACCCAGAAAAAACATTTTCTTCGCAATAACATTAATAATACATTAATTTTACAGTGGTCAATATTTTGGCAGTCATGACATATTTATTTTTAGCATAGCGAAACTTGTAGAAAGGGAATTTGGATTTTGGCACTAGCCCCTCTTTTAATAGACACACTGTTTACCCACTATAAACAATTAGTTAGCTTAATATTATACCATTGGTTTTCACGTCAATATTCCCGGAGTAGTCGGTATCTAGTGGGCCTAGCATGCCGCCTCCAAAATAAGAAAATGATATGCCCTATGTCTTTGTTACTTTCTCGTTTTGTCGAGATATAGAACTTAAAACGAGATATAGAAAGATTTTCCAGCACCAAGATGTTGCACCCTTTGACTACCGTACTTACTTGTGGTTTTGACGTGACGTGGACTCTGGTCTGTTCTTCGCAAATGAAGATTGATGAAAGGACTAATTTTCCTGGTCGTAATGTACCTAGATTCTGAGATATAGAACAGACAAAACAACGTGGCGAGGGATTTGTAATTTACAATATATGTAAAGAAGGATAAGGATAATCGATGTCTGTACTGATCAATCGTGCATGATTTTCCTCTAGCAGCCTACTCAGCCGTATATCAATCATGTTAATTTTCCCACCATTGTTTATTTTCCGCGCTTTTGCAAGAATATAATTATCGCATGAAGTAAACAAACTGCATGATAAAACCTAGATTAAACATGTTCTAAACCTTGTGTTAATAATAATCATCATACTCATCAGCCTATTATATTATACGTACCATTGGTGGTAGAGGTTAAGAGGTGGTGGAGTGGAGGTGGAGAGCCTCTTTTTCCAAAAAGGGGTGAGTAGTGAGAGAGACACTGTTTGACATAGACAGTACCTCCTGTGGTCCACTTTGTTGTCAGGAATAGTTCAAGCCACAATTGGTTTGAATAATACCGCCTTTGGCGTATCGGTCTTCAGTTTCAGCCGTGACTGACTGACAGACAACGCACAGCCTAAACTGCTGAAGATAGAAACATGAAATTTGGAATACATATTCTACAGAGAATGCATGCAGAGGTGCACTAAGAAAGGATTTTTCAAAAATCTTCCCCTAAAGGGATAATCCACGCGGATGAAGTTACGAGCAAAAATTATCAGACATATAGAGATACGAGAGAGTGCATCTGTGTTTAGAGTTATCAGACATATAAGTGCATCTGTGTTTAGCGCGCACTTATGCACTTCAAAATATCACAATTAACCTGATTGCTTTTCTCTAATAGATTAGCAGTCGCCGTAGTCGAAATCGACTAGAATCGTCATCATCATGCTGTGGTTATACTAGACGCACCGCGGGATGCCACCCTTCCTTGGTTGATATCCCACATATCCGCACTAAGGGCCTTTCTGATTCTTTTATAATGCGCACAGCCAATGAGTGGAATGCCCTGCCTGCGTCAGTATTTCCGAGCGCTTACAACCCGAATTACTTTAAAGTACGAGTGAATAGTCTTTGTCCTGAGGACTGGATTGAGGTCAAGAGCTCTTAATTTAAATTGAGTTTAAAAAAAAAAAATACTTAAATATTCTTTGCCTTACTTGGATTTGCTCGATTTGCTGCCATTTCAACATCTCACCACCGATTTTAGACGCGGAAAACGACATATTTGTTAACAAATTCTATACGCTCGGCAACCCGCAAACGAAGACCCAAAGATAGTGAAACAACATGTCAAATAAGGCTCGTTTCAAACTGCAACAAGTGCCATAAGCACGTGAACACCCGGCGAGTAGTCAGTCAAGTTATTTTTAGCTCAGAGGCTAATAGCCTGATCGTTTTATAGCAAGAGAAAACTGCCTGAACTGGTCTCAGTTAGCCAACCGTTAAACTGGGAGGTTCTATGTTTAACTCCTTAGTTTCTTAGGTTTAATAAGCATGGTTTCATAAGGTTACATGTTGCTAAGTGCTTAGTAACTTATCATTGCATTGGGTTTAATGTTTCTGTGTCTTGAACTTTTTTTTTCGTTTTTTTTACCATTTTCATCAAATCTATCAAAACGGCTACTGCTTATGTACTCGTAGGTATCTGGGGGCAAGGTAGTAGAGGGTGGCACTTCCGTACCTTTTCTCGAAGCGGTTCGACGTATTTTCAAACGCTCAATGCTTCAGCATTCGGTCTGGTCAGTACATAACAGTCAGCTCACATTTTCGTAATACGACTAACTTTCTTCGACCAAGATACATTTTTGTTTTGGCGTTAGATTTTAAGGCCTTGGTTGCACTTGCACTATATCATAGCAACAACTAATCGTAGGTATGTTAGTGAAAAAAAAACATACATTTTTTGTGCCCTTTACCTTGTAGCGGTCAAATGAACAAAAAAAAATGAATGGACATGTTTAGAAGCATGGAACATTTTTCCGCGAAGCCGTCACTATAATACTCACGTAGCCTAGGTAGCTAGTAATTGACTGTAAGTTTTATTTTCGACGTCATTGTATGTTCAATTTATTTTTTCCATTTTGGGTTGGTAAAAACTAACCTCAAATTACTCAGTTTTTGTACTCCGTCAATCGCTTCGGTCATACACACATACCTACATAATCGATTAAATGTCCCATGGATGGCGTAATATCACAGCGAAATAAAAACATTCCAATACTTATGGCAATACTTCAAAGACCAAAATTGCGCTTAGATATTCGTTTGTCGGGAGCACTTTTATTTTAAAGTTTATATATATTTTTGATCGACGACTCTATTTTAACTACTGGGTAGTGGTTAGGTAAGGCTACTAGTGAAACGTGGATGTTCTGAGGTTGGAGAATATTTCTGACTGCCCTCGGTGTATCTCGCTATATGCTCAATTTCAAATATGAATGCTAAAAGCTAGTGAATTATCTCCTTTTTTTTTCTTTGCATTCTCGCAATAGAAACTAGGTAATAAAGTAAGTGCCTATAAAATTAAGGACATAAATAGATGGCTTCCCACTTACACACAATAACTCAAGGTTTCGCATTGTGCGCTTAGATTATGTTAGACCTTGCTAGGATTTGCCTTGGACCTAGGTTGTGGGCAGAACCTAAAGTCACGAGTACCTAAACTAGGTAAGTACCCGGATGTTAAGTTATGTTTATGTTGGGGAAAGTTGTTCAGTATTATGGGTACAATCACTCCTTAACGTAATACAACTCTTTAACCTAACACCCTACAGATTTTGGCAGTTAGTACAGTAGGTTTTGTGTCATAAAGTCATAAGTCATAAAACTCATAAATCTTGCAAAAATATTTTGCGATAAAGTGAAATTTTACATTTTAAAAACGATTTGATTTAATTCAGCTTTCAAATCAGCAGATGTCGTTCTTTGACATTGTGTTAAGAAACATAAAACATTCCACGTGGTGACTTGACTAGACGCAAATCAAGGCTATGAACCATAGCAATTAACAATGGCACAATAACAAATTATTATGACATGCGACAATTATCTTCAGGATTAATAATAAGTACACATTAGGAAGTTAGGAACGAATGTAGGAAATTAAATTAAGGTTGCGGGAAATTTCCTATCGTGAGACCGGATATTATATTAGGCTTGATATTATGTCTGTGGTCTGTCTGTCACACGTGCACGATTGAATGCGTTATCTATCGCTATCAGTGAGCAACATAGTCAGTGCCGGAACTAGTCTTTTATGCGCCCCGCGGTGCGAGCTTCTTATTATATATCTGCGCCCTCGAAAAAAAATTGTTTAGTGACATTAGATGGATGACGTCCTTAAAAATGTAGCTGTCAAAGCTATAGTATTGTTCAGTATTTTTCTCCATTCCATTTCCTTATTTTCGGGAACATTGTGTTACCTCATTAATGAGATTTAGATGGTTTGTAGCCATGTGAAAGACGTATTTATATTTTGAATTAAACAACTTTTTAGGCATTTCATGTTTCTAGGCAGTTTTTGTACAAAAAACTAACACATTCGGTGTTATGGATGCCGTATTTCTAGGTAGTAAAAAGTTCATCCATTGAGAACACAGGGCTGTCAAGATCTGCTGTTTCATAAAAAAACTGCAGTACTTACTTACCTACACACTCGACTCTAATGTATAGAACAGCAGTTATTATTTATTTATAGGTAATATTTTTTATTATGTACGGTTTTAATCTAAGCGGCCACTTTAAGTATTAACTAGGGTGTTTTGTTTGTCACTATTCGGTGGTTATGTACACCTTGTATAGGCTGTTGACTGATGAGTGATGAGTGATGAATTTTTTTCAAAATGCCTATTTTTAGTATATACTAGCGTTAACCCGCGACTTTGTCCGCACAAATTATATACCAGATTTTAAGTCAGATCATAAGCTATCAAACAAAAAAAGTTTTATCAAAATCGGCTCAGTAGTTTTCGCGTGATGCTCGATCACCGACCGACTTGATCAGCGCTGTTTTTCAATTTGGCCCTCTACATAGGGACTACATATTTACAGTTTTACAATAGTATAGATACGTTAATCTCACAATTTTACACTGTTACCTTCCAGAAACAACAATAACGTGATATTTGTCGAGACCCCCCTCCCTCACACGTGAGATTGGATGAGATTCGGCTCGACCCCCTCCACAAACGCCTCATTGACGAAAGCTAGCTAGGGTAAATGACCTTACATTACTCTATCCAAAGCATTTCAGAATCTTCTCCTATGGTTTCCATAGCAGAGGTAAATGACCTTAAACCGCTTATACATTCGGTCTAGATAATATAGGTATAATTAAGTATAATATTCCGAGAAGGAATCCTTACAAATGACGCACTCGTCTGCGGTTAGCGAAATTGGTCAATCATCATTCTTGTGAATCCTATATGTTTCTAAGGGTAAAGATATATCTACCTACTTATAGGTTTGTTGTCATCTAGATTTGGTTCTATTCAGTGGCGTAATTACTGGCTGGCAGGACTAGTAAAATGCCAGGGCCTGAAGGGGTGCGAAGAACCTTACCTTTAGTATTACAAAGACGAGCTTTTTAGGGTTCCATACCCAAAGGGTGAAAACGAGACCCTATTATAAGCCTACGCTGTCCGTCTGTCCATCTGTCCTAGTTTCAGATGGAATAATCTTTTGAACCGTAATAGTTTGCCAGTTGAAATTTTCCCAAAATATCTGTTATTGGATTTCATGACAAATAATAAAAAAAAACAAAATGTAAAAAACTGTTGGGGGTCCACAAGAAACTAGTTTTTATTAACGTTTTTTCTTCTTATCGGTAATACATACAAGCTTAAAACTCTGTGTGATTATAGTGTTTATGCAGTTTAACAACAAATAATAAAAACTGGCCAAGTGTAAGTTAAGTTTATATAAATTATGTGGTGGTACGTATCGTACGGAACCCTCTGTGCGCTGCGCGAGTAGCCCGAATCGCCCTTGGCCGGTTTTTTATTACTAAATAAGTGGGCCCAGGTTCACCAAGCAGCGTTTGTCCTGATTAGAAAAAAAACTAATCAACATAACCACCACTTTACCGGTAAGTAGCACCGGTAGTATACCGGTATCAACTTGTGATAACATCCTGAAAACCTTAAAATGCTAAAAATGAACATTGCTGCAATTACATTGTAGTTTTACCAAAGTTTCTATCCAGCCTGGAACTGTGCATATGAATTAGCGTAGATATCTAATGTTATCTTAAACCAACAAGAACCTCATCAATAGCAAACGTTTCAGAAAAAAGATTAGAAATTCAGTAACAATTGGAACGTTGTGAAAAGTCTACAATACGATATTACCCAAGTATAGCAGAGGTGAATGGAACAATAGTGTGAGTATGTGAAGTAAAATTGCATCATATCTAGGGATGTCAAACATTCAGAGAGAAAAAAAAATTACAACGGTGTAAACAAGATTTTAGTTTAATTTATAACAAGATTTTAGTTTGATTTTAGCAACAAATAGTAACGAATTTTTAGCAAGGTCTACAAAATAAATATATATTCAACTTGATAATAAAACTATATTTTATGTCGATCTTACTAGATATTAGTAGTAATATACGAATACTATTCAATTTTAGTAAAAGTACGACAACTGTCATATACTAAATTCTAGTAAATGCGACTTAGATTTTTTTCTCTCAGTGTGGCATGTGTATGAAAGGCCTTGAGTGAATATATGACACATGATAGATTAGAAGCAGATCATAAAAGGTAGGCAAATACCCTTTAATGAAATCTAATGATATGTTTAGTGTGTAAAACTTTTATTAATTTCATGTCCCTACGCCATATTGACAGGCTATAACCATAACCCTCCTTTTTACTTCGCCGCAGTTAGTCGGGTATCAAAAGGTCTACATAAGGCTGGAACGCTAACCAACTATTTTCGTTTCCGCGCGAAACGTTTATTTTTATTATAAAACAAATTATGAAAATGTTCCGAATTTGTTAAACAACAATATGGATTTTGAACCGTTTTCCAGTCTGGTAACCCTAATGATAGCTGAACTAGATGTGTATTTCAATCACTTTAAGAACAATGTATACGGTGGTTTATGGCAGTTTGCATCATTTTGTTCCAACTAGAGATGTAGACATACTAAAATATGGTTCAGTTCCTGCACGCCAACGGATATGGACGCCTGCCGAGTGGCATCCGTGTGGCAAAATACTGGATAGAAAAAAATATGGGTGTCATGTTACATTAACTCGATGGAAAACCCTGGACATTGTTTATGATTATCTATTTTAGAATAAGCCAAACTATTTGTTTCTCAAGTTTTACCAGGCAAATACAATAATGTTCAAACAAGTCGAGTCATGATAGCGCAGCGGGATTTTTATCTATTAGATAATTAGATAAGTGATCTATTTTGTATGAGAAATGTCAGACTGAAGAGTTAATATACCGCTTTCGCTACATGTTTTATTCCGCTACATTTATAACGCACAGGAAACAATTGACACCTAAGTAATGTAGTCTATGTACCACTCTGCTTCACCGTAGTCCGCCGGCCGGCCGCCTCGGCCCGCTGCCGCCCCGGTCCGTTGCCACCCCCACGGTCCGCTCCCGCCCTGGCTGGCTTCATTATTAAATGCACTTTTAGGTTTCTTTTCTTGTTTGCTATGTTTATAGGCGAATTACTAGTCCTCAATCCGAGGAGTGATAACAGCAACTACATAAGAACGAAACAGCGCTTTACCTTAGGTATACTGTGGCTTTACTATAAATACGGTAGAAAACTGGAATACTTACAGGCTTTATACCTATATTTTCCATGCCAATCTACTAATTTTAAAGTTGCTTGCAAAACAATGGAATTCGCAAATGACGTTCCGAAATAAAACATGTTTTGGATTCATGAAAAACATCTTTAGAATTCCAAGTGGTTAGTTGCAAAATGTTCGACCTTGCGATGGGTGCAGAATTGGTAACAATACACATTTTACATTAATACCTACGTTAATTTTCGCACGTATTTTGCCCCAAATAAAATCAAGGGCGAAAAACTTTTGAAACTTTGATGTGAAAAGTTTATTTTCGACTATTGCTTAAGTTTTAGCTTTAATAACATTACCAAGACATTCCTATTTTTTTATTAGGTGGGTATACCTAATAAAACAAACCCTAGAGGTAGCCTAAAACTCAGATTCCTTCACAAATCAAAACAGGAAATGTTCTATTTGAATCTAACATAAGTTATACTTTAGTTTACCTAATGCGGGCGCTACATTCTCGCCGATAACGAGAGTGTGGATCTAGAAACTAATCTTTATGCTTGCATGTGGTCAGATTTTCGTTAAAATGTACAGTTTTAATGTAACAGTGCCTCAAATATTTCCACACAGATCTTAAATTAATTTTAGCATTGAAACTGTATTAAACGAAAATCTGACACAATACCAGCATGGAGATTAGTTTTTAGATTGTTCCTAAAAAATTTCATTGACTTTAATTGGTTAGTATTGAAAATACTTTTTCGGCCCCATCGGCCATCGGTTCTGCGAGCAATGTAACCCACCCGCCAATTGCCACATTAGTTTAGCAATTCTTTGGGGCATGTCAGCTACTCTGGTTCTTCTGCAGATCTCTTCATTTTAAGAGTCAAAGTCAAAGTTCTCGAGTGGTGACTGCGTACCAGAAAGCGCAGCGTGTAAAGGCGGCGGGAACCCGTTGGATGAGGGAAGCGCAGGACTGGTCGTTATGGCGATCCTTGGGGAAGCGATTGTTTCTTTCATCGTTCTCGTGGCGTCATAACCCATATTAGTTTTCCTTGAAAGTTCTCGCGAGAGTGAAGTGCCTGCTTAATGCTTAAATCATCCCTGACATTTTATGTTAGAACTTAGAAGATCTCAGATAGATAGAATTTTATGATGCTCGTATTTTGTTTAAAATTTATGGCTTTCCTTTCTTTTATTTTGTTATTCGTATCGAAAATAGATTTAGGAGTTTCTGCTTTAATTCGATGTAGTAATGTAACTACCCAAAAGATTGAATAATCGGTTCTCTGGGCTTTACCACAACAAATAAGACAATGTTAGAATTTAATTGGTATAAAGGCAGTATTCTTCCAGTAATTTTTCTCTCAAATTACATACATACATACATAAACTCACAACCGTAATCCCTTTCGGGATGCTCAGAATCTGGCAATTTCATTGCAGGCAGGTGTGGCAAGATTCACTTTTAGCAAATTTCAGGTTTTAAGATGGAAATGACGAGTTTATTTATACGATAGATGGTTAGCCTTTCGCCCACAAATATACTGCATATGAAACCCTTACCCCTAAGGGCGCTTACAGACGAGCGACACTTTGCGGTCGCCGTGAGTCGCAGCAGTCTTAGACTTTACGGTTGCCGCGACAAACGGCCGAGCGACCCTCTGCTACCGTCTCTGTATAAGTGTCGCTCGTCTGTAAGAGCACTAAGTCGGTCGCCTCGTACGACACCCATACGGGAAGAAATAAGATGCTCCATTCTTAGCGCTCACTTCGCAGAGGGTCGCGCGATCCACGGTGACCACAAAGTCTAAGAGCGAGCGCGACCCTTTGCGACTCACGGCGACCGTCTGTGATAGTCCTAAACCGGAACTAAACGGCATTGTCTCAAATTATGAGTGGGTTAACTTATTTGTCGCATCTCTCAATCTCGCAATCTCGAATCAAATAAATCCACAGAATAAATCCAATCTGTTTAGTTTGGTAACATAACGTAAACAAATTAAAACTCAAGATTTATTCACAATGGCTTTTAAATAATGCAGGAGACGTAGGTACGATATAAATATTCAAGCTTGATCCAAACTTGGAACAAAGTTCTGTAATCTCAACATGAAAACTAATATGGACTTCTCTTAAAAGGTAGTAGGAAGTTAAATTCAGCTTTAACATAATAAAGAACAAAGAACCTCCGATTACTTAATTAACGTAAAGAGTAAGTACAGACAACGTATGACTGGTTTTTTAACCGTCCAATTGTGTCACCTTGACCAACGCACTTTAAAGGACATTGCTGCGTGGTTGTGATTCTTAGCTTATGTAATTTTTGAAAAGGCTTAATAATCAGTACGACATAATTAGTCGCTTCGCTCGCTCTGGTCTCTATTTTTACTGCATACATAGAGATACGAGTTCTAGTACAGCCAAGTCGTATTACGGAAAAAAGTCTCGCTCACTTCGCTCGCTCCATAATTATTTTAAATCTTGCGCTACTACTTTTGCAAAATACAATTTGGATGTAACTTGTGACAGCTTTTGTCGGTCAATTCTTAACCCGTTTCGTGTCGACCTCCCGCGCAAAAAAGTGCCCCAAATGTCTGGGAATATTACGTCATTTGTTTTATTTTCGACTACCTTTAGAAAATAATTATTTGTGGAGGTTATGTTTGACCCTATGGTATAAAAAAAATATCAATGGAAAGCTCACAATATTTGCCAGTGATATTATGTTATATGAGAGCTAAATTACGTACCTGATATTCAAATAGAATTATCAATTTTTTTTATTCAAATCAAATTTTGATTTCGAGTTTTTTCCGACATGACCTCGAACGAAATTTACAATCACATTAACTTTTTTCACTGTTTGCACTTCACAGATCACACTAACTACACGATAATATAATAAGCTCTTATTTTATCACTTTATAGTAACAATACTTTGTTTCTAAACACTAGAATTACGCCACAATAACTAAATAACAAAACAAAAACCGGCCGCCATTGCCGCACGTCGGCACTGCCCGCGAACCACATTTTTATTTTTTATTGCGTTTCATTTTTCCCAAACCACACTCCAAAAAATTAAGTGACATCCCAACAGTACACTAAGTCTATAAAAAATATAAAACGTTAAGTAGAACGAAACGCGCCTGCACAACCGCCCAACCAATGGCGGCACTATGCTTAAGGACCCAAACATCTTCATACGTAGAGAGTCTGTGGGTCCTACGTCGGACCCACAGACATGGGACGGGTTAAATATCTCTAAACCTTAGAACGTTTGCTGGCACAAATCTTGGCTACAGGCCCACCGCCGCCGTCAAACTGCAATGGGGGGCGGCCAAATATATTTGCCCAGGGGCGCAATATTTATAAATGCATCCCTGACTCTAGTGAGAAATTCTTAGCAAGAACGCCAAGGAAAGAAGAAACCGCGAGAGTAAGTTTGTAAAGGAAATCACGACGACACGAGACGCCGCGAGAACAATGAAGTGTACCCGCACTCTCGTCCTCCGCCTTTCTTGTTTGTTCTAGGCGAGAGTGTAGTGTAGCGCTTGGATTGTTTTTGTAAAAAGGTTTTTTTTTTACAAAAAGGTAGCTGGATGTTTGGTGGCGCCAACTTAGCGGCAGCTCCCTTTTCTCATCTCTATCAACACGCTAGCGGCCTCTTAAGGTTCTAGTATTCGTTTGACATTACTTTATAGCCTATCAGAGTTGAGTTTCGTTTATTAAGGACCTTAGTGTGCTTAGCGTCAGTTCTGCTAAATTTGTGTAGGTAATGGGGTCATTTGTAATAAGGTACCAAAAGTGCCATCATTCCTTGAAATAATTTATTACACATTTTCTTGAAATTGATAACAAAAAACATCGTCATAAAAATGTGTCAACTAATGTCACCTATTCATTAAAGACATTGAAGATATTGTTTTTAGAACCTTGTGAATGAAAAGACGTGGAAATGACTTAGAGGAAGCGGCTCGTTCATTTGTCATTGAGGTTGAGAAGAATGAAGAGTCAATGATTATTAGTTGAGATTTTAAGAGACAAATGACGTTCTGGTACCAACATTACCTACTTATTACTCAACCGATTGTTAACACATGACACGACTATTCTCCCCTTAGGGTGATGAGATGACACACCTGTCGAATTTCCGCGGCGTAATTTATGCGTCTACTATATAGGGTCCTTCTTAATGTGCTGGCACTTTTTAAGAGGATGATCAGACCGTCAAACTGTACAACTTTCTCTAGGACATCAACATCGCGAAATGGCGAAATCGTGAAAAAAAGGACCTTGTAGTGTTTCGCCGCCTCCGGTATCGGATAGGGAAAAGCATTGCACGCGTAATTTACATCGCGTAAATTCGGCAGATGTGTCGCTACAGTTACGGTAAACATTTTGCTGCAACTACCAACCTTCCAAGATTGTAATTGTTGCAAGGCTCACCCTTAGCATGTTTAGGGTTCCGTACCCAAACTACAGACAACGGGAGCCCATTATTAAAGTTTCAGGATAGTCTTTTGCTATCAAATCGATCAACGCTGCCAT
This sequence comes from Agonopterix arenella, assembly GCA_927399405.1. NCBI lineage: Eukaryota > Metazoa > Arthropoda > Insecta > Lepidoptera > Depressariidae > Agonopterix > Agonopterix arenella. The sequence continues at coordinate 2,834,325 of OV656692.1, forward strand.
AGATCTTGTGCTTTTCCTATAGGTAGCAGTCTTCTGTTTACAATAGACAGGAAACTGATATTTAATTTCTTTCTCCTCAAAAATTCATTGCGGGTTCCGAGACAGATTAATAGCCATCCCCGGGGTCGCTGGACTTTGCTGTCTAGTGTTGTGAGTTTTCGCCGATGTTGATCCTGTATTACAGGAGTTGCAGTGATGGGAATGAATTTACATTTAAGTATTTAGGTACAAAAATAAAGAAAGTTAAAACTGAACTAACCTAGGATGTGGTGCAGGTTCGGTCCTTATGGGAGAACCAAAACGCTGGCGGCATTTCCTCGCTGAATTGCTATGCTGATCCGTTGAGCAAGGAAAGCGCCCTCCGTTGGGTCTATCAGGCACTTTGATAGGTCTTTAATATAAGCCTGCGCGTTAGGGGCGAGAGTTTGGACAGCAAATGCCATTTGATGTCAACGGTGTCGGCCAATTTTAACACACCTCTCAACCTTAATTTCTCTCTTTCCAGGAATCTCTAGCGGAATGGGAGAGGGGAGTCAGCGACGTGGATGCTCCTGCGCCGGTCGCAGGGGCGCCGGAGCGCAAATGGAGCGCGAGGAACAACGCGCACGCGCAAGACACCTCCACCGACCAGGCCGCGCCGGCCAACAGCACGGACGCCTGCAAGCTGCTCATTGTAAGTTAGTTTGATTGACTCCAAGGCATTGATGTTTGAAAATACATTTGCGAAGAGTTTTTTTATCTGAGATTTGGGTCAAGTAGCCAATAATGTGAAAAAAACAGTTTAGGATCAACTTCAGTTGTGTCTATTCATTTAGTGTCTAGACTACAGAACCGAAGTTTGCAAGCAGCATTAATTAAACTTTTACATAAGGTAATTATTGTCTCCATACCTATGTTGTATGTGCAATCTATGTAAAATTTTCATTTATTCTTATTCGTAGTTTGCATGCCATTCACGAAACAAAGAGACTGTAACACACTGGGTTTTTCGGTGAACACTCTTGGGTAAACCTACCGACCTACATGATTCCATTTTGAGTCGTGCATTGTGTCCACTAATGATTCTATAGCTCAATGTCACACTGGACAGGGTTTACCGTGGTGTAACTTTATGGTTTAGACACTGCTATATTAAGTATCTACCATAAGAATAATTAAATTCTATGTAGCTACTCTTCGCTATATTCGTTTCGAGTGCGCTCCATATAAACAAAGTCTGGTTATATTTTCAATAGTAACCAATTAAAGTCAATTAATATTTTCAAAAACAATCTAGAAACTAATCTCTATGCTTGTAATGTATGAGTCAGTTTTTGAAATTATAGTTTATTTTAAAACTAGTCTTAAAGTTAGAGTGCCTCAAATATTTCCATACAAATCTTAAATGAATCCTGGCATTGAAACTGTATATTTTAGCGAAAATCTAACATAATCATCATCATCTTATTTAAGAGCTGCGCTCTTGTCGGTGGAGTTTTCGCCAATCCTGTCTCCTTTCCGCTAGTCTCTTGAGTTCTTGATACGATACGACATCAACCTTTTCCTTCACTTGGGCCAGATAACTCTGTCTAGGTCTTCCTCTGCCTCTCTTCCCCTCTATCTTCCCTTCCAGTATGGTTTTAAAGAAATTGTCGTTTCGCATCAAGTGTCCGATCATTTTTCCTCTCCGGTTTTCGATTGTTTTTAAAATGTTTCTCTTTTCTTTAACCATTCTTAGCACCTCTTCATTTGTTATGCGTTCCGTCCAACTTATCCCCTCCATTCGCCTCCAACACAACATCTCAAAAGCTTCCAGCCTATCTCGATCTCGTTTAGTCAATGTCCACGTCTCGCTACCGTACAATGCAATGCTCCAGATGTACACTTTGATTAGGCGTTTTCGGATTTTGCTCGATATTTTTGCTTTCAGAAGGTGTTTTTTGTCGTTGAAAGCTCTTTTTGCCATAGCAATCCTTGCAACGATGTCAGGGGTGCATCTGGAGTCATTTGTAATGAGACTACCCAAATATCTAAATGTATTTACTTGTTCTATTGGAGTGTTGTTGATTTTGACGGAACTAATAACTGGTCCATTTTTGCTGTTACCATTATTTTTGTTTTATTGATGTTTATGTTCAACCCAAATTCTCCGAAGACAGTGTACATTATTTTCAATAGTTTTTCTAGTTGTTGTGTGTCTTCTGCCAGAGCAGCAATATCATCCGCAAACCTAATGAAATGTATCTTTTCCCCGTTACTTTTGATACCCCCTCTGTCTGAATCTAATATTTTTCTGATTGCTGATTCTATGAATATATTAAAAATTAATGGGGACAGTGGACAACCCTGCCGTACACCTTGTCTTATCTTTGCCGTGCCCTTTTCCTCCCCCACCTCTATTACTGTTTCCTGTTCCTTGTAAAGTTGGTAAACTATCCTTCTGTCTCTGTAGTCAAGCCCTGCTTCTTTCATAATTCTCATCATTCTTTCCCAATTCACCCTATCAAACGCCTTCTCCAGATCTATGAATGCAATATGTGTTTCGAGGCCCAGGTCCATACGTCGATCTATTACAAGCCTGAGAGCGAGGATGGCTTCTCTTGTGCCCTTCTTTTGCCTAAAACCATATTGATCCGGTCCTAAATAATATTCGGTTCTCGGCCTTATTCTATTTTGAATGATCTTGAGAAGAATCTTTGACGCCTGTGAAATAAGACTTAAGGTCCTGTGTTCTTCACATTTAATTTTTATTTATTTAATTTTTATTTATTTCTAACATAATATATAAGATTATTTTCTAGATTGTTTCTAAAAAAAATAATTGAATTTTATTTGTTAATATTGAAACTAGGACAAAATTCGTTTGTATGCAGCGCGAATTAGCGCTTTAGGAAATACACGTTAACTTCTCTATAACAAATAATAGAGAAAAATGATTTCGTGTTTGTGACTGTTTTTTTTGCAAATCTCGTTTTGATGGATGGAGATGGACAATGCAATGTAACGACATCATTATAATAGTTTAGCTTTTAGTTTTTCTAATTATTTTTATAATTATTTTTATAATTATCATGATAATTATTAATGATAATCCTGTTTTTAAGAGATCTTAAATGGATCTCAAGAGATCGTAAAAAAAGAAACAAATGTTTTTATTTTTACATGAATTCGATGTTTCCGTAGATAAAAAAAAAATGTTTTTAAGTTCTAAGACTCTTATCATGCACTTAAGGTGGTTGCAGAGGGGTCAACTTTATTATACAAAACTTTAACGCACAATAAACTGAGACGGAATGGAGACTTAATTCAATTTTTCATATAAAATTTTAAAAGCTTATTTCTATCTTCGTAATCTATCTATCTATCTAATTCTAAACTATTATAAAACTGTAGCAGAACGTTTGTCTGTACATTGAAGATATTAACAAAAAAAAAGTTACGATATGGTTTTAAGGTGTCCCTGATTCCATTTCACCAATTTTTGGATTTTTTGTCTGTCTGTTTGTTTGTGTGTTTGTTTGTTTGTTTATTTGTTTGTTTGTTTGTTTGTTTGAACGAGTATCACGCAAGAACTACTGAACCGATTTTGATGAAACTTTTTTTGTTTGATAGCTTATGATCTGACTTAAAATCTGGTATATAATTTATCTCGCTACGTTGACGGGAGCCGGAGATATAAACATATAACCGCAAGTGCAACCAATGTACGGTACCATTTCAATTTCAACTAAGTAACACTAATTAAAATTAAAAGACTTGTAATAAAGTAAGCTAATTCTGAAGACTGTTTGATTTATAAATAACGAAAATAACAATAAATTACAAAATAAATACCAATAATTATAAATTTTATCATTGTCCAGTGCTGATGACTGCACCGGTATAACATTGTTTTTCTTTTTGGCTATAAAATCTTTCAAACTCCATGGAGAAAACCTTTGCATAACAAAAAAAACCTTAGTACTGGCCACAAGAAAACAAGATTCGAATTACAAATTTCTCGACATTTTGTAGAATTACAGTGCAAACAAAGCAAGAGTAATTATTTTAAAAAAAACTGCACGCCAATTTCAAACAAAGAGCATATAATCATGATTTCAAATCAGCAGCCCAAAGGTGTCTAAAACTCGATTTTTAATTCGGAATGTTTTTATTTACGGGGTAATCACACAGTTACGCAAGACTGTATAATAGCTAATATTTTAAAGACAGGTAAGGAACTATTTTGAAATACCGTAAATTATTACTAAAATACAAACGAACAACTCTAACAAATTAATAAGGGTCGGTTTTTTATGCCGCCGATGCGATGTGCCGCCGTGCATTTTGCGCATTTTTCTACGGCGCTCCATACAAAACGAAGCATAGTTTGAACATTTAGTAATTAAAGTAAAAAATGAATGGTTTTAAAACAATCTAGAAACCAATATCTGTGATTTCCTTTTAAATGTTTAGTTCTACCATTTGGGCTCTCTCTGAGGAACCTTCCACAGCCCTACGGACTGTCGCTTGATATGAGCTTTACATAAATTAATGTAACATTCGGCATGAAAGATTCCATCACGAAGAAGAACTAATAATCTCACTAATATTATAAACGTGAAAGTTTGTGACGATGTTTGTAAAGTTGTAATGTTGTATGTTTGTGGCGCAATCACGCATAAACGGCTGAATGGATTTTGATGAAATTTGGCACGCAGATAGAATGTGTTCTGGATTAAGATATAAGATACTTTTTATCCTAGCAATGGGTTCCTGTGGGATAAATTACAATGTTTTATCATGCTGAAACATGTACCACGTTTTTATTCTATGCTCACTAGCGCCAATTTGACGCTGACAGATGCATTTGTGTAGATTGCAGTGATAAAAATAGTATTTAATTTTTTCAACAGTTTTGACAACAGCTGTGTAGTATATTTGGTATATGGTTAGATTTTCGTGCATGAGGTGGAGGTTCGATTCTTGGTCGAGAATGTTTTTTTTTATTTTTTTTAAATACATTCAACGACTATATCCATTTTTCACCGGATTAGACAGAAGCAGTTAGGCTTGATATGTTAAGGGCCTGACCTTCAATCATAATAATATCCTGAGATCATATCAGATCTAATATTAGCGCAGGATGTTTTATTTTGGCTTTTTTCTAATTTTAATCCTACCATCCTACCAGGTATCTCACTAATATTAATATTATGTTTGTGGTTCTATCATCAACACGTCTCAGAAATTCGGTTTTACAGATTTGATTGTATAGGTACTGGGCGAATTGGAAAAATAATCTTCTTCTTATCGTGTCGACTTCAAATTCTGAACAAAGTCGCTAAATAGTAGCTTGCCAGAATCGGGCAACCGATACTGCACCGTCGCTAGCAGTCATGAGCTCCTCCTGCATGCAGATGTTAGGGCACGCAGGGCACGATGTGAGATGGGCCATCGTTTGTGGAGTTCCACACAAGCAAGTCACATTTTGCGCATCCGAGTATCCCCACCTGACCATGTTGTCCTTACTGCGACCGACCTGGGTTCGATGTCGGTTTAAAGACTTCCAGGTCGCCCAAGGCAAGTCATGTCTAGGCGTGAGGCTCTCAGACGGCGACACAAATGGAGTTGGGAGGGACACTTTTTGTCGCCATAGAGTACACCTTGCTTGCGCTGGGCCAGTATTCAGGGGGTCGACACACTTCATAAAGCTGCGTCGGCTTGGCAGCCTTTGCAGCGCAGGAATAAAGCCATGCATGGGATGTCGTGTGTCGTCCACCATTTGGGCTCTCTCTGAGGAACCTGCCACAGCCCTACTTACATCTGGGGGCGCTATGCCAGCCAGTGGGTAAAGCAACTGTACTGGAGTCGGTTTCAAGCATCCAGTTATAATCCGACACGTTTTGTTTAGTGCCGGTATCCACCAGCTTGGCGTGGGCAGATCGGCCCCACACCGGGCAAGCGTATTCTCCAGCGGAGAACGCGAGAAAAATAATTAAACAAATAAATAAATAACGCTCACAGGCACAAACATTATTTTAATTATCAAAAGCAAGCATTATAGGCTTTTTATGGTGGAAACCATATAAAACAACGGCATAAACATATAACATCCAAGACCGAACCGGGACTCGAACCCAGGACTCTGGTTTGGCAGTCTGGCGTGGTAACCATTACACCAACCGGGTCGGCAAATACTAAAAATCCTCTTTCTTTTAACCTTTTCTAAAGTTAGTGTTCATAATTTTATCGTAGTATTGTTTTCATCTTAATAGAAGGCGTTGTGTGTTTTTTTGAAGCAAGTACCATATTCAATTCACGCTCAAGACATCTCAGATATTCGGTCTTACAGATTTGATTGTATAGTTACTTACCGGCTGAATTAGAAAAATAATTAAATAAATAAATAACGCTTACAGGAACATTGTTATGATTCCAAGCAAGCACTATAGGCTTTTTATTATAGAAACCATACAACAACGGCACAGACATTTATAACATCCATGACCGAACCGGGTTTCGAACCCAGGACCCTGGTTTGGCAGTCCGGCGAGGTAACCATTACACCAACCGGGTCGTCAAATATTAAAAATCAAGTGTTCAAAAATTTAATCGTAGTATTGTTTTTATCTTAATAGATGGCGTTGGGAGTTTTTTTAAAGCAAGTGTGCTACAATTATTAATTCAAAAACCTAGCTATAGCAGGAGCTTACAAATTTAGTTGATTATATTATCGTTGTAATACATCGTTGTAAGTATATTGATTGTTTGAGTCCAATCTGAGCCAATGCTACGGAATGATAACCTTATTTTACAGAAAGGACGAATTTTTTTGCAGTAATTCTTGCCAAATTTTTGTTTTGTTTGATTTTCGGTCTCAATTATGATTTTTTGAGGGCTTGTGCAACTTAACTATAGAACATCATTCTACCACAACGTATAAAAAGGTACCTACGTATCTAAAAGGTCCTTATAATATAACACCACAGGTCGGTAATGTAGCTACTTACATAATTGAAAATCTTTTTTAGCAAATTGACCATTAGCTTCCTAGAATATTATCGTTTTAGCTCTTGCCTTCACCATTTTACAGTAGCCCGCGTGGTAGAGTATACTCTAACGTTTATACGTGAGTGGAGGTCTGTGACCCGCAGTGGGTCGTAAGATGATTATTATGCTGCTCGACATAAATAAAAAACTAATAAACGACGAACAGTAGAAAAATTAAAGTGATGGATCCAGTGAATGACTTTTAAATCTGATACCTACAGAATTACTTGGGGTACTTTCTGATTTTGATTTAGCTTAAGTTCATGACTTTCTTATCTTATTATGGGAAATGGCAAGCCAGCAACACTTCGACCCAATGGTATCTTTTGTATTGAACCCTACATATTATTTTCTTCATCCTTGAAAAACTTGGAAAATGATGGGAGGCAATAGCGTTCAGGGTAAGAAACCTGTAATGAATAACCATCTCTCAGGAGTCACATACGTTTACCCACCAAGACATCGCAGTCACACAGTACAAATGTTCCATGGTTTCCTCCTCCTCTCCACACGCTCGGCAACCGGGATCTAGAGTGAGCTTTATCGTGCCTGTTGCGTAGTGCCCGGTGAGGGCTACGACGATGTCACGAGCTTTACTCCTGCTGTTGTTCAGTATGAACTGTGGGATTCGTGGTGTTATATTGCTGTTATACTCTGACACCAGTGCTTTGCCCACACGATAATAAGAAGATTGCTGATGAATTTCCTGCAGTGTTGCAGACCCGAGAGGCCAGAGCATTCTAGCCTGTGTCTTTTATCAGCCCATTCCTTAATCGCCATTCTAATGTTACATGCCAGGATTCCTAGACTTGGTTCGGACCATGACCTTCATGACCTTAGACGAGACATTAGACAAAATTACATGTCTACGCAGACGAAGTCGCGGGCAAAAGCTAGTACTATTATAAAACTGTAACAGGAAGTTTGTCTGTACATTGAAGATATTAACAAAAAAAAGTTACGATATGGTTTTTAGGTGTCCCTGATTCCATTTCACCAATTTTTGGATTTTTTGTCTGTCTGTTTGTTTGTGTGTTTGTTTGTTTGTGTCTTTGTTTGTTTGTTTGTTTGTTTGAACGAGTATCACGCAAAAACTACTGAACCTATTTTGATGAAACTTTTTTTGTTTGATAGCTTATGATCTGACTTAAAATCTGGTATATAATTTGTGCGGACGAAGTCGCGGGTTAACGCTCGTTATATTATAAATTGCAAATGTATTTGTGACGCGGCATCTAAATTTTTCTTAGATTTTTAAACTATTTTTCCATATATAAAATATTACTTTTATTAATTCCGTCTATGCGTATTGTGCGTCAAACTTTTGTATAGACTGAAACCACCTTAAATAGGACCCTATAGTACTTAATGACTACAATATGCTTTATTTTTGAAATATCTACGTATTTCGACTTCTCCAGAACGTTCTCGATAGTAAGTATAGTCCATTTCATTTAACTCCAATTAACCTTCCATGAAACTAAATTACTGACATGCACTATCAATTTACTTTGGTATACAGAATCTATACACAACCTTACTCCTTTAAAATAAAGTTTACTTTAGAGTGGTCTTTTATATACATAGTTTATAATACTTAGCAATATTTGTTTAGGTGCACAGTGGTCCTAAACTTTGTATTTCATTCAAGTTTTCATTCATAATGGTAACACTGGTAGGTATCGTTAACCTCATTCGTAATAGTGTTATGTAATCAGATGTACACAAAAGGAGGTTAAATGTGTTTTGTGTAAATAGCTTCGTGAGGCGATTGTTAAATGGTATTGGTTTTACGTTAACAGTGTTGGCATCTGTTTTTAGTAAATATTGAGCGTGTGCTTGGTGCTATGCCCATTTGCTTAGGTTTTGTCTAGGCTTCATCATCAGCCTATCATCTTCCACTTGCTGAACATAGACCTCTCCCAAGGCGCGCCACAAAACTCTGTCCTCAGCTTTCCTCATCCAGTGGCTCCCAGCTACTTTTTATAGGTCGTCGTCCAGGGGGCACCAGGGCGTCCCACACTACGACTACGCCTGCCAGTTCGCGGTCTCCACTCTACAACTCTGACATCGGTTGTCAGTTCTTCGGCAGATATGACCAGCCCATTTTGCCATTTAGGGCTTAGCTTGATTTAATTATTTAGCGCAGGTGAAGGTAAAGATTGAATAGGTACGTTTCTGTTAAATTGTCAAGGTATATATACAGTAGAGACGAATGCTCCATCTACAAGAGCTGATGATGAGGCCTTTAGCTCTACGTATTCACCTGGAAGCAAGGGTGTTAGTCGCTCTTATGAAATGATGTCAGAGTATTTTGAACTCCTCACTTTATGTGCAGTTAAGATTGCAGTAATTTCTTATCGTCTGAAGTTCTTCGAAGCAATCGAAATTAAATGCAACAGTCAGTGTTGCTAACTCGACATATTCTTCAAAAAACCGAAACAAGTACCTACCTCTGTGCTTTAATTGATATAGCCAGATAGCTCAGTGGTAGTGATCCAGCTTGTCGTGGGTTAGGGATTCGAATCCCGTAAGCGACTAAATGAATATAATTATGGGTTGTGAAACTAGTGAATACGAATATTTGTATCCAAAACATGGATGTTTGCATCTATAAAAGTAGAAGGTACAAAACCTATGTCTGGCTCAACCGGGTCAGTCAACTTCAACTGCATTGCTGATTGGAGACTGGCTAATCTTTTCCACTGCAGCATTAGTGATTGTCTAGACTAGAGATATCGCTCATTCTCATTCGATAGAAAAAGAAACATGTCCAAGATCCACTTACCTATAATAATTTATTCTTTTACTCTTCCACAGTACATAGGCGACGCTAAAAATCCAATATGGCGAATTTCACTATGCGGCGGGAACGCAGCCATGGTCGCATCACGGGCTGGCACGAAGATGCTACCTCCGAAGCTGAGAATAGTGTGGAACCCCCCCTCATCCCCCTACCACTATACCGAGAAGTTAAGGCTGGTTGTCACTGCTGTTAACAGTGGTAAGTTGGAAAGGAACCCTGATTTTAAAGCCGTATAAAGATTTTAGCTTTAGATTTAGCCGAACAATAATCTGTAGGGCTATTGCGTATGTTTCCGATTGTATAGTTTACAACATCGGTAACGTATTAATGATACCATAGAGATCTAGAGAGATGCCAACCAACGCACTGAGTACGAAACCTAGTGTCGCATTACCACGCGATAGAAAGTATTTTGTTAGCTTGAATGTGCTCATTATCCATTGCGGTATCAGAACTCAACGTTCGAATAATCTTTAGTATACTATTTACACATAATATCTCGACTGGCTTTCAGCCTCATAATATATTGAATCCTTACTGTCGCGAGCAATGTGTTCCGTTTTTGCGCATATTGCTGCGACACTGGCCCCGCCCCCTTTTCACATCTCCATCTAAAGATGGAGGAAATGGATGGATGGGATGGATGGTTGGATGGATGGATGGATGGATGGATGGATGGAAAATTAAAGTTTTTGTGATCTGTGAATGATACAGTCATTAGGCAATTTCTAAGTAGGTATTATTTTGTTTCTGTGATCATCATATTTTATCACCTTAATTGGCTTCTTCTGACGGAGTTAATCGAAAATAAATTGAAAACTTAGAATTGCGCAATTATATTTTGTTGACCAACAAATACTACTTGACCAATCGACTAGACCAATGGGTGGAACGCGTTAGAATGAAAATGAATTTAAATTGATGCGATGCCATATAAAATTTATGACGCGTACCCACAATGTGGACCGACGACCTGGTGAATGTTGCGGGATTCCGGATGAGGGCAGCGCGGGACCGGGCGTTGTAGCTATTTGGTAGACCTGTGTTCGGCAGTGGAGTCTTTTGGCTGAGATGATAATGATTTGATGCCATTCACGTTTAACTGTCGTTTATTTGACTTGGTAGGTATAGATATTATTATTATTGTATATCTTATGGTATTTCTCGGGCCGTAGCCCGGACCTTTAGGAGGCTTGCGTGGGGACACAGGTCCAACACGTAGAGGCCCCTTTGAGACACTTTTATCTGAATGCGATGGGATGCACCAACCGCGGTCTATCTCTGAATGCATTATGCAAATGCACCAGAAGACATACCACGTTTGGTGCAGAGACTATTGTAGGTAGGACAAAATAAAACTACTCGGGTTATGGGGGTGAACTTGGTGGGCCAGGAAAACTGGGTTATTGCGGAGAGACTCGGGACGTCTGCCGTAACAAATGTCTCTAAGTTTGTCAAAAATGGCAGACGGTGACTTGCCAACTCATTTTGATGGGCCCCCCAAAATGGCCGCTCGCAAATTAGCGACAAGGCGGCAACATTTAGTGAGCGGCTAAGGTTGTAGAGAGGTGAGTCTGCGGGCGCCAGTTCCTGGTGCTAAGCGCATCAGTCAGCAGGCCCCCGGCGTTATGACATTTTACACTTCCAACCTGGAGCATAGGTTCCGCTCTTGCGATTCCACTCCTGGCCGGCCGGTTAAGGCAAGACAGGAGGTGAGGGCCAAAATTATGATTCCCAACTAACAATTTGGTCTTATAGTCGAATAGGAGTCGTAAAGTCGAACATTAGACGCATGAAGCACCACTATATGACGAAATTACCGTAATATAACTTTTATAAGTCAAAATAGTCATATAAATGGCCTAATACGACCAAATTGTTTGCTGGGTTATTATATCTTAGATAGGTATTTTATAGGTTGTATGTTAAAACAATCACAAACCATCCATACATAAGTATGACGTATACTTACGATTACCAGTATACTCTTTCCTCACATACAATTGCAATATGTAACATAGTTACAATATTTACAATGTTTAACATGACTCAAAATGTAATAATGAGGGCAAGAGGCCAGGCATGCAGTGTGGTTTATTAAAGTTAATTGCTTCGCAAAGGTATTTCAGTGTTATCAATTTTAAATGAAAAAATGTAGTCCCCTAGAGTTTTTGCGTGAAAGAGTAACAAACACCCATACACACAAACTTTCGCATTTATAATATCAGTAGGATAGGATTTCTTTTTTGAACGAAATGTGATTCTAGTGAATGTTTATACAGGGGTTAATCTTGGACTATTTATTATAAGGACTGGCCTTGCGGTAGCATTTCCCCTCTGCCACGGTATAAGAACAATTGATCATGTTCATTTACATTAAATTTTATACCTTATCACTAAACGAGACAGCCTATAATTGCGAAACAATAATTTCGAACTTAGAACGTTTGGGGTTCACACGAGACTTCTTTTCATGATTTTTAACAATCAAAATTAGAATCTAAAGTTGTGGGGAATAAAATCCAAAGTTGCGGATTTCATGTTACCTCGTCCCCCGCAAAAAGTGGCAGAAATGTTTGTTAGTAGAATTACACGCGTAACTAGTCCCTATATAAGTAGTCAAAGGGGTTAATACAACGACTGACGCCAGGTTTCCTAGAAAAATCTTGCAAGTACCATTATGATTTTTGGTAAAATTTTTTCCACCTATCTGTTTGGGAAGTAAATGAGGTGCCTCCGGATGGAGACTGAAAAATGATTTGTTTGAACCTGGCAACCCTAGAGTTGCGGCAGACTGAGAGGTAGCGACCCTAGCTTTTCCAGTTCTTTAGATCAGTCTCCTTCCCATGGCACCTCATTTACTTCCCAAACAGATAGGTGGAAAAAAATTTACCAAAATCATAATGGAAAAGGTACTTGCAATCTTCTTTCACTATTTCCTCTACCCTAAGGTTGTCTGGAAGAAATGAGACCGCCTGTTTTTGTGACTTTTGTATTTCCTGATTGTTTGCTCTCTGTATACTCTGTTTTTTGGTGTCAAATAAAGTATAATTGATTGATTGATTGAAAAGGTACATGCGGCAAGATTTTTTCTAGGAATCCTGGCGGCGTTGTATGAACCCCTGAGTAAACATTCACTAGAATCACATTTCGTAAAAAAAAGAAATAGGTGCATAATTTAACGGTCGGATCTCAGTCTAGGTATAGGTAGGTAGGTACACATTTCTCAGCGTGCAGTTGCAGTAAAACTCACCTTTAGCATTATTAAGGATGGAATTACCCATGAAGTGGTAATTCGAGTAGGTAGTTAGCATTTTACCCACAAAAACACTGCATAAGAAAGCTTATCTCTTATCGCATCGAACTATATCCACGGGAAGAAATAGCTAGGTACACATGGCGACACATCAAGCTACACAAAACCAACATAAGCTGGCCGCGCGTAGGTCGAGTAACGTATTAACGTCGCGCGGCCAGCTTATGTTGGTTTTGTATAGCTTGATGTGTCGCCGTGCGTACTTATTGGTACGAATCTCCTTATCAAACTTACTTTTACCACTTAAGGCTGGGCCACACAGAGTGCAGCTGCAGAACGGGTGCAGACCGACTGCAGGCCGGCAGTAGTAAACTATGGAATTATATGCGAGGTGTCACACTGCGGCTACCGTTCCGCAGCTGTTCCACAGCCGCACCGGACTGCATTCAGTGTGCAACCTCGCATATAATTCCATAGTTTACAACTATACTGCCGGCTTGCAGCCGGCCTGCACCCTTTCTGCAGCTGCACTCTGTGTGGCCCAGCCTTAAGTGTGCACAAAGAGGACCTCCCCGAGTAACGAACTGCACCCTTGATACGTCCGACGCACCTTGGGCATTGGGCAATCATCAAGGCTCTAAATCTGATTGGCAAATCACCAAAATGGCATGTCAAACTTGCCACAACTCAACGGAAGACAAATTATAACCTTGAATCTCACCAAAACCTTATCTTGAAATTTCAGGCGCTATCTGCAACAATCAATCTCAATTCATATGCGGGTTGACGAGCCTCTGCATATCCTCGTACCTGGTCTGCGATGGAGTCCGTCATTGCCCTGGTGGCGAGGATGAAGACACCAGCGCTTGTTCCCATAGGCGGGATCCCCCATTCCTTGAGCTGCTGAGGAGGTTCGCTGCAAGGAACCAGGAGTTACTGGGCATTGATGGCCAGGCGGATGGGCAGACGAAGCCTTCTGTGATAAGTGAGTGTTTTTGATAATATTAGTATCTACCTAACTGATAGAGCGTAGGTGGCGCTGCTGGCGCATTGTGGAGAAACGTGAACTTTCAATCGTCATCCACCAGTTGTTCTTGCGTAATACCGACTGCTCTGCTCACAAACGGTATAGGAATACTTATGCCTTTGTGAAGTCCACCTTTTTACGTCCATTGGATATGCATCATACTAAAGTTGACCCAAGGCTCCGTGTGTGCTTCTGTAGTGAGAGATATAATAGATGATGAGTAACTTACTGATCCAATAACTGCCCCTTTATCCGTGCCCGTGTCCAACTAGTTGGCCAGAGCAGTTGGACCACGACCACGTAAAGTTTAATAGTAATAAAAAACCTCGCCATGTTGCGGAAAATCATTGGAACTTTTTTTACTTGAAACATTTTTATTAAAGGCTATAGTCGATTGTAGCGCCCCCAAAGCAGGTTATTTATTTTGTTGGACATGTGTTAAATGAATACAGGGCGTTAGGGTAAACAGTTACATTACTTTAAGGGGTGGTTGTACCCATGATACTGAACAACCTTTCCTAGGAAACCTAAAGGAAATTCGCAAAAAAAAATTATCGAATTTCCTATAAGTTTCTTAGGGAAAGTTGTTCAGTATCTTGGGTACAATAACCCCTTAAAGTAAAGCAAATTTTCACCCCCAAACATCCTGTATATTACTCGAATAAATAATAACCATACCTACTTACCCCTAACGTCAAAGACAGATTTAACTAAAAGCAGGCGATTTGAAACTTACAGTGAAGATAACGGAGGGTGAGCAGAAATCCAACGCGTTCATGGAGTTTGCTGCCGCATTGAAGCCTTACGGGCCATGGAGTTATCTGGTGGTCGGCATGCTGGTCTGTGCCACTATACTGATGTTCTGTTTGGCTTGGGGTAAGTTGAACACCCGCCTTTATGGTTAAAAATTTATATAAGTAGTTCTGAAAAAGCCGTTTAAACTATGGCTTAGAGTAAGTTGAACATATTTGAGGTTAAAAATTTATATAGCTCTGTTAATTTGCGAACTGGAAAGCCCTATAGTTAAGCCCTAGTGGGCTTGGAATAAGTTGACTACCTTTGGAGTTGACAAATGATCCACCACCAGCGAAGTAAAACGCAGAACTCCCGACCTTTAGGTGTTGTCAGAATCAGGTGCTTCGAATTTAATTTTGCTGATGTATGATCAGGCAACAGGCAAACAAGACCCTGCCCTATTTAAAAAGTATTTTGAGCTATTATTAATCACATATTTTCTTCCAGAATGCTGTTGCAAGCGCTCAAAGCCTTCCGACACTCCAATCAACATCCCAGCATCCTGCATCGACCTGTCACCGACTGTCACGGTGACAGCGGCGTCACAACAACTGTTCGCGCAACCTCTCCCCTCCCCGCCGGAGTATGAACCTCCCCCCACATACTCCTCGTTGTTCCCCCGCGCTTTCAAGTCATCTCCCACTCCTGTACCACACTGCTCTCATCAGGAGCCTCCCGATTGAGTTATTAAGGTTAATTTAGATAGTAGATTTTTAATAACGAATTGTGATTGAGAATTGAGAGGTTTCTATTTAAGGTAAAGTTATACATTGAGATTTAAATCGTTTGCATACGATGTGCTCTCGAAAAACGTCCATAAAGTGAGCTCACTCTTCTGTAGTTAGGTCATTGCGTCCTTCAAGATGCACGCATATCTTTCTACTTTTTTTTATCCACTGTGTACCTAATTACTTCTGGGCGTCTAACCTGTTTTGTTATAAACACGACAAAAGTATTATTGTAGACTAGATACTCTTTCTGTGACAAAAGTAAGGACATTTTTTTTTATTTGACGTGTTGAGCGCCTATCTACAACGATTTAAATCTTTGATTGTATGGTTCTTACCGCGGTTTTAATTGGGGTCCACATATTTCGCCAGTGTTCCAACTGCCATGATTAAGGGGTGACTGTCGAAATAAACTCAAATCAATGTTTAACTTTAGCTTACATTTTATTGATTATAGGTATTATGGAAATGGCAATAGCACACGGTAAACTTTTTAAAGATGGCCGATGGACGCTTTGGAGGGAATTTTTCTAAATAGTTTGTTTTTCGTATTATTTAATAGGTAATGTATTGTTAGCGTAATCCAAATTATAAATCTGTCACAGATTGTTTATCGTGTGCTTTAGCCATATCTTTTAAAGTGACTCTGAAGCTAGAACTGACTTTTCCAGTTACATTAGCGCTTAGTACTTAGTTTTTTTTTAAAAGAAGATTTATCAGGAGTGCGTTTTTTGAATCTCATACGTTGAACTCAGCAGTTGAAAATGTATGGCGATACGCATCTTTCTATTGCTGATTTGACATTCAAAAATCGCATTCCTGGAGTATGATTTTTGAATGTCAAATCAGCAGTAGAAAGATGCATATCTCCATAGTAATATTGACATTTTCAACTGCTGAGTTCAAAGAAAGAGTTTCAAAAATCGCACTCAAGGAGAATCGCCATGATCTGTCTATGTTATTTGGCCGAATTTAGCTGATTGTGACCGATCTCTTTTAGCTTCTCACTTTTCGTGAGACTGATTCTATGATTTTCTCAAGATTCATAGCGCCGTATAACTGGAACATTACCATGGACTTTTGAATATAATGTTGACTCATTGAATTGAATACATGTCTCTCTTAAAAAGGAGATCCTGTGTCGTACAGCGCTGGGTTATAACACAGTTGAGTCACAATATTTTCATAGGGCTACACTAGAAAAAACTTTTTCACGAAACAAAAACACATCATCCCACATCGCACTATGAGCTTGGCATACCACCCCCGAGAAAACGACAAAAATCGAGACGTGATAAATACGCGTATGCGAAAACGAGCGCGCGTGACGTTTTTCTGGTTTTGTCGCTTTGCCCTACAAGATTTTTGCTTTGAGATTCATTCATTCATTTGTTTACAAATTTACCTCCGTAATACCCGATTACGTTATTTGTGTAAAATTAGAATCAATTAGAACAATAGGAATCACAGGAAACTATTCTCAAAAAGTATGAATGTTAACATTATTTTATAGGATTTTCTAATGGTGTAACTGACGAATAGATATATAAGGCTATGTGTGTATATAATGTCTAACAAAATTAGCTGAAACTATTTTAAGGGGATGATCAGACCATCAAACTGAACAACTTTCTCTATGGGACCAATATCGAAATCGCGAAAAAAAATCAGCTGTCCCATACATTTGGGTCGAGTTATGATTTGCAGTTTTGTATGGGACAGCAGATTTTTTTTTCGCGATTTTGATATTGGTCCCATAGAGAAAGTTTTTCAGTTTGATGGTCTGACCATCCCCTTAAAATAGTTTCAGCTAATTTTGTTAGACCTTATATACAGGGAGAAAATGCCATGAATGCTTAGTACAATTTGGTCACACAACTTATACATTACACTATTGTTACGGGACACGGGACCAAATTATTTGATTATTTTTTATTCGTTAAAGAACCAAGAGATTATTTACCTACATTTATATTTGGGGGATAATTGCTTCATACTATAAAACGGCCAACAATTTCTATGAATTTATTTATCAAATTGAACCGTAATTATGGCGCACTCTTCCGAGGTTATTTCACAATTTTTTTCACCGTTTTCCACAGAAGAAAAACCTATTAATGTAACCTACTTACCTATAAAAAAAAAGAAGTGAGGGGTAACTAATTCATAATCATAATACACATTTTGAAATATGAATTTCTAGTGGGAATTTAATAACTTTTAATAGGTATTAGAATAAAAAATATTACTTAATACTTACAGTTGCCGGCAAACTTAATGAAATATGCTGCGCAGAATAAAATTTCTACATGAAAGCGCTATAAATTTAGTTATATAAGGCCCTCATTTATATGACTATTATGACTTATAAAAGTTGTATTGCTGTAATTTCGTCATATACTGGTGCTTTATGCGCCTAATGTTCGACTATGCAACACCTATACGACCAAATTGTTTGTTGGTTACCTACCCCTCACCCCCGCCCGTTTTTCATTATGTTTACCGGGTACTGGTACTGTAGGTACTTAGGTACTGAAAATTGTGCCTTTCGAAAATAAATTTAAGACTAAAATTGTACTTAATCATGTTTGAGTCCAATTTTTAATTCTTATAAACGAAAATCAATGACAAGACCATTACAGAACAATAATTTAAAACACTTGACATTTGACATTTTTCTGAACTTTTATAAAGTAAAGTAGGTATTGGCATAATAGGTAGGTAGTCAATATTGCCCAGCAAACAATTTGGTCGTATTAGGCCCACATTTATATGACTATTTTGACTTATAAAAGTTATATTACGGTAATTTTGTCATATACTGGTGCGTTATGCGTCTGATGTTCGACTATACGACACCTATACGACCAAATTGTTAGTTGGGTATATTTTTATTAAGTACATTGGTCCTTAACAATTTGTGACTGCATAACTAATTAATTGAACTTCTTTTATACCTTAATGTAATTAATATTGAAATTAGTTTCTTTTGAGATTTTTTCTTATTTGAGTTATATTTGTTTTTAGTGACGGCAAAATGTAAAATTGAGTCTTCGCACAATAACGGCAGTTTAGTATTGTACTGTGATCGCTCTAAACTAGCCATTGGTTAAAAAATTGCTCCAATGTCTGCCTGCAAAGCAAGTGCGAAGTTATTGGGCGAGCTCCATTATAGTTGGTATTCAATGGTTCTGAAGAAAGTGCACTAATTTTATTATGACAAGCTGCTGAACCAAATAGTTTTATACGAAGTGTGAATTTGAAGCAAAGAAAACAGCAGAAAAATGTGACCGCGAGACGCTTGCGTTGATCTGAATGAGACATAACACTTAAACGTGTGTTTCCTTGTGAACCTTTCATGTATTTACAAAATGTTTTATTTGAAAATGTTTTCTTAAAAACTTCTAACCAGAAAAATATAAAAACTTCGCCATGTTGCGGAAAATGTTTGGAACTAATTTGGTTTACTTGCAGGGCTGCCTTCACGACCTTTGGGTGCGGTTGTTTTTTCAACACCCTCTATGGTACGGAACGACCGCACCAATTTTTAACTCGCTATGAGGGACGGAACGATCACGGTTGTTTTATAACCTCAAATTATATTTTATTGGGCTTCCAGGACTTCCATCATTTCCAAATACAATAAAAAAACTCATCTTCCATGTTAGCGAATCAAAAAGTGAATAAAAATAATTTGAAAAACAAACTTTTATTCAAAACGAGCGAAAAGTCAAGTAACCACAGATAATCAAAACGTCAGAGTGTTTTTTAACCATCGAATTTGATGGTTAAAAGTTGCAACCCGTCAGAGGTTCGGAACGGTTGAGTTGTGACAAACGAGCAATGGAACGTTTTTCACCGAGGATCGGAACGGCGTTAGTGCGAAAAGTTGCACTCGGGGTGTGCACCCGGGGCGTAGGTTCGGAACGCAGCCCAGTAGATTGTAGCGCCCTCTATTATTATATTTGGACGCCTAAGAGAGTATTTTATTTTTCTGGCCGCACTATAATATAAAACTTTTTGGCTGAAATGGATCTGAATGTCTGTTGTGTTTAAAATTTTACTAGTCTTCTTAGGATTTAAATATAGGTATTTTATAACTATTATTAATTTCTACGTTATGTTAATTCCACAATTACCTTGTAAAAGTCATAAAATGAACTAAGTTGGAAAAGGAAAGTGATAATTATGTATTTTTATGAAAATTATACGAAAATACAAAAGTAATTTATATGTAAAATCGTGTTTGTTTTATTGCTTGCCCTATTAAGTGAATATCTAACGTTTGCAAGTTCTGTGGCACGCCTTGTCTAGCTAGCATTACACGAGATAAAAGGCGAGTATGGCCTCGCCACGCCTTTTATCTCGTTCGTTCGCGCGCAAATAGAAAGGGAGCAAAGGTGCGATAGCGCTGTATCACGGTGTCATTCTACGGCGGCGGGTTTACTATTCTATTCTATTTAAAAAAAATGGCTGACATCTTGGTTTTGATGATTTTGCCGATGTCTATAATTCATTCCAAATAAGGACGACAAGATTTTCCGATTCCTATTTAGCTTTCTGGCCAATTCTCATTACCAAATATAATTTATTTATCAGAAAGATATACTTTCCGACATATCTTGGACGTTACAAAAGCTGTTTTGAGAATAAGTGAGAGGAAGTGTTTAAAATCTCTATTTCTGTAATGCAAAATAGCCTTAAAATTTCGTTGCTATTTGCGATGGAGTATAGTTTATGTAGCAGGATTGCTCGACGTTGTACGGTAGTTTATGTAATTTTGGTGACTTCAAGGATTGTTTTTTGAAAAGAACACTATCTTGAGCCACCACTGGAGCTTCATGGTAGGCCCGGGAGGGAGCAACCAACAATCGACGAGCAACGCGACTACCCAATAGCAGACCTAAAACGCGACTCCCGGCGGCGGCCGGTTTAATTAAATTTGATCCATGGGGAAAAAATCGAAGTTCTTATTTTAGGCTTGGCCTTCATTTTTGAGTCATTAAGAAAGTTAGGCAAAGGTAATTACATACATTTCTTTCCGTGGGTGTGGTACGAGGTGATTAACGGATACGGGTTTGTGGTTGAAGGTCTGGTGACCTATTTTCATCTCGAAAATTTCAATAAAAAAAGGGTTTCTCAACGATAATGGTCGTGACTTTGTACATAAGAGTAGATAAGAGTATCTGCATACATTACCTTCGTAAAGACGAAGGTAATGTAAATAAGTACTGCAGCAGCCTGTCTAGTATGATCACAGAATAAATACTACTACTACCCGGTATGAATTCTCTACCTGCGCGCGACACGCCTTCGCTGCATAGAAAATGAAATGAATTTACCGCGCTTTTTGTCATTTTAAAAACATTAAAAAAAACATGCAGAACGCGTATCCAAACTTCCAAACAAGCTTCTTATCCCTAAAATTTGCGTCGATTAGAATGTGTGTAAGATAAAGATAGCATTAAAATTGTATTGCGTTGTCTCTTTCACAGACACCTATTTCTATCTAAACAAAGCCACAAAAGCTCACTTGATTTGTGACGTTAGTCCATAGACAAAGGCTTTCTGACGTTTAATTAGATTATCACACATTATATCTTTTTTTCTTTCTCTCACGAAGGGGGGAGAGTGATAACAATATAGTCTTTCTTTTTCAGTCTTACAAGCGTACAAGAGAGGCAAGTAATGCTTCACAATCAGGATCATTACTCTTCGCGAATGCTTAAGTATTCTGTGGAAATGGAATTTTTGTGTTTTGTTAGAATTCTTGTTCTAAAAATATTGTAAAAATTCCAAATCTAATAAGAAACTGACGATGGAAGACGAAAAAAAAAGTGGTGTTTGTCGTGTATGTTTATCCACAGTCAAGAAAAAATGCATGTCCTTGTTTCAAAAGTACAAAGATTTCCTCGTATTCAACCACATCAATGCAATAGCTAACATTGAAATAAGCGAAGGGGATGGTCTACCGGACAAAATCTGCTCACACTGTCTCCTGGAATTAGAGACAGCCATTCACTTCAAACAGAAATGCGAAAGCTCGAATATTATCCTTCAAACTACAACCCTCAATCCATCGACCGTAAATGTTGACATAGATGTAAAACTGGTCGTAAAAAAGGAAGAGCCTCCAGAAGAACCTATAGACTTTTTTGACGACGACGGAAACTTCTTCGATTCAACCCTGTTCGAAGATGACGGTACGACACTTAAATCTGAAGACTGTTTAAATAAAGTAGAACTGGGCCTTCGTAAAAGCCGAGCAATAGACCTGCAGTTGCAGTGTGACGACTGCGGTGAATACTTCAAAAGCAAATGCAAACTACGAGTCCACTGGAAAAAAGTTCATTTGAAACAAGGTCTGTTTTGTAAAATGTGTAAACGGAGATTCAAATCGTATAAAGCTTTTAATAGACATCAGCGAGATAAACGTAAGAGCTGCCTCGCTGCTTCTAACTTCAAAATCGAAGGCGAAGGAAAACAAAGAGTGTTCTATTGCAAAGAATGTCCATATAAGTCACATCGCATCAAAGACGTTATGACACATATTGTTGTGCACACTGGTGACAGGCCGTTTAAGTGCGATCTGTGTCCAAAAACCTGTACCCAACAAAGTTCCCTACAAGCCCATAGAGAGTCTGCGCATAAAGAATTTAAAGTTGAATTAACGTGCCATTACTGCGGTAAACTAGTTAAAGGCCGTAATAGAATCTATAGACACCTAAAAGTACATACAGAAAAAGGCATCCCATGTACGGTCTGCACTAAAATATTAAAAAACAGAAATAGCTTAGCGCAGCACATGCAAAGGCACACAGGTGTAAAGTCTTATACGTGTGAAAAATGCGCTAGTACATTTTATACAGGAAGCGAGCTATCTAATCATAAACGTACCGTACATAACAAAGGAAAATATTGGTACAAATGTGATTTATGCGAATACAAGTCTACGAGGAACGAAATGATAAAAAAACATAAAGTACGTCACACTGATTCCAACATTCCGTGCTCGGTTTGCGGAATGTTTTTTGACAGTACGCAAAAGTTGATACTCCATCAGCGGAGACATTTTGAAGAGAAGAAATATCCATGCCCGCATTGCGATATGATGTTTTTCCGTAGAGATTCCGTTGGTAAACATATTCGGGCTAAACATAAATGTGCTGTTGTTATTAATCGACCGATGGCCTTCCCCGTTAAGCAAGAAAGTGCTGTGATCAATAAATTAGATGATGTTATTGAAATTGAATTATCACCAAGGAATCCTAGTTAGATGTATTGTATTTAATTATCATTTGGGATTGGACGCAAAATTGTTAAAAAAAGGAAATTTGTTTTAAATATATTTTGAGATTTTTCGTAGGTACTTATTGTGCTGTTCGTAGCAGCAAAAACTAATTTGTTTATAGTTTTTGTCCCCCTAGTTCATAGGAGCATGTTCATTTAAAATGCGTTTTTAACTTATGATCATTTCCATTTGGAATAAAATGGTCTTATTCTCTATTCCATATTTTTAATGATCACAATTCCTTTCTGGGACTTGTGTTTAGTTTTGGATTCAAATTAGACTTGTCCAAAACTTGCTCTCATACTGCCATCAAAGTAACAAAAATGCTCCTAAGATGTTCTACGATAATGTATTGTAAACCTAGTCCTACATTATTTTAGTACCTAGTATAAAATTATCTGAATCATACAAGGTGTAACAGAACACCCTAGTGCCTAATATTTAAAAGGGTAGTTTAGTTAGATCAGCGGTCTTCAAACTATGGCCTGCCCGCACTCCAAATATTATTTGACGTGTTTATTTAATGATTAAATTAAAAACATACATAATGAAATGTTACTAACTGCAAGTTATATAGATTGGTGATTCCTTGGACCCTGAGACCTAGCAGAGAAGTCAGCTAAAACTTACGCTAAAAAGTTCGGAGACCCCTGAGCTAGATCATCAAACTGAACAACATTCACACTGGATAGAGTCAACGTTGAAAAATAAAATTAAAATCTGCTGTCGCATCTTACTGCAGTTTTGTATGAAACTGCCGATTTTTTTCCTCGATGATGACTCCATTGTGAATCGTGAAAGTGGTTCAGTTTTGTCTAAACCAACCCTTTAAATATTAGGTACCTACTAGGGTGTTTTGTTACACCCTGTATAGGAAAGAGAAGACAAAGAGAGGAAGGCGAAACTAAGTCCAGGAGTGCGATTTTTGAATCTCATTCGCTGAGCTCTGCAGTTGAAAATGTCAAAATTAATATATAGATATGCATCTTTCTATTGCAGATTTAACTTTCAAAAATCATACTTCAGGAGTGTGATTTTTGAAAGTCAAATCAGCAGTAGAAAGATGCATATCTCCGTAGTAATTTTGAGATTTACAACTGCTGAGTTCAACGAATGAGCTTCAAAAATCGCACTCCAGTACCATCCTTACCCATTATTGACAGAACTGTAACTGCCCTAAGATAACTGCCATTACCTAATAATAATTTTGTTTTGGGAACATAGAACATTATTACCAACATTTAGACATAATGTGTTCAGCTGCCGCATACTCCTCGTTTCAGTTTTATCTAAGGAATGTTGTTATGTCAATGTGATAGGATTTTGTGCAATCTAAATGTAATGTTATAAAACAGAGGATTGAAGCTATAGTAATTGTTCATTTTGTTTTGAGACACTTTTTTAACATTGAGTTGGTATTGCTGCCACAACGGTTTATGAGCACTGTCCCCGAGTTGCGTGAACTTTATTTACAAGGCACTACGCACAATTTTCGTCTAAATTCATCTCTCCGAGCGCTCATAATCGTTGCAGCATTTACCGGTATGGTTAGCATTAAAATTTGATAAACACTTTTTTTTTTTATTCAATTTTTTTTAAAGGGACTTTTATACAAAATTTTATGTACATGTCAGTCCCATCGTACCTTATGTCTAGGTTTTACCTACTTTCTAATTTACTTAACGAGACACTGATGAGTTTGCAAAGGCGAACACTTTTCTAGCAGCATCAGAACTTGGTGATGCCAGGATGTCATGAAATATGCCCACATCAAGCCTATTCACTCCAAGCTCCCTCATCAGTGTCATTCGATCCTGCTCGTAGCGAACACACTCCACTAACAGGTGATAAACGTCCTCGACCACTCCACACTCCTCACAATTAGGTGAACTACACTTTTTCATCATGAAGCCGAATTTATTTAGTGGAATGTGTCCACTACGAAGCCTATGTGCAACAACAACTTTTCTACTGGCCTTAATTTGTAGAAAAGTTGTTGTTATGGCATACGTTGAACTCAGCAGTTGAAAATGAATGGAGATATGCATCTTTCTACTGCTGATTTGACTTTCAAAAATCGCACTCCTGGAGTATGATTTTTGAATGTCAAATCAGCAGTAGAAAACAATAAATGAGTTTCAAAAATCGCACTCCTGAACCTTATTGTCATATGAATAAAGGTAATAAATGTTTCTTAACTTTTGATGCTGATCGTACCACGGCTGGCGAAGAACTAGAAGTAAGAAAGATGGAGATGTCCTGTCTTTATCTCTTAGCTTATGCCAGATGGAGCATGCCAAATGTCTTTGTAGTGTTTAATGTTTTTCGCTGGTCCACACCTCGCACTCACACACATCAACTTGAATAGTACAGCTACAGAAACAAGATGGCGTCGGCACACGCGTCGTCCCGCTCATGTTCTTGCCCGGCAACTCTAAAATCGCCCCTGAAGTGTGGTGTGAGGTGCGGTGTGTGACGAGCGAGTGGCCATTCTGTGTGACAACTGTTAAACATAACTTGATTAGTTTAACTAAATAACTTCTAATGCTGGGATTAGAGATTTGTATGTAGGTAACCACCACCACTGTCTGTGTCAAGGAAAAATATTTGAGGTTATGTGTTAGAAATGTATTTTATGTTTTTATAAATTATACTAAATTATTATTTGAATTAGTTTCATAAATAATTATATTCTATTCCAATACGATAGTCTTAAAAGGGTAATATAAAAAAATATATATTAGATAGGCAGTACCGAGCTACCGAGCATATTGTGCTGCCCTCAATCGACTTTTTTTACTTCTAGACAATTAAACATTTCCAAACAACAAGAATGTCACATTGTAGTCATGATTGGCTTTCAATTTATCAAAACATTACGGATTATTATGTTTTATGCTTGTAGTTATTATCGTTAAAACCGCCTAAAGTGGCCACTTTTAGCGGTTTTAAAGATAATAACAACAAACATTATAAGAACAAATCCGCAGTGACCCGATAAATTGAAAATCAGCAATGACTACGATGTTACATTCTTGTTTTTTGGAAATGTTGTTTAATTGTTTAGAAATGAAAAAATACGATTGAGGGCAGCACTATAGGCTCGGTGCCCCCTTAATAATTTTTATGTTGTTTTTTGTGTTAAAAGCCCAGATTTGAGTTTATGTTTTTGTTTATCTCTGAAGACTATCATATTGGAATAGAATATTTATAAATATACAAGACGCTGTCGAAGTGTAAGTACGGTAAGATTATTTTTACCGTTCCGAAACTTTCAGGGGTGGTTGTATAGTAAAAGTTGTTCAGTTTGATGGTCTGAACCACTCCTGAAAGTATCAAAACGAACCCAATTCCACGGTTTCTGTTAATACCACCTATCTTCCAGCCATAAAGTTATTATACCTTACAGGAGTAGAGGAACTGACATGAGTTGTCAAATGAAACCGTTTTTGGAGGTTTTCAGGAGATTATCGGCAGGCAAAAATTCGAGCACTGTCTATAATTAGGAGTCAAACCTGAAATCGTGAATTATTAAATGAAATAGTGTTAGTATATTTCACAAAATTATCTACGATTTCACTTTTGATTCGCAATTATTCACAAAAACCGATTTTTTACCCTGCGACAAGATCCCCAAAGACGGTTCTATTACCTCGCATCACGTATCTCTTTCTATTATACAGTGGTGCCGCTAGATCTCGCTCTCTCAGCTGTCAGTCACTCTATATTAGTCCCTAACTTTATGCTTCCATTTATTTTAGATGATGTAGAAAACAATGAGGAGTTATCTGACAGCTAGTCAAACGTAGTTCATCAAACCGGCTATAGATGGCGTTGACCAGAGAGGGGTCCAAAGAC
Source organism: Agonopterix arenella (assembly GCA_927399405.1). Classification (NCBI taxonomy): domain Eukaryota; kingdom Metazoa; phylum Arthropoda; class Insecta; order Lepidoptera; family Depressariidae; genus Agonopterix; species Agonopterix arenella. The sequence goes on from OV656692.1 coordinate 2,861,097, forward strand.
GAAAATTTTAAGCTATAAAGTAAACAAAAATGCATGTCACTGAGTCAGACGCATCCGTTGACAAAATACAGGTTAGATTTTTGAGACGGGGCAGCAGTACTGGCAGGGACTAACTTTTTGAAAAAATTTGAACTTCATTCACCGATTCTGTGAATGCAGTTCAAAATGTCTTAAAAAGTTACCCTTGCTGCGCCGTCTCAAAAATCCATCCTGTATATGTTTATATTTTGCCCCTTACTTAAAAACACAAATTCTTACTATTTTATTTGTATTTTACTATCTGCAAGGTCGCTCACCTCTGTCTGGTCAACGCCATCTATCGAGCCATTAGGAACTACTTTTTCTTTTTTAAAGGCTTTCGGAAAATCCCTCATTGAACTGCCTATTGAGTATCCCATTATTATTTTATTTATAAAAGTTTTTCTACCATCTAGCAACTAGATAAATAAAAATATTACCTATATTTTGCTGTATTTTTCTAAGGAATATGTAGTATTCTATTTTCTCCTTCAGCATCATTCAGTTATTTCCCTAACCCACTAATAAGATACCGGAGAAACGTTAAATATTCAGTGTTTAACATCCATCTTGTACCTACATGGTGTAACAAAACATCCTAGTTATACAGGGTGTAAGTGACAGCTTAGCAAATACTGAAACGGTGAACTCAGACCATCAAACTGAACAACTTTCACTATGGAGCCTACCTCAGGAGAAGCTAAAAAAAATCTGCTATCCCATACAAAGCTGATGTACCAAACTACCAACCCGACTCAAATGTATGGGACAGCTGATTTTTTTTGGCATCTCCCGAGTTAGGCTCCATAGTGAAAGTTGTTCAGTTTGATGGTCTGAGTTTACCGTTTCAGTATTTGCTAGGCTGTCAATTACACCCTGTACTTATTGGCTGGTGCAGACCATCAAACTGAAACTGAACAACTGAAAAAAAAGCTACTGTTTCATACCTTTTTAGACTTACCAACTAAACGGTGAACGGTGTATGGGACACAATGATAGTATACCAAAAAGAAGCAGATATGTTACTGGCGTGGGCCAAAAACGAAAACGACCCAATTGGGACATCTTGTCAAGCAATGCTACGAGCGAGACGACGGCTAAACATACTTAATTATCTTTTATTGGACAGCAGTAATTTTTTTTCCATCTTGGTCTCCATCACAGAGAAACTTTGACTACTTATATGAGGACTAGTTACGCGTGTAATTCTACTAACAAAAATTTCTGCCACTTTTTGCGGGGGCGAGGTAACATGAAATCCGCAACTTTGGATTTTATTTCCATAACTTTAGATTCTTATTTTGAATGATAAAAATCATGAAAAGTAGTCTCGTGTGAACCCCAAACGTTCTAAGTTAGAAATTATTGATTCGCAATTATAGGCTATCTCGTTTAGTGATCTATACTATTATAAAACTGTAACAGGAAGTTTGTCTGTACATTGAAGATATTAACAAAAAAAAAGTTACGATATGGTTTTTAGGTGTCCCTGATTCCATTTCACCAATTTTGGATTTTTTGTCTGTCTGTTTGTTTGTGTGTTTGTTTGTTTGTTTGTGTGTTTGTTTGTTTGTTTGTTTGAACGAGTATCACGCAAAAACTACTGAACCGATTTTGATGAAACTTTTTTTGTTTGATAGCTTATGATCTGACTTAAAATCTGGTATATAATTTGTGCGGACGAAGTCGCGGGTTAACGCTCGTAAGGTATAAAATTGAATGTAAATGCACATGATCAATTGATCTTATACCGTGGCAGAGGGTAAATACTACCGCAAGGCCAGTCCTTATAATAAATAGTCAAAGCAGAGAAATGACACGCTAAGGTCTCCATATGGAAAGTTGTTCAGTTTAATGGTCTAAACCACCACTTTATTACTAGGATGTGTTACACCCTGTATTTTTCAACCTTTAATATGCCAATAGCTGCGAGACGAACGATAAACACAAAAATAATACTGCAGTTATCTGAAAATAAACCATAATTCAAATGAGAAATGGTCCATTTTATTTACATGATCCTCGTCCTGCATTTGCTCGGCCGCCGCCGAATCGATACTTGACGTTGACGTGTACTGTACACGCTGAATCGATACTTGACGTTGACGTGTACACATTTGCAGATCTCACACAATATTAGTATTGGTAATGGATTTTTCTTGTCGATACAACGCTCCAATTCTTATAGTAACAACTAGCAGGTGAAATATACAGGGTGTGTTACACCCTGTTATACAGTGTGGAAAAAAAAAGGCAGTGGTTGGAGGGAAAGTACCCCTAACATAACATAACATAACATAAACATTCTTTATTTGCACACCAAAATATACAGTAACAAAAACGAATAAAAAGAACGTAAGGGTACAAATGGCGGTCTTATCACTAAAAGCGATTTCTTCCAGATAATCATGGGATGGACGAACTCTTAAGTAAAAAAACTTGCTCTGGCGGTGTAATAAGATATAATATTTATGATGGCAAATTTTACCGAAAGGAAACATTCCTTTATTTTCAAATTTAATTATGCAAATGCAGTTTGCATTTAAAGATTTTTGAAAAATCATCTGCTTGAGCCGGAATCGAACCGGTGAAACGTGAAAAAAAAACATTCTGTATTTTATGATACCAGCCGAAAGAAGGTAGGTAGGTACCAGAAGAAAGACCAAGAAAAAATGATTTTTTTATTGTTAAACTTACTATCTAAAGAAAAACTTATACTCGTACTTTAAAGTATTTTCTTTAGATAGTGAGTAAGTTTAACAATGAAAAAATATTTTTAATAAAAAAAAACATTCTGTATTTTATGATACCAGCCGAAAGAAGGTAGGTAGGTACCAGAAGAAAGACCAAGAAAAAATGATTTTTTTATTGTTAAACTTACTATCTAAAGAAAAACTTATACTCATACTTTAAAGTATTTTCTTTAGATAGTGAGTAAGTTTAACAATGAAAAAATATTTTTTTCTTGGTCTTTCTTTAATTTAAGATACTATGTTGTTGAAAAGAAATTGATCCTTATGAATGACTCTTTCGGTTGGTATCATAAAATACAGGATGTTTTTTATTTTCACATTTCACCGGTTCGATTCCCGGCTCAAGCAGATGATTTTTCAAAAATCTTTAAATGCAGTTTTAATTATTTTTGAAAATAAAGGAATGTTTCCTTTCAGTAAAATTTGCCATCATCACGGCGACACATTAAGATACGAAAAACCATAATAAGCTGGCCGCGCGAGAGCAGTGTAATGCATAACGTCGCGCGGCCAGCTTATGTTGGTACTGCGTAGCTTGATGTGTCGCCGTGTGACCTATACATAGGTTAAGAAACAAAAAAAATCTTTGGTTAAGAAATTAGAAAATATTCGAATAGGTACTTTAGGTACAAATCTCAGTTGTCTTATATTATACTAGAGTTAACCCGCGACTTTGTCCGCACAAATTATACAAGGTCTAACAAAATTAGCTGAAACTATTTTAAGGGGATGATCAGACCATCAAACTGAACAAATTTCTCCATGGGACCAATATCGAAGACGCAAAAAAAAAAATCTGCTGTCTCATACATTTGAGTCGAGTTATGTTTGCAGTTTTGTATGGGACAGCTGATTTTTTTTTTCGCGATTTCAATATTGGTCCCACAGAGAAAGTTGTTCAGTTGGATGGTCTGATCCTCCCCTTAAAATAGTTTCAGCTAATTTTGTTAGACCTTATATACCAGATTTTAAGTCAGATCATTAGCTATCAAACAAAAAAAGTTTCACCAAAATCGGTTCAGTAGATTTTGCGTGATACTCGTTCAAACAAACAAACACACAAACAAACAAACAGACAGACAAAAAATCCAAAAATTGGTGATATGGAATCAGGAACACCTAAAAACCATATCGTAACTTTTTTTTTGTTAATATCTTCAATGTACAGACAAACTTGCTGCTACAGTTTTATAATAGTTTAGATATGTACTTCCTCTTAGAACTGTTATTAACTTGTTCGGCATCGGAACCTAAGCCCGACTGCAAAGTAAATTACTTTTTTATTAAACTCTTTGTTCAATACTAAAATCGATACCCCAACACTGATAGCTTTATTAAAATTTAAACTATGCCAACTACGTCACGCGATCATAATAAAATAACGTTTAATATCAAATACATCGCTTTCTTCTCATCAAACATCTTAAAAGTAGGTCTACCAATCTCAGCAATGGATATCGAACGATTGATACGACCGTGAAGTAATGTCGGCCGTAAATTCCCAGGCTACGGGATTGGATAAAACGTAAGCAATCTTTCGTAATTGTATTGGTATTTTTTACAGAGACAAGAACTGGCAGATGATAAATTGATAATTAAAATAGTGTAACTTACTGTGTACTTGTCTATGCTCGGAGTTTCCCTGCGAGATCGGATCAGAAATGAAGAGTGATTCGTAGAAGCACCAAGACCCGATATAGCCCGAAGAACTGCTAATCTCAGGTGGCAGTGGATGGGGCATATTGCTCGCTGAGCAGACATGGTCGATGGGGCCGATGAGTTCTCGAGTTTCGAGTAGTAACTAGTAAGTACCTATACCTAGTTTGTAGATAATAGATAGATAGATAAATAATTTATTTGCATAAGTAACACACACATAATAATAAATAACTGATTTGTAAGATTGTACACTTTTCGTCCAATTGCGAATTTGTCCACCTGAGAATTTGTCCAGTTGTAAATCTCTTCATTTGCTTCGGAGCGAACAGGTTGTCGAGATGTGGAATACATTATTCCACAATCGAATCCTTTCCGCTTCAATGGAAACTCGACACACGGCTTAGCTTCTACAAGTGGCCGGGATCTCTCCATCTACCGGGACAATATCGACCTGGAGAGCAATCGCGCTAAATAAATCTCAACTGAACTATGATTGGACCGCGAGCGAACCACAACTTTTAACACATTCGGTATTGCGCTATTCATTTGACAGCCGTTAGAGTCGTTTTGTTTCGACAGATCGCTCAGACGTAGACGTTAAAGGCTGTCAGTCACATTAGAGTTTAGCGCGATGCGGAATTCAGCACAGTTGAATAGTAATTGAATTGCGATGTGATTAGAACCGAAATTGGATTAGGATTGAACTTGGATATTTAAATTAGCGCCAACTTCAAGCTTTTCGCACCAAATTTAAGATTTATTAGGAATTTAAATTCCACGTTAGAAATATTTGTATCACTATAAATTAGAAATGTTTTATTGTACCTTACCTACCTACTCATGTTGTTATTCACGTTATTACGTATATCGCTGAAACATTAGATTTTTGTTGTATTATATTACATATCTTATTTGGGTAGGTAGGGACCTTAGATATGGCTGCCGAAGTTGTAAAAATTATTGATGACAATCGAAAAGGTTTTTTGTACGTGACTGGTTTAATAAAAGTGGAAATTAATGGTTGGAGAATTTTATAATGGTTATCAAAGATTATACTTACCTACTCAGTTCAAAATTAAATATAATTATCGCCTACCTATAAGATTAATAATTCGTTGAAAATCTGAGGTAAAAGAGGTGATCGGTGGACATATTAGTATTAAAAATGTGCCGTTCTCACTACCAATGTCCAATACTTAATTGTGTTATTATTTTATAGTTATACCTTAGTGTTACGCAGTAAATTATTTTTGTTACAATCAGGATTACCTACGTATACTTGACCAATCGGCGACGTACAAAAGGGTCAGGGGCACTATTGTGTATCATGCACATCTTAATATTTCATTCGCAATTTTAAACGATGGAGTTAATTCTCGGAAAAAATTATGAACGTCCGGACTCCGGACCACATTTATTAAAATCGTATTTAATAAGGTTCGCCATAACTTATAAGTACAAATTTTCATATGGATGTAAAATTTTTAGGTAAATCTGCATAATTTACCCTGAAATTTCTACTTAAATCCAGTAAATTGGTTCTGCTGGGGAGCATGACATCAATCTGTACCGAAACGATTTTAATAGTGGAAGCTAAATGTATGTCCCGGCACTTCTCTACCACCACCTATAATAATAAACAAATATTGATTTTATAATATTGATCGATGATCAGTAAGTTACAAAATTGCCCTACAGGTCAAGTCAAGTGTACCGACCACCGCATAGCGAAAACCGGCGAGTAGATACCTAGTACCTACCCATGCACAAACGACCGACTGTGGCGAGATGACGGGTTTGTCACTGCCTATCCTAATACGAACGTTTGCATAAACATTAATTTAAGATAGGCAGAGGAAGTTGTTTTTACGACTAGATCAACGAAGGCACTTTGTGAATTTGTGCCTTTTGAAAGTGCTCATTAAAAGAACACCAATCTGTCATTAAAAAGTAATTAAGCTAAAATTTTAGTGCTTATAAGCTATGTTATTTTACGGTTAATTTTGTGCTTAGTGTTTGCTTATGCTTTTGCTCAGTCGCATTTTGCGGCTTTATCAATTTTTTACTATGTTTTGGAACCGGTTTTTCCGCGCGGTAGCACTGCACTGTTGCTTCTGGCATAGATTAAACAACTTGTCTGGTTGGCTACAGGTAGAAAGTGGACAGGAAAATATCTGGTCATTTCGTACAATATGACTGAACCTGCATTTAAGTAGGTAACACAAATCTGGAAAGAAGGCGAGGAGATTATGACACAACTTTCAGATGATATTGCAATGATATCTGAAAAAAAAAATCGAATCAATAATGTTGTCCTTCCACTTTTATAAAAATAATTAAATAGATTCGCTATAAAAATGATTTAAAGCCCGGTTCTCTGTTCTTTGAGAAACTTATTTAAAGTTTTTTGTAATGAGGGATTTTCCAGAAGAAAGAAAAAGTTAGTTCCTAATTTCTCAATAGATGGCGTTAACCAGAGAGGGGTCCAATAGGTATGAGCAAATATATGAATTAATATTAATAATAAAAATACACAGTACAAGTTATTAACAATCTGGGTGTTATTGACGACCCGGTTGGTGTAATGATTGCCACGCCAGACTGTCAAATCAGGGTCCAATTTTTTGTCTATGGCTTTGTTTTTCATTCACGGAATCTGACGTACGATTTAAATATTTCCTGTTTATTTTTATTGAAATTCTCTGTTTCTGTTAGGTTTTTGTAGTTTGTTAGTGTTTCTCGTTTATTGTTCGTATTTTCAAAACGGATACGTAGCCCACACAACCACGTCTGATACTCGATTCGTTGTTGACGGACAATAACACCGAGATAGCTAAATAATAAACTAACAACAATAAGAAAGGGTTTGTACTGTGTATTTTTACTATTAATGCTAATTAATATCTTTGCTCATACCTATTGGACCCCTCTCTGGTCAACTCCATCTATCGAGAAATTAGGAACTAACTTTTTTACTTTTTTTGGTTTTGGAAAATCCCTCATTATTAGAATACCGACCTACTTCGATCGACTTCACGTTCAGTCGAATTCCGAATACTTGCCTACACCATTCCCAGATATGCGGATACCCATCAAAATTATATTTTATTGTATTGACACTTAGATTTATTTGGTACTGTGATGTCTAGGTCGGTCATAGTGTCCAGGTATAAATGTATCTTTCTGCTCACCTGTAGAGTGCCGCATGATCTTTGACGGTGCGGCGCCGTTCCAGCCAACCACCGCCATTTTTACCTACTCCACCAGTCCAGTTAGACTCGCGCCCGACGCCACACGCGTCAAAATGTTTACCGTTATCGATACGATCGTGATTAAAAACATTATGAATGCGATCAAAAGTGTACGGTTTTAATTTATATTCGTTCGTAAAACATTGTGAAAGTTAACTTTTTAAATTAGAGTGATTGATAAAGTGAGTTTCCATGTGAAACGTTTGGTCTGAAAGTTATGTTTTGTTAACAATAGGCTGGAAAACCTGGTAGTGTTGTAAACTGTGCCTTTTTGTTGGTCTGTGTCGAATTGCATTCTAATTCAGTATTTGGACTCGTTTTTTTTGGATCTTCGCTCGCTATTTCGAGGTCCGCGAAGAGTTTATAAGGTTTGTGGATTTACTTTATCTACCCTCATTATTGTGCCATTCGAAAGTGTCGTTTCCTACTATTAATTTGAATAATCATAATTTTGTGTGTCGGCCAGTTTAAAACAGGCACATTTACCCTATTTTTTTTTTATTTTTCTGTTTATTTACCAGAACGTTCTTTTTTCAAACAAAAATAACATTTTTAGCGTTTATTTCAAAACAACTTTCAAATTAAGGGCCGTAGCACACCAAACGAGTCAAGAAAGTCAGCCATCATGCTGACCTCTCCGATTATCAGTGAAAATGTCAGCCGATTCCACCGCACCTGTCAGATTTGCCGTCTGACATCATAAACAGGATATAAGCATGTCTTCCATTCCAGCATATGCTAAAACCCGTTATGTTATTCTATGCGGTCTCATATATGCGAGTGTGAGCTGATATCAAAGTGTCATTAACCGTAAGCTATCCTATATGCAAATTATTTACATTTGAATCGTAATTAAAGGTGATATTAATGCTATATGGTAGCATAAAATGATACCTAACCATGATCGACTCATATTTCCCGAGAAGGTTCTTCTCGCAGATTGGCCATCATTAGGGCTATTTGAATCTTGGAGACTGCAGCCCTGAACAGTGACAGTGAGGTGGTGTTCATATCGAACCATTCAGCCAAGTCGTCCCTCTTCTACCAGACTTCATCTTCCCTAAATTTTTCCCTGCAGAAGAATCTGTAGAAGTCAAGTAAGTGAAGTTCATTATCACTTCTCATAATTGTGACCTAGGTACTGTAATTTCCGAGTTTCTGGCGTGTGGTCCATACAAACGAAGATTATTTAGGAACCTGTATTTTGGATATTAACCAATTAAAGTCAATGACATTTTTAAACACGAATCTGAACTCTGTGCCTGTGTTCTGTTATCCATGCATCCCACTATCCAGTGCTCATGTTCGAACTATGCCATAAAGTCTAATATGTTATATGCCTTATTTTGTGCTCGTTAGTATATTATTATGTTGCCCCGCGATTTTGCCCTCATCGGAAAATTCTTTTTGTTTTCGTTGTCCAAGAAGTAGGTAGGTACTGTGTTTAAACGAAAACGTCCACGATGTATCGAAAATCGAAAGCACGAGTAGATCTCAAGGTTTTGCATAATCTTACGTTGTTCCTCCATTCTTGTATGTAACAAACTAGAGCTATTACATAAGTAAGTATATTATTTCATTTGCATTAGCATAATATTAAGATATTTTAGTTAAGAGCTCGTCAAACATTTAATAGAGGCATTCGACTATGTATTTCGCTCAACGCTTTCCAATTCCACTTTGTTCTGGTCCATGTTTGTGCTAAATAAGTCACCCAGTATTTCTGCCTTTTGGAAATTTTACAGGACAAGCTTTGATATAATACTATACCTATATACAGGGTGAAATTGATATCATTAGCATCCTTTTAAACTAAGAGTCATAGTAAAAGTTGTTCAGTTTGATGGGTAGACTCTTAGTTGAAAAGGATGCTAATGATATCAATTTCACCCTGTAAAGGTGACCTAGTATCAGGAACAAATGAGATTCTTAAATCACATGACATCAAAAATGCGTAATTCACGACAAAAACCGGCCAAGAGCGTGTCGGAAATACCCATGATAGGATTCCCCTACTCACAAGAGAACCGAGTATTTTTCTGACCCTGATTCAAAATTTAGAGGGAGGGCTACTACGTGATACATTTTAATAATTGCAAAAATGAGGGAATAATTTAGGGCAAGACATAGAATGAAAGACAGTATAAGAGTTACTTGTATGACTACGGAACCCTAAAAAGTAAATTCTTTTATTTTTAACCGACTTAAAAAAAGGAGGAGGTTTCTCAATTCGACAGTATATACAACGTGTTAATAATGAATTAACGCAAAACTAGAAAGTAGTTTGTTTAGAATCGAGAGCAGAGTCGAATTATCATGGTTTCAACATTTTGCGCTAATTTATCAACACGTTGTATATACATTTGATATATATACATTTGCCAAAACAGCATGGAAAGAAGCATGCTGAACATAACGCTGAAAGATAAGATAAACCTGAAAAAAATCAGAAGAAAATCAAAAGTAAGCGATGTAACACGTACTGTAAGCAAACTGAAATGGAAATGGGCAGGTCACATGATAAGAACAACAAAAAGCAAACGGACAAAGGATGTCACAGTTTGGTACCCACGAGAAGGAAAGCGGAAGAGAGGAAGACCAAAGAAAAGATGGGATGAGGACATAAAGAGAATAGCAGGGAATACATGGACCAGAGAAGCGGCGGACAGAGAAACATGGAGACTACTGGGGGAGGCCTATGCCGAAAGGCAATCCGACACAGATACAACACAATCTAATGGTTAGTGATATAATTAACAGTAATATTAATGAAAATAGGAATTAGAATGAATTAAGATTTAGAATTAAAATTTAAATGGAATGCTTTATTAGAATTATTATTGTTATTGTAGTAAATTTGAATGATTTAATATTTATGAAATGATTAGGTATTAAGTATTATTATGTTAATTGGAGTATTATTATGTTATTTTGACGAGGCATGTTGCTGAAGGAAATTGTTTTTTTTTTAAGGAAATTTGACGACGCATGTTGCTGAAGGGGTATTTGTAAGCAATTTCGACGACGCATGTTGCTGAAGCAGATTCTGTTACAATTTAAATTATTTTTGATTATTTAATAAATTTTTATTATTGGAATGATATAATATGATATGAAATAATGGTTCTAGCATGTCACAAGATGTACCTACTGTTTTAGTGTTGGAAATAAAAGGCTATTTTATTTTATTTTATATACATTTGAAGGATAAATAGAGCCTAAAGTAGCAGTTATGTAATACTGTAGGTTAGGTTGTAGAGATCCTAGTAAATATTAATATCCTATTGTAGAGCTCGGCTTCCGCACTTAACCCGAGAGGAGAACCCTCGTAAACAAGTATACCTTTTACAGTTTTACCCTATGGTTACTAACAGGCAAACCTTTTTATGTTCTTCAGGTATTGATCTGTATTCTTGTTGCTTTCTTTTTTCTCTACACTAAAGAGTTTCCACATCTTCTTTACAGGACATCCACCTTCCGACTCTGTGGTGGAGTCAAAAAAAATTACGTCAGAAAGCTGTCTATGTAAAATTATCTATCTATACTATTATAAAACTGTATCAGGAAGTTTGTCTGTACATTGAAGATATTAACAAAAAAAAAGTTACGATATGGTTTTAAGGTGTCCCTGATTCCATTTCACCAATTTTTGGATTTTTTGTCTGTCTGTTTGTTTGTGTGTTTGTTTGTTTGAACGAGTATTACGCAAAAACTACTGAACCGATTTTGATTAAACTTTTATTGTTTGATAGCTTTTGATATGACTTAAAATCTGGTGTATAATTTGTGCGGACGAAGTCGCGGGTTAACGCTCGTACTATTATAAAACTGTAACAGGAAGTTTGTCTGTACATTGAAGATATAAACAAAAAAAAAGTTACGATATGGTTTTAAGGTGTCCCTGATTCCATTTCACCAATTTTTGGATTTTTTGTCTGTCTGTTTGTTTGTGTGTTTGTTTGTTTGTTTGTTTGAACGAGTATCACGCAAAAACTACTGAACCGATTTTGATGAAACTTTTTTTGTTTGATAGCTTATTATCTGACTTAAAATCTGGAATATAATTTGTGCGGACAAAGTCGCGGGTTAACGCTCGTTATGTATAAATTCATACCATACAAATGTATTATTTTAGTCCCTTGTGGGATTCGAACCCGTTGCGCTCCCGCGAGACACAGCAGGCAAGTTCACTACGGCTTACCTTTTACTCTACACATAATAGATACCTAAACTCACGACCATAATCCATTTCGGGTGTTGTCAGAAATGATGCTGCAACTACAAACTATATTTTTAATCGTGAGATTACTGTAAGGCTCTATCTCTAAACAAATCCATACTGTCTTCGTCAGAGGTTCTGCTTTAGACAGACATACATATACTCACGCCACTATCCCACAGGGGTAGGCAGAGACTACAGCTCGCCACACACTACGATTCTGACATACTTACTTCTCTAGCCTAAACAAAACGTTTCTTATTTATATGTCAATTAACAAAAATGCATTGTAAACCGTCAATCGTATTTACCTTTAGCCGTCAAACACATTCAAACTCGTTGACGACGGTTAGACACGGTTAATTAATCGATTTGTTATGTTTACGTCTATACCTTTTGTTGTAGTTATAATATCGTTACTGACAGTATATGTTGTTCAAGATTTTGAACAAAATAAGTAAATGAAAAGTTAAGGATAGTCTTCAAGGAACGATTTCTTTATCGCTACAAAGATTAAGGTATCCACTCCTTCCAAAAAAAGGCCACCCTGTATATCTCGGCTCCAATATGACTTAGAGCAAATTTTATTATTTTAGGTTATGCTACAAAACTGTAATAAAATTATATGTGGCCATAGGAAAAGAAATTGACGCCATTTGTCCATATAAAGTTACACAAACCCCTTAAGTCTGTCACCTTAATTTTCTCTGTCACGATTGCAGTAGCAATTTTTCAGAGTTGTAGTGGAAAACTTTGTCTTAGTTTACAATTTTAAAAGGCAAATTACGAAAGCTATTTCGCGGCGACACAGCCATTTAACAGAGTCAAGCATGAAGGTCCACTTCACTACTTTTCATCCACAGATCACAAAAACTAAAGGGAGATGTGAAAAGGGGGCGGGGCCAGTGCCGCAGCAATATGCGCAAAAACGGAACACATTGCTCGCGACAGTAAGGATTCAATATATTATGAGGCTGAAAGCCAGTCGAGATATTATGTGTAAATAGTTTACAATGCTTGCGTAGTACTAAAGATTATTCGAACGTTGAGTTCTGATACCGCAATGGATAATGAGCACATACAAGCTAACAAAATACTTTCTATCGGGTGGTACTGGTGGTAATGCGACACTCGGTTGTGTGTGATAGGTAAACATTTGATCCCAATCTCGCCTGATGTTGAGTGATGATGAGGCCGAAGATGTAGCATGCTTACCTAGAAAAATGCCTATTCACTCTTGCCTTGAAGATTATCGTGGTATGGGCAAATGATGTGAAGAGATGAGTATCATATTACAAGACGAGTATTAAATATAAATGTGGATGGCTGCATGAAGAGAGGATGACCCAAGAAAAGATGGATGGATTGTGTGAAAGATGACATGTGTAAAGAAGGAGAGTGCGCTGAAATGACAGTTAAGGGCCTATGTCGAAAAATAATAAGCGAAATGGGCGTGTGATAGCTTATATTACTGCCGAGAGAAAGAGATGGGGCGGCGCGCGCGCCTGAAACGACGCAAGCGTAAAACAAACTTTATTTAATTGTGATTGTACTATTTATGTAAGTTCAATTCTGCTCTAATAAAAATTTGTAAATCAATATCTTTTTTTTTTAAATCAAGTCTAGTGTTTCTGTTATTCACCGTGCGTTTATCGATAAAGACGGAGGCTAATTTGGCTTGCTTTTCTATCCAGAAAATGTGTCTTAATCGTGTTTTGGCTCTAATCAAAACTTCAATTATATGTTCAATTTACACATATCCGCTAATCATACTGTTAGTACTACTGTTAGTACTTCATGATATATGACGCTTTGAAGAATCCTATTTTTTCACATAGCCTCTTAAAGAGATGAATGGAGGAAGACGACATATTGCGCCTACCCCAAATAATGTCATAAAGGCAGGGAAGATAATGATGATCCAATTCAAAGAAAAAGAGTGCTAAAAACCACATGCAGCCACCTACAGCGTGGAAGAAAGTGAGTTTGTTTTAAATCAATATGCTCGAATGCACTTATTCCACTAAGTGATATCGTCGTTTCTTACGATCCAATTCCAAGGAGAAAACAATCACTGTTTTAAATGGTATCTGCCATGGTAACATGTTTTGAAAAATGTAGGATTTAGTTCAGTGGAACTGTGGAGTGGAAGTGAGTAGGTTCCGCACCCACTCCATTCTTTTCTTTTTTTTATTACATTATGGGTTTGCTCTTGACCTCAATCCAGTCCACAGGATGAAGATGGGGTCAAAGATGTAGCGAGCATACCCAGAAGAAGCCTATTCACTTGTACTTTAAAGGAATTTGGGTTGTAAGCGCTCGGAAATACTGACGCAGGCAGGGCATTCCACTCCTTGGCTGTGCGCATTATAAAAGATTCAAAAAGGCGCTTGGTGCGAATATGTGGGATGTCAACCAAAAAGGGGTGATATCCCGCGGTGCGTCTGGAAGTCCGATAGTAGAAAGGGGAAGGCGGGATGAGCTCATGTAGCTCTTGGGCACACTCACCGAAGTACAATCTGTAGAAGAATTCAACAAAAACGCACATTTTCTATGTCCTATGAAGCACTCTACACTATGAAAATATTTGTTTGCAGAACACCTACAGAATTTAAATACGAGATGATGCTAAAGAGCATTGTTGAATTAAACATTTTCAAATTCATGATGCCATAATGCATAATATCCACAATTATTTTGACATTTCCGTATACGAATTAGCACTTCTGGAGAGCGATTGCACTAATTTAAAACCTTCAAGTTCGATCCTAATCCAATTTCAGTTCTAATCACATTGCAATCCAATTTTATTACTATTTGAATATGAGTGACAATAGCATTTAACGTCTGAGCGATCTATCAAAACGGCTCTAACGGCTGTCAAATGAATAGCGCAATACTGAATGCGTTAAAAGTTGTGGTTCGCACGCGGTCCAATCATGGTTCAGTTGAGATTTATTTAGCGCGATTGCTCTCCTGGTCGGGCCTGTCGATCAAAGTAAAATTAATGGATGGGCCCAAAGCGAATTTAGTTGATTGAAGACAAATTGAAGCACAGGGCGCTGCCTGGGGCGCGCACTTGGTCTGTCATCTCGGTACGTATTTGAAGTATAATACCTACCTGACGTTTCGTCGAAGTAAAGTCAATATTGACTAATTTGAAATGTTCGCGTAATCCATCCATTCATTTACCCTGTGCATTTACTCTGATCGAAGTTCGGAATAAGTAACAACGTCGGGACGACATCGACATTTCCATGATGAAGGTCTCATCTCATCACCTTTGAAAGTTAGGCCAATCTTCTTCTATCGAGTCGATGGAATAATGTCATTTTATATTTTTCCAGCCCAGTATTTTGCCACACGGATAGCACCACCGGCAGCGTCCATAAGCTCCATTCAGGGCAGGACAGGAAGGGCAAGATATGAGATGGGCCATAGTCTGAGGGGCAACACCACATTCACACCTCAGGTCTGATCCATCGATAAAACCCCATTTGGACAGGTTCTCCTTACTCCGACCGATTTGAGTTCGGAGCCTATTTAAAGACCTCTAAATCAGCCAGGGTAGTTCATATCCTGGGGGAAGGTTTTCCGAGGGGGGGACAAACGGGTCGGGTAGCGTGCTCTTTTCTCGCCAGAGGTCACATCAAGGCAGGGCAATGACTCTGCTAATATATTTAATTATAAAAGCTGATGATAGATTTTTTTTTGTTCCAAGATTTTATTACCTACGTTATTGAAGGTCATGGGGCCAGTATTTTTTATGTACTTATTTAAAAATTTATTGAAGTGTCTACCTATTGTGAGTGGCCAACTTTGATTTAATTAAAATAGGAAGATAAGTGACTAGCCTATAGGGCATGGACCGCATAAATTGAGCCCTCGTCGTCAAATTTACTAAAATATCATCATCATCATCATCAGCCTATAAACGTCCCACTGCAGGGCACAGGCCTACCCTTAGGGAGGGTATATGGGCATTAGTCCACCACGCGTGCCCAATGCGGATTGGTAGACTTCACAGACACATCAGAATTTCTTCTTCAGCGTATGCAGGTTTCCTCACGATGTTTTCCTTCACCGTTTGAGAGCAGTCGGTATTACGTACATAACTTAGAAAAACTCATAGGTACATGGCATTTTGTCTGTACGGATCGGAACCCGGACTCCCATTATTGGGTGTCTATACCTCTCCGCAACGCGCCACCGACGATGTCAATAACGACGACTAAAATATATTATGAACAAAATACATTGTGTTCAACATTTGAGGCTTTAGTAGTGTATGTGAGCTTCTTTGGATGGGTTTACATTGGCGGTGTTTTATTTCGAACCTCTATGTGGTATAATGGATGGCCCACATACCTCAGCCATTACCATTATTTGTAAAGGAGACGTGCAGTTTGACGTAGGCTGTGATGATAGTGAAATTAAACATTCTGTTTTATAACTGTCACCTAGAATTTACTTTTTCAATTACAAGACTCGAAGACGTTAAAACAGACAGCAACTCGAAGTTTACTAAGTGAGGACTATATAGGTCATACCTAAACAGTATTAGTGAGTCGTTTGTGAATAATAATTTAATACAGGAATTCAATAGGACACCATAAACTTATGCTGATTCAGTTATTGTATTGTTCAACAAGGATCTACTAATAAAGTTTATAGCGTAATCATCATTAAAACTGTCAAGATGATGATAGACAGGTGCTTCTACAGTTAATGAATGAATGTAGGGGTTCTGTAGTTCATCATCATCATCATCATCAGCCTATCATCGTCCACTGCTGAACATAGGCCTCTCCCAAGGCGCGCCACAAAACTCTGTCCTCGGCCTTCCTCATCCAGTCGCTCCCCGCTACCTTTTTAGGTCGATATATTTAGGTTCTGTAGTTGCCCATCACAATATATATAATTATAGACTTAGAAGGGGGCTTTTTCTTTTATACTACGGTTTTACCGTCTCCAGGTACATTTTTTAAGTTGGTCGGCTAAAACTCGTTTACTTGTAAAGCCTACATAGCCGTGATAGTTTTCCTTTTAAATTCATTATAGCTGCACTTGACTTTGGCACCCTAAAAATATAAAATATCATCACTGTAGTACTTATATAGATTCGACTAATTCATTAATTCAATCTTCGGCTTACACACTCATGGCCAAAGCGGCGCATCTGCTCACGTATCCGTTTTACCTACGACGCACTTACCGCTATTACTTCATCAAACCCTTATTCAACTGACAATGAAAGTAATGACCATCATTTGGAGATAATTTGCTTTATTTAATGCCAAGTATAAACTAGGCGATGAAAAGACCGAATGAACGAGACCTTTTTCCGTAAATGCATGAGGCTAGAGTGTTCATGCTTCTAATAGCATAGTTACTGCACGGGAGCTCTTTGATGAAGTCCTGTAGTCTCTCTAATTAAGTCTTCTCTCGTTTCTAATTAATACTTGACATAATTATAAAACAACAACACTGTGTACGTTCTAAAGGATTCACAAAACATTGCCACACAAAAAATTCGTTTAAAATTACTCGGGGACCCCTAAGACCTCTTCTATTTGACACCCACAAATACTCTTCCTCTATATTTATTTATTATTTTTATAATTAGTAGTATAGTAAGCACCAGTATTGTATTATATGTGACGTAGTACTTACCTATAATTATCTATCTATACTATTATAAAACTGTAACAGGAAGTTTGTCTGTACATTGACGATATTAACAAAAAAAAAGTTACGATATGGTTTTTAGGTGTCCCTGATTCCATTTCACCAATTTTTGGATTTTTTGTCTGTCTGTTTGTTTGTGTGTTTGTTTGTTTGTTTGAACGAGTATCACGCAAAAACTACTGAACCGATTTTGATGAAACTTTTTTTGTTTGATAGCTTATGATCTGACTTAAAATCTGGTATATAATTTGTGCGGACGAAGTCGCGGGTTAACGCTCGTAATTATATAATTATATTATTTTCGGACACTTTCTACTTTATCTACCTATCTACACACTTGTCTTATCATAGTGTATTATAATATATTTGTATCAATTCTTTCAAAATTACTTTTACTTTGTTAGGTTCATAACTTAGACATAGCAAGTTCTTATACTTATCAGTTTGTTATTTTATATCTTTTCATACTTGTACGTGTTACATTGTAGTAGCTGTAGTTGTTGTAAATAAATAAATAAATAAAATGACATTAGGCATGCCGAATCATACTATATTGAATTTCAGGACAACGTTTTTGATGACATACAGACTGTGTGTACTTTGGAAGTGTATCACCTGTGCTGTTGATCCGGAGCCTGAGATAGAACAATTTTCCAGTGTTCCCTGCCAGTATCTACTGAAAGCTGCCCCATTTAACTCCACCGTTTGTGCGATGCTCATCTGTTGTACACTTAGACCATTTGAATAGGGACCTGCCTTACGTAAGCATTCCCTTCTGCCAAGGTACAAGATCAAATGATCATGAACATGTGCATACAATTTTATACCTTATCACGGACAGCCTATAATTGCGGAACAACTAGTCTTGTTTGGGGTTTACACGACACTATTGGTCATTGTTTTTGACTTTCGAAATTATACTCTAAACCATAGAGATCTAGAGAGACGCCAACCAACGCGCTGAGTACGAAACCTAATGTCGCATTACCACCAGTAACACGCGATAGAAAGTATTTTGGTAGCTTGAATGTGCTCATTATCCATTGCGGTATCAGAACTCAACGTTCGAATAATCTTTAGTACTACGCAAGCATTGTAAACTATTTACACATAATATCTCGACTGGCTGTCAGCCATATATATTGAATGCTTACGGTCGCGAGAAATGTGTTCCGTTTTTGCGCATATTGCTGCGACACTGGCCCCGCCTCCTTTTCACATCTCTCTTTAGTTTTTGTGATCTGTGCTCTAAACTAACGGAATAAAATCCAAAGTTGTTTCATGCTACCTCGTCCTCGGCAAAAAGTGACAGAAAAGTTTGAACTCGTCCATATTTAAATGGTCTAAGGATGTACAATGTACACCCGGCTTATTATCCGGGTGCTCGTCCCGTTAATATACGACCGTATAAATGAGCGACATTAGTTCACGTTATGAACATGCGCGCGTAGTGTTCGTTGTTTGAATTTAATTGATATTCGTCTCGTCTACCCGGCTTTTGGGGATGAATAGTGTAATTAACATTGTTTTGACATATTTGACTGATACAATACATACATGCATATACAGGGTGAAATCGATATCATTAGCATCCTTTAAAACTAAGAGTCTACCCATCTAACTGAACAACTTTTACTATGGGAGCAAACCGATCGGAGCAAATAAAAAATCTGCTCGCATACATTTGGCGGCACGGCGGGTGCAGTGCAGTGCAGATTTTTTTTTGCTCCGATCGGTTTGCTCCCATAAAAAAAGTTGTTCAGTTCAATGGGTAGACTCTTAGTTTAAAAGGATGCTAATGATATCAATTTCACCCTGTATAACATAGGAAGGCAAATTGGTGCTTCGTACTAGATATTCTTTCTTATGCTTTCTTTCCAATGCCGAAATCGCTATTTGTCCCATAGAGAAAGTTGTTCAGTTTGATGGTCTGATCAATGATCTGATCATCCCCTTAAAAACCGTCAGCATAATTATTAAGTTGTTGTCCGTTCTGTATATGGGACAGCAGATTTTTTTTTCGCAATTTCTGCGTTGGCCCCATAGAGAAAGTTGTTCCGTTTGATGGTCTGAAGTATATTTGGAAGGACCCTGTATATGACAGACATGGTTTAGTACCTACATAGTCATACACTCAACCTATACAGTACAGGGTGTAAGGAAAAATATAATTACCATTTAAAACACATACTCTACCTATGTGTGGTGTCGGCCAAGAATAGCACCATCCCATTTCCTCCCGTGGGTGTCGTAAAAGCGACTAAGGGATCTACCGGAGGATGGGCAGCAGCATCCTCTGAGTAAACACATACAATCCAACTGCGATCGCCAACCCGCCTGCCAAGCATGGTGATTATGGCAAATCCCCCCATTTTGGGGGAGGCTTATGTCTAGCAGTGGACGTCTGTCGGCTGATATGATGACTTTACCTATCAAACTGAACAATTTTTACCATGGAAGCAAAACGACCGGAGCAAAAAATAATCAGCTGTTCCATACTAAACTCGAATATCTACTGACTCAAATGTATGCCAACAGCAGCTTTTTTGCTCCAATAGTTACCAAAAAGTTGATCAGTTTGATGGGTGGTTTAAAGGTTAATGATACTTTTCCTTACACCCTGCATACACTAGAAATATTCTGGCGTAAACGATGCTAAATGTTTTTTGTATGGAAAATCCTTAGGTTGGCAACGCCTTTTTGCATGCAGGCAAATTGCTACAAATTCATGCCAATATTGCAGCGTATTTCCTACACAAAAGCATTTTGCGACGATACCCACGCTCGGCGCTCTAAAATGGATAGCATGATAAGAAGCCCTTAGCCTAATGGATTTACGGTCAGTTCATATTAACCGGAGCGACGTCTGAAGGAATTGACGTGTTAATTAACTCCGGATTGCCTGTTGAGTTGACCCGTCCAATCCAAGACGATAGGTATCTGGGATTTGTCAAAATACAATAGATTAGAATTATTCAGGTTGAGCTTTACTAGAAATAGGTATTAGTTTGTGTGCATTCGAAATTAAGGCCCAGCACACATCAACGCACTGCTGTAGGCCTCGCATGCCACCCCCGAGAAAACGATAAAAATTGAGATGATCGAGATGATCCTTATTATTTTACGTATGCCAGAAAGAGCGCGCATGACGTTTTTCTCGTTTAAACTCTTTGTCGTGAGTGGCATGCTAGCCGTGCTGGGCAGGGCACAGGCCGCTTTTTTACTGTGAAAAACTTCACGGTATGTACGGCGACACATCAAGCAATACAAAATCAAAATAAGCTGGCCGCGCGTCGGACGAGTAACGTATAATGTCTCGCGACCAGCTTATATTGGTTTTGTAAAGCTTGATGTGTCGCCGTTTGTACGTCACTGTACTGCGTACTGGCACAGTGTAAGACAATATATCCATCTTCATACAATGGTACCAAACGCGGCTTGTACGTGTGCTCGCCAAACTCGCCAGTACGTACGACGATATCTCAGGCAGCCAAGGCAGCGCCAGACGGGGCAACGCGGAGATATTGTCAGTGTGAAGCTGTATTACTGTCTAAGGTCCGCCACATACATCCGGAATAAACCTGATTCGGAATTAGATTCCGTATGGAGTGTTGCAGCTTTCAGAGATTTTTTCACCAGATCTAATGATTTTTTGATGTCTTAGGTGGCATATTTTAAAGTGATTTTTGAGCGTAGGCGTTGATGGAACGATACCGTATCGTGACGGTGCAGTTGCGACGTCGTTGCGGCATAGTTGCGAAATCGCCTACGCTCAAAAACCGCTTGTGTGATAATGGTTCATGCCATTCCATGCAAATTGTGTCTAATGTTAAAACTATCGACAGTCTTTTGATATAGTTGCATTAATATTGGAATACAATTTACAAACCATCACCGTAACATTCGTACCGTCATGACCTCATCACATGATAGTAATTATCACGACTGTATAGAAATTGTTTGTTTTGTTTTAATAAATACCTAAAAATGCAATTATTATCATTATTTGGCGTTTCATACATTTTTATTTTAGACATTTTTTAAACAGCACTAGTATTTTTTGCAACCATAGTTGACAACACTGGATCCTGAATCAGGATTCCGGATCGGAATTCCGTCTGTGTATGGCGGACTTTAGACAATAATCCATCTTCATGATCTGTGATCTTCATACAATGGTACCAAACGCGGTTTGTACGTGTGCTCGCCAGACTCGCTAGTACGTACGACGATATCTCAGGCAGCCAAGGCAGCGCCAGACAGGGCTACGCTGAGATATTGTCAGTGTGTCCGTGCTACGACGCGTACACCGCGTTTGATACCATTGTATGAAGATGGATACTGTGGTTCTGAACAAATCTATGGCAAAGAATACAAAAAAATGTTTTTTTAATTTGCTGTGAACTGGGTGAACAGGCCTTTTTTTGTTTCTGCCTTCTTATTCATCACTTCACTCTGTCTTAATCGGATGCATAAATTAAAAAAAAAACATTGTTTTCGGTATTGTTTATGTAGTTATGTGGCGGACCTTAAACTCAGTATGGTTGGATTACGGATTACCTTTGACCGCAGTCCTTTTTTTTTATTATTCATAATGGGTTTGCGCTTGGCTTCATCTCACCTGATGGGAAGTGTAGACGAAGCCGAGTATGAAGCGCGCTCACCCAGAAAAAGCCTATTAACTCTTCTTTTGAAAATATCCTGATTGTATTTGCTTGGTAACACAGACGCAGGGAGTGAGTTCCAAACCTTACCGGTTCTCATTATAAAAGAGGATGCAACCCTTTCACCACAGTCTCACCTCTGTCTCAAATATTTTTAAGGTTACATAACCCTATGTAAGGTTACATGTTATTATTATGTCTCGCTTTTTAGTCTCTGCCAACACAGAGCTGGTAGACTAAGAGATAAGTGTACTTTTTGTAACCATCAGCTGCAAGGCTGATTCAGTGTTTATGTGGATCGTTAATTTTTTACTGGCCTTTAAACATCGGTAACTTCTATACCGACTGGAGTTATGCAGGCAGACTTGGTCCATCCCCATCACAGAGATACTCTACACCTCATAAACACTGAATTAGCCTTGCAGCTGATGGTTACAAAAAGTACACTTATCTCTTAGTCTATTGGCAAATCTTCAATTGTCGCCTTTGCTGGATAAACCGCTTTTGTAGAGAACAAAATACCGTAATAATTTCGCTGTAGGTTTCAGCTTAGCTAATCCGATCCGTTTACCGCTTTTCGCTTCAGTTGTAAGATGATATTTTAGTTGGATTTTTCTTCCCTAGAGTCGCTACTTTTGGAGAACTTTTCTAGAAGACAAGAAGACCTTCAACCAAATGAGCGGAGTGTTTTGCAGATAGATTTGTTCTATTTGTTTTAAGTTTCTTATTAGTGTTGTACTAATTTTTATGTATGAACATGTACCTAATATTGTGGTTAGTTTTTTGAAAATGTTCCATTGGAATTTAGTAAAATAAATGGATGCAGGTAACCGGGCAATGTATTTAAGAGAGGTGGCAGACTGCCCTAGGCCTATTAACATTGCTGTCTTTTTTCTTATTATAATATTAAACATAAAGTACGTCTAATCAACAACGAACAAGATAGAAAGAAAAACAATACATTGAATTAAAAACACATTTCAAAGGATAATAATTAGGTTTATTTTATTTATTTACCAACTTAATTTGTTACTCAACTCGGTAACCTTGATATAGGTTATGTAAGTAAAATAACCTCACGACGAATATATTATCTCTGTCGAGGTAATTAAAATCGTTGACAACTACAAACTATTTTTAAGTGAAAAATTTTTATTTACATAGGTATTTAATACGATTTATTTTCCTATTAAATTAGAAAAAGACCGCTCGGGAGACCTAGAAAGATGTGGATCGACTGTGTTGAGGATGATCTGAGGGTCATGGGCAACTATACCATCTGGAGGCCAGGACCCACCAAGGGTTGTAGCGCCTTAGAAAGTAAAGTACCTATTACAATTACAAAAAGAGAAAGAAAAGCTTACACTAAGTATAAATTAATAATATTATAACAAAGAATGTTATTCTTTGTAATAATTATTTTAGATTTATGCCTATAAACAGAAGCGATACTCAATTTGCCTATATTCAATGGGTACGTTCATTCATACTACTTACGTTAAGCTTACGTAAACTTTTGTTTACCTATTAATTTCTCAAAACCTCTGATCAGTACTGCAAAACTGTACTAAAAGTAAACTTCGTCAAATCGAAATCTTTTCAACGCCAAGTTTTAAGAGCTACTTCGAACGTTACACGCTGCATCCAGGCAATCCTTCGGGAATTCGAGTCGGTCGGAGCGGAAACAAGTTGGAAACTAAAGTGGCGGTGCAGTAGGCGGTACAGCCAATTACTGTCAATGGCAGACTGTCACGGCTGGGCTGACGTATGGGACTATGTGATAGGCTGACAGCTGTCAGTGTCATCCAGTGGGATGCTGAATGCATGTATTTAGCCTTGGAAATGGGATGAGTAATATGAGAGACCTTTTATATTATTGTCAAATTAGTCGGCGTGGTGAAATATAGCTCCCTGCTACTCAATCTTATTCCTGAGATACATAACTGATAAATAACATTAATTTGAAATATAGACCACCAAAAAATTCTCATTTTAATTATAGTCAACAACTTTGAAATGGCCTACATTTTACCTTAGAATCTTTTTTTTAAACAATTAGGTACAAAAGGAGTTTTTTGCGGTAAGTCCTCGTATTTTATTAAATTTTTATTGTTTGTATTGAGTTTTGGTTCGTAAAATTGGTGTTGTTTTGCGTAACAAAGTGTCGTGCAAGTGAACAATATACAGTTCAGTGAAATATGAGGGTGTATGGGTCGTAAACAGGAAAAGTGTTCCGTCATTTGTAGCGCGGCAAAGCAATCGGTTCACCTCTTTCCTGTGGACTTCTCTGCGTTTCCTGCGTCTTTCGATTGTCTCCAAAAACTCCAAAGAAGCGTCAAAACGTCGATTTAAAAAAAAAAAAAAAAGTCGAAAAAGTACATTTTATAAGTTGATCGACTATTATTACTCGTATAAAGCCTTCTTAGCGGTGATAGTTTTCCTTTTAATTTCGTTATATATACTATTGCCATGAATTTTTTACATAACCAGAAACAACCGTTGAGCTAGGTAGGGCATTTTTCTAGGTAAGCACATCTACATACATCTTCGGCCTCATCGTCACTCAACATCAGGTGAAATTGGGGTCAAATGTTTACCAATAACACATAAAAAACCGTTGAGCTGGCAGGAGGGGGGGGGGGCTTGACACTAACAAAAGCTTTATATTTCGCTAACGGATCCCTAAATCAAAAATGGTTTTATTTTTAAACCACCTATCCAACGATACCCCACACCATGGGGTAGACGAGAAAAAAAATCCATTCCCAATTCGCGTGTAGGGGAGATACCCCAAAAAATATATATATTTTTCTAGTACTAAGCGTCTTTGAGCTAAGCCGCGGACCGACGGACAGACGGACTTGGCGAAACTATAAGGGTTCCTTCTTGACTTCGGAACCCTAAAAAAGAGTATCTATTACTACATTTCACAACCTACCGCTGTTACCTACTAACTAATATATTATTTTGTTTTGAGACTATTGCCGTCGTAACATCAAAACAGGATTAGTCTTGAAGTAATCCTTATTAAGAGCCAATGACTTCAGAAACGAGTCTAGAATGACTATCCCACGCCAATCATGAGTTCATGACAGTTTGGGGTCGTGCATGCAATACCATCTGTATCTAGATTATACTATACCTCCTTCGTGATTATGTCATAGGTAGTTTGTTGTTGACACTAAAATAATGTTAATTATGATTACTACATTGTGAAAATTAACAAAAAAAAAATACATACAGTTTTTGAGAGTTACGCGGTTATTATTTAATCTAGAAATAAACATTTTAACGGGTTCTTACCGCGTTTTGGTATATTTGAGTTCCCGATATTTCGGCAGTGTTACAACTGCCATGATCACGGGATGACTGAGGAACTGCAGGTAGATTTTTAAGAGCAGACAAATCTGTCTACCCTCACTCTTCGTCGTTTGCTCTGCTCACTATCGGAACTCACTCGATTGTCATTGTCACTTTTGTCACTTGGTCCAGCCCGACAAAATACACTGTCTGTGTCACTCCGACATTTGTTCGAACCCGAGTATGACGGTGAAGCACTAACACCTATAACCACTGGATTCCACGTACTTGACAATTTGAAACCAAAATACCAATATACCAAAACGCGGTAAGAACCCGTTAAAATGTTTATTTCTAGATTATGTCCTATTGTCTTTCTAGATCTAATACCTAGCACATAATATAAACCACTATTAACGAATTATTTAAAAAAAAGGGTGTATTCAGAAAACGAAACCAAAATGACCGAAACTAAACTTCATGGGTAGATAAACGAGATTTTTTTTTGATATCCCATGGAAAATCGATCAGCTGATCCGCACTTTTGTATGGAAGGTCCAAAAAACGTTGTTGGACCTTATATCGTCGCCTTAGAGTGAAAACCTCTGGAAAGCATTTTTTTTATTTTTATTATTAGGTACGCTTCTAGAAAGAAAACCTTGCAAAACATGTCCTGATTTCACTCTAAAAATAATCTGATATTCGTAACGACATCTATAAACGTGTAATGAGAACTTCGCAAATACTCGCGAATTTTATAGGACGCAGTTTTTTCTTCCTCCTGAAAAGTGAAGACAAGTTTTTCAGTCCAAGTCTAAGGCGTCGATATTTAGGCCCGATTCGACCAAACGCGAGTAAATTTTATTCTTAGATTAAGTCGCCGGTTACTCTCGAGTAAACTGATTTTGCGTTTTACTAACCCTAATCTATGAATAAGTTGAGAGTAAATTATAACGAGACTAATGAAATGTCAATGTCACATATTAAAAAAATTAAAATAAAAAGAAACCTAACAAATTAAAACTGTATAACCTCACATTGCAATAAGTACGGATACAATGACTTCTTTCTTTAGGTGGATTATACATTCGTTCCTTTAGTATAGGTTTTGAGTGGTAGAAGACAAGTGAAGTTATTTCGGAGTAAACACTAGGAGTTAAATTGTTCCTTGTACAGTAAGGCCCGCTTGCCCCTAGCAGGGTTATCGTTATTAACTCGGAACTAGACGCTAATTTGGAATTAAATTATAATTATGTCTTGCACCATCCTGTTTTAGGGGCTAAACTTGTGTTATATTAAAACCGCCGATGTGGTAGGTTTAAGTCACTAAACTACGTGCTAAATGTCAAAATTGAGGCAACAGCTGTTTTTACAGTTTTGTTGTAGGCTCGCGAAACTCTCTAACAAAAAAAATTATATGAAACGTGCACCGCGCCGTTTAATTCCTTTGAACGGTTGCACACGTTTCATACATTCTGGATAATCGGTCACGACCAGTTTTTAGTATGGAAGTCCCGACTCATAACGTGTGCACGTTACAAAGAGCATGCACTCTTTGATAACATGAATGAACGATGAAAACGAAATGTCATTGCCAAAATAAAACAAATGAGACAGACAAATACAAAGAGATGCAGTGTGAAAGAGACGTGCGTATATTATATTCATTCATTATTCACTTTTCATATTTTGTCGGATTACATAAACTCTATGGTCATTTAGGATGTTGTCAGCGAAAAACAGAGAACTGTCAGGTTAGTTAACTATGAACTAGTTTTCATTGGCGCAAGACAATCTTCGATAACACTCGTTCAACCTTTAGATCGGTGCTACTAAAGACGGGGTTACGCAATTTATCCCAGCATTTGGCGCAAGTGGGCCTAACTCTTCTATAAGTCCAAGTTTGGTCGAATCCGGCCTCAGTATATTTGGAACATATTTCATTGTAATTTTCGTTCGATCCCTAGCCGAATACTAACATTCTTGTCTTAATTGTGTTCTCAGCTTATACCACAATTGTTTAACCCTCCTCTAAGTTGCGTAAGTTATTATTGTACGCGAATGTTGATCCCGACGTGACGTATTCTCACGCAACGTTGAGCTGGTTAAGGCTATGTCACGACACGGGCGACGGATTAAGCTTAGAAAAATCGGTTCATAAACGACGAAGTTATCCGCGAACACACATAAAAAAAAATATATATATAAGGTCTAAAAAAATTAGCTGAAACTATTTTAAGGGTATGCTTAGACCATCAAACTGAACAACTTTCTCTATGGGACCAATACCGAAATCGGGAAAAAAAAATTTGATGTCACATACAAAACTGCAAACACAACTTGACTCAAATGTTTGGGGCAGCAGATTTTTTTTTGAGATTTCGATATTGGTCTCGTAGAGAAAGTTGTTCAGTTTGATGGTCTGAGCATACCCTTAAAATAGTTTCAGCTAATTTAGCTGAATTTATTTTTTAGCTACTTTAACTTTCTCTATGGGACCAATATTGAAATCACGAAAAAAAATCATTTGTCCCAAACAAAACTGCAAACATAACTCGACTCAAATGTATGGAACAGCTGATTTTTTTTTCGCGATTTCGATATTGGTCCCATAGAGAAAGTTGTCCAGTTTGATGGTCTGATCATCCCCTTAAAATAGTTTAATCTAATTTTGTTAGACCTTATATACAACGTGTTAATAAATTAGCGCAAGATGTTGAAACCATGATAATTCGATTCTGCTCTCGATTCTTAACAAACTACTTTCTAGTTTTGCGTTAAACACGTTCCGGGACAGTGACCGCCTATAGCCGTGATAACAATAAAAGTTCTATTGTGTCTCGTTCACTGTCCCGGAACGTGTTAATTCATTAACACGTTGTATATACTGTCGAATTGAGAAACCTCCTCCTTTTTTGAAGGCGGTTAAAAATAAAAAAATTTACTTTTTAGCGTTCCGTAGTCATACAAGTAACTCTTATACTGTCTTTCATTCTATGTCTTGCCCTAAATTATTCCCTCATTTTTGCAATTATTAAAATGTGTCACGTAGTAGCCCTCCCTCTAAATTTTGAATCAGCATCAGAAAAATACCCGGCTCTCTACTGAGTAGGGGAATCCTATCATGGGTATTTCCGACACGCTCTTGGCCGGTTTTTGTCGTGAATTACGCAATTTTTGTTGTCATGTGATTTAAGAATCTCTTTTGTTCCTGATACTAGGACACCTTTACAGGAAATTGATATCATTAGCATCCTTTTAAACTAAGAGTCTACCCATCAAACTGAACAATGACTGATTCACTATGAAAGCAAAAGAAGAAGCGATGAAGCGATCGGAGCAAAAAACAAATCAGCTGTTGCATACATTTGAGTGGAGTTGGTATTGCAGTTTAGTATGGAACAGCTGATTATTTTTTTGATTCGATCGCTTTGCTTTCATAGTGAAAGTTGTTCAGTTTGATGGGTAGACTCTTAGTTTAAAAGGATGCTAATGATATCAATTTCATCCTGTATATTATATAAGGTCTAACAAAATTAGCTGAAACTATTTTAAGGGGATGATCAGACCATCAAACCGAACAACTTTCTCTATGGGACCAATATCGAAATCGCGAAAAAAAAAACCGGTGGTCCATACAAACATACTCGACCTAAATGTATGGGACAGCTGATTTTTTTTTCGTCATTTCGATATTCGTCCCATAGAGAAAGTTGTTCAGTTTGATGGTCTGATCACCCCCTTAAAATATTTTCAGCTTATTTTGTTAGACCTTATATACCTACCTAAGTAATTTAATTAATCAAGTGTATTCCCAGCATGCATCATTAGAATGGCCATTAAGGAATATCCTGATAAAAGATACAGACTGGAATGGTCTGGCCTTGCAGGTCTACAATACTCTAAGAAATGTGTTAGCAATGTGACAACTCGTGATTCAAAGTTCACACTGAACAACATCAGGAGCAAGGCTCGTGCCACCGTCGCGTCGGAGCCTTCACCGAACACTACGAAACAGGCACGATGATGCACAAGATGAAACACCCTTGACTCCAGCTGCCGAGCGTGTGGAGAGGAGGAGGAGACCGTAGAGCATATCCTTTGTGACTGCGATGTTTTTGCGGCTAAACGCGTGTGCCTCCTCGGAGATGTTAATGTTATCCTATTTTTAATATACGTTAATGACTTACCAAGCCATATAAAACACCCTATAGTTCTTTTTGCAGATGACAGCACGGCAATAATCGAATGTACAGATAAACAAACGTACCAAGGACAGATCCATCAAACACTGACACATATAGTCGAATGGCTCGAAAATAATAATTTAATTGTTAGCATAAACAAGACTAAAATGATCCATTTTCAACAAACAAAGCTCAGCGACGACGATATTCTAACTGTAGATCATAAAGGAAAGTCTATAGAAGCAGTTAGCTCTGCAAAATTTTTGGGGTTGACACTAGACGACAAATGTTCATGGAAACCGCATGCTGAGAATGTTTGGAATAAAATTCGTCAATTTTCATTTGCACTATATAAACTCTCAAAGGTTGCAAATAGGCCAACACTTTTAACCGCCTATCATGGGTTTGTGGCATCAACCCTTCGCTACGGTGTTATGTTTTGGGGTAACTGCAGTAAAAAAAGTGAAATCTTAGTCGCACAAAAGAGATGCGTTCGTGCCATAAGCAAAATAAAAATCACTGATAGTTGCAGACCCCTATTTAAAGAACTAAAGATTCTTACCTTTCCCGCTCTTTACGTGTATGAAACAGCAGTTTTTGTAAAGAGCAACCAACATCTCTTTACGAGAATCTCGCAAATAACCGATCGAAACTTGCGAAACAAAGACAAATTATGCCAAGTACCTTCAAAAACAACACTTTTACAAAAGAGCTTTGTATGTATGGCTCCTAAAATTTATAATAAATTACCTGAAGACCTAAAACGTAAACCATTGAATTTGTTCAAACGGGAATTGAGGAGGATTTTAACTGGGAAATGTTATTACGATATCACAGAATACTTCACGGACACGCTTTAGGTATGTCTGATGGCAGGCTCAATATTCAACTTTGATTCCTTGACATTCGATTCTTTATACAATTCCCACAATTATAGACATATTTTGACATTTTAAATATAATATTGTAATCTTGTAATGAAGGCCAATTTTTTTATAAATAAGTATCATTCTTTTAATTACTATAATTTCGATGTTTTAGATACGTAATATTCTTGTCTGTTTGACTTACCAATTTTATTTAGTTTCAATTTAGTAACAACTATGTCTATTGTAACATACTATTTGCACGCCGTAAATGGCAGAATATGTACGGAACCAATTAAATATAACATCTCTGTTTTGTCTATGTACCCATATTCGCAAAAATAAAGATATTCTGGTTGTGATTCTGATGGATATTTTTTTTTTTTTCGGGCATAGGCCCACCACACATTCCCACCGCTGTAACTCCTGTAAGCCAGGATCAACAGCGGCGACCATTCACAACACTGGACAATGAAGTCCAGCGAGCCCGGGGGATGACTCTAATCTGTCTTGGAACCCGCAATGAATTAATCAAAGAAGATAGGAGGAGTAGGAAAACGAAATATCCGACTTCCCTCCATTGCAAACGGGAGACAGCAATAAGAAGGAAAAAAAACATGGCTATTAGAGAGCCAATTCAAGAGATCATGTTGAAGACACGACCGCAAAAGCACCAAAAATACAAAATAAAACAATAGGAACCTAACATTGTACTGAAACTATGACCTATTTTGCTTCCAGTAATAAGTATGGCAAAAACATCTGAACGCACGGAAGTTATCCCTAGTTGCAACAAGATCCATGTAGTAAGGGACACCAGAAAACGATTTTATTGAGTCAAGCATGGTCTGGCGCTCGGCGTACCAGAGCTCACACTACCAAAGAATATGATGAGCGGTCTGTTCGAACTCGTTACTGTCAACAGAACATTCATATAAAGGTGACGCAACCAATTTAAAATAAAATAGCTTTTTTCTTCTTTCTGATGGATATCCAAAACTGGGAGATCTTAGGTTTCTTCTCCCCAACGGTATTGCCTCTTTCATCTACCATGTCATGTACTTATTTGAAGGGTGAAGAATATAAAAAGTATTGGGGCTAATACAAAAGTTCCCACTAGGTCGAAGTGTTGCTGGCTTGCCAGCCCCCACAACAAGATTAAATCAGAAGTGTTAACCTGGACATTTTTCCCAGCTTCCACAAAGGTTGTGTTCTCTTTGAAACAGGATCTTATTAGTTTTATGAGTGTCCCGAGTCAGAAACGTGCCGACACCCTAGATTTTCTAATCTAAACTATTATAAAACTGTAACAGAAAATGTGTCCGTACATTGAAGATATTAAAAAAAAAAGTTACGATATGGTTTTTAGGTGTCGCTGATACCATATCACCAAATTTTGGATTTTTTGTCTGTCTGTTTGTTTGTGTGTTTGTTTGATCGAGCATCACGCAAAAACTACTGAACCGATTTTGATGAAACTTTTTTTGTTTGATCGCTCATTATCTGACTTAAAATCTGGAATATAATTTGTGCGGACAAAGTCGCGGGTTTACCCTAGTTATTTTATAAGATTAGACCATGACGGGAGTCGGTGCGGGCGAAGATGCGTTTAAAACATAGTAATTAATAAATCAATACCAGGTCACGATTGCCAACAAATTATCTAAGTTTAAAGCCTCAAGTAAAACAAACACGTTTATCTAAGTATCCTTGTCGAGCATAAGTAAACATTTATTAATAAGACGGTGACAAAACACTACTTAAGTTAAACTAACTGTTATCTTAAAACATAAGTTATTTGCTAAAACACGTAGTTTTCTCATGCGAAAAGGTTGTTCGTTCGTGAAGTCTCTGGACTCAAGACACTTTGGATGTAATGTCTTAGGTATTAAGAGTTATATCAAGGTATTTCTTGTTCGGTTGAACAGTAAATGATGAAACCTCTGAGTCTGAGGTCTCACGGTGCTAATGCAAATGACCTTATCCAGTTAATCATCAGATAAACTGAAAAGGCTGGTTACTGGATCTTACGTAAGAGTTAAGAATACCTACTTGACGACAGTTTTGTATTACAAAGGGAATCTCACATAAATAAACTCACGGCCATCATTCGTTTTGGTGTGGTCAGACAATTATAAGCATACACAAAAGCTCTACAGTAGCTGTATTGTATAGTAGCTATACAGGGTGTAAGGAAAAGTATCATTAATCTTTAAACCACAGTCATTAACCAAGCCCTTTCAGACCATCAAACTGAACCACGTTCTCTATGGGACCAAGGTCGAAATCGCGAATAAAAAGTCTGCTGTTCCGTATAAAACTGCAATCCTACTCGACCGAAATGTATGAGACAGCAGATTTTTTTTCGATTTCGATGTTTGTCCCATCTAGAAAATAATTCAGTTTGATCGCCTGATCATCCTCTTAAAAATCGTCAGCATTATAGGGGTGAATCACCACTATACAGCTACTGTAGAGCTTATGTGATATGGGTAGTGTTTTAGTGGTATGACTTCGGAAGTTCAATAATTCATCAAA
This sequence comes from Agonopterix arenella, assembly GCA_927399405.1. Classification (NCBI taxonomy): domain Eukaryota; kingdom Metazoa; phylum Arthropoda; class Insecta; order Lepidoptera; family Depressariidae; genus Agonopterix; species Agonopterix arenella. The sequence continues at coordinate 2,894,240 of OV656692.1, forward strand.
GAAATCGCATCGAAATCGGTCCATCCGTTTCAGCGCTATGGTGGACACAGACAGACTCACGCACAAACAGAAGCTTCGATATTAAAACACCCCATATTTTACGACGAGGCGATAGTAAAGAAAGATTTTATTAAAAACATTATCCGCAGTTGGATAAAGTCATCACTTTAAAGTCTTCAAGTAAGTAGAAATTCTAATTACATTTCAATTTTTCAATGGCCAATCAATTAGGTTAGGTACTAGATATATCCTAGGATACCTAGGTTTACCAGCACGACCTAGCTTTACCATATTAATTACTGTAGATAGGTTCTCACGGTGAAACATCGTTCAAGATAAACTTTGTTTTAATCTGTTTAAGTTATATTTAACAGAGGCGATCAATTAGTTTAGTTGATAGTTTAAACCTATCATTTAGTTTCTTCCCACGATTTAGTTTGCAAGGAAAATAGAGGTAAAAATAAATAAATAAATAGATCTTAAGGTTGTTCTATCCATACAAAAGTTTGACGCACAATACGCGTAGACGGAATTAATAAAAGTAATATTTTATATATGGAAAAATAGTTTAGAAAATCTAGTTGCCGCGTCACAAATAACATTTGCAATTTATGATATAATCACGAAGATATAAAGCTTTTAAAATGTTATATGAAAAATTTCAAAGCTTTATATTTTCGTAATTATTTAATGAATTGCAAATGTTATTTGTGACGCGGCATCTAGATTTTCTAAACTATTTTTCCATATATACAAAGTTACTTATATTAATACCGTCTACGCGTATTGTGCGTCAAAGTTTTGTAAAATACTGACCCTCTGCAACCACCTTAAAGGGGGTGCTTTACGTTGTAGCAATGTTTCTGATCGCCCCGAAAGGGATTATGCTCGTGGGTTTTTGTTTATGCAGGCAGACTTAATTTCTAATTGAAGTTTTTTATTTATTATACGAGCGTTAACCCGCGACTTCGTCCGCACAAATTATATACCAGATTTTAAGTCAGATCATAAGCTATCAAACAAAAAAGTTTCATCAAAATCAGTTCAGTAGTATTTGCGTGATACTCGTTCAAACAAACAAACAAACACACAGACAAACAGACGGACAAAAAATCCAAAAATTGGTGAAATGGAATCAGCGACACCTAAAACCATACCGTAACTTTTTTTTTGTTAATATCTTCAATGTACAGACAAACTTCGTTTTACAGTTTTATAATAGTATAGATTAGTTACCTTTTTCTCATTATTCGTAAAAACAAGAACAAAAGGTACAGCAGACTGCAACGTCCGCTAGCCAGAAAGGCATATTGAGATACATAATAAGAAAAAAAAGAAATAATGTATACCTTGGATGAAACCAAACGGGTAGATACCAAAACTGAGTCAGAACTTTCATTATTAAAAATACTACTGTAGTTTGTTTTTTTTTACTTTTGTATGTTATTTACATGACCAATCTGGCTGCAGGCCAAAGTAAACAGTATACTACTCCTCATCTAGTGTTATTCTTGATTGTTATAATACACAACACGGGGCGGTACCTTACCTACCTCACTATCACTGTTGTGTCACTACTGTAGGTGATGTTAATAGTTCAATTCTTTGAATAAATTTAGTTACATAAATGGTTCAATTGTTAGATTTGTTAAAAAAATGGTTTTGTCTGAATACGAAGATGCGCGATGCGCAGGCATCACATGATTTAACAAATATCAGTTTACAATCGCGCGTGAGATGAGGTGAGGTGCGTTCACACGAATTACCGAATTGATTGTATGTAATATATACGCCTGGTTGCCGATTACTACGGCCATACCCAATATAATGTGCCATACCACAGAGAAGATACCTACTACAGGTAAATACCTTGTATATATGTATATTTACGAGAATAACATGCACATTCTGCATCTTCCCTTTTCAGTTTTATCTTAGAGTTTTGCTCGATATTTTCAATTACCTGGCGGTTGAATGAAAATAGGTATTACAGATAGCAATAGGTTCCTACTCCAATGCTGAGAAAATGTATTACAGGTACGGTCAGGAAAATATGCCTATTATATAGACACAGGACTTTCGCTTGCACACGGACCATAGTAGGTTCTCCGTTCTCTGTCATGTTCATAGATTAAAACTATGAGTTTGTGGGCTAAGCAAGGATACTTTCTGCGTCGCGCGTCGGCGTCGTAGCATGCCACGAGAAAACTCGAGATGTGCCCTCAGTCTTTGTTGTCCCTGTAGGGTAGGCCTCGCATGCCACCCCGAGAAAACGATAAAAATCGAGATGTGCCTCCACTTTATTATTTTACGTATGCCAGAAAGAGCGCGCATGACGTTTTTCTCGTTTAAACGCTTTGTCGTGGGTGGCATGCTAGCGGTGCTGCACGACTAGCATGCCGACAAAGAGACATAACGAGAAAAACGTAATGCGCGCTCCTTTTGGCATATGTTAAATAACAAAGATGGAGGCACCTCTCGATTTTTATCGTTTTCTCGAGGGTGACATGACATGCTACTGGAGGGCAATTGCGGTAAATAAATCGTAACTGAACCATGATTGGACCGCGTGCGAAGCTTAGATTTGAACACATTTGCTGGTATTGCGCTCATCGCGGTACAGCTCATGACAGGAGAACCGTTTTGCTCAAACGTTAAAGGCTGTCAGTCACATAGTAGTATTACATAAGTAATACGGAATTAAAACAGCTGAATAATAATTGGATTGCAATATGATAAGAATTGAAATCGGATTTGGATTGAACTTGGATCTTTGAAATTAGTGGTTTAGTAAGTCAATAGATGAATGGATTATACGACTTCTGCTGACTGTACTAGTCTTTACCTATGCGCATGTGCAATGTGCATCTAAATTTAATAACGATCTCGACAAGATGAAATGAAGATATGTAACTTCATCCAATAAACTAGTTCAGATTCGAGTTACGTAAGTTAACTAATCTGGCATGACTTTATATTACCCTATAGGATTTATCATTATGTCCGTCTTCCCGGCGGGACTAAAACTGATTTCTTTGATGTGGCCACACACATCTGTAGGAAAACCATAACTTTATAAAAAACGAGCGTTAACCCGCGACTTCGTCCGCACAAATTATATACCAGATTTTAAGTCAGATCATAAGCTATCAAACAAAAAAAGTTTCATCAAAATCGGTTCAGTAGTTTTTGCGTGATACTCGTTCAAACAAACAAACAAACAGACAGCCAAAAAAATTCAAAAATTGGTGAAATGGAATCAGGGACACCTAAAAACCATATCGTAACTTTTTTTTTGTTAATATCTTCAATGTACAGACAAACTTCCTGTTACAGTTTTATAATAGTACGAGCGTTAACCCGCGACTTCGTCCGCACAAATTATATACCAGATTTTAAGTCAGATCATAAGCTATCAAACAAAAAAAGTTTCATCAAAATCAGTTCAGTAGTTTTTGCGTGATACTCGTTCAAACAAACAAACAAACACCCAAACAAACAGACAGACAAAAAATCCAAAAATTGGTTAAATGGAATCAGGGACACCTAAAAACCATATCGTAACTTTTTTTTTTAATATTTCCAATGTACAGACACATTTTCTGTTACAGTTTTATAATAGTATAGATGCGATAAAAATAGGCGATTGAAAAAATGTCATGCCCTTACATCAGCAACAGATCATCAGGTGGTAGAGACACAAAAATTATTTCGAAACCCAAATATATCGACAAAATAAATTTTGAATTCGAATCTGCAGCATCTGTGTTCCATCTCGTATACTTTGGAACACTATTGCCCATCTAACAACAAGCCAACCTCCATAACAATGGAAGCCCTTGTCCCTAGCATTTTTACAGCGGCCATTCGCAGGCATTACAGTTTTCCCGGCATTCGTTTAGCAACAGGTCTCTGAAGATCCACTCCGAAGAGATAAGGACTCTGCCCCTACCGTAGGTCTATGAATTATTTAGAGTATCGCCTCTCGATTGTTACATTTTACATTCCATTGTTTTGACCTTTGTAAGTACTTAGATGATGGCCCAGGTATCTTTACCAACTGGATTTTATGCATCGGTAAAGGATAAAATGAAGAAAGTGTGTATTTAGGTACGTGTTGATTCTGACTCAAATATCCCTCATCAGATTTCTCAGAACTACCTCAACTCCAGTCATTCGCTGGAGCGAATGGGTCCTGGAGGACCCAAGTTAAAGACGTCGCCACACCGGCTGCCAATCTAATATGGGATTGAGCTGGACATGTGTGCCGCATGCCAGATGACCTATGGGCCAAAAGCATCACCAACTGGTCCCCAACGAAATGAATGCATCGAGGTGAGACATAGACGAAGGTGGCGGGACGAAACTGATAGTTTCCTTGAGAACTGGCCCGTCGAAGCGCGGAACAGAGACTCTTGGAGAGAATGGAGGGAGGCCTTTCCCCAACAGTGAGATATCAATGGCTGATAATAATAAATCTTAGGGGATCTTTTTGTACGGGAAACACATAAAACTAACTACAAATTTTGCACAGCCGTCTTTAATGCTTTACTCTGCGAGGAAGGCCGAGGCCGCTGTAGATCGACTTGTCTTTATGTATTATAATTGTTACTAGTTTTGTTTACAAATACATCAATGTACGCACGGCGACACATCAAGCTATACAAAACCAACATAAGCTGGCCGCGCGACGTTATACGTTACTTGACCTACGCGCGGCCAGCTTATGTTGGTTTTGTATAGCTTGATGTGTCGCCGTGTGTACATCTTTCTCACGCGAGAGGAACTGACGCTATAAGTACTTTGAAAACGAGTATAGAATGAGAATCTTCTCCATTAGTAGGGCTTTAGTGCACGTGTAAAATGGAGTCGTGATTTCAATTCCAAACGGAATGAGAGTAGGTACTTACGTATTAAGTAGTTATGCTAAAAATACCACTGTTTTAGAACAATTTCGTGGAGCATTGTCGTGACTAGCGCTACAGTTGGATTGATGGTACGTCCCATTAAGAGGTAGACAGAGTTAATAATACGACTCGACATTCCTAAAGATAACCTTGCTACAACAACGGAACTTACCATCATCATCCAGCCTATACAGGATGTAAGGCAAAGTATAATTATCTTTAAACCACTTACTCTACCCATCAAACTGAACAACTTTTACTAGGGGAGCAAACCTGTGAGAACAAAAAAAAATCGTATGTCTCATACATATTGTGAGTCGTGGAGCAGCAGATTTTTTGCTCTAACAGGTTTGCTCCCATTGTCAAACTTGTTCAGTTTGATGGGTAGAGTATGTGGTTTAAAGGTTTATGATACTTTTCCTGACACCTTGTATACGTCCCACTGCAGGGCACAGGCCTATCCTCAGGAAGGTTGAGAGTCGTTCGAAAAGTCATTGGTAGGTAAAAGGCATTACGACAGTGCGGATTCGAACCCAGACCCTCATGATTGAGAGTCCATATCTTTCCGCAAAACGCACCAATGACGCTCTCTACTTTTCTTTCTGTTCAAACTATAATCTATAACTTTTATTTGACCTTTAATTTTAAAACTACAAAATTCTGCAACTTTTTTCGTTCTACTAAGTGAAATTTACTGACCAACTTGTGCAGTTATTCTGATTTTAACATCCAAACTTTGTTTTGTTACAGGTAAAAATACTTGCTTTCCGAACTGAGTCCAGATAGGTCTGTTATTTATTACAAGACCTAAGTTAATGTTGTAAGTAAAGTACCTAGGTATACCAATAATTTATTAATATTCTTACGTTAAAGTTGCTCATTTCGTAGACGTATCCTACCGCAAAATTAGCTGAAACCATTTTAAGGGGATGATCTGGAGTACAATTCTCGAAACGTCACATCGCTGTCAAAAACATCGACGAGCTCACAAATGTAACATCCTTCCTGCATCCTTCAGATCTTCGAAGTTTTTATATGAGTTTGACACATGACATTACCTTAGCGAATACCGAATTGTCAGTTCGCCGATGTTTCAACGAAGGATTTTAGGTTGTGACGATGTTTGCGCTTAGAGAATTGCATTGCTGCCCTTAAAAGTGAACAAAAAAATCAGTTGTCCTATCGTGGGTTCGATTCCTGGTGGGACACCAGGAACACACCTAGTGAAATGTCACTTTGTGCGTTTTTCCCCAGTTGGTGAAGCACATTGCAGGGTGAATCGCCTGAATGTCTGAAAAGAAAAATGATTCCGTGCTTCGGATGGCACGTTAATCCGTTGGACCCGGCTACTATCTCTGGCGGTAGTAGTCGTTATATAAAAACTACGTCAGAGGCCGTAAGGCGGTCTGAAAAAACTCTTGACACCAGGGCTCTGCCCACACAATAAGAAGAAGAGTTGTCCCATACATTCCGGTCGAGTAGGTTTGCAGTTTTTTTACAATTTATACATTGGTCCTACTTTTTATTTTTTAATTCTTTTGTTTTTTTTTGGAGCTTATTGGTCCTACTTATAAAGGAAGTTGTTCAGCTTGGTGGTTAATTGTATCAGCTAATTTTCTTGTTTATGTATTTTATATTTTTATAGTTTTTCGCCAATGATGTTATGATTTCTTCCTTACTTATCTTCACAAGTAAGGAAGAAATGAAGATTCTCGCGTTATTATCATATCATTTTGACGTCATAAATTAGGTATTGTGACTTTATTGTGTTGTGGACCAGCAGTGCCGACATCTGAGACACTCAACACTTGGAATCGCTTTGTCCGTCCGTCTGCGTCAGTCACAGACGATGTTTTCCCTTACTCTATTCTCGGAAAACTTTTTGGATTGCCTTCGACTCAAGAATCTTGATAGTTTTTGCCACGAACACAGTAGTTCCATTAAGAACCGAACTGATAAACTTCTGACAAAGATTTTGACCTTATTTTTAACATTTGAAAAAAAATCTAAGTTTAGAGTTTTAAGAGGATATAGCCGTAAGTGCGCTCCATACAAATGAAGCTTTATGTTTTGGATATTAACCAATTAAAGACAATACAATTTTATAAACATGAAAATTTTTATACAAATCTTAAATGAATCTTAACATTGAAACCGTATATTTTAACGGAAATGTAAAAACCACCGGCTATATCGTGTTTAAAAAATGTCGTTTCCTTTAATTGATTTGACAATAGGATAAGGCATCTTGGAAATAGTCCTTGCAGAGCGCCCGAGCGCGAAAACAAACGAAGTTTTCTAGGCAACCATTAAACAATTGATGTAAAGTTCTTTGTAAGTGTACACGGGATTTTGCTTGAATTTTTTTTAGTCTAATTTTGGTAGATTAGTATTATTGTTAATTGTTTTAAAAATGTTAATAAATTATTTTTATTTTTTATTTTCTTTTTGTTTCTACGTGTAGGTAGTATTAACCAATTATTCTCTTCACAATCTCTGTCATGTTTATGGAAAATTAAAAAAAAAACAAAAGTTTTCACAAAAACAAAACATTCCAGGACACGGACGGACCAATTGGAATAAAATAAGTACCACAGACTTCTGTATAATACAGAAGTCTGTGATAAGTACTTAGTCTTTTTAGAATTCCTTTCAAGCTTTTAATGTCAAACATTTTTGAACTTTAAAGTTAAATTCAGTAAGCTAATTATTAATTATCACATTGCGTGCTTACCTGCATCTAATGATAATATTATTATTTTTAATCACGCGAACCTACGAAACTATGTGAGTTTAGAGTTCCTACTCTAAATTCCATGTTATCTCTTGATCGAACTCTTAATGCGAAGCTTTAAGTATCAAAATAACGTGTTTCACGTGACTTTGTTTGTTGGTGTACCTAAGTAGTATTAAGGATAAATTCGGAATAAAAAATGTGCACACTTCGATCACCAGTTCTTTATTAACCGTTTCTTTTTCAAACAAATCACTTTTATCATTGTCAGTTTTTAAAATGTTGCTACAATACAATTTAAATTAAAACTAAAAACCGTAGACTAAAATCATGTCATGGACACAATATCGTCCATCACATTTCTTATTATTGTTATCCACTAGATGGCAGCACTTAAACAAATAAAGACAACTGTCGTGTCGGTCGACCAATTTATCGCAACCTAAGATCGCACAGAAAACTGAAGAACTCATCGCATTGCATTTGACATTTAGATGTGACAACCATTGAAATAAATAAATTTGGTCAACCGTCATTAATAACATCTTGATTTGTATACAAATTGCAATCAAAAGCTATCAGCCAATTTCAAATAACTAACAGTACGTACCATAGTGACCACACAATAGTCACAATCAGGAGTATCCCTGATACAATTTGGGATGCAAATTTTGAATCATAATTCATGTTACCTACATGGATAGGTCTTAGACATAGGTATAATTCATGAATAAATTTCTCACTAGTTATACTTTAATGTTTATATCATCATATCCACAACACACACTATTTTTGAGATTCATAATAATTTCCCGAGTTTCGTATTCGTCTGTAGGTAATAAGTAGGTATATTGAATTTGGGTTCACCCTATTTGTCACAAATTGTTGTTATATTTATTTACACAACAACATAGGGTATATATAAGGTCTAACAAAATTAGGTGAAACTATTTTAAGGGGATGATCAGACCATCAAACTGAACAACTTTCTCTATGGGACCAATATCGAAATTGCGAAAAAAAATCTGCAGTCCCAGTGTTCTCAACTATGTGAATTATTATGTCTGTATGTGTGTGTACAATAAAGTGTTATAATAATAAAGTTGTAGGCATCAAACTTTTCCAATGTTCAAACATTTAGCATTTTCAAGGTTTCAGTATAGAATGACGCATCTAGTATTCTAGTGGCAGTAGGTTGTTACTGTCCAGCCTTTTGCGCAAAAATATTAGTATTTTGGATATTTATAGACAATCAGAAACGAAGCCAAGCCTTTGTTAACCCGTGAACGTCAGCCTGGCCTAACCTTTACACTACTACTAGACTAAGATCCCACTGCTAGCTTTTTACACCCAATTGTTTAGACTTTAGATTAATAGAAGAAGATGATATACACCGAACCCAAATAATGGGAAATGGAAGAATGATGAGGTAGGTGTAAGGTTTTTCTGAATATGCTGACGGTTTTATAAGGAGATGATCAGATTTAAAATCACTGCAATAATAAAAATGATCCTTTGTAGTTTTCCAGTAGCAGAAATGTGATTGATTGAGGATCATAAAAAAATTGGGTCGCAAGACGCAACCTGTATAACACTCCCACTTAACTGCCGATTGAAAAATGTTGTTCGTGGCATACTTATCATTATATGAAAACCTTTCCAAAAAACCGTGAGAATTTGTCTAATATAATAGTTGTCGAATTATCATACATGCCTAAACCATCAACTCACGCCCGTAATCCCTTTCGGGGTGGTCGGAAACATTGTTGAAACTACAAACTTTCTGTTCAAGAATGTAGTTGTAGCAAGTGCATGTGCTGTCTTGCTGTTTTCGAGTAAATCTTTTATGAAAATAAAATGGCAATGGCAACCCTATGCTGCGACCAATTTTATGCTGGCAACTATTTAATTTGGTTTTGTGTGTCTAAGTAAGGTATGTAGGTACCTATTAGTTTTGTTTCCATTTGGTACCCCTACAATTTATTGCCTAAACAAATGAGAGTAAAAAGGACCTTTAAAGAAAAATCTCTCCACTGCAATTATTATGTATCTTACCTTTCTAAACACCCAACGCGAAACGAGGGAACGTGGGTGTGGAAAACTTGCTGCGGGTTCTTGTAATATATTTAGTGTTTAATGTCAAATTCACAAGTTTGAGTCGTGGCGTGATCTAGCGAGTGATGCAATGACCTTTGCGATGCTTGTGCGCAAGTGATGGGCTTTTGTCTTGTCTATATTATTAGAAGTAAGATAATGTTTGTTTGTTGTTCAATTATGTCGTGCCGCAGTCCTAGTTGGTTATGGACGTATACCAGATTTATGATTAAATTGTATGGCCCTCACTTCTAGGGTACATACCTAACCTTACACGGGTACTACATTCTCGCCGAGAACAGGTGAGAACGAGACTCTCTTGTTCTCGTGGCATCATAAGCCGTAGTAATTTTCCTTGAAAGTTCTCGCCGAGAATTCTTGCCGAAAAGTTCTCGCGAGAGTGAAGTGCTAGGTTTACGTTGATGGTGGTATACAGGCGATAGTCAAGGCGAGTAAGTATCCATTGCAGAGTTAGAAGATATCGCAAGGTCGAGGTTGTACTCTTTTAACGTATGCTTGCTGTTAATAGCTTCCTCTCACTTACACAGGAACGAGACTTATGTAAATTTGCGTGCGTTAGAAGAGGACAACCTCGGCTTTAAGATATCTTACAGCCGCCGTGTGTGTAGTATTCTAAAATCGTCTCAGAAGTAAAATGATAACTTCTTGATCTTCCCATGAATTGAGTGCAAGAAATACCTATATGGAGGTGCTACTGGGAATGTTCCTCCATTGAAAAGGGAAGATCTTCCACCAGGCTATGTGTGAAGCCTGGGGACCGGCCGTGGTCCAACAGTTCTTAGTTGGACCTTGTATATGTATCGAATCTCTGTGATTATTTCTCTTGCGCGATGTATGTCTTGCATTTGATTGTGAACCTTATTTGTAGTAGGTTACGAGTTACGTATTCACGGTGAACGTTGTCTATCTACGGAGCATATTTCTGAGAGCGACGGTATCGCCATCTGTTGGCATCTTTGCTATAACTTGTGGCTGCTGACATCTGTAGTAAGTCCACCTACTTCTTCTTTATATGGTGCCATTTCCTATTCTTGGCTATCATTAGGGCTAGGCTTGGCTCGGATCCTGAAGACCGCAGAAAATTAGCAAGGAGTTGGTGCTCAATCTTCTACCAGGCCTTTGACTCTCTGTCGAATTATTTGGAGAAGTTTTATCTACTTCTGAAAAAAAAACTGGTCTAATAGCTTTTGAGAATATAACGAAGGGATACTTACGGCGGATACAAAGGCCTTCTTTCTTCAGTTGTTTAAAAAGAATCAGTGTATTCTTTGTGGCATTCCACTATAATAGTGCATTAAAATAAATTACGTTCGTTCATTGCTCTTTTCGGTCGTGATTCGTGACCGAGCATAGGTATCTTTTATCAACAATCATTCAATTTTACTTCCGAGATTGTTCAATTACCTTTGTGTCGAACTACTTTAGTGTTATATTTCATAATTCATGTTAATGACAATCTATTTAATTAAGTACTAAATCTAAATAATAAAAAGTGCAGTATAAGTAATTTAAAGTAAATAATATAATATTTAAGGCCACCTGTTTAACACTTCGTTTCGGGGTAAGCTTTGGTCACTTCAATCAAGGAAATCATCCAATAGTACGATTTTTGAAAGGGGAAAGATAGTTGAAATCAGCAGTATAAAATGTCAAAATTACTATGGAGATTATGCATCGCTATACTGCTGTTTTGAATGTATGATTTTCAAAAATCGCCTCTACCTCTTCTTAGGACAACTTGGATGCCGACGACCATTTTCTGGGATCAAGGGCGTAACAATTGTTGTTCACCTCTCCTGGTGCATTCAGACATGGCCGATCCACTGCAAATCTTAAAGTATACTTAAACTTTGATAAAATTTTAAACACGTTATTTCATCCCGAAATACTAGATGTGCTAAAAAGAGAACCTTGCTAGGATGCTCGTTTGAAAGTTGGGTTAAATCAAACTTTCCAACGTCCCTCAAGTCCCCAAAAGTGAATAAATGGGTACGTTGAAGTTTAAATTAAGTAAATTGCTGTCATTTGCTGGTTCTCCCACTTTCTTTCTACTTTTATAGAGCCACTTACAATAATTTACCTATTTCACAACAATTCTGTGAATTTAAATTAAATTCTAAAACTATTATAAACTAGTAAGTATACCAATTACCAATAGTACAGAAATTAAACAAAAGTTATAGATTTCTGCAAGATATTCATGGGGTAAAACTAATAAAAACATTTTCTGCAAGCATATGCTCACGAATGTATTCCCCAAGGGTTTAGTCAGAGTTATTAGCCCAGTCATTTTACGGGTTGAGCCGGGACTAATTAATAATGGATATTTTTTTTCGGTATAATATTGAAGAGCCAATTTGGACCTAGAAATGTACCAAAATTAAAAAAAAAATCACTTCAGCAACAGTTCCAATTTCAAAATTTAGCTATTATCTCGTTCTAAAAAACCTGTTGGTAAATTTTTTTTTCACATATTTAAGGCTTTACCATTATACGTACTTGAAACATGGTGTAAATATTTTTATCTACTTAGAAGGAATTGAAAAATACATTCGTATTTTCTAATAAATACCTCATTTTTTAAATTTCAATGCCTATTTTATTGCTCAAAAATAATGTATATTGTTGAATCTAAGTTAAATGATTGCATTGGTATTAATATTATTAATTTAAAAGCCTTCTAGGACAAACAATTTTGATTTCTATGTTGCGTAGCGATTTTTTTTATAATATTTTTATATATAGTCTTTTTGTCACGAAATGGTGCCGGTTACAGTTAAAAATTCCAATTAATAATCCCTACCCCGCCTAACAAAACGCCGTAAAATGACTAAGCTATATTCTGAAACCTCAGAACATCCACGTTTCACTCTCGCGTGACTCTCGCTCACCGAAACTCTCTCTCTCTTTATCTTTTTGTATGGAGACTATTTGCTTCACAATCGTTTTAAAATAAGAGTGGGTCCCTTATTTTTTCTGTTGGATCATTACTATTACAAAACACATTGAATTTCATAATTTATAATCGCATCGCGTGCATCATCCGCCATGCCCAACTAACATAAAGTGATGATAACTTCGTAATTATGTTTTTTTTTAACTTAACCGAGTGAAAGTAACATCTGTAATAATGACTGTTATTTTGGAGGTGAATTATAGAATCGTCTGCTTTTAGAAGTGATGGTTAAAGGTCAATTTTGGTTGTACAATACTGCTCTCAAAATGTTGTACGCACACGTTTTGTCACAATTTTTTTGACAAGTTTCTCTTTCGTGAGTGGATGACTTTCATTATTTTCTATTGCAAAATTATAACGGTTATATGGAGTGATCTTGTGGACCATACATCCCCATTACGCATTATCACCACTATGTCATTCTATCCACCTATATGGGTGATCATCTTTTATATATAAAAAAAAAAACTCCAATTAGGTATTACTTCCCTTCGGTCTGATTTAGTTACGTAAAATTCAAATCAATCTACAATTGGCAATTTACCTCTCAAACAGTTTTCTGAGCAATTATTTTTGTTCTTTTTAGTGTATATTTTTTTTCCCCCATAAATTGTTAAAGTGTATATTTTAGTTTTACTTTTGTAAACAGTTTTCTGTGCATGTAACTCAATAACGTGCATTATCTACGTTAAAAAAAATAAAGTTTTTGAAATCGGTATTTAGAAACAATTATAAACTGGTAATATTGTTTATAGTGCACAAAATATGAGTTCTATTTAATAATTTTTAATATGAAAACGAGTCTCGAAATCCCGGGACCAAAATGTCAAAGTCTCGGTCTCAGTCACATTCATCTCTAAGTGGTTGTGCAATTAGTTAAGTATTCAATGTAATTGTAAATTGTACATGTATGTAACAGCTGTTGATGAACCTGATAAAATAAAATATAGGTACTTTATTTTACACCTAAAAAATATTATTCAGAGAGAAAAAAAGACAGGAAACTTTATTTGGTGACTACAACGCAACGTCCGTACTATTTTTGAAATGTCCGGATATTTGCCAGGACTTTTCAAATTTTAACATAGTAAACCTACTTGCACTGCAAATACATAATGTGCATCTATACTTATATCAAGTGATGATTTGATGACAATAATAAATCTATGTAACAAACTAAACTTAGCTATTAGCGTGGGCAGTAAGGTCTGATTTACAATGTCAGGCATACAGTCATCAACACAGTCGTGTATCCGACTACTTTTAACAAACAATTTGATGCCTTACTTGTGTGGAACTTTGTATCAATACAATGTATGATGCTGGGTCTATTGAAACCATTTCCTGGCTTCAGGATGTAGGTGGGCCTTTAATCGTCAGGTGTAGAGAATGATTGTGTGATTTATTTTGACTTTTTGTTTGAATTATAAGTCATTTGGCCTCGACTGCTTTTTGATATGACCTACAGGTTGTACTACTTAGTTTAAACAGTTGCATTAGGTACCAGTTATGGATCAATCAAAGAGATAAGCATAAGCATAAGCATATGCTCATGACTATATTCCCCGAGTGGGTAGTCAGAGATATTCTGAAACCTCAAAACATCCACGTTTCACTATAGTACCGAAACTCTGCCCAGTGTGACGGGGAGTGAGCCCGTCGCCACTAAGAGAGATCAAAGATCTACCACCTTAATAGTGGTAGCGATAACATTGCAAGAATGTCCATTGTTTTTTGACGCTTGTGTTTGAGTGTGTGGTGTCAAGTAGTATAGGCAAAAGAGACCAACTAGACCAAAGTATGTTTACGGCCACTTTTCACACACACTAGCACAAAAAAAGTGGACAGCCGCATAAATAAATATCTGTAGTTCAGTCTCCTTCTACTATTTAACGTACGTCATAAGACAAAAGAGACTATAACTACAATCTACAAACTGATGCGGACTCTATGCTTTAGAATAAAGAGATCCTTCCTCTGAGGGATCAATACTCACTGAAAGAGCAGGGGCCGACAGAGTTCCAGTCAGGGGGAGGACAATCGCCTTTTGGCGGGTATTTTCGATGCAGTTTGCTGAACCTCAGACTACCTTAGTCTGAGCGCAGAACTAAAAGATTTTATGGTCTACGCGTCAAAGTCAAATTGCCAAATTCACAAGATGGCTACCTATCTTGCGTAATGTGCATGTTGTTTGTAGTTTTCGTTAAAAAGTAGAAAATACATTTGTTTACATCAAAATAAGGTCAAGAGCAAACCAATACGTACTAAAAAAAAAAAGGTGACCGAATTATTTCTCACTTTTAAAATGTTCGTTTTTAGCGTAGGGGTTTTTTTTATTTTGTAATTTAACTTAATTTCGTAATTTTTAAAGTTACTAGAAAGCTAAACTGATTTTCATGAAACAAAGCTAAGAACACTCCCGCAAAAATTAGCTTTCTATTAAAAACAAACCGCATCGAAATCGGTCCTGCCGTTTGGTCGCTACGATGACACAGACAGACATACTGACAAACAGACAGACCGACATAGGCGTCAAACTTATAAAACCCCTCTTTTTGCGCCGGGTGTTAAAAATGAATGTATTTAAGCTCCGCCTAGGACTATAAACTGATAGGTACGCACGGCGACACATCAAGCTATACTAAACCAAAACAAGCTGGCCCGCGCGTAGGACGAGTAACGTATAACGTCTCAGGACCAGCTTATATTGGTTTTGTATAGCTTGATGTGTGTGTACATAAGATTTTATGATATATCGGTGCCTCTTGTAGCTTTTTGATGACTTATCAGCGATTTTAAACTACTTTCATCACAATAAAGATTGGATCACAAGCGACACTGATATACAGTGATTGTTAATGTTTTGTATCACAATTTAAGACTCGTCTACGTAGGAAATTGAAATCCTGAATAAATATTTGTAAGTATAATGAGTTCATTTGTTATTCCAATATTTTACGGTAGGTTTAAAATGAAATGAGCAATTTGGGATTAGAGTGTTTCATTATAAATAGTTCAATTTCACTTGGGCTTGAAATTTTATTGATATATTACCTTAGTATTTGCACTGTTTTTTTAATGCCCCCCTTGGAATTTCAGTATTTAAATAAATGAAAAACTGAACAACTTACTCTATAAGGTTTAACAAAATTAGCTGAAACTATTTTAAGGGGATGATCAGACCATCAAACTGAACAACTTTCTCTATGGGACCATTAACGAAATCGCGAAAAAAAAATCTGCTGTCCCATACATTTGAATCGAGTTATGTTTGCAGTTTTGTATGGGACAGCTGATTTTTTTTCGCGATTTCGTTATTGGTCCCAAAGAGAAAGTTGTTCAGTTTGATGCTCTGATCATCCCCTTAAAATAGTTTCACCTAATTTTGTTAGACCTTATATATGGGACCAAAATCGAAGCGACAAAATCAGCCGTCAATTTGGATCGAGTAGGTTTGCAGTTTCGTATGAAAGAGCCATTATATAAGTCTATGGGAAGAGCTAATTTTTTTTTTTGCTATTTGGCTGTTGGTGTCATAGAAAAAGTTGTTCAGTTTCACGGTCTGATCATGATCATCCCCTTAAAAAATATTTAGTCAGTAAAAGGAAAGTCTCTGCCTAGCCACAAAACCTCTGCAAAAGAAACCTTGTCCCATAATCGCAGTAAATTTGATTAAACTGGCATGTTTCTACATAATTTTCTAAACGAAGTAAAGTATCCCTCTTAATTAAAGCAAGGACATAATGTTATTAAGCAATTTTTCCTTGCGGCTTTAGGTCGTTTCTCGCAAGCCGGGCACGTACCTAACGGTAATGTAGACCGTTTTATCATGGAAAGACCTTCTGCGATGAACATCGATCTATGCTTTTCTTTGTATGAAAAGATTCAGCAACAATTTGAGGTTCGGATTCGAGGCATGCCGAACTATTACATACTTAATCTAGAAATAAACATTTTAACGGGTTCTTACCGCGTTTTGGTATATTTGAGTTCCCGATATTTCGGCAGTGTTATAACTGCCATGATCACGGGATGACTGAGGAACTGCATCTAGATTTTTAAGAGCAGACAAATCTGTCTACCCTAACTCTTCGTCGTTTGCTCTGCCCACCACTATCGGAACTCACTAGATTGTCATTGTCACTTTTGTCACTTGGTCCAGCCCGACAAAACACACTGACTGTGTCACTCCGACGTTTGTTCGAACCCGAGTATGGCGGTGAAGCATTATCGGGAACTCAAATATACCAAAACGCGGTAAGAACCCGTTAAAATGTTTATTTCTAGATTAAATAATAACCGCGTAACTCTCAAAAACTGTATTACTTACATACTTTAGGGGTTGCTTCAGACCATCAAACTGAACAACTATGGAACCTATACTGAATTGAAATCGTGAGAATAAATTGGATGTTCCCAATGACGTTTTACAAAAAAATTACGATGCGCCAACATCCTTGCACTATGAAACGGCAGGATATAGTGACGTGTTGCCCGTACACTAGACGGCGCGTGACTATGTGAAAGCCGGGCAATTACCTTGCTTTTGTTATTGCAATTTTGGAACGCAGGCAACGCATCTACATATAAAAACATCTAAGGGTGTTCCATAACGAAATGTCAATAGCTACTCGACCCAAATGTATAGAAGAGCTGATTACTTTTCCGCAATTTTAATGTTGGTCCCATATTAGTCCCATACTGAACGTTGTTCAGTTTGATAGTCTGAAGCACCACCTTAAGTACGTACATAACGCATTTCAACTTACAGTACAAATGTATATTATTTAAATTTTGCGTTGCATTTTTCTCATGGAGTGGTATTTTTGGGGGTCACACGTTCAAATTGGCAGTGAAAATGTTATAATTTATGCATCATTCGATCACAATTTGGGGGGTGTGAGTTTCAGAAATGGCACTTCTGGGGTGCGATTGAAAATCAGCGCTGAGCTCGTTGAGCCCAGCATAATGCTGAGTCGTAACCCTGTTTGCTGCTGCGGCACACACTGCTCTTAATTATGTTTTTTTTTTTTAATTGTGTGTTAGTTTAGTTTTTATGTATAATTAAGTCAGTGTGTTTTGTGGTGTTTGCAAATAATAGTATTTTCTTTCTATCTTTCTATATTAGTAAGAGACAGTGGTACTTGTGTTCATTTGATGTAGTGCAACCACATAAGGGAGGGTAGTCTTTTATCTCTTTTTTTTGTACCTTTGTAGGTTTGATTGTAACACCAAAAGTAGATTGTCGTTATCATTATTAGCGGCCGTAGTATTGATACAGCGCTGTCGCGCCTTGCTCTGTTTTTATTTTTGCGCAAACAAACGATATAAATGGCATGATATAGAGTTATCGCCCGTATCTACTACGGATGCTGGTCTTTCAGCGGGGCTTTAAGGGCCTATGTCGAAAAATAGTTGAAGCGAAATGGGCGTATGATAGCTTATAATCTGCCTGATGCGAGAGAAAGCGATGGGGCAGCGCGCGCACCTGAAAAGACGCAAGCGTAAAACCATCTTTATTTAATTGTGATTGTACTATTTATGTAAGTTCAATTCTGCTCTAATCTAAATTTATAAAATATCAATCTCTTTTTTTCTTAAATCAAGTCTCGTGTTTCCATTATTCACCGTTTCGCAGTTTCAAGCGTTTAACGATAAAGAAGGAGGCTACTTTGGCTTGTTTTTCTATCGAGGAAATGTGTCTTAATCGTGTTTTTTACTTTTAACTTCAATTATATGTTCAATTTACACATATCCGCTAATCATACTCCTACTGTTAGTACTTCATGATATATGACGCTTTGAAGAATCTTATTTTTTACACATAGCCTCTTAACACATCCATCTGTCAAATTTAGTCTTTTATCACGTTTGTTCGCGCAAATAGAAAGAGAGCGGAAGCGTGATAACGCTATATCACGCTATCGCGGGTTGGCGTACTACCCCCGCTGGTTTGTTAAACTTCCGATATAAAAATGCAGAACAGCAGAAGTGGATGCGTCAAAGCGCGCAGTACTTCCAAAGTTGCGGAAACAGAAGAAAAGGTCTGTGCAGCTTTAGAGCTTTAGCTCAAAGGTATTTGCAGAACCCGAACCCCTTTTGTTTAGAGTCACATCGTGTAAGCGGGTGCTGATTAATTCCTTTGTGAGTCCATGTTTGGAGTTGAATAGCTGTCTATATAGACATGTAGGTATCTACTCGTACCTACCCTTATGGGAAACAAAGACTATCCAATGTGGGCTCAAACAATACGGAATACCATCTGATACAACTTTGGATGTAAATAGGTCTAGTGTTGTGACGATTCGATGAGAAATTGAATACAAACTTAGACCTTCATCGGGCCTCCGTCACTCGCGCAGTTGGTACGGAGATAAGTACCTACACCACACCCCAGACACTACCTACAAAAACAGAAATAGACAAGATGACGTCAGCAAAACGGAGTCTAGAGCTGCAATAATAGCCTAGTCATTTTACGGAGTTTTGTTAGGCGGGGTAGGGAGTAATTACTAATTGGATTTTCAAACTGTAACCGGAACCATTAAGTGACAGAAGGACTATCTTAAAAAGCATATTAAAAAAAAAATCGCTACGCAACAAAGAAATCAAAATTATGTGTCCCAGAAGGATTTTAAATTATTAATATTAATACCAATGACATTTGACTTAGATTTAACAATATCAATTATTTTTGAGCAATAAAATAGGCAATGAAATTTATAAAATGAGGTATTTATTAGAAAATACGATTTTTTTTTTCAAAACCTTCTAAGTAGACAAAAATATTTACACCATGTTTGTAGTATGTATAATGGTAAAGCCTTAATTATGTGCAAAAAAAAATTACCATCAGTTTTTTTAGAACGAGATAATAGCTAAATTTTAAAATTGGAACTGTTGCTGAAGTGATTTTTTTAAATTTTGGTACATTTCCAGGCTCAAATTGGCTCTTCAATATTATACCGAAAAAAAATGTCAGTTACTAATTAGTCCCGGCTCAAACCGTAAAATGACTGGGCTATAACTTTATCTGCGTGCAGAACATACGATAAAACCCACTCCCCCCCCCCCCCCCCCCCCTGTTCACGTGCCTGCAACCGGCCATAAAGAAGAAGAAAGAGTACGTAACTATACTTACAAGTGGACACTCCTTGCTCCCCACCAATTTTGACCCCTTCTCGGTGCTACGGGAGAAGGCCATGTACCTATATACCAACCCGACAGTAAGCAGTAGTTTAGTCCTCTCTCACTCGCACTCACACATATTCCATTTCCTAATCTTGTCACTGCGAGCCCGTTTCCATGAAGCATCCGGTGTGTGCCTTCGGTAAATTCGGCGATAATTTTTGGCAGGAACTCTGAAGGTGATTGTGTTTGTGAAAATATATCTTTTTTTAGATCGTATTCTGGCACGTACCGAATATGGAATCAAAATAAATATAAATCGTAAAAATCGCGCTTCCTTCCTCTGTCGAACGCTGCAATAAGTTGTCGGCAAAAACTAGGAGCACATTTAAAAGTAATATCTTTTCCTCTACAATGTCAATTCTCGGTAAAAGCTCCGAGTACTACTATACAGCCTGTTACAGAAGTGAAAACTTTTAAAGGGGTGGTTTAGACCAACAAACTGAACAACTTTCACTATGGGACTAATATCGAAATCGCGAAAAGAAAAAAACATTTTTTCCCATACATTTAGCTCGGTAGTTTAGTATGGAACATCGCAAACGCATCGCATCATGGCGATTATGGCAAATCTCCTCATTTTGGTGGAGGCCTATGTCCAGCAGTATGATGATGATGATGATTGAACATCCGATTTTTTTTTCGCGATCTCGATATTGGTCCCATAGTGAAAGTTGTTCAGTTTTATGGTCTTAACCACCCCCTAAAATGTTTATTTGTATTTTTGTAACACTCTGTATAATGTAAAACCATGCATGCGTCGGAGCTTGAAGCCTTTGAGTACCTACCTATGTATAACGATCGTATACATGTCAAACGTACCTACATTTCCATATAATATCGTACTATGTTTGCTTTTAGATGCAATTAAAAGTTTTCCAGTGAGAGCGAGCGTCTGCAAACAGTTCCCCTTTATATGAAAGCTTTTGAAGTTCAGTTTATTAAGTAAATTGACTACCCGGTTGGTTGGTGTGATGGTTACTACGCCGGCTGCCATATCAGAAGTCCTAGGTTCAAAGGCGTTACAGACTTAAAGGGGTGCTTCAGACCATCAAACTGAACAACTTTCACTATGGGACCTACAATGAAGTAGCGAAAAAAAAACTGCTGTCCCATACAAAACGTCAATGGCGACTCGATTTGATCATGATCACTGCTCGGTCTGGTATATGTAACGCATTTGAGTCATCCTGTATAATTATGTTTGTGCCATTTTGTTGTCTGGAGCCTAGTTTAGTTGCTTCTGTATGTGCGTGTCGTGAGCGAAATTTATGAATCTTTTATTTATTTACCTACAAGGTATAATTATGTAATTTTTGTATATTTAACGTATGAAAATGAGGAAAGGTTTTTTTAATACCTAAGCTACAGGGCATTATTATAAAAAATTTATTAAATAATCAAAAATAATTTAAATTGTAACAGAATCTGCTTCAGCAACATGCGTCGTCGTAATTGCTTACAAATACCCCTTCAGCAACATGCGTCGTCAAAATTCCTAAAAAAAACAATTTCCTTCAGCAACATGCCTCGTCAAAAACTTAATCGAAAAGTCCGCCCCTAGCCGTACCTGGCCCAAACGTGCCCATAATGCTTGCTGCTTTACCTACTGACTTAAAATGCATAATTTATTTATGTCGAACTCAACTCAAACTCAAAAAAAATTATACAGGATTTATAATAGGAGCTTGAAGCCCACTTATTAAACGTCAAATATCTTTTTGAAGCAACCACCGCGTCGGAACGTGTTGTCGAGATGCGGCCTGCATGGGTAGCATGCCACCGTGATACGGCGCTATCACACCTTCGCACTCTTTCTATTTGCGCGCGAACGAACGAGATCAAACCTCCTCCTTTTTGAAGTCGGTTAAAAAGAGGTGATACAGCCGTATCACGTTTAGCATGCTACGGCTTCTGAACTCTACAACATAACACCGTATTATCACGGGTGTCGTATAAGGCAACTGAGGCACAGTATAAGAAATAGTATCTATTACTACATAACTGCCTCCGTGGTCTAATAGTTAAGAGCATTGGCTCTCATTGGCTCATAGACACGGAGGTCGTGGGTTCGATTCCCACGGGGGACACCTAGTGAAATGTCACTTTGTGCGTTTTTCCCCAGTTGGTTAGGACATTGCAAGCTGAATCGCCCGATTATCTGAAAAGAGAAATGATTCCGTGCTTCGGATTGCACGTTAAGCCGTTGGTCCAGGCTACTATCTGTGGTGGTAGTAGTCGTTACATAAAAAAATACCACGTCAGAGGCCGTAAGACGGTCTGAAAAAACTCTGACACCAGGGCTCTGCCCACACGATAAGAAGAAGAAGACTACATAACTAAGGTATACAGTTTCTTTCGCAGTGTTTTGTGGATGATAGGTAAGCAACCTATCACAATCTGTGAAGTTTTTCCATCCTGAAACATTAAGTATGCTAAAAGTGAGCCTCGCTACAACTAGGTACCTGGAGTGCGATTTTTGAATCTCATACGTTGAACTCAGCAGTTGAAAATGTATGGAGATACGCATATTTCTAGTGCAGATTTGACTTTTAAAAATCGCTCTCCTGGAGTTATGATTTTTGAAAATCAAATCAGCAGTAGAAAGATGCATATATTCATAGTAATTTTGACATTTTCAACTGCTGAGCTGAGCGAATGAGATTCAAAAGTCGCACCTGATTATTCGTTTTATCATTGTAGCAAGCAAATTTAACCTCCTAGTATACAGGGTGTAAGTGACAGCTTAGCAAATACTGAATCGGTGAACTCAGACCATTAAACTGAACAACTTTCACAATGGAGCCTACCTCAGGAAACGCGAAAAAAAAACAGCTGTCCCACACAAAATTGCTGTACCTACCAGACTAAAATGTATGGGACAGGTGATTTTTTTCGCATCTCCTGAGGTAGGCTCCATAATGAAAGTTGTTCAGTTTGATGGTCTGAGTTCACCGTTTTAGTATTTGCTAGGCTATCACTTACACCCTGTAGATACTTTATTTACACCAAAACAAAATACAATGGACAATATCAAATAAAACTGATAGGATACCTGATACCTTTTAAGTAATTTTAAACATAAATAATTAATTCTTTGTCTAAAAAGAGAAGTTTTCAGGCTAGTCTCGTGTAAAGGCCAGGATCTGAAGCTTTGGGGAAGGAAAATGAAATGCCTCAACGAATGAAAGAAAATGATCTAGGTATTTCATTCTATATTTCATCGGAGTATTAGAAAATCAACATTAAATCGTAGGTCTCCGATATAAATTTATTGGAAAATTCATATTGAAAAGTTCGCAATATCACCCACGCGTTTTCTTTTTATACCCTGCACGTGTAGAAAAGAGAACGTGATATAGTTAGAATAGCTGTGCCTTCCTGTGCGCAGAACAAATACCTACGTGCTGATAATGACGTATTTTTGTAAACTTTAAATTCTTACATCTGCTGATTGTGCCGGTTACGATTGCGATAAAATAAATCTAAAATGTTAGTCCAAGTTCAGCCCTATACAGGGTGTAACAAAACACCGTAGTAATATTTAAAGAGGTGGTTGAGACCAAACCGAAAAACTTTAATTATGGAGCCACCAACGCAATTTTTTTTCGAGTCTGGCTTCTTAGTGAAAGTTTTTAAACCACCCTGTTAAATATTATACTAGGGTACACCTTTATATTCGGGCATAGGCCCACCCCACCACGCATTCCCACCGCTGTAACTCCTGTAAGCCAGGATCCACAGCGGCGACCATTCACAACACTAGACAATGAAGTCCAGCGAGCCCGGGGGATGACTCTAATCTGTCTTGGAACCCGCAATGAATTAATCAAAGAAGAGAGGAGGAGTAGGAAAACGAAATATCCAACTTCCCTCCATTGCAAACAGCAATTAGAAAGAAAAAATCATGGCTACTAGAGAGCCAATTCCAGAGATCATTTATGGTAGTGTTGAAGACTCTACCGCAAACGCACCAAAAATAAAAATAAAACAATAGGAACCTAACATTTTACTGAAACTATGACCTATTTTGCTTCCAGTAATAAGGTCCGCCACATACATCCGGAATAAACCTGATTCGGAATTAGATTCCGTATGGAGTGTTGCCTTTTCAGAGATTTTTTCACTAGATCTAGTGATTTTTTGATGTCTTAGGTGGTATATTTTAAAGTGATTTTTGAGCGTAGGCGTTGATGGAACGATACCGTATAGTGACGGTGCAGTTGCGACGTCGTTGCGGTATAGTTGCGAAATCGTCTACGCTCAAAAACAGCTTGTGTGATACTGGTTTATGCCATTTTGTATGCAGATTATGTCTAATGTTAAAACTATCGATAGTCTTCTGATATAGTTGCATTAATATTGGAATACAATTTACAAACTATCGTCGTAACATTCGTAACGTCATGACCTCATCACATGGTAGTAATTATTATGTATAGAAATTGTTTGTTTTGTTTTAATAAATACCTAAAAATGCAATTATTGTCATTCATTTGGCGTTTCATACATTTTTATTTTAGGCATTTTTTAAACAGCACTCTAGTATTTTTGTAACCATAGTTGACAACACTGAATCCTGAATCAGGATTCCGGATCGCAATTCCGTCTGTGTGTGGCGGACCTAAGTATGGCAAAAACATCTGAACGCACGGAAGTTATCCCTAGTCGCAACTAGATCCATGTAGTAGGGTACAGCTTGTATACATAGTCCTTGCTGAAATATTTTATGCAATTCTATCTGCAATTTTATACGCAATGAGTGCACAAACAGGCAAAGCGAGAAACCCCGATCTCCCGACTTGACGATGTATGGAAACTCAAAAAGTCTGTATATTCAGTATTTTAATATCATAAGGCAAACTGGGGAGGAGGCTTGTACTCTGTACACAGGTGGGTGGATACGGACTAATGATGATGAAGTGGCAAGTTTCATTGAAACAGTTTTTAGATCCTTTGTTTTTTTTGGTTACACCTTGTATAAAGTTACACGGTCGCATTGCGACAACACTTTGTTTTACAAAAGTTATTCTACGAAGTCACGTGTAACAAGCCATTGTAGTACATACTTCAAAGGCATAGGAGTTGGGGCAGAAGACTCGGTATGTAGAAAAAAATGCAAGGATTCTTGTAGCGGAAATAATTTATGAAAGTGGATTCTAAACTGAAATTACACTGTGGGAAAAACACAAATTTGTGGTCTTTTGGGTTGGAATTGAAGAGGACTTGTATTTTACATAATATCTTTGTATTGGTTTGTTTGTATGGGGTGGTTTAGACTACTGTACTAAACAACTTTCACAACTAATATCTATCTATACTATTATAAAACTGTAACAGGAAGTTTGTCTGTACATTGAAGATATTCACAAAAAAAAAGTTACGATATGGTTTTTAGGTGTCCCTGATTCCATTTCACCAATTTTTGGATTTTTTGTCTGTCTGTTTGTTTGTGTGTTTGTTTGTTTGTTTGTTTGAACGAGTATCACGCAAAAACTATTGAACCGATTTTGATGAAACTTTTTTTGTTTGATAGCTTATGATCTGACTTAAAATCTGTTATATAATTTGTGCGGACGAAGTCGCGGGTTAACGCTCGTACTATTATAAAACTGTAAATTTAAAAAAAGAAGTTTGTTTGTTTGATCGAGCATCACGCGAAAACTACTGAACCGATTTTGATGAAACTTGTTTTGTTTGATAACTTATGATCTGACTTAAAATCATATATAATTTGTGCGAAGTCGCGGGTTAACGCTAGTATAATATAACCATCATTGGAATACCGCCATTCCATAATCTCCGTGGTCTAATGGTTACGAGCATTGGCTCTCGTCATGGAGGTCGTGGGTTTGATTCCCACGGGGGACACCTAGCAACGTCACCTAGTGAAATGTCACTTTGTGCGCTTCTGTCTTGTCTGCTTCAAACTCCTATATTTCATAAATTATGTTGATTTTGACTTTGTCTTTGACATTTAGGTTGAGAAGTTTTCTTTCTATTATGGTTGTTCTTTTTTCGCGATTGTAATATTGACCCCATACTAAAAGTTGATGGTATGAAGCATCCCCTAAAATATGTAACGTATTTAAGTCTATACACCCTGTATATTAAAGACAGTATTTCACTATTGTATTACTACCTATCCTGGCATCGTAATACCTAAGGTTAATAAGGCCCAGATGGTTAGGATAGCGGATAGCCTCCTAAATTCAAACGGCTAGCCATGAAGTTTGAACCCGGGTCGTGGTAAGCATTTAGATAGAACATTTGACAATATTTATGTCCTCAACTTTCTAACCGTAGAACTAGCTAGTTTGACAGTTTGTTTGAGTTTTATTAGCTTTTGCTCGCGCATCAACTTTAGAATGAACGAGCGTTAACCCGCGACTTCGTCCGCACAAATTATATACCAGATTTTAAGTCAGATCATAAGCTATCAAACAAAAAAAGTTTCATCAAAATCGGTTCAGTAGTTTTTGCGTGATACTCGTTCAAACAAACAAACAAACAAATAAACAGACAAACACACAAACAAACAGACAGACAAAAAATCCAAAAATTGGTGAAATGGAATCAGGGACACCTAAAAACCATAACGTAACTTTTTTTTTTATATCTTCAATGTACAGACAAACTTCCTGTTACAGTTTTATAATAGTACGAGCGTTAACCCGCGACTTCGTCCGGACAAATTATATACCAGATTTTAAGTCAGATCATAAGCTATCAAACAAAAAAAGTTTCATCAAAATCGGTTCAGTAGTTTTTGCGTGATACTCGTTCAAAAAAACAAACAAACAAACACACAAACAAACAGACAGACAAAAAATCCAAAAATTGGTGAAATGGAATCAGGGACACCTAAAAACCATATCGTAACTTTTTTTTTGTTAATATCTTCAATGTACAGACAAATTTCCTGTTACAGTTTTATAATAGTATAGATAGATAGATAGATTCGAATATGAAATCCATCCATCCAACTAACATCGTCACAACATTGACACATTTTATAGTAGGTAGGATTGAACCAGCACCAAAAACTAAATTATTACTTAAATATACAGAATAAATTGTTAACTTTTCTTACTAATTGGACGTTAATAATACTTAGGTATTATTATAAATTAGTCTATCTAATATTTCAATTTGTATGAAAAGCTAAAAAATTATTAACGAATTTCAAAAAAGTTCAATATTACTTGTGTAAGATTTTGAACTGAAATGGGTCAGCTACCTCCAGCTAGAGTAACACCAACTCGTCCATTTCATCAAAGTGGTGTGGACTATGCCGGCCCTATCCTAATTAGTACTTCAAAGGGAAGGTCACCGATAATACAAAGGCTATATCTGCTTACTTGTGTGTATGGCTACAAATGGAGTGGTTTTATGGATCTGTTAAATAATACAACTGAAATTACTTTTCGATTCAACTTTGATGATTAATGATAATGATTATAAACGGTTTTTATTATTTCAAGATATGCTTTCATTTCTTATCTTTTATATGGGCCTGTAAATTACCATTATGTCCTCTAATATATTTGTCAATGGCTGACTCCCTGTCAGCGAGCGCCTGCCATGCGCGGATGTGACCAGTGAACGCGTGAACCCAATTAGTTTGATTTGAAAGTTCGGTCATATGCTCGGAAATACTGTCTGAAACAGTGTACCACATTAGAAAAGCACTCTCGAAGTCCTCCTTCAATAAAATAAAACCGGTCAAGTGCGAGTCGGTCTACTCCCGCACCCAGGATTCCGTACCACACAATATATAAGGTCTAACAAAATTTGGTGAAACTATTTTAAGGGGATGATCAGAACATCAAACTGAACAACTTTCTCGCGGATTTTTTTCAAATATTGAAATCGCGAAAAAAAAACTGCTGTCCCATACATCTAGGTCGAGTAGGTTTGTATGGACACCAGATTTTTTTTTCGCGATTTCGATATTTGTTCTATATAAGGTCTAACAAAATTAGCTGAAACTATTTTAAGGGTATGCTCAGACCATCAAACTGAACAACTTTCTCTACGGGACCAATATCGAAATCTAGAAAAAAAAATCTGCTGCCCCATACATTTGAGTTAAGTTGTGTTTGTAGTTTTGTATGGGTTATAAATTTTTTTTGCGTTTTCGATATTGGTCCCATAGAGAAAGTTGTTCAGTTTGAAGGTCTGAGCATACCCTTAAAATAGTTTCAGCTAATTTTGTTAGACCTTATATAGAAAGTTGTTCAGTTTGATGGTCTGATCATCCCCTTAAAATAGTTTCACCTAATTTTGTTAGGCCTTATATTAACTTACATAAAAGGATTGTTTTCTCCGGGACCTTTAACGAGAGACCGACTCACACTTGGCTGGTTTTTATTATTTTATGTGTATACTGTACAGTTTGCTCCATAATCACACCAAGTGTGACGTTTGTATGTATTACCGTTTTTACGTTACCTAGGGCGAGAATAAAAAACGTTGATAAAAACTAGTTTCTTGTATGAGAACTCCCCTTCATTTTTAACTTCATGACATTTTTATTATTTGTTAACAAATCAGCCGTAATAACTCATATTATGTGATAATTCTAACTGTCTAGCTATTACGGTTCAAAAGTTACAGCACTAAATAGGTAGGACAGACGAACGGATAGACGGACGGGCAACGTTCTAATAGGGTTCCGTTTTTACCCTTTGGGTACGGAACCCTAAAAACATGTGAGGCACCAGTAGGCAGACCACCAGCGCACGTTGGTCCGATGACATTGTGAAAGCTAGGCCCAATCAAGCTACATTCCATGAACCCTGAATATCCTTTGATAGAACCTTCCACATTGAGCGTGCGTTGTGAACGAGGTTCCTACCTATTGCGTTGGGAGATACTTTCAGCTTTTATAAAATGACGAAGGTCTGATCGTCACGGGCTCTTGGACCGAACTTCTATATTTAAATCTAATCTAATCTATACTATATAAAGTTACGATATGGTTTTTAGGTATCCCTGATTCCATATCACCAATTTTTGGATTTTTTGTCTGTCTGTTTGTTTGTTTGTTTGTTTCTTTGTTTGTTTGTTTGAACGAGTATCACGCAAAAACTACTGAACTGATTTTGATGAAACCTTTTTTGTTTGATAGCTAATGATCTGACTTAAAATCTGGTATATAATTTGTGCGGACAAAGTCGCGGGTTAACTCTAGTATATGATAAAAATGAGTCCCTATTTCTCTTGGTCACGACATCACGCGAGAACGGCTGGACCGATTGCGATGAAACTTTGGTGTGTTGTTGATCATATGCCAGAGAAGTTTGCCGGGTCAGCTAGTATTTAATAAAAATTTAGAGTTATATAATTCTAAATAAGATTTAGTAACGTTTGTTACTTTAAAACTCATTGTCTGATTTATCAGGTTCGAAATGACCAAAATGTGCGGGCAATTAGCTAAAAATATAAAAAGGTTGTGTGGCCCAGTAGCGGTTAAAAAAACACGTATTAAAGAGAGCACGTTACATAAACAATACGCGATGTGGTGAGCATATGGTGAGTACTATCAGCAAAGAGAGTAGGTAACGTTTGCCAGAAACATTTTTTCCTGAGGGTGGGAGCTTTAGGGTATTGCCCACCGGGGGACACTCAAAAGGAGAATAAAAAACCGGTCAAGTGCGAGTCGGACTACTCGCGCACCGAGGGTTCCGTGTCACATCACCACACAACATATTAACTAACAAAAAAGTTTTGTTTTCCCCGGGACCTTTAGCGCAAGACCGACTCACACTTGGCCGATTTTATTATTTGTTGTTATACTGTAGAATTCGCTATATAATCGCACCAAGTTTGACGCCTAGTACAAAAAGAAAGATCATTTTATAACTATCCGTTATTTGACGTATTCGTCACGACAACGTCACGCTAAAAAACGTAATCGACCCATAAATGAACAACTAGAAACAAAATTGCTAAACTTTGTGTTGTACATACTTTGTTTTGCTGGCCGTATTTGTTCTGGGTGTTTGAGGTTCGGTGGAAAAGGAAAATAAAATGCGTCACCTCTAAACAGAGATGTTTGTACTTTCTGCCTGTTCTTTCCTTTGAGGGTAGTCTGTTATTAGAAGGCCGTGTTGCTTTTCTCTCTCATAATCATAAGGTATTGAACACACTCATCAGTTTTCTTCCCATACTAAATGTAATTTTTGTATGGGCCCGCCGTCTGTCGCTCTCGGCAAATGTGACTCAACCTTAGATTAAAAACTTTTCGCTCACACTGAAAGATGGAACCAAGAAATGAGAGAGCGAGATAGCCAGTTTTGAAAACTTAAGTAAAAAAAAGACAGAAATATTATTTTTTGTTTCGGTTACCGTGGCTGGTTTTTGTGTTTGGCAAAATTTCAAACCCATGGAAAGTTGACAAACAAATTTTCTTTTAATATGCAAAAGTACAATAGACGAAAATTTTTTCGCTTACGCTCAACTAGTACTTACTATCTCTATGCGCTCAAGAAGTTTCAGTGAACAAACTCTTTTTTGAAACCAGAATCTATGACTTTATGACGTCACTGATGTTTCCCATCTCATTTCCTCTTTGAATGGATTTTTCATTGAATGACCTTCATTTGACCTCACATGTAAAGAGGAAATGAGATGGGAAACATCAGTGACGTCATAAAGGTTATAGATTCTATCGCTTCTTAGCGATAAGACCGCCTTATTTTGTGCCTCTTGTATTCTTATTTCTGTATTTTACCGTTTATGTTTTGGTGTAAAATAAAGTATATTTGATTGATTGATTGATTCTAGCTTCAAAAAAGTTTTAGTTCAAACTTCTTGCTTAGGCTGTTGTACTATTGCTGTTCCATGTGCGGCCATGTTATGGTTTCATCTAGTTACTATATCTATGGTCTCAACCCTTATACATCCTTGTTAATGAGGTTTACTGTGATCGTAATCACTGTTGGTCTACCTGTTGGTGTCTCATACATAAACTCTAACGACCGTCATCCCTTTAGGAGTGGTCATAAACATTACTACAACTACCGACTTTATATTTAAGAATGTAGTTGTAGCAATTATCATATTTAGCCATTTGAGTTACAGGATGCCTCTCTTATATGTACGGTATGATCAATTGATCAGACCATCAAACTGAACAACTTTCTCTATGGGACCAAAATCGAAATCGCAAAAAAATCAGCTCTTCCAAACCTTCTCGACCCAAGTGGACGGCGACGTTTTGCGATTTTGATTTTGGTCCCATAGAATAAGTTGTTCAGTTTGATGGTCTGATCATCCCCTAACAAAACCGTCAGCCTATTAAGAAAATCTCTGTATAATATTTCACCGTTTTACTCTTCGCTTATTCCTCACAAAACATTTAAATTAATTACATGGCTGTTAGTAGAGTGACTAGTTTCAAAGTCGCAATTAACCCTACATGGAGACGGCCTTTGACAAGTCATACTGCCGGTTACGGAATATTGCATAACATGACCAATTTTACAAACTTAGTTGGCCTTCCGAATTTGGCAGTGTTATACAACGCATAGAATATAAGCTTTGGGCGTAAAGTCAGGAGGGCGATCGCGCTAATATAAAACATGCAAGTTCCATTCTAATCCAATTTCAGTTCTAATCACATTGCAATCCAATTACTACTGTGCTGAATTCCGCATCGCGTTAAACTCTTATGTGACAGCCTTTTAACGTCTGAGCGATCTGTCAAAACCGCTCTAACGGCTGTCAAATGAATAGCGCAAATTACCGAATCTATCTATACTATTATAAAACTGTAACAGGAAGTTTGTCTGTACATTGAAGATATTAACAAAAAAAAAGTTACGATATGGTTTTTAGGTGTCCCTGATTCCATTTTACAAATTTTTGGATTTTTTGTCTGTCTATTTGTTTGTGTGTTTGTTTGAACGAGTATCACGCAAAAACTACTGAACCGATTTTGATGAAACTTTTTTATGTTTGATAGCTTATGATCTGACTTAAAATCTGGTATATAATTGTGCGGACGAAGTCGTGGGTTAACGCTCGTGTGTTAATAAAAGTTGTGGTTGGCACGCGGTCCAATCATGGTTCTGTTGAGATTTATTTAGCGTCATTCGCGTTTGCCAGCTGTGATAATGTAAACACATTTGTAGCATTGTCCACATTTGTAGCATTTTGGCGTATCGTATCTCCGTCGCGTGGCGCCGCCGGCGCCGACGTGTATCGTGAATGTGATCGCTAGTTTGGACGCAAAAGTCACGTATCACTTTGCGTGCAAACCAGCGATCATGATACGCGTCAGTGCCACGCGACTGGAGATACCTACGATACGCCAAAATGCAACAAATGTGGATAAGGCTTAATAATACAGCGCCGCGTATCTCATGGTCATGAGATACAGGCTGTTGTTTATTGATATAAGGGAGGTTTTATTTTGTTGTTCGTCGCGGTTGACTGTAAAAGCGCGCGAATCTGTGGTGAACTGATTCTGCATCTCAACGGCATTTTGCTTTTGAGTACTTATCACCAAACGAATTATTTATATTTTAGTTACAGGCTAATTACATTACGATTATGTTTCGACGTGCCATCGATGCTGTTCACGAATAAAGCACTTATGTAAATGAAGCTTCTTATCTTATCTTATCATGGGGAAGCCTGCAACATTTCGACCCAATGGGATCTTTTGGTTGGATGGTTTGGGAAAAACGTGGTAAATGAAGGAATTCTGTTCAGGCGAAGAAACCTGTAATCTCCCTGTTTTGAATAACCATCTCCTAGGAGGCACATGCGTTCAGCCGCCAAGACATCACAGTCACAAAGGATATGTTTCATGGTTTCTTCCCACTCGAATTTGGCCCCATCGGCCATCTTTTCTGCGAGCAATGTGTCCCGCCCACTGCCACTTCTTTGGGCTATGTCAGTTACTCTGGTTCTTCTGAGGATCTCTTCATTTCTAATTCGATCTTGCAGGGAAACTCCGAGTATAGCCCTCTCCATTGCCCGTTGGGGGACAACAAAATATTATAGTTCCATATGAGGCGACTAAGTAAGGACTACTTTTAATATGCTGTGTTTTAGTGACAGACATCACTTTGATAAACCTTACAAAATGCTAAAAGTGTACGCCCTTGCCCAGCACATTGTACGGACAGCCTTTAGCCAATCAAGAACTGAAAACTAGGTCATGTGACATTTTGATAACTGTTTTCGGTCTGGTTTAAATCTGGATTTTTAAAGGTCACACTGAGATTGGTTTCGCTTTGATTGTAGTATGAGCTTTGCTGAAATGTATAACGAATGTGCTATCTATGTTATGCGTGTTATATGACTGTGTTTATAATAGGTTTATTTTGTTTACTTGCATCTTGTTTTATTATTTACTGATAACTGCTCCTTTTTGATAATTTTTCTGGAAACACTACCTTTCTTCGTTCACCGTTTCCTCTACCCTAAGGTTGTCTGGAAGAAATTAGCTTCTTAGCGATAAGACCGCCTTATTTTGTGCCTCTTGTATTTTTTTCTCTGTATTTTACTGTTTATGTTTTGGTGTAAAATAAAGAATATTTGATTGATATGATTTAATGTGGTCTAGTTTGTTTGTTCAGTTTGTTCTAAGCTGTATGAATAAGTCAACAGAGTGACATTTACTTTTTTTTTGTAATTTGTAGTTGCCGTGTTGTTGTTGAGACCGGTCTGACATTATTACATAGACTTTACATACAGGGTCTTTCTTAATATGTTGACGGTTTTGACATTGGAAATTTTTTTTCGTTCGTTCCAGTATAGGCCCCGATTTCACGAAAAAGTGCGATCCCCTTATATCTTGGAGAGTTGTGAAGATAAGATATTCACGAGAGCTTTAAGGCGCATAAAAAATTCGAGACAGTCAAAATCGAAAAAAGTTATGGCCGAAATAGTGAAAAAAAAGTTCTTATTTTATAAGAACATGTTCATGGGCTCTCATGTGGCTAACATAACCAATCTTCTTGGAGAAGATCCTCGCACATAGCGGGCACGTGAGCACGTTTTCGTTCGTTTTCATAGTGATATTGTATAGCCGCTGGTGGTCGGGCTTTCAATTCATCACGTTTGGCATCTAGTTATGAACGCCCGAAAAAAACATTATTATGTTAATAACGATGATAATGAACTAATGTATTGCAGGACCAAGTCCATTAATATTTAAATGAGACGCAAATCGCTAAGTTTCGCTTTCAAATCTCTGAAAATATCAATTCGTTCCAAATGTCGTTCTTGCGTGAAACGAGTGTAAACAAGAAAGAATTAAGACTGTTAAACAGAGTAGTTTATTTATACATACGACCGTACTCCCCTTCGGAGTGTGGTCAGAAACCTTGCTACAACCACGTTTTAGGGTTGCAATTTTTAACAGACTTCAAAAAAGGAGGAGGTTTCTCAATTCGACCGTATATAATATATTTTTATTTATTATTTTAACCGACTTCAAAAAAGGAGGAGGTTTCTCAATTCGACCGTATATATCGCACATCCGGTAGAACAAAGTCAGAACTGTCAAAATTTACGAAACTGAGTTAATAATGACAAAATTTTCCATCACCTGTTACGCGTTTGGTAGCACAACGACACTTTGTTAGTTCAAATAGATTATAAGATAAAAACATATTACTTAGCATAATTCTTTAAAGGTTTCAATTCCAAATCTAGAATTTAAAAATTTAAAATCTTTACTTTGCTCTACTGAACAGTTTGTGAAATGTAAGTTCTGACTTTGTTCTACCGGATGTGCGATATGTTCGCGGATAACTTCGTCGTTTATGAACCGATTTTGATGATTCTTTTTTTGTTGGAAAGAAGATATTCCAAGGGTGGTACCATGATAAGGAAACCAGGATATGATGATGGCATCCCAGAGAAATCGAGGGGAACCTTTGAAAATCGTAGTGTCGGCTAGTGCGTTTGTTAATTTAAAGCACTACTATTAAATTGAACTAATGGATCCACCACTGATAATTGTGGAATAAACAAAATTTTAACAAAAATTAAAACCGCCTTAAAAAAACCTAAAAGGTTAAAAAATAATATTGCAGCCGATGACTTTTTCGTTCGCATCATAAGAACATTAATTTGTTTTATCGAAATCGCTGTCGCTTATGGGGGCTGGCAAGCAAGCAACAATTCGACCCAATGGAATCTTTAGAGTTGACATCTAGACGTTTTATTCGCTTCATCCTTGAAGTAAACGAGAGAGGCAATACCGTTTAGGGGCAGAAACCTGAAATTTCCCGGTCTTTGATATCCATCTCCAAGGAGGCACGTGCGTTTAGCCGAAAAGTCATCGCAGTCATACAGCCATGGTTTCCTCCTCCTCTCCGCCCGGCAACTGGGGTCCTAGGGTGAGCTTAATCTTTCAGGAAGGTTTCAGGATGATATGACTTGTCAAGTGTGTCAACAAGACGAGTTTATTCGTTAGCCCAGTCATTTTACGGAGTTTTGTTAAGCGGAGTAGGGAGTAATTATTAATTGGACTTTTAAACTATAACCGGCACCATTTAGTGACAAAAAGTCTTAAAACATATTTTAAAAAATTCACTGCGCAAAATTGTGCGTCCCAGAAGGCATTTAAATTAATAATATTAATACCAATGCACTCATTTGACTTAGATTTAACAATATAAATTATTTTTGAGCAATAAAATAGGCATTGAAATTTAAAAAAATGTGGTATGCATTAGAAAATAAGAATGTATTTTTCAAAACCTTCTAAGTAGACAAAAATATTTACATCATGTTTGAAGTATGTATAATGGTAAAACCTTTAATATGTACAAAAAAAATTTACCATTAGGTTTTTTAGAACGAGATGATAGCTAAATTTTAAAATGGGAACTGTTGCTGACGTAATTTTTTTTTTATTTTGGTACATCCAATATGTACCAAAATAAAAAAAAAAATCTCTTCAATATAATACCGAAAAAAAATCTATTATTAATTAGTCCCGGCTCACACCGTAAAATGACTGGGCTACGTGACAAAATATGAATTCCAGTTAGTACTTGGAAAACAACATTTGTATTCGATTGTGGTTTGATAACCCGGTTGGTGTCATAGTTATCATATCACACCGGACTGTCAAACCCAGGAGGGGTCATGGTTCTTAACGTGTTTGCGTCCTTAATCCTTAGGCTGCGTTTCCACCAGAGATGTGCGAGGTTGCAAGGCAGTGAGCGAGAAAAAATTGACCAATGAGATTGCTTCAACTTCCCAATGACGTGATCAAGCGACCGCGCTATTGGCGGATTGTTTCCTCGCTCACCGCCTCGCTACCTCGCACATCTCTGGTGGAAAAGCACCCTTATTGTATGGTATCCATATAAATAAAAGCCTATAATAGTATCTTATGTTTAAACCATAAACTGATGTATGTGTCTCTGAGAGCTTTATTTATTTATTAACTTACAAAGCCTGATGATAATTATACAACTTTAAAAATCAAAACAACCATTATTATTTTATTTTTTTCATTACAATAGAACAAAAAGTCTGCAATACAAAAAGTTGCACTGACCTCGGCTGTTGACGACACGGCTTTGACTACTTAAATAGGGACTAGCCACGCGTGTAATTCTACTAACAAACATTTCTGCCACTTTTTGCGGGGGGCGAGGTAACACGAAATCCGCAACTTTGGATTGTATTCCCCATAACTTTAGATTCTAATTTTGAACGTTAAAAATCATGAAAAGAAGTCACGTGTGAACCCCAAACGTTCTAAGATCGAAATTATTGTTCCGCA
Source organism: Agonopterix arenella (assembly GCA_927399405.1). Taxonomy (NCBI): domain Eukaryota; kingdom Metazoa; phylum Arthropoda; class Insecta; order Lepidoptera; family Depressariidae; genus Agonopterix; species Agonopterix arenella. Next base: position 2,930,905 of record OV656692.1, read on the forward strand.
ATTATAGGTTATCTCGTTTAGTGATAAGGTATAAAATTGAATGTAAATGCACATGATCAATTAATCTTATACCGTGGCAGAAGGGAAATGCTACCGCAAGGCTAGTCCTTATAATAAATAGTCAAAGCGACACGGGCCTGTCTTAATTGTGACGTAACCAGATTTTTTTCCTTCTATGAGCGATTTTAATTTAAACAAGAAAATAACGAAAACTCTTCTATTACGTTAGGACATTCAATTAATACTAGTATAGCACTCAGATCGGGCGAGGCCGGTGCCACAGTCAGCAAAAAATTTTAAGTCCCAATAAAAATCGATATGAACCACCAGGCGGAGGACATTCGCCTTTTGGTGGCTTTTTCCGATTCAGTTTGCATAGAATGTGCAGCGATCTATTAAATATTTCGCAGAACTATGAAAAAAAAAGATTTTATTGTCTAAAACAATGTCAAATTGACAAATTCACAAAATGGCTACCTATCTTGCGTAATGTGCGGGTTGTTTGTAGTTTTCGTTCAATTTCGTGCCGATTTAGTGATGTTCTGGAGTTTTTGTTGTTCTCTTACCAATGTTTAGATTACAGGAATAGTAAGGATACTGGAATTTCACTCGATCGGTGCGGGATTGAACGAAAACTACCTTTCAAAACAATAATATCCATCGGTATGAGTAGATATAAGTATGTATGTATAGTATAGGTTGAATTATTGTCGGTGAAACATAGATGGCGCTAGCTGGCCTTCAATTTGACATAAGGTGGATGCATAATGTTGCCACGAGTGGGTTCTCTTTCCTAATATACTTATATTACTCTTTGTAAACCACCTCCTTGATCAGCGCCCGCGGCATGACGGCGCGATAAAGCGCTATCGCGCCCTATCTCTCTTTCTTTTTGCGCGCGAACGAACGAGTTAGCAGGCGCGATAAAACGTTTACCGAGGCGTCATGCCGCGGGCGCTGGAGTGCAATTCTCTAAGCGCAAACATAGGATGAAACATCGGCGAGCTGTCAATTCGGTATGTGTTGTGTCAAACTTAATAATAATGAAATCTTCGACGATCTGAAGGATGCAAGAAGGATGTTGGAGCAATGAATTGCACTCCTGGGCTGCAGTCTTCAGAGTCCAAATAGCCCACTTCTGTAGGAGATGTCACCACAAGAAGAAGGATGGAAGATACTTAAATTTTTTAGATAAGAATGAGAGAGAAATTTAAATGTCTACGTTCGAATAGTGCCCATACATTTAAAGAATCAGCAGTCGTTATCAACGATTCACCTCTCCCAAGAACAATAAAAAGGAATCGACCTGCAAATTGCTGACAAACGAGACAAAAAAGCTCGTTAGAGAAAAGGGCCAAATGGAGATAATCGTAAATTTGCACTTCGCACCTTCTTCGACAAGGGTGTGAAATCTATTTATATTTTTGCGCTTACTAAAAAACGTGCCCCAGAGTTTTTACAACGTATTTTTACAGTATGGATAGTTAAGTTTAAGAAGTAAATGACTTTTTTTTGTTAAAATTAAGTGTTTCTTTCATTTCAGGTAAAGGATTGTGGAGATTGACCAAATCAAACATATAAAGTATAGATCGAAGGTAAGGTTTGTCAAAGTGTTTACTGTAATGTGGATACTACATTCTATCATAATTGAAGCCCGCGCCGGGGTTATTCGACGTTCCAAATTTATTTCAAATAAAAACCAGCCAGCAAGCTATGGCTATACCACCTCCTTACAGTACACCTAGCTATTCAAGCGTGACGCCAAAAATGATTATAATTTAGATTTTGAATTTGTTTTTTTTTAACTTTTTTTGTCACACTGCTGGGCAAAGGTCTCCCCCAAACCCTTACACGTCTCTCTGTTTAGTGCTACATTCCGCCACTCATTGCAGTAGGGTGACGATGGATGCCCACCACTTTAACAGTGTGCATTCTGCAAACATGCCCAGCCCAGTTCCACTTTAGTTTTGTTTTGCCATTTTGCTGACTTTTCCCCTATGTCAGATTGGACCGCAGTGTTGTGTTCCGGATACGGTCTGTCCTTTTTACACCGATTTTGAATATGTATCAGGGCCCTAAAAAAAGAAATTAAAAAAAAAATACTCATTTATTTCGGACCAAAAAAAGAAAATCCATAATTTTGTTAATAGGTTGATTAGTAACAATGTTTACTTAAAATTATGTTAGTGTATGTTAATTAGGTATCGACAATAATATTATATTCGTTATAAAGAACGAAAAGGCGTGATATGGCCGTATCACGCATAAAGGCATAACCAGGCCATAAGGACGACAAGTATTACAGGAAGTACTCATAGATTTTTTTTTTGGTACAATTCAAGGTAAAGGGTTAAAAATCCCATACAACCGATGTCTGTAATAAAATTCTCTTACTTATAGCAATTAAAACGTTAGTGTTCTACGTTTTGACGCTTCTTTGGAGTTTTTGGAGACAATCGAAAGACGCAGGAAACGCAGAGAAGCCCACAGAAAAGAGGTGAACCGACCGCTTTGCCGCGCTACAAATCACGGAACACTTTTCCTGTTTAAGACCCATACACCATCATATTTCACTGAACTGTATATTGTTCACTTGCACGACACTTTGTTACGCAAAAAAACACCAATTTTACGAACCAAAACTCACTATAAACAATAAAAATTCAATACAATATGAGGACTCCAAACGTAGCTAACAAATAACCGCCAAAAACTCCTACTCATAGATATTAGTACTTACTATCTCTATGCATAATTTACGAATCTAAAAAAACAAAAAACTTGACGAAAAAACGCTACACAAACTTTTTTGTTTTTCTTGTTCGGAGAAAAAAGTGACAGAAAGAAGGCGCGCTAATAAGCATTATTATTTATGGTTTTATCGTACCTATAGGCAGGGCTGCCAGATTGTATAATTAGATACAAAAACTGTATAATTAGGTGTCTGTTTGTATCCTCTATGTATCCTGGACTCTCATGTATAATTGGATACAAAACAAACTAATAATTTGTTGAACTGAAAAACTCTGGTTAAGGTGGTTGCAGAGGGGTCAATTTTATACAAAACTTTGACGCACAATACGCGTAGACGGTATTAATATAAGTAACTTTGTATATATGGAAAAACAGTTTAGAAAATCTAGATGCCGCGTCACAAATAAAATTTGCAATATATAAAATAATTACGAAGATATAAAGCTTTGAAATATTTCATACAAAATTTTAAAAGCTTTATATCTTCGTAATTATTTTATAAATTGCAAATGTTATTTATTACGTGGCAACTAGATTTTCTAAACTATTTCTCCATATATAAAATATTACTTTTATTAATTCCGTCTACGCGTATTGTGCGTCAAACTTTTGTATGGACTGAAACCACCTTAAGTCGGAAAATCGTAGAAGAGTAACATAAAAGCCGCTATACTCAGTCACTTTACGATTTTATTGAGCGAGAACGCTTTAATTTCATTCAAGTTTTGAAAAATATTGTCTCTCTCCGTTCAACTGAGGCCCAAATAAATGGCGCAAAGTTGATAAAAAAATCACTAAAGTTCAAATTGCGTGATTATTAATAATCAGAAAAAACTGTTTTTTTCTGAGTTTTTTGCACCTGTATGTATCCTGCGAGGAAATTTTGTATAATTTTAGGAACATGGTTGAATAATTACAAAAAATCTACTGGTAGCCCTGCCTATAGGTACGGGTAAAATGGAGGGTTAACTTTACTCTTATTATTATTGTTAAATAGCGAAGGAAGGTATTAGGCAGTTTTCCTTTTTATTAATGTATTCCGGGCCAATGCAAGGGTCGGTATGGATTTCCTGTCAGCTAGAGTATCTGGGGTGGAACAGAAATATTATATTGTACTTAATACAAAAGATCTTAGACCCTCAAATTTCTTATTTGTTTTTTTTTATACCTACATTGCTTTAATAATGTTAGGTACCTCTTATGTATGTTACCAAAGCAATGTGCATAATTCATGCCTTATTGAGTCAAAATTAATGTACCTACTTACCATCAGTTTAAAATAACAATGTGCATGAGTGGTGCATGACCTTGAAGGGGCGTTGGATAACTTCACGGACTATGAGAAAGGAATGTAGACTTTATGTAAAGGAAACAATCATTTGAATGACAAGTGTGAAGTTCGTGTGATTGAGTGACGTCACATTTTCGAGCGAGGTCATGCACATTGTTATTTGAAACTAATAGTAAAGCATGAAACATACACGCAATGCTGCTAAAAAATATTTGCATAGAAGAAGGAACACAACCGCAATTAATTATACAGGGTGTAAACTGAAGGGAGTAGGACCAACGGCGAAAGCGCGAATAAAAAAATCTGCTATCCTGATGATTTTTTCGCGAGTTTCATGTTGGTCCCATAGTAAAAGTGGTTCAGTTTGATGGTCTAACATCCCTTTGAGTATGTAACGCATCCATGTTATTATATAAGGTCTAACAAAATTAGGTGAAACTATTTTAAGGGGATGATCAGACCATCAAACTGAACAACTTTCTCTATGGGACCAATATCGAAATCGCGAAAAAAAAATCAGCTCTTCCATACAAACCTACTCGACCTAAATGTATGGGACAGTAGATCTTTTTTTCGCGATTTTAATATTGGTCCCATAGAGAAAGTTGTTCAGTTTGATGGTCTGATCATCCCCTAAAAATAGTTTCACCTAATTTTGTTAGACCTTATATACGTTGATACCTATTATTTACTTATCTACTGTAGAACTTTGTTAGCTGTAAATAAGAATCTAGGTAAAAACGAAACAGAAAACAAAATGCCTTGTGTTTTTCCAACATGACTCTTCTTTTCCAAAGCGGTTTTTTTCATTATTTTCCAATCTATATGAAATCGGAGGAGTTGAAAAGATCGGGCCTAAACATATGCCCCAATAATTATGTTTTATTCTTCTTCTTGTGGTGCCATCTCCTATCGGAGGTTGGCTATCAATAGGGCTATTCGGACCCTGGAGACTGCAGCCCTGAACAGTGAGGTTGTGTCCACATCGAACCATTCACACATGTTTTTCAGCCAGGACGGCCTTCTTCTACTAGGCATTCGTCTTCCCAAAATTTTCCCCTGCAGAATAATTTGGAGAAGTTGGTATTTCTCACTTCTCATAATGTGACCGAGGTACTGTAATTTCCGAGTTTTCATCGTTTTTAGGATTTCTACTCTCTTGTTCATCCTCTGCAGGACCACCTCGTTGCTAATTCTGTCCGTCCATGATATCTTCAACATCCTCCTGTACACATCTCAAAAGCCTCAAGTCGTTTGCACATGGTTTGAGTGAGTGTCCAACATTCAACACCATACAGGAGGATGGATAATCCGTAGCACCTTACAAGACGGACACGGGTGGAGATCTTGAGAGAGCGGTTACATAGCAATTGGTTCATCCTCAAAAATGTATTCCTCGCCTGCTCTATGCGACACCTAATCTCAATGCTGTGGTCTTCTTGATCAGTCACACGAAAACCGAGGTACCTGTAAGAGTGAACCCTTTCCAGTGGCTGATGTTGAACGTAGAGTGCAATACTGCTATTTACTTTCAGACGGCCGACCATCATGAATTTAGCCTTCTTTATATTTATGTTGAGACCATAATGTGCACTGACAGTCGTCACACGATTCAGCAGATACTGCAGCTCCTTTGACAACTCTCAAATAAATCGTATGATACCTATCGGTTAATGCCAATAGGTATATTGGAATTGGAATTTGCCTTATAATAAAATGATTAATCAAGTTTTCAAAGAAATGGCGCATGCTATTAAAAAACTCGTTTTTTGAGTCATATACTTGCAAACTTGGGTGTAAACTTAATTGCGTTACATACTTATGTGGGTGCTTCGAACCATCAAACTGAACAACTTTGACCACGGGACCAAATTTAAAATAGCGAAAAAAAAAACTGTTTTCATACATTTTTGTAGTATATTGACATTTACTATTGAATAGCAATTTTTTTTCGCAATTTCGTTATTGACTCCATGAAGGTGTTCAGTTTGATGGAATGGAAGCACCCTGTTCGATATACCTACGTAACGCATTAAATTTGACACTCTGTATAAAACAATACCTGTCACTTTTGTTTATGTGTTTTGTACGTCACGTTTTGCAATGAATCGTAAATAACGAGATAATTATTTGAAAGTAAATTTTTGTCTACATGGAAAGGCACTAAAGCGCTTGTCGCTTACAACGTTTTTCTTCGAATCAGTATTGTGTTAACGGCGGTTATGTTATTAAAGACATAAGCGATATGTAACACTGGGAACAGTTTTACGTGTAAGGCTGCGTTCAGACGACCCGGGCCCGCTCCGCGCTCTCCCAGCGTTCGCCGCGCGGCCTGAAAAGGGTGCGGCGTGCGGCGCGGATGCTCCCCCAAAATACAATACAAAATTTATTATCGTGTCATAAGACTCAAATTGCAAGCAACGCATTTTTAGGCCGCGGGGTGTAGCCCAGTCATTTTACGGAGTTTTGTTAGGCGGGGTTGGGAGTAATTACTAATTGGACTTTTAAACTCTAACCGGAACGATTTAGTGACAAAAGGACTATCTTAAAGCATATTAAAAAAAAATCGCTACGCAACATAGAAATCAAAATTATGTGTCCGAGAAGGATTTTAAATTATTAATATTAATACCAATGCACTCATTTGACTAAGATTTAACAATATAAATTATCTTTGAGCAATAAAATTAATTATCTTTGAGCAATGAAATTTAAAAAATTAGGTATTTATTAGAAAATACGAATGTATTTTTCAAAATCATCTAAGTAGACAAAAATATTCACACCATGTTTGTAGTAATATGTGCAAAAAAAAATTCTATCAGGTTTTTTTATAACGAGATAATAGCTAAGTTTTAAAATTGGAACTGTTGCTGACGTGATTTTTTTTAACGTTGGTACATTTCTATGCTCAAATTGGCTCTTCAATATTATACCGAAAAAAAATGTCAATTAGTAATTAGTCCCGGCTCAAACCGTAAAATGACTGGGCTAGTGAGCGCGGGGAGAGCGCGTGGCGGGCGCAGGTCGTCTGTACACGGCCTAATTGACTCTTTTACATTTGTCATTTTGTAATGGATCGATTACGTATACCGACATAAGTCAAGCTGTCGTTCGATAATATTCAGTTTAGCAATTAACCTCAAATAACATACTTATCACTTTTCACTTCAATTAAAAGTTAATTCATACATATTATTTATGATGAAGTCTATGATATCGTACCGTCTTGAGCGATTTGTCAAAACGGCTCTAACGGCTGTTAAGAGCAGTACCGCGATTAGCGCAATACCAAATGTGTCAAAAGTTATGGTTCGTACGTAGTCCAATAAAAGTTCAATCACCGAATATTTACCGTGATTGCAGCTGGTGTCTGTCGTGGCTTATAAAAAGCAAAAAATAATTTGTCGAAAACTTTTTCTGAACATCGGAAACAAATTGAATAATGCGGTCGTTTTTCGCCCGGTTTCGGTCAGACAAAAGTTCATATCTCGAAAACAAAATAATAAATGAGATGTCGAAAAAATAAAAATAAACCTTAGGATATGACTTTGGGCTATATTATTATAGAAGCAACATGCTGGCTAGGTCTGCTCGATGTTCGACCGAGGTAAAAGTTACGCTTTTTAAAACATACTGCCAATCCTTTTACTCTAGCAGCCTATTGGTTAAGTATACGCAACGAGCCTATGCTTTGCGTGTCCAATATAACAACGCCTTCAGGATGCTGTTGAGGCTCCCACGCTTCTGCAGCGCGTCGACCATGTTCGCGGAAATGCGTACTGATGGCTTCCACGGGATCATGCGGAAGAAGACGGCCTCTCTGCTGGGCAGGACTCGGGGGAGCACCAACACCATTCTGAAGGCTATTGCTGATAAATTTGACTGTCCCATTCTGGCTCACTGGGTCAAACTGGTGAACAGAGTGGGTACTATATTTATATAGTAGTAATAATTGACATTGTTTTTATGTAATTTTATTCTGAATTGTGTTCGTGTTTCTATCCTACCTCTTAACTTATATGGGCGAAAGTCTGTTCATTTGACAGATTCATTTTTAATGTACCTGTCGAAGACACGAGATCTGTGAATTTTTATATAAGGTCTTACAAAATTAGCTGAAACTATTTTAAGGGGATGATCAAACCATCAAACTGAACAATTTTATCTATGGGACAAATATCGAAATCGCGAAAAAAAAAATCTGCTGTCCCATACAAAACTTTAACTTTAACTCGACTCAAATATATCGGATAACTGATCTTTTTTCGCGATTTCGATATTGGCCTCATAGAGAAAGTTGTTCAATTTAATGGTCTGATCATCCCCTTAAAATAGTTTCCGCTAATTTTGTTAGACCTTGTATAAAAGTTATTTACAAGCTACGTTTTATTTTATTTCAGTTCACAAATTAGTACTAAAAGGTCACGATTTACGTAAATTAAGTCGTGGAAAATGTAGGTAATGCAAAATTTCCGTTGTTTCTGCCCCCCTGTGTAGAGCTGAGCTGGCTTTGTTAATATAGTTGAATAATTAAATTACTCCTGTCTACTGAAACTTGAAACTATATTATTATACGTACCGTTTTACGTAGAACATAAAGTGGACACGCTAAATTTATATTCAGCAAGTATTTTCAAAATAAAATCTGGATCTTTTTGCATTTACCTAATTGCAAGCGATGACGACGTCTAGGTTTAAATCTTTCCCAGAACAACATTTTGATAGTAAGTTCTATGTACAGGGTGAAATTGATATCATTAGCTCCTCCTCTCCTCCTTTTTAACTAAGCGTCTACAAAATACCCATCAAACTGAACAACTTTTACTATGGGAGCAAACCCATCGGAGCAAAAAAGAAAATCAGTTGTTCCATACTAAACTGAAATGCCTATTCGACTCAAATGTATGCAACAGCAGATTTTTTGTCTCCTTTAGCTTTAGACCATCAAACTGAACAACTTTAAGTATGGAGCCAACATCGAAATCGCGAATAAAAATCTGCTGTTTCATAGAAAACGACAGTGGTGACTCTACCATAATAATTATTATGTACATATGGAATAGTTTTTTATTTTCAATGTTATTGGTCCCTTACTGAAAGTTGTTCAGTTTGCATTTAAGTTTACACCCTGTATTGTCTGGTGGTAAGGAACACTGTGTATGAGTCAGACTCACACTTGGCCGGCTTGAACTTTTAACAACAGCATGTTACGTACCTATGGGAATTAGCAAGATGCAGCAATGCAGGCAGGCATGTAAGTAATACCTTTCACTTTGCCGAGTGTCGTGGATTAAGGAAAGTGGTCCCTTAAAATTCATAGCACGCTTCAAATGATATGGGCCTAAGTTACGGCACGTTTACACCGGTCCAGTACAAGATACCGCTTCTTTATTGTCCTTCGGAATCAAATCGGGAATTATCATACCTGGAGCTGGGAGACCATAGTCAAAATAGTTTATTGCTTCATGTGGTTACATAAGGTGAACAAATTTAAAAATAAGGTACACATGAACCCTGTAAGGGCACTGTAAAATTTTACTAATTATTAACATGAAATAGTATCTACTTATATAGATTTAAATAATGATTTGCCTGATAAGATATATAATATCTTCTTCTTCTTTTACCGAGTCGATGGTAAATCAAGCCGGGCTCTCATTATACTCAATGATTTATTGCGTTTCAAAATGGTATATACAATAGGTGTTGTAATCTTAATAATAGTACAACATTGTGAACCCTGTTATGTAGGTAAGGCACAGCAATTTTATAAGAAAGTTTTTTTTATTAGGGTATGTAGCGACGAAATCGCTTTAATACTGACATACTTCAGTTCTCACTTGCCTTAAAAATTGTACTCGTCGATCGTGAAGCTAAAAGGGTCCAGTGAGCAGTTCTAATTTTCGAGATATTTTAAGTTTTTATCAAGACAGGAGAACAGAATTATTTGGTATGGAATTGCAATCTTTTATCATTTTTACTTTTTTTTATTTAAATCTAAGTTTAATGCATTGTTTTTATATTTATTATCAAGTAACAATTCTAGTTTCCGAAACTCATTACTGTAATGGCTTGGATGACCACATTTTATCGAACTAATATCAATCGGAATGTTTTACAACAGTCATGTACAGTACTAGCTTTACATTACTAGACATACTTGTTGTACAAATGTAAACAAACCACATAACTGCACCATTAAATGTTCATATTGGATCCATTTTTCTTGTATACGAGCTATGACAGAAGAAAGTGAATATTTTACGATGGTTTACTATATAAACCTAGTTACGTAGTTGTTTTGTTATACGCACATAGCGTGTTATGTACTAATTGAGTTGTAAAATATGATACGCTTCAAATAAGAATGTTGTTAAACTTTTCTCAGAAAAGAAATTTGTTATAAAAAACGATGTAATCTATACAGGGGTGCCCATACATATAGAGTGCACAAACGAAAGAGAGTGAAACTAGGTACAAATACCTAACCTAACAATAAAAATCTAAATTTTATTTTATTTTTCTATGAAGTACTTAATAAAAATCTGGGGTTGTAAATTTCTGCACCCTGTATATACAGGGTATAACAAAACTCCCTAGTTATACTTAAAATTAATTCTAAACAAATAATTCTAAATAATTCAAATAAAAATAATGCGAAACAATTAAAAAACATTTAAAAAAACAAGAAGGCACATCGTAGTCCTGTTTGGCTTTCAATTTATCGAAACATTACGGATTGTTATGTTTTATGTTTGTAGTTATAATCGTTAAAACCGCCGAAAGTGGCCACTTTTGGCGGTTTTAAAGATAATAACTACAAACATTATAAAAACAAATCCGCAGTGACCCGATAAATTGAAAATCAGCAATGACTACAATGTGACATTCTTGTTTTTTTGGAAATGTTGTTTAATTGTTAAGAAATAAAAAAAATAAGATTTGGGGCAGCACAATAGGCTCGGTGCAACCTTAAGACTTGGGTTTTTATATTAGTAATTTCGTATCCTACAACAATATCAAAACGGCAATCGGTAATCTTTTTTGTAATTAAAAAGTCCCGGGGCTAAAGTAATAATAAATCTGTCAGCTGGACGGTGTCTGTTCGTTGAAAATACTTGCACAATAATTATTTGGGGAGATTAATGATTAACTGATACCTACTTAAAATGAATTTACATAAATTATTCGAATAAAAAAAAACTAGCGGTTCGGTAATAATTCAGTTAGTTGTCGTTCGGTACACGAGTGTTTTGCCGTTCGGTACACGAGTGTTTTGTCGTTCGGTACACGAGTGTTTCATTGACATCATAGTTATCTTAATATGTTCGTTGTGCATGTATTAAAGAAAAACATTGGGTTTAATCAAATTAAGCCTGATGCCGAGCAGAGGTTGAGGCTGAGGTTTTTGTTTGCCGATGCTTGAGCCGATTGTGATGATAAAGGATGGAAAGCCATCCTTTATCATCACAATCGGCTCTCACAATCAGAAGATAATTTGCGTATCTACTTAAAGTTTTCAAAAATACGATATCGGCGGTACCTTTGTATTCAGGTCTGCACATACTAGTGGTAGTGGCTCATTTACCCTATTATTTCAAAATGTATGAAGCGCGAGAATATCAGTGTGTAGATTTTCACAGAATGTTATGGTTTGCATTAATTTGTACCTTGAATCTTAGCGGCTATACATGCATTTTCCTTTCCATACCCGAAAACCTTTCAGGCATCAGCCTACTATCAGTAGGTAACCCTATACAACGTGTTAATGAATAAGCCCAAAACCTCATACACCCCAACTGATTTATAACAAAATAATTAGAATGAAATAATAATTTCCTACTATCAAATAGTTAAAATTTAAAGCTATTCGCATTTTAAGTTTTGAGGCAAAAATGATTTGTTATCATTTCAGCAATGAATGAAAGCGCTAACATACTCATGGATACGTTTTAATAATCTTGTTTTGATAATAAGTAGGGTTAGTATGCCCTTGGGGTGGGTTGACATCGGGTTCAGTAATTTTAAAATTTTACAAACCAATTATAAAAATTACCTATGTTGAAACCATGATATATTTTTGATTCTGCTCTCGATTCTAAACAAACTACTTTCTAGTTTTGCGTTAATTCATTAACACGTTGTATATTCATCAATGGCACGGCCAGGGCTATCGATCTTCACTAGTTTCAGCGAGGAACCAGATGAGGTAAATGACCCAATTTTTTGGCCTAATAAAACTTGACTGACTGAGGAACCTTCCAGGTTTGGGGCTTGCAACCCATGCAGGTTGTGATCTCCAAAGGGGTCTCTTTCGATGCGTAATCATTTCGATCGGGAACCTGATGATGTAATTTTGGGTCAAAATAGTGGTACGGTACCCGAAAAAAAACATGGTTCTTCCAGGATATAAGATGGCAACCAACTATATTCCTGTGCTCCTAAGTGTTATCTATCGCTGCAGTATACGTCTGATGAGGAACCGAGAGAGGTAAGAAATAATGCATCGGGAGCTTAGTCTATTAGTGATATAATCATGGAGAAATGAAAGGGAGCGGAGGTGCGGCAAGGCAGTGAGGTCAGTCGTCATTTGATGAGGTCGTGACGTCACAGTGGGCGTGGTGGCCTATGCTGCTCAGTTCGAATCGGACCGCCATTGTTTTCGTACGTAATTATTTTGTTTGCTGAGAGGTCTTTTGTCAATAAAATACATCTAGAACGATGAAGTGCGCTGTTCCTGGACGTAAAAAATTGTTTAGGATCACAGACAAAGCTTGCAGATGGCATAACTTTTCATAGGTAGGTCCAATTTAATTTAATAAGAGTTGTTTTTGAAAATAATTCGCGAATTAGACGGTTAGTTTGATAATAGCGGCGAGTAGAGTAGTCTTTTCTTCGTGGATAAAAAAGAATAGAATTTAGAAGCGCATTGTACATGGTATCAATTTAGAAGAAACAAGGCTATTCGACTTAATGGCTTTCTTTCAAGATTTAACGACATGATGTTTTAAAGGATCTAATAAGCTGAGATATTTTTACTGTAATTTATTGTACATTCTTAGGTACAATTGTTAGCGACTTCGTCTGCCATACATACCCGTCAGGTATGTAGGTATTTAATGGTTAAATCGAGATTCAACAATATCATTATTTGCCTGTACTGTCCGACTACTGGACGCATGCCTTTATCTCGCTTCATCATCATTATTAGCCTATAATACGTCCCATTGCAGACCTAGCCTCAAGGAGGGTGTATGGGCTTTACGTTAGTCCACCACGCGTGTCCAATGCAGATTGGTAGACTTCACATATGCATTAGAATTAGAAATTCAGTAAATTATGCAGTTTTTCTCTCGATATTTACCTTCTGTGGGGATTTTTGCATACATTTTTATGCTGACTTCGGATTTCTATTCTTCTTTTTAGCGGCAAAAGCGGCGGATTGGGCAGAGACCTGGTGGCAAAGTTTTCTCAGACCGCCTTACGGCCTCTGACGTGGTTTTTATGTAACGACTACTACCACCAGAGGTAGTAGCCGGGACCAACGGCTTAAAATGCCATCCGAAGCACGGAATCATTTTTCTTTTTCAGACAATCAGTTGATTCAGCCTGCAATGTCCTAACCAACTAGGGAAAAACGCACAAAGTGACATATCACTAGGTGTCCCCCGTGGGAATCGAACCCACGACCTCCGTGTCGAGAGCCCAATGCTCTTAACCATTAGACCACGGAGGAGGGTCTCTATTGAATGTCCAGTTCTCTACTCTACTCTCTATTACGGCTAAACTATTACTCAGTTTTTAATTGCATTTTAATTCATCAATATACAGTGCCTATACCCATCAACTGAATATGAATCAGGCCATAGATCCGAAGATAAAACCATAACAGACAGGCTTACAAATGGGTCTAGATAGAATAGAAAGTGTAGTGACAAAACAATGGTCCATTTTAGCTGCACTTTCACTAAGCTAGGCTGAAACAAAGGCTGTGCAAGTCGGTAATGTTACCTACAATGTTGAGAGGACAATACCCGACTAAGGTGAATCATATTTGTTCGATTACAGTAAATGGTTAACGAAAAGTTACAACGCCATTCAGAAGTATGGGACCAGCATCCGAAGCACGGAGACGCTCGAGATAAAATACCATTAAATGTGAAAAAATAGGATTCTTCAAAGCGTTATATATCATGAAGTACTAACAGTAGAAGTATGCTTATAAATGGAGTATATGCTTATAAATGTTGTTATAGCTGATATAGAGCATGTTGTTATATCGAGCATGTTTTTCTCTTTTCCGTTAATAGTCTTTTTATGCAGTCGGGTTTTTGGTTTTCTTAATAATTTAGTGTAGAAATTGTAGCATAAAAGTTCTATAATTTAATATTTGGAATTGTCTGTTCACTAGCTTTCCATCGAGCTGTTTAGGCTGTAGGGCGTGCCAGTGAAATACATACATACATACGCTCGAAAAACATAACCCTCCTTCTGGCGCAGTCGGGTAAAAAACGCTCATATTGTCTCGGTTTGACGGGGCTAGTATCGGGAGTACTATATCAGGGCTTTCTCTTAAACAATAAAGAAAATAAACAACGAACATTTTAAACAATAACACTTAAAATAGCTCTTTAATAGCCATACCCTTGAGATTTAATTATGGAAACAATAAAACAGATTTTAATTCCAAAAACAGTAATATTCGGTCTCGTGGGAGAGAACATTATGGGGTGTGATTACAAAACTCCATTTTGACCGAGAAACTCATTTGTACAGTCGAATACAATAGGTTTCCAACAAATGAATGTTGACTATAAGCTAGGGTTGCCACTTGCCGTCCGCAAATATTGAAAAACCGGTATTTGAATTTGGAAATACCAGGAAATTTTGGTTTAAAAAAAGTGGACACAGTATAAGAGCAGTATTTAATAGTAAAACTCAATGAAAACAGGGTCTCAACTGTCTCAACTCAAATAATTTTTATTTGTGAAAGTTCTTACTGATCTGCAGTTAAATTATAAAACAGAAAATTAAAGAAAATTAATGATTTTGGAAGAAATGAAATAAATAAAGGAATTAATAGGTGACTAGGATAATTAATTCACAAAAATAATACAGCAAACAAACAAAGACAAAAAAAACATACAAAGTAAACAAAACTAACAACCATCTAATCGAATAGCCCACCCCGGGTCGAGCTTTTGTCAAACTTACCCATTATGCTCGCAGCATTGCCACGTTCGACGTCCAATGAGATACGCTGGACGAAAATGGACACGGGGCACCGGAGTCCAAGCCCCGCTCCCACAGCCTGCGACCCAAGTCCCCGGCAAAAACTTTGGCTTCGGCAGCCTAAGGACCTGCCGTTTCTACTGCAATAGACACAAAAAATTCTTGTAGTAATATCATTTTAATTCCTTCCAATGATTGAAGGAATGAATTATTAAATCATAAATTAAATAATACGTGTGTATATATAAAATAAAAAAAAACAGGACCTTACACTTTACAAACCAAGGACGGATATCCTAGCTAGGACACGCTAAAAACCAGAGCATGTCCTGGTAAAACAGGATGGTTGGCAACCCTGCTATAAGCTGCTGTGGCTATGGGCTTTGTTTGTAAAAGGTGCTTGTGAATGAACGTAAATCACGAAAACTGTTTCTCCTTAGTCGATAACTTAACAACATTTATTGAAGCCGAATTCATTATAAATATTTTTCGCGAAAATTAATTCAGAGTTTTCACAAAAATGCCTTTGAAAAGTAAGAAAGTGAAAAAAATGCTTTGCATGCCTTAAACATGTATTTAGGTTGAGTGAAAAATAGAAAAGAAAAAAGAAAACCTTTGTAAGTTAAAAAAAGTTAAATTTAAGTATCAAAACATGTTCAGTTTGCAATTATGAAGAATGGGTTTCACGTTTCAAAAATCTACAAAAATTGTATGCCTAACGGCGCGAGCATAGACTTTGTCACAGAAATTATAAAGCATTCATTTTTTTAAAGCTCATTCGATCACATTAAATATAATACCGAAGTAATTTAACTTATGCAAGAAGCGATAAAGATGAAACTAGTTAATAAAACTGCAAGAAACTCCTTACCTCCAAGCAAATTAACTCAAAAGTTTCCTAAGAAAAGATTATGGCAGGAGCAAAGAAAGAAGAAAAAGATACTAGGTACTTTAAAATGTGACTAGATAATTTGTGTGACAATGTCCAAGATATTTATTTATTTTATTTATTTATTTATAGATATTCTTCTTCGTGTCATGAACATATATCTAGATAAGTTATAATGATAACCTGTAAGATCCAACTGCAAGGCTTATGCCTGCCAAGTAGATTTGTGATAGTGTACCAAGCTGCTGCTAAAAAAGTATAGCTCAGTCATTTTACGGTTTGAGCCGGGACTAATTAGTAATTGACATTTTTTTTCGGTATAATATTGAAGAGCCAATTTGAGCCTAGAAATGTACCAAAATTTAAAAAAAATCACGTCAGCAACAGTTCCAATTTTAAAATTTAGCTATAATCTCGTTCTAAAAAACCTGATGGTAAATTTTTTTTGCACATATTTAAGGCTTTACCATTATACACACTACCAAAATGGTGTAAATATTGACTTAGAAGCTTTTGAAAAATACATTCGTATTTTCTAATAAATACCTCATTTTTTAAATTTCAATGTCTATTTTAATGCTCAAAAATAATTTATATTGTTAAATCTGAGTCAAATGAGTTGGTATTAATATTAATAAATTAAAATCCTTCTGGGACACATAATTTTGATTTCTATGTTGCGTAGCGATTTTTTTAAATATGCTTTCAGATAGTCCTTTTGTCACTTAATGGTTTTTTTTTTTTTTTTTTTTTGACATGAAATGACTATTACAGCTTTGCTCCGGGAGCAACTACTTCTTTTTACTGCGGGCTATTGGGGGGGACCACGAAAGGTCACCGAGCCAATTGAATGAACTTAAGCAACCGACCTAGGGGCACCCAGAGGGGTACGGACCTCGGCCTAGGACGTTGCTGGGGCTACGCGGCGGATTGTGTAGCTGGGATAGGTGAGAAGCGGCCTGGGATTGGCCTATAGCGTCTGTAGGCGCCAGAATTGAAGGGAGTGTGCAGTGGTCGCGGCTGTCTCCGCCGGCGGGGACGTCGATTACTGTGTCGGCGTGTTGTTGTCGTGTGTTGTGAGTTTGCGATTGTTAGTCGTGTCTGTTGGGACACTTAATGGTTCCGGTTACAGTTTAAAAGTGCAATTAGTAATTACTCCCTACCCCGCCTAACAAAACTCCGTAAAATGACTGGGCTAAGTAATGAGTTGTAAAAAACACTTATCCCAATTTATAACCAACTAGTTGGTGCCCGCGACTTTATCTTTATAAGTTGTAGCCTATGTGTTATTCTGATTTATAAGCTATATTATTGTAAAGTTTCATTAAAATCCATTCTGTAGTTTTTACGTGAAAGAGTAACAAACATCCATCCATGTCAGTAAGATTTATAACTTGCTACTTTTTTGCATTCGGTGGCGCTATAACTCCTCCTTCCTTTCGGTTTTTCTTCGCGATTTCCTTGTTTCTCCCGTTACAAATGTTCATCAGTTGTTCATTTTCATAATCTGAACCACCGCTGATTTGATCACTTTATCCAGAAGTAACCCTTCGGAGTCTCAGCATTTTTGTACGCAACAGTCTCAAGCTTATAGATCAGATAAAAAAGTATATAAACGCCGAAATGCGCACAGTTTCGCGATAATGAACGCGCGCGTGGGTATCGTATTGTAGCCATTCCCACAGCAGTACCGAGATGGATTAATTGAGAATGGCTCTCTAAAATGCTGCTGCTCAATGGGCATATAAAGGCCCGTAGCTCGCGCGTTCTGAAGCTCCCTTCTGACGCCTACTAAAACGAGATGGCGAGCCCGCGAGCGCTTGGAATAATATACAAGTACAAGGTCTTTCTTAATATGCTTATGGTTTTTTCAAGAGTTGATCGGACCATCAAACTGATGAACTTTTTTTGTAGTAGGTACTTTTCTGGACGAAATATACTAGCTACCGATCACCACCTGAACCATCTTTATTCCAAGTATTCCGACCTAACCTAACCTTAAACAGACTAAAAAGGAAGCTAACGTTGTCAGAACTGCTTGCTTAAAAAGGCTTTCTGGTTAATTTAAAAGGGAGTATGGTACCGAACTTTTGATTTACAAGAATTCATGACCAACCATTCATTCTTAGCTAACCAACGCGGCAATGGTCCAATAATGATCCTTTTATTGATGCTGAACCACCCAGTATAACATTGCATTCCAAAGGATTTTTTTTAAATATTGTAAAGCTGTGAAATTTAGGTATGTATGTAGTAGGAACACGTATGAGTAATATTACTCTGTAAAATAAAATACTGGAACTGAAGTCACGTACCAGGTGGAATTGCCTAGAGTACAATATACAACGTGTTAATGAACTAACGCAAAACCTCATACACCCCAACTGATTTATAACAAAATCATCATCATCATCTTATTTAAGAGCTACGCTCTTGTCGGTGGAGTTTTCGCCAATCCTGTCTCCTTTCCGCTAGTCTCTTGAGTTCTTGATACGATACGACATCAACCTTTTCCTTCACTTGGGCCTGATAACTCTGTCTAGGTCTTCCTCTGCCTCTCTTCCCCTCTATCTTCTCTTCCAGTATGGTTTTAAAGAAATTGTCGTTTCGTATCAAGTGTCCGATCATGACAAAATAATTAGATTGAAATAATAATTTCATTATTTTGATAGTTAAAATTTAAAGTTATTGGCATATTTAGTTTCGAGAGAAAAATGATTTGTTATCATTTCAGCAGTGAATGAAAGAGCTAACGTACTCATGGATACATTTTAAGAAGCTTGTTTTGATAGTAAGTAGCATGAGAGTACCCGTGCGGTGAGTTGACATCGGGTTCAGTAAATTTTAAATTTTACAAACAAATTATTTAATATTTTGAAAAAAAAATTTCTATGTTGAAACTATGATAATTCGATTCTGCTCTCGATTCGAAACAAACTACTTTCTAGTTTTGCGTTAATTCATTAACACGTTGTATAGGCTACCGAAATTCGAACTCAGAGTAACGCTGGCTGGTGGATTTTTGCACAATGCTAACAATATTTCGTTTCACGAAATTTAAAATCTGGTAGGTACTATTTTATGCTTTCATGTCATGAATTTCAAGCTAGAAGTAATTTTAACCTAGATAGAAAAGTTTAGCAACTTGAGGTGAACGCGTGACCGCTTTAAAGATCTTTCACATATAGTTTCTCCGTGCTTCAGCAATTATAGAGCAAATCAGTCATGAACTCATGAGACAGTCGCGTCGGTGATAGTATTAGATATGTGACTAATTAACAATTTTTGTGACGCTTATATGACTTTTATATGACTGAAACGCTGAATAACTTGGGCCCAAATCGCGCTATATACACGTGCTCATTACGTTTCTATGGATTCTGCCGGGAGCCAAAATGCTGAATAAGTTGCGTTGCCGCGACAATTATATGACAAACTTTGGCTAATTGGGTAGCGCAAGACATAATCTTAGGCGTACTTCAGCGCGGGTGTCCCACCAATTTGTTTCTACTAAAATCGTACGACAGACGATGCTCTTTGATTTTCCAGAAACAAACAATCATGCGGCCCTTTATGCTTCGCTTAACGGACGCCCTAAGGGTATACCGATTTAGTTTTAGGGAGTTGCTGACGATACGATGGTGATGATACGCTTGGATATTCGAGATTTGCAAAAAAAGGGTAGCTAATACGTGTATTTTTTCCTGTGAAATATTAAGCAGCATTTTAAACCTAAATACCTTCAAATAGAACGTAAGACGTGTCCCACGGCGCCGGCGGTGTTACGCGACCGGACGCCATTCGACCTTGTGTAGTCTGTTCCATTGGAAATGTCTTGAGAAGTAAACAAAAATTAACGTCAAATTAGAAAACACTAGAAAATTATTGATATTATTAATAGTTGCGCACTTTGATATTATGTCTAACCATTGTTTAACAGAAGATGTGGGCGACGTAGTCGCTTTCTGACAAAGCTCTTCAAATAAAGATGGAAACTCTCTCTCGCTCTTCTTAAAAGAAAAATATATCTTGAAAAACAAACAAAATAACATCTAGATTTAAGGTAAGTTTTTTTGTTTACATATTGAGACATTAAATTTGTAATGGAATACGATATAGAATTGTTGTGAACGATAATTAACAGGCTTCGGTTTGTGACCTTGCATTATTTATTAACTGGATCATCCTTCTTGTTATCAATTCATCATTATATCCTCACAAAAGGAATAAAACATTTGACTATTTATTATAAGGACTTTAATGACTAGCCTTACGGTACCATTTCCCCTCTGCCACGGTATAAGAACAATTGACCATTCAATTTTATACCTTATCACTAAACGAGACAGCCTATAATTGCGAAACGATAACTACGAACTTATGACGTTTGGGGTTAACACGAGACTACTTTTTATGATTTTTAACAATCAAAATTAGAATCTAAAGTTATGGGGAGTAAAATCCAAAGTTGCGGATTTCATGTTACCTCGCCCCCGCAAAAAGTGGCAGAAATGTTTGTTAGTAGATTTTCAATTTGGAAAATTATCAAATCGGACAGAATTATGATGTCGGTCGTCCGTCTGTGGCATAATTTAAATGAAAATGTTTGAATAGTCAAACTTTTCGTGGTATTAGAGTGAAGGAAGGTCCTTTCGTCTGGATGAACTGATGAATCAGCATAATTTCGATATGGTCTAATAAACATGTTCTCCGAACAGCGGCCCTGGTGAAAGATACCCAAAAAGCACACAAGCTCTAAAGTAGCTGTATAGTAGCTGTGTAGAGGTAATTCATCTCAAAGCAGCTAGGATACTGCCCCTATAGAACTTGTGTCTTATAAGGTCTAACAAAATTAGGTGAAACTATTTTAAGGGAATGATCAGACCATCAACTGAACAACTTTCTCTATAGGACTAATATCGAAATCGCGAAAAAAAATCAGCTGTTCCATACAAGCCTACTCGACCTAAATGTATGGGACAGCTGATTTTTTTTCGCGATTTCGGTATTGGTCCCATAGAGAAAGTTGTTCAGTTTGATGGTCTGATCATCCCCTTAAAATAGTTTCAGCTAATTTTGTTACACCTTATATAGCTGGTAAACCATTTGCCTATTCGAAATGTTTATCTCATCACCACAAAAGGGCAAATTACTCCGTTAGTGTGCAATTCCACTGCGTCTGATCGGAAGGTGTTCCGTTGTAAAGAAGTTGCGGCCAGAAACTACTTTAGACATTTTGTGATTTTATTCGTGTTTTTAGGGTTCAGAAGTCAAAAAGGAAGAAGGAACCCTTTTAGTTTCGCCAAGTCCGTCTGTCCGTCCGTCCGCGGCTTAGCTCAGAGACGCTTAGTACTAGTCAGCTGTAATTTAGAATGGGCATACATATTCATCACGCCGGCAAAGTGGTAAAATAGAATCTTAAAAATTTATTCTTAGGTTACCTCCCCTACACGCGAACTGGGAATGGATTTGCTGAATTGGAGAAGCTGATGATGACTTTGATGCTCTTTCTTTTGAGATACCTACATAAAAGATCTCAATGTCAGAAGTGACCGCCATCGCAACCGGAGACCGCATTAGTTTGACCATCATTGTAACCCTTAATGGACCAGAATAGCTTTGAAACCGTTTCTGAAATTCAATTTTCATTATAAGCCAACTTTTCCTCATTTGTCATTATAGCCTATTGTTTCGGGTTCGAAAACTATTTGTATTAATTTAAAACTCTATTCTGGAAAGATCATTCATTCTATAAACTTGACCGTGGGCCATTGTTGCACATAGTCCCACGAATCAAGCAAATAAAAACTTTATTTAGAAGGCTTCATGAGACTTAAAATGTGCTTTGTGGAGTTTAGTAAGGTGATAAAAACGATAATCGGAGTTAGGTCGTCTTTCCACCTGAGCTGTGCGAGTTACAGTACACGGCAAACATCTTGAAAAACGCGGGAGCCTGCGCAGTAGCGATTTTGCATGCAAATTTTCTTTCTGCGCAGTCAAGGTGCTCAAGAAGTTTGCCGGCAATTATAACGAAGCGGTGAGCGAGAAAAAATTTAAATTAACCAATGAGAGCGCTTAAATTTCCATCGAGTTAGCGCGCTATTGGCGGATTGTTTCCTCACTCAACTCTGATCGGTCTGTCTTTGAATGGGTAAGTGGGATCACACACGATGACGCATTGATGGAGCGGCAAACGTCAGTCCTTCATTTGTGAAGCAAGGAGTTGTATGAAACCGCACGTAGAAACACACACGGTGACGGATCGTCGCACCGTGCTTTTACGTGGTTTCATACAACTCCTTGCTTCACAAATGACGGACTGACTGACGTCTGCCACTCCATCAATGCGTCATCGTGTGTGATCCCACTAATGGGTGATTGTTTCTGTATTTGTATTTCACGACCCTTCCTGCTTCGGCCTGGATTCAGTCTCTAGATGGCTGTATACGTCAGGGGCGGCATAATTTAGAGACCCAATATGTTAGCAACAAGCTTGGGGCCATCAACCCGCACTGGACACTTGATTGAGTATGATAATTGATCTTCCTCTCTTCTTATACTCAATTCTCTCCCGCTCTTTTTTCTCATAGAGAAGGTGTCTTAAAGTTGTGATTCTTTCTTTCTATAAAGAAAATCGCTTGACAATCACATTTGTACGTCTCACAACACTTTCGATTGCCCTCGTAATCGGTAATCGGTATTGTCACAGCACAGACCATCTCTTCCGCGTCTATACTCAGATAGCAGTGCATGACATTATCGCATGCATCACGCGACATGCTAATACTTTAACTTTCGTTCATTTGTTTCATGTACGTTAGACAACTACCTAAACAGCAGCGACAGAGAAATGTATAAGAGTAATGTTAAAGACTTTAAACGGAGGATTTGGAAGCTGGCACCGGGGTCAAGTCTGGGATCATAGTTTGCTGTGCCCAAACGGGGTGTCACAATGATATGGTGTTCTCTTCTTTCGTATCAGCATGAGCTATACTTGACTATCACTCATGCTGCTGTAGTGGAAAGATTAGCCAATCGGAAATGGTGTTATATGCCCTATTTTTGACTTTGAGCGCAGATATCTCGAGACAGAAGCATTGTAACGTCTTAGTTTCTATTGGTGTTTTGTTCCATATGACAAGACATGTCTAACGACACCTCAATCCAATTAATGGAAACCCCCCCCCCCCCGTTTTTCTTTTTATTGGTGTGAGAGGTTAAAAAAATGTGTTTCTTCCACATTTCTGTTTTCGGTTTACTGATCTGTCTGCATGCCATTATTTCGATTTAATAGGTGCAAAACTGAGAGACTAAATTGAGGCGGGGCATACAGACAGAGAGAATAGACGAAAGAATAAGGGTTCCTTATTTGACTACGGAACCCTAAAAATAGAATAAAAATAAATGAAATAAAATAGCTAATTTTGGGCCCAAAGACAATATTTGAAATTTTGCCGCAAAACGTCAAGCTCCAATTATCAAAACCATTGTTTGATCAATTTGTTTATTAGATAAGTAAACTTTGATGCACAATACCTGCGTACATTGCACCTCACTCACTTTTTGCCCTTTAGGTTGTCATAATGTCAGTTCATTTCATGTCAACATTTTGCAAAGGTTTCAAATAAGCATCGTTCAGTATGTCACATATTTCATATAGAAAACTGTAATTTCTTGCATATTTTACGCAGTATTGTCTTGTCACGGGTATAGGTACCTAGTTTAGAATTACGTTGGACCTTTATTTTATTTTTTACCTGGTAATACTTACGTAATAAAAAAAGACATAAAAAATGGAAGTGTCAATGTCGTTTCGCTTCACGCATCATTCGATTTGTGGAGGCTTGGAGGTCGGCCAAAAATGATATTGTTTTACGTTATCATCTTATCATTGACACAGAAAATATCAGGCCCGACCAACTGCAAGTGTAATCGCTGCTTTAGTTGATTAGTGTTTGGCTAAAATTGGACAACATATTTTTACAATGGCTACTTTTTATGCTGTGGTGGTCTAGTTGCAACTAGCCACGCCTTCCGTATACGCCTGGAGTGCGATTTTTGAAAGTCACACGTTCAATTCCAAAACACCCCAGTAATACTTAAGGGGGTGCTTCAGACAATTAAACTAAACAACTTTCACTATGGAGCCAACAACGAAATCGCGAAAAAAATCCAGTCTTTCATACAAAACTGCAGTACCGACTTGACCCAAATGCCATACATTTGGGTCGAGTACGACAGCAGTTTTTTTTTTGCGATTTCGAATTTGTCTCCATAGTGAAAGTTGTTCAGTTTGATGGTCTGAAGCACTCCATTCAGTATTACTAGGATATTTTGTTACACTCTGTATAAATATTAGCAAACTTTACTGGAAATGTTTAATTTTACCCCTTAATTATGTAACATAAATTTTACACCCATAGAAGCGCTTTGTGAGGATTTTTGCGCTGCGACCCGTCCCGATGTGGCTAGCCCTAATAAGTACTTACGAAGTTTATTCCTAGGTTTCATCGTACAGTGCCACCAACTTATCTGTAGAATGGCCAAAAGCGGAACTACTGATGCCATTTTGAAAACGTCATTTTGTTGCTGTCAGTCGATTTTTTTTTTTTGATATCTTTTAACGGCTCTGGATTTTCATTCCTTTTGAGCCAGTCTTTTATTATATTGTTGACATATTCTTAATGAACTGTGTGTTGTATCAGGTAATATTTGAGCTTCATCTTCAGATTGTTTCTACAGTGCTTGTAATAAATTTGATGTAGTCCAGTGCTGCCAGATCCACACTTAAGAATTATCCCAGATTAACAGCAAAATTATCGTGTTTTTATCGCATCAAAAATTCCAAAAAGTCTCTCTTAGAACCTAAAAGAGTGAAATGATGCGTGAAATTCAATCATTCTTACCTATATATTTTTATGTTACCTATTTATAGGTAGGTCCTCGTACTCGACGAGGTTTTTAGGGAATTTTAGTAAAAACTTGATTGAAACGACACAGTGAGGAAATGTTTTCTATCTCAATTGTTCTCATTAGAACTTCAGTATTAGGTATTTGAAAACTGTATTATGCGATAATTAAAGCCAAAATGATGTATATTATTGGAATTTGACGGATAATATGGTTGAAAATAATGATTTGATACACAGATTTCATTAAATTACAAAATTATCGTGGATTTTCCTGGAATTTTAGTGAATTATCGTTTGATACCCGACTTTTATTTTCTATCGCATGCCCCTCAAAAATATCGTGGATCTAGGATAATCATTGCACGTCTGGCAAAACTGATGTACTCTCTCATTCTTTGATACAGAAAGTGGCGCCATCGCTCATTCTATAGATAAGTTGGTGACACTGTAGTTTCAATATTATCCAATTAAAGTCAATGATTTTTTCAAAACAATTTTTTTAACAACAATACCATACTCTATGCTTCCGGTTTTCGATAATATACAGTTTCAATGATAAGGATTAATTTAAGAATAAACTATACATTTTATCGAAAATCTGTCATTACAAGCATAGAGATTAGTTTCTAGATTGTTTCTGAAAAAAATCATTGACTTTAATTGGTTATTATTGAAAATGTAACCAGACTTCGTTTGTATGGAGCCCGCTCCGAATTATATCCCAGTAGGTATATGTATATACCTAAGAGTGATATTCTCATAATCCCTTCGAAGGACACATCTGAATAGTAATAAAGCCCGTCCTAACTTTCACAATGTCGTTGAAAGGACCATTGAATTCGTAACTTTTACAGAGGTAAGTACTTACTATTATACCCTAAAGTAGAGGAGGTGGTTCAAAAGATAATGTTAAGGGCCTATGTCGAAAAATAATTGAAGCGAAATGGGCTTGTGATAGCTTATATTACTACCTGTTGCAAGAGAAAGAGATGGGGCGGCGCGCGCGCCTGAAACGACGCAAGCGTAAAACAAACTTTATTTAATTGTGATTGTACTATTTATGTTAGTTCAATTCTGTTCTAATCAAAATTTGTAAAATATCAATCTCTTTTTTTTTACATCAAGTCTCGTGTTTCAATTATTCACCGTTTAGCAGTTCCAAGCGTTTATCGATAAAGACGGAGGCTACTTTGGCTTGTTTTTCTATCGAGAAAATGAATCTTAATCGTGTTTTGGCTCTAATAAAAACTTCAATTATATGTTCAATTTACACATATCCGCAAATCATACTCCTACTGTTAGTACTTCATGATATATGACGCTTTGAAGAATCCTATTTTTTCACATAACCCCTTAAGAGATTCTTTCTTTTGTACAATCTAATATACAGGGTATAAATATAACTAAATACTCTAGTGTAATATTTTGAGGGGTGGCTTCGACTATCAACCTGTAAAACTTTGACTATGCAGCCAAACACGAGAAAAAATAAAAAATATCTGCTGTTTTACAAAACTGTAGTACTTACTCGGCATATCTAACTGTTAGATGGTCTAAACCAAATCACCCCTTTAAGTTATTACTATGCTGTTTTGTTACATCAACCGTAAGCCTTGGCCATTGCTGAACTGCTACGGCACATAATAATATGTCCAAAATTAGAAGTTTTTGTATTTTCCGTTTTTGTAATTGTTTACTAACCATAGCTTCACAAGTCTTATTGATACTAAAGCTATTGGATCTTATATTAATAAAAAGTGTTTTTTTTTAAATTCACATTAGAAGCACGATAAAAAACTCTCTGATCTACTTTGCTTCGTCCAGTCTAACCTACCCCACAACAAAAATGCAATAAACTGCAGATTTTGTCGCAATGCAACTTAAGAATTCTGCGAGAGTCTCTAATAAATAACGTCCGAGGAAATTCAGACACAAACATTGCACGCACGTGTACCTGTGTGGTAATCGAACCCGGAACCGAGTGGACAAGTTGCGACACTGCAGCTACGTACGTATACTTATATGTTATGTAGTTATACTAAACAGCGTGGAACATCTACAGTGTATAACAGAAAGACTGCCTCCGAGGTCTAATGGTTAAGAGCATTGGGCTCTCGACACGGAGGTCGTGGGTTCGATTCCCACGGGAGTGACCTAGTGATATGTCACTTTGTGCGTTTTTCCCCAGTTGGTTAGGTTATTGCAGGTTGAATCACCTGATTGTCTGAAAAGAAAAATGATTCCGTGCTTCGGATGGCACGTTAAGCCGTTGATCCCGGCTACTATCTCTGGCGGTATTAGTAGTCGTTACATAAAAACCACGTCAGAAGCCGTAAGGCGGTCTGAAAAAATTCTGACACCAGGGCTCTGCCTACACGATAAGAAGAGAAGAAGACAGAAAGGCTACACTGAAACATATACTTACTATATTTGTTAATTTACAAAACATTATATTATTGTCATATATTAATAAATAAATAAAATAAATTAATAAATGTTTTGTTAAATACACGGTGAAATTGATATCATTGGCATCCTTTTAAACTAAGAGTCTTCCCATAAAACTGAACAACTTTTAATATAGGAGCGAACGGATCGGAGCAAAAAAATCTGACGTTTCATACTAAACTGCAATGTCGACGCGCGAGTTCGCGACTCAAATGTATGCAACAGCCAGGCAACAGCAGATTTTTTTTTGCTCCGATCGGTTTGCTGCCATAATAAAAGTTGTTCAGTTCGATGGGTAGACTCTTTGTTTAAAAGGATGCTAATGATATCAATTTCACCCTGTATAATCAAACTTTAGTGACTGTGAAAAAACCGATTGGTTTTCTTTTTTTAAATCTTTATTAACGAGTTTGGCCTGAGGCCTTGTCTAGTCTGTCGCTCTGTTAGTTTTGTAAAAGGAGAGGAGAGGAGAGGAGACAGGAGATTGCGAATCACCCGATCGATTTTCTATGGGAGGACCAACATTTTATTTTTTTATGACCCATGTTCTTTTGGGAATGTTGTTTAGTTTCAATGTCTGAATACACCCTAAACATTTTTTTAAAGTTTTTTTTATTATTATTAAGGACGGGTTTGCTCTTTACCTCAATCCAGTCCTCAGGACGAAGATGGCGTCGAAGATGCATCTAGCTTACCCAGAAGATGCCTATTCACTCGTACTTTAAGGGAATATCGTCATATCGTAGCGAGATAAATTATATACCAGATTTTAATTCTCTTTGTAAGCTTTCAAAGAAACAAAGTTTCATCGAAATCAATCCAGTAGTTTTCGCGTGATGCGCGAACAAACGAACAAACAAACAGACAAAAAATCAAAAAATTTGTGATTTGGAATCAGGTCCCTGATTCTTAAACACCACATCGTAACTTCAATGTACAGACAACTTTTTTATTACAGTTTTATAATAGTAGAGATACTGTTCTGCGCATTTATTAAGTTTAATACTTACACTTCGTTCATAATTAATTTCAATTTCTCTATTTATTCTTATTCGTAATGAAGGTTTAAATTAAAACAAATTGTAAGTTAAGACGTTATTAATTAAGTCTTTATTTGATTAATAAAGGTTGCAGCTAACTCACAGGAGATCAATTAAGCAAATTAAAAGGCGCAAAGCTTAGAGGCACTCAAGAAAATTCGGCTAAAAATATTTTCCATTTTAGGTCGAAAAAATTTTCTTCTACTTTCGTCGCTTCATTTTGAATTGATCTTCAAGTTAATTTGATCACGAAGTGTAACGATTACTTAGTGCAAATCTAAATTAATTAAACTAAAAAATCTACATTTGAGGCGTATTTTGTTACAAGTTAAGGTAATTTTTTGAATTTTAGCCACTCTAAAATAAGGCCGACTCAAGAAAGTCCCAGGACTAGGCGAGACAACCCTATATATTTTGGCACTTCTTGATGTGCTCTATCGACTGTATTATAAACCATCTTGTTACTCGATTAGAAAAAAAAATGACCACTTTTTTGCTGACTGTACAAAACGCTCCAGGTTACGCCCAGGCAACCCTGTACATTTAGACGTAATTTTCTCATGTGCTACACCCTAGGTAGGTCGCATCTTGTTACTCGATGAAGTAGGGTTGCCAACGGTCCGCTCTTAATCTATAAGTGCCGCCATATCAAATTTGCAGGAAACAAAAAAACTATTTTCTAGTCTCAGAGTTAGTTGAATGTTCCGAGTTCTGATGTAAGGGCAACCTGACGCAAGGTTTTATAGCAAAAGTATAGCAATGTCATAGGTATAATATAATTATATACACCGTGATAATAGCTTAAAGTGAAAGTGAGCAAAATAGCTGATTAAGCCTGTTTCTCTCGGGTGCACTTAACTGTATTTAATCCCAACATTAATTTTTAAACGAAATTTGATGGGCCTTAGCTGTATTATTAAACTGCCTCCGTGGTCTAATGGTTAAGAGTATTCGCTCTCGACACGGAGGTCGTGGGTTCGATTCCCACGGAGGACACCTAGTGATATGTCACGTTGTGCGTTTTTCCCCAGTTGGTTAGGATATTGCAGGCTGAATCACCTGATTGTCTGAAAAGAAAAATGATTCCGTGCTTCGGATGGCACGTTAAGCCGGACTTGGCGAGGCGAGGTAGGACGTCCTAAAATACAAGGCGAGTTAGCTATCTATATCCAATATACATATTAATCTATGCTCGCGCGGCAAGATTGCAGTTTAGAATGGAACAGCTGATTTTTATTTGCTCCGATCGGTTTGCTCCCATAGTAAAAGTTGTTCAGTTTGATGGGTAGATTCTTAGTTTAAAAAGATGCTAATTTATATCAATTTCACCCTGTATACTTTAATTAAAAATCTGTACATGGACATACGTACAAACACACACATAATAAAATTCTAAACTTGGCGTGGATGTACATTGAAGATATTTGCAAAAAAAATATTGAGGGTTTGTCGGTACATTTTATTTTCATTCACGAGTTCAATTTCAAATCCTCTGAAGTAATTTCCGAGCCCCTCTTTATTGTCCTGTTTATGAGAACTCATTAAAAAACATTGTCCGTAGCTGAGCCTTGTATTGTAAAGAGGTATCCATCTCTTTCTCATTTGTTTGTTTCGAAGGAAACAAAAGATAGCAACATTAAGATATCATTAAACTTCGCGCACAATTTTAGTATTTCAAACTTTATGTAGGTTCGTAGCTTTAAAGACTTTCTGGATCATTACAAAATATAATGAAAGGACAACCGGATAAAAATATTATTTGACTTTGACAGGATAATTTCTTTCGAGTATAGGCATAAGAAGGAAAAACAGAGGTCAGCTAGAGATAACGGAATACCCAGACAGAGCTCTGAAAATAAATCAAGTTGAAGTGGTAATTGGCTGATCATAATTATTACCTGCCTAAGAACTGACAACCGAGGTTTTCACTGACATATACAGAAAAGAGTTGAGAAAAAAACAAATACATAGTTAACAATATTACAAACGTTCATAAGTTGGCTTTTAGTACCTAATACAACGAATTGCCTAGAATTTTCTTATTTTATGTACCTCGCCATGTCTCGACCGCCATCTTGGATTACCCGCTTGAATACGTAATTTCATTTAGCTATTTATTGTGATTTATTACTGTTTTGGTTCAGTTATTAGCTGTTAGACTGTTACAAATTGAACTGGAAAGTGGAAACAATTGGATTTAATAGCAGTATTTGTTTGAGGGCATAAAACATAGAAAATGCATTATTTCTTTAATTAGATTCTTTAGAAAATGAACACAATAAAATTGGATTCAAAGGTAGGTGGTATTTATTTGAAATTTTTCGCTCACATCTCCAGAAACAATCCCTCAATGGAACGACTTGTGGTAGATGGACGGGAAGATCTTCACCCGATGGACAGACCTGATCAAGACCATATCGAGACAGTGATCCAATTGACCCAAAAGACCTTAGTCCAATGTGCGCGCGCAGCCACCAGCCGTCAGGAGTGGAGAAACATTGCGAAAGCGCCAGAACTCATTCAGGAGAATGCGAACAAGAGTTCTTTCGTAACCCACCATATCGTTGACACAACCACGACCACTCTGACAAGATGCCACCAACCGCCAGAAGTGGGGAAACATTGCGAAGGCGCCAGCACTCATCCAGGAGAAAGCGAACAACACT
The DNA here is from genome assembly GCA_927399405.1 of Agonopterix arenella. Classification (NCBI taxonomy): domain Eukaryota; kingdom Metazoa; phylum Arthropoda; class Insecta; order Lepidoptera; family Depressariidae; genus Agonopterix; species Agonopterix arenella. The sequence continues at coordinate 2,962,140 of OV656692.1, forward strand.
CCCCCCGTAACCAACCATATCGTAGACTCAACCACAACCACTCTGACAAGATTGCCACCAACCGCCAGAAGTGGAGAAACATTGCGAAGAAGCCAGCACCCATCCACGAGAAAGCGAACAAGAGTTCCCCCGTAACCCACAATATTGTCGACACAACCACGACCATTTTGTCAAGATGCCACCGACCGCCAGAAGTGGAGAAACATTGCGAAGGCGCCAGCACTCATCCAGGAGAATGCGAACAAGACTCCCGCGAACCCCACCATATCGTCGTCAGAATCACGACTTAGTCTGACACACAAGTCTGATAACACCAAGAAAATTCGTAATTTACTTTTCATTTCGTTCCGTAACTTGAACTGCAATTAAAAGTACCTACTGTTGTAATCTTTATCATGATCTTTTCTTGTATTACAGGTAATGACTGGATACGGGGCTACTGGCATAGAATAACTAATGGATGCGTCTACAACTTTGCTGCAGCCACAGGTCATTTAGAATAATAACAAATAACGTACCTACCTAAATATAAAATATTCCTCCTTATTCCTCAGTTTAAAAACACACTGACACTGTATTCGTACCTACCTACCTATTATAAACACACTTTGACTTTGGTATTGACTTTAAAAGCAAAAGAAAACTATTATGTTGGAATTCGATGGATATGATGGTGAAAACTGCATGAAAATCAGTTCGACCTTTCTTAAATTTCAGTCACCGATTACAATGAAAAAAAAAAAAAAGTTTTCTTTGGCAAACCTATTCAAATTATAATAAAATTATTAATATGATTAGGTACCTTTGTTATTTAGGAAATTATTTGTCTGGGAATATTAATAGGGTACTTAAAGGTAAACCTATAGGGTACCTAAGGGTAAAAAATGCCCTCTAAAGCCCCTACTCGGGGCAGAGTGCCTAGGAGGCTGGCAGCGTTGCCTCTTTGGATCGCAAGGCTGATCCTTTGCACAAAATAGCTGCCAGCCTTATTTTTCTCACGTTCTGTAAGACGAAATTACTCAATTTATTTAATAAATTTCAATATCTTTATTATTTGGCGGCTCTAATGAACTTGTACCAATAAATCTATAATAACAGTTAACCGAAGTTTTAAAACTTAATCACAAGTTTGTAGAACGAGACAAGTTAATCGAGCAGTAAAGACAACGCAAACACACCGCATAACATGAACCGTCATGGGTTCGATTCCCACGGGGGGCATCTAGTGAAATGTTACTTTGTGCGTTTTTCTCCAGTTGGTTAGGACATTGCAGGCTGAATCACCTGATTGTCTAAACGATTCCGTGCTTCAGCTGACAAGTTAGTTCGGATGGTAAGCCGTTGGTTCCGGCTACTATCTCTGGTAGTAGTAGTCGTTACATTAAAAAACCATGTCAGAAGGCGATTTGACAAATCTGTCATCAGGGCTTGCTCACACGATAAGAATATCTGAAATCACTACGTTTTGGTGGGCTTTTTTTGTGGGCACATAAGTCTGTGGTTGCTTTGTCAGCGAACATAATTTAGATTGTAATTACTGCTTGGTTAGTGTATTGGGACAAGCTGTTCATTTTTAGTTGACGTGACATGCCCTAAACTTTGACTAAAGTAAAAGCCTTGTAAAAGTTTGGTAATTATAGATTTCTTAATCAAACAGGTACAAGATGTAACAAATTACTCTTAATATTTAAAGGGTTGGTTTGGATTATCAATCTGAATACTTACTCTATGGAGACCACGAAGAAAAAATAAAAAAAAAATCTGCTGTCTCATATAAAGGTATTTTGGGGTTTAGTAGGTGAGTAAAAATTTTAATTTTGGGACTCAGTGATCGCAGCACAAAATGTAAATTTTAGACACATTAAAGTTCTAACAGGATATTGGTAAAGTTTTAGCGTGTTCTGACGTTAATTCGCTTTTTGTCTGACATACGATACGGCCGAAAGTTCGCTATTTGACACGATAGAAACTTGGTACACACAAATTCTACATATGTGTACAGAACAAAATAGATATTTGTTATTCAGACGATATTTAAAATGATTAAAAATAAATAGTTTTTTTTTCTTTATAGCAACTTGAAAACCGTCTTGATGTAATGAGCATGGCCATTAAAAGTTACGTAGACGTATTTCAGGATAGATCCAGTAGAAAGGGTTTTCAGGTTTTGATCGTGCTGTGGTTCCCGGAATAAAATAGACCACCCGATTATCATCCTGGGTTTTTTGCCGTTGGTAGATATCATACGGAACGATCGCGATCTTTGGATTTTCTTTGTATATTTTCGTGGTCGAAAGTTTCGCCACACGCGAGCACACGACTAAAACTTTCTTTTGTATTTAAAATAATCATCATCATCATATCAGCCGACAGACGTCCACTGCTGGACATAAGCCTCCCCGAAATGGGGGGATTTGCCATAGTCGCCACGCTTGGCAGGCGGGTTGGCGATCGCAGTTTGATTGAATGTGTGTACTCAGAGGATGCTGCTGCCCATCCTCCGGTAGATCCATTAGATTTAAAATAATATCTTATCATTTTTGCAACCTGTTCGGTATTATGCCCTTCTTCCCGTAATTAAATATTTATTGCTGCCTTATTCCAGAAACGACAAATTGTAGCACAAATGACAAAAGTTTCGGTTACCCGCCGCTCGTTGTAATATTCACGAGGATACAGGGTTGTGCCACAATACAAACTGGGCCAATATGAGATAGTGTTTGACTTTAGAAAGGGCTATATTTTGGGGTCGTCAGAAACTTTAGTACAACTGCGCAACTGCTTTTGTGTGTGGTGCCTGACAAACAGTTTAGATAGAAGGAAGATGTACGGAAGCTGGCTTGTTTTAAAACAAATACCTACCTACAATTATTTACAAAGGAAAAATAACAATACACATGACGATGTATCATATGGCATGTCAATCTCGGGTTTTCTTTTAAAAAGAAAAGATACTATAAATGTTAATGTAAATGTTAATCTGACTGTCTGTACCTATTAAGTATTCTGTACCTACTTACATTAGTTTTCTAAGTTTTTATTATGTATACTAACAAATTGTATGGACACCATGTCTGAAATAAACTATTTATTATTTATTATATTATTATTATAAATATATGTTCTTAGATAAATGACTGGTCTTCGCTGCGTCGAGAGCGCAATCATTTTTATATCTATAAGAATATGTTATACCAAAGAAATAAAGTTAAAAAATAATAATGCTGCCGATGACTTTTTCGTTCGCATCATTAATTTGTTTTATCGAAGTCGCTTTCAAGCCGGTACGATTCGCGTCTGGGCTTGCATTAGTATTTTGGCTTGGCTTGACACCGACTTCTATAAAATAAATTAATGATGCGAACGAAAAAGTCATCGGCTGCAATATTATTTTTTAACTTTTTAGTTTTTTTGAAGGCGGTTTTAATTTTTTGTTTTTCAGTGGTAAATTCATTAGTTCAATTTAATAGTAGTGCTTTAAATTAACAAACGCACCAGCCGGCACTACGATTTTCAAAGGTTCCCCTCGATTTCTCTGGGATGCCATCAGATCATCAGATCGTGGTTTCCTTATTATGGTACCACCCTTGGAATATCTTCTTTCCAACAAAAAAAGAATCATCAAAAGAAACCTCCGCCTTTTTTGAAGTCGGTTAAAAATATATAATTATACGGTCGAATTGAGAAACCTCCTCCTTTTTTGAAGTCGGTTAAAAAATAAGACAGAACGACAATTATAAAATTAGTATCTTGATAAAGTAACGCTTTGTCATCTTGTCCACGACATTTTTTTATTTTTTAGTGCCAGCTCTATCGATCTTTAACAGCAACAATCAACAGAATTTAAAAAAAATGAAACAGCAGCTAAAACCGACCGATTATAAAGTCTACTGAAATCGATCTGCTATTAGATTATTAATGAGCTATAACCCAATAGTTTTAAGTTAAATCAAAGGTAACTGAGCCAACCTCACCTCGCTACGAAGTCAAACAAATTAAGCAAATCTCTAAGACGTTTGAACTTTTAATTGATCCCTGATAATTTTCTTACAACTTTTAATTTAATAATTTAATTCCTGTAGTTTTAGAAGTTACTTTTTAATTACGGACCGACCGGAACGGACCGAGACCTGGAAAGTTTTTGGGTCTACTGAAACTTTTTTATATAAAAAGGGATCTTAAATTTTGAATATTTTATAAAGCGCTTATTTTGTTAAGAGACTTTAAATGTTCTGTTAGTCGATTTTGGAAAGCAAAGATATTCTGTCTACCTTCATTCATTCTTTCCTTAATTTAATTACTCTCGGCACTCAGTCGAAAATCACTTTTACTTTCGTCTAGAGCGTCTTCGTCCTTCGGAGAAACACGTTAAGCAGTGTTTTGTTGGTGTTGTCTCGGATAGTTCTGTCAGATGGCGGTGAAACTAACTATTCGTTAATATCAGAGGCCAATTAAACGGCTTGAACATTTTCTGACAGGAATTTGACCACCACCACCACTACCTACGGTCAATTTTATCGATGGGACCGGGTAGGGTCGATAGAGCCAGTGAAAAACTACAGGAACCTGCCCAAAGGCACCCATAAGGGGTACAGCAGATGGCATTGGGCATTGGGCGTTGCTAAGATTGCGGGGCGGATTGAGTAGAGGGGATAGGTGAGAACTTGCCTCCACCAAGTGAGCCCGCATGGTACGGTCCCCTTCCTGCCACCATTATTCGAGAAAGGAGATCCTTGCACTACAGAATCCTACAGACTATACAGGGTGAAATTGATATCATTAGCATCCTTTTCAACTAAGAGTCTGCCCATAAAACTGAACTACTTTTACTATGGGAGAAAAATTTGCTGTCCATACTAAACTGCATTGCCTACTCGACTCAAATGTACGCAACAGCTGATTTCTTGTTGCTCTGATCGCTTTGCTCCCAAGTAAAAGTGGTTCAGTTTAATGGGTAGACTCTGATTTTAAAAGGATGCTAGCTAATGATATCAATTTCACCAAGTATGACCGTCTTTCAAAAAGGTGAACTTACCGCATTGAAGTTAAATAAACTTAAGGCTTATTTTAATGCTTAGAAGAGATTTTTATCTCCATGAAGAAAAGAAAAAGGCAACGATTTTTATCAAGATTCAGAGATGCGAAGCCACTGTCTTGTAGGATCCTTCAAAGGTACTAGAAACAATTACCTAACGACTAGCCTCACTGGAGTACTCCTTATCTTTCCTAAAAGTAGCAGCTAAAGGATAAGGATAAACATAGGACAAAGGATAAAAATAATTGGTTATTACTGGAGCCTTATCCTTTACCTAATCTTCATTACCTAGGTACAGCAAGGGCGGTATCGCAGCGCGATAAACGTTTTAAAGCGCCTTTTATTGTATTTTCCGAGATATATAGCGGTATCTACGGAAAGTAAGATAATAGGCGCGATAAAACATTTATCGCGGCGCCTATATTTGATCGAAGTCGCGGCGCCATGCCGCCCGTGCAGATATCTGAACGAGATTAAAGAAGGGACAGATTGTTACCCACTGTATGCTAAATTACTATTTGTCTGCCTATTTTTAGCTGATTTTGGTGCAGTTTTAATTTTTTACTGGTCGAAAGCCTACTAAAGTATTTTGTGTTTCAGTGATAAGGTAGGTTAACTAGGTATATTTAAATATTTTATTGGAAACAAAATGACAAAAAAACGCATAATGAAAAGATTGACATAAATTATTTAAAACATAGGTACATTGTAGGGTCCTTCTTAATATGCTGACACTTAGGATGATTAGACCGTCAAACTGAACAACTTTCTCTACGGGGGCACCAATACAATATCGAAATCGCGGTAAAAAAATCTGCTGTTCCATACAAAACTGCAAACCTACAAGAGCCAAATGTATTGGTCAGCTGTTTTTTACGCGATTTTGATGTTGGTCCCATAGTAAAAGTTGTTCAGTTTGACGGTTTGATCATCCCCTTAAAAATGTGTCAGCATATATATCAAGAAAGACCCTGTATGTTACAATCCTTAAGCAGGCACTTCACTGTCGCGAGAATTTCTCGGCGAGAACTTTCAAGGAAAATTTGCAATGGAGCCACGAGAACAATGAAGGGCATCCACACTCTCGTTCTCGGCTGTTGTCGGCGAGAATGTAGTGCCCGCATAAGTCTGTTAATCTTGAAACCACAGATTATAACATTTATAACCCACCGGTGTGATCCATTTAACGTTGAATTTTGTAACAATTTGTGAACGGAAATACACTAGACGTTCTGAAATTTCCCGTGGGATATCTCGTTTATAAAAGGCTTTACAAGTGAGAATTTAATAATGTGAAATTACCTTCACAACTTCGTTTCTCATTTTGTGTTCACAAATATGGCTTTTTATAAATTATTGTTTAATATTTTTCATTTGAAATATTTTATTTTCTTTAGAGGAAAGCGTAGCCTAGTTTGATAGAGATTATACAGGGTGAAATTGATATCATTAGCATCCTTTTAAACTACGAGTCTACCCATCGAACTGAACAACTTTTACTAGGGAGCAAACAGATCAAAGGGAAAAAAATCAGCTGTTGCACACATTTGAGTCGCGAACTCGCGCGTCGAGATTGCAGTTTTGTATGGAACAGCAGATTTTTTATTTGCTTCGATCGGTTTGCTCCCATAGTAAAAGTTGTTCAGTTTGATGGATAGAGTTTTAGTTTAAAAGGATGCTAATGATATCAATTCCACCCTGTATAGCACTCGTGATTTTTTAAACTGTTAGAACTTGTGTTCTTTCAATTTCCACAAAAAAAATTATATATCAATGTGCCAGAAAAAAGTTATGATTTTTCAAAAATCTTAGTACGATATCCACGTAAATTAAAACTTCATTAAAAATTATGTTTGCTATTATCAGAGGGAGATAAAAGGCGTAGGAGAGTCAAGTCCCGCCTCGCATTCTAGCCCGGCTTAGTCTCCAGAAACATTTAACCATTTTGTTAATTACGTTTTAATTTACATGAATGACGTACTACGACTTTAGAAAAATCGTAACTTTTTTTCTGGCACATTCACATACCATTTTATTTATGGCAATTGAAAGAACAAAAGTTGCTCAACTTAAAAAAAAAACACCAATGCTAGTAAACCTCTCTTTATATTTTTAATGGGTTTTTTTAAAGTTCTGTGGAGTTTGGAACTATATTTTTTCATGAATTAACTTAAAATTCAATGCACTTTAAATCAACCAATCAGGCTTGTTGTTTATTCTGAGAGAGAACACTTTGTAAGTAATTACCCGCCATATTTTTTTTAAATTGGAACCGAAATAAAAAAAAATTACAATGTTCCTCAAGATAGTTATATTCCAAAATTGTATACATTTTAGTTGAGTAGGTACAGCAGTTTAGGTAGGCTCCGTAGTGAAAGTTGTATACTTTGATGGTCTGAGTTCACCGATTCAGTATTTGCTAGGCTGTCACTTACACCCTGTAATCGGGTGAGAATTGATTTTTTTCCTGGCAGGTCCTGGTAGGTCCCCAAGTCAACTATCTAAAAAAATGTGTGTCTATATGGTCTGATATACCCTGTATAAGAGTACGTCGAACCACACGGTAGTCCTCTACCAAAAAAAGTTTTATGTTCCTACATAAAACTTTTTTTTGTGTTTCTCCTAATCAATATCACTTGAAGTTTAGAGGCAACACCAACAGGATGGAAGCCGGAGCTAATCCACTCAGCGTTAAATAGCTTAATTGAGAAGTTACGAGATTAAGTTCTTTCTCTCATTCTGGTAGGAAATTATGTTAAGGAAAAATAAAAGTTGTGTTAATGAACACTTTGTTAAGGAAAAATGGAATCTAAGTTTGTGGAACAAAAGAATACTGTTGGAAATAAGTAAAATAAACGTTAATTTAAAAAAACGCATAATTGCAAGATGATCGACGGTTGCTCACAAAAACTGAAAAAAATCTTTATCCCTTACTTCCTTAGTCGCCTCGTATGTTACCCACAGCATGAAAAAAGGGTGTTGTATTCTATTTATATATTGACTGACTGAGTCAAGGTCTTCATCATCACCATCTGCCTAAAAAGGTACGTCCCATTCGAGGGCACATTAAAGTTACCCTCAAGAAGTATAGGTTGGTACATTAGTCCACCACGCGTGCCCAATGCAGATTGGTAGAAAGTATATTCACATACCTACGCATCAGAATTTCTCCTTCAGCGTACGTACCCCAACTAACAATTTGGTCGTGAAGGTGTCGTATAGTCGAACATTAGACGCAAAAAGCACCAGTATATGACGAAATTACATTATTATAACATTTATAAGTCAGAATAGTCATATAAAAGGGGGCCTTATGCGACCATATATTTTGCTGGGACGTATGGTTTTCTTCCGCGTTTGCCTATAAATAAAAGTAAGTAGTCGTGGCCATACAGGCAATTTAAAAGTTAAAGCAACAAAAAGCTTTTATATACAGTTTTACCCTTTGACTGCGAACAGCGAGTCGGAATAATTGGCAATAATCTGAACCATAACTGAAAACAATACTAAAATAAACCAGTATCGAGTTTACAGTAGAGGTCAGGTCACTCAAGTACCTATCTTTGTGTTCATGGCGGGTGGTGTTGGTTTTGTTGTTTTTATTGCCTTTCAGGAGTGATTAAACTTGATGACCCTTGAACAGACTTCAACAAAAGGACACAAAAGAGACAGGTACAGAAACACACACACCAGCGCACCTTCAGCGACCTCGGACCAAGTCGGTCGAACGCTAGTACTGTCTATCTATTAATTTAGTGTCCATAATACAGTTTTTGAGAGTTACGCGGTTATTATTTAATCTAGAAATAAACCAGTGATTAGTGTCCGTAGTCTGTATGTCCATCGATGTTTAGTAAAGTTTCTTTTCATCTCCCCATCTCGGAAAGAGTATTTTTGCTCTTCGATATCTGAGTGCAAAAGCCGTTTTTGTTCGCTAGAGGATAAAGTAAATTGAATTTAGAACGTCGTGTGCACTAAGTTTGTAAATTTAAAACATCATAACAAGAATTTAACATACAACCTTTTCAATTTGTTAAAAATTCAGACTCGGAACCTTCTTGGTGTACTTTTTTTAAATTTGTTTTTTTTTTTGCATTTAGGTGTGATGAAAAGTTACGTGTCGCACTCGAGTGCAAAGATTTTTCACCTCGACTCACCTTTTGATTCCCTAGCTCAGGGTTCTAATTTTTTAATCACTTGCTGCGCTCTTGATTCAATTTTAGACTCCTTCGCTTGCTCAGTCATCAAAATTGAGCACGCGGTTAAAACTTTGTTGTCTTGTAAGTATAACAAATAACTATTTCTAAACACTGATTGAAAAGGGAGGATGCTAGAAAGCAGATTCTGGAATCGATAGATTCTGGATTCGACTGATTCTGGATTAGACAGATTCTGGATTCGACTGATTCTGGATTAGACAGATTCTGGATTCGGCCAATTATGGATTGTGCAGAAAATACACAGTTGGATAATACTGTAAAAAAATTATTAATGTCCTGTCATCATCCCCACACCATATTACTGCAAAACGGAGAACGCCAATCCAATGAATTTTGTTTGATAAGAATTAAAATACTCGAGTATTGAAACCAAATAATCGACATGCTTCCACTTTTATCTTTACTGAGGGGTCCTTACGCTCCCCGTATAATTTCTCCGTGTTTTATCACGACAACAAATCGAAACCATTATAATCGATTAATTCTATTGTAAGTTTGACCTAGATAATATTTTTAGTTAATTATTTAGTGTGTGCCTTTTGTATAGTTATTTAATGGTCGTTTATTGAACTGTCCGATGTCTTTCTATTTTGGGTAACAGTCCAATGTTGGAAAAGGAAGAAAAGATACTTACTAAGATTCGTAGCTGCGGCATTTGTTAACATCAAAACTCAGCCCATTGCAATTAAATACAGGGTGTATCAAGATACCCTCGTAATATTTAATGGGGTGGTATACACTATCAAACTTAAAAACTTCACTATGGAGCCAGCATCGAAATAGAATAACAAATCTGCTGTTTGGTACTAAAAATTATCATACCTAAGATAAATAAAAAAAAAAACGAAATGAAAGATAGAAGATAAATGTTGCTTTAATTATAATATAATATCTCTATAGGTAGTACACGGCGACACATCAAGCTACACAAAACCAACATAAGCTGGCCGCGCGACGTTATACGTTACTCGACCTACGCGCGGCCAGCTTATGTTGGTTTTGTATAGCTTGATGTGTCGCCATGTGTACACTAGTAGTCTACTACCATTTTAATTATATCAACAATAAAAAAAACATAATTAAGTAACAAAATATTTTCATTCATTTATACAAAGTAATTTTACTAAATGGGAATCTCGACATCAACATATTTTTCTGTTTGTTCACCGTCGAGCAAATAAAATACGAACTCGAATTATCATAAAAATGGTTTCTCTATTTTCTTTAGAAATACGATCCATTTTAAACGTTTTCCTAGTAAATCGAGCAGAGACTAGCGGAGAAAACAAACTTTAATTGAAAACGGAAAAGGAATGACTTTTATTCTTATTTTATACGTCGGACATAAGGTAATATTGCTTGCGGCAATGCTCGTTTTCCCCCATTTATCGATGAGTCAAACATGAAAACTATCCCTAAAATTATCTCCAAGGTAACCGTGTAAGCCATATCAAAATCAATTGTCTGTCCCCTCAAATCGTTCAGGTTAACTGACTTTTTTCATAAAACGAAAACACGTTTGTATGAGAAAAGCCGAACCGAATGTTGTGTAGCAAAGATGCCAAGCGTTATTTGACGTACTGAAAGTTATACAAACGAAGTCTGGTTATATTTTCAATACTAACCAATTGAAGTCAATGACATTTTTCAGAAACAATCTAAAAACTAATCTCTGCTTGTATGTTGTCTGATTTTCATTATTCGTAGTTGTGATGATATTGATTGTGTTGACACACTAAAAAGTTATGCTTAAGCTTGGTCGCGACCATCAGGAAGCTGGAAATAGGTATGTCTGGACCACTCTCAAGTAATACAGAGCTGCATGAGCATGACTTGAGCATGATAAAGCACACAAGCTGGAGTGGTTTATCAGCAATGTGACAACTCGTGTCTCAAGGTTCATCTACACTTCCCATCAGGTGAGATGAAGCCAAGCGCAAACCCATTATGAAAAAAAAAAGAAATCCTGAATAATAGCAGGAGCAAGGCTCATAGTCGGAGCCCTCACTGGGCACCACGCCACAGGCACGATGATGCACAAAATGAGACTTACCCTGGATCCCATCTACCGAGCATGCGGAGACGATGAAGAGACTATGGAGCATGTTCTTTGTGACTGTGATGTCCTGGCAGCAAAACGCATGTGCCTCCTCGGAGATGGATACCCAAAACCGGGAGATCTTAGGTTCCTTCCCCTCAATGGTATTGCCTTCTTCATTGACCATGTATTTGAAGGGTGAAGAAAACAAAAAGTGTTGGGGCTAACACAAAAGATCCCACTGGGTCGCAGTGTTGCTGGCTTGCTAGCCCCCACAACAAGATAAGATAAAATAAGATGACTTGAGCACAGATGTCAACATAATTATTGTTTTGAAATGCATGTGTTCTCCTTTGAGGATATTGATTATTGAATCGCGACTCAAGCAACGTTCTAAAAACAAAACTAGACTTAAAACTAGTTTTAAGTAGAGATCATGATTTGAGTTTAGTTCTGTATAATCAATGTATAATGCATAAACCTATTCAATTGAGTCATAGTCATCATCGCTAACAAATAAAGGATCCAAATCATTATAATGTTCATCGTTTAAATTATTATCTCTATAATAGTTAAACACTAGTCTAGAGTTGTAAGGTGGTCTTTATCTACATAATTATTTATCGACTCTGTCTTACAACCTACAATTATCAATAAAGATTTGACAAGCTATTTGTTACATGCGCAGGTTAGTTGTTATACAAATATGAACTCTATCGCAATATCCACATTAAGATCAATTCAGTGACCACGAAATGTTTACTACAGAGGGGCTTTCTTTATACGAGGAAGGTTTGAAATGAAATGAAATGAAATCATTTATTTGAAAGACTTTTGGTGGTACTTAGGACACTTAGAATGTAGTAATAAGTTCTCACAGAGACAACAAAAATCTGCCGTGATGGCTATTAACTACAAATATTTTGTTAAGAAGCTACATGATTCTTACATTTTACATTAATTATTCAATAACAATAAAGAGAACATAGAAGACAATTATTTACGTGCAATTTACAAAAGAAAGTCACCATTTTGCATGCAGTTTACATATAAAATATTCTCGATTAATTAAATGTAATTATCAACATTATCATTAAATCTGACCAAATAAATGTCATGTTATCACAAAATTTTATTAAATATTTTAATACCTAACCTCAATAGAATCATTGACTGTGATCGAGAAACTCACCTACGGTATAAAAACAATTACTCAAGAGCCACGATTGGAGGTTTCGTTTAAATTGGGTTACCGTTAAGTTTTTTAAGTCATCAGGAAGTTTATTATAAATTGTGATTGCACTAAAGAATGCGTTTTTTTCACTAGAGCTAGCCTACAGTAGGGTATGTGTAGAGTATTATCCAGCTTTTTCCTTAGCTGCCTACCGCCTACATCCTTTCTGGTCAAAAAATATGTTGGATGCTGCTTCACAAACATGCATAACTGCTTTATATATAGACATGCAAAGTGGTAAATTTTTTAGGCTTCTAAATAATGGCCCGCATGTAAATTTTTTAGGCTTCTAAATAATGGCCTGCATGAATCCCGATAATGTGCTGCACACATCGATCTGACACACTTTTTCTGTATTAGAAAATGCTCTTTGAAAATCGGTGCTATTGCCCCATAACAAAAAGCCATATTGTTTTCTTATAGGAATGATTATTAGACCATCAAACTTAACAACTTTCTCCTAAATTACGATAAAAAAATCTGCTGTTCTATGGAAAACTGCAAACATATTAGACTTATATACATCTGTAAAGGTCCGTGCTGTAATGCAGCTAATCCTTTCTTTCGCGATTTCGATTTTAGTCCTATGGATTGTTTAGTTTGATAGTCAGATCATGCCCTTAAAAATCGTCAGCATTGTGTGCCGAACCAAACTATGTAGCACCGCGCGAATATGTTTTTTTAAATTTTTTGTGAAATCGGAAAATTGTTACGAGCTGAATTCATTTTTAAAAAGTGAACGCCGCTAGACTGGCATGTATCTATTTGTGTTTGTCTGTCAAAGCCAGGACTTTGTGAGCCGTCACGTTTAAAAAAAAAGAACTACGCTCTGGCTCTCAATTTTTTTCAAATCGTCCTATTTCAGCTTTTAGCGTAACCCGTTTTTGGGAACGACCAAACCCATGAAAAACGAATGAAACAAAAAATTACAATCTTTAAAAGAATTATTTATTTGTTGTTACAAAAATTTTTTTTGTTACAGGTACGCTACGCCTACCTAACTGTTACCTCTACTCTACCAGTTTACAACGGAATAATCGACATCAAAGGTGATTACGTCACTGAGACAGGTGGTTAGGTTACGTTACGAGTCACGCCTTTTAGGCATCGACACCAAAATGATGTGACGTGATTATTAGTTCATAGGTTAGCTATGCCTATTCAATGGTCTAAGCTCCTCACACGTCAGTACAGCGGACAAAAACGGTTAAGGCATTGTAGTATACTAACTGTAGTTATTACGCGTTTGTCAACATGAGTCCTTCGTCAAATAATATTAGTATATTTGCAGCGCGGTCGCAGCGGTCATCAACGGCGTACTATTTCATTCTTGCGCAAATCTATCGGCATTTTTATTATTAAAATAGTTGTAATTGACCTGCGCTTAAAACATAACAATTTTACCTACTGACCGCTTGACTTCAATTTGTGTTGATTTGTGATGATCATTTTTAAAGTTTTGGGACATCGACAATTTCGAAATATTTGAAACTCTTTGAATATGATTCTTGTGTTATATTATTTAGTTGTAATTATGGATTTTTATGGTTATGTAGGTGCTAATCCCGAGTTATTTAACTTATTAACCTATATGGACGTTATGTATTTATTAAACACTTTATTTATTGAAATTAACCTAGAATTGCAAAATGTCTGTATCTGCAACATGCTTCGTCATGAATATATGTATATATTTAACCAGGAACCCAATCAGCAACACGCTTCGTCAAAAACTTAATCCTATACATTCTATAGGATTAAGTTTTTGACGAAGCGTGTTGCTGATTGGGTTCCTGGTTAAATCTGCAACATGCTCCGTCAAAAACTTAATCCTATACATTCTAAATCTGCAACACGCTTCGTCAACATAAAGACAAAGACCCACTCAAAGGTCCAGCTCCACTCCATGGTCCCCATGACACTAGCGGCATTTCCCCTCTGGACGGTCAAAGACAACCTCTGCACCTCTGGACGTTATGTTATGTTATTGAGTTAATCGATTTGTGGTGAAGGGATGATCTATTAGGACAAATAGTGAAAGGAATTGCTACCGGATGAATTAGAACAAAATTATCCACCCTTATACAGGTGAAATTCATATTATTAGCAACCTTTTAAACTAAGAGCCTATCCATCAAACCGAACAACTTTTACTACGGGAGCAAACCGATCGGAGCAGAAAAAAATCAGCTGTTCCATATACTAAACTGCAATGTCTACTCGACTCAAATGTATGCAACAGCAGATTTTTTTTTGCTCCGATCGGTTTGCTCCCATAGTAAAAGTTGTTCAGTTTGATGGGTAGACTCTAAGTTGAAAAGGATGCTAATTGTATCAATTTCACAAATATATTATTTGAGCTAGGTAGGTAGGTACTACAAAATCTTCATTTGGCTCATTCCAAAAAGTTACCTTTTGCTTAGGTGTATATCATTGTGTTCAGATAATTTGTGTGACAATGTCAACGATATTTATTTATTTATTTTTATTTTAGTTTTTCATTTTGTAGGAATAGTTTTCAAGCCAGTTTATTTTAAGATATGCTGTAAAATGTACTTTCAAAAAACAAACAAAAGAATCCTTTCACTTAGTTTAGTGCGACATTGACAGACGACTTGATTATCTAACAAATAAATGTTTTGCTATTTTGCGCGAGAATGATTGATTTCTTTTTGCGAATAAGGATTTATTCTGACGTATATATTTTCTGAAACACATGTTGCATGTTTCTTTTTGTTTTGAGGAGAGAAGGACATCTAGTGATATATCAATTTGTGCGTTTTTCCCCAGTTGATAGGACATTGTAGGCTGAATCACCTGATTGCCTGAAAAGAAAGATGATTCCTGGCTTCGGAATCGGATGGCACGTTAAAGCCCGGCTCCTATCTTTAGTGGTAGTAGTCGTTACATAAAAACCACATCAGATGCCGTAAGGCGGTCTGAAAAAAACTCTGACACCAGGGTTTCCTGCCCACACGATAAGAAGAAGAACTCTTATATTGAAAAGCGTTGCGTCCGACGCGGTTCGTTTATAAATTTGCGATGTTTATCTCATCTTTCATCGATTTTGTTTTTATATCAAAGTCGAACCCTCAGGGCTCGAGTCTATAACCCCCGGGGCTAGCTTTCAACCAATCTACCGCTGCCTTTGATTCAATAAAAAAAGCAAAACGTTGCTAAAATATTCACAAATCAGTCATTATTATGTGTTTGCTTCCTAACACAGTGCAATATCTATCTATAAACCTATAAAAAAAACTACTGCGAAATTATTAATGCCATATAAATTGTAAAGTACCTACCTAAGGTATTTAAAAGAGTTTTCTCAACTTCACAGACACCAAGAACGCCAGTTTTGAGAGGCAATTATTATATAAAATTTGAATAACAAGTACCTACCAACTATTATTTAAGTATAATATAATATCTGTATAATTATACAAGACTATGTTATCAGATCTATTTGCGTAATTATAACTTTCGACTTTTTTATTTGAATGTTAACACGTTTCTTGTTTTATAACCTTTTCTTTTTTTGTTTCCAATTGTTCTTAAGTAAGCATAGATTAAACCGAAAAGGAATATTTAATATTTTACTTAACATTTTTAAAGTTATGGTATCAGAATTGACCCTCAAAATAATTTCATTTGACTGGAAAGTGTATATGTAAATTATATTTATCACTTAAATAACTGAAAGCATTTATTGGAATTAAAAATAAAATAACATAAAAATCGACTCCGCAACAGCAGGCTTCGTCAAACCAAAATCACATCCATCTATATCCTCTAAAAGGGCAACATACAATACAATCCGCAAGTAAGGTTCGTGAGACTATCACTAACTGTATCACTACAACTGCAAAATCCTTCCAGTGACAATTGTCTCGACAAACTTTTCGCCGAAGCTTAGTTCGTCGATAAATTGATCGATATTGGAGTGCGATTTTTGATGCCGAACACAGGTTCAAATCAGCAGTATAGAAAATGTCAAAATATGGAGATAATGCATCTTTCTACTGCTGATTTCAACGTGTGAAATCGCACTCTAGAGCCCGTTTGTTGTAGCCATGCCACAAACACAATACAGTAGGGTTTCCTCAATAAATTAACATTTCTCCATCATAGAAATCATGTCGGTAGTGTAATCTATGCCACTTATTTCATATTAACATTTGTAACGGAAGTCTGGGTTTTCTTATTAGAGATATTAATATTCATAGCCCAGAGGGATAATTAAAGTGAATGTTGAGACAAGCACTACTTTTGCTTGTTTACTGCAAAACTGTCAAGAATTGTGTTTCATATCGTTTTAGACTATGTTTGTGGTTCATTCATACACCCATAATCATAAGCTCACGAACATTCCATATTTGGAGTTGTCAGAGACTTTATTTTGTTTAAGTACTGCAAAAGATAGCACTTAATAATTAATAATTTAAAATTTAATTAAAATTAATAAAATAGCTCGATGATGGAAGCCGTGGCCGGGGCAGACCAAGAAAGAGATGGCGTGAAGACCTTGAATGCATAAGCAGCACGGCAAATGATGGCATGGGATGGAATCTCGATATTCGAGCCTTCTCCGTCATGTAGAAGGCTCGAAAAACTTGGGGGAAAACAATGGGACGAAAAATGTTAAAAAAATTACATACACTTTAAAATCATATAGGGGCCGTTTTAATATGCTGACACTTTCTTAAGGGGATGATCAGACCGTCAAACTGAAAAAAAATTTCTATGTCACCAACATCGAAATCGCGAAAAAAATCAACTGTTCCATACAAAATTGTAAACTAAACAAAATCGAGCCAAATGCTTTCAGTAATTTTTTTCGCGATTTCGATGTTGGTGCCATAGAGAAAGTTGTCGGAATGAATCCAAAATTTAGGTATAAAACATTGTTTACAAAACAACCAGATTGTTGAAGAACAAAAAACTGTGAACACTACTAAATAAATATCCTATTTGTACGTGAGTCTATGTCCTAGGGGATCGAGTCATTACTCTGTGGTTCATGTACATTTTAATTATAAAATTTAATATGCAAATTTACATCATACGTTGCTCATAAACTGGGTAGTAAATACACACTTCTTTATACTTAGTAAGCAGTGGCTGTACAGGTATGGTATTGGACTAGACTATGGCCAGTGGCATGCCCTATAGAGTGTGCCTAGGAATCTATACAACATGGAATTTTGTTAATAAATCCCTAGATTCTCTTTAGAAAGTCTCTGTGGAATAACAGGCAGACATATTTCTTCTTCAACGTCTGCAGTTTGTAGTTATTTATTTTTGATCTTAAAATATATTTTATTACCAGCCCATTTCATCCCACTGCTGGGTAACGGCCTCCTCTTTCATCCTCCAACCATCTCTGTTCTGGGCATGCTCTGGCCACGCGTCATCGAAAGCATACAGATCGTAGCGCCACGTTTCCGAAAATAATACAAGGTTTAAACTAAAATGCATTACATATTTTGGAAAGTGCTTCAGACCATCAAACTGAACAGCTATCACTAAGGAGCCATCATAGAAATCGAAAAATAAATCCGCTGTTCCGTACGTTTGGGCAATGTTTATTTCTATACTATGCTAACTACACTTCTACTTGGCTATGCAATAAAAAATATATATGAATACAGGGTGCAAGGAAAAGAATCATTAACATTTAAACCACATACTCTACTCATCAAACTGAACAACTTTTACTATGGGAGCAAACCTGTCAGAGCAAAAAAATTTATAAAAAATTCATACGTTTGAGTCGAGTAGGTAGGTATTGCAGTGTAGTATGGAATAGTTGATTTTTTTTGTCCTCAAATCAAATGCGTAATTTGAGCACAGGGATTCGTCCTTAATTTGTGTTCAAAGGCACCAGGTAAAATTAAATCGATCAATTGGTTTTTCCCTGGTTCTCGAGGGCACGTGAACGTGAATAGCGATTTGTGGCGAGGCCTATGTTCAGTTGTGGGCGATGATGATGACGATAAAATGTGAACTAGCTCTACAGGGTGAAATCGATGTCATTAGCATTCTTTTAAACTAAGAGTCTACCCATCGAACTGAACAACTAAAGGGAGCAATAATAAATAATAAGGGAGCAATAATATGGGAGCAATTCAATCGTAGCAAAAAAAAAAACTGCTGTTGCATACATTTGAGTCGAGTAGGCGTTGCAGTTTAGTATGGAACAGCAGATTTTTTTTTGCTCCAATCGGTTTGCTCCCATAGTAAAAGTTGTTCAGTTTGATGTTTAGACTCTTAGTTTAAAAGGATGCTAATGATATCAATTTAACCCTGTATACAGAGTGTAAGTGACAGCCGAGCAAATACTGAAACGGTGAACTCAGACCATCAAACTGAACACTTTCACTATGAAGCCTCAGGAAACGCAAAAAAAAAATCAGCTGTGCTGAGCGAGCAATCATCTCGGGAGCATATTTTGTGTAAAAAATCTGGATATTGGCTTTTGTACTATTAAGTCTCTAGACTCTACCGATAATTGAAAGCACTAGAAAACCGGAACTTTATCGATAAAATTCCTGTTAGAGCGTTTATTTTTATCGTCATAAAAGCTACAAAGTTAAAAACCTGTTGAAATAGCCGTCGAAACTCAATATTTCTTTAATAATGGCAGTGAACGTCCATTGAAACGACCCGCAAAATATATTTTATATCTACTTCTAAGAGCCGTTACGTTCTCAGATGAAATGAAAAGAGGAAGATGCCGTTTTACCACAACATAATGCACACTAAATGAAGTCTACTTACAATATCTGTGGTGGACTAACGCCCATATACCCTCCTTGAGGGTAGGCCTGTGCCCTGCAGTGGGACGTTATGATGAGAGAATGTACAAAATCTGACCTCGCTCATGGTGCCAACAAACATTTTTTGCCGCGTGAACTTATAACTGGAAGATATTTGATATTTGAAAGTCACACGTTTAAATCAGCACTAGAAAATGACAAACTTACTAGATGATTATTCGATCATGATCTTGAGTGTGACTTACAAAAATCGTACTCCTAGGTACTATCGCGGACTTTTCCGCCTGACCACCACTAGGCTAATTTTTTCTTGCATACTAAAAATAAAAGCGCTGTCTAGCTCCCCCCTATTGATGAATAAACCAATGAATGAATAGTTTCCAAACAATAAATTTTGCGCGAAATTATGCGAAAAAAAATTTAAGTGATCAGGCAGAAATTTAACGCCTAACCAAAATATTAAAGGTCTAACAAAATTAGCTGAAACTATTTTAAGAGGATGATCAGATCATCAAACTGAAAAACTTTCTCTATGGGACCAATCAATATCGATTTTTGGGTCGGGTAGGTTTAAGTATGGAACTGCTAATTTTTTTTTGGTTGATTTCGTTGTTGGTCCCAAAGAGAAAGTTTTTCGGTTTGATGGTCTGACCATCCCCTTAAAATAGTTTCACCTAATTTTGTTAGACCTTGTATATAAATTTACGCTATGGCCTAACAATTACTCGATTTTTACACTATCAAATCGCGTCGTGAACCGGCAAAATACGTCTTTGATGGAGCAAGCATATTCTCCGGCTTATTTTCTGAGGTGATAAAATGCCATCAAGAGCGACACTCACGTTTGTTTTATAGTAATCGTTTGGTGAGATGAAAACGTTCCCAGGTAACATTACTTTTCACACAATTTTCTTGAGCGGTTCTACCGTTACCATCTCATGAAATTGTTTATTAGCATCCGTAAAATAGATATAAACGAATATTCAGTTTACTATCGTTTTTATACCTACAGGGTCTTTTTGATGCTGAAGATTTTTGAAAGGTGCATCATTAAGAGAGCAATTTTGGGACTAAGGTCCGCCACACACAGACGGAATTGCGATCCGGAATCCTGATCCAGGATTCCGTGTTGTCAACTATGGTTACAAAAAATACTAGTGTTGTTTAAAAAATGCCTAAAATAAAAATGTATGAATGACAATTATTCCATTTTTATGTATATATTAAAACAAAACAAGCAATTTCTATACATGATAATTATTATCATGTGATGATTTCATTACGTTACGATGATGATTTGTAAATTGTATTTCAATATTAT
The DNA here is from genome assembly GCA_927399405.1 of Agonopterix arenella. NCBI lineage: Eukaryota > Metazoa > Arthropoda > Insecta > Lepidoptera > Depressariidae > Agonopterix > Agonopterix arenella. Next base: position 2,982,764 of record OV656692.1, read on the forward strand.
GCAACTATAGCAAAAGACTATCGATAGTTTTAACATTAGACATAATCTGCATACAAAATTGTATAAACCATTATCACACAAGCGATTTTTGAACGTAGACGATTTCGCAACTATACCGCAACGACGTCGCAACTGCACCGTCACGATACGGTATCATTCCATCAACGCCTACGCTCAAAAATCACTTGTTTGATATAACTGTGAATCTTTAAAAAATGCCACCTAAGATAACAAAAAATCGCTAGGCTAAGCACAAACATCGGATTCGCGTAGGTCTGCTATTGGGTAGTTACGTCGCTCGTCGATTGTTGGTTGCCTCCCGGGCCTAAAACGAAGCTCCAGTGGTGGCTCAAGATAGTGTTCTTTTCGAAAAACAATCCTTGAACTCACCGAAATACATAAACTACCGTACAACGTCAAGCACTCTTCCGAAATAAACTAGATATTGGCAAAATCATCACAACCAAGATGGCAGCCATTTTTTTTAAATAGAATAACATAGAGGCACAAAGAGGCAGAAACATCGGCGAGCTTACAATTCGCTAAGGTTATGTTATGTAATAAAAACTTCGACGATCTGAAGGATGCAAGGAAGATGTTACATTTGTGAGCTCATCGATGTTTTTGACAGCGATATGAAGGAGAATTGCACTACTGACCGTCAAACTAAATAACTTTCGCTATGGATTTTCGAGATTTCGTCATTGATTCTGTTTGATTTGATTGCGAAAGTTGTTCAGTTTAATTGTCTGATCATTCCCTTAATATATTGCACTCATGCATATGCTCACGACTATATTCCCCGAGGGGGTAGTCAGAGATTCTGAAACCTCAGAACATCCACGTTTCACTAGAAGTACCGGAACTCTGCCCAGTGTGACGGGGAGTGAGCCCGTCGCCACTTGTAATGGACAGTAGGTACAATACTTACATGCCTCGAAATTGAAGCATGCAGGTTTCCTCACGATGTTTTCCTTCTGCGAAAAAGCACGTGTTGTCACAAATCGTACATAAATTCCGAAAAACTCATTGGTACGAGTCGGCCTGGACGGGGATCGGACCATCGCCTCCTGCACGGCAGGTAAGGTTACTCGCCACTGGACCACCATGGCTCTTGTTTATTGCACTCATGTTGTTACAAAAGATCTTACATACCAAAGAGTAATATAAGTATATTAGAAAAGAGAACCCACTCGTGGCAACATTATGCATCCACCTTATGTCAAAATGAAGGCTAGCTAGCGCCATCTATGTTTCATCGACAATAATTCAACCTATACTATACATACCTACTTATATCTACTCATACCAATGGATATTATTGTTGTTAATGCTAGTTTTCGTTCAATCCCGCACCGATCGAGTGAAATTCCAGTATCCTTACTATTCCTGTAATCTAAACATTGGTAAGAGAACAACAGAAACTCCAGAACATCACTAAATCGGCACGAAATTGAACGAAAACTACAAACAACCCGTACATTACGCAAGATATGTAGCCATTTTGTGATTTTGTTAATTTGACATTGACATAGACAATAAAATCTTTTTTTTTCATAGTTCTGCGAAATATTTAATAGATGGCAGCACATTCTATGCGAACTGAATCGGAAAAAACCTCCAAAAGGCGACTGTCCTCCGCCTGTTACAGACCTTCGTGCGAGAAGATCGACTAACTATTTTAGTCTGCCAAACTTTAGAGCAGTTTGTTAGTTGAGAAAAGCTCTCAAACAAACACTCACATTAGCTCAAACAAACACTTAGAAGTACATTCTTTACATTCATTATTATCAACATTATGTTACCTGCTAAATGCAATCCGTCTCATTAGTTTTACAAAAGTTAAGTTTTGCTATACAAGGTGTTACAAAAATACAAATAAAAGGGTGGTTAAGACCATCAAACTGAACAACTTTCACTATGGGACCAATATCGAAATCGCGTAAAAATTTGGATATTCCATCATCATCATCATCATATCAGCCGATAGACGTCCACTGCTGGACATAGGCCCCCCCCCCAAAATGAGGAGATTTGCCATAATCGCCATGATGCGATGCGTTTGTGATGTTCCATACTAAACTACAGATCTACTAGAGCTAAATGTATGGATCAAAAATCGTGAAAGTTGTTCAGTTTGTTGGTCTAAACCACCCCCATAACAGTTTTCAATTTTTATTTTTCTTCTGTAACAGGACAGGACAGGACAGACGGACGGACAACGTTGGCTTAGTAATAGGGACCCGTTTTCATCCTATGCGTACGGAAGCCTAAAAACTAGGTGTAAACATTCACTAGAATCACATTTTGTTCACCAAAGAAATAGGTGCATAATTTTACGGTCGGATCTCTATCCATTAAGTTGGTAAATTTAGTTGGTGTTACATTATTATTTAATTAAAAGTCCTCCTTAGGAAGGAAAATTGGATTCAAGGACAAAATTAATATTTTATTGAAATTTTCCACTAAGGGGGATTTTCCCAAGGGGATAATTACAATAATCCTAATTTACACACATGAGTACATGGGCATTGGACAATATAAGAGATATTTTTTTTATATCTTGGACATTGTCACACAAATTATCTAGTCGTATTTAGCCTGGAGTTGTATTATGATGACTAGACAGCGATATAGAATACGTATATAAGGTCTAACAAAATTAGCTGAAACTATTTTAAGGGGATGATCAGACCATCAAACTGAACAACTTTCTCTATGGGACCAATATCGAAATCGCGAAAAGAAAATCAGCTGTCCCATACAAAACTGCAAACATAACTCAACTCAAATGTATGAGACAGCTGTTTATTTTTCGCGATTTAGATATTGGTCCCATAGAGACATTTGTTCAGTTTGAGGGTCTGATCATTCCCTTAAAATAGTTTCAGCTAGTTTTGTTAGACCTTTAATAAATTCTACTCGAGCTTAATATTCCTAATGGGTAAAGCTGAGCCTCAGGTGTTCAGTCGATAAACTAAGTGGAATCGCGAGATCCAACAGTAAAATTATGCACCTATTTGTTTGGTGAACGAAATGTGATTCTAGTGAATGTTTACACAGGGGTTCATACAACGCCACCAGATTGCCTAGATAAATCTTGCCGCAAGTACTTTTACCATTATGATTTTTGGTTAAAAAAAATCAACCAATCTGTTGGGAACTAAATGAGGTGCCATCGGAACGAGACCGATATAAAAAACTAGGGTTGCCACCTCTCGGTCTGCCGCAATTCTAGGGTTGCCAAAGTTCTTTAGATCGGTCGATCAAAAATAATAATGGTAAATGAACCTACTTGCGGCAAGATTTTTCTAGGCAACGCGACGTTGTATGAACCCCTGTGTAAACATTCACTAGAATCACATTTCGTTCACCAAACAAATAGGTGCATAATTTTACGGTCGGATCTCGGACTAGCCTTGCGGTAGTATTTTCCCTCTGCCACGGTATTAGACCAATTGATCATGTGCATTTACATTCAATTTTATACCTAATCACTAAACGAGACAGTCTATAGTTGCGAAACGATAACTTCGAACTTAGAACGTTTGGGGTTCACACGAGACTACTTATCATTCAAAATTAGAATCTAAAGTTATGAGGAATAAAATCCAAAGTTGCGGATTTCATGTTACCTCGCCCCCCTCATAAAGTGGCAGAAATATTTTTTTGTAGAATTACACGCGTAACTCATATAAGTAGTCAAAGGTCAAAGTCAATGAGGGTCAAATTCGAATGTCTTCGTCTATTGCAAGATTGCAATATGTCAAGCTAATTTCGACTATGCTGTTGAATGCCTAGTGTGAAATTTAGGGTGTACGGAGAAAAATATGGTGGCAGTAATTTTATTTTATTACGAGCGTTAACCCGCGACTTCGTCCGCACAAATTATATACCAGATTTTAAGTCAGATCATAAGCTATCAAACAAAAAAAGTTTCATCAAAATCGGTTCAGTAGTTTTTGCGTGATACTCGTTCAAACAAACAAACAAACACCCAAACAAACACACAAACAAACAGACAGACAAAAAATCCAAAAATTGGTGAAATGGAATCAGGGACACCTAAAAACCATATCGTAACTTTTTTTTTGTTAATATCTTCAATGTACAGACAAACTTCCTGTTACAGTTTTATAATAGTATAGATAGATAGATAGATGTGACAACTATTTTTATTCATAGCAGGTTTTACTAGAAAATAGCAGATACACCATTAGACTGTTTTTTTTTTGGTTTCCTGTGCGAAAATATTCACTCTTCGCCACTTTTTCTTCTAGGTACCTTCGCGTCTTTATACAGTTTTCTTTGCTAAGCTTCTCCCTGTCAAGAACTCAGAATTCATTGCTCTAAGTCAGTGGTGCTTAACCCTTTGGACATGGTGTACAGGTAGTACGACCAGGAAAATAATTACCCTCGTCAATCTTCTTTTGCGCAGTCCCCTGACAAAACCCGATGTCGTTTAATCAAAGGGTGCAAAGTCGGATAGCACCGAACGGGCGCGAAAACAATTAGGCAATCGTGGCAAGGAAATGAAGGTGTCCTGATTGGTCAATATAATTTCGCGCGGTACAGTATAGTAGTATTAGGTTTATAAGTCTTACCGATGTACCTGCGCAGTTGACAAATTTTAATACCGCGCGTAATTATATTGACCAATCAGGATGCGCCTCCTTCAATCCGTTTACGCTATTGGCTTATTTGTTTTCGCGCCCTTTTCGCTGCTATCCGACTTTGCACCCTCTGATTACTAAATTACTTCGGGTTTTGTCGGGGACTCGGGCCTGCTCTGCGCAAACGAAGATGACGAGAAGAATTATTTTCCTGGTCGTACTGAACGAATGTACCTTCTATTATGTTTTTTTATGGAATTGAATACCCTTTTATCTGACGACCCGATTTCAAAGTTGGTCCCATAGTAAAAGTTGTTCAGTTTGATGGGCTGAAGCACCCTATAAAGTAGATATGTATCGCATTTACGTTTACATTCTGTATAATAATAAAATCTTTCCACTTTGCGAACCACTGGTTGAGAACCGCTGTCTAAGCAGCTTTATGAAAGATAAAGTCCAGGATGTCATAGCTTTTGCATAAGTAATTTACGAGATATGGTAGAGACTTATATAATATTATATTATAACTTTTGTATTCCTAAGATACTTTGAATAACCAGTTGATGAATAAAAAAAAACATGATTTTTCTTTCAGAAGCGTGGGAGTGGGTATAAGGGATTGATGGGACTTTGAGACTTGTGTTATGCTCTCTCAGAAGAAGCACTTTTGGAACTGATTGTGGGGGGTTCCACCATGGTTCCCAGAGAGGGTTTTACCATGGCAACAACATTTAAAAACACGGAATAAAAATCTGCTGTTTCATACATTTTTGTCTAAAAGCTATCGACATAAGATAAGATAAATATTCTTTATTTGCACACCAAGAACATACAAACGACATTTACTATGGAACAGTAGATTTTTTTCTTGATTTTAATGTTGGTCCCATAGTAAAAGTTGTTCAGTTTGATGGTATGTGACGCATTTAAGTTAACACCCTGTATAATTAATTAATTACTTTTCTAATTTGCGGGGCCCTTGTAGATAGAACTCCATAAAAGACTGTACCTTCACAGAGTAAGATTCTAACTAAATTAATTTTATGGCAACACTGGTTCATTGCTCCTAAAATTTCAACCAGAAATTATAATAACCGAGAGGAAATTGTACGCGTTTAAATGGGTTAATAAATTTAATAAATTGAATTAAATGCGAAACTCAAATCGTATTTCATTGTGTGGAGCTTTGTTCAAAACTGGGGAGATTTCTTTGCCATAATTTCATTTAGGCAATAAAACTAAATAGGCAAACTACGGCTACATTAAGTGAACCTACAGTCAATGACATTAATAAATTGTTTACTGTCTACAGTCTGAAATTGAAATCAATGCCATTCTAAATACAATACATAACACCCGACTAATATTTAAAGGGGTGGTTTGGATTAAGACCACCAAACTGAACAACTTTCACTATAAAGACGTCGAAAAAAACTGCTGTTAACGTTGTTTTGTATGAAATAGCAGATTTTTTGAACGCTATTTCGGTCTATACCACCACTTTAAATATTATACTAGGGTGTTCTGTAATACCCTGTATATATTATTGTTAAAAAGTTACATTGTGTCTTATTACATTTATTACACAATTTCCTCATCGACAACCTCTTCAACTTGTCTTCCTTCCGACATAGGCCTCTTCCAGAGACTTCCATAATTATACGTCTATCTCTCGCTATCCGCGTCCATTCTCCTCCTCCTATTCCCCTAAATCATCCCACCTGCAACATGGTATTTCTTCTTTTCTGAGAGCTTACATCTGCCAACAGATTTAATGTAAAGAAACCTTTTTGTAATGTCTTTTGGATAAATAAATGAATTGAATTTTTCCCTTTCTTGGGTACTATACCACAATGTCCTTTTTTGATGTGTAACATGGCACATGTTAAAAATACGGTTTCAGATTGCATTAAATTCACTTTAGCAAATTTTGTTTGAACTAATATTACTGATAGTTTATAACACTTTTGTCGAGATTTCGTGGTTATATAGGCTGAGGACCCTGAGAAATGCATTAAAATCGATATAAATGTACAAAGGGCTAGCATATTTCTAAAGATATTTCTTCCAGCATACCAGCAAAAGAGATAGTAAATTATCACAAGGCAAATTTATTGTGTACAAACAAACAGTAAATAATTAAGTTTTGAGGTTATAATTTTTGTATACTTAAAAAATATTAAATATCCACTCAAATTAACGATAGTAACCGGGGATTATTATTGTTATAAGTAAAACGTATTGAACGAAGCCGTCTTGTACAAAATCACCAGTATTCCATTTTTTGTTCATACCTAAATTTAATGTTTTGTAAATGTCTTAATTATTCCATAATACAAATTACAAAATCGGTGATTATTAAGAATTTATGTTTTTCAGGTATGTATCTACTAATATTTCAAACTATCACCTAAAGTGCAATTAATGCAACCTACTCCATACAAAAATCCGTAGATTTCCCCGACTATTAGTGAACTTTATATGGAAGTGAAACTTCTGTACATAGTACTAATATTTATTCTGTGACCTAGTCCACTGTGGCTTATTCACCAGCCCAAGAGCCGCAAAAACTTTCTGAAGTGTGTCCACCGTATACAAGGTATTGGTAATGGTCCTCGAGCTAGATGTGACCTCTGGCGACGAAAGAGCACGCTACCCGACCCGTTTGTCCCCCCCTCGGAAAGCCTTCCCCCAGGACATGAACTGCCCAGGCCGATTTGGAGGTCTTTAAACAGGCTCCGAACTCAAGTCGGCCGGAGTAAGGAGAACCTGTCCAAATGGGGTTTTATCGATGGATCAGACCTGAGGTGTGAGTGTGGTGTTGCCCCTCAGACTATGGCCCATCTCATATCTTGCCCTTCCTGCCCGCAAACTTGCACGCGAATGGAGCTTATGGACGCTGCTGGTAGTGCTATCCGCGTGGCAAAATACTGGGCTGGAAAAATATAAAATGACATGCCATCTACTCGATAGAAGAAGACCAGCCCTTTGTTATTCATTATTGACGACCCGGTTGGTGTAATGGTTACCACGCCGGACTGCTAAACCAGGGTCCTGGGTTCGAATCCCGGTTCGGTCATGGATGTTATATGTTCGTGCCTTTATTGTATGGTTTCCATAATAAAAAATCCTATAGTGCTTACTTGGGATCATTACAATGTACGTGCCTGTGAGCGTTATTTATTATTTCATTGTTTTTTTTTTAATTTTTTTTTTTATTTCTTTCCTCTTTTTTCTAGTGAGATACATAATACCCACACATTGTAACTTACTGCCAGGAACATTTTCGATTCATTGACAAATTATTGATTAACATTATCTAGCTACTGAACCGGAAACAGTTCTATTCTGACCGGAAACAGTGATAATAACATTGTGAATATAATTATAGGGGAATTCAAGCAGAAAATTAATTGCCATTCAATATGCTAAGTATGTTCAATCTATATTATTTATAAGGACAATAGGTGTGATTCCAACTATTGGGTAGTTGCAATTATGGAGCAATTGCACTTATAAATCACGTGCCTTCATCCAGAAGGCAGGTGTTGGTAAATAAAGAGAACTGAATCGTGATTTATAAGTGCAATTACCCCATAGTTGCAATACCCCATAGTTGCAATCACCCCATAGTTGCAATTACCCCATAGTTGCAACTACCCCATAGTTTCAATAACCTCATAGTTGAAATTACCCCGGGAGACCTTTTCAAAGCATTACTTAAAAATCTTTGTAAAGGATTCGAAACTATATATTTTCATGTTAAGGCGGTTGCAGAGAGGTCAATTTTATACAAAACTTTGACGCACAATACGCGTAGATGGTATTAATATAAGTAACTTTGTATATATGGAAAAATAGTATAGAAAATCTATATGCCGCGTAATAAAGAACATTTGCAATTTATAAAATAATTACGAAGATATAAAGCTTTGAAATTTTTCATACAAAATTTTAAAAGCTTTATATCTTCGTAATCTATACTATTATAAAACTGTAACAGGAAGTTTGTCTGTACATTGAAGATATTAACAAAAAAAAAGTTACGATATGTCTTTTAGGTGTCCCTGATTCCATTTCACCAATTTTTGGATTTTTTGTCTGTCTGTTTGTTTGTTTGTTTGAACGAGTATCACGCAAAAACTACTGAACCGATTTTGATGAAACTTTTTTTGTTTGATAGCTTATGATCTGACTTAAAATCTGGTATTTAATTTGTGCGGACGAAGTCGCGGGTTAACGCTCGTTATATTATAAATTGCAAATGTTATTTGTTACGCGGCAAATTATAAATTGCAAATGTTATTTGTTACGCGGCAACTAGATTTTCTAAAATATTTTTCCATATATAAAATATTACTTTTATTAATTCCGTCTACGCGTATTGTGCGTCAAACGTTTGTATGGACTGAAACCACCTTAACACAAGCATTTAAGCTTACATCACGACTAATAGGTACCTAAATAAACCATATTCAGAATATCCACAATATATCTTTTAGAATAGTTTTCGTACCAAATAAAATAGCTGCGTCGAGTTTTGAGTTTTTATTGATAAGATTATGTCTGTGTAGAGACTAGATTCAAGAAAACTAAATTTGGTTAGAAACATTTTTTTTTTTTTAACATAATTTTTAGACATTTCCATTCAGTCTTCAGGCTTATCTCTGAGCTGTCAATCAAACTTTCTACTTTGCTTTTACCGGGAATAAACACTTCGTAAACTTTAGAAGTTAAGAAAAAGATGAAAAACATTTTTAAGACAGTATTTAGCTGCGGGCTTTTAATTTAAATTTCTATAGGCAACGCTTTTTTTCAGTCATTCATCAGCTTATTAATTAGTGCTGTTTATAAACTAATTAGCTATGCCCGTGACTTTGTTTTGTACGCATAAACCACTGAAATATGTACTGATGTTGTATTTTATAAAATAATTCGCTTATCACTGAGTCGGCTCATCTTCTTCGTCTTATCGTGTGGGCAGAGCCCTGGTGTCAGAGTTTTTTTCAGACCGCCTTACGGCCTCTGACATGGTTTTCATGTAACGACTACTACCACCAGAGATAGTACCCGGTACCAACAACGGCTTAACGTGCCATCCGAAGCACGTAATTATTTTTCTTTTCAGACAATCAGGTGATTCAGTCTGCAATGTTCTAACCAACTCGGGAAAATGGCACAAAGTGACATATCACTAGGTGTCCCCGTGGGAACCGAACCCACGCCCTCCGCATCGAGAGCCCAATGCTCTGAACCATTTTAGACCATGGAGGCAGTCAGCTCATGGAATATGTATATTGGACCTAAGAATAAAACGAGAGTTGGCAAGCAGACTACTGGATAAGAAAGGTCAGAGGATACAATTTTGAGTCGCGCCTTGGGAAAGACTGTGGACGATAATGATAACAGGATGAAAAACACAGATTTGCCGGGTTTAAGGATTGTTTTAAATTCAAAACGTAAAAAATCTGGAATGATCTACGCGCCAATGCGCAAGACACCGCACAGGTTTATGAAGAAAACAAAAATTACAGATAATTTAAAACACACTTTCCAGAACACGGCAGTTCTATATACAAATAATAAATAAGAAGAACTAAGACAAAGTTATACTCTGTTAACTGCGACACAATTTATTATAGTATAAAAGCTGAATTTTATACATGTTATTTGGGTAACTATTAGAAGATGTTTCCTCAGTAGCTCGACAGTTTTGATACTTCTAACCCCCGGCCAGACAATTTTAACCTGCTACCTGCCAAAGCCTCTGTCTCCTCCACAAAATCCTTCACAATCCTTCCGCCCCTAGCTATCTCCGTGATCGTTTCTCCTTCTCCCGCCCTCCTGACAAACCTTGTCGATCTCCCCCAACTTAGAATCCAGACCCACTCCACCGACTTCTACTCCTTCTCTTTCACTATCCATGCTGCCCGGTTGTGGAACTCACTCCCCGCCGATATTCGTGATTGTCAAACATTTGCGTCCTTCAAAAAGCAAGTGAATGAACACTATCACTCTCTAAAATAAGCCATAGTTTATGTATGTTTATTGTATCTATTTGTTTATTTATAATTATGTTTATATTTAACTTCCATTTAACAACAAGTATCTAGTTTTTATCATTTGTGCTGTACACATTTTGTCTGCCTCACACTTCAGAACTGTCTCTGTTGCGGGTTTGCTGGAAGAGATCTCTTTAGAGATAAGCTCGCCCTTTGTACATGTCTACTTTAATTGTTTTTTCTGTAATGTTATGTGTACAATAAAGTGTTAAAAATAAATAAGTACCTAGAAACAGCTAGTAGTAAAAGGCTTTTTTAACAGACGTTAAATAACAAGTTAAAGAGTAATAAGAGAAAAAAATGTCCAAAAACCTTTTCTTATCCGATGAATAACTTCGCTGAAAAGATATTTAATTCAAAAGGGTAATGTTATTTGAAGTAAATTGCGCCGGATAATCCGGATAAACGGATAAAAGGGTCAAATCGTTAACGTTTGTGTTTCTTCGAGTTCTGACCCGAGGTTGAGTGGCGTCTGTCCAAAATGGTAACGAAAAAGTCTGCTGGATTGGACCATTTATTATTTTAACGAGTTTTAACGTAGGTTAAATTACATTAAAGACATTGTGTTTTTGTTTTCTATTCTATGCCACACAGACTTCGTCTGAAATAAAAGTTTTATTTTCTGTAAGCTAATAATAAAGCTTCAAGATCCAAGATAGAGTACAAATCGAAATCCCACGTTGCACAAAGATCTACGGTATGGCTTAGACCATACCGTAGACCTGTGTGCAACGTGGGATTTCGATAAAATAATAACGAACAATAGTGAAGCCGATGAAGAACGATATCGTGATACGCTATTTTGATCCGTAAAACAATGGTTTACAACTTTTTTCGCGGGTCTAGCGCGGTTGCGCGCGCTTTAAGAAGCTTGACTTCTAGTCGTATCTATTCATATACTGTTGGGACCGCTGAACTTAACCACTATTCGTTTTTATTACACTATGGTAACAAGCTACATAATGATCAGCTTGTATTAGTCCACTGCTGGACATGAAAGCACCGTTCCTACCAATAAAGCATGCCATTTGGGATTTTTAATTAGTAGGTATTAGGATAAATTGTTACATTTACAATTACGTTCTTTCTAAGTACAAAAAGAAATGAAAATATTTGCAACTTTTGTAAACGAGACAGAACGAAAGCAAGTGCGCCATCCTGCGCACTACATTTTAAATTAAAAGATTAAATCAAACATTTATGTTTGCTGTAAAACTGAAACAGTAAAATCCTGTTTAAAGCAGAATTATTAATCATGACAAACAAGAGAGTGTGTAACGTAGTTCCATTATGTAAATTAATACATATCGATTGGATCGGTCTCGCTGCCGCTGCAATATTGTAATTAATATTACATTTGAGCCCAGTCGATATCCCGGTAAAGGTATTGAATTGTAGAAGTTCGATTATGGGTTTACTGCCGTACCATCATTAGTGATGTTATATGATTTATATGGGTGATTTTGTAAGGGTTCCGATCGGACTAGACTGAACAAACTTTTTGTTTAAAACATTTTTTTTGTGTAAATTTTTGTCCGTAGGTACTTAGCTTACATTGAAAAAAAACGTTTTTTTTGTTCAAAACATTTTTTTCTATGTACAGAACTCTAAAAATTAAAAATTAAATTTAGTTTAGTTTTATTTTTATTGTTTGTTGATGTTCACTATAGAGCCACATAGCGAAAGTTCAGTTTGATGGTGGAATTAATGGACTCTCGCTTGTGCGTTAGCACTGCATTTCCGCCAGTTTCATGTAGTTTGTGGGAGAATCTATCCCAATCTCAGGAATTGTTTTTGATCAAGAACAAAGAAGAGATTGAGGATTGCGGAGCCTCGTGGCAGGCAAAAACGCAGCGCGTGAAATCCACGCGAGACGAGTGCTCGGGTCAGAACCTGCAACGTGACTCTTACCTAGAGTTATTATGTTACAATTACAACCAGTCAATTTTATTTAAATCTAACAGAATTAGATTTACCTATAACTAAAAATTTTCTAGTACTAAAATAAATATGTAGGTAGTTAGTTGTCGCATTTATTACTGTGCTGGATATTTTTCAAGTTTTCTCTGTATACAGGGTGGAAAGTTAAGATGGGACACAAAGGGCATTCCACCAGTGGCTACCAGAAGCATTACAGCTACAAGAAAACGTTCTTAGGAGACTAACCCTAACTTTTGGAGCATTTTCTTCAGTCATCGCATCGAGAAAAACTGAAATTTTCACAAAACTTTTTTTTATCCCATTCGATCCTCTTACTGATAAAAAACGTAAGTCTTTATGGGGTCAACCGAGGAACTCTCAAGAAACGCAAAATAAAATTTCCATACATTTAGTAGGGAAATATCAAAATCACCCTAGTAGTGATTTTGTAAACACTTTCCTTTTACGGGCGGTTCAACGACCAAAGCCGTAAGCTCTGGTTGGATACACCAGGACTGAGGCATGCGAAAGAACTTGTGACCGGCTTTTCAAACAGACATACCTCAGATGCCATCAATTCAAACCGCAACAACTTAAGGCTCTTAGTACGAGCCTTAACAGGACACTGCAAGTTAAACAAACACCTACACAGAATGGGGCTTGTAGATTCACCCACTTGCAGATTCTGCTGTGAAGCAGAGGAAACGCCCATACACCTCCTCTGCGAATGCGAAGTGCTCATTCACAGCAGGAGTCGCCATCTAGGTGGATACATAATAACACCTACTGACATTAGGGACCTCCCCTCCAAAAGCATAACACGGTTCATGCGTTACAGGTCCGTGGGCCTAGGAAATGGACCTTTAAGTCTACGGTGACAGCTACAATAGATCTATCCCGGTCGCAGTAGCTATTTGGTCATTGACCAAGCCCTTATAACCAAATAATAAATAATAGGGGCGGGTCGGACCATCAAACTGAACACTTTTACTATCGGAGCAAACATGAGTTCTTGGAAATCAGAAGCTCAAATTATCGTACATAAATTGTCGCATTCGTCAGGTATGTTGATGTTACACTGTAAACTTGTGCTGGCAAAATAGTAACGTCGCAAATTCCGAGTCCACTCGACTCGTGTATCCGGCAATATTGCACCGGATCAAATATTGTGGCAATGTCGCAATATCCGTGTTCCGGATGGATTAATTACACGTGCCTTTCGTGTTTTAAATATTTTTTTTTGTATTGATGGGCTTATGAAATTATTTATAGAAAAAATTATCTCGGGCGGGACTAGAGCCAGCTCTCACAACATGGCTGGCTTGGCTGTAACATGTTTAAAATCAATAATATTTGAAATTATTTGTAACTAAGCGGCGCCCGCGATTTTATACGCGCAGGCCACTGAATTTAAATACTCATAACTTTTGATTGTATGAACCGATTGCGATGAAACCAATCATAAATGTTAATCTCAACTTGCTTTATTCTTTTGTGAAAATTCCATCCTAAGCAGCTTAGTAGTTATTAAGTGATGCGTGCACAAACAGACACACAGACGTACAGAAAAAAATTATAATAAAAATATAAAGTCGTGAAGGGGTTCATGCCTTGTGCTTTAAATTTATATCTATTTTCATATAAACATACGTGTTTCCGAAAAAAAAGATTTTTCAAGAAGATCTCTACATATCAAAAATCAACTTTTCCATTGTTTTTTTTCTGTGGTCTCTCGCATTTTTATAAAAATGTCAAGCTTGAGCGACGCCAATGGAGAATATTATTCTACCTTCTAACCGCCAGAGGGCGCCCACGGGCCATTTAATTTTTCTCACCGTTTTTCGCATTTTATTCTCTTTATCTTTTTTAGGGTTCTCTATATGAAATAGGTCCGAATAAAAACCCTATCGCTATGGTAATACTGTCAGTTAATGGTGTCTATTATCGTTCCGACACATAGCATGTATCCTTGGTTTAAAAACGAAAGAGAGTAGTTACCTATTTATATTGTTTTGTGACCTTAAAATAAAAGTAAATACTTAAATATCTTGAACATTTTCACCCAGATTATCTAGCCCATATAAAATAAAAAATACCTATATAGATACAAACATTGGTATAATTTACGGGTATTCTATTCACCACAGAAATATTTGCCCCTTTTGGGATTTGAACCCGCGACCTTCGCACAACAGGCAGGTTCACTACCGATCGCTAAGCTATCTGGCCGTCAATTAGAAGTGGATTAGACCTTGGATTGGAAGTGAGAAATTTTTCATAGGCATAAGCACAGAATCTTATCATAGATCTAGAGATTTCTATGATATCTCGTCTCTTCTCTTGATATTGAGACCTTTATCTGCAGTGGGATGAGCAGTTCATTATGTTGCGGAATATCTTTGAAAAGAGCTCTTTGATGCATTGAAGTATTCGACGGCGGCTTGGTCTGGCAATTCTATTTTCATTTCATTCAATTAAGTTTTTTATATATATTTTACTTGTTTCTTTCATTGACAATAAATTATCCTTATTTCTACATACCTTCTTCAAATATTATCAAAGCTTTCATTTTTTTAATGAGGCTTAGTTTAGCTCTAAAGAATGTCAAAGTAAAATTGAATTAGTGTGCTGATGTGCTGTAAAATTGTGTAGTTTAATTTCTATGGTACGGAACTCTCAATGCTCGAGCCAGACTCGCACTTTTCCGTGATTCATTCTGTAGCCTCTTTGAGGCAAAGGAAAACTGGGAACTTTTTTTCAGAAGGTAAGGCTAAATAATACGAAATTAGGTTAATTTTGCACAATGGCTTTTTGGGTCCCTTTGTATACTTTCTTGTGCTTGCTTACCCATTTATTAGAGGTCGCCTGTAACATTCAATTAAGTAGGTAAGGTATCTAACACGAAAATGTTGCTTTCATCTATAAAAAGTCATATTCATAAGGTACTTATTATTTATTACTAGCGTTAACCCGCGACTTCGTCCGCACAAATTATGTACCAGATTTTAAGTCAGATCATAAGCTATCATAAACAAAAAAAGTTTCATCAAAATCGGTCCAGTAGTTTTCGCGTGATGCTCGATCAAACAAACAAACAATCTTCTTTTTAAATTAACAGTTTTATAATAGTATAGACTAGCGTTAACCCGCGACTTCGTCCGCACAAATTATATACCAGATTTTAAGTCAGATCTTATGATCTTAATAAGCTATCAAACAAAAAAAGTTTCATCAAAATAGGTTCAGTAGTCTTTGCGTGATGCTCGATCAAACAAACAAACAGACAGATAAAAAATAAAAAAATTGGTGATATATAATCAGGGACACCTAAAAACCATATCGTAATATTTTGTTAATATCTTCAATGTAAAGACACACTTCTGTTGCAGTTTTATAATAGTATAGAATAGATAGATATAGATAGATAAATAGATATCAATTTATCACATCACTACTCTATTCTAATTTTAAAATTGTGGCTCCGGAGCCACCTGGCTCCCCATGCGACTCATGCGAGCGAAACACCTCCACCCGTGAATCCTTCTACTCTAACAGATTATAAATAAATCATAATCCAGCTCCCATAATTTTTTTTTTCTTTTTTTAACCTATTTTGTCCCATTGTTGGGCAAAGGTCTCCCCCAAGCTTTTCCAGCCTTCCCTATCCTGTGCCATCAGTTGCCATTTCGCTTCGTGGGCATCCAGGTCGTCGCGCCATCTCTTTCTCGGTCAGCTCCGGCCCCGGCTTCCATCGTCGGGCTCCCACTGGGTCGCGATCGTTGCCCATCGCTCTGTATGCATGCGACAAACATGTCCGGCCCAGTCCCACTTCAGTTTGGCGGCCTTAGCACCTGCATCAGCTATGTGGGTCTTGGAGCGCAGAGTGGTGTTTCTGACCCGGTCTATAAGGATAGACCGGGTCAGAAACACCACTCTGAAGAAGGCTGATACCTAATATGCTGCGCTCCATTGCTCTTTGGCAAACCTGGAGTTTGGATATCTGAGATTTCGTAAATGACCACGTTTGAGCACCGTAGGTTAAGTAAATTTTACGTTCTCGACTGCTATTCGCTTAAAAAGAACGTTAGTAAGACACAGACCATAGAAAACACATAGGTCTCAGTTAGAACTCTGTGGTTAGATGATCAACACACAGGCTCATAAGTCATAAGGCTCACGTCAAGCAAAGGTCACTAACTCTTTCAAGCGTCGATTGCCAGTTTTCATTTAAATCTTACCGACTCGAAATGGAGATGTAATTTTGCACTATGCGCGCTGTAATCCCGCACCGTAATCTATGGTCATTTCGACCCGTTTCGAAAGTAATTGACCGTCAGATGATAGGTTAGATTCGAGTAAAATAGATGCTATGGTATAGCAAAGCCAGTTCACGATTACTTTGCTCACATGGTGTTGTAGTAATTTCATATAATAACGGAAAAAATTATCATATCTAAAGTACGCGTATATGAAACTAGAAACTATGTATGTAAGTAATAGTAGTACCTAAATAATCGCGTTTGCAAAATTGTTTATCTATCTATCTATCTATACTATTATAAAACTGTAACAGGAAGTTTGTCTGTACATTGAAGATATTAACAAAAAAAAAGTTACGATATGGTTTTTAGGTGTCCCTGATTCCATTTCACTAATTTTTGGATTTTTTGTCTGTCTGTTTGTTTGTGTGTTTGTTTGTTTGTTTGAACGAGTATCACGCAAAAACTACTGAACCGATTTTGATGAAACTTTTTTTGTTTGATAGCTTATGATCTGACTTAAAATCTGGTATATAATTTGTGCGGACGAAGTCGCGGGTTAACGCTCGTACTATTATAAAACTGTAACAAAAGAATGTCTGTACATTGAAGATATTAACAAAAAAAAAGTTACGATATGGTTTTTAGGTGTCCCTGATTCCATTTCACCAATTTTTGAATTTTTTGTCTGTCTGTTTGTTTGTTTGAACGAGTATCACGCAAAAACTACTGAACCGATTTTGATGAAACTTTTTTTGTTTGATAGCTTTCAGATCATAAGATCTGACTTAAAATCTGGTATATAATTTGTGCGGACGAAGTCGCGGGTTAACGCTCGTATTATATATTTTTGTTGAAATTGAAAAAGTCAAAATCGAGATTTCTTTCTTTCTTATCGTGTGGGCAGAACCCTGGTGTCAGAGCTTTTTCAGACCGCCTTACGGCCTCTGACGTATGGTTTCGAAAATCGGTGGTGAAAATCGACATTCAAACAATGCCAATGGTGTAGAAAATGTATACATACCTTTAAGTTATTTTATTCAGTGCCTAGGCAATATAGGCTATATTTCATTGATCGGCAGTGTGAGAGATAGAGCATTGCAAGAGGGTGGTGGTGGTAAGCTTTAAGAGAGTGCCCATAGGTAAAAGCAGGGCCGGGCCAGGCCATATTTTGCTGGTTTTTAGAAGCTATCTTCTAATTATTTGAATGAAATACAAATTATTAAAAAATGTAGCAATAATTTTCAACATCTCGGCTTTATTTGCTATGAAAAATATTTCTTAATTTTCTATAAAATACATTTGAAACCTG
This sequence comes from Agonopterix arenella, assembly GCA_927399405.1. Taxonomy (NCBI): domain Eukaryota; kingdom Metazoa; phylum Arthropoda; class Insecta; order Lepidoptera; family Depressariidae; genus Agonopterix; species Agonopterix arenella. Next base: position 3,000,930 of record OV656692.1, read on the forward strand.
TGTTCAAAGGAAAGCCTAAATATATTGGAAAAAATCTGTGTTATGTGCACACAGAGTACTTTATATGTTGAACACTCAGCTGCAGAAACGCTCATTAAAGTTAATCCTCCATTAAATCTCTTGCTGTCACTTTTTGTCTTGTTGACGTTTTAATAAAAGCTAGCAAGAGATTTAATAGAGGATTAACTCTAATGAGCGTTTCTGCAACTGAGTTAAAAAGTCACTTTTACTTGCGATTGCGACTCACACCATTCTGCAGACAATATTAAGATCTAAAATTGCTATAAAGTAATTTTTTTTAAGACCAATATTTAATGAGTTAATTAGATAATTATTAAATTTGGTGCGAATTCTTATGATTTTCGAATTTGATTTCCTTAGATTAGAAGGCACTACAGTGACACAATAAAGGACAAGCCAGTCACAAGAGTCAAGGTCGTTCGGTCAGGGAAACCTCTTAATCTAATATACCTAACATTTTCCTTACAAATTAAAGCCATTCCGAATCCAATTGTATCGGAATTTCATTCACAAATCCAATATGAATGTTGAATCTATTTATAACTTTCAATATCAATTCTGTACATAGGAATATCCAAATACCAATATCAATCTTCTAATGTATTGTCTGAACAAAACGTAAGGTTTGCAATCCTGTCTCTTCCCCTGGGAACCACTTTGGATACAATATTAAAGAAAACGAGCGTTGTTCGCATTCGTGAACTTTTATTATACCTTGCTTGGTTTAGTATTATTCTGGTTCACGTTCCGATCTAGATGTAGGTGGGCGTTTGCGATGGAATGTCGAAGTAAGGGATTTCAGTTTATGATGGTTTCGTGTTTGGAATGTAAACCGAATCCTCAGTGTTGTCAGATACAGCCATCGATAGGTTACAGTGCTTACAGTACATAGTGTAGTGAATATTCAGTGTTTCGAAAATATCGTTCAAGTTATGACTTATCTTCTTCTACTTCTTATCGTGTGGGCAGAGCCCTGGTGTCATAGTTTTCTCAGACCGCCTTACGGCCTCTGACGTGGTTTTTATGTAACGACTACTACCACCAGAGATAGTAGCTGGGACCAACGGCTTAACGTGCCATCCGAAGCACGGAATCATTTTTTTTAGACAATCAGGTGATTCAGCCTGCAATGTCCTAACCAACTAGGGAAAAACGCACAAAGTCACGACATATCACCAGGTGTCCCCCGTGGGAATCGAACCCACGACCTCCGTGTCGAGAGCCAATGCTCTTAACCATTAGACCACGGAGGCAGTTATGATTTATGAAAACATGTTTGAACGAGCGTTAACCCGCGACTTTGTCCGCACAAACTGTATACCAGATTTTAAGTCAGATCATAAGCTATCAAACAAAAAAGTTTCACCAAAATCGGTTCAGTAGTTTTTGCGTGATGCTCGTTCAAACAAACAAACAGACAAACAAACAGACAGACAAAAAATCCAAAAATTGGTGATATGGAATCAGGGATACCTTAAAACCATATCGTAACTTTTTTTTTGTTAATATCTTCAATGTACAGACAAACTTCCTGTTACAGTTTTATAATAGTTTTTAAAGAGAATCAATGAAGGCATTTTCCCCTTAACTTTGGGTGGGCCATTTCTTTCATCGACATGGGCCTTTTCCTATCAAGTAGATATTTCAAGCAGTGTCTGTTTGAATTAGACACTTTCGTTCGTGGCTTGGCTATACAGGATGTAACAAAAGTAAAAATAAACAATTAAAACTTTTAAGGGGGTTGTTGAGACCACCAAAGTGAACAACTTTCACTATGGGACCAACATCGAAATCGCGAAAAAAAAATGTTCTCCCTTACATTTTGGGCTCTGCGCACACGATAAGAAGAAGCTCGAGTAGATCTGTAGTTTAGTATGGAAAATCGCAACCGCATCGCATCATGGCGAGTATGGCAAATCTCCCCATTTTGGGGGAGGCCTATGTCCAGCAGTGGATGTCTATCGGCTGATATGATGATGATGATGATGATGGGACATCCGATATTTTTTTCACGATATTGATATTGGTCCCATAGTGAAAGTTGTTCAGTTTGATGGTCTTAACCACCCCCTTAAATGTTTATTTGTATTTTTGTAACACCCTGTACTTAGTTCACTTTCGTTTAGAAGATTTATCGGAGGTTTGTCCATTCAAAAAGCACGATTAGTATATAAGGTCTAACAAAATTAGCTGAAACTATTTTAAGGGGATGATCAGACCATCAAACTGAACAACTTTCTCTACGGGACCAGAATCGAAATCGCGAAAAAAAATCAGCTGTTCCATACTGACCTACCTACACTTAAATGTATGGGACAGCAGATTTTTTCCCATCCCATCCCATAGAGAAAGTTGTTCAGTTTGATGGTCTGATCATCCCCTTAAAATGGTTTCAGCTGATTTTGTTAGACCTTATATAATAGACAGTACTTGATATGAAATGATGAGTAGCGTCCCATACTAATCGTACTTTTTGTACGTGGACAAACCTTCGATTAATGTGTCGTAACCCTCTGCCGATTCGGGAGCGACAAGACCTAGGTCAATTTCATTATTATTTTTTCATTAGTAGCTTCTGAAGAACTTAATGCACATACCAGGGATCGAAGGGAAGTCCCAGTCTTTCTTTTTACTATGCCATCACTATTTACCAAGTTCCTGATTTGTATTTTACACATTGTATCAACTAGAACAAACATATATATACGGTCGAATTGAGAAACGTCCTCCTTTTTTCAAGTCGGTTAACAAAAGAAGGCGAGCAAACGTTGTCTCAAGCCTTATTGTTTCTCAACTCGCGTCGACGTATTTAGGTATTTTACATAGTTTGATCTCTTCTGTCGCTTCCATAATCCAGAATACGGCTGCTAGTCAGATATTTCGTATGAATATTTAGTTTTAATACTTTCGGTGTTCCTCAGAGATTTGTGGTTTTGATGAAAATTTACGCCTCGTTTGCGTTTGTTTTGAAGCTTGTAACCTTTTTATTACTTTGCGACCAGGATATTATGTTCAGCTTTAGATAAATACTGTGGTTTATCGAATCTACCCCTAAAAGGATGAAATGGGGTGTAAACTGCGTGGAAAATAAAATTGTATTCCCTGTGGGAATCCGATATCCACACGGATCGCGAGTCGCGGGCAAAAGTAATATGAACAACGTTTTTGCAATTGGTTGCAAGGGGTTACGACTGGTTTTCAAAAACCCAATTTTTATAAGATACTAGCTGATCCGGCGAACTTCGTACCGCCTCAGAATCAGTTTTACCCGACACACACTTGGCCGTTTTTTTTCCTTCCTGGCATGTGCACAACAACTCACCAAAGTTTCATCGCAATCGGTCCAGCCGTTCTCGCGTGATGTCGTGACCAAGGATAAACAACAACAACTGCAGCCGATGGCTTTTTCGTTCGCATCATAAGAACCCTAATTTGTTTTATCGAAGTCGCTGTCAAGCCGGTACGATTCGCGACAGGGCTTGCATTAGTTTTTTGGCTTGGCTTGACACAGACTTCGATAAAACAAATTAATGTTCTTATGATGCGAATGAAAAAGTCATCGGCTGCAATATTATTTTTTAACTTTTTAGTTATTTTGAAGGCGGCTTTAATTTTTTGTTAAAATTTTGCTTATTTCACAATTTTCAGTGGTGAATTAATTAGTTTAATTTAATAGTAGTGCTAAGTAAAACGATTTTCAAAAGTTACCCTCGATTTCTCTAGGATGCCACCATCAGATCCTGGTTTCCTTATCGTAGTACCACCCTCGGGATATCTTCTTTCCAACAAAAAAAGAATCGTCGAAATCGGTTCATAAATGACGAAGTTATCCGCGAACACACATAAAAAAAAATATATATATATACAGGGTGGAAAAAAAAGGCCGTGGTTGGAGGGAAAGTACCCTTAATATTTATGATGGCAAATTTTACTGAAAGGAAACATTCCTTTATTTTCAAAAATAATTAAAACGGCATTTAAAGATTCAATTCAATTCAAGAAAATTCTTTACTTAACTTATAAAAATCTGGTGTATAAAAGAAACTACAGGTCAGTAGAGGAATTAAAAACGGAAGTACAAAATATTATTTCAAATATTCACCAGAATTCAATACAAAAGGCGACACGTAGCGAATTTATTCGAAGAATACGTCTATGCATACGTGAAAATGGGTCTCATTTTGAGCAATTTATAAGTTAAGTAAAGAATTTTCTTTAGATAGTAAGTTTAACACTACAAAAAACATTTATTCTTGGTCTTTCTTTAATTTAAGATACTATGTTGTTTAAAAGAAATTGATCCTTATGAATGACTCTTTCGGTTGGTATCATAAAATACAGGATGTTTTTTTTCACATTTCACCGGTTCGATTCCCGGCTCAAGCAGATGATTTTTCAAAAATCTTTAAATGCAGTTTTAATTATTTTTGAAAATAAAGGAATGTTTCCTTTCAGTAAAATTTGCCATCATAAATAATAAGGGTACTTCCCTCCAACCACGGCCTTTTTTTTTCCACCCTGTATATATACGGTCGAATTGAGAAACCTCCTTTTTTGAAGTCGGTTAAAAATAGGGATCCATTTTTATATATATATGTATCATCATCATCATCATATCAGCCATTAAACGTCCACTGCTGGACATGAGCCTCCCCCAAAATGGGGGGATTTGCCATAATCGCCACGCTTGGCAGGCGGGTTGGCGATCGCAGTTGGATTGAATGTGTGTACTCAGAGGATGCTGCTGCCCATCTTACGGTAGATCCCTTAGTCGCCTAGTATATATTAGTATATATAGATTAATTATGCAATAATAATCAACCCAAAATGTATAGGAAAGCAGATTTTCTTTCGCGATAATAACTTTGAGTCCCTTAAAGAAGGTTATTCAGATTTATTGATGGTATGATCATCCTCTTTAAAACTGTCAGCATTTTAAATTGGACCCTGTGTAAAGGTAACATTCGTTCGCTATTGTTCCGAATCGTCTTTCGTGAGGATAACCTACTCCTTTACGACAATAAGCGAGATTGAGTGTTTGCTAGAGAAGTGGTAAACAAATAGACTAGACTAGAGTGTCTTCAGATTCGATGGCTTACGTTTGTGCTTTGTGGGACAATTTTGTAGAGAAATAGCACGAGAAATCTTCTATTTTTCTTCTAATATATAAGGTCTAAAAAAACTAGCTGAAACTATTTTAAGGGTATGCTCAGACCATCAAACTGAACAACTTTCTCTACGAGACCAATATCGAAATCTCAAAAAAAAATCTGCTGCCCCAAACATTTGAGTCAAGTTGTGTTTGCAGTTTTGTATGTGACATCAAATTTTTTTTTCCCGATTTCGATATTGGTCCCATAGAGCCAGTTGTTCAGTTTGATGGTCTGATCATCCCTTTAAAATAGTTTCACCTAATTTTGTTAGACCTTATAAATATACATTTCTCGATCGCGGTGTTTGTATCAAAACCGTCTATCCTCTGAAACGGCTTGACCGATTCTTATGAAATTTTGCGTGTTTACTCAGTAGGTCTGCGAAAAAACCGGTCAAGTGTGTGTCGGGAAAAATAGGCACAGCGAGTAGTATAGCAAATATGTCAGTGGACTCCGCGGTATCGTTCTTAGATAACGTTAGTAAGTACTGCTCAGCAGTTTGGCGATGATAAAAGGAGAATGGGCATTTTGGTACCCGCTCCAATAGCAATGACTGTAGTTACGTTCGATGGGTCTTTTTATGACCACCAATGTTTAATAAGACCGCTTGATCCAAATCATTGTGAGTTCGGAGATATACCAATATGAAAATGACAAGTTTTATAGAAAAAAAAATTAATTAAAATGGCACATGGTGTCTATTATTGCTATTTATATTTGTAATAAAATACTTTTATGCCAGAATGTTATATAATAATAATAAAACAATATGATAACAATAAAAAATCTATAATAATAGTTAATAACAATCTATTATATATATAAAACAGCCGGGTTGGTTCGAACACTTATAACTCGAAAACGGCTGAACCGATTTCGATGAAACTTGGAATATAGATAGTTCATTACCTGGATTAACATATAGGCTACATATTATAAAGAGAGCTGGGTAGCGGGCGAAGCCGCACGGGTCCACTAGTAATATATATTAATTAAGTGGTATACTAACATTGTATTATTGTGTTGTTGTGGTACTCTAAATAATACGTTGCAATACTATGCTCAATACTATGCTCGAGTAATACTATTGAAAATAAAAAATCAATATATTTATATATATATATAAAACAGCCGGGTTGGTTCGAACACTTATAACTCGAAAACGGCTGGACCGATTTCGATGAAACTTGGAATATAGGCTACATATTATAAAGGGAGTTGGGCAGCGGGCGAAGCCGCACGGGTCCACTAGTAATATATATTAATTATGTGGTATACCAACATTGTATTATCGTGTTGTTGTGGTACACTAAATAATACGTTGCAGTACTATGTTCGAGTAATATTATTGAAAATAAAAAAAAACTAAAGATTTAATTCGAAATGACATTTATTTTCATTCAAGACCATCTACAATTACATCATTTAGAAATGATGCAGGGGCAGTAAAACCTTCATGTCTCGCATATCCAAGATACCAGATAATTGAAATAATATGAGCACAAGTGCCCATTGTACGTCGTCCAGTGAGGCAAGTACAATAATGTTGCACGATATCGTTGTCATTATTTGTGTTATTGTTTTTTACTAAAACATAACAATAGTACGTTTTCGATCTCCTGTGGCGTGACTGTACGGGCCCACGTAACAGCCAAACATCTTCGTTAATGCCGTAGTCTGGCAAGTCTTCCAGAGCGTTTTCTCTGTATATTTCGATTGAATATAAGCCATTCCTTAAATGCTCACTGCAATATGATCTCGCAAGCTTTAATTGGTATGTACCTAAAGAAAGCAAAATGACATGCTCTTCTGTTAGATGTGGGAAATTCTGAACATTATTTGCTTCTATTCTTAGAAAATCTGCTCTTCTGTTGTTTAATCTTTTCCTCTCTACATAATTGTGCAGAAGGTTTGGGGAATCCATTTTGTTTCGGATGATATTTAAATAGGATTCTACATTATTACTATCGGCGATGGGTTCGTGAAAATGATTTATAATAGCAGCGGCGATTTTAAAATCAGTGAACATGTGTGGAAGAGCTCTATTGAAATATTTTTGCCGTAAGAGCTTAAAATCTCGCTTGAACTTTCCATTCACTACTTCCACAACCCATCGACATATCGTCACCGATCTAGCTTCATTGGCCTGCTCAGTAGTCAGCTGTGTCTCGTTTCTATCTTTTGTTGGAGGCATGTATGATTCATAGCCACATGCTTCAATATCGTTCAAACTATCTCTGAATCCTCGGTCCAATATAAACACATCGTTTGCTTGCAGGAAGAAATGTAAAGGATTCTCTCCATTGTTCATTATATAACTCATTATATTTGCATCAGTCTTTGTTGCAGCGTATGGACCCAGTACGTCAAGAATGTATCCATCAGTGCATACTATCAAAAAAGGTTTTAAAAGATTTTGGAATTTGTGCAAACTGTATGATTGTCTTTGAAATAAAAAGTTCGAGCTTTTGTTTATGTAAATATAAGTGCCATCATATATTAGTATCACTTTATCATTTTCTTCGTTACCAAACAAAGCTTTAGGAATTGTGAGGTTTCTTTCTAATACCTCATTTCTATTGATGTGGTCCAGTCCCAAATGTAATATTACATATTCATTAGCTAGGCATTCACGCACAATAGCTAATAAACGCTCCAGTTTTCTTCGAGACACATTAAATAATGTTGCCAATCTCTCATCGGAATCTCCGGTACGTAGTTTTGTAAGGTATATACCTAATGCAGTTCTTGGTTCCTTGCATCTCTCACTTAGAGAAGGCACCTGATCCAGTATGGCATCGAACTGTTCGCCATTACGTCCGGTCCAAAAATGCATTTCTTCATTGCTCAATGAACCTCTTGTGTTAAAGTCGAGCCTAGGTCCACGTTCTAAAGCCCTTCTCATCATGTCACAGACGTCTGTAAATTGTTGTGCATTGAAATGATGAGTGACATTGCAAGATTGAGGCAGTTCATCCCAGATGTTGCTCTCAAGGTGTTGGCTGCACACTCTAGCGCCCTCAGGAATATATAACTTATGTTCACAAAACATATTAAGTTTGATAGTCTCAGGTATGCGATTACGGGTTGGGTTTCGGCAATCGTTGAATATACAATGCCTTGGTGTGTTTGGGGCTCGAACGTAGTCTGGAACCTGAAGTTCCTGGGCATTTGGTTCTGCTTCTGGTATAGCAGGTACCACGTCGTCATTGTGTCTAACAGCGTTCTCAATTCTCTGCCAACATCGATGACAGACACATCGAGTATTGTTGAACGCCACCTGAAAAGGGTAAAATACGATGTAGATGTTTTTTTATTTACTCTGGCTTGATAACGTTTTGTCATAAAAACCTAATTCGGTCCGGTCAGTAGGTATCTATAGTAGGATTATTTACTCGGTGCATACTCCGATGATTTATGACCGAGTTTCCAGCGAGATAATAGTATAGAACGATGCCACATAATCGTAATAATTCGAAACAATAATGTAAGCAGGTAGAAAATGTTGACCCTTCTAGTGCTTATCAGAACCGGTTCACGCATCGGTCGGCGCATATTTCCGCCCTTCATTTGTTTTACTGTCCACGTGCACAATAAATGCCAAAATGTTTTGTTATTTAGTGAATCACTACTGGTACGGACAGAACACCTGAATTCCGTGAACTGATAAAACGAGGTTGGAGTTTCGTACGCAGGCGGATTGCCCTATCCATACACTATATTAGGAAACGTTTTTGATAACACTCTAGAACATACTTCCAAAACTTAATAGTTAATACGTGTTTATCCAGTGAAATGTTCATGAGTCTTATTGTAATCCGTTATTTAATGTTGCTAAACGTAGCTTAGAAACATTGAAAAAGTAAAGCTTAGAGAAGATATGGTATGGCGTTTGTAGTTTAAGACCAATTACATTCAAGCTGCATGACAGTTGACAATCATACGCTTTTCAAAAGAGCGCTATTTTCTAACATGAAAAAGTGAAGCTAAGAGAAGATATGTTATGGCGTTCGTTGTTAATGCGGTATGACAATCACACGCTTTTCAAAAGAGCGTCATTTTCTAACACTGCTAACAATTTCGTAATAAGGAGAATCACCTGTGACACATTTAAATAGTATAACGAAGTGGGTACTAACCTCCAATTCAGCATGTTCTTGTATGTACGCCGCAAACGCTGGTCGTGTCCTTGGGAGGTCATCGGTCAAAACATGTCGCTGGTATCTTGCATTATGTAGGCCACGCCGGCACACCACACAATTGCTATGTTGTTCCAATGCAACAGTCCAAATCGGTAACGAAATTCACAAAAACACTTCACAAGCCGAGGTCAACGTTTAAAGCAGGTAGAAAATGTCCAAAAAGAGGTGCAGGGGTCGGTGATAAAAGCGAGATGAGAACGTATTCTGATGAACAGCAGCGGGACGTCGTCTTTCGTACGGTACGATTGAACGACTGGAGTGAAGGAGCCGATCCGATGACGCGCTAAACTGCCCAAGCGCATCGCTCCCCACCACTCCTAGCTGGGATATAGCCGCGCGCTCACATTCCTCTTCTTATAACCGTCGGTTGTCGTCAATGTAATAAATATAATAGGAATTATTTTAAGAATATATGCAGTTCTATTTTATTTATTTGGTAAAAACAGACAATAGACGTTACATGGTTAATTACATAAGTTTACAAAAAAATAGTAGTTTAATTAATAGTTCGTAGCAATTAGTGTAATATTATAGTACATTTATTTATTTATTTATTTTAGGAAGATTTACAGCATTACATTTTAATAAACGTTCTTATATAAATCTAAACGCCATTTAAAAAATCTCCACATTTAACATATTATTTTTAATATATTAAATAAAATACATTAAAAAAATAATATATAATAAGCATATTATGTATATAATATGTATATATAATTGTAATAATGACATTAAAAAAATAATTGCCTAATAATGTCGAAAAACCAAAAAAAATAATTAAAGAATCATCACGAATAGCTCCGTTCCCACAGCGAATGATGACAAGCGTCCTAGTACACATTGATGTACATAAAGTAACCTTTAAAATCTGATATATATTATTTCTATTGGGGCGGGTACCACATTTCATACATTTTTGCCCATTGTCCTTTGCAAACTTAGTAAGTTTCTGAAATAAAGAAATAATGTGATAATGTAAAAATAATAATGTAAAGATATAGCAAATTAAGGGTTAAGGATGGAGAAACACACATGGAAAAAAAAGTAGTAGTAGGTATGATTGAAATCAAATCAACAAATGATATTTTTTACTTGTAATATCATTGAAATCACCCCACATTAACCCACTTCTGGTCATAGGCCTCCCTTTTATTGCGCCATTCTTCACGGTCCTTGGTTCACGATCTTGGTTCTTCGTCGAATTTCGACGTTAGGTACACGGACGGTCCACTAGTGATATGCCTAGCATGGTACTGGTACTACGCTCCATGGCTCTCTGTGCTACTTTTATTTTGTGCATGTTTTGCCCTGTTAGCGTCCATGTTAGTATTATGTGGCAACTATATTTATTTTAGTAGAATTTACTAAAAATTAGTAGACTTCACTAGAAAGTTTGTTACTATAAATCTAATTCCGGTATCAGATTTAACTAAAATATTTATTATTAATAGTCAAAATACATCACTCATATCCACAACAGGCTTCGTCATAGGTATAATACATCACTCACATCCACAACAGGCTTCGTCAAAGAAAGTACATCACTCAGATCCACAACTCGTTTCGTCAATAAATACATCCTGAATTTCTGCAACAAGCTTCGTCAGGGGGGACCTACAACCTATAAACCTCCTCCAAAGCCTCTCCCTGGGGGACGGTTCCAAGAACGCTGGCAGCATTCCCCCTCTGTAACGCCAAGCTTATGCGCTGACGAAGGTAACTACCAGCCCTTTTATCACCAGTGGTCTCTATAAGGCGTGCTGAAATCTCTTTTATAAGCTGTTTTGCATCGGGTCCCCAAATATTATAATTTGATTAACTAAAATCTACTTAATTATTACAACATTGTTTTTTGAAAAGTCTGCTATAATAAAACTAAATAGCTGTTGCATATACAATTCACGGTGAAATTGATATCATTAGCATTCTTTTAAACTAAGAGTCTACCCATCAAACTGAACAACTGCTGCTGATGATGGGAACTTAAACTTTTTGCAGGAAGTAGGTACTTAATGAACAAGAAAACATGTTATCAAAACCAAGCCTATTCGAAAACAGACTCTGTACTTAGCAAATAAACATTAAATTTGACTGATTTCAATCAAACTTGATGGTGAAGTCCGTTGACCTGGGCATGAGCAATCTTCGATTCATTCACGCACCTGCCGGTTTGTTAAATGATTCTTTTTGTTTTTTGTACAGTCGCGTACAATACTGAAACTGTTTTATTTGGAACGGTTTTCAGGAATCATAGGATTATACATGATAATAATAAAAGCGAAAACATAAATATGGGATTTGTTAGCAAATAGGTAATAAAAATTTCAAAAAGTTATAAATTAAGGTGCGGATCCTGGTACAAGAAACTAGTTTTTATCAAAATTGTTTCTTCTCGCGTAAAACTTGGTGTGATTATAGAACAAACTCTACAGTATAAAAACAAATAATAAAAACCGGCCAAGTGTGAGTCGGTCTCGCGCTAAAGGTCCCGGGGAGAAAACTAAACTTCTTTCTATGTTAATATTATGTTGTGTGGTGGTGTGGTACGGAGCCCTGGGTGCGCGAGCAGCCCGACTCGAACTTGACCAGTTTTATTTTAGATTTTTTTCTTCGTTGTCTTCCTAATTAAAAGAAATTTTAGAACTTATTCGTGAAATGTGTTAATTACCGAACTTTCTTTGAAAACAAAAGGAGGCTACTTTAAGTGCTAATTGGAGCAAATAATTCCATGATAATGATTCTGAAAACCAACTGGAAAGTAAACCTTATTGGTACCGATAACGAACAACATTGTTCCATGAATTTTTGTATCGACTAGGTATTGTTTAATATTGTTGTATGTAGGTAGGAAAAACATTGTGACGAGGAAACCTGCATATAACGCTGAAGAAGATTGAAACGTGGTGGAATAACGCCATTACAACCTCCTAGTCTAGAGGGAACACGTTGTATAGGTCCTACTGCAGGTAACACGCCTAGTGTTACCTGCAGTAGGACCTATACAACGTGTTAATGAATAAACGCAAAACTAGAAAATAGTTCGTTTAGAATCGAGAGCAGAATCGAATTATCAAGGTTTCAACATCTAGGTAACTTTTTTTTTAAATATTTAATAATTTGTTTGTATATTTTAAAATTTACTGCTCGGGCACACTCACCCTAATTACTACCAAAACAAGATTCTTAAAATGTATCATTGAGCTTATCATTCATTGCTGAAATAATAACAAATCATTTTTGCATGAAAACTTAATAACTATAAATTTTACCCAATTTTGTTATTCAATTTAATTTAATCTAATGCCATTAATCAAATTTATTTTCTTTTTTTTTTCTTTTTTATTGCATGTAAGTACTTGCTTTTTAATGAGTTTTTTATTTTTTCTTGATTATGTTTGTAATTTAAACAAATACTCTCTCAAACATTGCTGTGCCCAACCGGGTTCATATGTCTTACCTACTTATATTGTAAATGTTACACCCTTTGTTTTTATGTATTCATATGAATTCATATAAAATGAATTATGAATTTAATAATTGAAATACAATAAATAAGCCTAAAAATCCAGAGGGGGAATGCTGCCAGCCTCCTGGGTACGGTGTCCCAAGGTGAGGCTTTAAATGAGGTGTTTTGTTTATAGGGTTTTTATTTAATTAATTCTTATTTCCTTGGTTTTTTTTTTACCTATGTATAAAACCCCCTGTATATTATGAACCTAATAAATGAATAAAATAATGAAATTATTGTTTCAATGTAATTATTTCGTTATAAATCAGTTGGGGTGCATGAGGTTTTGAGGTTATTCATTAACACGTTGTATAGGCTTAAGGTGGTTTCAGTCCATACAAAAGTTTGACGCACAATACGCGTAGACGGAATTAATAAAAGTAATATTTTATATATGGAATAATAGTTTAGAAAATCTAGTTGCCGCGTAATAAATAACATTTGCAATTTATAATATAATTACGAAGATATAAAGCTTTTAAAAATTTGTATGAAAAATTTCAAAGCTTTATATCTTCGTAATTATTTTATAAATTGCAAATTTTATTTGTTACGCGAAATTTAGATTTTCTAAACTATTTTTCCATATATACAAAGTTACTTATATAAATACCGTCTACGCATATTGTGCGTCACTGTTTTGTATAAAATTGACCCCTCTGCAACCGCCTTGAGGATGATAATTACGCTTTAAACTTTTTGTATCAACAATTTCTGAACAATAAAGTTATTATTCAGTAAGACATTTATTGTATTTCGTAAGATCATAAAGGTGAGAGCTGTGAAAGGACGAGAGGTTACCAAAGTGGGGTCTCTAAGGGTCCCTTTTAGGCACCTGACCTTCTTTCAATAACAGCCATTGTCTCTTATTCGTCTAATTTAGTAACATGAACGTTTTCTTTGGAGTTTCGAGAGCGGGTGGTACGAATTGTTTTGTTCATTTTAGCTGAGAAATTTCGTGTTGGAATGTGGCTTTTGTAAGGTTTTATGATTAAAAAACATTTAAGATATTCTTTCTCCTGTTTTTTGAATTTACAAACCTCAAATGTTTTTCATCATTAGCCTGCCATAGTTGACTGCTGAATATAGACCTCTGCCAAGGCGCACCACAAAACTCTATCCTCGGCCTTCCTCATCCAGTCAATGCCCTGTTACTTCTTTTGTCGGTTCAGTGAACACGACGCGACTTCTGCCAATTCTTTCTTTACTTATAGACAACATAAAGTCATTATAGTGAAAGAGAATAAAGGTGGAATCGTGTTACATTGGATCTCAGAATTCTGTATTCTTAGCATAGATAGGGGTTAAAATATTTATTGAAATGTAAGTATTTCCTGATGCACAAGACGTGCCGCCGCGCCGCCCGCCGGTGGCGCCGCGCACCGATGCCTTTTAAATTTCAAATAGCATTTAATTTCAAATTATTTTTTAAGGTCTTTTAAAGTTATATAGTCCAAACTGATTTCTATCTGCCTTATTTAGAATCTTCATCATCATATTTTGATGTAAGTAAAGTTTCAAATATTATTGATTTTTAAACATGTTACTTCCATGTTGTGCTATTTCGAATCAAATTAAAGATTAAAAAATTCGTTCTCTGGGTAGTGGGCTCGGTGGCGAAATTGGATAACGCAGTTGGAAAAGTGCGGGTTCAAGTCCCGCCCGAGACAAATTTTTCAATCTTTAATTTGATTTTGTAAGTTAAGTTTTCTCAAAGTTTATAGAAATGAAAAACTTCTGCGTACCTACCTATGTCCTGTGGGAACGAAAAAAGTTCTGCCGAAATTATTTCGCTGCTATTTTTTTAACCAGATTTGTACTAGCCTCATGCTTAGTTATTTGTTTACTTTGTATCGATGTGCAGTTTTTTAAAATATTAATTTATAAAATTATTATTATGAGTTCATGCTCATCATAATTATAAAATCAGTAGCGTCCTCATTCTCCAACTTTCGAAAAATTAGTTTTAACTACTTTGACCATATAACAAGGTCTTCTTCTTTCTTGTCAGCATAAGGTATATCGCATGACAAGATGACAACCACTATACGGGGTGAAATTGATATCATTAGCATCCTTTTAAACTAAGAGTCTACTTCAATTGTTTCAAACTGAACAACTTTCACTATGGAACCAAACCGATCGGAGCAAATAAAAAATCTGCTGTTCCATACTAAACTGCAATGGCGACGCGCGAGTTCGCGACTCAAATGTATGCAACAGCTGATTTTTTTTTTGCTCCGATCGGTTTGCTCCCATAGTAAAAGTTGTTCAGTTAGATGGGTAGACTTAAAAGGATGTTAATGATATCAATTTCACCCTGTATACGCTGTAGCATGTAGTGTAAAGATTTGCTAGTCAGCAATGGTCGCATCGAGGCTGACTGCCCAGGGTGCGGCAGACTAATTCAGCAATGCAATTCTCTAATCGAAAACATCGTGTCAATTCGGTATGAATTCGCTATGGTCATGTGTCAAACTCATTTAAAAAAAACTTCGGCGATCTGAAGGATGCAAGGAGGATGTTACATTTGTGAGCTGGTAGATGTTTTTGACAGCGATGTGATGCTTAGAGAATTGCACTCCAGGTCTCATCACACGGACAGGTTTTTTTTTTAATTTGGAGGCGTATGCAATATTATACCCAATTTTATAATTTAAACGAGCGTTAACCCGCGACTTTGTCCGCACAAATTATATACCAGATTTTAAGTCAGATCATAAGCTATCAAACAAAAAAAGTCTCATCAAAATCGGTCCAGTAGTTTTTGCGTAATGCTCGATCAAACAAATAAACAAAAACACAAACAAACGGACACCTAAAAACCATATCGTAACTTTTTTTGTGTTAATATCTTCAATTTACTGACAAACTTTCTGCTAGTGTTTTATAATACTTTAAATAAATAAATCATTTTTGTTCCCAACTGTATCCACCCGAGAGCCAAAATATTGATTTTTGAGTGCGTTCGAATGCATGTTTATTCACAGTCGGACACGATGTTTGACATTTCATCGGCAACCTGTTTCGGCGCTTTGAGTTCGATTCCCGTCTCAAGACATTGTTTACCGATTTCTTAGTTAAATGATTAATTTTATTTGTCATGTTGTGTGCTTAGTGTGCAATGTTGAAAGAAATATTTTTTACCTATTTGATTTAAAATTCTGTTATGCGGGCACTACATTCTCGCCGAGAACAGCCGAGAACGATAGTGTGGATCTTTGACTATTTATTATAAGGACTAGCCTTGCGGTACCTCTGCCACGGTATAAGAATGTGCATGTGATCATGTGTATTTACATTAATTTTATACTGTATCACTAAACGAGACAGCCTATAATTGCGAAACAATAACATCGAACTTAGAACGTTTGAGGTTCACACGAGACTACTTTTCATGGATTTCAACATCCAAACATTTAAAATTAGAATCTGAAGTTATGGAGAATCTAAACTATTATAAAACTGTAACAGGAAGTTTGTCTGTACATTGAAGATATTAACAAAAAAAAGTTACGATATGGTTTTTAGGTATCCCTGATTCCATATCACCAATTTTTGGATTTTTTTGTCTGTTTGTTTGTTTGTTTGAACGAGCCTCACGCAAAAACTACTGAACCGATTTTTATGAAACAAATTTCGAATCAAGAAACAATAGAAAATGCTAATCGATATTTTCACCTAGCTCCTTATCGATATTTTTATCAATTCAACTCTGTACCTTTCGGAGATTATATTCAAATGTGAACAATGTTATCAGTTTCGGTCTTGTAATATTCGAAATCCGAACGACTATGAAAGTGGAACGAAGTCGTAAATATTTTCTAATTGTTATTTTCTTTTAGGCTTTAATTAAACGTTTGTTAGCGAAGATTGTTAGGAATGTTGGTTTGTTACGTTAAGACGAAGAAGTTCATTCCAATGTGAACTTTATTACAAAAGAGTAAGGGGACCCTGAAGTGCACTAATTAAATTGTAGTGATGGTGAAACGAATCATTTTTTACGTTGAACGCACAATCTGGAAAAGCATTTTGTACAAAATCGATAAGTGACCAGTGAACAAACTATTGAAATATTGAGACAATTATTTTGAAATGGTTTTCGATTCAGCCCTCCAAAAAAAACTTGACATACCGATTCCGTCGCGTGATGCTGCATCGATGCAAACACGATACAGCATCGATGCAAACGTAATACAGCCACGACGCAAAACGTTCGTAATATTTGATCAGTCATTCGTCGACAATGCACAACGCGCGTCTACATCGGTACAAACGCGCGTGTGCATCGCGTTTGTATCGATTCAATCACGCGTTTTGAAGCGAAATGGGCGTGTGATAGCTTATATTACTGCCTGATGCGAGAGAAAGAGATGGGGCGGCGCGCGCGACTGAAACGACGCAAGCGTAAAACAAACTTTATTTAATTGTGATTGTACTATTTATGTAAGTTCAATTCTGCTCTAATCAAAATTTGTAAAATATCAATCTCTTTTTTTTTAAATCAAGTCTCGTGTTTCTATTATTCACCGTTTAGCAGTTCCAAGCGTTTATTGATAAAGACGGAGGCCACTTTGGCTTGTTTTTCTATCGAGAAAATGTGTCTTAATCGTGTTTTGGCTCTAATCAAAACTTCAATTATATGTTCAATTTACACATATCCGCAAATCATACTCCTACTGACTGTTAGTACTTCATGATATAATATGACGCTTTGAAGAATCCTATTTTTTTCACATAGCCTCTTAATTCCTAGTGTGGCGATGCAGTCACGCGATTGACAAACGCGCGTTTTATAGCTGCAAAATGTCGCAGTTTGTGAATACTTTGACTACGTGACAGTTTGACACTACCATGTGAAAATCAATATTTTATTTACTTTTTTATGCTCTGAGATTCTGGTAGACCTATAGCACACCCAGGACACTGCCGACAAAAAACAGAAATGGACAAGATGACGTCAGCACATGCGAAACGGAGTCTAGGGCTACAAAGCTGCGTGCGGTACATGACTTTTTCGTAAATAAAACTCATTGACACCCGTCTATTAAAAAAAATGTGTTATCCTTCGTCCTGAAATTATATTCTCTTTGTTTCGAAAACATATTTATGCTACTGGTAACCACCGAAAAGTTACCAGAGGGGGCGAAGTAAAAAGTTGGTGGGAGGCAGGGTGTATGTGCATACTGTATCTGTATGTAATAATCTTTCTTATACTGTGCCTATAGTATCGGTATCTAAATAGAATAAACGTTATAAACCAGTGTTGTCCAATAGTTGGGTCAAGCCCATCTCGTAAAGGTCTGCCGATTGCCGCCGGTGGGTCGTGAGCGTGAGCCCACGCGCCGCGCTTTACGGAACCCTCTGTTATTGCCCTACGTAATGGCCCTTCACACGGTTACTGTTATCGCTGCGTTTTAAATAAAATGCACATTTAAATTAAGTTATGCTTAATTGGGAGGGAAAAAACTGTATGGAGGGTATAAAATTTGATATAATTAAAGACATATTTTAAGGCCTTTTTAACCGACTTAAAAATGAGGAAGTTCTCAATTCGTCTGTACTGTTTTTGTATAGTAAGTGGGTATTTTACCCGATAACTTCGGCATTTCTTGATTGATTTGGAACACAATAGCCGGCCAACAAGTTGGCAAAAACCTTGAATGCGCAGAAAAAAAATTGTACAATAACACGCTAACTGCGCACAACTCTCCTCCCCATTGGTCAAGTTGCTTGCCGGGTAATGTCTTATTTTTACTAACTTTACAGAAAACACAAAACAATCTAAAAAACAACAAACAATTCAAATTCAATCCGAAAATGAAATAAATTGTAAAACATATTACACTCCACCCACGTTCTATTTTCTCACCATTGTTCATTTCGTTCGGCTCGATTAGTTCAGAATTCGAGGGAGGATCAATAGATCGATTTACCTCTAACCAATGTTCTTGAAAATTCAAATATTTAGATTCCTAAAATGGTGATGGATAAGAGATCAAATTATTTTAGAGCCTAGCTAGCTTTTTTCCGCGATTTCGTATGCAGGGATTTTTTTGACTCGTGCTATCTTTGTAGTTTTATTACTAATTGGAAACCCGTTGTTTTTATTTTTTTTTTGTTTGAGATGGGCTTGCACTTGGCTTCAGCTCACCTGATGGAAAGTGTAGATGAAGCCGAGGGTGTAACACGCACAAAAAGGCTGTACAACGTGTTAATGAATTAACGCAAAACTAGAAAGTAGTTTGTTTAGAATCGAGAGCAGAATCGAATTATCATGGTTTCAATTTCAACATAATGTAATTTTTTTCAAAATATTAAATAATTTGTTTGTAAAATTCACAGTGCACAAAGCTTGTGCTTGCTTGTTGTATCCATGAGTATTTTCTTAGCACTTTCATCAATTGCTGAAATGATAACAAATCATTTTTGCCTCAAAACTTAAAATGCGAATAACTTTAAATTTTAGTTATCAAAATAATGATATTATTGTTTCAATCTAATTATTTTGTTATAAATCAGTTGGGGTGTATGAGGTTTTGCGCTTATTCATTAACACGTTGTATATTAAATCTTCGTTTAAAAATATCCTGATAGAATTTGCTTGGAAAAACAGACTCAGGGAGAGAGTTTCAAAACCAACCGGATCTCATTATAAAAGAGGATGGGAAACATTTTGTGCGGATTGTTGCAATATCTACTAGGAATGGATGCACTCTTGCACTACAGCTTGCTTGTCGTACGTTGGTGAAAGAGGGAAAGTGGAATCATGTCATGTCGCTCCTGAGTTTGCTATGGAATTCGAAATATAAGCATACCAATTTTCGATCCCATTTTCACACTTCACTTCACTTCACTTCATCTAGAATTCAAAGGAGACATTGGTGCCAAATTTCGAATTTCGGTTTATAGTGCTTCATTTTTTCTTGTTAATTTACTAAACATTATAATTATTGTCATGGATCGTTTGAGAGCAGCCGGTTTTACTTACATAAGTTTAAACTCTTCGGTACATGGCATGTCGTCCGTGCGGATTCGAACCTGGACCTCAAGATTGAGTGTCCATAGCTCTCCGCAACGCACCACCTTTACAGCTAGTACAGACAGACGTATCGTTTTAAGCTTGTACGCTTTTTCATTTGATTCAAATTGATAATAGAAGTAAGCCGTCGCAGTTCGTATTGTTTTTACTTATATATCTATACTATTATAAAACTGTAACAGGAAGTTTGTCTGTACATTGAAGATATTAACAAAAAAAAGTTACGATATGGTTTTTAGGTGTCCCTGATTCCATTTCACCAATTTATGGATTTTTTGTCTGTCTGTTTGATTGTGTGTTTGTTTGGGTGTGTGTTTGTTTGTTTGAACGAGTATCACGCAAAAACTACTAAACCGATTTGGATGAAACTTTTTTTGTTTGATAGCTTATGATCTGACTTAAAATCTGGTATATAATTTGTGCGGACGAAGTCGCGGGTTAACGCTCGTAAGATTATAAAAACATAACGCTCCTTCTGGGGCAGTCGGGTAACAATTTAATTCTTTTACCTAAAAGAATGACAAACAAACAAACGCATTTCACTTTTATATCACTATAAATAGGGTTCACTTTATACTTCAATGTTTTTTCATCTAAAACTTTAGCCGTATAATCCTCTAGAGGTGCTGGCGTAAATTTGCTCGGATTACTTTTGAATCCGAGATATTTGTTTTAGTTCCAGAGTATTGTGAGGACTTTGAATATAGTTCCAAGGCTTAAGCAAATGTTTGCTTTAAAAACTTATCCAATATTGAAAGCTTTATACATTCTTTTACTTGGCTCGTAATATTCTATTTTAGAATCGAGTCTTCACATACCTATCGTTTTAAGCTTAAAAAGTCCACTTTAAAAATAGAAAGAATAAATCTGGCAATGTATACATAAATCGGGCCTGACGAATCGGCAGTCTTACCTTAAGGTAATTACTGACAAAATCACGCAACAGCACAACAGTTCGTGTGAAAAGGCTTTACCAGCCTGCGCAAGCGCACCTCATTGTTTCCATTCGATTAATGACATCGTTACCGAGACGGATTTAGTCGCCGTTTCATTAGTTTTATTGTTCCTATACAATACTTGAATCTGGTAGGATGTTATCCTAAGATTTACATTATAGTTGAGTGGGTAGATAGATATTGTTTTTGTTGCAATCAATTTTGACGCCTACATTATTGGAATAAAGGCTTTTGTGAACAGTTAAATTTGATTGGATGGTGTGACCTTTTGATTAATTAATGTTATTTTTTGTTTTAAAGTACTTAAAAGAAAGGCCGAAGTTATTTGCCGACAATCGACTGACGTGGACAATCGTGCCTATGTCCAACAGTGGACGTCCATCGGCTGAAATGGTTTTGATGAAGAATCGACTGACATTAAAAAGATGTGTTAGTAACTTTACTGTTCTAGGATTGTTCGATCTCAATCGATATCTTAAGAATATTTTTAAAGTTTATTTATTTATTTATTATTATTATTTATTTTAACACTTTCTTTATTTTATTTTTTTTAACAGTTCAGTGGCCTCGTCATTTTTGTTCATTCCTGTACGTGTTAAGTGCTGTAATCACTGTTCCATACAAATATTCGGATTTTCGGATAAAACCCACCTATCCCCTCTCCCCAGGATACGTGCCTGCAAACATGTTTTGAAAAAACAGGATATTATTGATAAATCTTTAATGTGATGAGGGTTCCACTGAACGGTAGAAAAAGAGCCTTCATTCTTGAGTATTTTTATTCACTTTCGAGACTTTGAATTTTCGAGTTTTAAAACGCGTCATTCGGAATTCAGTCTGCCTGCCGTGGGGAACCCTCATGTATGCCTTAGTTATGATTTGGTATATTATATGGGATCGGTCATGTTTGTTTACTAGAAACACTCGAAACATTGACGACATCCAAAAAAGGCAAAATAGCCTTTCTAAATATGGCTAAAAGATATAAATCAACATGCTAACTTATTAATTCTGATGGTCACAACATTCGAATTGATCAATCGACTGATGCAACACCATTTTTGCCGTTCTTACGCCATCTTTAAAATTGACTGGTAAAAAAGAATAGCTTAATTTTAAAATGGTTTAGGAATGACTTGTATTTTTATGTAAGTAATCTGTTCTATTTCTATATTTCTTTATAAAAATAGTCTGTAAAATAAAGATATCCCAGATATTCAACATAAGATTGCGGGATGTCCCTGAAGCAAAAAAAAAGAAACACTTGGAATGTTTGTCTGTTTGTCGTGCATCACTCAAAAATTACTGCACCGATTTTGATGGTCCAATTGAAATCCAATGGCCGAATTTAAATAATAATAACAAGATTAATATAAGTGATAGTATTTATTGCCATGTACTAATGAATTTTTTTTCATAATAATTTGATACTGACTGCACACAGAACGTTATAAGAGGGGTTAGAAATGCAAAGTAGCGCTTTTGCTTCGGAGACGGCTGTCGCCACTTGTCTTCCCGCTCACGCTGCTCCAATTACTCACGCCCTCTCGCTCGCACCACGCCGCGCGCTTTATGGTGTTATGCAAATCATTGCATAACCTGTGGCGATACGTTCCACGCCTACTTTGCACTTCTAACCTCTCTTATAATGTTCTGTGCTGGCTGCTCTCAAACTTGTTGTTGACAAACACCATACACTCCTGAGGCAAGGCCTATCTATGCCCTACAGTAGGACGTATGTAGGCTGATGATGATGATGTCATACTGCAAACTCAGAATCTCTATTCAATTACATCGCACTGCAGGCTAGAACAAAGTAAAAGAACACTTAAAATGTTTCCCATAAACCAGCGTCCCGTCAAGCGGGACCCACTTCCGTTACCAGTCGGGAATCGAACCCGCTTGAGTAGGAACGATACTCGATAGGGCCGGTCACGATGACGGTTTTGGTGTTTGGTATAAAAAGAAAGAGAACGCGAGTGCAGAAACTTGCAGTATAAAAACATGAACTGCTATACAAAAAGTAAAATCTGTAGGAATTTAGAAGTCAACACTAAATTACTCTGTAATACGAAGTACCTACTTGACACGTTCACTGCGACGCTAAAATCTGCTTACTTTCAAGCAGTGCTATAAATAGTAATAGTACCATTTTACCGATGCAGTTAGGGGCTTATCGACCTTTCATGGAACGAGATACTTCAAATGCATTTTTTCTACGAATTATACAAATTTTCAAATGAATCTTGGATCATAGTATTGCTGAAGAATAATTTTTTAATACAGTTGCTCAAAAAGTGGCGTATTGCAGGGACGTATAGCGTTCGGGATGTGGGCTATTACATACTCGTGCTTTTTTTTTACCTTTCCCGAACTCGTGCGTTCTCTTTCCCAACTGTCAAAATAATGTCTATTAAAAAGAAAAACCAACCATGAAGTTTTTACTAAAAAAAATCATAGAAGTTTTTATGATTCATGCAAATACGTATATTTCTAAAAAGAAGCTACTTATTTGTTTCAATATCAGATTTAATGATTTGATTGAATGAGTTTGGTTAGGTTTCATTTCATTTCATCTCATTAAATTTCATTTTCATTTCATATCAATAAAAAACTTCTACTGAAGACTTGGCTGTATGGGCATTTGCCTACCAGAATGGGTGAAGAAAAAAAAACTCTGCTTATATTCTACGGTTGGCGCCATTTTTCAGAAATTTTTTGACAAATATACATGAACAATCATACGAAATTAATAATAGTTTGTCTCAAACAGTAAATATGCAACCTAAAACTTCCCCAGTTAGTATAAAAAACTGTACCAATTTCAATGTATATGTGAATTATAAATGTTAAGTTAGTTGAGTTTATTGTGTTTTTATTATTTTATTAAATTGCTTCATTTTTTCGCAACTGTATTAAAAATAGTCGTTCAGTACACGTGCGGAACCGTCATTGCAACTTGTTCCGACTGTCAACCCTCGCCTTCGGCTGCGCCTCGGCTCGGGTAGACATTTGTCGGAACTCTTTGCAATGACAGCCTTTCCACACTTGTAATGAAATATACTATTTCTAATTTTGGCTTCGCCCGAAGCTCCGATGTCAAAATGGTTAAAAATTTAAGAAAATGTTTAGGAGGCAGCTAGACCTTTTACAGCACTGAATTATAGGTACACACGGCGACACATCAAGCTATACATAACCAACATAAGCTGGCCGCTCGTAGGTTGCGTGACGTTATACATTACTCGTCCTACGCGCGGCCAGCTTATTTTGGTTTTGTATAGCTTGATGTGTCGCCGTGCGTACAGTTGAAGGTACAGCTAGTGATGTACCTAATAAAGAAGGCAAAATTATCGATGAACAAAACTGCAATACTATGCGTGCATTACTTATCGACGCGTGCACATCACTGACTCAGAGGTCAAGTGTCACAGATACGATCAGGTGCGGGAAGAGGTGGATAAGTCTATACCACTTATGTGAGTGAAAAAACAACTGTTTCATACATTTGAATTTTCAGATTTGTATGGAAGAGCTGATTTATTTCTCGCGATTTCGGTGATGGTGCCGTAGAGAAAGTTGTTCAGTTTGACGGTCTGATCATCCTCTTGAAAAAGTGTCAGCATATTAAGAAGGCCCCTATATAGGGACCTTCTCTACGGCACCAACATCGAAATGGCGAAAAAAAAATCATCTGTTCCATACAAACTTGCAAACCTAATCGAGCCAAATGTATGGGACAGCTGATTTATTTCTCGCGATTTCGATAATGGTGCAATAGAGAAAGTTGTTCAGTTTGACGGTCTGATCATCACCTTAAAAAAGTGTCAGCATATTATGAAGGTCCTATATACGCAAAATTGTTTTCTTCTTAATCCCTCTATCTCGTAACAATTGTACCATAAGCAAATCTAGTTGTGTAGTGTCGGATACATCGACGTAGCGGCACCGCAGCAGTGAACAGTAAATAATGGCCAAACAAAGGTCAAACTTGGAAATCTGATATTTATTCACACAATAAGACCTTTAGGGCTTTTATCTAGATTCTAGATTCGTGCGGTAGAGAGAGATAGACTGATATTTGATCTTAGCACGAGTTTACTGACGTTTCGCTGTTGATGGGTCGTAGCTTATAAAAAGTCATTGGTCGTAGCGAATATGCTGGCGGCCCGGTAGTTCAGTCGGTAGTGAACCTGCCTGCTGTGCCGAGGGTCGCGGGTTCGAATCCCGTAAGGGGCAATATTTGTATGATGAATATGAATATTTGTACCCGAGTCATGGATGTTTGTATCTATTTATGTATTCTATATCATTGTCTAGTCATCATAACACAAGTTCAGGCTAGATTCTGGTACTTTAAAATGTGACTAGATAATTTGTGTGACAATGTCCAAGATATTTATTATTTATTATTATTATTATATCCATTTGATTATTAGTTTGGGACAATCATAATCAGCCTTCCAAACCAAACTAAACTGTTTGAACAGAATCGATAACAGATCACAATTGTAAGGAGTTAGGTTGCAAGTTTAGCCCAGTCATTTTACGGTTTGAGCCGGGACTAATTAATAATGCTAGGATATTTTTTTTTTTGTATTTAATGGCTTTGATGTTTTTACAATATAAGAAGAAATGTACACAGTATCCTAAGACTAAAAACTACTAAAAGAACAAACAAAGCAACCAAACCTGACAACTGTCTAGTCCATTAATAATTGATATTTTTTTTTTCGGATTATTTAAGAGTCAATTTGAGCTTCAAAATGTACCAAAATTAAAAAATATCACGTCAGCAACAGCCCCAAATTTTAAATTTAGTATTTATCTCGTTCTAAAAAAACGAATGGTAATTTTTTTTTGCAAGTTTTTATGGCTTTACCATTTATACATACTTCAAACATGGTGTCAATATTTTTGTTTACTTACAAGGCTTTGAAAAATACATTAGTATTTTCTATTGAATATCTCATTTTTTAAATTTCATTGCCATATTTAAATTTTATTGCTCAAAAATAATTTATATTTTTAAATTTAAATAAGTGCATGGGTATTAATATTATTAATGTAAGCCTTCTGGGAGATACAATTTTGATTTCTATGTAGCGTAGCAAATTTTTTTTTAATTGCCCATACACACTCCCAGAGGGTAGATCTTTGCCCTGCAGTGGGACGTATAAAGGCTGATGGTGATGATAACTTTGGTATAATACTTATTTTAGGTGCCAACCCTGCCTGTTAGTAATTTAGACCATTACCTACCATTTTATGTTCCTCTGGGAAAAATTTGGGGAAACCGAATTCGGGTGCGGGCGAACTGAGCCGTGAAGAGTCAGTCAGGCAGGACACCCCTCTTCATTTATATTCTTTCCGTTGTACCTTTCTAATTAAAACCATCCTATTAAACAAGAGTAATTCTTGTTTTTAGAGCTAAAAAACCAGGATGAGGTTCACTGTGGCGTTGTTTTAAAATCATTTTGACCAATGGAAGATGGAGAACAGATTTAGAATGTTCGAGAAAAAACTTTTCTCTAACGAAAAAGCTTACAGTTTTAATACCTTAGGGTAAAATTGTAGTGCAACTTCTTTTTTTTTTTGTAATACGATCTGCATTATTATGTACCTAAAATTTAACGTCAATAAATGAAATGAATATAATCACGGAATCCTCAAGTGAACTATACACGTTTTGTAATTCGTCTCGGATGTTGTAAATGAATACAAACATCGAAATCTTTCACATCTTTCGAAAAATTTCAAGTCTGTAGGCTTTATTGTGTGGTATTTTTCTTTTAGGGTAGGGACAATATCCTACGGGGTGCTTAAGACAATCAAACTGAAACAACTTTCACTATGGAGCCATGTAAATGGTCTGAAGCCACGTAAAGTACCTATGAAACGCATTACGGATTCAGGATGCTGTTGGGACTGTCCCGATTTTCTGGAGCCTCAGAGATGTTTGCTAAGGCACAGGTGGACTGCTCGCAAACCATAATTCGCAAAAAGGCAGCATCTTTGTTAGGCCGGGTCCGGAGCAGTGGCAATAGCATCCTAAAGGCCATTGCAGATAGTAACCAGTGTCCATTGCTGCGACACATGTCCCAAATCACAAGTTCCGTTTTTGTAATTATTTGCTGACCATAGTTTTCATAAGTTTTGTTGCTACTAACGGTATTGGATCTTTGTTGTCCGTAACAAAAAAATTTTTTTTTATTTAAATTTAAGCTCTGTATGCCCAGTCATTAATATTATTACGAATGCACTCCTTTTATTTAGATTTAACAATATAAATTATTTTTGAGCAATAAAATAAGCATTGCAATTTTTAAAATGAGGTATTTTTCAAAGCCTTCTAAGTAGACAAAAATATGAACACCATGCTTGAAGTATGTGTAAATGGTTAAGGCTTTTAAGGCCTTAAAAGCTTGCAAAAAAAATTTACCATTCGTTTTTTTAGACCGAGATATATGCTAAATTTTAAATTTGGGGCTGTTGCTGACGTATTTTTTTTTTAATTTTGGTACATTTTTAAGCTCATATTGGCTCTTCAATACTATACCGAAAAAAATATCAATTATTAATTAGTCCCGGCTCAAACCGTAAAATGACTGGGCTATAAAGATAGATTACTCGAGTACAATGACTTATTAGTTATTAGACATAGTCAATCACCTTAGCCAGGCTTTTCTCACATTTTTTCGCTATTCGTCTTCGAGTGACATCGTGGGTAATTTTTTTTACTTATTTAGAAACGTTTCAGTTCCCATAGTAAAACCAGATAAGGCCTATTGTGGAATCGATCATACCTTACTGGACTACTTTACACGTTGTATGGTCGGCAACGAAAGTTGATTAACATTTAATTTAACACCTTTATTATTTTATATCAGCCATTGCTGTCCCACTGTTGGGTAAAGACCTCCCTCCGTTCTCTCCAAGAGTCCCTGTTCTACACTTCGATCGACCAGGGACCTATTTCAAAAACATGACAATTTAAAATTACTTTCATTTGAGAGATATTACTGAGAATATTAGGACATAATTAGAACACATTGCATGGCTAGACACCATAATTTACCAGCAATGTACAATGCAATGCATGCATGTGCAATGTAATGTATTGTCCATAGAGATCTAG
Organism: Agonopterix arenella; assembly: GCA_927399405.1. Lineage (NCBI taxonomy): Eukaryota > Metazoa > Arthropoda > Insecta > Lepidoptera > Depressariidae > Agonopterix > Agonopterix arenella. The sequence goes on from OV656692.1 coordinate 3,028,953, forward strand.
AGAGATGCCAACCAACGCGCTGAGTACGAAACCGAGTGTCGCATTACCACTAGTACCACGCGATAGAAAGTATTCTGTTAGCTTGAATGTGCTCTTTATCCATTGCGGTATCAGAACTCAACGTTCGAATAATCTTTAGTACTACGCAAGCATTGTAAACTATTTACACATAATATCACGACTGGCTTTCAACCTCATAATATATTGAATCCTTACTGTCGCGAGCAATGTGTTCCGTTTTTGAGCATATTGCTGCGACACTGGCCCCGCACCGATTTCTTTATTTGTGATCTGTGGTATTGTCATTGTAAATTACTAGTGTTATGTTTATGAAATCCTAGGCCCCAGTTCTTAAGGAAGTCGTCAATTTTGGTTCCGCAACATTCTTTTAGGTTTGCCTCGACGCCGATTTTGTTAATAGTGGTTTTGTTTGGCCCATACATTTGACATGCGGCAGGCATGCCAAGCCCAATCCTACTGAGACATCTCTGTCAGTTGGGTTCTATAGCTCTCTGACTCTGACATAACATTGAGGTCGGACTACTGATCTTTCATCCAAGACCACGATTGAGCACCGTTGATTCGAAACGGAAGAAGCACAATGTTCATGAGCTTGCACGTTACATATTATGTTTAGTGATCGTGTAGAATACAAAAAAAATGTTTTTTTTTGTACGCAAATAAAAATTATATATATATATTTTTTTTATGTTTTTGAATCTACTCTTTAGATCTTCTGTTCTTTGGTGGACCGAAAGCTCTTCCAGGGATTTTCGTTGCGTCTTGCAATTGCAACTTCTTGCAACCTTTGTTTCTAAGACCATAAGTTTGAACTATTGTTGCCGACCGTACATGTAGGTATAGGTATGTGACGTTGATCTCATTGCATTTTAATTTATAATTGACTAGGTTTTGCATGCAAGTCTTTTAATTATCGTACTTGAAATAAAATTGGTAATATTTTTAAGTGTTCAAACATTTGGGACAAATTCAATTCATTACCAACTATTAATAATTTAATTTCGTGGTAGGTTAGAATACCCATGCGCTAACACGTAGGTTAGGTGCCTATATGATGATTATTAGTTTAAATATTTTATTATTTTTAAAACGTTACTTACTAGCAATTTATATTATATACTGCCGATAAAAGACGAACAAAGAAAACAATATAACAATGGCGACCCGGTTGTTGTAAATGTTACCAAGCCGGACTGCCGAATCAGGGTCCTGGGTTCGAATCCCGGTTCGGTCATGGATGTTTATATGTTTGTGCCGTTGTTGTATGGTTTCCATAATAAACAGCCTATAGTGCTTGCTGGGGATCATTAGAATGATGTGCCTGTGAGCGTTATTTATTTATTTTATTTATTTAATATAACTTCGTAAAGTTGCAAGTGTTTAGTTTGAATGTATCTTCTTCTTCTTCCTGCCCTTAACCCATTATTTGGGGTCGGCGCAATATGTCGTCCTCCTCCATTCATCTCTTTTAGCCGTCATTTCTTTGCACACTCCCTTTTTACACATATCATCTTTCACACAATCCATCCATCTTTTCTTTGGTCGTCCTCTCTTCTCATTCATCAATTTCATCATCCCCTTAGAAGTCGGCAGCATATTAGGAAGGAGAGAAGGATGATCGGTGATTGTAAAATTTAACAGTATGATGAACACGAGCTGCATGGTGTATTATTTCTTGGTCAAACACCAACAGTATTGATCCCAGAGTAAAACTGCAGTAACTGGCAAACGAGTTAAATAAACAGTCATTTTGTTTTTGTTGCAGCCGGCTCGGTAACGACGCAAAACTGGCTTCCAACTGAAAATTCGCCATGGATTCCGAGAGGTGAGCCAATATTTTCTTAATTAATGAAGTAACGGCTTTAAGCCACTTAACGTTGTACTTTTGAACTGTAATTTTAATATATGAATTGGGTGTTGAGTGGTAATGACTATGTTCTTTGCTGTATTAAATACAGAGAAAAATTGAAAACTTTTGAGGTTGGGTTCTTCTACTACTTTAGATATTTACTGCATGGTGAAATAAAACTCAAAATAAAAAGTTCTCAAAATGTTGTCAAACGGTAACCCTCATACCTCGAAACGGACGTGGCTGTTATCAAAAACGAGTCTCACGAATCACTCAATTTTCTTACTCACCGCGTCGCCATACGAGTTTTTCCAGAGGACTGAAGAAAGGACGACCAATGTCCTTCAATAAATCTTTCTCAACGTCCACAATGGGCTATCAGGAATCCATCAGACTTGTTAGGCAACAAGAGTGAACACCCTCGTCATGGAAATTGACAAAGATGGTAGTTGCGCTATAAATCATTCAGGTTTTTCGATAAACATTTTACATTTTAGAAATCTACAAATATGATTTTTATTTCTGGCATTTCTCGATTTAAGAGTTAGGTACTATACCTTCCACTTTTTAAGGGGATGATCAGACCGTCAAACTGAACAATTTTCTCTATGGCACTAACATCGAAATCGCTAAAAAAAATCTGCTCTTCCATACAAAACTTCAAACCTATACTTGAGCCAAATCTCTCCCCTAGGGACTGTCTGCCCAATAGGGACAACAGATTATTCTTCGCGATTTCGATGTTGGTCCCGTAATGAAAGTTTTTCAGTTTCGTGGTCTGATCATCCCCTTAAAAAAGGAAGGACCCTGTATTACGTAAGTAGCGAGGTATTCCTAATGCGAGCTTTCTCGAATTGCTCCAGACCTCAAATTAATTAATTAAAATAAAAAAATAAAAAAATATATATATATACGGTCGAATTGAGAAACCACCTCCTTTTTTGAAGTCGGTTAAAAAAACATCCTTTTATTTATTAAATTTGTAAAAAATTTGTATTTTGAGAAATACTTATTTCGTGTTTGGTCCGATGAAGGGGTTTGATAAAACAATAAGTAAAGTAAAGATCATACCTGTGCTGTAGGCCTCGCATGCCACCCCCGAGAAAACGATAAAAATCGAGATGTGCCTCCATCTTTATTATTTTACGTATGCCAGAAAGAGCGCGCATGACGTTTTTCTCGTTTCAACGCTTTGTCGTGGCGTGGGTGGCATGCTAGGCGTGCTGTAAGATACCACTGATAATACAGGGTGCAGGTAAACTTTAATTGGTACATCAGGTTGTAAACTTTAATGCGTTACATATTTTTTGGTGTGTGTGAAGCTCTGCCATATATTGGGTCGAATAGTCACTTAATTTCTATAAAAATGTTTTATATGTGTAGTTGTCAGTCAGATCAGTGTAATGTCAAGTTTAGACAAAGTTCATTTTGAATACAGCTTGCAAAGGGTAGGTACAAACAATTGACTAAAGGTAGGAATCATTCGCAAAATGTCCAACTTGAAATTTAATCAATTAATTTGCTTTGTTAACTCTTTGCTGATTGGATGCAACAGCAGCGGCACCTAGAGCTTTTAGTATATCTTGTGTTTCTAGGGATAACCTCATTTGCTGTTTGAAATAAGTTTCTGTACCAAGAAGTAAAATTAAAATCGTTCCAATTACATCGGTCATCGCTAGACACATTGAACTGCCTATAAAAAATACATCCATGTCATCACCCTTGACCCGTAAAAACCCCTATACACGCTCCGATCAGCAATCAACTGAACTCAGATCAGATTTGTCGGCTGTGCGTCGTCTGACAGATCCGATTAGTACGGCACTGACCAGATTGATCAGGGTTCTGTTTCAGATGCGAATAGAGTGACTTGTGTTTTTATGTATTGATATTCGGGTTTTTGCGTTTGTTGAAATACTTACGTAGACTGAATATAGACTTACTTTCCTTATTTTGCTGTCTATTTAAGTTAAACAGAAATGAATGTTAGAAAAATTATGGGTTTACTTTGTAAAATACATCCGAGAATTGAATAAACCAACATACAATATTAATCTTGAACGACATGTTTATTTATTTTATTTATTTATTTTTATTTCATTGGAAAACCAACAGCAACTTGTCTTGAACTCTTGACTATGTCCTATGATCCTATCTTCTCGCAGACTGTAATCTTTTTTTTTATTGTACCTAATATTATTTGTGCCGTTATAATTTTTGTTTCCTATTAAACAGTAATCTGTGTTTGGTGTAAATAAATTTACATTTTCATTTCTTGTATCACTGTAAATTTCTTTGAAATCTATTTAGTCCCTTAAGTAATTAGACAGATGCATAAACACGTAATATTCCGAAAGTTAAATAAATTCTCATACGTATTCGTCTTCGTTCGTTCTTTTTTCTTTTTTTTCTTTTATTTTCTTTTTTCTCTTTTTCGTTCTTTTTTTAAAGTACTTTCCTCTGAAAGTACTTTAATTATGATTGGTGTTGTGCTAAAGTACGTGACTAAACTTGTAATGTGGTTGTGAATACAATTTATAAATAATATTGTTTTTATTTGGGGAAACCAAAAGTCAACTTACAAATTAAGAGATCAATTACAAACATAGAATAGATCAATTACATGAATCCACAAATGTTAATTTACAATTAAATGAAAAGTGCTTGTAAAGCATAACTACCTACTGTCTTATACAATGACAGCTATTATACCTAACAAAAGGCTAAAATAACAGTAAATGATAAGTAAAAGTAAATAGGAAGAATATTTTTAATCAATTAAATATACTTTATTTTACACCAAAACATAAACAGTAAAATACGGAAAAAAAAATACAAGAGGAACAAAATAATTGCTAAGAAGCGATTTCTAAAATATTTATATTTATATTCCCAAATATAAACACAAAAAATAAAAAATATCTTAAACAGAGAGATCATAACGTAAAGGTCCCGGGATCATAAAGGATCTTTGATTTATTAGATAGCACGATTGTTATTAATTTTCATGCCTATCTAAATAAAATTTATTAAAAAAATGTTTTGAACCAAGATTGTCTGTGTAATTTATAAAAAGATTATTTCCAAGGAAGTCTTATTCACCGCCAGGATTTTTACGCTAAAATTATTCGGTAATGTTGCGTAGCCCCGTAGGGAACTATAGCTGCTTTATGAACGGTTTTTCATTCATGAGGTCGTTTGGGCCCATCTTAGAGCGTGTACATGCTCTCTTAGGGACTTTAAGATGTATTATGCTTCTTGGTTTACATTAGAAATTAAATTCGCTTTCAGCTCGAATGATTAAGTAGGTTAATTTATTCAGTAAGGGCCTAGTTTGTTATGTAAATAGGTAAATACTGACTCTATTTCTCTATTTTGGATGATAGCCTTTTCAGTAGTAACTGCTCAGATGAGTAAAACAGTTTAAATATAAAAGCGAAACTGGAAATACTAAACAGGATGAAATTGATATCATTGGCATCCTTTTAAACTAAAGGGTGAAATTGATATCATTAGCATCCTTTTAAACTAAGAGTCTACCCATCAAACTGAACAAATTTTACTATGGAAGCAAACCGATCGGAGCATAAAAGAAACCAGCTGTTGCATACATTTGAGTCGAGTAGAAATTGCAGTTTAGTATTTTTTTTCTGCTCCGATCGGTTTGCTCTTATAGTAAAAGTTGTTCAGTTTGATGGATAGACTCTTAGTTTAAAAGGATGCTAATGATATCAATTTCACCCTGTATAAGAGTGTACCCACCAAACTGAACAACTATTACTATATGGAGGCAAAGCGATCGTTGCAAATAAAAAAAGCTGTTGCATACATCTGAGTCAAGTAGGCATTTCAGTTTAGTATGGAACAGGAGCAGCAGTTATTTTTATTACTACGATAAGGTTTGCTCCCGAAAATTTTTATACCACTATTTTCACGACCCAGTTGGTGTAATGGTTACCACGCCGGGCTGCCAAACCAGGGTCCTGGGTTCGAATCCCGGTTCGGTCATGGATGTTTTTATGTTTGTGCCGTTGTTGTATGGTTTCCATAATAAACAGTCTATAGTGCTTGCTTGGGATCAATACAATGTATGGGCCTGTGAGCGTTATTTATTTATTTATTTCAACCATCAAGTTACAGGTTTTCAGCGGTAGGTATTACAAAGTTCCTTCAAAAACAAGGATCACTTCAAAACAAGAATTCAACCATATTTGAACCGATTTAAATAATTCTTACTGCTCTGCGAAACTCGTTCCAGTTGACATGGGTTACGTGACATAATTGTGGATTTATGGCTTCAGCGATAAAAAGTGAAAAATCTCGCAGGCGCTTCTGTGGGAATATTACATCTGCCGCAGGGATATGATAAAAACATATATTTGGTCAAATGTTGTAAGTGATTTGATGAAATCACGGATGATGTTAAAGTATCAATACAATTTTATTTCCCTGAACAAATTTAGTGGTTTAATCTATTCCTAAAACTGGTTAAGTGAAATGACAAAAATAACATGTCAGTCAGTTCTTCGTCGCTTTGGGATTTGAAATAGAAAAAGTTTATAGTGTACAAGAATTCTTAAATCGAATGTAATGATAACTTTGATAATGTACTGTAATTAATTAATAATAATTTTTTTAACCTATTTTGTCCCATTGTTGGGCAAAGGTCTCCCCCAATAATAAAATTCTGTATGAAAAATTTCAAAGCTTTATATCTTCGTAATTATTTTATAAATTGCAAATGTTATTTGTGACGCGGCATCGGCATCTAGATTTTCTAAACTATTTTTCCATATATACAAAGTTACTTATATTAATACCGTCTACGCGTATTGTGCTACAAAGTTTTGTATAAAATTGACCCCTCTGCAACCACCTTAACTAGGTTTAACAACTAAACAGAATTAAAGCGAGATGTAAAATGTGTAGTACTAAAATCAACGCAAATTCTTATCAAATACTTAGTATAAACAATATCAAAAGTATCGCGTTACACGTCTATACACAAGAAAATTAATAAGCTATTAGATTACACAATAGTTCGGTAATAGGACGATAATCACTTTCGCTTGAACGCGGCGCGCGCGCAGGCGTATTGACATGCGCTGCATGCCAGTGCTACCGGCGAACGCGTTTGTAGGGTGACCATCATTTTAAAGTAAAGACACGTAAAGATGATGTAGAATGAGCGTTTATCTTTTCTTTTTTTAATTTACTTCCGTAGAGAAGTGTGCGTGCAAGATCATGTCAAGACTGTGCCTGCCTTTTTTTAAAAGCAAAGCCCATACAGCCATGTCGGACGTAAACAGATTCAAATTTTCTTTTAAAATTATTCGTAAAAAATTAATATTCCATTAAAAGATGCGTTGGTATCTTTTTGGTCACCTATTCCCTCTTTATTATTTCAAAGATACAAATTTGAAATTTAACGCCATCTATCAATCCCCAAAGAAACCACAAGAAAAACACTCATTACTGGCTAGGTAGTCTGGCCTATTTATAGATTCTGGCAAGAAATAAATAGGTATCAAGCTACCAATTCCAAGCTGCCGTGTCGGCGTCGTTCTGGCTTAGAATGGACCACCCAATTTCTTTGTGCTTTAAACGTGACGTGAGCCTTGCTGGAACTGCACATTTAAAAATATGTTAGTTTTGCAATCCCAGACATTCTTCTCATTTACTATGTTTATGAAAGGTGAATAAAATAAATATCATGGGGTCAACCAACACAAGAGATCCCATTGGGTCGAAAATGTTGCTGTCTTGCCAATCCCATAATAAGATAAGAAGTCTCAGACCATAAAAATGCGACAGAGCTCTGCCACGCGCCGCTGTGTACCTCTGGAGCACCTAGGATGGCAAGACTAGCGTCATTTCCTATACATTATAAAAAAGTTAAGTGACTGATTGACTGACAGACACTGTGCTTTCCCAGCAAACAATTTGGTCGTATTAGGCCACAATTTATATGATTATTTTGACTTATAAAAGTTATATAACTGTAATTCATATACTGGTAATTTATGCGTTTAGTATTCGACTATACGACACCTATGCGACCAAATTGTTAGTTGGGTTGTCTCTCCTAAACCACTTAATATACAGTCATGAAATCAGAATATGCTTTGAAATTATAATTAATATTTATGCGACAGATCCATAAAATAGTGGCATTAAATAAAATTATAAATAATGTGACTTAAAACTAAACTAACCTAGGATGTGGTGAAATTTGGAATATAGATTCAATGGAGGCAATGGGTGCACTAAGAGAGGATTTTTCGATATTCTAATGTCACGCAGATGAAGTCGACGGCAAAAGCTATATCCCGTACATGAAATAATCTCCTTGAGTCCCGGAAAAAGAGTTAACTGTGCCAATCGTGTGGTAACCCTATAATAGTTGACGTAATGAGAGTGCGTGCGTCAGGCAGGCGGCGCCGGCGCAGTAAACCAGAAACGATCGCAAGTGCCAATGTCGTTGTTATTGTTTACTCTGCTTTAAATAACATTTAACATTATACAACACGCGATTGTCGTTAAGTGGACTGATTCGTATTTTTTTTTGTTAGTTTGGATCATTCGCATTTATGAGGATATGAGGAGACCAAGGAAAATGGTTTTTGTGGACGAACGGCTAGCCATCGGTTATATCATTGACAATTTAACTATATCACAACTTGATACGTTTTTAACCATCCATTATGATATTGGTTCATGAAAAAAAATTACGGAAGCACTGCCTCATTTCAAATGAATTGTTTAACAACGTCACGGATTGCCGATGACCGGAAAGCGCAGCGGGGTAGGCCCCCCACACGGTGAACTGTCGACCTGGTGAAAGCGGCGGGAACCCGTTGGATGAGGGCAACGCAGGACCGGTCGTTATGGCGATCCTTGGGGGAGGCCTATGTCCAGCAGTGGACGTCTATCGGCTGAGATGATGAAATGATGAACATCTGCGTAGGTTACCTATAAGAGGAAAGGAGAAAATGTATTCAGTTCATTAACGTTTTTCAAAGTACGCACATTCCTATTTTTGAAGTGATGTATTTAGGCAAATAACAAGTTTCCTCTTATGCAAAGATTAAGAGGATAGACCCAAATTGCCCAATTTATGCCTGTTTTGAGACATCATCATCATCTTATTTAAGAGCTACGCTCACGTCGGTGGAGTATTCGTCAATCCTGTCTCTTTTCCGCTAGTCTCTTGAGTTCTTGATCCGACACGACATCAACCTTTTCCGAACTGGGCTAGATAACTCTGTCTAGGTCTTCCTCTGCCTCTCTTCCTCTCTATCTTCCCTTCCAGTATGGTTTTTCAGACATCCAGCAAACAAAAGACATCATCCATTCCTTGGTTCTATTAAACTTTGACGAATATAAAATATAAAAGCAAAACATACATATTATATATAGCCAGACACTAGGTCTCCAGATGCCAGATATATAGGAGGAAACAGGGAAATACGAGATTGTGATTTTGTCTATTTTATTAACCGACTTCAAAAATATATATATTTTTTTGTAGGTAAACTCAGTCCAAGCTGCAGTTGTCACTTTCGAACTAGTAGTTCGATTGCTCGGGAACAGCGAGACAGTAATAGATCTGTTAAAACCTGTTCTTCAAATGTCTTGCAAACCCGCGGTTGTGATAGACTATGTCGGAACTCGAAAGTATGGACATACTGAACGATACAGGGATTCCTTGACGAACTACAAAACCGTAATACGAGCACATTTGTTTCGAAGACAACACGATAAATCCAATATCCTTCGCAACGTATGTAACTTGATAAAATAAACGATGCTACTCTGACAAAATTTCCCCTAGCAACATACTTGGCAACACGGTCGGTTGTGGCTTAGGAGAAATGCTAAACTTTTTAGAATTTCAAAGTCTGAAATTTCTGTTGAATTTCTTAGCTCATAAATATTTTGCGTGGACTAGACTAGGTACCTACTTTAAGTTGAGAAGTTTGTTTTATTCTCTTGTTATTGAAAATCACTTTATTGTTATTTGATTGAGAAAGGGCTCGAAAACTTGTGAAAACAATTATTGTCTTACAACTTCTGATGGAAACTTTGAATGTTTATCTTAAAATCTTGTTTAAACACTAAATAATTCTCACTGACAGACTGACTCATTTTGCAAAGTTTATCTTACAATCTTCGTGTATAAAAGCAACGGTATTTAGGTACTTGATATATGTATAACTTTAATTAACCTTTAATAACCATAAGTATAATGCAATAAAAATTATTATGAATCTATACTATTATAAAACTGTAACAGGAAGTTTGTCTGTACATTGAAGATATTAACAAAAAAAAAGCTACGATATGGTTTTTAGGTGTCCCTGATTCCATTTCACCAATTTTTGGATTTTTTGTCTGTCTGTTTGTTTGTGTGTTTGTTTGTTTGTTTGAACGAGTATCACGCAAAAAGTACTGAACCGATTTTGATGAAACTTTTTTTGTTTGATAGCTTATGATCTGACTTAAAATCTGGTATATAATTTGTGCGGACGAAGTCGCGGGTTAACGCTCGTTAATTAAAAAAACTACTAGGTTTAATAAAACCTGCATATTAGAAGATATTCTGATGCGCATTTGAACTCTAGCAATCCGCATCGGGACGGCGCGGCGTGGTGGACTAAGGCCTAGTGATGAAAGAGACTCGAGTCCTTTAGTCGTGTATAATAAGACTAGCCTCTTTTTACACGACTTGGCTCTAAAATTAAGACTGTAGCTGTTAGTCTTAATTAATATGACTCAGTCGATTAACGTATAAGACTTGTAGACTAAAACGACTGCAGTCCTTTGGAACTTAAACTGGCGTTTAAGTAAAGCGTTATCATCATTATCAGCCGTAGGACGTCCACTGCTGGACATAGGCCTCCCTTAATGATTTCCGTAGCGTGACAATTGTAATTAAAAGCTCTTTAGGCTGAAATGAGATTACTTTTTAGGATTTTTAGGTACCTCAAATGAAAAAAAAAATCTTGAAACTTTTTTGAAACTAATAAGCAATTGAGTTAAATCTTGATACACATACATTATGTAAGTATGTGACCCAAAGATGGACGTGTAAAGTATTTTGTTTTATTATCTGAAGTGAAATTGTGAATTGATTGAATGGATAATTAAATATTTCGAATGTCTCGTAATATAAGCATTAGTTGCATTAATCAACATACGCCTTATACGACTCTCGACACCACGACTCCCAGGGCGATGAGTCGCTAGTCATTTAAGTCCTTTAAGCTTGAAGACTGGCGACTTACTACTGCTCAGTTTTTTACATTAAAAGACTTCGACTAAAAATACTAGTCTTATGACTAAAGGTTGGGGACTAATAGACTGAGTCAGTCGCGAGTCGGCAAAAATAAAGCGAGTCTTTATTAAAGGCCTTAAAAGACTGAGTTTCTTTCATTACTACTAAGGCCTCATTTTCGGAGACGCGGGGCGTCGCGCGTCGCGTTGGGCGGCGCGTAGCGCGGGCAATAAATCTATGACAATATGACGCGTGTCACAACGCTTCTCCGTAAACGCACTTATACAACGCCATATGTTTGAATTTAGTGCGGGCCGCGCCGCGCCGCTGAACGCGACGCGCCACGCCCCGCGTCTCCGTAAATGAGGCCTAATGCCCAGACACACTCCTTGAGGGTAGACCTGTGCCCTGCAGTGGGACGTATTAGGCTGATGATGATATTGTATCGACTGTTCGAGCAAACCAATCAAATAAAATAACTCTCACTGACTGCGGCTCATGATCCGTGATCGAATTTATCCGTAGATCTACGGATTTTTGGCCTGGCCTACGGATCTTCGGATTTCAATGGCAAATCTACAGATTTTTAGAAATCAATCAATCAATCAATCAATCAATTATATTTTTTTTGACACCAAAAAAACAGAGTATACAGAGAGCAAACAATCAGGAAATACAAAAGGCACAAAAACAGGCGGTCTTATCGCTAAGAAGCGATTTCTTCCAGACAACCTTAGGGAAATCTTATGAATTCCTCCCTAAAATGTGAATCAGCTGCATAATATGATACCCAACCGCAAAAAAATCAATTCATGTTTACTTTTTTTGTATATTGGACTGTGTTTCATAAAATATGGCTCGTCCCTACTCTTTTCCATCTCCTTCCTTCTACTTTCTGTCGCTACAGACACGACAGAAATATTTAACTGTAACATGTAGGTATGACAAAAGGACTGATTGATTTTCACATTGTCTGGGCATTATTCTCGCTTAAACTTTTCTAAGTTTCTATTTTCTTCGCCAAATTAGAGGGATGTTTCGGGCTGAATAGTCAGATACAGCATTAAAAAAAGTCTGTAGATCTACGGATTTTTCAAGAGATTTTTAAAAATTGGATCTGGCAACCCTGGTTCATCTCCCAATCGCCAGAACTATAAAGGATACATCCTAAAAGCACAGTACTGTGCTAAAAGGCACACGAAGAACTTTCTTCTAAGAATATCTATGTGAGTCACATGAGAGCTCACCAACGGCAACGCCAACAATGAGTTGGCGAGTCACTTGAGACATTTTCTTACGACGGGGCGTCCCCAGTCTTTCCGCAATAACCCCGATTTCCCGGCCCACCATACTACCCACTTCACCCTATAACTACACTGGCCTGCAAAACTAAGTATCACACTTTTAAAATTGCAATAACTTTTTCAGTACACAAAATATAGTTTCGAAATAAAAAGGACTCGAAAAAGAGTTTAATTTACAAAGAATAGTTCCAAAGAAAGCTGATAACATTTGCTGTAAAACGTTTTTTATTTTAAATCTCTAATTTCTATAGTTTAGAAAAAATTTAAATATTAAAAGTGTAGTACTTAGTTTTGCAGGTCAGTGTATAACCCAAGTAAAATTCTGTCCTTTCACAATAGTCTTTGCACCAAGCGAGCTCTGTCTGTGAGTGTATTTACATAATGCATTCAGGTATCACGATAGGTGCATCCCATTGAATTTAGATAAAAGTGTCCCGAAGGAGCCTCTCCGTATTAGACCAGTGTCCCTACGGAAGCCTTCCAAAGGCCTACGGCCCGTGAAATACCTGCTGAGACACATAATAAAATAATAATAGTCGTATATCAAATATGATAATATACCTATACAGGGTGTAAAATAAAATGGAACAGTTACTTGAAGGGGTGCTTCAGACCATCAAACTGAACAACTTTGTCTATTGGACCAATATCGAAATCGCGTAAAAAAATCCGCTTTCCCATACGAAACTGCAAACATAACTCGACTGAAATGTATGGGACAGCAGATTTGTTTATACGTACATTATTATAAAATATATGCGGTAATTAGGGTAAACAACTTTTTAAATAACCAATTCGGTATGACATGTTATTTTTTGGAGGACTGAATCGAAAACGATTTTGAGATAATTGTATCAGTAACAATAATTGTCTATGTAAAAGATATAAAAATGCAAGGATTGCAAATATTGTATTGCTCCTGACAGATTTCGGCCACGGCGATTGCTTCAACTCCGTTGTTGGTGTTGATGTGCAATATTCTTGGAGAAGATCCTCACACATAGCGGGCATGTGAGCACGACATTCTCATAGTGATAGTGTATAGCCGCTGGTGATCGGGCTTTCAATTCATCACGTTTCGCATCCAGCCGTGTTCGCCTACTTGCTTCAAAATTATTAACATTAATGTAGTTCTTTGTTGAAACGAATAACGTCACTAGACAACCTGCAAACTTCGTGGTAAACCTAATGTCGTCTTCCATGAGGGGTGAGGTTAAAATTTGTGGGGGCAGGGAGTGTCCGTACCGGATTGTACGTAGTAGGTACCATACGAGGCCTTCGTCACTTGGCCGTAGGTGCTATGCCGAGATAAGCACCTATACTTTGGCGCATCGTAAGCTATGTGCTCGCTTGATTTCTGCCACTCTCGCCAAACTGCAACGTCGGGTACGTCGCGCGCTGTATGAAGTGATAACAATGCCGCTGAGTCAAGCTTCATTATATAGTATATCTTTAGGCGTACCGTCTGGCAGTAGGTAATTAAAGCGTGGGAATTTATCGTTTTCTAAGAAAATGCTGTATCTGTTACGTATTAATCTGTGACGATACTCTTCTGTTATGCATTTGTACCAAGAGGTAATAGATATTCTCACATACTCATGCGTCTTGCTAATTACTTACCAAGTCTCTTTACCAAGACGTGAGGCATGTCTCCAAAAACTTTGCCTGTAAGCGTTCCACTTTGGAATCCTGAAATAACTTCCATTAGAAGTTTGTGTGAAGGTATCTCCATTATCGTTTTATGACTTCATAAAGCTGCTTAAGATTAAGTCAAAATGAGGAAGATGCGGGATTCATTGCCTACGAAACTATAGTAGATTAAGATTATACACCGAGGGCAGGAATGTAAGAAAAGGTCTCAGATCTCATATACCTAATTGTTGACCTAGGCGAAACCGAGGTCATCAAACATGTGATCTGAGGCTTTCTTATTTACTGCCCGAGGTTAGTATACTATTTTTCTCCTCGACGGAGGCGCAAAATTTTCTCTTCGTTTGCGCAGAGTCTCCGACAAAACCCGAAGTCGTTTTGTAATCAAAGGGTACAAAGTCGGATAGCAGCGAAAAGGGCGCTACTACTCAACGGTTTTCAAATTTGTCGTTACAGAATGACGAATGAATTCAAAAAAGCGCATTTAGTGTCGTGTTGGCACAATAAAGAGATCCTTCCTCTGAGGTTGGCACCTTATCTATGTACACATATTGGTTAATGGATGTCTTCAAACTGAAGTAGACTCTAACCAAGAACAAATAAGTATCAAATTGCGTCAAGGGACACAGGTGGACTGTTTGTGTAAAGTTTCAGGTCACTTAGGAGTCTTAGGACTTAAGGTAGTTAATGTGAAGTGAAAGTTTTGTGAAGTAACAGTAAGATGCACCCAATGAATACAACTTATTCATTTTAGTTTTACACCCTTTTTGCAAGCTGAAATGGCAATAGGCTGGTCATATATGCCGAAGAACTGACAACCGGTGGGGTGTCAGGGTTGTAGAGTGGAGACCGCGAACTGGTAGACGTAGTGTAGGACGCCCTGCTGCCCGCTGGACAGACGACCTAAAAAAAGTAGCGGGGAGCGACTGGATGAGGAAGGCCGAGGACAGAGTTTTGCGGTTGGGAGAAGCCTATGTTCAGCAGTAGACGATGATAGACTGATGATGGCCCTTTTTGATGTGTATTTAGTTTCTGGGTCGGGATATTTTTAATAACCTATTTCGTCCCATTGTTGGGCAAAAACATCCTCCGAGCTTTTTCGTTTGCCATTCTACTTCGTGAGCTTCCAAATCGTCGCGACATCGTAATTCGCGAATTTCGCGATGTTTTCCTTCACCGAAAACAGACAGTGGTGTTAAAAATCTCACATAATGTTCCTAAGAAATCATTGCACATATCATTGGCAACTAATAGTATCATCATCAGCCTATAAACGTCCCACTGCAGGGCACAGGCCTACCCTCAGGGAGGGTGTATGGGCATTAGTCCACCACGCGTGCCCAATGCAGATCGGAAGACTTCACATAAACATCAGAATTTCTTCTTCAGCGTATGCAGGTTTCCTCGCGATGTTATCCTTCACCGTTTGAGAGCAGTCGGTATTATGTACATAAGTTAGAAAAACTCATTGGTACATAACATGTAGTCCGTGCGGATTCGAAACCGGACCCCCATAATTGGGTGTCCATACCTCTCTGCAACGCGCCACCGACGCTCTTTCTACTACTAGTAAATTTATACTAACTAATAGTATGTTTTTCTCTATTAAACACTTTCGTACTCGTACATTTAAGGAAGAACAAAGCCAAAGTCCAGTCAAAGTCGAAATAATTTATTCAATACAGGGTGCTTGAAGCCCTCTTATCAAATATTTTTTTAAGCCATACCACCGCGTCGGAACGTGTTATTCTAAGATATCGTTATAGCTATCGTTAATATTGTATATCTACGAATTTTAACATTATTTTCATACGAGCGTTAACCCGCGACTTCGTCCGCACAAATTATATACCAGATTTTAAGTCAGATCATAAGCTATCAAACAAAAAAAGTTTCATCAAAATCGGTTCAGTAGTTTTTGCGTGCTACTCGTTCAAACAAACAAACAAACAAACAAACAGACAGACAAAAAATCCAAAAATTGGTGAAATGGAATCAGGGACACCTAAAAACCATATCGTAACTTTTTTTTTTGTTAATATCTTCAATGTACAGACAAACTTCCTGTTACAGTTTTATAATAGTACGAGCGTTAACCCGCGACTTCGTCCGCACAAATTATATACCAGATTTTAAGTCAGATCATAAGCTATCAAACAAAAAAAGTTTCATCAAAATCGGTTCACTACTTTTTGCGTGATGCTCGTTCAAACAAACAAACAAACACACAAACAAACAGACAGACAAAAAATCCAAAAATTGGTGAAATGGAATCAGGGACACCTAAAAACCATATCGTAACTTTTTTTTTGTTAATATCTTCAATGTACAGACAAACTTCCTGTTACAGTTTTATAATAGTATAGATAGATAGATAGATACCTAACCTATGGATTCTGTGGAACATGCTGAAAGAAATTCTCTTTTGCGAAAGAATTGATTTATCTTTCAGTCGGATGCTACAGACTATAACTTACATTAGTATTTTACCAGAACAGTTAACTGTCAAACAAAACTTTATTCGGACAGACAGAAGCCGAGCCTCTCCTGATTAATGTGGGTTGATCCTGGATGGTACATTTAGGTATCTATTTAACCCGAGTAAAATACAGCTTGCCGCAAACCTCGGTGGAAGCGTAGGTATAGCATAAATAATCATTAATCACGCAGTAGAAAGTATTTTTTTAGGTCTTGAATCTTGAATGATATATAAGGTCTAACAAAATTAGGTGAAACTATTTTAAGGGGATGATCAGACCATCAAACTGAACAACTTTCTCTATGGGACCAATATTGAAATCACGAAAAAAAATCTGCTGTCCCATACATTAGAGTCGAGCTATGTTTGCAGTTTTGTATGGGACAGCAGATTTTTTTTCGTGGTTTCGATATTGGTCCCATAAAGAAAGTTGTTCAGTTTGACGGTCTGATCATCCCCTTAAAATAGTTTCAGCTAATTTTGTTAGACCTTATATTTTTAGTTTGTATTATAATGTAAGTACGTGTACCAACTACTACGGAATATCTAAGATATGGACGTAGGGTCGGCGCTGAAAAATGACCGAAACAATAGAGAAACAAAACGCATAAAGAGAAACAATTACGCGCCAGTCATCAGGAATTTGGAGTTTCGAAATTCCGAAATCCCGGAATACACGCCAATTCCCATATTGACTGAAACTATCAGTATCAACTTTCAGTCAATTTGGGAATAGGGCATTTCGGATTTCAGTCATTCTGGGACTAAGACATTTTACGAATTGATCGATATGGACTAGGCTATTTGAATTCCAGTCAATACGGGAAAGAGACAATTTGGCTTTTGCTTGTACTTTACCAGAGAGACAGAATGATGATTATTAACATTTTACCTGATTTTCTGGCTGTTATCAATCAATCAATCAAACAAAAAACTTTATTTTACACCAAACCATAAACAGTAAAATACAGAGGAAAAATACAAGAGGCACACAATAAGGCAGGATATCTAAGGGTTTTGTTTTACATGAATCTTACCTACTGCTTGTTTAGTTACTGTGTCGGATTGGCCGCAATTATTATTATTAATGAATTAAATCCACCAAGGCTCCTATTACCGATGCTTTACAATGGATTAAGAGCGCCCACAATGAATTTATTTAGTAAATAATGTAGGTGTACAAATGGGAACTGAATTTTACGCAATGTACATTAATAGCCGTGTTGACTTGGTATTAAACTACCCCGTTTGTCCGTGGGGCACGGGAGAAATAAGTTCTAGGTCCAGAAGTTTCGCTGCGCAGTAAAGTTCATAAAAAAATTGATAATACCTGCGAAATAGATTACGAAGTGCGCAACAGGTATTCTTCTTATCGTGTGGGCAGAGCCGTGGTGTCAGAGTTTGTTCAGACGGTTTTTATGTAACGACTACTACCACCAGAGATAGTAGCCGCAACAGGCATTAAACCTATTACATTGAACCGATGTAGGCCACTTTCATACAGACTGCATGCATGGTTAGCTCGAAATGTATGAGTTTTCTCCATAGAGATCTAGGGAGATGCAAACCGATGCGCTGAGTACGAAACCTAGTGTCGCATCACCACCAGTACTACGCTATAGAAAGTATTTTGTTAGCTTGAATTTGCTCATTATCCATTGCGGTATTAGAACTCAACGTTCGTTCGAGTAATCTTTAGTACTACGCAAGCATTGTAAACTATTTACACATAATATTTCGACTGGCTTTCAGCCTCATAATATATTGAATCATTACTGTCGCGAGCAATGTGTTCCGTTTTTGCGCATATTGATGCGACACTGCCCCGCCCCCTTTTCACACCTCCCTTTAGTTTTTGTGATCTGTGGTTTTCTCCATGGACTCGGTTGCGGAGTGAACCAGGCCTGCCTTGGGTTGGGTGTCATATTGGTCTTTTGAAGTGTTGTGGTTGTGGACCTAGCAATACGAATAGGTGGGTGACACCCCGATACCCACCGTGGGTCTCGATCTGCGTTGGAGCCATACCGCATGACCCGCTCTTTCCCGAGTTTATTCGTGAGTGGAGTACTGGAGTCTGAGTAACACCACCGTATAGGTAGGTAATAGTATATTACTTTTAACCTACAGAGTGAAATTGTTATCATTAGCAACCTTTTAAACTAAGAGTCTATCCATCAAACTAAACAACGTTTACTATGGGAGCAAACCGATCGGAGCAGAAAAATAATCAGCTGTTCCATACTAAACTGCAATTCCTACTCGACTCAAATGTATGCAACAGCAGATAATTTTTTTGCTCCGATCTGTTTGCGCCCATAGTGAAAGTTGTTCAGATTGATGGATAGACTCTTAGTTTAAAAGGTTGCTAATGATAACAATTTCACTCTGTAGGTTAAAAGTCATGGTTATTATAAATTGGGTGATTATTTATTCCTGTCCTGTCCATTACAAGTGGCGACGGGCTCACTCCCCGTCACACAGGACAGAGTTTCGGTACTATTAGTGAAACCGCCTTCGGCCAATGATATCAATTGATTGATTGATTGTTTGATTGATTTTTTTTTTCATGATGTATATTGTTTCTTCATACAGAACGGTCACCGGTCTCTGACTTCCGATACCCCACCTCACCTCATACTTTGTGGGGACACTTTAAGGGAGCCGTAGGTTTTGACTTCATAAAATTGTATCTTTTCAGTGCAAAAAAAAACGTTGAAAATGGACACTAAATTCACATTTTCAGTAATTCTTTTGCCCAAATCCTATTTTTAATAACAGGACGAACAATAAAAAGTATCGAAATGTAGATGACGTTAAATTCAAAGCGCGGTCTTCCAGCCCTACAAACAATGTCATGGACAGTTTACACACAATCAAAAACGTTCTACAGAGTGCCACACCTGTGGTAACACTGTCATTCCTAATACCCAGTTTCATGTAGGTAACTAAAGAGATTGCTATGAACAATTTGTTGTTTTCATCAAGATGCTCAGCAGTTTCTGCAAATGACAGCAATATGCACTGGTACACAAGAATTTAACAATTGTACGGAGCAGACAATGTGTTTTAACATACAAGTTTCGAAGAATTTTCGTGAAACTCGCGATGAAATGTTTTGTTAAAGTTTCTTCGAAATATTTCTATTGACATGTTCCTTAACAAAATATTTCTATTTTGTCAAGGGGCGGGTTTTCACTTGTGGGTTAACTTCGGTAAGTAATCATCCTAACTTCGGTGCCATAATATCATCTCAATTAAAATAAAATGAATATGTATTTCATACAAATATCTCATGCAGACAGATACAAAGAAAAAAAATTACTGGAGTCAAGATATTTTCGCATTTCGATAAAAGGAAACTCAAAAATGTCTTTGTTTGAAATATAAAATGTTTCGAATTATAGTTTTCCGGCCGGCCGGTACCTATAACTAATTTCTTGTATTAAAACAAAATTTTAACAAAAAATTAAAACCGCCTTCAAAAAAACTAAAAAGTAAAAAAATAATATTGCAGCCGATGACTTGTTCGTTCGCATCATAAGAACATTAATTTGTTTTATCGAAGTCGCTGTCAAGCCGGTTTGATTCGCGCCAGAGCTTGCATTCGTTTTTTGGCTTGGCTTGACACCGACTACCGACTTGTATAAAACAAATTAATGTTTTTATGATGCGAACGAAAAAGTCATCGGCTGCAATATTATTTTTTAACTTTTTAGTTTTTGAAGGCGGTTTTAATTTTTTGTTAAAATTTTGTTTATTTCACAATTTTCAATGGTGAATTCATTAGTTCACTTTAATAGCAGTGCTTTAAATTAACACACGCACTAGCCGGCACTACGATTTTCAAAGGTTCCCCTCGATTTCTCTAGGATGCCATCATCAGATCCTGGTTTCCTTATCATGATACCTTGGAATATTTTCTTTCAAACATAAAAAGAATCATCAAAATCGGTTCATAAACGAGGAAGTTATCCGCGAACACACATAAAAAAAATGTATATGGTCAAATTGAGAAACCTACTCCTTTTTTGAAGTCGGTTAATTAAACATGCAAATGTTTCTTTTAATAAAAGAAACTCTCTCATTCATAATGCGAGAAACAAAATAATCTGTTTTGATTCAACATATAAATTTCGAACCCAGTAATAAAAATCTCGTCACAAGAAAAATCTTGAATTTTGAGAATTAAACATTCTTCAAACGTTAGTGGGATTATCTTAGTCCAAGACATATTAATTATTTGAGATTAAGAAATATATTTGGTTCTTGTTTCTAGAAATTTTTTTTTTCTGTGTACATTTTATTTGTGTTGGTGTGCCGTTGCACAGGGTCTTCAGTCTACCACGAAATTCGATTTTCGCAACTGCGTGAACGTTTTCGTTTCAATATCAACTCTACGTACAGAAACGATCACGATATATACAAAATCGAACGTCCGTGTATAGAGCCAGGGCCTCCACCCGGACATTCGAACTTCGCAATTGCGTGAACGTTTTCGTTCCAATGTCAATTCTATTACAATGAAGTCCAGACCGAAACAGTCGCGATATATCGAAAATCGAAAGTCCGGGTACAGGCACTGGTTTAAGCTAGTTTATCGTGCAACTAACGCTAACGCATAACGTTATTAGCAACGACGACGTCAATGTGCCTCGTTGAGCTTACGCGTTACATATTCAATTAGTTAAGGCGATTAAATCGAGTATGGTATCAAAGTTTCGTCACAACACTGACTCTCTTGTAATAGGACTTTTAGATCCGCCACACACAGACGGAATTGCGATCCGGAATCCTGATCCAGGATTCCGTGTTGTCAACTATGGTTACAAAAAATACTAGAGTGCTGTTTAAAAAATGCCTAAAATAAAAATCTATGAAACGTCAAATGAATGACAATAATTGAATTTTTGGATATTTATTAAAACAAAACAAACAATTTCGATACATAATAATTACTATCGTGATGAGGTCATGACGTTACGAATGTTACGATGATGGTTTGTAAATTGTATTCCAATGTTAATGCAACTATATCAAAAGACTATCGATAGTTTTAACATTAGACATAATCTCACTTTTATTTGTATACACTAGCTCACGCATAAAATCCCCCCCCCCCCGACACACACACGCTCCCCCCCCCCCCCCCCCCCCACACACACGTACACACATACACTTCCAAAGTCTAAAATCGAATGTCACACCTTAACACCTTTTTGCAGTACTGTCTTCTAAGACAGTCTAACAGGCGGACTAGGGACGCCGAAGGCCCGGGGCGGCAAAACTAAATGAACACACATAAGGGGTTAGAAATGCAAAGTAGCGCTTTTGCTTCGGAGACGACTGTCCTAAACCCTCTTTTATAATGTTCTATGGGGTGGGCTCTCCGGTCTTTCCAGAAATTGATACCCCTTCCCTCCATGTTTCCGATCCAGGTTAGGTCGTTTAATTTAAAAATATTCGCAATATTTTTGACTCTATACCTGACTTTCTTTGACTATATTTGTGAGGTCTCCAGTCCCAAGACCGGAGGTCCGGGCTTCCAACTCCGAACTGCCTCTTACTTACTAAACATATTTTGCATTTGATTAAAAAGGACTTTACTCTTCTCAAGATTTTGAGTCCCCCCAGGGCATGGCTCCCGGGGCGGCCCGCCCCTTCCGCCTCTTAGTCCGCCAGTGCTTCTTGGTCCTTCCTAATTTGCTGACGACACAGCGCTGCCACTGTGTCGTTCCATACAAAATGTATGGTATAGCCTGATCTATACCTGCAGAATAATCAGCTATACATATATGACCAAGAAAATGATGAGTATAACAACAAGACGAAAGGACAACGAAGATCTCATTATTCGTTTTTTTTTCGCTTTTTGAACCTAAAACGAATTCCAAAGAGCAAAAAGATTACAAAGAATAACTCTCTTATATTCCAATTAGTAAAGTGGCACTTTAGTATTCAATCTACTATAGTGGTTTGGATCTTAAGAGTAAAGTAGGTATATGTACAAAACGTACAGAAAGTTAGTATTTTCTGAATCTATAGTTAGATTCATAGATCAAGACACACTTTCACTTAGCAAGCGTGCCCAAATTTATTTTCAAATTACTATCAAATCTAATGTAGTACACACTGGTCTTCAAAACTTAGTACCACACTTTTAAAATTGCAATAACCTTTAAAGTGCACAAGATCAACAAGATCAATACCTATGCCAGCTTCCTGAACAAGATATATTTTCGAAAAAAAAAACAATACGATTTTTTTTATTGGTTTATATAAAAACTTACTAGTCTATTATTTTCTTATAAGGAATGCCTGAAAAAAACTTTATTTATAAACAAAAACACTCCTTTTCAAATTGCCGTCTAAATAAAGTGTGGTACTAAATTTTGAAGGACAGTCTAGTTTTACGACGAAGCCAGACTACACGGATAAAAATGTATGTCAAATTGTTGAAGGATTTTCTATCAATTTGACATTTATTATTGCTGTTGCTACAATTGCTGTGCTGTGCTGACCTTAAAAACCAAATTGAGGGAGATTAATTTCGATTTTTAAATGGACGAATGAAACAGCATTTTTAGAAAAAAAACTGTATTATAAATTTTCAAAAAGTATACCGCGGGCACGAGCTCTTTTTCTAACTTTTATAAAAATAGCTGTTAAAAATCAGCAATCAGACTTCGTCTAAGACATGTATGGCTCAAAATGTTCTAAATGGTGTCAACTAGCATCCCCTTAAACATTTGCACCCAGCTTCCAAACACCCTGTATATTCCATTCCAAACAGTTGATTCTTCGTTATGTGCAGGTATATTGAGGTACTAAGGTGTAACGTGCATCTGTACAAAACAAAGTGTCCCTTCTGCCCTACGTATACATTCTGTATTTGAAGTTAGTTGATCTAGAAACTTGTTTTCGTAAATAACAAGATGAATGGGAGGGATATATGATGTAAGTTGTAACGGCTTTATTTGTTACAATATACTAACCGCATATATTTAAGGACCTACCTTTGCAAAATAATCAGCTCCTCCATAAATTTTGCGCGGTATGAATTTAATGTTAGTATGAGATAGCAAATTTTTTTTAGAGCTCGTAGTTGGTTCCTTAGTAAAAGTTGTTCATATTGATGGACGAATACTTTTACCCCTTTGAGTTTTCGGAAGTGGTTCCCTTACACCCTGTATACAAGTTCCGACCAAGCGGCAGATCTTCCCTTTTCAATGGAGGAACCTTCCACCTCAGTTCTTCCATAGTAAGGTAAAAATCTAAGCAGCACTAAAAATTTATTTATTCCCCAAATTGTAATCTTCAGTGTTAAGTAAAGTCTCAAAGTAGCCAAGCGTTTTGTTCAGTTCAAAGTTTTGATTGCTATGCCTCGATTCGACGGCACCAAGGCTTCGCTCCAAATAGCAAGTCATTTAGTTACAGAATTTCAGTTTTTATCCCTTCCAATTCCAAGTTGTAAGGTAATTTAATTTGTGCTCAATTTTGATTCTCTTAGGTTTTTTTTTTAGAACTTGTTGAATCGTAAATTGGCTTTTAGGTTTAAGTTTTTTTTTTTTTGGAAAAGATTTTAATAGGATGATCCGTCAGACCATCAAACTGAACAACTTTCTCTATCCGACCTACATGAGGAAATAGCGAAAAATAAATTTCATGCCCCATGTCCCATACATTTGGATCAAGTAAGATTGCAGTTTTGTCTGAAACAACCGATTTCTTTTTGAAGCTTTTTCTGTCAGCTTATTAAGAAGGACCCAACACCACAGAATAGCAAAATACCCACGCGATGAAATTCGTTTCAAATCGTTTCACAACTACCGAATGAGTACGATCAAAGAACACATGACATACAACTTAATATTTGTATGTCTGTATCTCTCTCTGTATTTATGTATGATAGCTAAAATTATACACAAAATAGAAGGAATATCATACTTCCCAAGGAAATGGAAAAAAAATTAAAAAAAAAAATTAAATTAAATTTACCATTGGGCGTTTTCCTTTGTGCTTGAGGACCCCGTTACCCTGTCTTCCGACGTTTCGATGCGCGTCATGTGTCCAGGAAGCGGGTGCGTGGCACCTGCTGCGCTTGCGCCACCCGGTGTGGTTGCCGGTCAACCACGACCCCTCTGTCTTTGTTGAATAACGATGTCTGACCCTAAACTTGCACTTTCGATCGTTAATTATACTAATATCGCTATCATTTTCAATAGGGTTGACATTTGAAAAAAAAACGTTCACGTTAAATCGGAAATCGATGTATTCTTCTTCTTTGCCTAAACTAAACATAATATACATAGCAACATACAATGGAGATGCATGGATGCAGAAGTCTCTGGAAGAAGTGTATGTCTGAAGACCAGTTTTTTTTAAATGTATATCTTGGACATTGTCGCACAAATTATCTAGTCACATTTAAAGTACCTGGACTTGTATTATGATGACAATAAACAACGATACAGAATACATATACATATAGATACAAACATCCATGACTCGGGTACAAATATTCATATTCATCATATAAATATTTGTCCCTTACGGGATTCGAATCCGCGACCCTCGGCACAGCAGGCAGGATCACCGCAGCAGGTAGGCCGTCTGGCTAAGAGGTCGTCGATGAGGAAGATATAATATTCAATCATCATCATCAGCCTATAAACGTCCCACTATAGGGCACAGGCCTACCCTCAGGTAAGGTGTATGGGCATTAGTCCACCACGCGTGCCCAATGCGGCAACCCGCATTGGGCACGCGTGGTGGCAAGAGCGTCGGAGCGTCTACCAATACCAACGTATTGGTAGACGCTCCGACGCTCTTATAATTTATGTAACTCTTTTTATTCCTGAGGAGTGAGGACCTCATGCTATGCCTCCAATCATCCATGTTTTGAACCATATGGACTGCACAGGAAAGTTTTCCTTCAGTTGCCTTCTAGAAAGTCTATTTATTATGAATACAAAATAGTGTGAGCGAGATAGCTAGAAACTTAACCAATCGAATATCCGGGAATTGTTTTAATAGGGTGCACAACATGCACACTTCCTATATGTCGGTCGAAGGGAGAAGTGGTTATTATTATCATTATGTTATACTATACTTAAACTGTATCGTTTGTTTCCTTGCGCTGGAGTCGAATTTGTTAGTAGAGTCAGTTAAACGGATTTTCTTGGGTTTATTTGGGTTAAAATAGACAGTGATATTCTATTCGGTGGTGATATATTGCTACAATAAGATATGGTAACAAACCAACAGGGAACTTAAACTTAAATTATTGGTTAAAAATCCTTGTCTGAATATTTCGTCAACATCAGATGTCGCATAAGTTTCTGCTAGTCATTATAGACAATTATAGTGTTCATATTTGGTGATATTTGTTTTAGCTGCTTGAAAATGCTCCAGTTCCAATGACACGTGTATAGGGTTATGATACCAAACGCATTTAATCTGCCAGTTAAATTGGGAATCCAGCAAAAGTTGTGTTGTTTTGTGAGTGTAATCAAAGTAATCACATCGTTTCGGCTTGGTATCTTGTAGATGCAATAGAAACAACAGATTTTTAAAGTTTTTGGCCCTTTGCCAATATCAAGCTGTGTTTGTGATGTCAAGTTCCAAGAACAGTGTTATCGATTGGTCTTTTGCAAACCAGATATGGATTCAGCGCCAAGTCAAGTTAGTATGAGTCCTGAAGTGTTATTTTTGAATCGCACACTTTCAAAATCATGATCGAATAAATGCATAAACTCCATACTATTTAATATGTCACTTTCGAATATGAGTTGGGATGTGTGATGTGTGATGTGTCATAAATAGCACTGCTGGTGTTGACTTACTTACAGCCATTGCTTTTCCTATAATACAGCTGTTTCTCGTTTGCAATGGAGGGAAATTCGGTATGTAAAGTTTTTTCAGGTTTCTTACATTTTAGTTTCGTAGATTATGCTATTTTGAACAACTAATTTCATTATTTATATCCAAGCTTTAATTAATTATCTATAAGGTCTAACAAAATTAGGTGAAACTATTTTAAGGGGATGATCAGACCATCAAACTGAACAACTTTCTCTATGGGACCAATATTGAAATCGCGAAAAAAAAATCTGCTGTTCCATACATTTAGGTCGAGTACATTTGTATGGAACAGCAGATTTTTTTTCGCGATTTCGATATTGGTCCCATAGAGAAAGTTGTCCAGTTTGATGGTCTGATCATCCCCTTAAAATAGTTTCTCCTAATTTTGTTAGACCGTATATAATTTTTTTAAAGTTTTTCTAGTGATGACGTCATCAGAGGCTGAATAGTTCAAAGTCACTGCTTTTTTAAAAGAATTAAAAAAAAATAAAGTTACTCCATTGACATTTGAAACCAGTGCTGCCAGATGTGATTTCGGAAATTTCCCCAGATCCATATTTTCATCCTCCAAAATGATACGTTTTGACTGTATCCCCAAATCTCCACAAAACCTTTGCTTACCTACTGATAGGCACAGGTCATGATAGTTAGTCAAGCTATAAAATACAGAATACCTTAGTTATACTAGTTGTTTTTACGATGATAAATAATTGATTACGAAAACACTCGAAATTCTACACTTTGATATTTTTTTCCCTACGATTTCATTTCCACAGAGGCCAAATTTTTCCCCATAAACGCGGAAAATTTTTTAATCTGACAACCCTTTCGTTGACATTGAAGTTTATATAACGTTTGTTTTTTTTTTTTTGTACCATAGGCAACGGATTTAAACCTATTCAGCCTCTGATACGACGTCATTCAGAGGTCGAATGAATGTTAAGTATTTTTTGGATTTTTGTTAAAATATCCACCATCATATAATTTTAAGAGTTACGAATAAGAAAATAAGGTTTCTAAATATAAAATCTCGAAATGGTTTTGGAATCAGCATAGCTTAAGTTTTACTTTATATACCGCCTTATTTTTCCTATACTCCTTATTTTCTCTCCGTATTTTCTTTTTATGCAAATTCTAAAATCACACACATACCTACCTTCATAATTAGATATTTTGTTTTATACCTACTTTTAATGCTTAAATCTAAACAATTTATTTAAAATAAAATAGTAAAAGTTTGTGTTTTTTCGAGCATCACGTAAAAACCTACCGGACAGATTTTGATGAAACTTTTTGTGTTTAATTAAAAACTAACGACTAGACCTAAAAACTGGTATACTTATATTTTTAACCGACTTCAAAAAAGGAGGAGGTTTCTTTATATCTATGGACCGGTGCGGACGAAGTCCCGGGTAAAATTTAGTAAAATATATTTACATTGAATTTTATTCTAAAATGTTGTGTAGCTAACAATTACGTTGTAGGTTGTTTGTTTTGCGTTAATATGTTAACAAATTGTTACCACGTATTAAGGCTGCACCGAGCCTATTGTGCTGTCAATAATGGTATTTTTTTTTATTTCTTGGGTCAATCAACAATTTTTTGTCCTGTTGGTACTGTTTTAAAAAAAAAGTTTTTAGTTCTTTTTTCTTGACATTCATTAATTTTGAAAGATAGATAATTTATCAAATATTATTATTCTTCTACACGCGTGTGTAGAAGTCACAAAACACAATCTGTGTTGAACTACTAGTAGTTTTTAGCGGTTTTCCGATAGACCAACAATCTTGGAGACAACGAAATAATTCAGAAATTATCCAAAAGGTGGAGGATAAAGACATTTTTTGCACGCTTTTGAGAACTAATAAATAGTTTTTGGGCGGCAATAGGCGGCGTGTATGTATTTAAAATGGAATCCTTAGTTATTCAACAAACATTAATTTTTAGGGTAAGCAAAACCTGAGCTTGAGCCTGAGCCTGATCATTGAGAAAATGTTAGGCAAATGACTGGGACAAAAAATAGTTGATTGACCCTCTTAACAATTAGACAATCAGCAATGACTACAATGTGACATCCTTGTTTTTTGGAAATGTTGTTTAATTGTTTAGAAATAAAAAAAATACGATTGAGGGCAGCACAATAGGCTCGGTACCCTCTTAAGTAACATATATAGCAACAGGTTTTGCACAACGACACCTAAGTGCTTAGTCCTTAGTGCTTACCAGATAAGTGCAAATAAGTGAACTTAATGCTCATTACGACTCGCTTCTGAGGCTTCCTTGTCCGAAAATAATCTGCACAGTTGGTGCTTCCGTAATTATCTTTATCTTTTTGTTTATTTCTTTTAATAAAAAGTTTTTTTGTAAATTGGCTGGAAATGTACTAAAACCATAATAATTAATAATATAATGTATAATAACGTATAATAACTTTACGACTAAAACCGAAAGACTGGGCTTACGACCCTGTGATTTAGTTTATTTTATTACATTACAATAAATACATAGTTAGGCGAAGGGGTCGTTTAAATTCTTATCTTTTTGTCGTAAAATGAACATTTAATTGAATCAGGCGTTACTTTGCGGAAATCCATGACCAATATGTAGATGACACGATTGTATCAAGACCTCCGCTTCCAAGTACCTAGTAGAAAAATCGTCGGTCTAACTCCTGAGGATGCTCCTTGGTGGAGCGAAACACGTGTAGAGTAGAAATTATTTGGTGGGCAGGTTGTGTTGCATAACGTAATACAACTTTGTCTACTAGGTACTTGGAAGCGGAGGTCTTGATACAATCGTGTCATCTACATATTAGTAAAATGAACATTTAGGATACATATTAATCTATGCATTTAGGTTCTAATGCAACATAATAGGTGATAATAGGGAGGTAAAAGTAAGGTAAAGTAGTAAGTAACAAACACAACTACTTAACTCTGCGGTGCGCACACTTTCAAGTTCATGATTCGATAGCATAACTCTTCAAAAATCAGGAAGGACGGAAACATCAGGTGAGGGATCGCCTTGCATCGTCCATAATTATGCTAAATGCGGTTAAAAAACCTTATCTTTCTAATACTTAAAGTTAGAATCAAGTTCCAACAAAAACAATCACAATATATATCGAAAGTCCGAGAAGACTCCATGACCGTTGTCGGTAAACTTGTCTATAGTTCTAACTTCGGCTCTGTACCACAGACAAAGTTTTGTTCCAAAGATAAAACCGTAACTCAAAACTTAATGACAAGATAACCTTCGCCTTGCAACAAGCAATCCAGGAACTCTAGTTCTAGCGTAAAATTACAGCTCGTGGCACAGAATAACGGATGCGTCACACACGCGGCTCGAGTCATGGGAGGTAGCGGGAGAGAGAGCGGGAGAGGGTTGACTTAGCATGATAGCGCGATATAGCGCTGTTATCTTCTTCTGTACGCACATAATTAGCATCAACAAAACTTGGGCTATCATTGCACCCTAAATAGACTGCAAATGCAGTACAATACCTTATCAAAAAAGCAAATGTAGATATTTAAAAAAAAAATCATCAACAAAAGACATCTTCCAAATCGGGCCATTTTTGTACTACCAATGTTTTGTACGGCGTCATAAAAATGTGGTAATATTAGTTCGCGTTCTCATATTACTGAAACTGATTATTTCAATGTTATATTTTGTCGTACAAATGAGATATCTTGAATTTATTATGGATATTTTAGTTCAGAAATGTGAAAAAATTGCGAAAAAAACACTGAAAAAGTAATCACTACGTTTTTGAAAAAAGAAGACAATAAATTGATTGACATTTGACACTGACAACTTACAACAATTGACATGGAAATAAAAAAAAATGTTTTACGTTGACCTGAGTATTGTCTCTCTATTAAGGCTCCCTAATACTGCTGTAGTGATTACTTGCTCAGTGTACTGCTGCTGGAAACGTGAAAGAAGTAAAGGTATATTCACTCTCAGTTTCATAGAAAGAAATATCAGTTTGCATGACGGTCATAGATATTTATACTAAAGGCTCCACCACCACACAAGTGCGATTTTATCGAGCGATAATATCGCTGCGATTTTTTTTCAGTACATTTTGTATGGGAACGCGTGTGGTCCTACACACTGCCGCAGTTTCATTGCTGCGACGCCGACGTCGTGCCGCGTCGCGAATCGCGTGCCGCGACCTGACGCAAGAAATAGTACTAGAGACTACATTACATTTCTTAACGCCTGAAACATAAACTCACGACCATAATTCCTTGCGGGGTGGTCAGGAATCGTATTATAAATGGTACATAGTTTATTTATTTCCCACGACTTCCATCTGTGGAATAATATGGTGAAAGCGACCTGGTGCTGCTGCCAGTATCGGCTCCATAAGAGGAAACTTCTCAACGGTTACTAGCACTGACTTGCCATTTTGTTTACACGTTCAGTACGAGGGAACTCCTCGACGGTTAACAGCATTAGCTTGTAATTTTTTGTACACGATTAGGTTTAAAAGCAAAAATAACATTTTAACCAAGATCTGGGACTGAAGCCAGGAATGTCTCCATATGAGGGAACGCTTTCTTTTTAGGAAAGCCTTTCTAGCGATAGTTACCAAAAGTATATCTATCTCTTAGACTGTATTCATTGGTGGGGCGGACGCGTGACGCGTATCGCAAAATCGCACCTGTTTGGAAGGATACGCGATGCAGTCACTAAGTCGCCGCGATATTATCGCTCGATTAAATCGCATCTGTGTGGTGGTGGAGCCTTTAGTATAAATATCTATGACCGTCATGCAAACTGAGATTTCTTTCTATGAAACTGAGAGTGAATATACCTTTACTTCTTTCACGTTTCCAGCAGCAGTACACTGAGCAAGTAATCACTACAGGAGTATTATCATGGCTATTGTGTGCATGACGTGATGGATGATATTGTGATGATGATAATATTTGACATACCAACACCACACGATACCAACACCTACAAAGCCTTAAACCTACATCATAGACTTACATATTACTAGCGTACTACATGTTGGTTGAAAAGGGTGAAATAAAACAGTATTTGATTAATAAACATATTATTCATTTTTCACATCTTCTCTAACAATTATATCATCCAGAAATGCAGCAGGAGGCTCAATATTTGTCTGGTATCGTGCGGAACCCATATGTACCAGACTATCTTCATTATAATTATTATGTGCACAACACCCTACAGTCCTTTTACCACTAACACCGCTACAATAATAACCACAAACGCTGTCTTCCCACGTATTGCATCACACTTTCATTAATAATTACTATATAAGGTCTAACAAAATTATGTGAAACTATTTTAAGGGGATGATCAGACCATCAAACTTAACAACTTTCTCTATGGGACTAATATCGAAATCGTGAAAAAAAATCAGCTGTTCCATACAAACCTACTCGACCTAAATGTATGGGACAGCAGATTTTTTTTTCGCGATTTCGATGTTCGTCCCATAGAAAAAGTTGTTCAGTTTGATGGTCTGATCATCCCCTTAAAATAGTTTCAGCTAATTTTGTTAGACCTTATATAAAGCAGAAAAACACAGAAAAACTAAAGCGCAGCCGAATCGAACAAAAACATTGACATCAAGGAATATACTACTCTCTACATTGACATACTGTAGTCCAAAGAATATAATACTCCAAAGAAATCCTATTTGTTTGGTGTAAAAGATCGTTTTTTTTATATTTCTAACTGCGCTATTTGTAATTACTTCGAGCTGTCGTAATATTACTTTAAAATATTTTGTAACACAAAACGACTTTATTCATAGCTATTATTACAATTGGTTTGTACTTATATCATATTACTATACATCTATACTATTATAAAACTGTAACAGGAAGTTTGTCTGTACATTGAAGATATTAACAAAAAAAAAGTTACGATATGGTTTTTAGGTGTCCCTGATTCCATTTCACCAATTTTTGGATTTTTTGTCTGTCTGTTTGTCTGTCTGTTTGTTTGTGTGTTTGTTTGTTTGTTTGTTTGTTTGTTTGAACGAGTATCACGCAAAAACTACTGAACCGATTTTGATGAAACTTTTTTTGTTTGATAGCTTATGATCTGACTTAAAATCTGGTATATAATTTGTGCGGACGAAGTCGCGGGTTAACGCTCGTATACTATATTATATTGCGTATAACAAAGCTATCATATGCATATCACAATTTAGCCGAACGGACCATACATGGATGCATGATGTCTTTTGAGGGATATTTTTTTTTACCTACAACTAAAACTTTTGGAAATAATTAAATTAAATAAGTCGAAGTCATTTATTGCACTAATTAAACGCACAAATTAAATTAAATCACCTAACTTAATAAGTATTGTTGTCCATTTCCGCAGTTTGAATGTATGTTTTGTTTTGGTGTGCAATAAACTGTAATTGAATTGAATGATGTGGCAGCCTATAATTAAGTTAGCACTTAGTCTATACAACTTCTGTGTACCACTGTAACATAAAAATGTATTAGTATTTAACTTGATGGTTGTCCTTAATAATTAAAATAAAATAAAAAATTAGCGAGATGAGAGGTGCGACCTGACAGAACCTAACGTAAATAGAAAGAAAAATCTTTATCCACCATTGAGATGATGATTAACACACAAAACCAAACAGGACTACATGGCCCTTATGTGCGTTTATCAACTGATTTGGATGACCTCTATCAGGGCGCTTCAACGTCACTGGTGTGACCCCTCCATTGCCCTCGGTATAAACAGCATGCTTCCTGAAAACAGCGCTGTAATTTCATTTCGAAAAATAGGTTCAAATAAACCTTGTACAAAACAAAACCTGTTTATAAAAATAACTTAACAAACTAGATATATACTAAGCAAAGTAAAAAACTCGACATATGAATGTAGTTCTGCTAGTAGTTCCAAGTCATTGACTGCTGAAAAAAAAAATCTGTGATTTTGCACCGAATACTTATGGTTCTTGCATTTATTGTATCTAAACGGAATGCCCTGCGATAGGGAGGAGTAAGTGAAAGCTTTGGAGTATCTGTGTGTACTGATTTATCAGGGCATTTGCCCCTTGTTTCATACAGATCGGCGGTTCCCTATTCGTTGGTAAACCATATGGGTACATGGCACCGCGTACATGCTTCGTCAGCAATTCTTGCAAACACAATAAAAATCGGTGTTTATTCAAAATAGCAATGTCACATACTTTTTAGCGTCCATTTTTTTATGAATGGCTCCGCTTCGTAAAGTTTATACCGTTTATACCCAGTCACATAGAATATGAAGCTAGCAAGTCTTCAAAAATAGCCCAAAACAAGTTAATATAGCTAATATAGCTAAATATCTGTAATATTAGCTTCTAATAATTCTCTTTTATTACTAAATCGCCCATAACCTATGTATTGGACCCTTCAATATATTATATACAGTATGTATCCACTTACCTCCTCGCTCCGCTGGCTTAGTTACTTTTATGGGTATAAATTTTAGATGTAAAGTTATATGAAGACATGGGCTTTCGCAGAACGTTTGTTAAATTGTAGTTAAGTTTTAAACAAAGTGCATGTTAAGCTTGCATTTATTGTCTCGTAGTGAACCGTAAATTATGGGGTTGTTGGTTGTCTCAAGGCGATATCGTGGCGATAACGTTCGGTAAAAATCTCGGCGATATAGTTGTGACGTCGATATATCGCCTACCCATTACCCAATGCCCATTTGCACAGCAATGCAATTAACTAAGCGCAAACATCGTCACAACCTTAAATTGAAACATCGGCGAGCTTTCAATTTCATGTGTCAAACTCATATAAAATCTCCAACGATCTGAAGGATGGGAGCTCGTCGATGTTTTTGACAGCGATGTATGTATTAAAGTGTACTGTTGTTTGTCAACAGCCGGAGCGAGTCGGCTCTGAACAGCCCGACGGAGCCCGACGTGTCACTGGCAGCATCCCTCACCGACCCCTTGGAAGCCCACACCCTGGATGAAGCTAGGAGGACTATCAGGTAGCACAACTTACAACTATTATTTAAAATCTACAATTTTCAAAGAACCGATCGGGTCAGAAACACCATGCTGCGCTCCAAAACTCAAATAGCCGAAGGCGCCGTCTGAGAGGGAAGCGCCAAACTTAAATGAGAATGGACCGGTCATGTCTGTCGAACGCATCCTGAAAGATGGGCAAAAACCATCGTGCCTTGGATCCCTGAAACGGTCGCCGGCGTTCTCGAACTCGGCGACTCAGGAAGAGATGGCGGGATGTTTGACGACTAAGACCACCTTATTTTGTGCCTCTTGTATTTTTTTCTCTGTATTTTACTGTTCATGTTTGGGTGGAAAATAAATAACATTTGATTTGATTTGACTAATGGCTAGAGGTGGCTCAAAACAGGAACGAGTGAAAGATTAAGGGCCTTTAATTCCGGCGTCCATTTGAGATTATATTAAACCAAAGACTCCAAGTCAGTCAAACTCGAAATAACTATCTCTCTTATAGTGACGAAGGGTGGCAATGAGTAAACAATACCTAAAACAATCACAACACACACAACACAACACCACTATTTCAAATGTTGCCACCTTATAAAATATATATGTATGTGTATCTATTCTTGATTGATTGATAAATTAAATATTGATTGATTAATTGAATATTTCGTGTTCGTTTCAGGGACCTGCGAATGAAATATCGAGCGCAAGCGCACCAGCTGCTAACATGGCGGCGAGCGCAACGCACCCAGGAGGAGCTCACCTCTCGCCTCCAGCGCGAGAAGGCAGAACAACTCAAGTCCTTATCCAGCCAACTCCTCCTCTTCGAGTCACGTCTGGTCCGCAAGCAAAAAGAAATCACCAGCATGCTGGCCCTAAGAGAAACCATAATCATGAAGCAACAGAGGGTCATAGAATCCCTACAAGCAAAACTACTCGACAGCGGTATCGATACATCACAAACAATCCCAGACTTCAGAGATATGCTCCAAGACACTCACATCACTGGTGACTTCGATTCCCTCAATGACTCAGACTCAGCAGTGATCATGGAGGATGTTGATTCCGACTGTAGCAACCTTCCTCATATACCGAGGTTCAGGTCAACCAATCCTGACAGCGTTACCATAGTTAGATCTATATCGGATGCTATAGATCCAAATGTAAAGTACAGCGTTGTCAGACGGTCGAATGGATTTTTGCGAAGGCCGGAGATTCTGGAGACGGTTTATAGCGTAGAAGAAGAAGCTGATGGTGATTCGACTAAAGGTTTAAGCGCGCAGAACAGTACAGAAAAAGAACTAAAAGACGCAAATAGGACCGATGAAGAGAAATTCAAAGAGACAAGTCTTCTTGCTCAGAGGAGGGATAACTTCCGAATGAGAAGTATTGTATTGACTGCTGAAGTCAAAAGTATCGATACTGATAAAGATCTCAAACCAAAAGTAACCAAGGACTTGTGGTCTTATAGTTATGTACCAAAAAGGATGACGCCTCCCAATGATTCTGATGAGGAGGCCACATCAAATCCTGAAAGTGACGAAGGGGAACCGGAGCCCAGGTCGAACCATGTCGTCACCTACAATCGAGTGATGTCCAACCATAGGAACGTGACGAAACCGAAAGACGTTAAATATAAAAGGATAAATAAAGCCAAATCGAAAAGTTTGGAAGAATTGAGGGGCAGGTTAAAGAATTGGGTTGAGAAGGGTAATAAGTTATCAAACATTCCGTTAGAACACGCGCAGAGTTACGCCTGAATTATCGAAGTTCCTTTAATTAAGTTTACGTGTGAAATGTTTGAAAGAAAGTTTTGAATTTGAGCAAAACGTGAGTTTTGATCGCTTCAAAAGAAAAATTAAGTGCTTTAAGCACTCGCTGTTTACAAATAAAAAATTTAATGTATTTTCAGAGTCATTAATAAGTTTTATTGTGAATGAGATGAACATATTTTAGTAGTGATCAATGTTTCTTACAAACAAGACTATTTAATGGCTAAATGTTGCTGCTTAGACACTATTCACAACATTATAAATGAATGTTAATAATAATGTAGATTAAATCTGTTAATAACACATCACATTGTTATATTAAGTACCTCTAAAAACAAATGGTCGAATTTTTCAAGATGACGGGTTTAGCAGTTCGAAAAATCATTTAAACCTTTAAAAAGCTATATTTAACTGGATTCCATGTCAGTGGGGAAATGAAGTGGCCCGGCGTTTTGGCAATGAGCATGGCAAATGGCATGAGTAATTTGATTTATTTTGGCTGTTATTTAGGCAACGTGTCTCTTTCCCCAGACCATAAACATATCGAAGTTATAGAAGACTCAGTCAGCTTGAAATTTCGACTCTAGCAAGAAATATAACAAACGGCTTTTCAAATTGAGGCAAATGATTTATTAAATAATAACCTATTCTTGATACTAGATCTTTTGTATATAATGTTTCTTATACGTATTAATAATAACTGTGCAACTTCAGATATAAATAGTGTAAATTTCTGAATTTTTCACAGTTTTCTTTAGATTTGTCAAAAGCTCAATGTTATTGCTCTTGGCTTCAGACAGTTTTCTTAAATCAGAGATGAAATTTAGAATTACATTTGGCTCATTACTCTTTTTTTTTTTGAAAAATCGATTTGATTAGCATCTGTATTTGAAAACACAGCATCTACAAGTCACCCTTTTTCCGTTTGTAAATTGTTAATTTATCTATTTTTTTTTTTTTTTTTTTATTTATTCAAATTCAAAAATTCAAAATAATTTTATTTCAGACACAGTCCATAGATTGTTAGTACATAATATACTTAAAAACTATGTTAGTACAGTATAATACATACCAGTCATATATTTTAAAATAGCCTATTTTCTGATAGAGGGGGCAGCGGAGAGGTGTAGTTCCGTCCAGTGCCTCCAGAAGGGACAGTGTGGCCGGTTTGAAATGGTGTTCAGGAGACTGTTGGTGCTACTTTGGACGCGACGCATCAGGGAGGCGACTCTACTGCGTATTATAGCGTGAAAGGAAGTCACACTTGCCATTGCGAACATCCCTGACGCGCTACAAAACCTCGGGAGCCCCATCAGCATCCTGAACCCATTATTGTACTGGATACGCAGAGCATTGTAGGCTCTCTGCGTATAGCTGACCCACAGGCTGCACGTGTACATCGACTGGCAAAAAGCTCTGAAAAGTGTACGCTTTACCGCTTCAGTGCATCGTGCAAACCTGCGCGCCAACATATTACAGCGCACCGTCAACGCCCTGCGTTCCCGCTCAATATCAGAATTGTCCTTAAGGTCATCGGTGACCCAGTGTCCCAAATACTTGAACTCGTTCACCTTTACGAGTGGCGAACCAGCAAGAGTGATGCCAGGGCTATTATAGCATTTGTTACCTGCTTTGAAAGCAAGCAGTACACTCTTGCTTGCGTTGTATTTGAGACCATGAGTCACCGCATACTCCTCGCAGACCCTTAACAGCCTACGGAGGGCATTGATTGACGGGCTCAGCAGCACCATGTCATCGGCATAGCTGATATTGTTCATAGAGTTTCCGTCAATAGAGCAACCCAACTTGGTGCTGCTGAGCTCCACAATCAGCTTGTTCATGTACAGATTGAAGAGACGGGGCGAGCTCAACCCTCCCTGCCTCACCCCGCACTCCAACCTGTACACATCCGAGAGTGACCCAGCCCACTTTACATAGTTGCATTGCTTGCTGTACCAATATTTCAGGATCCCTATCAGTTCCTTCGGAAGCGTCGTATCTTCTGAAAGCTTGTTCCACAGCATGTCGTAAGACACTAGGTCGAACGCCTTAGACAGGTCCAAGAAACAAGCAAAGACTGGGGTTTTTCTATCCGTATAATACTGGACTGTATGTTTGAGACATAGGATCGCTGACTCTGTAGATAGAGCCGGCCTAAACCCAAACTGGGCGTCGTGAAGCTCTATATGTTCTTCCATCCGTCTGTCTATCATACAGTCCAGTACCTTGGCGATCACCGTGGCTAGCGATATTGGTCTATAGTTGTTCCTGTCCGAGGCGTCCCCCGTCCTATTTTTAACAATGGGAACTACGATGGTTTTCATAAGATTGTCCGGCAGATATGAATGGCCTATGCAAAGAGAAAAGAACATGGCAAGGACTCTCGGTAGGTGTACACCCGCATGTTGCAAATGCTCAATACTTAAGTGGTCATGTCCCGGAGATTTTCCCCGAGTCATTCCCTTTACTATTTGAGCCACTTCCTTTGCTGAAAACCTGACATGCGGGTCCCCACCTGTTGCCGTGCTCTCTCCTCCCGCCGACGCCGCCCCCAAGGGAGACTGGATCCCGAAATGATCTTTAAATATGTTAGCCACCTGTTCTGGATCACTCACGCCCTCTACACTCACTGGAAGACTCGACCTGGGATCCAACTTTTTCACATTTTTCCAAAATTTGCCAAACTTTTTGCTTTTATGGTTAGAGGCCAGTATGTCCATTTTTATTTGGGTTTCATGATCTTGGCACCATTTCAATTTAGCTTTAAATGTTTTTCTGGTTTCACACATCTGGTCATAAAATACTCCTAGTGACTGTTTACCGTGTAGGACCCAGTTTTGGAACGCAAGTCGAGCCTCCCCATGAGCCTGCTTTACATCTATGAAAACGACATTGATATTATCGAGGCTCGGTCTCACCTAAACGGCATAAAATAGAGTATAGGGACGTTGACAGATCCTGGAAATTAAAAGAATTTAAAAATAAGGCTCAAACGAAATTACAATCAGATAGAAAACAAGATAGTTACTTTTTTATCATCTCTTTCATGCAAACCAGGTGTTTGTGTTATATATAAATATGATACGTCGCGTCGTCACCGTCGTCATGATTTGTATGAAAATTGTGTAGTTATGACGACACTTCTATTATACATATGTATACCCTAATCAATAGCAAATAAAGATTACTTTACTTTACTTTATGATTTGCGCTCTAATTGTAAATTTTGAACACTTATATTTCAGTCATTTTCAAATATGTTTAAATATTGATTTCACTTTAGTGGTCAATATATCAAAAAGTAAAGTTTTTAAAAAAGTAAAAAAAAATGTTTCGTTATGCATAATATATCTAAATTCAATGATAATAATTTACAATGCTTTTTATTATTATTTGTATTATTTCTTATTTATTTATTTATTATAATTATTTATTTATATTTTATTTATTTTAATTCTGGAGCCAGTTTTTACAAAATTGAAGACGTGTAAAGAAGTCGGATTCGATAAAAATCTACGACGTGTTTGTGTATAGGTAGGTACAGTACCATAGCTTTTTAAAATCATTTTTGTTATTCACATCCCAAATTCCGTTTTTTATTTAAGAAAGTTAAGATCTGGTTTAACCTGCGTATCACGAGAGCGCGGATCCGTACGACGACTAAACAATTGATTTCTAATGTGTCTGTAATTTGCGACATATGAGAAGTTAAATTAAAGAGTGGTCATCTAGATTAATGAAACTGTTTTATTCGTGTTGTATGTATGAAAATGATACAAAAATGTGAATATTTTAGCTTAAGAAATCTGCAGAAAACTGTGAAACAGCTTTAAATGGAACTAATTCTTCGCACGACTGATTTTGAGTATTTCATTTTACATTATGAATAAGAATTGTAATAGAAAATTTTATTCAACGCTTTTTGAAATTGAAATTATTATTCTGTGATTTCGCGAAATGTTGTCAGTCAATTTTATTTTAATTTTTTTTTGCATTTTTTAGGTAAGATGTGAAATATTTTTAAGTCATAATATGAATACCTACCTAAAATAAAATAAAAATAAACGGAAAGTTATTTAAATTGTTAGAAAAATATTTATAATACATGTCTTGGTGCCAATTATTAAAGTACTAATAATACTTTCCCCAATAGTGTATAAGTGTTTGGTGCAAAATCACAATTTAAGGTGTGGCAAAATTTAAAGATACTTATAGAAAAATATGTTTTGATCTTTAATAACATCCAAAGAACTTGTGATTATCTCGTTCACTATAATTTTTAAATTATGCAACGCATTAAAATATATTTTTAAATTAAAGCCCAACATATCATTTCTGGCAATGTTTATGGCTTAAATAAATATTTTACTATGTCATAGATAATGTTCACATACGTTCGATGTTAACAGTAGATGAACGATTTCTTGAATTGAAAATTAAAATTGAAAATAATTATTTTTGTTTTTTTTCTCATTAATTCTGAAGAAAATCATTTTCATGAGCAATTAACTCGTATAAAATGTTCACAATCTTATATCGACAAAATTACCTATACTACCTACTTACTTATAAGGTTATAAGTAATGTTTTAACGGATATTTTGTAGTAGTTATTGTACTGTTCGTTTCCCGCGCCACCACGCCTTAAACGACATTGTTAGGCGGGCGCTGGTGGCAGCTAATATTCCATGCAACACGGAGCCTCCAGGCTTGAGCCGTGGTAACGGAAAGAGACCAGACGGCCTAACATTGGTACCTTGGGAGAAGGGTAGGTCCTTGTTGTGGGATGCGACTTGCGTCTGCACCTAGGTACCATCTCATCTGCAAGGTACCACGCGGGCTGCTGGATCGCCGGCAGAAAGCGCAGCTCGCTTCAAGCACTCGTGGTACCACGCACGCCTGGTACCAAGCGTGGTACCGGGCACATATCTTTTCGTGCCAGTGGCAGTTGAAACCGCAGGACCTTGGGGAGCTGAGGCCAAGAAGTTTATAAAAGACCTGGGCTGTAGATTACGGAAGACGGGCAATGACCCGCTCTGGGGCGTTTCTGGCCCAACGTATCTCCTTAGCCAACCAACGTGGCAATGCTGCCAGGTGTAATGGGTACGTTTGGTACAGACCCGACCCGGGGCTGGTTATTCGAGTAAGCAGGTTTGTATTTGAAATTTGTTTTTCTACAGTTTCTATTATTAAATTTACCTTTTCTCATTCTGTAGTATTGTTCAAATTAGTACGAGTTACTGCTCTAGAACTAGGACTTTTATATAGGAGCATTGTGTAACAAATCCCATATAGTCCATATAAA
Organism: Agonopterix arenella; assembly: GCA_927399405.1. Taxonomy (NCBI): domain Eukaryota; kingdom Metazoa; phylum Arthropoda; class Insecta; order Lepidoptera; family Depressariidae; genus Agonopterix; species Agonopterix arenella. Next base: position 3,070,460 of record OV656692.1, read on the forward strand.
AATGGAAGTCAAACTACACTGTAATGTTGTCATGAAGTTAGAGTGAAATCGTATCTCCTCCTTATGTGGACTCTAAAATGTTACATACTGCCTTTGTCTGTCACTGTTTATCCTGTATTGTTCTGGTGAAATAAATGAGTTATCTAAAACAAGGTGACATTGATTAGTTTTGAATTAGTTTGACAACATTACAGTGTAGTTTGACTTCCATTTTTTCATAATTTCGGTTTTAAAAATTAGAGAAAAATGCAGTACTGACGACTAGCCTTATAAAATAGATTATATTTACAATAAAAATAAATATGTATGTTTATTTTGGAGAAAAAAAAACCAGCTAGTCAAAGCTATATTGAAGAAGTAAATTTTCAATTATACATTTAAATTATTTTATATTTTGAAAAAATTTAACAAACAAACAAATATACTTTATTTTACACCAAAACATAAACACTAAAATACGGAAATAAAAATACAAGAGGCACAAAATAAGGCGGTCTTATCGCTAAGAAGCGATTTCTTCCATACAACCTTAGGGTAGAGGAAACGGTGAAAAGAAGAAAGGTAGGCGGTGTTTCCAGAAAAAATGATCAAAAATGAGCAGTTATCAGTAAAAAACAAAATGTAAGTATACAAAATAAACCTATGTTGAAACCATGATAATTCAATTTCGCTCTTGATTATAAACATACTATTTTCTAGTTTTGCGTTCATTCATTAACACGTTGTGGATAACAGCTTTACTATGGTACATAGGCTTAACATTGAATGAAACCGTACCTAGGTACAACGTTTTCTTTCAAAATTTAACAATGACGACGAATTTTGCTACGAGTTCCGACGTTAAAAAAATAATAATTTTCTTTTCTTCTAAAATATCTGTGAAAGCACTCAAAGCACGTCTGACAGCTTGTGATTCGATTTCGCAAATTGTTTTAAAAGAAGACGTTTCAGTAGGAAAATCGGCTGGCGTAAGAGCGAAGTAGTAATTTCCCACACTTTATATTTTTTTGAGATATAATATAATATGTAATTTTATTTCCTTGAAGGTAATTTCAAATAAAAAGCGGAGGCGCGTAAGGAAAGGACCGCAGGTAGCGATAAGTTGTCGGTCTCCTCATCATCATCTCAGCCGAAGGATCGCCATAACGACCGGTCCTGCGCTGCCCTCATCCAACGGGTTCCCGCCGCCTTCACAAGGTCGTCGGTCCACCGTGTGGACCGACACTGCGCTTTCCGGTACGCGGTCGCCACTCGAGAACTTTTCGGCCCCATCGGCCATCGGTTCTGCGAGCAATGTGCCCCGCCCACTGCCACTTTAATTTAGCAATTCTTTGGGCTATGTCAGTTACTCTGGTTACTCTTCACTTCTGATTCGATCTCGCAGAGAAACTTCGAGCATAGCCCTTTCCATTGCCCTTTGGGTGACTTTCAGCCTTTTTATGAGGCCTTGAGTGAACGACCACGTCTCTGTTCCATATGTCATCACTGGCAACACACACTGATCGAAGACTTTCTTTTTAAGACACTGCGGTATTTGGGGCGTGAAGATACTACGTAGCTTCCCGAACGCTGCCCAACCGAGTTGGATTCGCCTACCCCTGCCTGGCCAATATGTGTGAAAAATCAAGTTTTTAGGGTTTCGTATTAGGTACCTCAAAAGAAGAAAATTGGAACGCTTATTAAGGATTACTTTGATGTCCTTGTCTCTCCCTGTCCGTCTACCAAGACCCTTTTGCTCATGAGAGGGTAGAGGTATCTAGTTGAAATGTATACTAAATGCTCGGAGGTGTAGGCAATTCAAACTTCTAAGTCATTGCAATTAAAAGATATGGCCCTTTATATCATATTTATACAAGCATCGCAACTCGCAAATCAAAACCGGTATAGGTTATATATATATAACCGTACGTATACCCTGTATCTATAGGGTACGTCCCGTTGATCTGGAATCATGAAGTTTTGCAAGAAGCAAAGTCTCACAACACTAGTAAAGGAATAAATCCGAAAATCGTTAATTTATAGTTTACATCATGAAACACTTTTTTTAATTACTTACACTGTACTAACTTGCATGTTGAGCTGGACAGTGATGTACCTATAATTGTGTGATGATTTCATTGTGACCTAACCTGAACCCTGAGGGCGCTGTCCGACTCGCACCGTTTTTATTTTTGGCCAGTCTTTATTTGGAAATTCAATTTTTCTCAATTCGATTTTCAAATGTAAGGTGCTGTGGAGGCGTGGCTCAAATGGTAAGTAAAATAGTGCTTTACTGTTTGTTTAATATTTTATTTTTTATATATCAAGACATTTACTTTCTAGCTCTGAGAACGATCTTCTTCTCACTTCCCAATAATAGAAACCCGCGCCGGGGTCGTTCGACGTTCCAAAATTTAAAATAAAAACCCGCCAGCAAGCTATGGCTATACAACCTCCTTACAGTGCCTACTCTATTTTGTGTTATTATAATTAGGTACCTAGGTTTTTGTTTGAGTTTAGTAGGTATTCATTCTTTAACACTTTATAGATATGCAGCATCTTCCTTTTCTGGTTATATCGAAGGGAGAAACAGAGCAGGAGTCCATAAAGCCAGTAAAGTAACTTATGGGTACCGATATTAAAGACCTTGAGGGATAATAAAAACTTATGTCCATAATTAACTCGGCATTTACGATGGTCCGCATATTATACTATTTACTTTTATTAGAGTGTAAAAGCGTAGTTATTTTAAGTCTATTTGCTACTTGACACAACTTTGTATGGGAGGAGTAAACGCCGAGTCTATTGTGCTGCCCACAATCGTATTTTTTTATTTCCTAACAATTAAACAAGATTTCCAAAATGCAAGAATGTCACATCGTAGTCATTGCTGATTTTCAATTTATCGGGTCACTGCGGATTTGTTTTTATGATGTTTGTAGTTATTATCTTTAAAACCGCCAAAAGTGGCCACTTTTGGCCACTAAGAAATGTTCGAAGCAAATAAAGCCGTGATGTTTTATTTATTTATTAGGTCAGCCTACAGCTATTACATCTGACACAATTTTAAGTACATTACACAGTGATCTTAGGCTAAGATGTATAACTAATTACAGGCAAACACAGCATGCAATGTAACTAGGGTTAACTATAAGATTTAAGTAGTTATATAAAATAAATGAGCCTTTTCAAAAAAGTAATAACGAAGAGATTTTACAATATGACAAAACAAAGCAACTTACTTGAAACATTAAGTAGGTAGGAAGGTAAAATTTCGAACAATTATGCATAAACGGAAACATTTTTTCGGAATCTGGCCAACGAGTCAAAGTTGATGTCGCAAATATCACTTTTACTGTTAAGTAGTCTACTTAGGCGTGGGACGGGTGAGTTAGCACCTAGCACCGTTCTTCTAAACAATGGGGCGAGAGGGTCAATTTTGAAACGAGGATACCGGAATGGAACTCTTATTCTAAATTTTTCCATTAGTTGAGGGCAATCTATTTTATTTCTAAATAATTTATATAAAAACAATAAATCCAGCATGTCTCTACGATTATCAAGAGAGGCGATTTTAAATTTATTTAGCCTGTCGACGTATGACAAAGATCTCAGAGCGATGCTGACTAGACCTGAAGAGCGACATAGGTGCCAAAGAATGTTGAAGATCATTGCTAAAATATTTTTCATTAATTTTTATGTCCATCAAAATACACGGCCCTGCGTTTACCTATGAAAGCCTAAAAGTTTTTTACATACATTACATGGCCTCCCCCAAGGATCGCCATAACGACCGGTCCTAGGGGTCTACCCGGCCATTCGAACTTCGCAATTGCGTGAACGTTTTCTTTTCAATGTCAACTTTATTACAATGAAGTTCGGACTGAAACGGTAGTGATATATATCGAAGATCGAAAGTCCGGGTACAGGGCCAGTGCTGCTCTCATCCATCGGGTTCCAACCGCCTTCACCAGGTCATCGGTCCACCTTTTGGGGCCTACCCACGCTACGCTTTACGGTATACGGTCGGCACTCGAGAACTCTTCAGCCCCATCAATCATCAATTCTGCGAGCAATGTGCCCATTGTTAGTTTAGCTTTAGTTTAGCAATTATTTGGGCTATGTCAGCTACTGTGGATTCGACCTCGCAGGGAAACTCCGAGCATAGCCCTCTCCATTGCCCTTTGAGTGACTTTCAGCCTTTTTAATGGGCAGTGTTGGATTTTGTTCCAGCCCTTTGTACTATATAAGGTCTAACAAAATTAGCTGAAACTATTTTAAGGGGAGGATCAGACAATCAAACTGAACAACTTTCTCTATGAGACCAATATTGAAATCACGAAAAAAAAAATCTGCTGTCCCATACATTAGAGTGAAGCCATGTTTGCAGTTTTGTATGGGACAGCTGATTTTTTTTTGCGATTTCGAAATTGGTCCCATAGAGAAAGTTGTTCAGTTTGATGGTCTGATCATCCCCTTAAAATGGTTTCAGCTAATTTAGTTAGACCTTATATACTATCCACATCTAAGGATAGTACGCTAAAATACAATAATTTCAAGTTTACTCCAGAATGCTTAGTTTTACGTCATAGGAATATTTCGACCGTGCGTGTATCCGAATTCCGATTCAGAAAAGTGGTAATTGTACTGTTCCTACTGATGATATGTTGATGAGAGGCCGAGGTTCAGAGACGAATTTTAAGTCAAATTAAAAATTGAAAAATTTGTCTCGGGCGGGACTTGAACCCGCAATTGTTAGTGGGCGAAATTGGATAACGCACTTCCCCGGTTTGGAAAAGTGCGGGTTCAAGTCCCGCCCGAGACAATTTTTTCAATCTTTAATTTGATTCGAAATAGCACAACATGGCTGTAACATGTTTAAAAATCAATATAATATTTGAATTTAAAGTCATAATTCGAACTCCCGTATGTCAAAATCCATACATTTTTGATCCTACTCAGTTCAAACTATGACTTAAAAATCGTCTCTGATTCTCAGGCTAAATGACAAGATGAAGATAGAATAGAACTAATATTCAAGAACTGATAAATTTTGTAGAAAAGGAGTAAATTAAAAATAATTAAAGTGTACTATATTTTTTTTAAATACTATTTTTTTCATTTTTTGTGCTATCTTTTTCAACGTCTCTAAATCCAACCCTGTTAATGAGGGCTTAGTGAGCGTGCCGCTTCTCTGTTCTATATGGCATAACCACAGATTAATAATAAGTTTCAGCATCACTTGCAATACACAAACACAAAAAAACAAAAATTTTCGTAAATGAAATTAAATTACCTACACGGATATTTTCTAAGATCTATTAAACGTGTAGGAAATTGCGCAAGCCAATAAATCATATCACTCAAATAAATACAGGTAATTAAAAAATATACGTGCCTAAACTTCACTTATGCTATCAATTTTGACCAACTTAAACTATTATTTATATAAAACAATTTGTACTTTCACAACTTTTCTTTCGAAATTTTCTTTTATAAATACTTATAAAAACAATAATTCTAACGGTATTACTCATTTGCAAGTTAAATCTCTGAAGGATTTTATTCGACTTTAAACATTTATTAAGAGATTGTTTACCATATTTTAAAATGCAGCGGCTTCTAGTGCTCGTTTTTGTTTTGTACTTGTGCTGGGTAAGTCGTTTAGAAATATGAATTAGAAAAAAAAAGATTTCAGCAACAGCCCCAAAATAATTAAAAATTTATCATTTCTCTCGTTCTAAAAAAACCTGACGGTATATTAGGACCAGGAAAATAATTCCGCTCGTCAATCTTCGTTTGCGCAGAGCAGTGCAAAATCGGGTGTTCTCTATCTCGCTTCAATTCGAATAGACTTCGAGAGATCTTCAGACTAATAGATGCTTCGGCAGCGAAAAGGGTTCGAAAGCAATAAGCCAATAGCGGCAAGGTCATCCTGATTGGTCAATATAATTTCGCGCGCATTTAAAATTTGTCAACTGCGCAGGTACATCGCGGTCGGTGAGACTTATAAACCTGGTACTACCGTAACATTTCTTTTTTTCATTTTTAAGGCTTTATCATTAACACACTTCAAACACGGAGTAAAGCTGTGAAAAATGATACCTAAATTAGTATTTTCTAAGAAATACCTAATTTTTAAAAGCCCCCCTTTTAAGCAGGGGGAGGCAAATGCCCCTTGCGGCACTTTACTAGGGGCGGCAAATTCGGTTAAAATAAAGATTGATTGAGCTCTGTCTATAACCAATTCGTCGAGCAGAGAAAAGTCTAGCTCGCTTAGCTCGCTCTGAGTGTCTGTTTTAATTACTGTGCCTCCACGCAATCCTAAAGAGTTCTGACCACAGCTAAGACGTGGTGTTAAAAATTTCGAGCTTGCTTCGCTCGATCCATAATTTTTACTTAGGCTACTTTGCACATTGTTGTGTACGTAAAAAGCTCTGGTTCTTGGACATTATCACACATTTTGGACATCACACAATTATCTAGTCAAATTTAAAGTACTAGCCTTGACTTGTATTATGATGACTAGACGACGATTTATACAATACATAATATAGATACAAACATCCATGACTCGGGTACAAAGATTCATATTCATCATACAAAATATTTGTCCCTTACTGAATTCGAACTCGCGAACCTCGGCACAGCAGGCAGGCGCAATATCGACTGTGCTACCGGGCCATCAGGCTCTAACCGATTCGTATTGAGGAGAAAAATCTAGGTTTCTACTTTGTCTTGGATAAACCAAAAGATGGCTGACCACAACCCGAACCGATCTGCAACAACATTTAGATAGGTAAGATAAGGGGGCGGTTAAATTTGTCTCTGCCCCGGGGGCGGCAGAAACCCACGCTACGACACTGCCTACCCCTCTCCTAACGATTGTTTATTTTTCCCACGTTGGTAATTCCCCGAGCAAAAAGTTTATAGCAGTAGCAAGATAGTGATCATAAAATATTTATTGCTCAGAGTATTTTGATAGGCACCGTAAACTGTCTTATTGATTTATAGTTATTATAACACGTAGTACTTACTATCTCTATGATTATAACCTATTGCAGATTGCTCAACAAAATTAATAAAATATTTTGTTTTGGAAATACATCGCAAAGACATTTACTTAGATTTTCCTAAAATATAGTTTTAATGTTTACTTAATACTAGTTTTTGCCCGCGACTTCGTCTGCGTGGACATGTGATGTTGTGCCATGTTTCGTCTAAGGTCATGAAGGTAGAATCAAGTCTGGGAATCCCGGCATGTACCTCAAATTAAAATATCCATTAAAGAATGGGCCGGTAAAAAACACAGGCTAGAGTGGTCTGGCCTCTCGGGTCTGCAACACTGTAGTGTAGGAAATTAATCAGCAATATACCTAACAACACGAATCCCGAAGTTCATGCTGAAAAACAGCAGGAGCAAAGCTCGTGTCATAGGCGGAGCACTGGGCACTAGGCCACGGTGAGCGGTTCAAGAGTTCATGACCTATCTTATTATAAGATACATGAACCTAAGCTAAATCGAAATCAGATATGTAGGTAAGTAAGCTTAACAAGTTTACAAGTAATAGTAGACCAACTTATAAAATGTACTTTTTAGCCGACTTCAAAAAAGGAGGTCTCAATTCTTAGAATTTATTAGCCGTTACACCGTAGTATAAAACAAAAAGCATACCTACGGCAACGTACCCAGTAGAGCTAGCATGCAACGCACGATAAAGCGACAAAAAGAGAAAACGGTCATGTGCGTTCGCTTTCGCATACGCAAAGTAACAAAGACAGAAGCAGGTCTCGATTTTTGTCGTTTTCTCGGGGGCATGGCATGGCATGCTAAGCCCACAGGTGGCAACAACAGAAAAAGGCCAGAGGGTGGCATCTTTTTAGGGTTTCGTACCAAAAGGTTGAAAACGGGACCCTATTACTAAGCCTACGTTGTCCATCCGTCCGTCCGTCTTTGTCTGTCTGTCCCAACCATTTAGGGCTGTAACTTTGAACCGTATTAGCTAGAAAAATGAAATTTTCATAGAATGTGCGTTATTATGGCGGATTTGCTAACAAAATATAATCAAATGTCAAAAAGTTAAAAATTAACTAATATTAGTACTACTCTAACTAACTCGAAACTAGTATTTATCAACGTATTTTTCTTCTCACTCTATCGTAAAATCGCACTTTGTGTGATACAAGAGCAAACTCTACAGTATAACAACAATTAATAATATTAAAAAGAGAAAAATGTGAGTCGGTCTCGCGGTAAAGGTCCCGGAGAAACCAGAACAAAAGTTAATATGTTGCGTTACAATACATAATTGTTGTGGTACAGAACCCTCGGTGCGCGAGTAGCACGACTCGCACTTGACCGGTTTTATAAACATTTAAAACTTTTAAAATAAACATATAAAGCGTTTAAGGGTGTTGTTTAGATCACCAAACTGAATTACTTTCACGATGGGAGCAACATCGAAATCACGAAAAAAAAGTCAGCCGTCCCATACATTTAGCTCGAGTAGATTTTGTAGTTTGCTCCCATTGTAAAAGTTGTTCAGTTTGATGGGTAGAGTATATTATGGTTTAAATGTTAATGATACTTTTCCTAACACCGTGTATAAGCATTTTATTAATCAAATAGCTTTTAGGCTTTCGTAGGTAAATGCTGGGCCGGGCCATATTTTGCTGGTTTTAGAAGCTATCTTCTAGTTATTTGAGAGACACAAATTAATGAAAAATATAGCAATGATCTTCAACATCACGGCTTTATTTGCTATGAACTAAACAACGTGTTAATGAATAAACGCAAAACCTCATACACCCCAACTGATTTATAACAAAATAATTAGATTGAAACAATGATTTCATTATTTTGATAGTTAAAATTTAAAGTTATTCGCATTTTAAGTTTTGAGGCAAAAATGATTTGTTATCATTTCAGCAATGAATGAAAGCGCTAATATACTCATGGATACATTTTAATAATCTTGTTTTGATAGTAAGTAGGGTGAGTGTACCCGTGCGGTGGGTTAACATCGGGTTCAGTACATTTTAAATTTTAGAAACCAATTATTTAATATTTTGAAAAAAGTTACCTATGTTGAAACCATGATAATTCGATTCTGCTCTCGATTCTAAACAAACTACTTTCTAGTTTTGCGTTAGTTCATTAACACGTTGTATTTCTTATTTTTCATATGGGTTGTTGTTAATGTTGTTCAGTTTGATGGTCTAAACCGCCCCCTTAAACTTTTATTTATATTTTTGTAACACCTTACATATAGGTATCATGACCAAAACATAATAAATTTTAGATTTATTACGATGAGACGTAAAACAATAAATTATTTTTAATTCTTTTGTGTTATTAATGGGTAAACATATCCAACCTACGTCTTTTGAACATTAATAGTAACATCTGTTTTAACAAAGTTTCAAGGTTTTTATACCTACTCTGGTAATATTTTAACAAAAATATGTAATAGCGTACACAAAAGAATACAATATAGATTATTTAAAGAATTATCGGCGCGCCTAATTGAGGTCTCCGGTGACCAGAGGGCTGGCAGCTACCTCGGTCAGCGCATCAGCCTGGCCATACAAAGAGGTAACGCTGCCAGCCTCCTGGGCACCTTGCCGCCAAGCGGCGGAAATTTAGAAGACATTTTTTATTTATAGGTAGTATTATTTTTGGTTCTTTTTTGTTTTTCTTTAGGTTAATGGTTATGTATACGTGTTAATGAATTAACGCAAAACTAGAAAGTAGTTTGTTTAGAATCGAGAGGAGAATCGAATTATCATGGTTTCAACATAGGTAATTTTTTTCAAAATATTAAATAATTGATTTGAAAAATTTAAAATTACCCTATGCCAACCCACCCCACGGGCATACTCACCTTACTTACTACCAATACAAGATTATTAAAATGTATCCATGAATATGTTAGTGTTAGCGCTTCCATTCATTGCTGAAATGATAACAAATCATTTTCTTCTCAAAACTTAAAATGTGAATAATTTTAAATTTTAACTATCAAAATAATGAACTTATTGTTTCATTCAAATTATTTTGTTATAAGTCAGTTGAGGTGCATGAGGTTTTGCTTATATCATCCTCCACTTCTGAACATCGGCCTCTCCTAAGGCGCGCTACAAAACGCTATGCTAGGCCTTCCTCATTCAGTGCTCCCCGGTCCCGGGCCGCAGGGCGTCCCGCACTAAAGTGCCAGTACGTAATCTCTACTCTAGAACTCTGACTCCTCTTCGGCAGATACGACCAGCCCATTGCCATTTCAGCTTGCTAATTTTCTGAGCTATGTCAACAACTTTAATTCTCTGACGTATCACCTTTATGAATGCATGAATGAATGAAATATATTTTATTTACACCAAACCTAAAATACATTGTACGGGAAACAGAAACTGCAAGTACAAATAGGGCGGTCTTATCGCTAAAAAGCGATTTCTTCCAGACAACCTTAGGGTAGAGGAAATATAACAAAGAACGGGTCGGTGTTAAAGAAAATTTATTATAAATGTAAAAGTGAATACAACAGAATACAAATATACTTACATATCATATATAACCAAAGGTACATAGATAAATAATAAATCTCTCAGAGAAACACCGAGCTAGCTCTCTCCATAGCTCACCGAGCAACTTTGAATTGAAACACTAAAGTTTCATCGCAATCGGACAAACGGTTTAGGAACACATAAGGGACAACAAACAGTCATCGATTTTGATGATGATCAGACCATCAATTAAACCACTTTCTCTATTGGAACAAAGATAAAAACGCGACAAAAATTCGGATGTTACATATATACAAAACTGCAAACTTACTCAATCCAAATGATTATCTTAGCTGATTTAATGTCGTGATTTTGATGTATGTACCATTTTTCATAGAGAATTTGTACAGGGCAGTGTAGACCATTGAATAATTAATTATGTAGGTATACAGGGTGTAGCCTAGCAAATACTGAAACGGTGAACTCACACCATCAAACTGAACAACTTTCGCTAAGGAGCCTACCTCAGGAGACGCGAAAAAAATCAGCTGTCCCATACATTTGAGTCGGGTAGGTGCAGCAGTTTTGTATGGGACAGCTGATTTTTTTTTCACTATTCCTGAGGTAGGCTCCATACTGAAAGTTGTTCAGTTTGACGGTCTGAGTTCACCGTTTCAGTATTTGCTAGGCTGTCACTTACACCCTGTAGAACAGACAACGCGAAAAAAATCTGTGCACCGCGATCAGCATTGCGCGGCGCGCACTGGGGGCGGCGTCGCGGCGCTGCACGCGTCCAGCACATGCTAAGTAAGTTAGAGCCCATCAGCTCAAACGAGTGTTACATACAATTTAGTCTGGGTGTCACCTCTAGTAGGTACCTCAATGGTGCAGACGCACTTTTTAAAGCTAAAATCTACTCTCAAAATCAATAACAACTCAAAGTACGTGTCCGTCCTACAAGGGTCCCATGCCGACAGAGTGTTACTTGTAATAATATGTCCATGTCCATCCCAATCGATAACCCCCGCAGTTTTTCTGCTGTCACAGGTGCTAGTTTCAAACATCCTCTTAGTATAACAATAAAAATTATCTTATCTTATCTCATCTTATCCTCTTAGGCCCGCTTGCGCCTAGCAGGGTTATCGTTATTAACTCGGAACTAGACGCTAATTTGGAATTAAATTATAATTATGTCTTGCACCATCCTGTTTTAGGGGCTAAACTTTTGTTATATTTAAACCGCCGATGTGGTAGGTTTAAGCCACTAAACTACGTGCTAAATGTCAAAATTGAGGCAACAGCTGGTTTTACAGTTTTGTTGTAGGCTCGCGAAACTATCTTACAAAAAAAAATTATATGAAACGTGCACAGCGCCATTTAATTCCTTTGAACGGTTGCACACGTTTCATACATTCTGGATAATCGGTCACGACCAGTTTTTAGTATGGAAGTCCCGACTCATAACGTAGTGTGTTACATGCTCTTTGATAACATGAATGAACGATGAAAACGAAATGTCATTGCCAAAATAAAACAAATGAGACAGACAAATACAAAGGGATGCAGTGTGAAAGAGACGTGCATATATTATGTTCATTCATTATTCACTTTTCATATTTGTCGGATTACATAAACTCTATGGTCATTTTGAATGTTGCCAGCGAAAAACAGAGAACTGTCAGGTTAGTTAACTATGCACTAGTTTTCATTGGCGCAAGACAATCTTCGATAACACTCGTTCAATCTTTAGGTCGGTGCTACTAAAGACGGGGCTACGCAATTTAACCCAGCATTTGGCGCAAGTGGGCCTTAGTATACTCATTAGTTTCATTACAAATCCTATTCATTCTAATCTAGTCTCAAATATATTTTCTTTCAGGATATCAACGCCCAATGCTGTTTCCGATCTCGCGAGCCATGCGTCTACAACCAGGGATGCAGCTGCCCAGAAACATACAGCGGCGTTGTCACCTGCAATTCCTGCAACTCCTGTGACTCCTGTAATTCCTGTAACCCCTGCTCCTGTGCTCCAACAAGCAACATACTCTGCAACTGTGGCCTTCCCGCCTGTACCACCTGCTATCGGGACACAACTGACACATGCGTTACTTGCCAAGAGAAGTCACCTGTTTGTGCATGTCTGTCAAGTTTGAAAAACGACTGTGGATGTAAAACATTCGTGTATTTCCCTGAAGTCGAATATCCATCTACCATTGTAGAAATTAATCCATATTACTATAGCAACTGTTTTATGAAGTAAATTGCTTTAATGTTAGTATATAAGTAACAGCATCGTTATTTTTCATCCCTCCGGTTGGAAAGCGTCAACTTTCGTCCCGTTGCGCTAAACGAAGTTGCCACTTTCCGTCTCCCTCGAGGAGAAAAGTAGTATACTAACCTCGGGCAGCACAGCTAGCATGCCACCCACGACAAAGCGTTTAAACGAGAAAAACGTCATGCGCGCTCTTTCTGGCATACTTAAGATAATAAGGATGGAGGCACATCTCGATTTTTCTCGTTTTCTCAGGGGTGGCATGCGAGGCCTACAGTAAATAGGAAAGCCTCAGATCACATGTGTGTTGACTTCGGCTTCGCCTCGGCTAACAATTACATGATATCTGAGACCTTTCTTACTTTCCTTGCAATCAAACACTTGAATATTCGCGAAGCTAAAGTAAAAAGCACTCTATTCACCTGGTCATATGATGAAACGGAGATGTTCTTAAGAGTACCTGTATAAAACTTTTTTGAGAGCAAGGCTTTAAATCCAGATATTACAATGTGTTACCCAAACCATGCAGACATAAAGACATGAATATATTATAAATAGCACGCTCATTTTGTATCTAAATGTTAATACAAATGTTGATCCTCACCCTGTGTCAAGTGTGGGATCACAGCTTAAATCTTTTATTGTATTACTAGCTGGTGCCCGCGACTTCGTCTGCGCTTCGTCTGGACAATTGCTTTATAAACACACAACATCTTTATAAATTGTAGCCTATGTGTTATTCTGATGTATAAGCTATATTATTGTAAAGTTTCATTAATATCCATTCAGTAGTTTTACGTGAAAGAGTAACAAACATCCATCCATACTTACAAACTTAGTAAGATAGGATCTATCCAATGTGCTGTTAATCTAATGTTGGTAATCATAAGGTGTCCTGAAAACCTGTATCACACATTGGTTCAATAAATATTTTGTATTTTGTATACTATTTGTTCAATAATAAGCCTTTTATAATAAGCACTAGCTGTTGCCTGCGACTTCGTCTGCGTTACCCGGATAAAAAGAAAAGGATTCTTCAAAGCGTCATCTATACTATTATAAAACTGTAACAGGAAGTTTGTCTGTACATTGAAGATATTAACAAAAAAAAAGTTACGATATGGTTTTTAGGTGTCCCTGATTCCATTTCACCAATTTTTGGATTTTTTGTCTGTCTGTTTGTTTGGGTGTTTGTTTGTTTGTTTGAACGAGTATCACGCAAAAACTACTGAACCGATTTTGATGAAACTTTTTTGTTTGATAACTTATGATCTGACTTAAAATCTGGTATATAATTTGTGCGGACGAAGTCGCGGGTTAACGCTCGTATATCATAAAGTACTAACAGTAGGAGTATGAATTGCGGATGTAAATTTAACATATAATTGAAGTTTTGATTAGAGCCAAAACACGATTAAGACACATTTTCTCGATAGAAAAACAAGCCAAAGTAACCTCCGTTTTTATTTATATACGCCTTTAACTGCTAAACGGTGAATAATAGAAACACAAGACTTGATTTAAAAAAAAGAGATTGATATTTTACAAATTTTGATTAGAGCAGAATTGAACTTACATAAATAGTACAATCACAATTAAATAAAGTGTGTTTTACGCTTGCGTCGTTTCAGTCGCGCGCGCCGCCCCATCTCTTTCTCTCGCATCAGGCAGTGATATAAGCTATCACGCGCCCATTTCGCTTCAATTATTTTTCGACAAAGGCCCAATGGTCTATCTGTATGCCAAATTTCATCGAAATCCGTTCAGTAGTTTTTACGTGAAAGAAGTTAAAGCGGTCGATGAAGTTTTCTATTCTATTTTATTCTATTCTAAAGCGCATAGGCACGTAGCTTCAGCATCAGAGAAATCTAGCCCCCTTGCGCTCATAAAGATTTAGATGAATGGGCCAGGTTTCTGTGATGCTGACTGTACAAATATATTACTTATATATTATTCAACACACTTGCTCATAAAATGGCCCTTATTTCACCGTAATTAGGCACATAATGACACCTATAATCAAACTGTGACTTTTTCATTACTATTATTCACAAGTGAGTTATAGGTTAGGTTAGGTTAGGTTAGTAGTAGGTATCTAAACTTCTTGGTTGAGTTCTTGAGTTGCTTTGTTCTTAAAAAAGTTTCGATACAAAAAAGATCATCCTACTACTATTATAAAGGCGAAAGTTTGTAAGTATGGATGTATGGATGTTTGTTACTCTTTCACGTAAAAACTACTGAATGGATTTGAATGAAATTTGGCATACAGATAGACCATGGCCTGGATTAACACATAGGGTACTTTTTATCCGGGTAACGCAGACGAAGTCGCGGGCAACAGCTAGTATTCAATAGTACAAATAAATTCTCTAAATAAACTTTTTATTTACTAAATAAAATGATTTTTTATTATTATTTTCTTCACAAGTGTGTTGAAAAACGTCGTATGATACACGTGTGTATTGATGATTACCGTCCTCGGCTCTCTTAAGACTCACTTAAGACTCTCAATGGCGCCTCAGCGGTAATCACCAACATTACACACTTGTACCATAATGTACTATAATTAAATATGACATCGGCGAATCAAAAAAATTAAAATCGCCTTCAAAAAAACTAAAAAGTTAAAAAATAATATTGCAGCCGATTACTTTTAGCCCAGTCATTTTACAGAGTTTTGTTAGGCGGGATAAGGAGTAATTACTAATTGGACTTTTAAACTGTAACCGGAACCATTAAGTGACAAAAGGACTATCTTAAAGCATATTAAAAAAAAATCGCTACGCAACATAGAAATCAAAATTAAGTGTCCCAGAAGGATTTTAAATTAATAATATTAATACCAATGCACTCATGTGACTTAGATTTAACAATATGAATTATTTTTGAGCAATAAAATAGGCAATGAAATTTAAAAAATGAGGTATTTATTAGAAAATACGAATGTATTTTTCAAAACCTTCTAAGTAGACAAAAATTTTCACACCATGTTTGTAGTATGTATAATGGTAAAGCCTTAAATATGTGCAATAAAAAAATTACCATCAGGTTTTTTAGAACTATTGCTGACGTGATTTTTTTTTAATTTTGGTACATTTCTAGGCTCAAATTGGCTCTTCAATATTATAAGGAAAAAAAATGTCAATTACTATTTGTTCGCATCATAAGAACATCCGTACCGGCTTGAAACCGACTTCTATATAAGGTCTAACAAAATTAGGTGAAACTATTTTAAGGGGATGATCAGACCATCAAACTGAAAAACTTTCTCTATGGGACCAATATCGAAATCGCGAAAAAAAATCTGCTGTTCCATACAAACCTACTCGACCTAAATGTATGGGACAGCCGATTTTTTTTTTCGCTATTTCAATATTGGTCCCATAGAGAAAGTTGTTCAGTGTGATGGTCTGATCATCCCCTTAAAATAGTTTCACCTAATTTTGTTAGACCTTATATAGTTTAGTATGGAATGGAACATCGGATTTTTTTTCGCGAGTTCGATGGACTAAACCACCTTAAATGTTTTTTGTATTTTTGTAGCACCTTTTATAACATTCATGACCGAACCGGGATTCGAACCCAGGACCCAGGTTTGGCAGTCCGGCGTGGTAACCGTTACACCAACCAATGGCAGTGGGCCGGTTATGTCTGTCAGATGCATCCTACCGGAGAGATAGGCAAAAATCATCAAGACCTGGATCCCCGAAAACGGTCGGCGGCGTCCAGGTAGACCCAGGAAGAGGTGGCGTGACGACTGACGACCAATGGCCAAAGGTTGCCCAAAACAGGAACGAGTGGAAGAGCAGGGGAGAGGCCTTTGCCCAGCTGCGGGTATAGGCAAAAATATATATCATATTACACAGGGTGTCAGGGTAAACAGTTGAATTACTTTAAGGGGTGATTGTACCCTGTAGAAAATTCACATAAAATTTTTTGGACCTTCCTTATGCAATCTGCTAATCGAACGTTTACTATGAAAAGTAGAATTTTTTTTTGCTAATTTCCTATAGGTTTCTATGTAGTCGGAGACGGAGCATATGCTCACGACTATATTCCCCAAAGGGGGTAGTCAGAGATATTCTGAATTCTCAGAACATCCACGTTTCACTGGTAGTACCGAAACTCTGTCCAGTGTGACGGGGAGTGAGCCCGTCGCCACTTGTAAAGGACATTAGGTACAATACATGCCTCGAAATTGAAGCATGCAGGTTTCCTCACGATGTTTTCCTTCACCGAAAAAGCCAGTGGTGTTACAAATCGTACATAAATTCCGAAAAACTCATTGGTACGAGTCGGCCCGGACGGGGATCGAACCATCGCCTCCTGCACGGCAGGCAAGGTTACTCGCCACTGGACCACCACGGCACACAGACGGAACTATAGATATTTGTTTTGTTTATGCGGCTGTCCACTTTTTTGTGATAGTGTCTGTGAAAAGTGACCGTTAACATTAGGGCAGTTGCAGGAAGCTGGCATAGGTATTGTATATGATTCTAAAATCCTTGGGCAGTTGTCACTTTGGTCTACTTGGTCTCTTTTGTCCATACTACTTTGAGACCACACACAAATGTAAACGTGGACATTCTTGCAATGGTATGGCTCCCTCTATGCCTTTAGGTCAAAGAATTTTAACATAGGTTCATGTTCTTAGCTTTCGGTGTAATCTCTTTGTCAAAAACATTAAAAAAATTTATTGTTTCTCGTAATGTACGTAATAAAATATATATGCAAAGATGGTTAAGCTATAAATTATTTCAATTTCTTTTGTCTTATTAATGGGTAAACATTAACGTGCCTACGCACGTAATCGTTTCAACGTTGTATCAACTGTATTAACAAAGTATCAAGGTTTCTAGAGACAGACATAACTCGTGTCAACGCCCCGACACAATTTATCAGTTACTAGAGTTAACCCGCGACTTTGTCCCCACAAATTACATACCAGATTTTAAGTCAGATCATTAGCTATCAAACAAAAAAAGTTACATCAAAATCGGTTCAGTAGTTTTTGTGTGATGCTCGTTGAAACAAACAAACACACAAACAAACAGACGGACAAAAAATCCAAAAATTGTTTATATGGAATCAGGGACACCTAAAACCATATCGTTACATTTTTTTTGTTAATATCTTCAATGTACAGACACACTTGTCTTTCTGTTACAATTTTACAAATTATATACCAGATTTTAAGTCAGATAATAAGCTATCAAACAAAAAAAGTTACATCAAAATCGGTTCAGTAGTTTTTGTGTTATGCTCGTTCAAACAAACAAACACACAAACAAACAGACGGACAAAAAATCCAAAAATTGTTGATATGGAATCAGGGACACCTAAAAACCATATCGTTAAATTTTTTTTGTTAATATCTTCAATGTACAGACAAACTTCCTGTTACAGTTTTATAAATTATATACCAGATTTTAAGTCAGATAATAAGCTATCAAACAAAAAAAGTTACATCAAAATCGGTTCAGTAGTTTTTGTGTTATGCTCGTTCAAACAAACAAACAAACAGACGGACAAAAAATCAAAAAATTTTTGATATGGAATCAGGGACACCTAAAAACCATATCGTTACATTTTTTTTTTGTTAATATCTTCAATGTACAGACAAACTTCCTGTTACAGTTTTATAATAGTTTAGATAAGAACAAGGTCTTTGTTATGAATTTATGATACCATGCTTGCTGGTTTAGCATGCTACCATAATACATCCGAGAAAGCGACAAAAATCGAGACGTACTTGTTACTTGCATTCCACGAATTATCAGGCTCTACAATTTGATTGCTGAATCGAATGACGTGGACATATACTCAGACTCATTGTACAAGTTCCGGAAAATATATTAAATAAAACTACCTGAAGTCAATGCCCTTATTTGTTTTACATTACATTAAATTATAAAAATTATAGTACATAATCATCATTATCACATGTAAGTTTGTATTTTGTAAGTTTGAACTGTTTTTTTTAATACCCTATTATATCTCACTTAATATTGTTTTCGCCACTATTTTACATAGATTATCTTGAGACCTTGTTGTTTCATATTTTTTGTACTTAGTTTAAGTTGCAATTTATAAGTCACGCTGTGTTTACTTGTAAGTAGTTATGCAATAAGATAGATATTATTGTGTTATTTTTGGTCATGAAACATTGTAATAACTGTAAGTAAACCTTTCAAAATAAATAAATAAATAAAAAATGAATTTTATGGCGGGTTTCTCCTTTTTAGTGTTCCGAACCAAAATTGGCAAATCGGAACACTTATGGAATCAGCTCGGTGTCCGTCCGTCTGTCTGTCACAGACATTTTTCTCAGGCAATTTCTTTCTACCAAATGGTGTGGGGTATCAATTGAAAGCTTTTGAAAATGCGAGTCTAAAATTATATTTTTCATTATTTGCTGTCCCGAACGCTATTTAAAAAAATATTGCCATGTAAAAAAAATCATGAACAATAGAAATAACATGCGCAGGGCGGGAAAATTATCAGGCTGGCACTAACTTGGGCAGTTTTTTTTCTATATGGTCGAACAAAATGAGCTGAAACTATTTTAAGGGTATGATGAACATCGTTCTCTATGGGACCAACATCTTTTTTTTGCTCCGATCGGTTTGCTCCCATAGTAAAAGTTGTTCAGTTTGATGGGTAGACTCTTAGTTTAAAAGGATGCCAATGATATCAATTTCACCCTGTATACCCAAAAAACTACCACCACCAGTGTAAAATGATCTTCAGTTACTACGCAATTTCCCTGGTGCATCTGTGTCAGTGTAGGTCTTGTAGAACAAACGAGACTGTAGTTCCTTGCATGCTTCACATCTTTTTAACCGACTTCAAAAAAGGAGGAGGTTTCTCAATTAGACCGTATATATTTTTAGTGTAACATTACGTCCGTCTTTTTTAAGGGTCCGTGGTCATTTGGTGACTGTTGTTAAAATTATAGACTGAAAAAAGTGATCCCGATTAAAACCTAAAAAACGTGCTGGCGGGCTTAAAAAAATATAAAAGCCATAATACTTAAAGTTGCGCGAAAAAGAAAAAAAAACCGGCCAAGTGCGTGTCGAGCCACGCGCAGGGTAGGGTTCCATAGTTGACCATCACAATATACGTACGTACACGTAAAGTCTAAAAAGTATTTTTTTTTTAGTTGGTACTACTCGACTATTATACTCGTAAACTTGTAAAGCCTACTTAGCGGTGATAGTTTTCCTTTTACTTTCGTTATATATACTACTGCCGTGAATTTTTTCACATGTCCAGAAACAACTGTTCAGCTGGCAGCGGGGTGGGGGGGCACTTGACTCTAAAAAAAAAATTCACTTTAATGCTTAATATTTCGCTAAAGGATCCCTTAATCGAAAAATTTCCCAAGCCCACGATATTTTTGAAAGACCTATCTAACGATACCCCACAACATGGGGTAGACGAGAAAAAAAATGTTATTCCCACTTCACGTGTAGGGGAGGTACCATAAAAAAATATATTTTTCAAGATTTTATTTCACCACTTTGTCGGCGTGATGAATATGTATACATATGCCAAATTACAGCTTTCTAGTATGAAGCGTCTCTGAGCTAAGCCGCGGACAGACCGACAGACACGGCTAAACTATTTAGGATTCCTTTTTGACTTCGGAACCCTAAAAAGGGCTTTAGCAAGATGTTGCAAATTTTTTCGTAAGGATCCATTTTAAAACGCGTAAAAATCACTCGGGAATTCTATCCGTCTCCCTCTAGCATACATATCTTCGTATGCTGTTTCTCTTTAGCATTGGTACCCCGACAAACGTTTTGAAACGTACCCAGTCTAAAATAATTTCATCCAGCAATTCAGAAATTGATTTTGCATATTACATCTGGCTTTTGTTTACTTGCCTCGAATTCGAAATGAAAAGCAGAGTGTTTCACTCTGGTGAAAGTCATTCATTTCACACTCGAACTATGGGCGCCCCTCACATTCGATCAAGGCGACAAACATCTCGTATGAAATGGGTGACTTTCGTCCCTTGGTTAACAGTTTACTATTTCATCCCTCCGGGCAGAAAGCGTCAACTTTCGTCCTGCAGCGCTAAACGAAGTTGCCGCTTTCCGCCTCTGTCGGGGAGAAAAATAGTGTACTAATCTAGGGCAGTAAATAAGAAAGCCTCAGATTACAAATGTTTGTTGGCCGAGGCAAACGCCTTCGGCAAACAACTTAACATTTATAAATTTATATGTAAGCACGGCGACACATCAAGCTTTACAAAACCGAAATAAGCTGGCCGCGCCTAGGACGTATAAGTACTTGTATTATATTATCTGTGGTATAAGTATAACGTCTCGCGACCAGCTTATATTGGTTTGGTATAGCTTGATGTGTCGCCGTGTGTACCTACTTGCGGACGGAACATTATAAAAATAGTCCTTAAGGCGGTTGCAGAGGGGTCAATTTTATACAAAACTTTGACGCACAATACGCGTAGACGTTATTAATATAAGTAACTTTGTATATATGGAAAAATAGTTTAGAAAATCAAGATACCGCGTAACAAATAACATTTGCAATTTAAGAAATAATTACGAAGATATGAAGCTTTGAAATTTTTCATACCAAATTTTAAAAGCTTTATATCTTCGTAATTATATTATAAATTGCAAATGTTATTTGTTACGCGGTATCTTGATTTTCTAAACTATTTTTCCATATATAAAATATTACTTTTATTAATTCCGTCTACGCCTATTGTGCGTCAAACTTTTGTATGGACTGAAACCACCTTAAGGGGCTTTATTTGCAACTATCATTATCCAAATTTCAACTTACAACATTGTAAGGCAACTATTTGGTCAATACCTGACCAAACCATTATTGAACAGATGTTAGTGAATATAAAAGAATTATTTCAATTGTTTTAATGTAAATAATGAGGCAATAAATACGAACTGAATATACGTAATATTATATTTTCCAGCTCATATTACTACCTCATTATATAAATAACTTAATTAAATTTGTACAGCTAATGACGAACATTGTTTCTGAGTATATAAGGTGAAAATTTGTGAGAAGTTGAATAGTTGCCCTACCTTACTCATCCACCATGAAGCTCACAATCTGCATTCTTGCCGTGGTAAGTATAGCATTCCTACTTCTTCTTCTCGTATAAAATAAAGTAAGCACGTATCCAGACTTTAGTTTCGGGAGGGATATTTACATAGAGATCTAGAGAGATGCCAACCATTGCGCTGAGTACGAAACCTAGTGTCGCATCACCACCAGTACCACACGATAGAAAGTATTTTGTTAGCTTGAATGTGCTCATTATCCATTGCGGTATCAGAACTCAACGTTCGAATAATCTTTAGTACTTCGCAAGCATTGTAAACTATTTACACATAATATCCCGACTGGCTTTCAGCCTCATAATATAATGAATCCTTACTGTCGCGAGCAATGTGTTCCGTTTTTGCGCATATTGCTGCGACACTGGCCCCGCCCCCTTTTCATATCTCCCTTTAGTTTTTGTGATCTGTGGATATTTAATTTTCGGGGGGGATATTCATAGAAAAACAACGAAAAAGAAAGTGCTGTAATCACTTTTCCATACAAATATTCGGATTTCGGAGGGGGATAAAACCCACATATCCCTAGGACGTTTCAATTTAAAAAAAAAATGTTTTAAAATTTTACAGGTTTTGTCCACTGTGCAGTCTAAGCCATGTAAGTTGTTTCTTATGTTCATAGAATATGGGCGATCGAGCTGGGGGTCTTTTTTGGTAGGAAGAGGGATGTTTTTCAGGGGTGCCTATATCTACCTTAGTATAAAAACAAAATAATTAGATTGAAACAATAATTTCATTATTTTGAGTTAAAATTTAAAATTATTTGCATTTTAAGTTTTGGGGCAAAAATGATTTGTTATCATTTCAGCAATGAATGAAAGCGCTAACGTACTCATGGATACATTTTGATAATCTTGTTTTGGTAGTAAATAGGGTGTGTGCCCGTGCGGTACTTGGGTTGACATCGGGTTCAGTAAATTTTAAATTTTACAATCAAATTATTTAATGTATTGAAGAAAATTACGCATGTTGAAACCATGATAATTCGATGCTCTCAATTCTAAACATACTACTTTCTAGTTTTGCGTTAATTCATTAACACGTTGTATATTATTATATTATTACTATTATAAAACTGTAACAGAAGTGTGTCTGTACATTGAAGATAATAACAAAAAAAAGGTTACGATATGGTTTTTATGTGTCTCTGATTCCATATCACCAATTTTTGGATTTTTTATCTGTCTGTTTGTTTGATGAACGAGCATCACGCAAAAACGACTGAACCGATTTTGATGAAACTTTTTTTGTTTGATAGCTTATGATCTGACTTAAAATCTGGTAAATAATTTGTGCGGACGAAGTCGCGGGCTAACT
Source organism: Agonopterix arenella (assembly GCA_927399405.1). Lineage (NCBI taxonomy): Eukaryota > Metazoa > Arthropoda > Insecta > Lepidoptera > Depressariidae > Agonopterix > Agonopterix arenella. Next base: position 3,093,647 of record OV656692.1, read on the forward strand.
CTAGTAGAATATAAATTAAGTATTTTGTTCTTTGTTTACAGTCTTCAAACATATCACTGGAAGTGGTAAGTACAAAAAATATCGGGCAAAAGCCATATATACTCGCCTACCGAAGTTTCCGCAACACCACACAGGACGTTCTCTTTCAAAAATATACATACAGTTTTTGAGAGTTACGCGGTTATTATTTAATCTAGAAATAAACATTTTGACGGGTTCTTACCGCGTTTTTGTATATTTGGGTTCCCGATATTTCGACAGTGTTACAACTGTTCTTACGCGGTAAGAAACCGTTAAAATGTTTATTTCTAGATTAAAAAATATACATATTTTTCCGGGACCCTTAGCGCGAGACCAACTTACACTTGGCCAGTTTTTTGGGTTCCTAATTCAACAGGGAACCCTTATAGTTTTGTGGGGACACAATGATATGGTCAGCAGTAATGCGTTGCAACGGCGTCAGCAGTTTGCAGTTTGCAGCAGTAAATAATGGTGCAACGTTAAGGAGTAAACAGCTTAAACTAATTTAAATTGTTTTTAAAAAATCCACAGGATTACCAAAGAATTTTTTTTTTTATTTTTCCATTTCGTCACGTTTTTAACACTTTCCCTGAAAATGATAACAATTCCAAGATCAGTTTTTTGTAAAATATTGCTGAATGGTTTACTAAAGTATTCAGATAACATTTTTGTTACTTACTTTTAAGAATGACTTGGAAAAATCCCGAGTTGAATAATTATTAGGGTTCCGTAGCCATTCCCATGCTATGTTATCTTAGTACAAACTAAGTGGAACGCTGATTTTCCATAGACAGCTTCTGCCATCTATCGGTTAGGTTTCGAAGCATATGTGTTGAACTAGGGTTTATATCGGAGTAACAGCGCACTACACCTCACGCGCTGCGCTGTAGTAGTGAGAGATTTCACCCATACTTATCAATAACTGTCTTGTTGGTCTAGCGGTCTAGACAACCGGCTTACGATCCGGGTAGCTAAGGTTCGATCATCCTCGTGTCAGCCGATCGTCTCTTTCAATTTATTTCATCATGTGGCGCCCCCTAGTGCTAATAAGCGGCAACGCAATTAGGGCGTCCTAAAATTCAAGGCTATATCCAATATACATATTAATCTGTGGCCATTCCTTTGCAATTCCGGCTCCTAGACATTTAAGACACTACAATTCGTTTAACACAAATTATAATTTTTATTTTATTTTTTTTTAATTATGCGCCTCTTTTCAGATTAATAGCAATAACTTTGTAAGGACAAAATCTAGTTATGGTTAGATTAGACTTAAAAACTGGCAGGTACAATTTTATCTCACTACAAATGACAAGTTACAACGATTGTTTTACAGTTATAAACGAACAATGTTCTCTTTTGTTTCCACAGGTATAGCAGCTCATAAAGCTGATTTGTTCAATGCTGTGCCTGGAGGACTCGGAAGTGAGTGTAGCTTTGTGCTCTTCAGTAGGACGTATTATATACACCCCAATTTTTAAACAACCAAAAATTTTTAGGCTGTAGATATTCAGATAATGGAACATAACAACTTTATGGTCTAGGGTTTTGTGGGGACACAATGATATGGTCAGCAGCAATGTGTTGCAACGGCGTCAGCAGTTTGGCTGGCGACCGACAGTTGTTCCCGGTACCACGCTCTCTCTACACGTATTCGTAACGCCCCATAAATATCTTTCTGTAAATCTGTAACTAAAGAACTTAATGACAATTATAGTGGAGTCAACTTATTCAGCATTTCATTTACTTCTTTCCTATAAATAATAACTGAGCTAGTGAGAACATACGTAACCGTATATTGGTGACCCCCGACGTGATGAGCAGCTCTCTCGCCATGTCCGTCCGTTCCGTCCTTTTTGCAAATTATGGCCTGCGAGCACTCCACCTGTGCCTTAGCAAACATCTCTAGGCTCCACAAAATCAGGGCTATGTAAGTAAATAATGGTGCAACGTTAAGGAGTAAACAGCTTAAACTAATTTAAATTGTTTTTAAAAAATCCACAGGATTACCAAAGAATTTTATTTTTATTTTTCCATTTCGTCACGTTTTTAACACTTTCCCTGAAAATGATAACAATTCCAAGATCAGTTTTTTGTAAAATATTGCTGAATGGTTTACTAAAGTATTAAGATAACATTTTTGTTACTTACTTTTAAGAATGACTTGGAAAAATCCCGAGTTGAATAATTATTAGGGTTCCGTAGCCATTCCCATGCTATGTTATCTTAGTACAAACTAAGTGGAACGCTGATTTTCCATAGACAGCTTCCGCCATCTATCGGTTAGGTTTCGAAGCATATGTGTTGAACTAGGGTTCATATCGGAGTAACAGCGCACTACACCTCACGCGCTGCGCTGTAGTAGTGAGAGATTTCGCCCATACTTATCAATAACTGTCTTGTTGGTCTAGCGGTCTAGACAACCGGCTTACTAACCGGGTAGCTAAGGTTCGATCATCCTCAATCAATCAATCAAATATACTTTATTTTACACCAAAAACATAAACAGTAAAATACAGATATAAAATACAAGAGGCACAAAATAAGGCGGTCTTATCGCTAAGAAGCGATTTCTTCCAGACAACCTTAGGGTAGAGGAAACGGTGAAAAGAAGAAAGGTAGGCGGTGTCCTCGTGTCGGCCGATCGTCTCTTTCAATTTATTTCATCATGTGGCGCCCCCTAGTGCTAATAAGCGGCAACGCAATTAGGGCGTCCTAAAATTCAAGGCTATATCCAATATACATATTAATCTGTGGCCATTCCTTTGCAATTCCGGCTCCTAGACATTTAAGACACTACAATTCGTTTAACACAAATTATAATTTTTATTTTATTTTTTTTAATTATGCGCCTCTTTTCAGATTAATAGCAATAACTTTGTAAGGACAAAATCTAGTTATGGTTAGATTAGACTTAAAAACTGGCAGGTACAATTTTATCTCACTACAAATGACAAGTTACAACGATTGTTTTACAGTTATAAACGAACAATGTTCTCTTTTGTTTCCACAGGTATAGCAGCTCATAAAGCTGATTTGTTCAATGCTGTGCCTGGAGGACTCGGAGGTGAGTGTAGCTTTGTGCTCTTCAGTAGGACGTATTATATACACCCCAATTTTTAAACAACCAAAAATTTTTAGGCTGTAGATATTCAGATAATGGAACATAACAACTTTATGGTCTAGGGTTTTGTGGGGACACAATGATATGGTCAGCAGCAATGTGTTGCAACGGCGTCAGCAGTTTGGCTGGCGACCGACAGTTGTTCCCGGTACCACGCTCTCTCTACACGTATTCGTAACGCCCCATAAATATCTTTCTGTAAATCTGTAACTAAAGAACTTAATGACAATTATAGTGGAGTCAACTTATTCAGCATTTCATTTACTTCTTTCCTATAAATAATAACTGAGCTAGTGAGAACATACGTAACCGTATATTGGTGACCCCCGACGTGATGAGCAGCTCTCTCGCCATGTCCGTCCGTTCCGTCCTTTTTGCAAATTATGGCCTGCGAGCAGTCCACCTGTGCCTTAGCAAACATCTCTAGGCTCCACAAAATCAGGGCTATGTAAGTAAATAATGGTGCAACGTTAAGGAGTAAACAGCTTAAACTAATTTAAATTGTTTTTAAAAAATCCACAGGATTACCAAAGAATTTTATTTTTATTTTTCCATTTCGTCACGTTTTTAACACTTTCCCTGAAAATGATAACAATTCCAAGATCAGTTTTTTGTAAAATATTGCTGAATGGTTTACTAAAGTATTAAGATAACATTTTTGTTACTTACTTTTAAGAATGACTTGGAAAAATCCCGAGTTGAATAATTATTAGGGTTCCGTAGCCATTCCCATGCTATGTTATCTTAGTACAAACTAAGTGGAACGCTGATTTTCCATAGACAGCTTCCGCCATCTATCGGTTAGGTTTCGAAGCATATGTGTTGAACTAGGGTTCATATCGGAGTAACAGCGCACTACACCTCACGCGCTGCGCTGTAGTAGTGAGAGATTTCGCCCATACTTATCAATAACTGTCTTGTTGGTCTAGCGGTCTAGACAACCGGCTTACGATCCGGGTAGCTAAGGTTCGATCATCCTCAATCAATCAATCAAATATACTTTATTTTACACCAAAAACATAAACAGTAAAATACAGATATAAAATACAAGAGGCACAAAATAAGGCGGTCTTATCGCTAAGAAGCGATTTCTTCCAGACAACCTTAGGGTAGAGGAAACGGTGAAAAGAAGAAAGGTAGGCGGTGTCCTCGTGTCGGCCGATCGTCTCTTTCAATTTATTTCATCATGTGGCGCCCCCTAGTGCTAATAAGCGGCAACGCAATTAGGGCGTCCTAAAATTCAAGGCTATATCCAATATACATATTAATCTGTGGCCATTCCTTTGCAATTCCGGCTCCTAGACATTTAAGACACTACAATTCGTTTAACACAAATTATAATTTTTATTTTTTATTTTTTTTTAATTTTCAGATTAATAGCAATAACTTTGTAAGGACAAAATCTAGTTATGGTTAGATTAGACTTAAAAACTGGCAGGTACAATTTTATCTCCAACGAGCGTTAACCCGCGACTTCGTCCGCACAAATTATATACCAGATTTTAAGTCAGATCATACGACGATGACGGTGCAGTTGCGAAGTCGTTGCGGCATAGTTGCGAAATCACCTACGCTCAAAAATCACTTGTGTGATAATGGTTTATACCATTGCTAGTAACGAGTATGTATGTGATGATGGGGACGTACATTTTATTAAATAAATAGTATATTGAGATTGCGAACAAAGTATTCTCTTTTTCAATAAATTACACTTAAATGAAGCCGTGGTAGTCCTGTTGCGAGTAACCTTGCCTGCTGTACAGGAGGCGATGGTTCGATCCCCATCCGGGCCGACTCGTACCAATGAGTTTTTCGGAATTTATGTACGATTTATAACACCACTAGCTTTTCGGTGAAGGAAAACATCGTGAGGAAACCTGTATGCTTCAATTTCGAGGCATGTATTGTACCTACAAGTCCATTCCATTCCATTTACAAGTGGCGACGGGCTCACTCCCCGTCACACTGGACAGAGTTTCGGTACTACTAGTGAAACGTGGATGTTCTAAGGTTTTAGAATATCTCTGACTACCCCATCGGGGATTATAGTCGTAAGCATATGCATATTATGCATGCATGCAAATGTAATATTAAGTTATAATTATTAGCTTAGCTTTTTGAATCCATCTTATGACAATCGAAAGCTAGCTCCATAACTAACATTACTTCGTACTACTGAGGACATCTGCGTGGAAGGGCTACGGGTACGGGCAACAAACGCTAAACGATTCAACCTATAGTACGTGCCTATAAACACGCATAAAATATTAACGCCATGTTTGAAGTATGTACAAGGTCTAACAAAATTAGGTGAAACTATTTTAAGGGGATGATCAGACCATAAAACTGAACAACTTTCTCTATGGGACCAATATTGAAATGGCGAAAAAAAATCTGCTGTCCCATACATTTAGGTCGAGTAGGTTTGTATGGAACAGCTGATTTTTTTCGCGATTTCGATATTGGTTCCATAGAGAAAGTTGTTCAGTTTGATGGTCTGATTTCACCTAATTTTTTGACCTTATATCATTATATAAGGTTCTTTTTTAAGTTTTTTAAGTTTTAAAAAAGGGGGAAAAAAATTTACCGTCAGGTTTTTTAGAACCAGATAAAAGCTAAATTTTAAATTTGGGGATGTTGCTGATGTGATTTCTTTTTAATTTTGGTATATTTCCAGGCTCAAATTGGCTCTTAAATACTATACCGAAAAAAATGTCAATTATTAATGAGTCCTGGCTCAAACCGTAAAATGACTGGGCTAAATGTTAGACGTTCTCAATCATATAAATTGATTTATACACAATTGTCTTACAATCGTTTATCCTATAATATATCGTTTAGTGTAGTAAAAACCGCAAAAAACAGAGATATCCAAAGAATACCAAGGCAATATCTCTTACATTTGTTGACATATTGAGCTGTCAAATTATACCATATAAATGCAGCAGAGAAAGCGATTAAGCAGATATGTTTTTTTCATAACTCGAGTTGTCAACATTTGCCCGCCGGGCACTGATTTAATCTCACTAAAAATGACAAGAGTCCATGCCGAAGAAACTAGCGAGCAAAAGCTAGTTGGTTCAAATTACAACGATTATTTTATAGAAATAAACAAAGTTATCTTTTGTTTCTACAGGTCCAGGAGGGGTTGGTGATCTGAAAAAGAATGTTCCTGGAGCACTTGGAGATCTGAGTGACAAAGAGGGAGAACTCGAAAAACTCAAAGGTAAAGATGAAAAAGATGGAAACGAAGAAAGCGGACGAAAGAAGCGAGCAAAAGCTAGTTGGTTCAAATTACAACGATTATTTTATAGAAATAAACAAAGTTATCTTTTGTTTCTACAGGTGCATTAGGAGGGGTTGGTGATCTGAAAAAGAATGTTCCTGGAGCACTTGGAGATCTGAGTGACAAAGAGGGAGAACTGGAAAAACTCGAAGGTAAAGATGAAAAAGATGGAAACGAAGAAAGCGGACGAAAGAAGCGAGCAAAAGCTAGTTGGTTCAAATTACAACGATTATTTTATAGAAATAAACAAAGTTATCTTTTGTTTCTACAGGTGCATTAGGAGGGGTTGATGATCTGAAAAAGAATGTTCCTGGAGCACTTGGAGATCTGAGTGACAAAGAGGGAGAACTCAAAAAACTCGAAGGTAAAGATGAAAAAGATGGAAACGAAGAAAGCGGACGAAAGAAGCGAGCAAAAGCTAGTTGGTTCAAATTACAACGATTATTTTATAGAAATAAACAAAGTTATCTTTTGTTTCTACAGGTCCAGGAGGGGTTGGTGATCTGAAAAAGAATGTTCCTGGAGCACTTGGAGATCTGAGTGACAAAGAGGGAGAACTCGAAAAACTCGAAGGTAAAGATGAAAAAGATGGAAACGAAGAAAGCGGACGAAAGAAGCGAGCAAAAGCTAGTTGGTTCAAATTACAACGATTATTTTATAGAAATAAACAAAGTTATCTTTTGTTTCTACAGGTCCATTAGGAGGGGCTGATGATCTGAAAAAGAATGTTCCTGGAGGACTTGGAGATGGTAAAGAAGGAAAAGGCAACAAACAAACAAATGGATTTGAAAAGGGCGAGAAAACCGAAGAAAGCTATAACAATTCTGAAAAAACTGAAGACAACAGAAATTCCGAAAGCGAAAAGAAGTCAAAATCAACGATCAACGAAAGTACAGATGAAGGTAAACGATCACAAGTCTCAGAAAGCTATGAATGGAAGAAAGATTCTTCAGTGCTGAAAAACGAAAAGCTGGCTCAAGGTTCCAAAACAGCAGAACAGTATACAAAGGTTTATTAACCTTGATTAAAAAAACCGATAGAAGCGTATTCTGTAAGCTATAATACTGTAACTACATCAAAACTTTTCTTTTTTACAACATACAAGTTGATGAAATACAACATACAAAATTCAAAATCATCACACAATTTTAATTAAAATTTATTTGACAGATCAATAAAATAGTAACATTTAATAAAATTTTATTTATCTTCACTCCTGTATCCCAAGGCCCAAATAAAAACCAGCCAAGTGCGATTCGGGACTCGGGAAATTAGTGTTCCGTGCTGCCAGTTGTTTTTTATTGGTCGTATTGAAACACGATATAAACTGACTTTAGTTTAGTATTGATAGTCGCATAGTAAGTTACTGAAGATTATTTTAAATTCTTCTTCTATCGTGTGGGCAGAGCCCTGGTGTCAGAGGTTTTTCAGACCGCCTTACGGCCTCTGACATGGTTTTTTATGTAACGACTACTACCACCAGAGATAGTAGCCGGGACCAACGGCTCAACGTTCCATCCGAGCACGGAATCATCTTTCTTTTCAGACAATCAGGTGATCCAGCCTGCAATGTCCTAACCAACTGGGGAAAAATGCACAAAGTGACATATCACTAGGTATCCCCCGTGGGAATCGAACCCACGACCTGTGTCAAGAGCCCAAAGCTCTTAACCATTAGATTTTACATTTTGTGGTCGTTTTTTTTATATAGAAATAAAACGAATACCCAAGTTACCTGTAAGTTGCAGGTAGCTTGGGTAACTTGGTAAATAATTATCGGTTGCAGGCTGCAACCGATAATTATCCCGCCATCTACACACCTGACTCAGAATTTTTTTTCAAATTTTTCAGATCTATTGGACAGCAATATTTACGAGTCTTGAAAAGTTAAAAAAGTTTTTTAAATTTTATATGGATCAATGGCGTCAATTTTTTTTGCGGCCACCGATAATTTTATTATTGTTTTGTAACTACCTTTTTTTTTGCGCTGACGGGTTTGCTCCCATAGTAAAAGTTGTTCAGTTTGATGGATAGAATATGGGGTTTAACCCTTTATAAGGCAGAAGAAATGAGAGGACATGATAAAATAGAAGATTGTGATATGGTAATACAACGTGTTAATGAATTAACGCAAAACTAGAAAGTAGTTTGTTTAGAATCGAGAGCAGAATTGAATTATCATAGTTTCAACATAGGAATTTTTTTTAAAATATTAAATAATTTGTTGGTAAAATATAAAATTTACTGAACCCGATGTCAACCCACAGCACGGGCACACTCACCCTACTTACTACCAAAACAAGATTATTAAAATGTATCCATGAGTACGTTAGCGCTTTCATTCATTGCTGAAATGATAACAAATAATTTTTGCCTCAAAACTTAAAATGCGAATAACTTGAAATTTTAAGTATCAAAATAATGAAATTATTGTTTCAATCTAATTATTTTGTTATAAATCAGTTGGGGTGTATGAGGTTTTGCGCTAATTCATTAACACGTTGTATATGGTATTAGAGAATAATACCGTGTTTTTTTTTTATTAAGGTGTCGTTATGTCGTAATTATTACAGCGGGTTTATGAAAATCGGCAAAACATGGCACTATCTACGTTCAGTTTTGGTATTAAATTGTTAGACGTCAGAATCTAAAATTCGTTCCATTACCGGCATGAAAACATGCTGTCCAATTTATGGCCAGAGCCGTATAAAGGGTTAAAGGTTATTGATACTTTTCCTTACACCTTGTAGTAGGTAATCTGTGGTATCAATATTAGCAGACTTTACTAGAAAGTTGTTACAAATCTAATTCTGGTACCTATCTACCTACCTAGATTGAATAATGTTATTTGGTAGTCAGTAAAATGACAGTCTGCTACAAGAACGAGTTCAGTACCGTCGCATTGTGGATTGTACCTAATTTGACTTCTAAATTTGATTCTAAGAGTCTTCTTTTTGAAAATGCTTCAAAAAACCAAGTACATGCCCAAAAACATGTTATGAATAGGAATGCGAGCGGCAAAGTAAAAAATGTTTTTAGAAAAATTTGTATGGAGCTGACATGATAAACGAAGATATCTCGGTTGTTTTTTAAGTATTTATAACGAATTTAAAAGGAAAACTATCACAAAATTAACGAATAATGTTAGTGGCGCGTTATGTAATCTTCTTATGAAATATTTAAATATAATTTATTTTCGGAAACGAAGCGCAGGTGACGTAATCATGGATTCTTCCCCCCCTAGATCTAGAGAGATGCCAACCAACGCACTGAGTACGAAATCTAGTGTCGCATCACTACCAGTACCACGCGATAGAAAGTATTTTTTTTAGCTTGAATGTGCTCATTATCCATTGCGGTATCAGAACTCGACGTTCAAATAATCTTTAGTACTACGCAAGCATTGTAAACTATTTACACATAATATCTCGACTGGCTTTCAGCCTCATAATATATTGAATCCTTGCTGTCGCGAGCAATGTGTTCCGTTTTTGCGCATATTGCTGCGTCACTGGCCCCGCCCCCTTTTCACATCTCCCTTTAGTTTTTGACGTATATAGGCTGATGATGAATGATGACTACGACGAACAACTTATGAAATTTACTTCTGAGTCCGCATATTGTGACGGGAAACTACGGAACAGGGCTGCCACCTTAAAGAATCGATTGGGCGCTAAAACTGTGAAAAATCGCTAGATTTCAACATTTTCGCGGGTCAAAAAAGCGCTAGATTTGGCGCTAACTTCTTATCACATAAATAGTCCTTTAAAGTTCGCTGAATAGTCTTATCAGCCTTTCCTTTACCCATTCGTAAGTCAATTTAAGTCGGTCAATTCGTTCGGATAAGGTTCTTATTGGAATCTCCCGAAAACTGAACACTCTATGGACATGTTTTGACCCCAATCAATATTTATGCTCTCAACATTTATCATATTCCTATAAAAAAACTCTAAATATAGCATATTCAAACACAAATGATGTTGCTTTATTAAAAGTTAAAAAAGCGCTAGAATGTCCGCTAGACGCTAAATTCACCAAAAAAGCGCTAGATCTAGCGCCGAAAGCGCTAAGTTGGCAGCACTGTACGGAACCCTACACTGTGCGTGGCCGAACACGTGCTTGGCCGGTTTTATGTCTTGTTTTATTTAAATGTAGGTCCATTAAAGGATAAGTCGCTCCATACAAAACGAAGTAAAAGGTAAGCAGGTATTATGATTATAAATGTAGTAGCTATACCACATATACACGGTGAAATTGATATCATTAGCATCCTTTTAAACTAAGAGTCTACCCATCAAACTCAACAACTTTTACTATGGGAGCAAACCGATTGGAGCAAAAAAATTATCAGCTGTTGCATACATTTGAGTCGAGTAGGCATTTCAGTTTAGTTTGGAACAGCAGATTTTTTTGTGCTCCGATCGTTTTGCTCCCATAGTAAAAGTTGTTCAGTTTGATGGGTAGACTCTTATTTCAAAAGGATGCTAATGATATCAATTTCACCCTGTATAATCTTATTAAGTCGCTTTCCAACCTTTCTTTCTTTTTATCTAACAAAACATGGAATCTCATTTCATCAAACGAATTAAAAGGAATGCAACCCCAAGGGAATTCTTCCTTTGACTCGTGTTTTTTATCTTTTGAACAGTCGTGCATCGAATTTTATAATTAACTCAAAGCTAAATTACAGACTTTCTGTAAATGGAGTGCAATTAAAAGTTTTCTTTAAAAAAATACATTTTCTGCCAGAGGCAAAAGGAAAAACTCCTTAGGTATGATTTGCGGTTTAGAAATCTTATAATACTTAGTAGTACCGAAACTTTGTCCAGTGTGACGGATAGTGACCCGTCGTCACTTAGGTATAATGGGCAGCGGGTACAATACATGCATTGAAATTGAAGCATGCAGGTTTCCTCACGATGTTTTCCCTTACCGAAAAGCCAGTGGCGAAAAGCCAGTTTTTCGGAATTTATGTACGATTTGTAACGACAAATCGTACATAAATTCCGAAAACTCATTGGCACGCGTCGGCCTGGACGGGGATCGAACCATTACCTCCTTCGCACGGCAGGCATGGTGACTCCTTACTGGACCACCACGGATAACTGAAAGAGTACTAATGGATACTGTTTATTTTGCTGTGTTAGATAGATAGATAGATAGATAGATAACTCAAATGAGTTATTTCACCAGAACAATACAGGATAAACAGTGACAGACAAAGGCAGTAGGTAAAATATTTAGAGTCCGCATAAGGAGGTCCGTGTAAAGCCGCAGCAGGAACAGGGAGCTCCCATGACGGACCAAACAATAAAAACAAACAACAATATATTTTATGTATAGGTGTTGGAATATGACACCGTGCGACCTGTATTGCGCCGATGAAAAAGGTTCTGACTCAGCATTTATGCTGAAGCAAAAGCTGCAAGCTGCTGTGTTGTCGTGGCCTAATCACCACTTTTCAGATCATCCAGAAAACTGACAAATGCTAAAAGCGGGCCTTGCTACAATTACGTATATACTGTTGAAGAAATTATTAGTGGTTGTACCAAAGTTTCTAAGCACCCCGAAAGGGAATAATGTCGTGGATTTACTTGTGTATGTTAGGTAAACTAGCAAGCGGCTGAATGCACCATTAACAAACTTAGTTAGTGTAACAGGAGCGAGGCTGAACAAACAATTGAAGCTAACACTGAAACGGGAATCTGTTGGAACCACCAAGTCAACATGCTTTGAGTTACGACGTAGTCATAACTACACAAAATACAATAAGTATCTTGGACATTGACACAGATTATTTACCATTTTATTTTTTTTTAATAATCGAAGGACCTACCGTTATCTTATTTATGCATAAGAGCGACAGACCTCAGCCCAGAACACGTTTAACCTACTTAGGCCGGATTCGACCAAACTTTGATTTATAGAAGAGTTACTATACAAGGAACAATTTAACTCCTAGTGTTTACTCCGAAATAACTTCACTTGTCTTCTACTACTCAAAACCTATACTAAAAGAACGAATGTATAATCCACCTAAAGAAAGAAGTCATTGTATCCGTACTTATTGCAATGTGGGGTTATACAGTATTAATTTGTTAGGTTTCTTTTTATTTTACTTTTTTTAATGATGTGACATTGACATTTCATTAGTCTCGTTATAAGGTTACACCGTCAAAATTGGCCGTGCAAAATTTACTCTCAACTTATTCATAGATTAGGGTTAGTAAAACGCAAAATCAGTTCACTCGAGAGTAACCGGCGACTTAATCTAAGAATAAAATTTACTCGTGTTTGGTCGAATCGGGCCTTAGTAGGACAGTTCGCTACGCACTTCCTTGTTGGTAGTAAATATGTGGGCGTCCACGCAAAAAGGGTTCAGTTGTTGGGTTTTGAGTTAAGGTTAAATTCGGCATCTAGATCAGTCACATGATCATATTATGAAATAATAAAAAAGGTGGGTTAAAAATGCTGACGATTGCGTGGACGCCCACATTATATCTGCAACCTTCATCAACTCTTCTCCTTCGTCGATAGTGCCTGGCCTGTACTCTTCTTGATTTGTGCTGGGTGCGCCGTATGAGGCTCTCTCAAAGTCAAAGTCAACATAAAGTAAACATAATATAGGAGATTGAAGCACACTTATTAAACGTCAAATCTTTTTTTGAAGCTACCACCGCGTCGGAATGTGTTGTCGCTGTAGAGAAGATGCGGCCAGAAACTCTACAACATAACACGACTTAATTACTAAACAATAATACATGACTTTGTATTAAATAGACTTATTTTATAAAATAATGGATACTATACAGTACTATAAGTTTGTGTCACTCAGACCCAGCTCTCTAAATTCTAAAACATTTAATAGTTTCATCATCATCATCATCAGCCTATAAACCTCTCCCTGCAAGACACAAGCCTTCCTTCAAGGTTATGGGCGTTAGTCCTCCACGCGTTCCCATTGCCGAATGATAGACTTCACATGCCTAATATCTATACATATCAGAATTTCGTATTTAGCGTAAGCATTGCAATGGCAAATGTGGAAATGCCTAAATCGGTTTCGCACTTAGCACGGCTAGCATGCCAGCCACGGAAAAGCGTTTTAACAAGAAAAACGTCATGCGCGCTCTTTCTGATGGAGGCACATCTCGATTTTTATCGTTTTCTCGGGGGTGGCATGCGAGGCGTAGGTCGTTGCAGACTAAAAGGATGATTTCTTCCGATTTGGTCCTAAATGTGAAAGTGGCGGCCAAAAAAAAAAGCTATACTGATCTAATCAAATTAAAGATTGAAAAATTTGTCTAGGGCGGGACTTGAACCCGCACTCTTCCAAACCGGGGAACTGCGTTATCCAATTTCGCCACCGAGCCCGAAACGAAAAGAAGTGTAAGCAGGATTCCTCACGACGACGTTTTTTTTTCACCGTTTGAGAGCAGTCGGTTTATTAAACCATAAACTTTACTAGCCTTTATGTTCATAACACTTCCGAACCTTCCGAACATTATGCGAACCTCCGTGCACAAGTCTGACTAAAGTTGTCTAAATTCTACATGTAATGATGATGAATCTTCATGGCCGTGTTCGACCAATGGCTGTTGACTTCGAGAGCTTCGTTGATGTGCTCTCAGGTGGCTGATGTAGCCTATCTTGGCTTTAAAAGTGCAAGTGTTTGATGTCATGTGACCGGAACACTTTGGGTCGCAGTTTACCGAATGCAGCTGATGCAACCGCGATTCTGCTGTTCATTTCCGGTTCCAGATCACACAAAGATGTTATCGTGCTGCCAAGATAGCGAAACTTGCTGACCCGTTTGAACATCTAAATTTTTTTTTAATTTTCTTCAAAATTAACAAATAATATAACAACGTACAACGTAGACTTTATATTCAAGTAAGTACCTAGTTACACAAGAGAATTTGAGAAAATGTTTATCATTTTCTCTCTAACAGAATTTCTTGGCTATTGCATCTGAAGAAGCAAGGAAGCTTAAATTGTGCAAGTTATTATAATATTCACAAAGAGTCAGTTGAAGGGCATGTTACACAGTGTCTGGAGAGTGGGCGATTAATAATTATTTTATTTTCATTTATTGAGAAAACCAACAGCCATATTTAAACATAGTACTTAAAATTAACTAACTATAACATAAGCCAATTATATGTTTCCCTAGAGTACTAGTACATAATTCGTTGAAAAACATCACATCATAAGGATGTGAGCAATTAAGAAGATAGTTTTAAGGTATATAACATAGATATATATTATATAGAAATGAACAAAAGTGCCTATATAATAACAACACAAGCAAGCACACCCACTCCAACACAATTAATCATCAATCTAAATAATATGTATTAACTTACTTAATGTACGGGGTGCGTTTGCATGTGTGTGTGTATGTGTGTGTGTGTGTGTGTGTGTGTGTGATGTGTGAGTGTGTGCGATTATAATATTATAAGACAAAGTGGAATGAACACACAACCCCAATGCTATTATTATAATAACTGCATTAAGGCCATTCATTCACCCCACTCTGAGTTGATGAATAATTTTACTTTTATACCTATTTTTTGACAGGCAAAATATGTCTACATCACTAAATAAATTATTGTATGTGCTACAAACTCTAGATATAGTGGAGTTCTGTGCGTAATTAGTTCGACTAAGAGAAGTACCAAAAAGCCGAGTACTCGTATGTCTCGTCCGACGACCAGGAGTAAAAAGCATTATTTCAGATAGTAAATTATGGCTATCTAGATGACCATGAAGGATGTCATGAAGAAACATTTGATCCAACAGCAATCTACGATCGGTCAGGGGAAGAAGATTGTGGTAGGCACATCTATTTACATAGTTGTTATTTCTAGAGCGTGTTTTGTAGTCTAAATATCTTAAAAAACGTTTTTGTATTTTTTTCAATACTATCTATATGAGTATGATACTGTGGGTTCCATAAGCTGCTTCCGTACTCAAGCACACTACGAACAAATGCGTAGTATAAAAGTTTTATACAATGAATGTTAGAAAAAGGTTTGCTTGTACAAATAACATGAACAGTACTGTAACAACCACATGAGTAAACGGAGTAGCACAGTACACGGTAGTTGACAATCTATGGGAGACATTGGGCGAGCGGGTTACGTGATCATTTTGTACGCTTCTACAACCGTAGTACAGCAGCATGATATAACGCTATCGTAACTTCACTCTATTTCTATTAGCGCGCGAACGAACGAGATAAAAGGCGTTATATAGCCTTAACATGCGCATCATGCTACGGCCTCTGGCCCCACGGAGACAATGCTTTAGGCCACACACAGGGGCAGGAATGCGGGAAAGCGGTCCGGAACCGGATCTGCGGGAAACGAATACGTTCCGGGGCGTACCACACAAGGTCCGGAGCGGGATTTTCAGTCCGCCTCCGAACCGCGACGCAGCTGCTCCCACTTTTTGGCACCTTGCATTCAATACAATGGAATACAGCCACCTACGCCCCGCTCCCGTTGCGCGCCGCTCCCGGCCCGGATCTTTTTGTGCATAATCCCGGCCCCCAGGTCCGCTCCCGGTACCTACCGCCTCTGTGTGGCAGCGTTTAGGAGGGCACATTATGATCTCGCGACGCGCTCGCCCAATATCTACCATAGATTAGCCCAGTCATTTTACGGAACTTTGTTAGGCGGGGTAGGGAGTAATTATTAATTGGACTTTCAAACAGTTTTTTTTTTATTTGATTGAATAAGGAAATTTACAATAACACAAATAAATGATGAAACCCGTCCCACGAAAACCTATATGGGTTTATCTGGGGAAGGGGCGTTCCGGCACCATTTAGTGACAAAAAGACTATCTTAAAACATATTAAAAAAAAATCGCTACGCAACATAGAAATCAAAATTGTGTGTCCCAGAAGGCTTTTAAATTAATAATATAATATTAATACCAATGCACTCATTTGACTCAGATTTAACAATATAAATAATTTTCGAGCAATAAAATAGGCATTGAAATTTAAAAAATGAGGTATTTATTAGAAAATGCGAATGTATTTTTCAAAACCTTCTAAGTAGACAAAAATATTCAAACTATGTTTATAGTAATATGGTAAAGCCTTAAATATGTGCAAAAAAAATTTTACCATCAGGTTTTTTAGAACGAGATAATATCTTAATTTTCAAATTGGAACTGTTGCTGACGTGTTTTTTTTTTATTTTGGTACATTTCGAAGCTCAAATTGGCTCTTAAGGTTGTTTCAGTCCATACAAAAGTTTGACGCACAATACGCGTAGACGGAATTAATAAAAGTAATATTTGCTATATGGAAAAATAGTTCAGAAAATCTAGTTGCCGCGTAACAAATAACATATTTATTTGTTATTATCTTCGTAATTTACTATTACAAGACATCAACTTTAATAACCATGTAAATTTTACAAGTCTTATTAGATATAGGAAAGTACAAAATCCAAATCTGCAACATGCTTCGTCAAAATTTATCCAAAAAAATAATAATTAAATAAACAGGATACCAATCAGCAACATGCTTCGTCAAAACTTAAACCTATACACTCCAAATCTGCAATAAGCTTCGTCAGCATGAAGACTATCGCACACTCGTAATTATGTTATAAATTGCAAATGTTATTTGTGACGAGGCATCTAGATTTTCTAAACTATTTTTCCATATATACAAAGTTACTTATATTAATACCGTCTACGCGTATTGTGCCTCAAAGTTTTGTATAAAATTGACCCCTCTGCAACCGCCTTAAATACTATACCGAAAAAAAAAATCAATTATTAATTAGTCCCGGCTCAAACCGTAAAATGACTGGGCTAGATTGTCAACTAGCGCTATTGTTCGAAGCTTACACTCTGCGGAGTATTTACTCATGTGGCAACTATGTAAGCTCGTGCAACAAGTTGCGTACTCAGAAACGTCAGGCGCTCGAACAATATTGTAATATCTGAACCGTTTGTAGTGCACTAGACCACAGAATAGTTAATAGTACCTAGGGACTGACGTATTAACTAGAAACACTATACTTAGTGTAAAAATGCCCTTATTTAGTCATTCATTTGGGTGTGCCTGTTAGAACCGATGAAACGGGAGTAGGTACTCGAGGGAGCAATAGAGAGTAATTAATACATAGTTAGCTTTTGCCCGCTTAGCACGCACTTTGTCCTCATGTAATTAGTAAAAGTCCTTTCTTAATGCACCCCTGCATCCTCCGTAGAACCTACAGAGTGAAATTGATATCATTAGCATCCTTTTAAACTAAGAGTCAACCCATCAAAATGAACAACTTTCACTATGGGAGCAAACCGATCGGAGCAAAAAAATAATCAGCTGTTCCATACTAAACTGCAATGCCTACTCGACTCAAATGTATGCAACAGCTGATTATTTTTTTGCTCCGATTTGTTTGCTCCCTTAGTGAAAATTGTTCAGCTTGATGAGTAGAATCTTAGTTTAAGAGGCTATGTGAAAAAAAAGGATTCTTCAAAGCGTCATATATCATGAAGTACTAACAGTAGTACTAGCAGTCAGTCAGTCAGTCTCAAAAGCTGTATTACTAACAGTATGATTAGCGGATATGTGTAAATTGAACATATAATTGAAGTTTTGATTAGAGCCAAAACACGATTAAGATTCATTTTCGCGATAGAAAAACAAGCCAAAGTGGCCTCCGTCTTTATCGATAAACGCTTGGAACTGCTAAACGGTGAATAATACAAACACGAGACTTGATTTCAAAAAAAAGAGATTGATATTTTACAAATTTTGATTAGAGCAGAATTGAACTTACATAAATAGTACAATCACAATTAAATTAAGTTTGTTTTACGCTTGCGTCGTTTCCGGCGCGGACGCCGCCCCATCTCTTTCTCTCGCATCAGGCAGTAATATAAGCTATCACACACCCATTTCGCTTCAATTATTTTTCGACATAGGCCCTTAAAAGGATGCTAATGATATTAATTTCACCCTGTATGTTAATGATGCCACCTTCATTCGGTCATTATCATTAGACTGCACGACAATCCCTCCCCCCCCCTGGATACGTGCCTGCTTATAAGTTTTGCTATAACTTTATTATATTTCACCCCTCCGGATGGAAAGCGTGAACTTTCGTCCCGCTGCGCTAAACGAAGTTGCCGCTTTCCGCCTCAGTCCGGGAGAAAAATAGTGTACTAACCTCGGGCAGAAAATAAGAAAGCCTCAGGTCACATGTTTGTTGACCTAGGCTTCGCCTCGGCCAACAGATACATGAGATCTGACACTTTTCTTACTTTCCTGCCCTCGGTGTGCAATTTACTTTTGTGGTTACAATATGTAATAGCATTAACACACACTGTGCTGGTCCAGTTTGGTTAAACATTGCCCACAGCTTTCACTGGGATCCTTACATATGTACTGTACCAAACTAAGTAGAATAGGTACTTAAGGCTGCACCAAGCCTATTGTGCTGCCCCCATTCGTATTTTTTTTATTTCTTAACAATTAAAAAATATTTTCAAGAAACTAAAATGTTACATTGTAGTCATTGCTGATTTTCAATTCATGGTCATTGGAGCGATGATAGCCCATACAGAAGAGAGCTAGCGGCTCAAAAACGAGGCCACGATTCGATTCCTGGCCTGTACCACTAAGTTCTTCGGATTTTATATACGGTTGTATTTATCATTTACTAGCTCGGCAGTGAAGGAAAACATCGCGAGGAAACCTGCATTCCCGAGAATGAAAAGAAAATACCATAAGTTCGGAGGTATGCGTAAAATATGGGTGAGTTTGGGGCGAACACAAAAGACGCTGGTTGGTCGCAGTGTTACATAACAACTCTTGCTTGCAATAGCCCAACCACAAACAACAACAATATTTGGTAACCGCCAAAAGTGGCCACTTTTGGCGGTTACGATAATAGCTAAAAGCATAAAACATAATAATCCGTAATGTTTCGATAAATTGAAACCCAATCAAATGTGACATTCTTGTTTTTTTTTTGGAAATGTTGTTTAATTGTTTAGAAATAAAAAAATACGATTGAGGGCAGCACAATAGGCTCGGTAGGCTCTTAATAAAACAAAATCATTTCTCATTTTTTATTTTTAAATAACATACTTAGGTAAGTAATCACTTACCTACTGTTAACTCTAGAAACACTCTTACCTCGTTTATTAACTTATCTTTCAATTCCGTATTTTGCTCATACAATTTACTTGCTATTTCTTTCAAAACTTGCCGAATAAACGGTGTCAATTTACCACCTATTCTAACCCATTCTGAAAAACGTGCCAAGAAATTATCAAATGGATATATTCTTCTTGTATTATGGTACAAATGATCCATGTCCGATAGAATTATGTATATTAATTGAGTGTCATATGCATCTGGTAATTCTGACTGTGTTTCTATGAACTTTAGTCTGTCCTCTACTATTTTATGGACCGACATTAAAATGTTTTTCGTTGCAGTATTGTGAGATAGTGCCATATCACTGAAAATTATTTGCATTTCATCAGCTGTTTCACGTTGGGTGAAATGAAACGTGTCTTCCGGAAGTGATTCGTAGAAATACTTCATGAATTCCCTCGACTTCTCTATTGGTAAATCTTTAAAATGTTCTAAGAAAGAATTGAGGGATTTAGTGCATTCGTGTATATTTTCACAAAGCTTGTATTCGACGCATAATGTGTTTTCATATTTGCCTTCTATTATCGTTGTTGCCAGAATCAATTTGTGTGTAAGTTTCTTTTTCACGGTGTGCATATCTTCTGTGTTCCCTTCCAGACGTTGTGCTACGAAACGTAATGCAGCTAATTGGAATTTTGCACTTATTTTCTTAACAACACTAACCCAAATGTATGATTCATTATCTTCCGTTATCTTAGCATCGGCACTTTTGAGTAGCTTTCTTATATCTTTGACAATAGTAGACCTAAGTACTTCATCAAAAACGTGCACTTTATTCGGTTCGTTTTTTCCGTCGTTCGGATAAGGGTTTAGAATACCATTGAATATATTTTCAATTGTTCGCGCGAGCACTTTGACATATTCATCAACGAAAATTGATCGTTTTCTTTCGCACATTTGAAGTCCTCTACATAATGTGGCTGTTTTGACAGCATCTGCTACATTATCGGCGTCTCCCTCGTCGACTACGGAACCCATAGACCTTCTTATGCTTGGAACATGTTGTGACATTAAATGTGTTATTGTATCTATTACTTCTTTACCGAGGTTTAGAGAGCCTTTCATGTTAACTTTTACTGCATTTGAGGACCATGATATAGCTGGAAGAAATTAAAAACTATCTTTAAAAAATGTTAGTTTTATACTTTAAAGTAAGTAAAAAGTACCAATATAAAATTAATTTAAACCCTTGAACGAATTAACCACAGTCCAAGTTTAAACCTTTTTGACGAAAAAAAATATTAGCCCAGTCATTTTACGGAGTTTTGTTAGCCGGGGTAGAGAGTAATTACTAACTGGAACACTGTAACCGGAACCATTAAGTGACAAAAGGACTATCTTAAAGCATATTAAAAAAAAATTCGCTGCGCAACATAGAAATCAAAATTATGTGTCCCAGAAGGATTTTAAATTATTAATATTAATAACAATGCACTCATTCGACTAAGATTTAACAATATACAGATAACTATCATCAATCGATAAGATTTACCATCAGGTTTTTTAGAACGAGATAAGTAATAGTAAAATTTTGAAATTGGAACTGTTGATGACGTGATTTTTTTTAAATTTGGTACATTTCTAGGCTCAAATTGGCTCTTCAATATTATACTGAAAAAAAATGTCAATTACTAATTAGTCCCGGCTCAAACCGTAAAATGACTGGGCTATATGGTCGTAGAAGATTTTAAGATCTGAAAACTGAATTGAAAAATTAGCATTGCCAATATAGAGTTGCACATTTTCTTGTACCTACGTTATCTTGAATCTGAATCATGAACCGACGTCGACGACGCGCCGACCTGGTGAAGGCGACAGGAACCCGTCGGATGAGGGCTGCGCAGGATCGGTCGTTGTGGTGATCCTTGGGGAGGCCTAAATCCCGCAGTGGACTTCTATCGGCTGATATGATGATGATGAAGTATGCAAAACCTACCTAACTTATTATTATTTGCGTATGGCTTTATTTCCTCCAAAACGTACAAGAAACAAGATAATTACATTTTCCCTTCAACATAATAAATAATAACAAAACTACAAATATACCTATCTTATATATTTATTTATATAATTATTAAAAAATATACAGGGTCTTTTAATTGACATTCTTAATAATTATGCTGACACTTTTTAAGGGGATTATCAGACCATCAAACTGAACACAGCATCAGAGGTCGTGAGGCGGTCTGAAACAACTCTGACACCAGGGCTTTGCCCACACGGTAAGAAGAAGAACACAGCATATTAAGAAGAACCCGATAGGTATAGGTAAGTAAGTACTTATTAAATTAGTAGGTATTTATCTTACCTAAAACAACGAATAGAATCCTTAAACAAAACATTCTGCAAAAATATCGTTCACCTAATCTTGAAATTTATTGTTTTCAGTGTTATGTGTTTTGCTATAAAAGCGGGAATGAAATAAATTTAATTTCCTCTAGAGTTGTGGTGATTGCGGTGTATAAACTGATTTTATTTTAACAGCTGAAACTCGGTGAAAATTCGTTGAAAAAGTACCAAATTTTTTTACCCCCACACAAGAAACCTGCTATTTTTTCAGAGTTTTTTTTATTTTGCTATTGTAATATAAACCGGTCAAGTGCGAGACTGACTCGCGCGCGGATGGTTCTGTAACACCATACAAATATTACCAAAAAATGTTCTTATAGGATCACTTTGTTGTCCGTCTGTCAAGACCCCCTTTCTCAGGCATTCCTGAGAAAAAGGATGATATATAAGGTCTAACAAAATTAGGTGAAACTATTTTAAGGCGGTGATCAGACCATCAAACTGAACAACTTTCTCTATGGGACCGATATTGAAATCGCGAAAAAAAAATCAGCTGTTCCATACAAACCTACTCGACCAAATGTATGGGACAGCTGATTTTTTTTTCGCGATTTCAATATTGGTCCCATAGAGAAAGTTGTTCAGTTTGATGGTCTGATCATCCCCTTAAAATAGTTTCACCTAATTTTGTTAGACCTTATATAAACTATGTTATAGAACGAAAGTAAATAGCTCTGAAAATTACTACGAATAAGAATAACTATAGAAGAATAACTCTAAACAAAATCAACATAATTTTAGGCACCTATTGAAAAATGATTTTTTGGTGCCATTTTTTCAGCTTGATTTACCTACATTTCTATTACATTCTTATTCGTGGGAAAATTATCATGCTCAAAACGGGCTCCGAGAGGAACCTTGGTACCTACCGTACCTACACAGTTATAGCTGTGAGCGCTTGGATGGAGAAGGCCGAAGAATTAGTTTTTTGACGCGCCCTGGGAGAAGGCCTATATACGTTCAGCATTGGGCATTGGGTAGATGTATGAAATTAATCAAATACTAACTATAAGAAAGACTATTATTACTCGATACAGTAACGACACTCCCTTCCTCCCACCAACTTTTTACCTCACCCCCTCTATCGCCCTCCAGTTACCCGGCAGTTACCTAAGAAGAAGAGTTAAGGTTCAATTTCTTTGGTTTCGCATGTGCTGACGTCATCTTGTCAATTTCAATTTTTTGTATGCAGCGTCCGGGCTGTGACTAAGGACTACCATCTACAGCTTCTTGGAGGTTTCGACAA
This sequence comes from Agonopterix arenella, assembly GCA_927399405.1. Classification (NCBI taxonomy): domain Eukaryota; kingdom Metazoa; phylum Arthropoda; class Insecta; order Lepidoptera; family Depressariidae; genus Agonopterix; species Agonopterix arenella. The sequence goes on from OV656692.1 coordinate 3,116,868, forward strand.
TTTAAGCTTTGTCAACGCGTTAAAAAATAAGGACATGTACAAATCGCTACTTGCAAATCAAACCACAACGACCGGTCCTTCGCTACCTTCATTCGACAGGTCGTCGGTCCACCTTGTGGGTCCTACCTGGCAAACATATATAAACAAAATACTTTTGGCACAGACGCATATCTACCCACAGCAAATATGAACGCACGCACACACACACACACACACACACACACACACACACACACACACACACACACACACACACACACACACACACACACGCGCGCGCACCCCAACACTCCCCCACATGTATACATACACGCACACACGCGCTCACACTGACACGTTTCTTATTATAGTAGTTTGTAAATTCTAGTATATTCCTTAGACATAAATAAAATAATAGATATGGAAGAGCGGATCCTTCTGGCACAGGTATTTTTCGGATACTTACCAGAAGAACCCAATCACTGATATGTTTATGTAACAAAGTTTAAGAAATATACATTTTTCATTTTCATTTTCATACCTACCAACTCTCCCTGCGCCTTCCGGTACGCGATCGCCACTGGAGTGGACAACAACTCTTCGGTCACCCCATCAGCCATCTGCACTGCGAGCAATGTCCCCCATCCATTAGTCTAACTATTGATAAGTTTGACTACCTATCGATAGTTGACCTTGATAAATAGTAACAAAATCGATATCGATAGATAGATATATTGCATCTCAATACCTACTATCAACATAATCATTGAATTAGGTACAATCAGGATTCAGGAAGCTGGCAAGGAAGGTAGTAGGTACCTACCTTTGATAAGGTAGGTACCTACCAGGAAGCTGGCATAGGTATTTATGATTCTAAAATCCTTGGTACCTATATAAGGTCTAACAAAACTAGCTGAAACTATTTTAAGGAGATGATCAGACCATCAAACTGAACTACTTTCTCTATGGGACCAATATCGAAATCGAGAAAAAAAAAATCAGCTGTCCCATACATTTCGGTTAAGTTATGTTTGCAGGTTTGCATGGGACAGCAGTGTTTTTTTTTCGCGATTTCGATGTTGGTCCCATAGACAAAGTTGTTCTGTTTGATGGTCTGGTCCCCTAAAAAATGTCCCCTTATTTGTCACTTTCTCATTTCGTGTATTTTACTTTTTAATTTTCTAAAATATAATAATAAACAGTACCTAAGTTATTTGTCATCTGAGGTCAATGTTTCTCTTTCATTGGGTGAAACGTTCTGTTTTTTTTCCTTTTGTGACTGTAAATTACGCATGTTGTGTTCACTTTTAAGTGGTTATGCATTTAGCTTAAGACGTAGTTAAGTATCACAATGATTGTATGAGTGTAATAACTGTAAGTGAATCAAATAAATAAATAAATAAAATAAAATAAATAAAAAAGTTTCAGCAAATTTTTTTAGACCTTATATACTATCGATAGCACTATCGATTCGATCTCGCAGGGAATCGCTATAGCCCTCTCCATTGCCTTCTAGTGACTTTAGCCTTTATTCTGTTTAATAATATTTTGTTACAGGTACTTAAGTACTACCACCTTTTATAATGTTAAAGTGGCAATTTAACACATCCATTTTGTGTAATGAAAAACTGTGGATAGCTGTTATTGGCCTCTATTTATAAAAACATTATAAGTTACCTACTTACTAATATAAAATGTTGTTGTCCCAAGTACCTTACCTACCTCATGGCCGATTTACACATCCATAAGTAAGTAAGTAAAAACTACGTGTGAACGCTGGGCGGCAAGTAAGTAAGTAAGTAAATAAGTAGCGACTTGCCGCAGGATAGGAACCAGTTCTATTTTTTGGACAGGACAGTAGCGCGTAACCCCTCCCGCTTCGTCTCCCGCTCCCCGCCAACTTATCTTGCCGCCGTGTGGACGGCACAAGTAAGTAAGTTCATAAGTTGACACACAACAAAACAGTCGCAAGGATCTGACAAAGTATTAAACATACTTACCGATAAGCCTAATTCACCGTTTGGACGTTGCTGTCTACTTCTCGATTAAGTAAGCAAGGAAGTGGTAAGTTGGACTTACTTATTTACTTACTTACTTATGGCCAATTTACACATCCGTAAGTAAGTAAGTAAGTAAAAACTACGTGTGGACGCTGGGCGGCAAGTAAGTAAGTAAGTAGCGACTTACCGCAGAGTAGGAACCATGGATGTGTAAATCGACCTTTATGGATGTGTAAATCGACCTTTATGGATGTGTAAATCGACCTTTATGGATGTGTAAATCGTCCTTAAGGTCGAACCTTGTCAGAACCTTGCGACGACGGACGCGAGACACGTCCTGCCAACACTTACTTACTTGTGCCGTCCACACGGCGGCAAGATAAGTTAACTGGGAGCGGGAGACGAAGCGGGAGGGGTTACGCGCTACTGTCCTGTCCAAAAAATAGAACTGGTTCCTATCCTGCGGAAGTCGCTACTTACCTACTTACTTACTTACTTGCCGCCCTGCGGCAGCCCAGCTTTTACTTACTTACTTACTTAAGTACTTATGGATATATAAATAGGCCATCAGTTTAAAATAAGAATGCGCATGACCTCACTCGCAAATATGACTTCACTCAATCACACGAACTTCACTCGAGTCATTCAAATCAAATGATTAGACTCTGATATTCGGGTCCGGAGTCCGGGCCCGTTCTCCACCCATAGAGATAGGAAGTACTACGCTCCACCTAGGTTCTCCACCTGGACCTGGGTGACAACCATGTGACAACCGAGCCGAGTGAAGTTATCCAACGGCCCTTCAAGGCCATGCACATTGTTATTAGTTATTACCATAAACTTAATATTATTACGATAGTATAATTATTAAGTTTATGGTTATTACTGATAGTAAAATTTAAGGGGAATAGGTATCATGCTATTTCAATGAATGAAAATATTCTTAATTAGATAATTGTTTTTTTGTTTGTTTGTTAGTTTCAATCTATTTATTTAATAAATAAATAAATAAAATAAAATAAAATCAGTTTATTTCAGACAATGTCCATAGTCCATTAGTAGATACATTCATGACTTAAAAACTATGTTAGTTAGGTACACATCATTCAACATAATCATACACAATTCAATTACAACAACAAAATAAAATAATAAAATAAATTCATGAAACAGTAATAATTAATACAATTCAATTCAATTCAAATATCTATGAGTTTCTGGGACACCGGGCACACATACGTGTGCTCGTACCCAGTGTCGCAGAATAGGACAGTCCGGCTTTTCGCTAATAACGTTCAGGATGGTGTTGGCGCTGCCCCGCACTCTGTGCTGCATTCAGAACCTACGCCCCAGGTGCACCCCGAGTGCAACTTTTCGCACTAACGCCGTTCCGAGCCTCGGTGAAAAACGCTCTTTGCAACTCGAATGTCACAACTCAACCGTTCCGAACCTCTGACGGGTTGCAACTTTTAACCATCAAATTCGATGGTTAAAAAACACTCTGACGTTTTAATTATCTGTGGTTACTTGACTTTTCGCGCGTTTTGAATAAAAGTTTGTTTTTCAAACTATTTTTATTCACTTTTTGATGTGCTTTTTTTATTGTATTTGGAAATGATGGAAGCCCTGGAAGCCCATATTACTTTAAATGTCAAAATTTGAGGTTATGAAACAACCGTGATCGTTCCGTAACTCATAGCGAGTTAAAAATTGGCGCGGTCGTTCCGTACCTTAGAGCGAGTTGAAAAACAACCGCACCTAAAGGTCGTGAACGCACCCCTGCGCATGAGTGAGGCGACGCGGCACCGCATCACCGTGGCAACCCGTCTGTGTGTCTATGTGCGCGAACATCGCTGACGCACTGCAGTAGCGTTGGAGCCCCAACAACACTCTGAACGCATTATTGTATTGTACTCGGAGAGAGTTGAAGGCCCGCTGCGTATAGCAGACCCACAGACTGCACGTGTTTGGCAAAAGGCTTTGAAAAGAGTCAGCTTTACCTCCATGCCACATCGTGCAAATCTGCGTGCCAACATATTACAGCGGACCGCCATCGCCCTCTTCTCTCTTTCAATGTCCCTGTCATCCTTCAAATCCTCTGTAACCACATGTCCGAGATATTTGAACTCCTTAACCCTACCATGAGCAACGCCATTAAGTAGCACAGGGCTGCGTTCAGAACCAAAGAGAATATAATGAGGGATTTTCCAGAAGAAAAAAAAAGTTTGTTCCTAATTTGTCAATAGATGGCGTTGACCAGAGAGGGGTCCAATAGGTATGAGCAAATATATTAATTAATGTTAATAATAAAAATACACAGTACAAGTTATTACCAATCTGGGTGTTATTGACGACCCGGTCGGTGTAATGATTGCCACGCCGGACTGTCAAACCAGGGTCCTGGGTTCGAGTCCCGGTTCGGTCATGGATGTTATATGTTTGTGCCGTTGTTGAATGGTTCCCATAACAAAAAGTCTAAGGCTTACTTGGGATCATTACAAAGTATGTGCCTGTGAGCGTTATTTATTATTCATTTATTGTCTGTCAAAAACGAAAAAAGTATCAGACTTGGCTGTATGGGCTTCGTATCCATTTTGAATATACGAAAAATACTTTAATTGGTCACTTCACTTTTCAATGTAAATAATATTGAAATTGCTTAGCTAATAAAGAGCGAAATTTTTCGTCTACGGCTTTGCTTTTCATTCACGGAATCTGACGTACGATTTAAATATTTCCGGTTTATTTTTATTGAAATTCTCAGTTTCTGTTAGGTTTTTGTAGTTTGTTATTGTTTCTCGTTTATTATTCGTATATTCAAAACGGATACGTAGCCCATACAGCCACGTCCGATACTCGATTTGTTGTTGACGGACAATAACACCGAGATTGCTAAATTATAAACCAACAACAATAAGAAAGGGTTTGTACTGTGTATTTTTACTATTAATATTAATTAATATAATACATACCTATTGGACCCCTCTCTGATCAACGCCGTCTATCGAGAAATTAGGAACTAACTTTTTTATTTTTTTTGCTTTTGGAAAATCCCTCATTCAGAACCTACTTTTCGCTTCAACGCCATTCCGAGGCTCGGTGAAAAACGCTCTTTGCAACTCGCTTGTCACAACTCAATCGTTCCGAACCTCTGACGGGTTGCAACTTTTAACCATCAAATTCGATGGTTAAAAAACACTCTGACGTTTTAATTATCTGTGGTTACTTGACTTTTCGCGCGTTTTGAATAAAAGTTTGTTTTTCAAACTATTTTTATTCACTTTTTGAATTGCTAACATGGAAAATGAGTTTTTTTATTGCATTTGGAAATGATGGAAGCCCTGGAAGCCCATATTACTTTAAATGTCAAAATTTGAGGTTATAAAACAATCGTGATCGTTCCGTACCTCATAGCGAGTTAAAAATTGGCGCGGTCGTTCCGTACCTTAGAGCGAGTTGAAAAACAACCGCACCTAAAGGTCGTGAACGCACCCCAGGTGCCATACTTTCCAGCTTTTAACTCATTACAATTTTAGAGAATTCAGAAAAGATTAATATTTTAAATTTATCGAATCTAGCATCACTGCACAAAATGGAACAGATTTTGCATAAAGCGGATCGCATTTTTAATTCATAGACAAAAGAGGACACTGCACAGGAAACCCACTGGCTGGCAAACAAAAAATTATAGTCAGCGCCAAAGAGGTCATCGCCATCGCGCTACACGTTAGTTGTGTATAAGAGCGTGTCTCCTGCCAGCTACAAAAAAAAACAAAACTGCATCACTTTTCGTTTGCCGTTCGTTTTAAAACAAAATTGTATACAGCAACGCCATTTTTTTTCATGTTTTTGTGTCACGTTTGCTGAAAAACATGAGCAGGAGTCCCGGCTTAACATAAACTTGTATGTTTTATAAGCCTGATTAAAATTTAATGAGGGATTTTCCAAAAGCAAAAAAAATAAAAAAGTTAGTTCTTAATTTCTCGATAGATGGCGTTGACCAGAGAGGGGTCCAATAGGTATGAGCAGATATATTAATTAATATGAATAGTAAAAATACACAATACAAATCCTTTCTTATTGTTGTTGGTTTATTATTTAGCAATCTCGGTGTTATTAACAACTAATCGAGTATCGGACGTGGCTGTATGGGCTACGTATCCGTTTTGAATATACGAACAATAAACGAGAAACAATAACAAACTACAATAACCTAACAGAAACTGAGAATTTCAATAAAAATAAACCGGAAATATTTAAATCGTACGTCAGATTCCGTGAATGAAAAGCAACGCCATAGACGAAAAATTTCGCTCTTTATTAGCAAAGCAATTTCAATATTCTTTATATTAAAAAGTGAAATGATCAATTTATATATTGTTCGTATATTTAAAATGGATACGAAGCCCATAGAGCCAAGTCTGATACTTTATTCGTTTTTGACAGAAAATAAATAAACAATAAATAACGCTCACAGGCACATACTTTGTAATGATCCCAAGTAAGCCTTAGGCTTTTTGTTATGGGAACCATTCAACAATGGCACAAACATATAACATCCATGACCGAACCGGGACTCGAACCCACGACCCTGGTTCGACAGTCCGGCGTGGCAACCATTACACCAACCGGGTCGTCAATAACACCCAGATTGTTAATAACTTGTACTGTGTATTTTTATTATTAATATTTTAATTCATATATTTACTCATACCTATTGGACCCCTCTCTGGTCAACGCCATCTATTGAGAAATTAGGAACTAACTTTTTTTTTCTTCTGGAAAAATCCCTCATTTAAGTAGAATGTGTTGGGTGTGTTTTTTATTTATTATTTTCCTAATTTTGAAAAGAAAAACCAAATTGGCGACGTGCTCAAAAAGGGCCAAGTCAGATCTACCCGAAACCGACGAGCATGCATGAAAGGACTTATGAATGTGGAGGACGCTAGAGAGGTATGTCAGGATCGTAGCAGGTGGCGTTCCGTTGTCTCTGCTTACCCCAGTGGGAGACAGGCGTGAGAATATGTATGTATGTATGAAAAGAGGTAATGCGGGCGGTGTTTAGTCATTACAAAACAAATGTATTCTCCTGTTGTCGTAGTCTCCCTGGATAATTACACTACTAGATCAAATATTTTTTTTTACATACAATCTAGGTATGCTACCTTTATCATGTCCCTATGTTCTAAATGAATACTTTAAGAACTAGGAACCTTCTCAAAAGTCACAAATTTCCAAATTATAGCGCCATTTTCAGACATCCAAATACAAAGTAAACAAAAAAAAAAATACAAATAGTCAAGCTCTTACTCATGTTATTCCTGAAAAAATATTAAAATCAGTCTAATTTTAGAGGAGGAAACACGGGAACACAAAATTTCGTCGAGCCGCTGCTCTCAATCGAATGTGTTTTTATTTCTAAACAATTAAACAACATTTTCCAAAAAACAAGAATGTCACATTGTAGTCTCTGGATCTGTCCAGATGGGCTTTCAATTTATCGAAATATAACAGATTATTATGTATTACGTTCGTAGTTATTATCGTTAAAACCGCTAAAAGTGGCCACTTTTGGCGGTTTTAGTGATAATAACTACAAACATTATAAAAACAAATCCGTAGTGATCCTATGAATTGAAAATCAGCAATGACTACAATGTGACATTCTTGTTTTTTGTGAATGCTGCTTAATTGAGAAATAATAAAAAACATTCGATTGAGGGCAGGACAAAAGGCATTTATTAAAACTATTCAAACATTAGAAATGCTTGGAAAACAAACACATAGAATTTTAGTTTGATTTCGATTTCGGAAACAAAACGCAGATGGCGCTGCGCTAGATAATGGTAAAATTGTTTACCTTTACTGTCTTCGTCTTTATTGTCTCTGGCGGACGTTAGATGTCAGATTGACGTTACTTGTCAAGTCTTTTTATTTCGGCCATTTTTGCCGAAAGTTTGGTGTTCGGTATAGGTCGCGAATCTCTTCGTGGCCTTTAGATCACTGATTTAAAAACTATTCAAGATGGTGCAGAAGAAGGTAAAGACTATGTGCGTTTGGTTAATTATTATATTTTTGAGTTAAAAAGTGCATAAAATGTGAACTTTGCGGTACATGTTTGGTGGATCATCAATGCATCGAATGTTGTTTTCTCTGAGTGATTGTTGTTAAATTCACCTGTTTGTATTTACTAGCAGGCAATATTCAGTCCGAAACTTAGCATTCCGTAACGATAGTTCCTAAAAAAGCATATAAAACAAATTACAAAAACATTTACAACATAACCTCAACAAATGCCATGATGTTAAATTTTCAATGACGTTTTTTTGATTACCACGTAATTATCACCAAGATCTCTGATGTTGCTGCCTTAGAAAATCAATAGCGCGTGTTAGAGAAGATTTCTCATATAATTGATTAATTTCACAGCCTAAGAAGAAGGTAGGAAAGAAGGTAGCGGCCGCGCCTCTGGTCGTCAAGAAAGTCGAGCCGAAGAAGATCGTCAACCCTCTCTTCGAGAAGAGGACGAAGAATTTTGCTATTGGTGAGTCTTTCTTCACTTCTACAAGATGTCCTCAGTATCAAATTAGTCTCGTACAAAGCTAAAACTTATGATAAATCACTACTTAGTAACGTGAAAGAATTTATGTTAATTTTACAACTTATGTTGTAAAGGAATCTATAAAAATCTTGGCAGTAAATCAATGATATTCTATACACAAGCATCTGCACGCTTAAACGGGACACCAAACTGTGTGCTTGAAATCAGAAAATTGATTGTTTTACATTACTTCTTAGTGACTGGCATTTGTAAGGACTAGGATGTCAGCGGCAATGTATGACAGTGCAACTCAAGCATACTAAGGTGATCCAGACATGTGCCATTTTTGGGTTTTGTTATTGTATGATGTGGTGAGTCTATGTGTATAGAATGTCATTGCTGTAGATAATACTCAATGTGTTTCATTATAAGGTTAATGTTAGCGGCATTAGCGCTATGAATTTTGAATTGATTTCACTTGCTATTAATACTGCTATTTAAGCACTTGATTCTAGATAAGATAAGAATGACAAATATGAACTGACTCAGGTCACTGAGTAGATATCCTAAAGAGAAAAAGTTTCATACAAGCTCGGGGAATGGTACATCGCTACATGCACTACAATATTTGTACGTTCACATTGAAGATGATGAGACTGAGCGGCAAAAATACTGCTGCTCACTCGTCATCTCTCATTGCTGCATATGCTGTTTCTCTTTAGGATATCTACTCAATGCTTGGGTACTTAAGTTGTAACCTCAAAAAGTGTTACCCTTTTAAACATGTGCAGATGAGGGATGGGATTATACCAAAAGGAAAAGGCATAAAAAATGTTTTAGTATTTATTAGCCTACTTCGTCCCACTGGTGGGCACATGCCTCTCTTGCTCTTCCACTGTCCTGTTTTGAGCAACCTAGTATGTATTGGAAATTAGATAATTTGTTGTAGAAATCACTGACATAGATAGGCCCTTTCATAGAAGCAACATATTCCACTTGAATACGATTCCCGAACCGCATTGATGTTCCCGAGTTCATTTCATCACTAGGGCAATGACATACCGCTATGTGTCATTTTGTGTTATTTGTTTGTTTGAACATGCTTGTCTATTGCTAGAGTTTATGTCAGTGGTTGAAATAAATGTTTATTGTTTTGGTCGGGCCATCTCTGTCAGCACCATTTGCGCCTAAATTAAAAAGAAACAATGCTAATGCTTTCTCAATCGAATTGGACTATAAAATGATGCAAAACTTAAATCTGAACCACCATGTGGCATCCAAATATACGAGCTTTTTAACACTGATTAAGTCCAATCACCATCCTCCGTTACCGAAAAAACATAAAATTTACCCAATTAACCAGTAAATTTATCCTAGGCCAGGATATCCAGCCAACTCGTGACTTGTCGCGGTTTGTCAGATGGCCAAAATACATCCGCATCCAGCGGCAGAAGGCCGTGCTCCAGCGCAGGCTGAAGGTTCCTCCTCCAATCAACCAGTTCACCCAGACACTGGACAAGACTACAGGTACGTTGCGTATGATTACAGTTTTTTGTATCTCATTTTAGGACGTGTTCTGGCTTCCTGTGGGTGTCGTTCGAGGAGACAATGGGATAAGGGTTTCTTGTGCATTTTTGACACCCGGGTGGTGTAATGGTTAACACACTGGTCTGCCAAACCAGGATCCTAGGTTCAAATCCCGATTCAGTTATGGATGTTATATGTTTGTGTCGTTGTTGTAGTATGAAAAAACCTAGTAGCTTACGTTTGACTTTCACATACATAGTAATGACTATGTACGTGCCTGTCATTATCATCATCATCAGCCTATATACGTCCAACTGCAGGGCACAGGCCTACCCCGGAGAGGGTGTATGTGCATTAGTCCACCACTCATGCCCAATGCGTATTGTTAGACTTCACATACACATCAGAATTTCTTCTTCAGTGTATGCAGGTTTCCTCACAATGTTTTCCTTCACCGTTTGAGAGCAGTCGGTATTATACAATATGTAAGTTAGAAAAACTCATTGGTACATGACATGTTGTCCGTGCGGGTTCAAACCCCCACAATTGAGTGTCCATACTTCTCCGTCATTTAATGTTTTTGTGAGTGAAAGGCTAGACATCATAAACATAAATTAACATGAATGTTGCTGATGACCCTGCTCACGGGTCCACAATGACCATGATCCGTCTGGCAGGTCCTTAGCACTTATGAAGAATTTCATGTTTTGAGACTAGCAGCAAATGTGTGTATTATACCTATTATGGTTCAAAGAAGGATGGATAACATAGGCTTAGTAAGAAGAACCCTAAAAATCTAATTCAGGTATCAAAATGATGAACTCCAAATGCAACTATGAATCACTATGATTATCATAAAAATATACGAGCTTTTTAACTCTGATTACTACTTTTTATTACTACTAATTTCGGCAAAATAATGAGTATAACTTAACATGAAGAAACATTTGTATTCCAGCCAAGGGACTGTTCAAAATCTTGGAGAAATACAGGCCAGAGACTGAAGCAGTCAGGAAAGACAGACTAAAGAAGGCTGCTGAAGCCAAGGTATGCTATTTATATTTGAGTTATTGATATGAGAGTTTTTGGCCTAAAAGTCCATCTACAATAGTAATTGTCATGTCACAAAAAGTGTGCAACTTAGGACAAATCTCTGCTATTGAATCATTGATTTGAACTAATTGAATTTAGGTTATCTTACCCTAAATATCTAACTGAAAGTTTGGTCTTGTAGGATTTTGCCCTTAAAATTTGCACTGGGAATTAATTGAATCAGGCGTTACTTTGCGGAAATCCATGACTAATATGTAGATGACACGATTGTATCAAGACCTCTGCTTCTAAGTACCTAGTAGACAAAGTTGTATTACGTTATGCAACAAAACCTGCCCACCAAATAATTTCTTCTCTACACGTGTTTCGCTCCACCAAGGAGCATCCTCAGGAGTTAGACTGATGAACGTTCGAAACAGAGTTGTTATTAAGAATTTTATAATCAAACGCCCGAGGTCAGTCACAACAAACGGCCATTACACACTTTCACCACCCGACAGGTGCGGGGCACTGTCAAACGGGTATAAATAGGCGACAGACGGCGCGCACAGGTCACTCGGTGTCGGACGCTCGGTGGAGTAACAACTCTGTTTCGAACGTTCGTCGGTCTAACTCCTGAGGATGCTCCTTGGTGGAGCAAAACACGTGTAGAGTAGAAATTATTTGGTGGGCAGGTTGTGTTGCATAACGTAATACAACTTTGTCTACTAGGTACTTAGAAGCAGAGGTCTTGATACAATCGTGTCATCTACATATTTGCACTGGGATTAAGACTATAGGTGACAATTGTATTATTTATTTACTCAAGTACATTAGTTGAGTTTGTTTTCAACTAACCATTGTTGATGGCCGACAGAGTAGCCGACATAGAGCAAATAATTGCTAAAGTAGCCCATTGCTCGCAGAACCGATAGCCGATGGGGCCAATGAATATTAGGGTGATGACCGCGGACTGGAAAGCGCAGTGTAGGATCACTACAAGGTGGACCGACGTCACAATATAAGAAAGAGTTTCTAGTACTACATTCAGTATGGACAAGACAATCCCTGCCTCCCACCAACTTTTAACCTCACCCCCCTCTGGTTGAATTGTGGTTACTCTTAAGCAAATACGTGTTCCTGTCTCGCTTGCACTCACTGAGTATCGCACATGCTTAACTCTTAAATTTTTCCTATTTATATGAAAATACAGCTATCAGCTGACAGTGTCCCAAGTGAAGGCAGACCTGTCTTTGTAGCGGTCCTTCCAGTAGTGGACGATCAACCAAGATAATGATTGTAGATGGACTTTCCTGTATATGATGCATAAAAAAACATTCAGAATGCCATGAAGACCTCTAACCACCAAGATCTCTGACAACATCCTCTCACGCACACCCAAACTACATCTTTAAGAATTTTCTAACGCTCTCAACCTTCGCAGGTCGCCAAGAAAGACGAGCCTCCACCAAAGAGGCCCCTGACCATCCGCTCTGGTACCAACACGGTCACAAAGCTCGTGGAGAAGAAGAAGGCGCAGCTTGTCGTCATTGCTCACGATGTTGACCCTATTGAGGTGAGAACTATTTTGAATTTGTCACCCTCGTTTGGGTTTTTAGGGTTCCATGCCCAAAGGGTGAAAATGAGAAAAGCCTGCGTTGTCCGCCCGTCTGTCCTAACTATTTAGGGCTATAATTTTTGAACCTTAATAACAGGTGAAATTTTCACAGAATTTCCGTAATTACGGCGGTTAACTAAAACCGCCGTAATTACGGAAATTCAATATTCAACCAATAATAAAAATGTTAAAAGCTTTATTTTATTCTCGCTCTATCGTAAAAACGGTAATACATACAAGCGTCATACTTGGTGTGATCCCGGAGATTTTTTAAAAGTTGATGGTATGGAACCCTCGGTGCGCGAGTAGCTCAACTCGCTCTTGACCGGTTTTATTTATTTTATTTCCGAAACCGATGATGATGATAGGATGTTTATGCGTGATTGAGCCACAAAAGTCCAAAGCAAACATACGTATTTATAATATTTGATGGTGATGCGCCTTTCGCCTACAAATTTTGTTTTGTGCCTCAGGCCTTGCTCAAGATGTTTGCTGGGTCATTATACTTAGTTTGTTGGATTTTCAAAAACTACTTTTGTACAATATTCTAAAATAGTTACAACTACAAGTATTTATTAAATAAAAGAGGTTGCTTATAACCCATACTAAAGAAAGCTAGCAACTCAGTCATGAGGCAGTTCGAGTCCTGGCTAAGTGCTATGGAATTTTTGTATAGTTGTTTTTGTCATTATCTCTAGGCGGGGAAGAATACCTGCTTACCCGAGAATGAAAAGAAAATACCATAAGTTCGGCAGTATGTGTAAAAATATAGGTGAGCTTGGGGCGAACATAATAGACCAGCAATAATGATCCCAATACGAACCTTGCTTGCAATAGCCCACTCAAAAACACAACTGATTGGTCGCCTAATCTTGCAATGATGTTAGAATTTCTTCACCTGAGGCTTGTGAATATTCACAATGAATAACATTCACCTGCTGCATGAAGCATCTTGACTCTGAGCTCCGTACACAACTGTCTACCTCGCCATTGCAAACCCTATCGCATACTGAGCATTATAAATGTTTTATTTCAGCTTGTACTCTTCCTGCCCGCCCTCTGCCGTAAGATGGGAGTGCCTTACTGCATTGTTAAGGGCAGGTCCCGTCTCGGAGCCCTCGTCCACCGCAAGACTTGCACTTGCTTAGCGCTCACACATGTAAGTTTATTTTTATTTTTATAGGTACCAGATGAAGGGACTTGGCTTAAATTAACTATAAGTACATTAAATACATTTTGTTTTAGTAGTCTGTCAATTGCCACTGAAAGAGCAGCCGGCCGGCAGCGCGTGTCGTTTTTACCTAGTATATTGCACTTTATTTATTCTGAGATGAAAGATAAAAAGTCGGTTTAGGAGATAGAACGGGTAGCCAAGCCGGGCCGCGGCGGTTGAACCTTCAATTGGCGATAAAGTTCAATATCAAATTAAAGATTAAAAAATTTGTCTCGGGCGGGACTTGAACCCGCAGTCTTCCAAACTGGGGAACTACGTTGAAAATTTTGTTCTCTGGGTAGTGGGCTCGGTGGCGAAATTGGATAACGCAGTTGGTTTGGAAGAGTGCGGGTTCAAGTCCCGCCCGAGACAAATTTTTCTATCTTTAATTTGATTCGAAATAGCACAACATGGCTGTAACATGTTTAAAATCAATAATATTTGAAAGTTCAATATATTAGATGAAACGCTTTGTGCTGCCGGCCGCTGTTCTTTCAGTGGGAATTGATCTAAAAGTTTGATTGAACAAAAAGAATAACAGATACAGTTTAGAAGTGATACTTCGCGCGATGTTGGTAATACAAACACGAGACGGTCGGCGTATCAGTAAGCGTATCTTAATCTTGAACTAATTTGAATTTTGAAGACATTCTTTCTGTTTGTTCGAGCATCACGCAAAAACGACTGAACCGATTTTGATGAACCTTTTTTGTTTGAAAGCTTGAGGTTTGATTGATTTGACTTAAAATCTGGTATATAATTTGTGCAGACGAAGTCTCGGGTAAAAGCTCGTAAGCTATAAATTCACATTTGTTTTAATTTCTCTTCTGATATTTATAAGATTGTCAATTTGCGCCATGTCCATTTATCTTGGTGTTTTAATCCCTATAGTATTTTTAAGTATAGGAAGCATATGATGATGATTTATTTGCTATCTAAATGCCATGATGACAAACCTTCTACCACCAATAGAATAATCTGAATATGCTTTCCTAAACCGATTAAAGACATCTTTGGTGCGTTAGTCCACAATGCATGCCCAATGCCGATTGAGAGCCTCATCTGCCAGCATCGCATCGCAATTTTCCGTCGCTCCATCCTTTTCTGACACTCAGGACTGACATTTGATAGAACAAATAACGCGATCGCACGCGGCAGCACCGACAGTGCTGCGACCTTTCTCGCTCTAGCAAATGACGTTCCTGAGAGACAGAAAAGGATAGAGCGTGAAAAATGCGATGCGGTGCTGCGAGATGAGGCTCAACCCTAATGGACTACACATACGGACTACGGATCATCGGATGTTTACATTCACTGTTTGAGATCTGTGTCGGTATAAAAAAACTCATTAGTAAACACGGCGACACATCGAAACTAACATAAGCTGAAATAAACTAAAATAAGCTGGCTAAGAATAGGACCATCCCATTTCCTCCCGTGGGTGTCGTAAAAGGCGACTAAGGGATCTACCGGATACCGGATCGGCAGCAGCATTCTCTGAGTACACACATTCAATCCAACTGCGATCGCCAACCCGCCTGCCAAGCGTGGCGATTATGGCAAATCCCCCCATTTTGGGGGAGGCTTATGTCCAGCAGTGGACGTCTGTCGGCTGATATGATGATGATGATGAAGCTGGCTTCGCGTAGCGTAGATTGAATAACGTATAACGTGCCGATGCCAGCTTATGTTGGTTTTGTATAGCTTGATGTGTCGCCGTGTGTACGTAGAATGTTTTCGTTGCGGATTGGAACCGGGGCCCTCATTGAGTATTCATATCTCTCGCTTTATACTGCCATGCATAAACTAAAAGCGAAACAAACCCACAGGTGGAGGCCGGCGACCGCGCCGCGTTCACCAAGGTCGTGGAGGCCATCAAGACTAACTTCAACGAGCGCTACGAGGAGCTGAGGAGGCACTGGGGCGGCGGAGTGCTCGGCAACAAGTCTAACGCGCGCATCGCCAAGCTCGAGAAGGCCAAGGCTAGGGAGATCGCGCAGAAGCAGGGCTGAGCCCAATAAACTGTAATTACTAAAACTGACGTGTTTTATTTGTTTTTTGGGTTCTGTACCCAAAGGGTGAATTCACAGTAAAAGTGCACCCGCGAGCAGCTCGCACCCTTTTCCCTTTTTTCCGTTACAGTGACTACTCGTGCCGACTGCTCCTTGAACTTGCCGCGCGTGGCCTCGTGGCTGCTCGAAGATGCTCGCGGCGCCGTGCTGCCCGTCTATAGCTTCAAATCAATTTGATCTTTATTCACTTGTAGAAAGATTCAAAATGATAGGTATTGCACTTAAAATGCTCCTCCGGCCTATGCTCGCTGCTGCTTTTTCAGTGTGAATCTAAACTATTATAAAACTAGCAGGAAGTTTGTACTTTTTAGATATTAACAAAAAAAAAGTTACGATATGGTTTTTAGGTATCCCTGATTCCATATCACCAATTTTTGTCTGTCTGTTTGTTTGTTTATTTGAACGAGCATCACGCAAATACTACTGAACCGATTTTGATGAAACTTTTTTTGTTTAATAGCTTATTATCTGACTTAAAATCTGGTATATAATTTGTGCGGACAAAGTCGCGGGTTAACGCTCGTTGACCATAAAGTTATACCTTTGACCCAAAGTATGCCAACGGCAACTTTATTAGGTATTTTATTAAGCCTATGATGCCATACTAGCCTTACTTTGACTATTTATTATAAGGACTGGCCTTGCGGTAGAATTTCTCCTCTGCCACGGTATAAGAACATGTGCATTTACAATTCAATTTACTTTGGTACCTTACTAGAGTTTACCTAGCTTCATCCACACAAGTTATACCAGATTTTATGTCGGATCATAAGCTATCAAATAAATAAAGTTTCATCAAAATCTGTTCAGTAGTTTTCGCTGATACTCGATCAAACAAACTTCTTTTTTTTACAGTTTTATAATAGTACTAGCATTAACCCGCGACTTCGTCCGCACAAATTATATACCAGATTTTAAGTCCGATCATAAGCTATCAAACAAAGTTTCATCAAAATCAGTTCAGTAGTTTTTGCGTGCTGCTCGATCAAACAAACAAACAGACAAAAAATTCAGAAATCAGGGAATCTGAATCAGGGACACCTAAAAACCATATCGTAACTTTTTAATATTATGTTTATGTGTATTTTATGTTTGGTGTAAATAAAGTATATTTCATTCATTCAATGTACAGACACACTTTCTGTTACAGTTTTATAGTTTAGATAGATAGATTACTAAACGAGACAGCCTATAATTGCGAAACAATAACTACGAACTTATGACGTTTGGGGTTCAGACGAGAATACTTATGATTTTTAACATTCAAAATTAGAATCTAAAGTTATGGGAAAAAAATCCAAAGTTGCGGATTTCATGTTACCTCGCCCCCCGCAAAAAGTGGCAGAAATGTTTGTTAGTAGAATATCACGCGTAGAATGGCTACTTTGACCACTTATATAGGGATATAAGTAGTCAAAGTAGCCATACAATGGTAATGTGTCGGGCAGAGAAAATTGTTTTCTATGTAAATATTGTGGTACGGAACCCTCGGTGCACGATGGCGGGTTTTTTAAAGACCGGCAACATCAATAGGGGACCCGAGTAGTGTACGTACGAATTACTCGTACGTACACATACGTACGTACGTTACTCTGTATTCTTTGGTAGGTAAAGAGGCTTCCCATAGGTAAACGCTGGGCCGTGCCATATTTTGGTGGTTTTTGGAAGCTATCTTCTCGTTATTTGAAAGACCTATCTACAAATTAATGAAAAATAGCAATGATCTCAAAAAGATT
Organism: Agonopterix arenella; assembly: GCA_927399405.1. Taxonomy (NCBI): domain Eukaryota; kingdom Metazoa; phylum Arthropoda; class Insecta; order Lepidoptera; family Depressariidae; genus Agonopterix; species Agonopterix arenella. Next base: position 3,134,586 of record OV656692.1, read on the forward strand.
GGATAGCCAATTAAAACAAAAGAGGGAATACAAATGCTTTTCACCGTATTAGGTAGGTACAGTCAGCAATGAAAAGATACTACCCCAGACATAACCCACCCCTAGCCTTTCCATCCTACTCAACTAACTATAGACAAAACGCGTTTGTTCCACGAGCGGGCAACAACTTTAACATTCTATCTAAAGATTTTGACTTTGATATCTTCTGCACTAGCGTGGCGTCAGCGAGGAATGCGCTAAGTCGTAGATTTTTTAGCGAGTGAATTGGCTTCATAAGTGTTTATTGTTACGTTTAATGATGTTGCTTGGTAATTAGTCGATTGTTGTAACTTGAATACGTTCGTTATCTTTTTTTTATCCACTTTGTATTTTTAGTGTTAGCTCTGCTTTGTTTTTTTTTTTAATTATGTTTCTATCAGCGGAGACCTATAATTGGCTTTCTGTTAGCCATCCATATTTTGTATTGTGTCAACAGCTGTTGGTCTTCCCAAGAAAATAAAATATAATAAAATACTTTCGTATCGGAACTATAGGAACGTGGAACTAAAGTATATTACACATTTTCGTTGCTTACTGTACTAAATAGCTCCACCGTAGTACCTACATTTAGTTACAACTTCGAGAAAGAGATGAACCGTCAAATCCAACTCGGTTGGGCAGCGTTCGGGAAGCTACGTAGTATCTTCACGTCCCAAATACCGCAGTGTCTTAAAACGAAAGTCTTCGATCAGTGTGTGTTGCCAGTGATGACTTATGGACCAGAGACGTGGTTCACTCAAGGCATCATAAAACGGCTGAAAGTCACCCAAAGGGCAATGGAGAGGGCTATGCTCGGAGTTTCCCTGCGAGATCGAATCAGAAATAAAGAATCAAATTAAAGATTGAAAAATTTGTCTCGGGCGGGACTTGAACCCGCACTTTTCCAAACCGGGGAACTGCGTTATCCAATTTCGCCACCGAGCCCACTACCCAGAGAACGAAATTTTCAATCTGTTGCGTCTTAAGGGGACGTGAGTGCCATCTACTGGTAGTTATTACAAACTAACCAACCCGCAAGTCCAGCATTACAACTGGAATTCATACGATATAGATGACACACCCTGTTCTAATTTCAAATAATATTGATTTTTAAACATGTTACAGCCATGTTGTGCTATTTCGTTTGGTTAGTTTGTAATAACTAGATGGCACTCACGTCCCCTTAAGACGCAACAGATTGAAAATTTCGTTTTCTGGGTAGTGGGCTCGGTGGCGAAATTGGATAACGCAGTTCCCCGGTTTGGAAAAGTGCGGGTTCAAGCCCCGCCGGAGACAAATTTTTCAATCTTTAATTTGATTCGAAATAGCACAACATGGCTGTAACATGTTTAAAAATCAATAATATTTGAAAACAGAAATAAAGAGATCCGCAGAAGAACCAGAGTAACTGACATAGCCCAAAGAATTTCTAAATTAAAGTGGCAGTGGGCGGGGCACATTGCTCGCAGAACCGATGGCCGATGGGGCTGAAAAGTTGGATGAGGGCAGCGCAGGACCGGTCAGGACGTCCATCGGCTGAGATGATGATGGTAGTAGGCCCCTACTTCATGTCCTTTTCGATTGTGCTCGAACAAGATCTTCCTAGGTATCTAGGCACTGTTATTTTACTTATACAGGGTATATCTGTGACGGGGTGTAAATAATTTAATGTACCTAATGCCTACGTTAGAGATTTCAGTTTCTGATTAGTAAACTGAACAACTTTACTATGGGACCAACATTGAATTCGAGAAAATAATTCAGATGTTCTATAGAAAATGTCAATGGCGACTAATTAATAAAAGGTTGAGTTCTATTGCGTTTTCTATGGAACGACCAATGTTTTTTTTTTCACGATTTCAATGTTGGCTACATCGTAAAAGTTGTTCAGTTTGATGGTATGATGCACCCCCTAAACTATACAGAGTATTCCAAAACTCAAACGTCAAGCCGAAAACAGCAGATAGGATATAATAGTTAAGTAGGGGAAAGGTGTACTGAGATGATCCCCTTAAGGAAAACGGAAAAAGTGCTACTCCATTAAGGAGAAGGAGAACGGATCTATCGTTGACCATAAACAAATAATTATAGAACCTTACTGTTGCTGAGAATTACTGCGTCAAAAATCTCAAATTTACGCAAAAAATGTTTTTAGAACTGTTTTCGTATTTTTCGTTGAACAATTAATAAACTTGCCTATCTCCTGTTTTCGGCTTGACGTTTAGTTTTGGGACATCCTGTATACTTACAACTTAAATGCGTTAGGTACGCACGGCGACACATCAAGCTATACAAAACCAAAATAAGTTGGCCGCGCGTTGGTCGAGTAACGTATAACGTCGCGCGGCCCGTTTATGTTAGTTTTGTATGGCTTGATGTGTCGCCGTGTGTACATGTCACATTTTTATTTTTCACTTTATTTAAAGGGGCGGTGCTTCAGACCACCGAATTTAACAATTTTAACAGACTTTGAAATCGCTAAAAAAACAGCTGTTTCATTGTGGTCGAGCTATTGACATTTTCTATCGAAAAGCAGATTTTTTTTCGTGATTTCGATGTTGGCTCCATAATTAGTGAAAGTTGTTCAGTTTGATGGTTTGAAGCACCCTGTTCGATATGTAACTAAACCCTAAGGTCCATACCATAAGGTCTAACAAAATTAGCTGAAACTATTTGAAGGGTATGATCAGATCATCAAACTGAACAACTTTCTCTATGGGACCAATATCGAAATCGCGAAAAAAATATTAGCTGGTCCATACAAACCTACTCGACCTAAATGTAGGACACCTGATTTTTTTTTCGAAAAAAGTGGGGAGAAGTGTTGAAATTGGCGACTAAGTGAGTGAAAATTAAAAGCTAAGTATATTATTGTTCAGAGATAATAAAAATATATTCTGATCCAATGTTGGGCACAATTTTATTACAATTTGCACAGGGTAATTTACATTTTTTTTTTTTTTTATGTCTGATAGGTAAGCATTTGACCCCGATCTCACCTGATGTTAAGTGACGATGAGGCCGAAGATGTAGCATGCTTACCTAGAAATGTGCCTATTCACTCTCGCCTGGAAGAGGCCCAAGTTGTATTGCTCAGGGAACAGGTCCGCAGGCAGTACGTTCCACTCTTGATGAACAATGATGTGATTAAGTTTGATAATTGGTAATTTCTTTGGATATCGTAAAACCGAACACGTTTAGTAAAACGTGTTTACCAGGATATTTTAATTATTTCATTTTGCTGATGGATTCATTCGTGCTTTACATTTGTGATTAAATTTAGATCAATTTGTGATTACTATCTACTTATTAATTTAGGAGTTCAATTAGAATAAATTAGTGTATTTTCAGACTCAATATTAGAATTGTATGTATAGGGTAACGAAAAATAAAACAAGTTTATCCGATGTACATCTAGTGTGTTATTTCAGATCTCTTATATAAACAATTTCCCATCACAAGGTAAGTAGGTACCTAATTATTAATTTATGTAAGTGAATGTGTTAATAGTGGTACTTAAGGCTATGCTTTAAATTGTTGTGACTCTTAAGGCGACTCTTTAACAAACAACCCATTGTCGTGATGTCCCGAAAACGAGGTACCTAAGTAAGGTCCAAACTTGCACCATATTTTAGGTTAAGTTAGTTTTATTTTAACAACATTTTTATTTAGTTTTAATGTACCCACTTACTTACCTTTTTGTCTGTAAATATAAGGTAGGGTTATCTACAATATTGTATTAGGGATATGCAATCATTTTATAACGATTACCTATGTAGGTATCTATGTGTATTAAATTAATTTCAAGGGAATAGTTTTACGAAACAGAATTAACTACCCACTTTGGTTTAAATTGTACTTACCTTAATTGTACCTACTAGACAGGCATAATAAGTATTAATTACTTAGTAGGTAGGTACTTTAGCCCTTTAATCTCGCAAACGGCCTAAACGAACCTGTTAATTAATTCCATTCTAAATTATTCATAGTGATTAAACCTTAACATTTCAAAACTATAATTACATCATAACCTAACAAGCTCTGAAACTTTCGTAGAGTGGAAACCATAATTTTACGCAGCATTCCAGTCATTATGCAAACTTAATAAATTAACGCTAGCGTTATGGTTCCGTACACGTTCCCTGGTACCCTGTGACCAGTACGCACGCGCTGAAACTCCTCGAAAATGTAACAGGTACGAAACTACGTTCCGAGTACGTCCGCTCTCGCTCACTCAGTCGCGAAATACCGGGAGGAGCGCGCAAGCGTGTTTCTTTTCCCGCACATCAATGCCATTACATTTCTTAAAAGAAAAAAATAAAACCGCGAAATAAACCCGCCAATTATCAAGCTTAATTTCAAATATGGAATCTTCGCGTTCGATTTATGTTGAAAAAAATGCAAAATGGCCCTTTTTTGACATTGGAGTGTTTAAGTTATTACAATTTGTAAGTGCTGTGTATTGACTTTCCGTGTTTTGTTTTGTGATAATAAGTGATAGCGGTGATGCCAAGTGGATATGATCGTGATAATGATAACTGTTGGAATTGGATTTTTCAATGCGGCGGTTTTCATGGTAAGGAAAATTTTAAATAATTTTCTAATTAGATTAGAACTAAAAAAAAAATAAAAATAGGTCTTAATAATTCTAAGTTCCTCAAAAAAAGTTTCAGTTTTTTTTTTTAATAAAAACAAAACTGCGTCTAATATCCCAATCGAGTGAAAAGGTCCACGTGTTTCGTTCAAAATTTTCGGAAAGGGATGCCCCGCCACCGACTAAAGGCCTTTGCACACCTGCGATTATGTATGCGTTTTTTCACAGTCGACAGAAAATCGCTGCAATGTCACGAAGATATCGTGCCGACAGACGACGACACGACGACGATGTTTTGTCCACACTACACTCTGTTGAAAAATGTCTACAGGGTGTAATTTAAAATGAGACGATAAATTTTAGGAATGGTTCAGAGTTCAGACCATGAAACTGAATGTCTGAATGAGAGCAAACCTGAAATTACAAAAAAAAATACAGCTGTTCACACATTTGAGTCGAGCAGGCATTGCAGTTTAGTATGGAACAGCAGATCTTTTTTTGTGTACGATTTACTTTCAATTCTTAATTCACTGATTACTGAACATGCAAAGCTGTTCTTAATTTTTTTGTTATAATGAGGTAGTTACCTAGTTAATTCTGATTCTGATAACAAAATCGTTAGCAGGTACCAAATAAACCTATCGATTCCAACATGAAAATTGGCGCGTCTACTTCTAGCCCAGTCATTTTACGGTTTGAGCTGGGACTAATTAGTAATTGATATTTATTTTCGGTATAGTATTTAAGAGCCAATTTGAGCTTAGAAATGTACCGAAATTAAACCAAAATCCCGTCAGCAACAGTTCCAAATTTAAAATTTAGGTATTATCTCGTTATAAAAAACCTGATGGTAATTTTTTTTGCACATATTTAAGTCATTACCATTATACATACTTCAAACATGGTGTAAATATTTTAGTCCACTTACAAGGTTTTGCAAAATACATTCGTATTTTCTAATAAAAACGTAAGTTTTTGCATTTCATTGCCTATTATATTGCTCAAAAACTATTTATATTGTTAAATCTAATTCAAATGAGTGCATTTTTATTAATGTTATTAATTTAAAAGCTTTCTGGGACTCACAATTTTTATTTCTATGTTGCGTAACGAAATTTTTTTTTAATGTTTTCAGATAGTATTTTTGTCACTAAATGGTGTCGGTTACAGTTTAAAAGTCCAATTAATAAATACTTCCAACCTCTCCTAACAAAATTCCGTATAATGACTGGGCTATTCGCGGTTTTGTTGATTCTGATTACAAAATCTGGCAATAAAATGACACACGGTAGCAGATACCGAACAAACCTATCGATTCCAACATGAAATGGAGCGTGAAAATTGGTGCGTCTAATTCGTGGTTTTTTACTAAATTAAATTTACGTACCTAATGATACGGAAAAAAAATCATTGCGATTTGGCGGGTACAAAAATTTTTATTTGCGTTACTGTACGTCTACATAGGGCTTAAAACATTGCTGTAGATATGGCTGTGACGTGACGACATCGACATCCAGAAACCAGAAGCCGTAGCATGCTACACGTGATACGGCTGTATCACGTCTTTTATCTCGTTCGTTGGCGCGCAAATAGTAAGAGAGCGAAGGTGTGATAGCGCTGTACATTACAACCAGGAAAATAATTCCTCTCGTCAATCTTCGCAGAGCAGTGCAAAATCGGGTATTCTCTATCTCACTCCAACACGAATAGCAGACTTGTGGATGCTTCGGCAGCGAAAAAGGCGCGAAAGCAATAAGCCAATAGCGGCGAGGTGTCACATTCTGATTGGTCAATATAATTTCGCGCGCTTTTAAAATTTGTCAACTGCGCAGGTACATCGGTGAGACTTGGTACTACTGTATCACGGTGGCATGCTACCCATCCAGATTTTCCTAAGGCTCAATTTACACCGCCGCGGAATGGAATGGAAGCGATCGGAATGTACATGTCATAATGAACTTAATGTCGACAGTGTAAGGTGCAAACGGTAGCTGCGGGAATTCCTGAGAATGCGCGCGAATTACGTGGAAGACGGGCGACCTATATTTTAGCTCGTATCTAAGTTTGTACGTTACACAGTTGACATAAAGTCCATTATGACATACATTCCGATCGCTTCCATTCCATTCCGCGGCGGTGTAAATTGAGCCTAATAAGATCGGATCAAATTAGCGCAAGAATATTGGAAGAGAGGTCGTTACTTCGGACTTGCAAATTGAAAGACATTGTGAAAGATCTACGAATGGGTAGGTGAAATCAGTTAATTAAATTCGATTCATCTGGGCGCACCTAGGGGGAGAAATGATCCCATTTCTCATAATTAGTGTACCTATTGTTTTAAGGCTATTAGTAAGTTATGAAATGACATATTTTGGTAGCATCTATTTGTTGTGTTGGGATCTCTTTAAGATTTTGTAGAAATAGATGTTAAAGCTTGTCAAGTGTTCTTATATTCCCATAGAGATAGTAAGTACTACGTTATATTCCTTGCTTGTAATAAAACTGTGTGAAAGCTCCGATATTTTATTATAACAGTGGTTTACGAGGATAATTTTAACGCGTGCAAAATCGGGAACGGCGTGGTTAATAAAGGAAAAGACATTCAAAGGTCCGGAATAATATCGGTTGGTAGAATGTTAGAATTCGACGTACAGTCGGGGAATTGGGTATACATACATAGAGCGCTTAGAGATGTATTTTCTAGCAAACGCTGTAAAAGACGAAGTAAAATATTAAGATCAATCAATTTCCAAACCAAAATGATTTGGACGTTTCCACATTATGTCGCCCACCCGGACGCCGCTGTTGCGCCGCAGCACCACGTCCAAATCATTTTGGTTTGGAAATTGATTGATCTTAATATTTTTTACTTGTGATCAACTAAGTGTTACAGTGTCACCAACCTTTCTGTAGAATGAGCGATGGCGCCACTTTCTGTATCAAAGAATGAGAGACTACATCGACTGACAGCAACAAAATGACGTTTTCATAACGGAATCAGTAGTTCCGCTTTTGGCCATTCTACAGATAAGTTGGTGGCACTGTAACTAAGAGGGGAGGTGTTGTGTTAGGATCTCTGTGAGATTTTATAGAAAAAGATATTACCGCTTGTCAAGTGTTCTGTCTTGTAATAAAACTGTGTGACAGCTCCGGATATCTATATCTATACTATTATAAAACTGTAACAGGAAGTTTGTCTGTACATTGAAGATATTAACAAAAAAAAAGTTACGATATGGTTTTTAGGTGTCCCTGATTCCATTTCACCAATTTTTGGATTTTTTGTATGTCTGTTTGTTTGTGTGTTTGTTTGGGTGTTTGTTTGTTTGAACGAGTATCACGCAAAAACTACTGAACCGATTTTGATGAAACTTTTTTTGTTTGATAGCTTATGATCTGACTTAAAATCTGGTATATAATTTGTGCGGACGAAGTCGCGGTTAACGCTCGTTTTATTATAACACTATTAAGTATCAGCTCTATACAATTTGGCTGTTAGGTATTGTGTAGTGATTTATGGCGGGCGACCCTCCGTCAATTTAGGGAAATTTAGGCTAGATCTAGGGCACAGAATAGATAGGTACCTATCCGACCCGAAAAACAGCTCTATACAAGTAGTGTAGCCTAACAAATAGCACAGTATAAGAAAGAGTATCACTCCCTGCCTCCCACTAACTTTTTACCTTTTAACTATTGCCTTCCAGTTACCTCGGCAGGTACTTGTAGCACAGATAAGTTAGCCTAGATTGACACCACAATAGGGGAGCGGACTAGATAAAACATATTTTAGTTTACAAAACTGCAAACTGCTTTACAAAACTCAAGCCAAATGTATGGGACAGCAGATTTTTGTTTTCGCGATTTCGATGTTGGTCCCATAGAGAAAGTTGTTCAGTTTGACGGTCTGATCATCCTCTTAAAAAGTGTTAGCATATTAAGAAGGAGTCTATAATGTAGGTATCTTTCAGGGTAAATTTTTCTTATCTACATCACAATTACGATCCTAGGGAAAAATTGGATTCAGATCTTTAATAATTTTTTTCCATAACACATTGTACAATTCACACAGGTACACAGCAGGATTACAAAAAAATCCATATGCATAAATGACTAATCCAAGATTAATAATAAATATTACACGCGTGACATCTGGGGTGTTAACCTAAATTCAGGACAAAATGCAAATCGGGTTGGGCGGGGTGTTAGGGTTACCAGGTATTAACTGCCTTTCCTGAAAAAAATAATATAAAAAATGCTGTAACAAACTAAAGATAATGATCAGTGCTAGCACGTCATTGGGTACATACCTACCCAAAAACATAATGCCGTAATTTAAAATGCCTTAGCCCAAAATACCGGAATGCAAAATGTATATAAGGTCTAACAAAATTAGCTGAAACCTTTTTAAGGGGATGATCAGACCATCAAACTGAACAACTTTCTCTATGGGACCAATATCGAAACCGCGAAAAAAAAATCTGCTGTCCCATACATTTAGGTCGAGTAGGTTTGTATGGAACAGCTGATTTTTTTTCGCGATTTCAATATCGTTCCCATAGAGAAAGTTGTTCAGTTTGATGGTCTGATCATCCCCTTAAAATAGTTTCACCTAATTTTGTTAGACCTTATATAGAAATTGAAACGTCATGTCTTCAAAATAGGTAAAAGTACCAAAAATATTATAATACCGATTTAGTAGATAGTAGAATCGATTTTTTTTAATTTATTTTTATGTGTAAATATTATAATTATAATACCGAACGTTTAAATTACCCGAACCCAAAAATCGTATTACGAAACATTAAATACTTAGATTTTTTTTTTCGAATTGATATATACAGCATTATTGCTCAGGGAGCATCGACTGCTTATTACTGCGGACTATGAGGGGACCACACCAGTGACGGCGAAGCGCCCTGGTAGGTCTACCGAACCAATGCATGAGCTTAAGCAACCTGCCCAAGGGGCACCCCTAAGGGGTACGGACCTCGGCAGTGGGCGTTGCTGGGACTACGCGGGCTACGATTGGGTAGTGGGGATCGGTGGGAATCGGCCAGCCGGTAGCGTCTGTAGGCGCCAGAAGGCAAAAGAGTGGGCAGAGATCGCGACGAACCCCCCCGGGAACGGTGGGGATTTCGATTTTTACGACGACGACGCAACAAGGAAATGATTGTGTTACCGCCGGCGGTGATCGTGCTGTGTGAGTTTGTGTCGGTGAGTCGTGATTGGAGGGCCGCTATCATAGCGACCGTGATCGGGTCGTCTTAAATACTTAGATAGTAATAATAATGATATTAGTGCAAGGTATTAGTGACTATGCCTAAAGGAATTAGACGCCTCTTAAACAACTTTCTGGGTTTCTGATGCCTTCACCGTATGGCTGCTGGGTACAGAGTATAGCTAATGCATGTCATGCCATATCTGAAGACTAATTAGATTTCATGAAAATTATCGATATTTATTTATTTCTGTCCGGAAAAATCCTGTCCTCTGGTAACCCTAGTGGGTGGCAGAGTCTGATTTGTAACTGACTAACTAATCCTATAACTGTTCAAACTGCGAACTGACAAATCCTCTTTGCAATGTCCAGCCCAGCATTCTGCCTTAATGAGATTGTCATACTATACCTATAGCTTTACTATTAAGACTATAGAAATAGAATAAGCATAGCATATGCTCACAACTATATTCCCCGAGGGGACCTCAGAACATCCACGTTTCACTAGTAGTACCGAAACTCTGTCCAGTGTGACGGGGAGTGAGCCCGTCGCCACTTGTAATGGACAGTAGGTACAATACATGCCTCGAAAGAGAAATAGAATAGATATATAGATATACGAGCGTTAACCCGCGACTTTGTCCGCACAAATTATATTACAGATGTTAAGTCAGATCAGTAGCTATCAAACAAAAAAAGTTTCATCAAAATGGGTTCAGTAGTTTTTGCGTGATGCTCGTTCAAACAAACAAACACACAAACAAACACCCAAACAAACACACAAACAAACAAACAGACAGACAAACAATCCAAAAATTGGTGATAAGGAATCAGGAACACCTAAAAACCATATCGTAACTTTTTTTTTGTTAATATCTTCAATGTACAGACAAACTTTCTGCTATAGTTTTATAATAGTTTAGATGAAGGCCCGACCACCACTGACCATCAATTATAATTATGAGAAAGGTGTCCTAACGTGGTCTCATTGCGCCCGTACATCCTAAAAAAAAATCGGCTATATAAGCCATATTAGGGCGCACGAGCGCCAACAATGAAGGGACCAGAGGCAGTCGCCGTAGCCGAACTCGGCTAGGAGTAGCATCAAGACTATAGACGTATGTCTGTACCTACATTAAAGATACATCATCATACGCCTACCCGATAGCAGATGATTTAAGCAGTTATAAAAGAAATGTGCCGTGAGCTATGTATTTAGGGTTCCGTTCCGATGAGGGTGGTATATTCCTTGTAGAAAAAAACCTCAATAATATAATAAAATAAAATAAAAAAAGAAATACTCTTTATACGTGTATAGTTTATACCAAAACAAAACTTTGCGATAGGCGCCCATAGTAACTGAACGTAGTTCAATGTTGATATAACGGACTAAAAGGGAAAACGCTTTGTTAATTCCATTCGCAATTTTATTAAACCCCGTAACATCAAAGCGACGCTGGAATTTGCTTTTTCCTACCTCATATAAGCTGTTATACTTTCAACAGAGGCTTTTTACATTATTAGTGTTTACCAAGAGCATCAAAAACTAGCACGAATGTTAGACTGTTAGAGCGATGCGAATGTTTTTGTGGTTTAGAATTTAAATCAAGTATTATAGATACCCTCCTATTTTAGTATAAAATGGCAACAAGTACCTCAAAGGTTATGCTCGGAGTTTTTAACGTAATTTGAATGACAAATATTCCATTTTACAACAAGAATGTTAAATTCTTGATTGATGATTTTGATTCAATTGACAATACTATTTAAAACAAAATACTTTCGTTTTGGGTCAAAACATTTAACTTTTAAAAAAAGAGTTTTACGTAATTTGAATGACAAATATTCCATTTTACATCAAGAATTTAACGATTTTGGTTCAATTGACAATGCTTTTCAAACAAGATGTTTTCGTTCTTGGGTCAAAACATTAAGCTTTTAAAAAAAGAGTTTTACATTTTGTATGAAATATATTCCATTTCACATCAAGAAGTTTACGCTCTTGAATCAATTTTTTATGCTATTTCAAACAAGATACATTAATTCTTGGGTCAAAGATCTTTTCAATATTAAAAAACGAGAAGTTTAAATGCTTCAATTAAAATGGTTTCTCTCTTGAGTTGATAGTTTTTAGAAGAAACATTTGAATTTTGATACAAGAAATTAGTTCTTGGCCCAAAAACTATAATACGAAACATTTTATGTTTCAAACGAAGACATTTTCGAGTTTCCTTATATAGAAATCCTAAAAAATCTTAACTCAAATAATATTACTTGCTTCAAGTAATTTTTTTTTTCTGTGTGTGATATCGAATCAGAAATGAAGAGTTTCGCAGAACTGAAGGCGGCCGAACCGGTAACACAATCATATTGAGTCCCCGCCGACAGGGACAGCCGCGATCTATGTCCACTCCTTTTTTTCTGGTGTCTACTGACATTACAGGTACCTACCTATATCTCAGGCCGCTTCTTACTGATCCCCGCTAGCCAATCCAAATACAGTTCTTTAAACTGAGGTCTTCGTCGTCAGTGGTGTGGTCCACAGTAATAAGTGTCCAGCAAAGCAGGTTTTTATATAAAAAAACGGTCTCATTACTCGTTGAAATGATGGCTGAATTGAAAAGTTTTCGAGTGGCAAACGCGTTCCGGAATGCGCAGCGTGGTTTAGGCAGGTGATCTGACGACTTGGGGGAGGTGGCGGGGTGTACTAATAGGAAAATATACACCGAACGACCTTGACTCTTTCAGAGCCGCCTCATCTCTACTTAACTACGTCATTTTAGTTGGTATACCTTTTTTGTCTGGATTGTCCTTCATTAGGTCATTGTGATGCCTTCTAATACAAAGAAATCACATTCTAAAATCATAAGAATTCGCACCCAATTTAACAATTATCTAATTAACTCAATAGTCATTAAATATTAGCCTTAATTTTTTTTTGCAATTTTAGATCTTAATATTGTCTACACAAAGGTGTGTCTGAAGTAAGAGTGACTTCAACGTATAATGTAGATGCACATAATACAGATTTTTTCCAATATTTAGGCTTTCCTTTGAACACAGTTTTATAGTAGAAACATCAGAAACGTGATCTATAGCAAATAAAGCCGAGATCTTGAAGATCATTGCTACATTTTTCAATAATTTGTCTCTTTTAAATAACGAGAAAATGGCCCGGCCCTGCGTTTGCCTAGGGGAGCCCCTTTTGAATTTGGCGCAAAACGACTACCGTCTGTATTGTAATTATTTTGTAATATTATTATAACGCAATCTCTACGGCTCAAGAAATATTCTCAAATCTCCGAAGCCCTAAAAGGATATTAATAAAAGAGAAAATTCTGATATCCATCAGCTTCAAAAGTGGTTTCAACGGTCGAAGGAATTAATCCAATCATGGTGAAGTATTCGTTTCGCTTCGGGGCTTTATTTCTGCCATAACAATAAATACCTACGGGCTTTTACAACTAAGTGCTTTTGCATGAAAGTATAAGGTTATTATGTTAAACTGCGTTTATTGAAGCGTAACGATTTATAATTGGATAGCACTATAGTTTTGTATGGACGCAGCGATTCCTAAAGAGGGTTCCGTGTAATAGATAAACTGTGGTTCCGTGAAAATACGAAGGGAACCATGCAAAACAGTGACATTAATCAATAGATGCATCAAAATATCCTGACCCGGGAAGGAGATCCCCTCGGGGGATATAGTCGTGAGCATATGATATGCTATGCATCAAAATAAACTGCATGAGCTTTTATGCGAAGGCTTTTTTGCTGTTTTATTTCTAAATGGTTACGACACCATGAAACCCCATTTGGATTTGTCTTGGCACCTTCTAAATTTTTTACAAAATTTTAGGTAAGTACACAAAAGTTTTATTCACCACTAAACGAATGCCGAGACCATATAGGTTGTATAAACCTCTATTTAATTTGTATTTTCATCCCAAATACACTCACAAAATTAGCGCACACTGCACACTATGTGTGCCTATATACTTGCTAAAACTGTTTTGTAACCAAAGTTGGCCGTGTTTGTGTCGGCTAAGAATAACACAATCCCATTTCCTCCCGTGGGTATCGTAAAAGGCGACTAAGGGATCTACCGGAGGATGGGCAGCAGCATCCTCTGAGTACACACATTCAATCCAACTGCGATCGCCAACCCGCCTGCCAAGCATGGCGATTATGGCAAATCCCCCAGTTTTGGGGGAGACTTATGTCCAGCAGTGGACGTCTATTGGCTGATATGATGATGAACCAAAGTTGCAGGATCTGTTAGTTTTTCTTAAACGCAAACTTTTTTTAAAGTTGTCTTGCCTGAAGAAATTGTCTATTCCAAAGGTACCTTTGAAAGAAAATGGATGTATTTTACAGTTTTAGAATTTGCATGAGTTGTGCAACTTAACAGAGGGTTACTTTTTTGTAGTACATTTTTTCATACCATCATTCTGAAGTCAATAAAGCGATAGTCTAGCTGTCACATAATCGTCTCCTGCATAAATGCTATTTTATTCAATGGTTCTCGTTACAACACTCTGTATACTATAATTTATACAGGGTGTTAGTGTAAACAGTTGCATTACTTTTAGGGGTGATTGTACCCATGACACTGAACAAATTTCCTTAAGAATCCTATACGAAATTCTCAAAAAATTGCATAGACCAGGGAAAGTGGTCAAGTCACCCCTTAAAGTAATGCAACTTCTTACCCTAACACCCTGTATATACTTTGACCTTGTGTAAGCACTTAAGTAGGCACATTAGCACAGGCATACTTAATGGATCTAGTGCCACTGGGTTAACGTAGAACTTGATTATTCAGTCATGGATTTAGTAACTCTATTTAGCTAAATTATCTCGCAAGTACCACATGTTCACGTAACCAATGTATTTTAAATGAAACTTCAAGAGCCAACTGAAATCCTAAAACTTTGGCACTTCATGAATATGAAACTAAACAAAGTCTACAAGACCGTGACTTATTCAACACATTTAGATGAAGCCTAACTAGATTTTAGTTTCAAGGACGTGCGTCTACGTTTACATTAAGATCAGACAAGGCCTCATTTGGTAAACTAACTAGATAACTAATTATACAGGCTGTTAGGGTAAACATTTAAATAACTTTAAGGGGTGAAAGGAGTCAATTTATTGGTGGCCCACAAACATAATTTTATTTACTTTAGTACTCGGACGAACGATTAGGTGAAAAATGCAAACGGTATTATGAAATAAATATAAAAAATGCACCGATTTGAATTTTTTTGCTCAGATTCTTTTTTTGGAGCCGTGGTGGTCCAGTGGCGAGTAACCTTGCCTGCCGTGCAGGAGGCGATGTATCGATCCCCGTCCAGGCCGACTCGTACCAATGAGTTTTTCGGAATTTATGTACGATTTGTAACACCACTGGCTTTTTCGGTGAAGGAAGACATCGTGAGGAAAACTGCATGCTTCAATTTCGAGGCATGTATTGTACCTACTGTCCATTAAAAGTGGCGACGGGCTCACCCCCCGTCACACTGGACAGAGTTTCCGTACTACTAGTGAAACGTGGATGTTCTGAAGTTTCAGAATATCTCTGACCCCGAGGGGGTCCTCGGGGAATATAGTCGTGAGCATATGCTAGGCTATGCTATTCTTTTTTCCTATTAAAACGGCACATGTAAAGCAATGCGTGGTATAGGAACATCTTAGATTTAATACTAAAATAAAAATAAAAAACCAACATATACTTACCAAGACAAGTGCGCCAACTGCGATTACGCGACACTCCGTTTAGATGAGGTATATCTAACATTACCACTATAATCTATTGATTATGAGAAACAAATCGACATGAGTTCCATAACTATACGCCAACTATACGCTAACATTTTTATGTTAGCCTATTTCCCATACTAAGATCGAGGATCTTGTTTGTAAAATGTTATGATCGTCATTAGTTCTACTCACAGATCATAAAAACTAAAGGGAGATGTGAAAACAGACAGTAAGGATTCAATATATTATGAGGCTGAAAGCCAGTCGAGATATTATGTGTAAATAGTTTACAATGCTTGCGTAGTACTAAAGATTATTCGAACGTTGAGTTCTGATACCGCAATGGATAATGAGCACATTCAAGCTAACAAAATACTTTCTATCGCATGGTACTGGTGGTAATGCGACAATAGGTTTCGTACTCAGCGCGTTGGTTGGCATCTCTCTAAATCTCTATGGTTCTACTGCTGATGACATATCACCACCTTCCGGCTTCAAAACGACCTCGATTCCACGGTGTATTATACGATTTTAATGCTTCATTACATATTAAGTAATTAAGATACTATAATTAATTTATGAGTTAAGTCACAGCATTTATTAATTAAGAAAATAACAAGATTAACGACAAACATTTTGATGAAAATAGTAAAACGTTGCAAATGAAAATTATTTCGCTTTGTACTTTTACGGCGCAGAAGGGCTTTGAATTCTTGAAATTTACTTTCCATTTGAGCTCTTAACAAACTTTTATGTTAATGATTTTCTCTTTAGAAATGTTTTAAAGACGAGGCCTTAGATTAAATAAATAATCGAAGACGCTTACCCGTGTGTAACAGCTTAACCGAGTCCATCGACTTTGCCATCAAAGTTATTCATAGAAAGTTGCTTGCCACTTCGCGCGTTAAATTACCCTTTAGGATCCATTAGGTTTTATTCTTAAAATCGGATTCGTTTACGCATTGATTGCTTCGGCGACCGGTAAATGACTAAGATGTCAAGATAGTGAAATAATGCATGACGAACTTAATCCGATTTTAAGCCACTACCACACTACACTACTTTACCTACAGCTGTACATGAAACTGTAAGCAGTCCTAAAAAAATTACAATTAAACCTATTCATTGTATTAGTTCGGCGCTGAGCATAGATTTCCTTTAAACAATCTATTTAATTTGTTTTAACACGTAGCATCTTCCCCTTATTGGTTTTATCCAAGAGTGATATCGAAGTCTGCTCACTTAAATAAATAATTGTTTTGGATAGTGTCACACAGAAATCTAGTCCTAAGTATTTATTTAGTCTAGACTTGTATTGATAACTAAGTAACATTAAAGGCCAGGCCACACAGAGGCGGTTTTGCGGGAAAGTGGGCCGGAGGCGGACCTGCGGAAAGCGAAGGACCCGCTCGGTTTTCTGTGTGTTTTCTTGTGTATAGTGTGGTGTTGTGGTAATGTTCGAATTTGTATGTACCCTACCACACAGAAATACGCGCGAGTCCGGAGATATTCGCTTCCCGCAGGTCCGCCACCGGCCCGCTTTCCCGCAAAACCGCCTCTGTGCGGACTGGCCTTTAGAGACGAATTACTTAGGATCCCATTGCTGGTGTGGTTATAAGGGTGGGAGAGAGTGAGGCATATTTCAACACGCAGGCTCAGTGCGGATTGGTGGGGGCAAGTTTGTGGTCAACTTGCCGTCAGAGAATTTGCATGCTGTCTAAAGGCTGGACCATGCATAGCGCGGCTGCGGGCCGGCAGTAGTTGTAAACTATGGAATTATATGCGAGGTGTAGATGCAGTGCGGCGCGGCTGCGGAACGGTAGCCGTGGTGTGACACCTCGCATATAATTCCATAGTTTACAACAATTGCCGCACTCTGTGTTCCGCAACCGGCCCGCAGCCGCACTCTGTGTGGCCCAGCCTTTAACAGGCCTCTGACCTTGTAACGAATGAATACACCATGCCGCAACTATCCGCGACCATCTGCTTATCGTTCCTTCCAAAGCAGGGAGACGCGCGATGAGAACACAAAAAAAATAATAAAAAAGTTGTCGGGCAAGACAAAATGATCAGCCTTAAATCATACGAAGTAGTTTAGTTTGTTCTTCGACTTAGAATATAGTATATTTGTGGGAAAAACGCCATGTGTGTACAAATCGATCATCAACACTGCCTTAATGTTATTTTCATACGCAGTTACCAATATTATAAATCTCCAATTTTTAAATAATAAACTAGGTCTAACTATATTCATCATCATCATCATCATCATCATCATCTCAGGCGATGGACGTCCACTGCTGGACATAGGCCTCCCCCAAGGATCGCCATAACGACCGGTCCTGCGCTGCCCTCATCCAACGGGTTCCCGCCGCCTTCACAAGGTCGTCGGTCCACCGTGTGCGGGGCCTACCCACGCTGCGCTTTCCGGTACGCGGTCGCCACTCGAGAACTTTTCGGCCCCATCGGCCATCGGTTCTGCGAGCAATATGCCCCGCCCACTGCCACTTCAATTCAGCAACTCTTTGGGCTATGTCAGTTACTCTGGTTCTTCTGCGGATCTCTTCATTTCTGATTCGATCTCGCAGGGAAACTGCATCTGCATATCCGAGCATAGCCCTCTCCATTGCTCTTTGGGCTTTCAGCCTTTTTATGAGGCCTTGAGTGAACGACCACGTCTCTGTTCCATATGTCATCACTGGCCACACACACTGATCGAAGACTTTCGTTTTAAGACACTGCGGTATTTGGGAATAAACTATATTACCGCTCGTTAAAAGGGTGCCGAGCCTATTGTGCTACCCTTAATCGTATTTTATTATTTCTAAACAATTAAACAACATTTCCAAAAAACTAAAATGTCACATTGTAGTCATAGTTATATAATTTATTGCAACCATTGGTTTAAAAGATGTTACACAATATTGATTCCAGTACACATGGACCCTGCTAGGGCACTGCAAAACTTAAATCTAGAATTAAAATTAAAATTATTTCATATATTGTAATTTGTTAATCATGCCTATTCTAGTGCATCGACTGCCTCCGTGGTCTAATGGTTAAGAGCATTGGCTCTCGACACGGAGGTCGTGGGTTCGATTCCCACGGGGGACACCTAGTGAAATGTCACTTTGTGCGTTTTTCCCCAGTAAATTAGGACATTGCAGGCTGAATCGCCTGATTGTTCGAAAAGAGAAATGATTGCTTCGGATGGCACGTTAAGCCGTTAGTCCCGGTTACTATCTCTGGTGGTAGTAGTCGTTACATAAAAACCACGTCATAGGCCGTAAGGCGGTCTGAAAAAACTCTGACACCAAAGCTCTGCCCACACGTTAAGAAGAAGTGCATCGATGTTCGCCAGGATTCGGATTCATTTTTTCTGGCATATTAAAAAAACAGGTTAGTAACATTTGAACTAACCTGACTGTCCTGACTGGCTTTCAATTTATCGAAACATTACACATTATTATTTTATCTTTACATTATAAAAACAAATCCGCAGTGACCCGATAAATTGAAAATCAGCAATGACTGCAATGTGACATTCTTGTTTTTTGGAAATGTTGTTTAATTGTTTAGAAATATAAAAAATACGATTGTGGGCAGCACAATAGTTTCGGTGCCCCCTTAAAGTCGTGAGTTTACATAAAGCAAGTGTAGGAATGATTTTATACTATGTGATTTTCTAACCATTTTCCGAATTGTCAGGGGTGGTTCAGACCATCAATCTGAACAACTTTAACTATAGGACCAAACTTGAAAACGCAAAAAAGAATCAGCTATTCCATACTAAACTGCATTGCAGTATGAAACAGCTAATTATTTTTTGACGATTTCTGGTTTGCTCCCATCGTTAAGTTGTTGTTCTGTTTGATGGTCTGAACCACAACTGACAATTTTTAAAGTGTTTCTTTTTAGAACCTTGCATACTTATGTCATATGGGACATCGGGTCGTGAGCATACAGGGTCCTTCTTAATATGCTGACACTTTTTAAGGGGATGATCAGACCGTCAAAATGAACAACTTTTTCTATAGGACCACCATCGAAATTGCGAAAAAATAATCTTTTGTTCCATACATTTGACTGGAGTAGGTTTGCAGATTTGTATGGAACAACTTTTTTTTTCACGATTTCGATGTTTGTGCAATAGAGAAAGTTGTTTAGTTAGACGGTCTGATCATCCTCTTAAAAAAGTGTCAGCATATTAAGAAGGACCATAGGGTAGGGTGTATATAGATACAAGGTTATAAAAACCAAGTTACCTACACTGAAGTCACCTCTCAGTCTATTTATTGCTCTTAATGCTACGCCGTAGCGTAGCTCGTAGCCGTAGCCCGTAGCAGGATCTTTCTGTAGCAAATTAATAAGGCCTCATCTCTGATAGTATTCCACTCTATAGCTCAATAAATGTAAGGCCAACCTTAGAAAATGATGTAAAACAAATGAATGGTAGGCATAGAGAACGGCGTAACTCCTATCCTCTATGATGGTAGGTATACTTCAAAGTACCGAGGTGACAGACATAATTGTGCTAGTAGCCCAGTCATTTTACGGGGTTTTATTAGGCGGGGTATGAATTACTTATTAATTGGACTTTTAAACTGTAACCGGCACCATTTAGTGACAAAAAGACTATCTTAAAACATATTTAAAAAAACGCTTCGCAACATAGAAATCAAAATTGTGTGTCCCGGAAGGTTTTTAAATTTATTATATTAATACCAATGTACTCATTTGACTTAAATTTAACAATATAAATAATTTTTGAGCAGTAAAATAGGCATGGAAATTTAAAAAATGAGGTATTTCTTATAAACCTTCTAAATAGACAAAAATATTTACACAATGTTTGAAGTATGTAAGATGGTAAAGCCTTAAATATGTGCAAAAAAAAATTTACCATCAGGATTTTTAGAACGAGATAATGGCTAAATTTCAAAATTGGAACTGTTACTGACGTGATTTCTTTTAATTTTGGTACATTTCCAGGCTCAAATTGGCTCTTCAATAATGTACTGAAAAAAAAAAATTCATTATTAATTAGTCCCGGCTCAAACCGTAAAATGACTGGGCTATAGTTCGTATGGACCGTTATGTGCTTCAACTTAAAGCCCGACCAGAAAAATAAAAAACCTCGACATATTGCGGAAATTCATTGGAACAAATTTTTGTGCTTGGTACACTAACATTAAAGGTCATAGTCGATTGCAGCGCCCCCAAAAAAGGGTTTTTATATTTCTGGTCAGGCTTCAAATCCATTAATTTTACTTTGATCTAACAGACCCTTTGACTACTTATATAGGGACTAGTTACGCGTGTAATTCTACTAACAAACATTTCTGCCACTTTTTGCGGGGGCGAGGTAACATGAAATCCGCAACATTTAATTTTATTTCCATAACTTAAGATTAAAATTTAAAAATCATGAAAAGCAGTCACGTGTGAACCCCGAACGTTCTAAGTTCGAAATTATTGTTTCGCAATTATATGCTGCCTCGTTGCTACTACAAGGCTAGTCCTTATAATAAATAGTCAAAGAACAGACCAACCTAGATTATTTTATTACATACGAGCGTTAACCCGCGACTTCGTCCGCACAAATTATATACCAGATTTTAAGTCAGATCATAAGCTATCAAACAAAAAAGTTTCATCAAAATCGGTTCAGTAGTTTTTGCGTGATGCTCGTTCAAACAAACAAACAAACAAACAAACAAACACACAAACAAACACACAAACAAACAGACAGACAAAAAATCCAAAAATTGGTGATATGGAATCAGGGATACCTAAAAACCATATCGTAACTTATTTTTTGTTAATATCTTCAATGTACAGACACACTTCTGTTACAGCTTTATAATAGTATAGATTATCTTTTTTACATATTATCTTTTGCCTTCGACTTCGTCCGCACCGGCCCTCCGTCACCGTAGCGACTAGCGAGATAAAATGTATTTTAAATCTAATCACAAGCTTTTGGATACAAAACTTTTCATCACCACATGTAGACGCCCATACACACCCTAATCGTGAGGAAGTCTTGTTTAATGGGGATTATTCATACTGAACGATATAATCATAAAAAGTAAAAAAAAAAAATCTACGCTAAAGCTCGATTCCTCTAGGTGGTTGCAGAGGGGTCAATTTTATACAAAACTTTGACGCACAATACGCGTAGACGGTATTAATAAAAGTAATATTTTATATATGGAAACATAGTTAAGAAAATCTAGTTGCCGCGTCACAAATAACATTTGCAATTTATAATATAATTACGAAGATATAAAGCTTTTAAAATTTTGTATGAATAATTTCAAAGCTTCGTAATTATTTTATAAATTGCAAATGTTATTTGTGACGAGGTATCTAAATTTTTTAAACAATTTTTCCATGTACACAAAGTTACTTATATTAATACCGTCTACGCGTATTGTGCGTCAAAGTTTTGTATAAAATTGACCCCTCTGCAACCACCTTAACTAGGTTAACTTATAAAAACAATTCTTTAAAGCGGCCTAGATATTAAAAAAACAAGAAATTTTTTATCACGATATCATAAAATCTTGTTTATCTAAACACCACTTCAAACGACGCCCTCGAGCCATGTTATGGCCAATATAAGAAATTCCGTCATAAAATAACATTAAGAAATATGATACCTCTATAAGGCTTTCGTTACGCCCACACTGGCTGCTAAACACGAGGAAATATCCAGGTCAATCCTTTCAAAGACAGGTTATCCGATTGAGGATTATTAAGGGCCTATGTCGAAAAATATTTGAAGCGAAATGGGCGTGTGATATCTTATATTACTGCCTGATGCGAGAGAAAGAGATGGGGCGGCGCGCGCGCCTGAAACGACGCAAGCGTAAAACAAACTTTATTTAATTGTGATTGTATTATTTATGTAAGTTTAATTCTGCTCTAATCAAAATTTATACAATATCAATCTCTTTTTTTTAAATCAAGTCTCGTGTTTCTATTAGTCACCGTTTAGTAGTTCCAAGCGTTTATCGATAAAGACGGAGGTTACTTTGGCTTGTTTTTCTATCGAGAAAATGTGTCTTAATCGTGTTTTGGCTCTAATCAAAACTTCAATTATATGTTCAATTTACACATATCCGCTAATCATACTCCTACAGTTAGTACTGCATGATATATGACGCTTTGAAGAATCCTATTTTTTTCACATAGCCTCTTAATAAGTAGTACCTAACACATGGCTGTGTAGCTATACGCTTTATAAAGATAACTGGCGGGGGCTCCTGATACCTTTGATTAATTATATGTCAAGATAGAACCTCACACTTCTAACGTAAAAAAAAACCAGCCAAGTGCGAGTCGGACTCGCGTACGAAGGGTTCTGTACCATTATCGAGCAAAAAATTTCAATAAAATCACCTTTGTTGTATGGGAACCCCACGAAATATTTATTTTATTTTAATTTAATTTTTTTCTTAAAGTGAATATGCAACTAATAATATTCTGTGAATATTTCAAGCGTCTACCCGTGGCCGTTATTAATATTGACCTAAAAAACGGCAAACAAATCACGTTTGTTGTATGGGAGCCCCACTTAACTATTTATTTTATTAACTTTTTAGTATTTGTTGTTATAGCGGCAACAGAAATACATAATTCCAACTGTCTGGCTATCACGGTTCATGAGATACAGCCTGGTGACAGAGAGACGGACAGTGGAGTTTTATTAATAGGGTCCTTTTTTTACCCTTTGGGTATAAAACCCTAAAAATGAGCCAACTTTCTTAAGTTGGTATGCGCGAGGCGTCATACAACTTATCTCTGCGTGTAATATGGACAGGGTTTAGCGGCCTTACCAGGTTGCAATTTTTTTCGACGCGTCGTTTGTAGCTTCGACTTACTTGACATTTATAACTTATCAAAGTCTGATACGAGTCGCGTTGCAGGTTCTGACACGAGCACTTGTCTCGCGTGGTGTTCGCGCGTCGCGTGCCCACGATTGATTTTGACTTTATTATACTCCGAAATTGTTGTTTTCTGGCATTATTATACTTTACCGTGGGCTCGTTGACAAAAACACTGGAAAAGAAACCATAAATATAACTGTTAAGAGATAGATAGATTAGCCCAGTCATTTTACGGAGCTTGTTAGGAGGGGTGGAGAGTATTTATGAATTGGACTTCTAAACTGTAAGCGGCACCATTTAGTGACAAAAAGACTATCTGAAAACATATTTATAAAAATTCGCTACGCAACATAGAAATCAAAATTGTATGTCCTAGAAGGCTTTTTAATTAATAATATTAATAACAATGCACTCATTTAAATTATATTTAACAATATAAATTATTATTAAACAATAAACTAGGTATCGAAATTGAAAAAAATGAGATATTCAATAGAAAATACTAATGTATTTTTCAAAGTCTTCTAAGTAGACAAAAATATTAACACCATGTTTGAAGTATAATGGTATAATGGTAAAGCATTAAAAATTTGCAAAAAAAAAATTTACTACTCGTTTTTTTAGAACGAGATAAATTCGGGGCTGTTGCAAACATGATATTTTTTAAATTTTGGTATATTTCTAAGCTTAAATTGGCTCTTAAATACCATACCGAAAAAATTATCAATTATTAATTAGTCCCGGATCAAACCGTAAAATGACTGGGCTAGATACCTAACACCTTATTCATTTGAAACAGTAAACACTAAAAAGGGTACTATACAAACATTAGCCAAGAATCATTTACAGTATGACTCAGCATGTTGCTGCAGCCTGATGGACACCAGAAGAATAGTGCCTTATAGTAAACTAACTATTATTATATTTATTAACCAAGCGACCACTGCATGCTTTCAAATATTATTGGCAACAGAGAGAGATTACAAACGTTATATTTGTAGAAGCAAGGTTTTATAAGCAAAGCACTGACAAAAACCATCAACAACAAATAAAACAATTTAAAATCATACTACCTACAATAAAAACCGGTCAGGTGCGAGTCGGCTACTCGCGCAGCGACGGTTCCGTAGAACACATTTATTAACATACAAAAAAATATTCTCCGGGACCTTTAGCACGAGACCGACTCACACTTAGCCGGTTTTTATTATTTGTAGTTGTACTGTAGAGTTTGCTCTATAATCACACCAAGTTTGACGCTTGCATGTATTACCATTTTTACGATAGAGCGAGAATAAAGCAAGTTGATACAAACTAGTTTCTTGTATGAAGACCCCCCTTAAAACTTTTTTTTAATTTGTATTATTTGTTAACAAATCCCTCGCAATAACGCGCATTTATCTAGCTACGAGCGTTAACCCACGACTTTATCCGCACAAATTATATACCAGATTTTAAGTCAAATCATAAGTTATCAAACAAAAAAGTTTCATCAAAATCGGTTCAGTAGTTTTTGCGTGATGCCCGTTCAAACAAACAAACACACAAACAAACAGACAGACAAAAAATCCAAAAATTGATGATATGGAATCACGGATACCTAAAAACCATATCGTAACTTTTTTTTTTGTTAATATTTTCAATGTACAGACAAACTTCCTGTTACAGTTTTATAATAGTTTAGATTACGGTTCAAAAGTTACAGCCCTAAATAGGCAGGACGGACGGACAACGACGTAATATTAGTAATAGTGTCCCGTTTTTACCTTTTGGGTACGGAACCCTAAAAATGAATCTAAAGATAATGTTTAAATAAAGAATGAATAATAATAATGATCATAATAATTTATGGCCAAGCTCTGCTCGTACGAAAAATGTTTTTAAATATTTACAATAGCCACCTGATGCTTTGTGTTCATAAATTTTGAATTACTTCTTAACAGACGCGGCCATTAATAATTTCCAGCGGTCTGGATAACTTACGTTAGGTACGTTCTTTTCAAACAATGTTTTATTTTGTAAACTCTGTCCCACTAAAATCTTCGATGTAAAAAAATAGGCCAAGTTCGATAAAAATAAGTGCTGATTATAACAATGGAAGAATTGAAATCGGCCACAAACTTGACGACACGCCTCTAAGGTAAGTTAAGTTCCTATCTAAAATTATGTATAAAAGTTACTTGCTATTGAAACCAAAAAAATCTGTTTTTGACTCTTTTCGATGCCTATGGATATTATCAATTAATCTATCTCATTGACTTACCAAGTACTGGACGTCGGGTCAGAAGTGTCCGAACCAGAAGAGCACCTCGGACACCTTGGCGCGGCAATGTTTATCCTTCATTGGAAACATCGATGACGGACATGGTTTGAGCCGGGACTAATTAGTACTTGATTTTTTTTTCTGTATAATATTGAAGAGCCAATTTGAGCCTAGAAATATACTTAAAAAAATCACGTCGGCAACAGTTCCAACTTTAAAATTAAGTGATTATCTCGTTCTAAAATCCCTAATGGTAAATTTTTTTTGCATATATTTAAGGCTTTACCATTATACATACTTCAAACTTGGTGTAAATATTTTTGTCTACTTAAAAGGTTTTGAAAAATACATTCGTTTTTTCTAATAAATACCTCATTTTTTAAATTTTAATGCCTATTTTATTGCTCAAAATAATTTATATTGTTAAAATAAGTCAAATGAGTGCATTGGTATTAATATTATTAATTTAAAAGCCTTCTGGGACAAACAATTTTGATTTCTATGTTGCGTAGCGATTTTTTAAAATATATTTTAAGATAGTCTTTTTGTCACTAAATGGTACCGGTTACAATTTAAAAGTCCAATTAATAATTACTCCCTACCCCGCCTAATAAAACTCCGTAAAATGACTGGGCTACAAAAAAAGGACGAACATTGCCAACCGCCATGGTAAATTTTCGTGTTTCTATGCTTGAAAGGAGGTTATGGATCCATTAGTTAATATCCGTGCTAGAAGTGCAGAGCTGAGAGACATATTCGGCCAAACCAAACGCTGTTACTGACATATCACATTGCCGCTATCTGCTCAATTTACCAGCGTTGAGAGTTATTGGGACGCCGACGCGCCAGTGGCTTAATGGACCTTCAATGTCCGAATTGATCATCGAGGTTTAACTTCTATGATCAATTGCGTTACGTTCTGTTGCTTTAGCAACGCCTATTTGTGACTGGAACATTTTAAGCGTGAAACATACAGAAGAGACGTAAGGCGAAGGCGCGGGACGGACGCGGTCGGTGCTGCTTCAAAACTTTTTCATACGAAATGTATGAAAGCGACGCGTCGTGAAAGTCTATCCCGCGTCTTCGCCTTACGTCTCTTCTGTATTTTTCACGCCTTAGAGGTATTTCATCTCCAGCTCCTATGCGTTTTGGAAGTTACTTTGATTGACGTTGATTCCGAAATTTGCCTTAGTGGTTAGTGCATGCAGACTGCAGCACTACATAATGATTTGGAAGGCGCATTCTATTGCATGGTGAGAAAACATGCGTACAGTACGACCTGGAACATAATTACCCTCGACAATCTTCGTTTGCGCAGAGTCCCCCGACTAAACCCGAAGTCGTTTAAAGTCGGATAGCAGCGAAAAAGGCGAGAAAACAATTAGCCAATTGTGGCAAGGGATTAAATCTGGTTCTACTGTACGCTGAAGTAGAAATTCCGATGCGTATGTGAAATCTACCAATCCGCTTTGGGCACGCGTGGTGTACTAACGCCCATCTGCAGTCTGTGGACATATCGTATATCAGGTTTAACAAAATTAGGTGACACTATTTTAAGATATCTGACCAACAAACTGAACAACTTTCTCTATGCGACCAACATCGAAATCGCAAAAGAATAATCAGCTGTCTCATACATTTGGGTCGAAAAGCATTGCAGTTTGGTATGGAACAGGAGTTTTTTTTTGCGATTTCGACATTGGTCCCAATCTACGTCCCGTCCCAATAGATAAAGTTGTTCAGTTTGATGGTCTGATCATCCTTTAAAAAAACCGTAAGCATATTAGAAGGACCATATACATATGCATGTGGAGATAAACTCAAGAATATAAACTACTAGATTAAACGTGTTTCTTCAACTAGAGCAACGTCTGTGAAAGTTTAATTAAAATCGTTGTCTGTCTCGGAGATCAACATCTACATACAAAGAGCTCGTGGAAATTTAATTTAAAATGAAACGTGATTCGTGTCGTTTCACCTTAACTTACAACTTCTTGGAACGGCTGATTTATACAAACTTAAGAGGATTGTATCGCGAGCGTGCTCCATATAAACGAAGGTAGATTTTATTTTTTTAATATGACTGTATGTAATTTTACACAACGAGAGCGTCGCTGGCGCGATGCGGAGGGATATGGAAACTCAATCTTGATCTGGGTTCGAATTCGCACGGAAGACATGCCATGTACCAATAAGTTTATTTAACTTATGTACGTAGTACCGACTGCTCTCAAACGGTGAAAACATCGTAAGGAAACCTGCATACGCTGAAGAAGAAATTCCGATGCGAATGTGAAGTCTACCAATCCGATTTTGGCGCTGGTAAGTAGCCTATAAACCCTCCCTGAGGGTAGGCCGGTGCCCTGCAGTGCACAGGCCCACAGGCCTTTAAATGATCATATAAAATGATAATAAATAAAATAATAATGATGATGAACTCAACTTAAAGGACAGTGGGCCGAAGTGGTCCAAGAGCCCCCCCATGAGTGGCATACTACCATTGAAAGGGGGTTTAATATGGAACATTTTTTTTATATGCGGCACCAATATCTTTTCGAGAAAAAAAAAGATACAGGGTGTCTTGTTTAGCGGTTTTACATAGCATTAGCCGCTATTTACATCAGTAGCTTTCCTTGTGTCATGTAGATAGTATTATCGTTTTTGATTATTATTAATGCAAAATAATCTTTTGATAATCATCATCTTAATAATCATCTTGAAATTGGTCGTTTAGTAAACGTGAGCGTTATTAATTTTGCTTGCTTAATAATAACTTATAGAATGTTTAGCTAAGTGCCCGATCACCCTAAAAGACATTATTACACCTTTCAGGGCCATAATATCAAAACGACTGCCCCCTAAAACGACTTCTTCAAAATAGACACAGGGTGTCTGTGTCTTTTTTTTTCCCGAAAATATTTTAATGCTTCTTGGGTGCCATGTACGTTTGGGTTTTTAGACACGATCTTAAAACTAATAATTTTATTGCTTTTTCTCATAAAACTCCACGCACCATTCATAACAGCCCTTGATCTGTCCATTTTCGGACATATGCTTGCATGGTAATCATCGAGTCCTTCCATCCAAATCACATGGGTTTAGGTATCGGTACTGTTTGATTAGTGTGTTACGTCTTATAAGCCAGCTGTATGTGACACGGATAGCAGTTATGTTACATAATATAATAATACCGCACAAGTTATGCTACAAACAATGTTATACAGACAAATGGGCGTCCGCGTCCGACCTAACTAAATTCCTAACTAAGCAACGGAGATCTGGAAGGTTCCAGAATACCAGTTTATGTAGACGAAATATACAGGGTGATCCAATCCAACTAGTGACGTCCGAAAATGTTTTATAGATTCCTGATAGGTGTATTCAAAAATACCCCATGTATGTTATTAGAGAAGTTATGATTTTTTTAATGTGTATTTGCGAATTTTCAACTAGAGCGGCTTAAAACGAAAAAAATGTCGAATGTATACAAATTATTTATTTATTTATTTAACACTATATTGTACACATAACAATACAGAAAAAACAATTAAAGTAGACATGTACAAAGGGCGAGCTTATCTCTAAAGAGATCTCTTCCAGCAAACCCGCAACAGAGACAGTTCTGAAGTGTGAGGCAGACAAAATGTGTACAGCACAAATGATAAAAACTAGATACTTGTTGTTAAATTGAAGTTAAATATATATATAAATATAATATAAATAAACATAATTATAAATAAACAAATAGATACAATAAACATACATAAACTATGGCTTATTTTAGAGAGTGATAGTGTTCATTCACTTGCTTATTTAATTCCATATTTTAAATTCAACGTCAAACGGAAACGCAATCAAAATTAATCGTATTATGTCCAGAGCCTAATACTAAACAAAATCAGTAGAGAAGTCTGCTCGGACGATAACATCGTAAATCAATTTTCCGTAGACACATCCTCGTCTCGGGTCCCTGGTGACACTGGATTGAGTGGGGCAAGCGAAAATTGCTTTTATTACCTTTCATGTAGGTAATGCTATACATCTATATTTCGATTCTGGCTTTAATATTGTGCTATTGTTTGTACACGTGTACATTTGTTTTACATTTATGGTAATGGTGATACTCTATTTGCTTTAGAAGACGTAGCATGGTGTTATAAAATAGTTATCTGATTCTATACAATGAGGATCGATTACATAAACAAACCAGTAGTGACTCGTTGTGCTATTTATGTACTGGAGGAGTGTGAAATACCCCGCAAAATTATTGCATCATCATCATCATCATCTCAACCGATGGACGTCCACTGCTGGACATAGGCTTCCCCCAAGGATCGCCATAACGACCGGTCCTGCGCTGCCCTCATCCAACGGGTTCCCGCCGCCTTCACCAGGTCGTCGGTCCACCGTGTGGGGAGAGGGGGAGGGGGGGGGGGCTACCCACGCTTCGCTTTCCGATCAGCCATCGGTTCTGCGAGCAATGTGCCCCGCCCACTGCCACTTCAGTTTAGCAATTCTTTGGGCTATGTCAGTTACTCTGGTTCTTCTGCGGATCTCTTCATTTCTGATTCGATCTCGCAGGGAAACTGCATCTGCATATCCGAGCATAGCCCTCTCCATTGCCCTTTGGGTGAATTTCAGCCTTTTTATGAGGCCTTGAGTGAACGACCACGTCTCTGTTCCATTTGTCATCACTGAAAAGAGACACTGATCGAAGACTTTGGTTTTAAGACACTGCGAAGCTTCCCGAACGCTGCCCAGCCGAGACATGCATTATTTACAAAAATGAAAAGTTCTAACTATTCGAAATCACGAATGCTGGATATACGACTTTAAAAAATGCTCTAGTGTTCCATATGGCTAATCGTACTATACAGTTGCGAGGCATGGACCATTAAGGAAGCTACCACAAACTAGAGGCAATAGAAATGAGGTTCTACCGAAGAATGCTGCTAATTAATTGGGTTCAATGAGTCACCTATATGTGGAAGTTCTACGACGAGTCAGGAAATCATGGCCGGGTGTTGGACGATTAATAGCCCAGTCATTTTACGAAGTTTCGTTAGGTGGACTGGGGAGTAATTATGAATGGTACTTTTAAACTGTAGCCAGCACCGTTTAGTAACAAAAAGACTATCTGAAAACAGATTATAAAAAAATCGCTACGCAACATAGAAATCAAAATTGTATCCCCCAGAAGGGTTAATAATAATATTAATGCCCTCATTTTAATTAGATTTAACTATATAAGTTATTTTTGAGCAATAAAATAGGCATTGAAATTTAAAAAATGATGTATCCATTAGAAAAATACTAATGTATTTTTCAAAGCCTTCAAATCATTGCATAACCTGTGGCGACAGGTTCCACGCTTACTTTGCACTTCTAACACCTCTTATAATGTTCTGTGTCTGCAACACACATCATTTAAAATATACAAAGTACAAAGACAATAATTGAATTACATAATGTTACATTGTCAAGAACAGACATTTTGGTCATTCAAATAAACATCGAGTTTATAGTAACCTTTTTTTACAGAGGACTTGTTTAACATGGGACTTAAAATTTAATTTCAAATAAAACCGCATCGTTAGTAAAAATGTCGGCAAGCATACTCCCCTTTGGTATACAGGGTGGAAAGTTAAGATGGGACACAAAGGGCAGCTAGCAGAAGCATTACAGCTACAAGAAAACGTTCTTAGGAGAATACTAACCCTAACTTTTGGAGCATTTTACTTCAGCATTCACAGATTTGGAAAAAATGTACAGTCATCGAGAAAAACTGAAATTTCCACAAAACTTTTTTTTCATCCTATTCGATTCTCTTACTGATAAGGAACATAAGTCTCTATAGGGTCAACCGAGAACTAGAGTATTAGAACTCTTAGGAAACGCAAAATTAAATTCCCATACATTTAGTAGGGAAATATCAAAATCAGTTAGTTGCCTTTCAGTTTAGTATGAAGAGCAGATTTTTACAAAATCACTACTAGGGTGATTTTGATATTTCCCTACTAAATGTATGGGAATTTAATTTTGCGTTTTCTGACAGTTCTAATACCTCGACCTCGGTTGACCCCATAGAGACTTATGTTCCTTATCAGTAAGAGAATCGAATGGGATGAAAAAAAAGTATTGTGAAAATTGCAGTTTGTCTCAATGACTGTACATTTTTTTCAAAATCTGTAATTATTTTGCAGAAGTAAAATGCCCCAAAAGTTAGGGTTAGTCTCCTTAGAACGTTTTCTAGTAGCTATAATGCTTCTTGTAGCTCCCCTTTTTGTCCCATCTTAGCTTTTCACCCTGCATATAGCCATTAACTATTCCTATGGTGTTGTTCAATATACAGTAATAGAAACCCCTTTCCCCTCTTATTGAGACGCTCCATCGCTACTCAGTCGGGTAATCAATACATTTATGTCAAATTTGGTGGACAAAAGGCCAGACGTTTACAAAAGGATAGGTTAGGTCCATTGAGGTAGACGAAAATATACGTGCTTGTCCACCAAAGCGGAGAAATTATTCTATCGCTTGGACTATAATAAGTAAATGTTGTTTTGAAATTTAGTATTTGTAGATGTTTGTATCTATATTGCAGGAATATTGTCAAATTCATAATATGAGTATTTTCCTAGTAACAGGTGTTACAGAAGTTTAAAATAAAAATTGGAAACTTTTAAGGGGTTGGTTCCACAAACTGAACAACTTTCAATCAATCGCGAAAAAATATTTTTTTGTCCCATACATTTAGCAAAAGTAGATCTGTAGTTTAGTATGGAACATCGCAAACGCATCGCATCTTGGCGATTATGACAAATCTCCTCATTTTGGGGGGGGGCTATGTCTATCGGCTGATAGGATGAAGATGGATCATCCGATTTTTTTTCGCGATTTCGATATTGGTCCCATAGTGAAAGTTGTTCAGTTTGATGTTTTTGTTTTTATTTGTATTTTTGTAACATATGCTCACGACTATAATCCCCGAGGGGGTAGTCAGAGATATCCAGAAACCTCAGAACATCCACGTTTCACTATAGTACCGAAACTCTGCCCAGTGTGACGGGGAGTGAGCCCGTCGCCACTTCTAAATGGACAGTATAGGTACAATACATGCCTCGAAATTGAAGCATGCAGGTTTCCTCACGATGTTTTCCTTCACCGAAAAGCCAGTGGTGTTATAAACCGTACATAAATTCCGAAAAACGGGGATCGAACCATCGCCTCCTGCACGGCAGGCAAGGTTACCCGCCACTGGACCACTTCGGCTATTTTTGTAACACCCTGTATAAACGTCCGCATGTGTCAATCGACTCTAGGCCCTGTATCCGGACTTATGATGTTCGATATATGGCCACTGTTTCGGTCCGCACTTCATTGTTTTAGAGTTGACATTGGAACGAAAACGTTCACGCAATTGCGAAGTTCGAATGTGCGGGTTTATGGATATGGGTATTACGGACTTTTTTCAGTATGAAATATCATAATGTTACAATCAGTAAAATCACAATATTCCTAGGAAGATTGTCAGTAAGTTAGCTGAGCGTGGGTGTTGAGGGTAGAGTCGATTTACATAATTCGGACAATTATTGTAATTTTCTATTCTATTCTATAATAGACTTTTGCGTGCGTTAGCACTGCATTTCCGCCAGTGTCAAGTAGTTTTTGGTACTGTCTATCCCAATCTCAGGGATTGTTTTTGATCAAGAACAGGAAGAGATTGCGGTTTGCGGAGCCTCGTGGCAGGCAAGAACTAGAACCGCTCGAATACCACGCGAGACAAGTGCTCGTGTCAGAGCCCCACGAGTCACTTTTGATTAAATTAAAATAACGGAAGATAGGTGACTAGCCTCTAGCGTATGGACGCATAAATTAAGCCCCTGTCGCCTAATTGATTGTTTGATGATTTGATTTTGGTACAAAAGGGACTACTCAACTCAATGGGACTAGGTTGATAATCAGTGTGACAGTGTCCAAAAGCCTCCAACAGTGTCCAAAATGCTGTTTATTATTTATATCTTAAAAAAATACCATTTTACCACACCCTTCAGTTGATAGCAGAGCTTTATCTAATTACACAGTTAAGTATAACTTAAACCCCTCAAATTGTCGAAACTTAGTTGAATGTAAACTTAAGATTACACTTGTGTCTGTTTAGTGGAAACTATTGTTACGTTAGTTTCTAAAGGCTTAAAGTGGTTGCAGAGGGGTCAATTTTATACAAAACTGTGACGCACAATACGCGTAGACGGAATTAATAAAAGTAATATTTTATAAATGGAAAAATAGTTTAGAAACACAAATAACATTTGCAATTTATAATATAATTACGAAGATATATAAAAAAAAAATATATTATTATTATTATGTATCTCTGTAAAAATGTTTACTCATGGGCCGTAGTCCGGACCTTTGGAAGGCTTGCGTTGGGACACAGGTCCAACACGTAGAGGCCCCTTTGAGACACTTTTATCTAAATGCGATGGGATGCACCAAGCGTGGTCATCTCTGAATACATTATGCAAATGCATATATTCAGTATATTAGGTGCGGTTCCATTCTAATGACGTTCCGGTTAGAATGGACCATGATATTTTTTCCCGTGGGTGTCATACGAGGCGACTAAGGGATAATGTTTCTTGTGCAGTGTTTTTGTGGGCGAAAGGCTAGCTCCCTGTCATTGTCACCACCTTAAACGTCATTCCGTCGTGAAATCTTCAATGTGTTGAAAGTGAGCCTTGCTACAACTGCATGCTTAAAAATGCTGTCGGTAGTTGTAGCAGAGCTTCTGACCACCCTGAAAGGGATTATGATCGTGAGTTTATGTATGTATGTATATGTAAATATTAGTTGTATCTACAACTGAAATTTTCTGTTAATATTGTACAATTTACACAAAATGTTAAATATTTATAATGGAGACAAGTTTACATGGAGACAAAAGACTTTATTTCCGTAGGGTACATAAATAGTTTCGCCTTCTATGCAGTCAGTTTCGAGTAAAAGATGTCCAATATCGTTAAGAAGTTGTCGTGTCTTTTCAAGTGTCCGATCATTTTTCCTCTCCGGTTATCTATTGCTTTTAAAATATTCCTCCTTAATTCTTAACACCTCTTCATTTTGTTATTCGATCTGGTCTATTTATCACCTCCCTTATACTCCAGCACCACATCTCAAAAGCTTCCAGCCTGTCTATGGATGTCAACTACTTAAATTTGACACGTACACATCATCATCATCATCATCTCAGCTTTCTTAACACCTCTTCATTTTGTTATTCGATCAGTTCTATTTCTCACCTCCATTATCCTCCAGCACGACATCTCAAAAGCTTCCAGCCTGTCTATAGATGTCAACTACTTAAATATGACACGTACACATCATCATTATCTCAGCTTATGGACATCCACAGCTGGACATAGGCCTCCCTCAAGGATCGCCACATCGACCGGTCCTGCGCTGCCCTCATCCAACATATTCATACAGGCTGTAAAATTAAATGAGTTATATATAGAACGGTGTCTTTCAATCCATCAAACTGAACAACTTTCACTGTAGAGCCACCTTTTAAATTTCAGTTCCCTAGAAAATTTCAATTTACAAATGTACGAAACACGTTTTTTATCGCTATTTCAAAGTTGGTCCCATAGTAAAAGTTGTTCGATGGTCTGAAGCACTTCATAAAGTATATAACGCATTTAAGTCTACATCCTGTAATAAACGTACCCCTAGATATAACCTATAATAATCTTTTCTTTTAGGGTCTTACTCAAAGAATAATGCTGATTTATTCCCCTACCTACGCCGTTCCAAACGTCGGCTTTGCAATTTGAAAATGTAATTTGAATTGAATCTATATCTGAATAATCCATATATCAGCTCCGTCGAGTTCCAGCTTTTAATAGCTATCTGTGACGTGAATACCTAACCGTTGTATTTGTTCACATTTGACCTTTGACACGTCGACTTTTAGCGCAATTTGTTACTGTCAATCAAAATGTGGTATTATAGTACCATTCGTAGGGTATTATGGAGGTACATATGGCATTGGGATGGCGCATACCTACTCGTATTTGACAAAACATTTGCCATCCGTGTATCATAAGCATAACAGCAAAAATCTGAATCACCCGATCCAGAGCCTCTCTCTACCCGGACATTCGAAATTCGACGTTCGGTCCGAAAGGCTGCTTTTCCACCAGAGATGTGCGAGGTAGCGAGGCGGTGAGCGAGGAAAAAATCGACCAATGAGAGTGCTTCAATTTCGCAATGACGTGATCGAGCGAGCGCGCTATTGGCGGATTGTTTCCTTGCTCACCGCCTCGCTACCTTACACATCTCTGGTGGAAAAGCAGCCAAACAGTCGCAATATATAGAAAATCGAAATTCTGGATACAGAGCCTGACTACTTAATCTTTCCACTATAACAATATAGCTAATGCTGATACGAAAGAAAAATAACAGCGAACATTGATTTCTTTCCACATGCTCGTCAGTTTTTAATCAAATCAAAGGACCAATTAGATTACTTATTTGCTATCAGGTTCCAGGTGGAT
The DNA here is from genome assembly GCA_927399405.1 of Agonopterix arenella. Taxonomy (NCBI): domain Eukaryota; kingdom Metazoa; phylum Arthropoda; class Insecta; order Lepidoptera; family Depressariidae; genus Agonopterix; species Agonopterix arenella. The sequence goes on from OV656692.1 coordinate 3,170,893, forward strand.
GGAATATTTGTGAATACAACAAATATTTGGCCATATACAAAATACTGCTACAAGAAAAGCCATGTACCTAATACCGCTTGACAACCATTTGTCTAGCTCATAAAGTTATTATACCATGGTCTAGCTAGGTTCTAACTAAATAACATTTTGGTATGCGACTTTTTCTTTGGAACTAAATAAGATTACATACAAAATTGCCGTCGTCTATTTTCCAGTTTGTGATCAAAGTCGAACTAAAACGAATTTCAGAAAGTTAAGCTTCGTCCCCAAGATTAGCAATAATATACCTAACACCAAGGCAAGGTTCACAATTAATAATACCTCTTGCATTGATCTATTCTAAATTGTGTCTCCATCGTGGTGTCAATGATTTGCCAATCTCCTGTATAAAAGGCAATTGTGCTTGAAGTTGTTTAGGAATAAATATTTGGCGTTCTTAGGAATTACGACGCGGTGGTAGCTTCAAAAAAGGTTGACGTTTAATAAGTTGGGCTTCAAGCTCCTAATATTGAATACATTATTTTGAGTTTGAATTGTATTTTGTACAAAAACACAAATACCACGAAATTGTGCAGTCTCGTTGCAAGCCAGAGAGCAGACACTAGATTCGCGACTGCACAGTAGCAGAACTGCAACGCGACTCAATGCATTGTTCTAGTAAATCAACACATTATATATTATTTCTTCAATGTGCTTTGCAATTCAACACACACGTCGCGTGGTCCGATCGATCGAAGAATCAAATTGTTTTTCAAAACATATAGAACCTAAATTAAAAGACACACAAAATTAGAAATAACAAATTATCATACAGACTCAAACTAAATTGAAGCTTTCTCTATGATTGAAGGTAGAAGGAAGTGGTTCACCTCAATAGATCACTAGTCCGATCCGAGCTTTGGCTTGCTTCGATTTCAACCACTACGATCCCGGTTCAATGGCTATTGAAAATATTGCCTAATTGGATGGGGATTTTAAGCTGTTTTAAGTAAGTTGAACCTGTAAGGTTGTTTTTTGTTTGCTCAATGAAGCTAAGAAAATATGCCTTTAAGTTGAAGAGATTATTAATTGATTGGTTCTAAGAAAATTGTGTACCTATGTTAGTGATAAACAATTATAATACAGTATAACTCATAGAGAAATTACGCGTTAGGGGAACGCGTTTATAACTAAGTACAAATACAAATTATTAAAGTAGGTATAATGTATACCTACGTTATGGATATTGAAGAAGCATGATGCCAACTTCGTACCGACTCCGATAAAACAAAATATTCTTATAGATGCGAACGTAAAAGTCATCGACTGCAATATTATTTTGTACTTTTTTAGTTTTTAAGTCGGTTTTAATTTTTTGTTAAAATTTTTATTTGTTTCATAGTTTCGTGCAATTAATTGTTGTTGTTGTTTTGTTACTTTTCTTATCAATAAGTTCTATTTTTTATAATTAGGTAGATTATGTTTGAATAAATATTGATCATCTAATTTATTTTTACACATTAATTTAATGAATAATAATTCAAAATCAGATCGTAGTTCGGGGTTTGGCCGGTAACATTTATTACCTATGTGCTGATCAACTTTATATAAGCAGTATAAACGAGACTTTAAATGATTGATTATTTTCATGACAAATTAATTTTGCGTTCATTTGTTAACACTTTGTAAATATAGTAGGTACTTAGCTCTCTTTCCGTTACAGAAAAATATCTGCGACTTCGAATACCTTTTCGCAGAAGAAATTCGAACAAACCAACTTTTATTATTAAGTAAACACAGACACAGCAAATATTATTGAATAATCGCAATTCGCTCATTCTTTCCCAAAACTTTTCCACACAAAAGAAAACCTTATTTATTCGGGGCGAAGTATTACAATAATTTTACAAAAATACTATATAACGTTCGCCTTAGTTACGCTCTGACGTGATAAGAATATTGCAGAGATCTTTTTTGTTCTCGCATTTATTTGGTGAAATATATCGGTGGTTATTTGTCTGTGTTGAAATATCTAGGGTGTTGTTAGAATTCTTTTAGCATACTTGTATGCTCACGACTATATTTCCCTAAGAGGGAAGTTCTACATTTTCTAAATACTTACTTAAAACACATTCAGATTCCACAACACATTTCAATCACTCTTGGCGTAGTATATTTATTTGCAGACTAAAATATGCGGTAGTTTTGTTTTTACATTTGGTCTTATGCTAGGTTTGGTTTACCCTGTTATCGCATAACTTTTTTTCGCAGTACTAATGCATGATCACTATAGGCATACATGACTAGTGGCATAACTTCACTTGGCATACTTTGTTTGGTATCCATTCATAACGCATAGTCTTCCATGGCAGATCAGTTGAATTGCATTAAGTTTATTTTCAGAAGTATTGTATGGCATTATTGCCTTTTCGCAGAGTATTGTTACGGCTCTCACTATTGTCGCATAATTTTGTAATGCATATGATCACTATATGCACATACCATGTTGTTTTTTATTTTGTTACTTACCTAATGATACAAACTAAAATCTACCATCTAGCCTAACCTAACCTACAGTTTTGAAGCTAGGTACCTTTCTGCGTCCGAAGCAACCAGCATGCAGCATGCAAGCAAGCATGCATCATGCAAGCTAGCGTGCAACATGCAAGCAAGCATGCAGCATGCAAGCAAGCATGATGATGCTCCGCTCGCTTCGCTCGCTCCGCTTAGTGTTATACATGTTCTAACCTAACCTAACCTAGAATTTTACAAGCACCAATTTGTTTTTCTCAGGCAGGGGGCTTCCGCCTCCCGCACCCCCCGAGCGGGGGGCCCAGCCCCCCTGCTCCCCCCAACATGCAGACAAGCAAGCAAGCAATCATGCACACAAGCAAGCATGCATGCACGCATCCAGCAAGCAAACAAGCATGTAGTATGCATGCACGCATCCTGAAAGCAAGCAATCATGCAGCATGCAAGCAAGAATGCAGCATGCAAGGCAAGCAAGCATGCAGCATGCCAACGCAGCTTCCATCCACTGCCCTAATGCCACATGGTCATTATGCTGAGCGAAATAATGCCTCATGATGATACCACATGATTTGCTATGCAAAATTATTCAATATTAAATTCGATTATGGTAGTAGTATGCCATATTAAATTCGCATAAATTAATATTCTGCCACTTAGTTGGTATACCAAATAAAGCTTTCTGCATTGTTAATATTCGTCCAAGAACAATTATGCCAAGTATGTTATGCTACATATGTTTCGGACAATGAAAGTTATGCCAGATAGACGGCACCCGCTAGGTTTATAAGTCTTTAACTGCGCAGTTTACACATTTTAATAGCGCGCGGAATTATATTGACCAATCTGAATGTGCCACCTTCAATCCGTTTACGCTATTGGCTAATTTGTTTTCGCGCCCTTTTCGCTGCTATCCGACTTTGCACCCTTTGATTACTAAATGACTTCGGGTTTTGTCGGGGACTCGGGCCTCCTCTGCGCAAAGGAAGATTGACGAGCGGAATTATTTTCCTGGTCGTACTGTAAGTATCCCTTTATATCGTTTGTAACATTACTGGCTTTTCAAAAGGGATAGTATGTTGAATTCAGATCATCAAACTGAACAACTTTCAATACGGAGCTGTTATATACATTGGAGTCGGTTAAATACTATAGTTTTGTATATGTAACAGCAGATTTTTATAGCAATTCTGAACATTGGCTTCATAATGAAAGTTGTTCATTTTGATGGTCTAAATTCACCGTTTCATTATTTGCCCGGCTGTCCCTTACAACCTGTATACCTACAGTTTGGCACGTGTTTGATCTAGGCTAGGATCGAACCGGCGCCAGTCGGTGCCAGCCGGTGCTAATTCTCTGAAAGAGCTACCAGCAACTTAACTAGCTAGACAACCACGACTTTTTTTAATTCAAAATTACACATTTACAGAAAATATACTTTAGATCCTGGGAGGAAACCTGCTTACACTGAAGAAGAAATTCTGTCATCATCATCATCATCATCATGTCAGCCAATAGACGTCCACTGCTGGACCTAGGCCTCCCCATAAAATAGGGGGGGATTTGCCATAATCGCCAAGCTTGGCAGGCGGGTTAGCGATCGCAGTTGGATTGAATGTGTGTACTCAGAGGTTGCTGCTGCCCATCCTCCGGTAGATCCCTTAGTCGCCTTTTACGACACCCACGGGAGGAGATGGGATGGTGCTATTCTTAGCCGACACCACACGGAATGAAGTATATGTGAAGTCTACCAATCTGCATTGGCCACGCGTGTTGGACTAATGCCCATACACCCTCCTTGAGGGTAGGCCGTGCCTTGCAGTGGGACGTGTTTATAGGCTGATGATGATGATGATACTTTAGATCTGTTTAGATTAGTAATAATTGGTATGTTTCAGAGTTTATTACCTACATAATCTATATCTATATACTATTATAAAACTGTAACAGGAAGTTTGTCTGTACATTGAAGATATTAACAAAAAAAAAGTTACGATATGGTTTTTAGGTGTCCCTGATTCCATTTCACCAATTTTTGGATTTTTACTGTCTGTCTGTTTGTTTGTGTGTTTGTTTGGGTGTTTGTTTGTGTGTTTGTTTGTTTGAACGAGTATCATGCAAAAACTACTGAACCGATTTTGATGAAACTTTTTTGTTTGATAGCTTATGATCTGACTTAAAATCTGGTATATAATTTGTGCGGACGAAGTCGCGGGTTAACGCTCGTTTATTCATAAACAAGCACTTAGGTATGATAACGATCGTAACGATTTGAAAGAAGTTATAGTAATTTGAGTAAATATTTGTTTCGTTAGTTGATGTTCGTCAAGTTGACAGGTTTTTGTGTAAATATTTTATGTTTCATTTTACGTTTCATTTAATTAAAGATTGAAAAATTTGTCTCGGGCGGGACTTGAACCCGCACTCTTCCAAACCGGGATTACCCAATTCAATCTATTGCGTCTTAATTAATATTGTGTTCAAAATTAAATAATATTGATGTTTGACTGTTGATTTTTTCTGTTCTATACCAACCGTGGAAAAAGCCTTTTTAGGATTCCGTACCCAAAGGATGAAAATGGGACCCCTATTACTAAGCCTACATTGTCCGTCCGTCCTTCCGTCCTACCTATTTAGGGCTGTAACTTTTGAACCGTACCTAATAGCTAGACAGTTGCAATTTTCACAGAATATGCGTTATTACGGCAGATTTGTTAACATCTATACTATTATAAAACTGTAACAGGAAGTTTGTCTGTACATTGAAGATATTAACAAAAAAAAAGTTACGATATGGTTTTTAGGTGTCCCTGATTCCATTTCACCAATTTTTGGATTTTTTGTCTGTCTGTTTGTTTGGGTGTTTGTTTGTTTGAACGAGTATCACGCAAAAACTACTGAACCGATTTTGATGAAACTTTTTTGGTTTGATAGCTTATGATCTGACTTAAAATCTGGTATATAATTTGTGCGGACGAAGTCGCGGGTTAACGCTCGTAATATAATAAAAATATCAAAAAGATAAAAATTAAGGGTACATAGAATGAACTAGTTATTGTCAACGTTTTTTCTTCTCGCTCTATCGTAAAAACGGTAATACAGACAAGCGTCAAACTTGGTGGGATTATGATTATAGAGTAAACTCTACAGTATAACAACAAATATTAAAAACCGGCTAAGTGTGCGAGTCGGTCTCGCGCTAAGGTCCACACATACATCCGGAATAAACCTGATTCGGAATTAGTTCCGGATGGAGTGTTGCCGCTTTCAGGGACTTTTTCACTAGATCTAGAGATTTTTTGATATCTTAGGTGGCATATTTAAAAGTGATTTTTGAGCGTAGGCGTTGATGGAACGATACCGTGTCGTGACGGTGCAGTTGCATTGCAACGTCGTGGCGGTATAGTTGCGAAATCGCCAACGCTCAAAAATCGCTTGTGTGATAATGGTTCATGCCATTTTGTATGCAGTCTTTTGATATATTGTTGCATAATATTGAACTACAATTTACAAATCATCATCGTAACGTCATGACCTCATCACATGATAATAATTATGATGTATAGAAATTTTTTGTTTCGCTTTAATAAATACCTAAAAATGCAATTGTCATTCATTTGGCGTTTCATACTTTTTTATTTTAGGCATTTTTTAAACAGCACTAGTATTTTTTGTAACCATAGTTGACAACACTGAATTCTGAATCAGGATTCCGGATCGCAATTCCGTCTATGTGTGGCGGACCTATGTCACGGAGAAAAAAAACTGTGGTGGTGTGGTACCGAACCATCGGTGCGCGAGTAGCCCGACCGCACTTGACCGATTTTTTATTTACAATAAAATGAGAGCTTCCTTAGGTTTATGTCATTAAAATTAGTAAACAATTAAACTCTACTAAGAAAGTGTCGATCTATTCAGAGCCTAAACTTCTTAACAATGCACACTCCAACTTTACAACACACTTAACCCTCTGACTAACGAAGTTGTAAAAGTCTACCATTCCGTATTTAATTAATAAACCACTTGTATTACCCTCATAATCCCCTAATCCCTCCCCTATTGTTGAGAAGAATATTATAACTAGTTCCAGAACTGAAACTGATTGTGTTAATGCGATCTCTTCAAAGTTTCTTACTTTATTAGCAGCATTTTATTTGAATGATTTAATGACCCGATTGCGATGAAATAAAGCCTAAATGTTAATCCAAACGTAGCCCTTTTGTAAAAACCTTATCCAAATCGGTTCAGTACCTTTTAAGTAATGCATGAACAAACAAACAGAAAAAATAAAAAGAAAATGGTCTCTTTGCATTCAATTACGTATCAAAAGCGCAGTACAAATCAATCGCCCTCAATTAAATTTTTTACAAATGTATTTAGGCTGGCTTGCACCAAAAACTCTTAAGGCTTAAACGTATTTAGTGATTGCTCTCTCTTACACTGCTCGTACTAACATAGATTAACATGTATATTGGATATAGATAGGTAACTCGCCTTGAATTTTAGGACGTCATAATTGCGTTGCCGCTTATTAGCACTAGGGGGCGCCACATTATGAAATAAATTGAAAAAGACGATCGGCCGACACGAGGATCGAATCTTAGCTACCCGGATCGTAAGCCGGTTGTCCAGACCGTTAGACCAACAAGACAGTGATTGATATGGGCAAAATCTCTCACTAGTACAGCGCAGCGCATGAGGTGTAGTGCGCTGTTACTCCGATATGAACCCTAGTTCAACACATAATGCTTCGAAACATAACCGATAGATGGCGGAAGCTGTCTATAGAAAATCAGCGTTCCACTTAGTTTGTACTAAGATAACATAGCATGCTAATGAATAATGATAGTGACAGCATCTTATTTAAACATGTTTTAAGCCTAAATACTTCTTGATGCAAGCATATCCATAAAATGTACATCCACGCCAAGTTTACAATTTTACTATAATGAATAGAAGATATCGATGGTGTAAGGTCAAACCAATTCTGTTAGCAGGGGAAACTCCTCTTCATCGTCGTCATTTTCAGCCGATTTCGGTTGGGTCTCTCCCTTTAAGGTTTCGCAACGTTAACCTTACAATCAGTGGCGGTATTGCTAGACAAAATAAAAGTAGGGTTTGTGACTTTAGCCCTTTCCACATCTCACAAAAAGGTACCTAAAAATAAATCTAGCACTGAGAATGTTAAACTAAAATTTGGAGCGAGCGAAGCAAGCTTTAATCTTCACAGCACTACGAGTTAGCTGCGGCCAAAGGTGTATATTGGGGAGAGCTTCTTCAGATTTAGCATTCAAATGGTTCTGTACCTTGAAGTTTTTAAACAATTCTGGGAGTACATAAAAAAGCGATTGAACGAGCTCGAGATTTCATAACCGTGTGACTTGATTGTGTCCAGAATTCTGAGCATTAAAATTTTTATGTTTATATGGACATAAGAGTCGGGGCTCCGGACTAAAATCCAAGTAGGTACCTAATGGTTTGGTTCGGAAAATTATAAAATGGTTTTTTAATCTGGAAACCTGCTTACGAGGCCGCCCTGAACCCGAAGCACTCTTGAATAATCTATGCCGAAACCGTCAGCGATAGCCAAAAAAGACGTCGTGCGCCGCCCTACGAGCGCCGCCACACTGGTAACAATCTCTATAAATAACTTTTGTGCATCGCATCAATACTTTGTTAGAAAATTAAAATAATAAAGTCACTATTTCCATTTAATTCCTTAATTTGCTCATCAAATCAAAAGCTTTTCCTCTATGCATGAAAATGTTGAATTTGCGTCGGAAACTAAGTACGACTTCAATACCAAGCTCACAAGTGAAGCCTTTGATGGCACGGGGTTGGTCGAATGTTTATTTATGCTACCAACTTTGAAATACTAGGAAAATAACGAGAATTTCATGTTTTAACTCAAACGAACCCTATTGCGATGGATTTGGGTTCATTAACGCCGGGACATCAATGGAAGTAATCAAAGGATTGAAAGAACTTACTTGTCGCAACGCAATGTATGAAAGAACTATAGTGAGCTAGTTTGAATCTTGGAAGGGGCTAATTAATAGGTAGGTAGGTAATACCTAGGAATTTGCGTATTGAATGTTAATCTCTTAAGTTTCAAAAGTCTCAACTAGATTTTGGTACTTTTATTCAATTGAATTGACAATAATAGTAATGTAAAATAATGTTGTACCATAAGAAAGACTTAAATAAAAACATACGCATCTGCTCATGGCTCACCTCCTCGATGGGGGAGTCAAAAATATTCTGAAAAAGACTGGAATTGAATATTCTTCTGTCATAAAACGGGTATCCGGCGTCAACTGCACCTCTGTACGTTCATACAATAATTATACTTCCGAAGCACGAAGGAAAAAAGTACATTTTTTGGTTAAGTAGCGCTTGAGATGAAAATAATACCTACTTAAGAGGGTACCGAGCCTATTGTGCTGCCCTCAGTCGTTTTTTTTATTATTTCTAAACAATTAAACAACATTTCCCAAAAAACAATAATGTCACATTGTAGTCATAATTGGCTTTAAAATTATCGAAACATTACGGTGGCCACTTTTGGCGATTTTAAATGACACTAACTACAAACATTATAAAAACAAATCCTCAGTGACCCGATAAATTGAAAATCAGCAACGACTACAATGTGATTGATTTGATTTGATTGATTTGGAAATGTTGTTTAATTGTTTAGATATATAATAAAAAATACGATTGAGGGCAGCACAATAGGCTCGGTGCAGCCTTAACATACCGCAAAAAAACTGTCATCCATCCAAAAACGTGGTACGGGCGGATGATGAGGGTTACGACATATTAATCGACTGTTGGATGCGAAAGGATGCGTACGGCTTCCCATATACTAATCGTGCTTTTTGTATGGGCAAATCGTCGATCATGTGTCTTAACCCCTAAGTTCGGTGATAGTTTCGAACTCGGAACCTCCGATTTGCCATTTCAACCGAAATTAGAATTTCAATTTCCCAAACAGTCATTTCGTCCTTCATTGCTTCTTTTGTTAGTATGTCCTTGTCCTTACTAACATGGGGTGCTAATTTTACCCAAGTGACTTAACGTGATAGGAAAACGTCCCTGACCTTGTTATGAATGACTGGCGAAGGGTAAGTGTTATAGTAGGTACGTACTACTGTACCAGGTTTATAAGTCTTACCGATGTACCTGCGCGCCAAAGTCAACAAATTTTAATACCGCGCGAAATAATATTGACCGCTATCGGCTAATTTGTTTTCGCGCCCTTTTCGCTGCTATCCGACTTTGCTCCCTTTGATTACTAAATGACTTCGGGTTTTGTCGGGGACTCGGTCCTGCTCGAGCGGAATTATTTTTCTGGTCGTACTGTAACGTACTTTGCGCTCTGTGGTAGATAAGGCTGTCCTACAGTCATTTTTAGGGTTCCGTACCCAAAGGGTGAAAACGGGACCCTAATACTAAGCCTACGTTGTCCGTCCGTCCGTCCGTCCGTCCTACCTATTTAGGGCTGTAACTTTTGAACCGTAATAGCTAGACAGTTGAAATTTTCACAAAATAGGCGTTATTACGGCGGCTTTGTTAACAAATAATAAAAATTAAAAAAGGTTAAAAATTAGGGGGGTCCTTATACTTTGTTAGAACCTAGTATAGTATTTACCTAGTAACTAGTTATTTTCAAACGTTTTTTCTTCTCGCTCTATCGTTAAAACGGTAATACATACAATAGTCAAACTTGGTGTGATTATAGGGAAAACTCTACGATATAATAACAAATAATAAAAACCGGCCAAGTGTGAGTCAGTCTCGCGCTAAAGGTCCCGGAGAAAACAAAAGCTTGTTTCTAAGTTAATGTTGTGTGGTACGGAACCCTCGGTGCGCGAGTAGCCCGACTCGCACTTGACTGGTTTTTATTTTTATTTACGGGTTACTAAATCGTTGCGCAGGTGTCAGGTGGCAAACTACTTATTCTCTAAAATGTGCGACCGATTTTTGATCTTTAGTGGTATTTTACCGCGACTCTATCGTTCCATTTTTCCAATAATTTTACTATCATTTTTTTAATAAAATAATAATAATATTGCTTATTATTGAGCAGTTTGAAACTGATCATGATTGTCATGTCATTATTTTGATTTTTGCCGTGTGTATGGTATACTGGGTGTTAGGGTAAACAGTTGCACTACTTTAAGGGGTGATTAAATTTTGGAATTTTGGGAAGACGAATACCTGGTAGAAGAAGGACGTCCTGGCTTAAAAACCTGTGCGAATGGTTCGATGTGGACACAACCTCACTGTTCAGGGCTACAGTCTCAAGGGTCCGAATAGCCCTATTGATAGCCAACCTCCGATAGGAGATGGCACCACAAGAAGAAGAAGAAGGGGTGATTGTACCCTTGATACTGAACAAATTTTCCTAAGAAACCTATAAGAAATTCCAAAATTTTTTTTTGACTCTTCACACAAACGTTCGATCTGCTGATTGCATTTAGAATGCAAAGTTTAATTTTTGCAAAGTTACTATACAGAGTGTAAGTGACAGTCTAGCAAATACTGAAACGGTAAACTCAGACCATCAAACTGAACAACTTTCACTATGGAGCCTACTTCAGAAGACGCGAAAAAAAATCTGCTGTCCCATACAAAACTGCAGTACCTACCCGACTCAAATGTAATAACAACTGATTTTTTTTCGCGTCTCCTGAGGTAGGCTCTATAGTGAAAGTTGTTCAGTATCATGGGTACAATCACCCCTAAAAGTAATGCAGCTGTTTACTCTAACACCCTGTAAAAGACCCTTTATAAGTTTACCCTTTTAGTATGGTTTGTGTTAGTGTTTTTGAGGGTAAAGGGTACATACAAGGCAAGGGTACAACAGACATATTATTATCACCTATATCCATTTGACTCGTTATTCCAACCTGCATTATGCTTCTTCTTCTTATCGTGTGGGCAGAGCCCTGGTGTAGAGAATTTTCAGACCGCCTTACGGCCTCTGACGTGGTTTTTATGTAAAAACTACCACCACCAGAGATAGGAGCCGTGACCAACGGCTTAACGTGCCATCCGAAGCACGGAATCATTTTCTTTTCAGACAATCAGGTGATTCAGCCTGCAATGTCCTAACCAACTGGGCAAAAACGCATAAAGTGACATTTCACTAGATATCCCCATTGGGAATCGAACCCACGACCTCCGTGTCGAGAGCCAATGCTCTTAACCATTAGACCACGGAGGCAGTTAATTATGTGCATTATGCTAAAAGTAAACAATTCATAACGGTACAGTAACCTTGCTCAGCACTATTTTTGACCATCCCCAAAGGGGGAAAAGTTTCATTAGTTTTACGTATGCACGTTTTATAGGTCTAAATTGTATCCTAGAAGTAAAAATATAGATTTCATACTCTCAGTTCTATTCTATTCTATTTTTATTAAATGGCGTTTCCTTAAAGATTTCGCCAGTATCAAGTGTTGAAGATATTATTATAATTCAAGTTAACCTTCATTGTACGGTAATTGATATGGCGATCTCAAAGCCCTGTTTTTATACAAAAACACACACCCGAAACCGCCATAAAATGGCGGAGCCGCGTGGCTACCTAAATCGCGAGCCGAACGAAAGACGTCTACGCGAGAGACCTCTAGCCACGCGACTCCTACTCTCAGTTCACTCAAGCATTTATTTATAGTGTTTACAAGAAGATAATAAATAGCAATTTTCTGAATGAGTGCTCTCAATCTTCGGCGTCTTTTACGCTTTCAAACATGTGAGATGAGACAGAACCAAGCGTGATACCATTGAAAATAGTATTTCAGAACGTTTAACTCTGAGAAATATATACAATAAGTAGGTAGATATTTTATAAATTTTATGTATTACTCTATGTAAGTTAATATACATATAATAATAAAATAGGTACCAAATTATCTTTGTAGCATTAGTTTAAATGGGCTAGTTAAGGGTTATGCCTATGGCGAAAAATAATTGAAGCGAAATGGGCGTGTGATAGCTTATATTACTGCCTGATGCGAGAGAAAGAGATGGGGCGGCGCGCGCGCCTGAAACGACGCAAGCGTAAAACAAACTTTATTTAATTGTGATTGTATTATTTATGTAAGTTCAATTCTTCTCTTATAAAAATTTGTAAAATATCAATCTCTTTTTTTTTAAATCAAATTTCGTGTTTCTATTATTTACCGTTAAGCAGTTCCAAGCGTTTATAAATATAAACGGAGGCTACTTTGGCTTATTTGTCTATCGAGAAAATGTGTCTTTATCGTGTTTTGGCTCTTGTCAAAACTTCAATTATATGTTCAATTTACACATATCCGCTCATCATACTACTACTGTTAGTACTTCATGATATATGACGCTTTGAAGAATCCAATTTTTTCACATAGCCTCTTAACAATACCTATTATTTAATTCATGTCTAATTAATCTCGTGTTACGCTACATCTACGCTGACTGGATTTGATACATAGATTTAATAATGTAAGTTACTAATAATCGAAAATTAAATATTTTAGAAGGTTAACGGTAAAGAAACAAACAAAAAACAAAGAAAAACTTTTCTTCAAAAAAGAAAGTATCGGATTAATTATACTACTGGCCAGATTCGACCAAACTTTGATTTATAGAAGAGTAACTATACAAGAAACAATTTTACTCTTAGCATTTATTCAGAAATAACTTCATTTGTCTTCTACCACACTAAACCCATACTAAAAGAACGAATGTATAATCCACCCAAAGATTTACTCGCGTTTGGTCGAATCGGGCCTTATTTGAATTAACAATAATATTTAATAATCTTTTTTTTAATTTTTATTTTTTGTTATTTTATTACGTATGGGTTTGCTTTTGACCTCAATCCAGTCCTCAGGACGAAGATGGGGTTGAAGATGTAGCGAGCTTACCCAGAAGCCTATTCACTCGTACTTTAAAGAATACGGGTTGTAAGCGCTCGGAAATACTGACGCAGGCAGGGCATTCCACTCCTTGGCTGTGCGCATTATAAAAGATCCAAAAAGGCGCTTGGTGCGAATATGTGGGATGTCAACCAAAAAGGGGTGATATCCCGCGGTGGAATCAATAAACGAAAACTGAAATGTAAATAAACTTAACAAAAAAAGTGTATTCTAGAGGTCGCTCCAGACCACAGAATAGGTAATCGTATGTAGGGTGTAAGGGTAAACAGTTGCATTACTTTAAGGGGTGATTGTATGACCATGATACTGAACAATTTTCGCTACGAAACCTATAGGAAATTTGCAAAAAAACGTTGGCCTTTCCATACTAAATGCAATTAGCTGACACACTGAAAAAAATGTTTTGTTAAATATAACCGAACTTTAGTGACTTCCAAACTGACTTGTTTATGTGCTAAAAAACAGTTTGGAAGTCACTAAAGGTCACCTATAACGGAAAAATTGCAGGGTAATAGATTATCGTGGTATGGGCATGTAATGCGGAGAGACGAGTGTCATGTTACGAGACGAGTGTTAAGTATGAATGTGGATGGCTGTAGTAGGAGAAGAAAAGATGGATGGATTGTGTGAAGGATGATATGTGTAAAAAAGGAGTGAGAGTTGAAACGACGGCTAAGAGAGATGAATGGAAGAGGATGACATATTGCGCCGACCCCAAATAATGGGAAATGGGCAAGACAATGATGATTTTTTCAGTGCGAATATTTTAATTTTTGCGAATTTCCTATGGTTTCTTAGGGAAAATTGTTCAGTATCATGGGTATAATCACCCCTTAAATTAAAGCAACTATTTACCCTAACACTCTGTATATTATGAATTGACACAAAAATGGCATATTTTTCACAATCGCAGATTATAAAAGCTGAAAGCTGTAAACTGTATCTGTAGCTCACATGAAATGAAACCCCATAAGGTCCGCCACATACATCCGGAATAAACCTGACTCGGAATTAAATTCCGTATGGAGTGTTGCCGCTTTCAGAGACTTTTCACTAGATCTAGTGATTTTTTGATGTCTTAGGTGGCATTTTGTAAAGTGATTTTTGAGCGTAGGCGTTGATGGAACGATACCGTATCGTGACGGTGCAGTTGCGACGTCGTTGCGGCATAGTTGCGAAATCGCCTACGCTCAAAAATCGGTTGTGTGATAATGGTTCATGCCATTTTGTATGCAGATTATGTCTAATGTTAAAACTATCGATAGTCTTTTGATATAGTTGCATTAATATTGGAATCCAATTTACAAACCATCTCCGTAACATTCGTAACGTCATGACCTCATCACATGATAGTAATTATCATGTTTAGAAATTGTTTGTTTTACTTTAATAAATACAAAAAATGCAATTATTGTCATTCATTTGGCGTTTCTTACGTTTTTATTTTAGGCATTTTTTAAACAGCACTCTAGTATTTTTTGTAACCATAGTTCACGACACTGAATCCTGAATCAGGATTCCGGATCGCAATTCCGTCTGTGTTTGGCGGACCTTAGAGTGGGACGAGTGAAGAAAACACTTTTTAATAACGTTTCCTGTTTACCACACGCACTGTATTCGGGTTGTTTTTGTAATAAGATCTTGCTTGGCCAAATAACCGCTGCATTTACATATGAAAGGTCGGATGAGGCGTATTATTCTCTCGTTGCTGGGTTGCTGGAAATGAATGGGTACAATAAAGTAAAATAGCTAGTTCTCTCATTATTTTCTGTGTGGACTGTACTTCTGTATTATTTGCCAAAAGGTGTCTTATTTTCTTCGCAATAGAAAATATATTTGTATCAATAATATCATAATTTAAATCTGTGGGTATCGTGTCTTGATATATGATACGTCCCAGCAAACAATTTAGTCGTATTATTTATATGACTATTTTGACTTATAAAAGTTATATTACTGTAATTTCGTCATATACTGGTGCTTTATGCGTCTAATATTCGACTACACGACTCATATACGACCAAATTGTTAGTTGGTCTACACTTACGATAGTGCATTCACTTTACCAAACATGTAGCAACTACAGGGTGAGATTGGTATCATTAGCATCCTCTTAAACTAAGAGTCTACCCATGAAACTGAACAACTTTTAATATGGGAGCAATAGAAATTCAGCTGTTGCATATATTTGAGTCGCGAACTCGCGCGTCGACATTGCAGTTTAGTATTGAACAGTAGATTTTTTATTCGCTCCGATCGGTTTGCTCCCATAGTGAAAGTTGTTCAGTTTGATGGACAGACTCTTAGTTTAAAAGGATGCTAATGATATCAATTTCACCCTGCTTTATACACCATTAATTTTTTAATTACTAACATAACTTTAAGGTTGTATTCAGATAATGAAACTAAACATCTTTCCCTAAGGAAGATGGGTCGAAAAACGAATTTTTTTTTTGTCTTCCCACACAAAAGTGCGGATCTGCAGCACGACCCCACAATAAAATACCATAGGACATCACATAATGATACTATGGAAGAAACTGAAATTACTTATTAAATAACATAATTGTACAACTTACTGAAAATTAGAAACATACTGTCAACAAGTTTTCTTTCATATCAAATTGTCGAGCTCAATATCAAAGTGTTGTTCAGTGTTGTAGATTTCGTGTTAAACGGTTTTACAGTTCATGTTTATTTTGTGAAGAGCTGTGTAAAATGCTGTTTACATTTATATCTTTGACCCAAATTCCTATTCATAACCATTTAATATCAAAATATAACTGCAAGCATTTAGCAATCAAAATCTTTCCGTCCAAAACAGCAATTCAGAATCAGAAGTTGTCACGTCACATACGAGAGTATACCTATGCGCATTCACAACCCGCAAAACCGCGTCCTTACCTGAAACAAAGTCTAATTTCAAAGCAAAAATTACAGGTAACCAAACCAACTGTGCTAACATAACATTTAAACCCACCCCGGGCTGTAATTATAAAGGGAGCCTGTTAAAGGCTGCAAAATTTCTGGTGCAGACATTTCGTTTGATATTTTAAGTTGTAATGTTGTGTCTTTGCCAATGTTTGTCGAATAATTGGCAAGATTTGCAAATGTTCGACTTGTTTAGACAAAATTGATCAAAATGATAAATGTATATTTCACTTCATGAACAAAATAATCGTAAAATGTGAAAAATCGTTTCTTCAGGATAGAAAACTTTTTATTAGTAACTTTGTAGCCTGTATATAAGGTCTAACAAAATTAGGTGAAACTATTTTATGGGGATGATAAGACCATCAAACTGAACAACTTTCTTTATTGGACCAATATCGAAATCGCGAAAAAAAAACAGCTGCCCATTCCATTTAGGTCCATTTAGGTCGAGTAGGTTTGTATGGAATGCTGTTTTTTTCGAGATTTCGATATTGGTCCCATAGAGAAAGTTGTTCAGTTTGAAGGTCTGATCATCCCCTTAAAATAGTTTCAGCTAATTTTGTTAGACCTTATACAGGATTGCAGTGCGATTTTTAAAAAATTATCACGTGTATATCAATTCAAAATTATTATGGAGATTATGCATCATTTTGACCATGATTTTGAAAGTGAATGATTAAAAAATAACATTTCTGGACAAAGGTATACTACGCCTACAAATAAGGGTTGGAAGGATGGTGGAGCAGACACCACCAGGAAAACATTTTAAAATTCCACACGAAATACAGGTACTTAATGTACCTATTCCGACAATACAAAATAAAAAATTTTGCCTAATTATCGATACTAACGCGAAATTTTGCGTCAAATGTATTATTTATCTAAGTAAGTAGGTAAATTTATAGAGGCACCGCAATGCGCCGCGCCGCTCAGCTGAATCTCCCTTATTCTCCAAATAATAACGGGTTGGGTACAAATAAACCGGAGTATAAACAATGTAAATAACGACCGTTAAGTTTTGACCCCTCTTTTGTTAGGAGTTACGATTGTAAGAGGGTTCAATGTTGTTTTGGTAAAGGAAAGTTTTCTGTTTCTACCCAATACTCTTTAGGAGGACACATTGTAAGTTTATTTGTTGTGCTTTGGAACACCTATAAATAACATAAT
This sequence comes from Agonopterix arenella, assembly GCA_927399405.1. NCBI lineage: Eukaryota > Metazoa > Arthropoda > Insecta > Lepidoptera > Depressariidae > Agonopterix > Agonopterix arenella. The sequence goes on from OV656692.1 coordinate 3,188,430, forward strand.
ATATAGGGTCCTTTTTAATATGCTGACAATATTTTCGATCCAGCCATCAAACTGAACAACTTTCTCTACAGGAACAAGATCAAAATGGCGAGGAAAACAGCTGTACATTTGGCTCGAGTATGACCGATCGGAGCAAAAAAAAATCTGCTGTTCCATACTAAACTGCAGTGGAACACAAACTAAGTGGAACGCTGATTTTCCATAGACAGCTTCCGCCATCTATCGGTCATGTTTCGAAGCACTATGTGTTGAACTAGGGTTCATATCGGAGTAACAGCGCACTACACCTCACGCGCTGCGCTGTAGTAGTGAGAGATTTCGCCCATATCAACCACTCTCTTGGTCTAGCGGTCTAAACAACCGGCTTACGAACTTACCGGTAGCTAAGGTTCGGTCCTTGTGTCGGCCGATTGTCTTTTTCAATTTATTTCTTAATGTGGCGCCCCCTAGTGCTAATAAGCGGCAATGCAATTAGGACGTCCTAAAATTCAAGGCGAGTTGCCTATCTATATCCAATATACATATAAATCTATGGTGCCTACTCGACTCAAATGTATGCAACAGCTGATTTTTTTCGCTCCGATCTCTTTGCTCCCATAGTAAAAGTTGTTCAGTTTGATGGGTGGACTCTTAGTTTAAAAGGATGCTAATGATATTAATTTCACCCTGTGTAAGAGTACAGCTTTATCTGCATGAAATCCTTAATAAAAACGATCCATTACGGAACTTAATAAGACGTAAAACCAAAATCCAAACGTTTACATTGAAAATAACGGCAAAGTTACAAGAATATAAGGGACATTCACATAAGTGAGTTAGTTTGCACCCTGCCCCTCCGAGGGGGGACTTACACCCCGTCGCGGTCGATACGACCCTCAAATTCTCCGAGAAAGCGTCTGGGAGACACTGGGGTGGCCAACTTTCGAGAGATCCGGATTATTATAAAGTTCTATTCGGCTTGTTAGGGATCAATTCAATTCTTTTTTATTGTTAAACTGTTGTTTCTGTGGTAAGCTCAAAATAATAACGCGGCATAAGGTCAAGTATACAAATCCGCCACTATATTAATTAATAAGACAGTTCAAATCTCGCCTGTGGAGTACAAAAAGTGGGATAGATTTAAGACTGGACGATCTAGTTACTCAAAATGCGATTTGAACGAAAAGCGTAAATGGAGGTTAACATTGACGTTGACATAACATGGAGTTTGCGGTAGTCACTAAAATAATATAGACCCTGAGGTTTCTTTTGTTTTAGATAGGTAGCTACAAATTATCAATGGGTATATTCGGTTCTGAGGTTTCAGAATATATCTGACTACCCCTTCGGGGAATATAGTCGTGAGTGTTGTAATAGGACCATACCTATGTCCAGCAGTGGACGTCCATCGGCTGAGTTGATGATGATGATGATGAATAGGACCATACATAACCTGCCCTTTGTCCTGAAACGATTTGAATTCTAACCAGGGAACAAAAAGCCGCATCAAAGCCTTACTAATCGATGAAACATAAATAAAAATGTATGTCCATATAGGCTGATTACATGAATGCAGTTCATATTGTAGTGGGTGCACTCCACTCTGAAAAAAGAAAAACAAGTAATATAATTAATAATATTCATTAATCAACTATGTACCAACTTTGAGCAAATATAATTTGAATGTTATTTGGTAGGTATCGGAAACGGAGACAGAAAAATTACAATTATACCCAACCTGGAGCTTGTTTTTCTCTTTTCAATTCATATTTTTTTATGCAGTCGGGTTTTTTGTTTTTCTTATTAATTTAGTTTATTTCCTAGTTTTAAGTATTGTGTCAAAATGGTAGCATAAAAAGTCTGCTCTTCACAGCTTTCATTTGATACCCATGTTGTAATTTATTACAAAAATATATTGATTATATAAACCCCGTCTTTTTTTAATCATAATCATAATAATCATACTACCATATATCATATTTTACGAATACACATATACATTACATTGTATATACATAATATACAATTTTTACGAATCTAACAACACCTCATACGTTTAAATCCATAGGCTGTAGGCCGTGCCTAAGAAATGGAGATACAAACAGACAAAACCTCGAAAAACATAACCCTCATTCTGGCACAGTCGGGTAAAAACTCAGAACTGTTTCTATTGGCTTAGTAATGAAATGGGATTTCATTGTTGTCTTTCCAGGTACGTTTCATCGACTGCAGTTGCACCAATTAGTAATATTAAATTGAAACAGGAAAGATCCAACGGGGTCATCAGAGTTCTGCGAACACGTGACGGGTGAGCTCTCAGTTGCACAGCAACATCTAGGCTTTTATAACGGAGATTTCCATTTTAATTTTAGGGTACCTAAATGATAAAACATTTACTTAATCCCTAATGGGGACAGCATAGACTCAAGCGTATACTGAATACACTTTTGACGAAATGTGAATGGGATAGTGGTTAGGGTAGTGAGGGGGGGCGGGGGGGGGGGGGGGGGTTTAATGCTCTGGGTGGCACACTTTACTATGGGTATGGGTGGCAAATTCGGGATATAGGGGCAGAGAAAAGTCGAGCTCGCTTCACACGCTCTAACCTACACAAGTAATCCTAAAGAGTTCTGACCACAGCTAAGACGTGTGGTGCTAAAAATGTCGAGCTTGCTTCGCTCGATCTATAGCTTTTACTTAGGTTAGTTCGCACATGTTTTGTACGCTCTGGCTCCAAATGATTTATATCGAATAGAAAAGTCAAATCTATGTTTCTAATTTCTGCATGGTTAAACCAAAAAATGTCTGACTATCACCCGAGTAGGTAGGTAGTAGGTAGTGCTAAAAATGTCGAGCTCGCCATGTTATTTTTTGTTTCGGTCTTATAAAGATCGGAAAAATCGGTCTGTGCCCCGGGCAACAGAAACCTACGCTACGCCACTGGGTTGATGGTTAATTTTGCAAAGACTTGCCTAGTAACTATGTCTAGGTCGTATCAGTAGGTACTCCATCTGTCAAGATCATGATCAATAAGCAACGTTCGAAGCTAATGTTTCTAAAATCATTCAATTTCTAAAAAGATAGCATACTACGTAAACTCGACAATTTCAAATTGCAGCTTAAATAATCACAACACGATGCCTTTGAAGTTGCAGGAGCGTCCATATCACCGCTGTTGTAATCCGATTCCACCCACATGGTTTGTGGTCTCCCACATGTGTCACAGTTGTTCCACCAAACGATTTACTACTGTTTCGCCGGATTTCTTATTGAACTAACGTAAAAGGTTTCTTTTGTAGTGTTTTGGTGGGTGAAGGTTACATCATTTCACCCTGAAATCTAAAAATTTGCTAAAACAAGCCTTGCTGCAACTGCACGCTTCAGAGGCTGAAATGTTTCAAATTGAGGTGAATCAGGATCGTTTTGTGTAAATGCTCTCAAAATTACCAAAAATATTATAGTTACAATTGATCGTATTTCTGATCTGTTGGCCGAAGCCGAAACACGATTTAGCAAACTTCACACGATAGAAAACGTTTTCGAAGTAGCCTCTGAAAGACTTAAATTCCCATTTTACTCAGTTTTGCTTTGAATAATATTAATGACATAAGGTGTATAGTATAACCACATGGGCTGTATCACCGTTGGCAGCTGTATGAAGAGATGCGGGGACAGAGAAATCTGCTCCAATCTGCCAAAGGGCCATGCCGTCGTAGACCTTGCGGCGGCTTCTCAGTTTCTTTGTTCCGGACTGTGTACGTAATACGCACATGAAAAAAAATATCCAGAACTCTGCCGTATCCTATGAGCAGTACTTGCAGCCCTTGTGTTCAGACCATAGCAAAGTTTTTGATCATCCCGTTGGGCATTATATTCAGGGTGTACCTTAAAGCAGTCTAAGAAACTAACAAACTTATGGAAACCCCCAAAGTGACTGTTCGCAGATGGAATAGTTTATTGCTGATACGGATTTACGTTACGATTGTTATGTCGGACTATGATAGGATTGGCTCTTATGATGACTGATAACGGCTGGGTTGGGAATCTTGGATTATTTGAACAGATATATCTGATAAGTATTTAACTGACATTGTTAAAGTTTCTCAGTTAATAAGTTTTTGGGAGTTGACGCGTGGTCTGGAATTTTAAGGTACGTTTTAAGCACAGATCACAAAAACTAAAGAGAGACGTGAAAAGGGGGCGGGGCCAGTGTCGCAGCAATATGCGCAAAAACGGAACACATTGCTCGCGACAGTAAGGATTCAATATATTATGAGGCTGAAAGCCAGTCCAGATATTATGTGTAAATCGTGGTAGGTAATGGTGGTAATGTGACACTAGGTTTCGTACTCGGCGCGTTGGTTGGCATCTCTCTAGATCTCTACGGTTTTAAGCATTTATAAGAAGGTATACACACGACCGTAGGTCATAAAAAGGATTTGCTTTGGTTTTAGGCTATCGGCTTTGTTTCGTTATTTATTTATTACTTATGTGCGGAAAAGTATCAGAATCTTACACATAACTCGTTAAGAATTCAGTAACTTTCATCATTATTTTGTGTTAGAATTATTCATTACATAGGATTCTCTCATATTCATGAATATTACATTATTTGCTTTGAATACAGATATTTTTACATGATTAATCCTGTAGATTTAAATTAAACCGTATTTATATAAGGTCTAACAAAATTAGCTGAAACTATTTTAAGGGGAGGATCAGACCATCAAACTGAACAACTTTCTCTATGGGACCAATAACGAAATCGCGAAAAAAAAATCAGCTTTCCCATACAAAACTGCAAACATAACTCGACTCAAATGTATGGGACAGCTGATTTTTTTTTGCGATTTCGAAATTGGTCCTATAGAGAAAGTTGTTCAGTTTGATGGTCTGATCATCCCCTTAAAATAGTTTCACCTAATTTTGTTAGACCTTATATTTAATACGATTTACTCTACCCAAACATATTGCCTTATTCCCTAAATGGTTCAACATCATCAGATCCTTTTGAATCAAACATAGATTATATATAATTTCGACTTTGTAAGATGTAAGACCAGACTAGATATACAGGGTGTTAGGGTAAACAGTTCCATTACTTTAAGGGTTGATTGTTCCCATGATGCTGAACAACTTTCCTTATACTAAACTACTTTTTTAAATGCAATCAGCTGAACGAGCTTTTGTATGAAAAGTGGATTTTTTTTTTTGCTTGTTTCCTATATGTTCCTTAGGAAAGTTGTTCAGTATCATGGGTGCAATCGCCCCTTAAAGTAATACAACTGTTTACCCTAATACGCTGTATAACACCGATGCCGTTCAGAAATTCTCGTACTTACTTATAGGTATTAAATTCGTTCTCTTGTCGTGCAAAGCAACTATTAAGAATCAATGAGAACACGGACTGAAGGTCATACTTTTTTTTCATCCAAAATCCGTCATCCGACGCCATATCGGAATAGTGGACAAGCCTTAGAAATTTCTGTGGATTTTATGGCGCTGAAGACGAAATTCAGCTGCGTACATACAGTCCCTCAACTAACGCCCTCTCCATAAGGGAAGTCTTGGTTGGATATTATACGAGTATGATGTGTCAAGTGATGTAATAGCGACTTACCAGACTATCGCCTTCTAAGCCATTCTTTCTTAGTCACCACGACACGGTAGCAAACAATGGGGGATGTAGTAACTCTTTCTCTGTAGTAATCAGACAAAATTCAAAATTTTTTATTTTCAGCACATTGACATACAAAATAATGGATGTCGCGTCTAGTACAAAATTCTCGAAAAAAGTGTCTGAGACTAAACCTACACAAACCATAGTAATATCGTAATATAACCTAAGGACATAGTAGTAACGCGCGCCCGCGCGTGCGCGTAGTCGGCCGATCAAATGAAGACTGTCGCGTAATTGGTTCTCTATACGTTTTGGTGCTCTTTTGGTTCATAAGTCAATGATTCAACATAATAATTATACCAATATAGAATTGCTTTTTATTCTACCACCGCGTCGAAAGGTGTTCCATGGTATAGATAATTATATCTGTGATTTTCGAAGCGCAAACATCGTCACAAACCTTATTCGTCGTTGAAACATCGGTGAGCTGGCAATTCGGTATTCGCTAAGGTTTGCATGTGTCAAACTTATATAAAAACTTGGATGATCTGAAGGAGGCAAGGAGGATGTTACATTTGTGAGCTCATTGATGTTTTCGACAGCGATGTGATGCTTAGAGAATTGAGCTCTTGAAATTTTATTATGAGTCGGAAATCGATCAAAATCCTCAGCGTTAGTTCAATGGTATCAGCACCTTAATACATACATCATTTATGAAGTAGGTGCCGTATATTTTGCTCACGAACTCTCGTGATAATGTAAGCGATATTTTTGCTACGTGATACGTTTATCTGTCATTGATAGATACGTGTATTTTTTATGTATTTCTAGATTTTGGTCGCGAATTTGCCCGTGGAATTGTAACACTTGCCACATGAAAGTAATGTTGATGTAGACATTACTTTCATGTGGCAAGTGTTACAATTGCGAGTGACAATTTTAATAAACTATGCAATACTTATAATATTGATCTATTTAATTCTAGCGTTGAATCGACAAGGAGGTTGTTAAGTCGTGATTTCTTTGCTGATGAAGTGTAGAGGTTATTGTTAGACTAAGGTCTTTTCTTTTATTTTGTTTATTGTTTTTACAATGCTTTTTTATATTTACCTTTAGGCTGAAATGTGTGCTGACTCATGTCCTTTTTTTTTAAATTGTTAACCAGTGAAAACCTGTTATTGGCTTTCTGCTTTATACTCATGTAACTACTGTATTATATTGCTGTTCGTTTTGCAATAAAATAAAAATAAAAAAAATTAAAAAAAAAATATTGTCTAGGTACAATCTGTATTTGTCTGTACCTACCTAAATTAATGAATGCAAAACCTGAAACCGACAGACATCCCCAATATTCAATAAACTGAATTGAATTTTCACAAAAATACAAAACGTAGTGGCTACGAAAATGTTGTTAAGGCGGTTGCAGAGGGGTTAATTTTATACAACACTTTGACGCACAATACGCGTTGACGGAATTAATAAAAGTAATATTTTAAACAGGGTGAAATTGATATCATTAGCATCCTCTTAAACTATGAGTCTACCGATCAAACTGAACAACTTTCACTATGGGAGCAAACCGATCAAAGCAAAAAAATAATCAGCTGTTCCATAATAAACTGCAATGCCAACTCGACGCAAATGTATGCAACAGCAGATTTTTGTTTTGCTCCGATTTGTTTGCTCCCTTAGAGAAAATTGTTCAGTTTGATGGGTAGACTCTTAGTTTAAAAGGATGCCAAAGATATCAATTTCACCCTGTATATGGAAAAAATAGTTTAGAAAATCTAGATGCCGCGTCACAAATAACATTTGCAATTTATAATATAATTAGGAAGATATAATGCTTTGCAATACTTCATTCAAAATTTTAAAAGCTATAGATCTTCGTAATCTAAACTATTATAAAACTGTAGCAGAAAGTTTGTCTGTACATTGAAGATATTAACAAAAAAAAAGTTACGATATGGTTTTTAGGTATCCCTGATTCCATACCACCAATTTTTGGATTTTTTGTCTGTCTGTTTGTTTGTGTGTTTGTTTGGGTGTTTGTTTGTTTGTTTGAACGAGTATCACGCCAAAACTACTGAACCGATTTTAATGAAACTTTTTTTGTTTGATAGCTTATGATCTGACTTAAAATCTGGTATATAATTTGTGCGGACGAAGTCGCGGGTTAACGATCGTTATATTATAAATTGCAAATGTTAATTGTGACGTGGCATCTAGATTTTCTAAACTATTTTTCCATATATAAAATATTACTTTTATTAATTTAATTAAAAAAAAGCATATTAAGAAGGGCCCTACACAGGGTGTTACAAAAATACAAACAAACAGTTAAGGGGGTGGCTAAGACCATCAAACTGAACAACTTTCACTATGGGACTAATATCAAAATCGCGAAAAAAAATCGGATGTTTCATCATCATCATCATCATATCAGCCGATAGACGTCCACTGCTGGACATAGGCCTCCCCCAAATGAGGAGATTTGCCATAATCGCCATAAGGCGATGCGTTTGCGATGTTCCATACTAAACTACAGATCTACTCGAGCTAAATGTATGGGGCAAAAGATTTTTTTTTTGCGATTTCGATGTTGGTCCCATAGTGAAAGTTGTTCAGTTTATTGGTCTAAAAATTTGAAACTTTTAAGGGGGTGGCCCTTAAAAGTTTTCAATTTTTATTTTTACTTTTGTAACACCCTGTATAGTAAGAGACATTGTCAAGATGAATATTACCTGTAATGGGAGCCGAGGTCGATTTATAGACGCGGCTCCGAAGGTGGAAGCTTTAATGGAAGGGCGTTAAAGTTTATCTATTTACTTACTAGGTATAGGTAGATTTATCTACCAAATGGGTCCTTGATTTAAGTACTTTGCTATATTTTTAACGTTGAAGGCTGTAAAATTCTTAATGGTTGTTATATTGTCCTTTTAAATATACAGAGGCTACCAGAAGAATTACAGCTACAAGAAAACGTTCTTAGAGGACTAACCCTAACTTTTGGAGCATTTCACTTCCGCATTCACAGATTTTGAAAAAAATTACAGTCATCGAGAAAAACTGCAATTCTCACAAAACTTGTTTTTGTACCATTCGATAAAATTCCCCTAAATCCGATTCCTCTTACTGATAAAGAACATGGGTATATGGGTCAATCGAGGTCGAGGTATTAGAACTCGCAGAAAACGCAAAATTAATTTAATTAAAAATTGCTGTAATGCTTCTGGTAGCTGCCCTTTGGGTCCCATCTTAACGTATACAGGTACTAAGTTCCTTTCAAGAGGTGACTTTGGAATAATTTTCTATCGAGAAAATATCGTTCAAACGTGTTTTGGAAACAATATTTTTTTCAGAAATACGGTCAAAAATAATAACATATATTTTTCCTGCTGCAATCTGTTGCTCTGATCTTGCTAAAAAACATCTGAAGTGGAGCTCAATTGGGTGTTGTCAGCGTCTTAAATTGAAAAATCTACGAGCATTATATGCTGTAGACTCCAAGAACAATTTTCACTTTAAAGCTTAATATTTCGCTAACGAATCTCTGAATCGAAAAATAGTTTTCCCACACCCGCAATATTGTTGAACGACCTATCTAACGACACCTGTCACCATGGATAGGATAGACGGGAAAAAAATCATCCCCACTTTACGTGTAGCTTACCCTAAAAAAAATGTTTTCCAAGATTTTATTCTACAACTTTGACGGTATGAAAAAATTTGGACAGACAGATGGACAGACGGACGGATATTGGCGAAACTATAAGCATTCCTTGTTGACTAAGAAACACTAAAAATAAATAAACAATAAAAGAACCAAAAATATGGCATAGGTATTGAATATTGAATAGAAGCAACGTGGTTTGCTGTAATTTTTTGAGGAGTTCCATTGTCTATCTACAAAGCACTTCATCAGATGTTCATCAAACTAAAATGAGTAAGGCCTTCGAAAGAAAAAAAAAAGAATCATACAAATCGGTCAGGAAAAGCCGAAGAGAATTGACGAATTGAAAACTTTCTCCTTTTTGTTGAAGTCGGTTAAAAATATGTTTAAATAAAGCTACGTCCCCATTTCTTCATAAAATTAGGGTGAGGAAATAAGAAATGTCTAGCCTAGCTACATTGCAAGCAGTTCACAAGATTGCTCTATAATTTATAGCTAACGATATAAAGTCCAGAACGGCCGCTTCGCTTTCCCGCAAAATTGTGTTCCGTAATTTTATTTTCTTAAGTTTATGAAAATAATTGAATTAGAGAGAGGAATGGAGCTGCGGTGTAAAAATAAATATGAGGTTTTCTTTATTTTACAACTTTTCTTAAATTAATTTTATAAACTTAGGTATCGATTTGAAGAAGGACATTCGGAAGACACGTTTAACCAGTTGGTCCCGGCTATAGGCGCGTTTTGCAGACATATTGTATGCCCTCGGCTAGTAAATGGTGCAATAGTCTATCTATTCCCTCCACTGTAACTCCTGTAAACCGGGATTAACAGCGGCGACCACTCATAACACGAGACAATGAAGTCCAGCGAGCCCGGGGGATGACCCTTATCTGTGTTGGAACCCGCAATAGGGGGATAAGATATGGTAGGAAAACCAGACTTTCCTTCATTGTAAATTAACTCTTAGTGTTCGTTTCTGAATAGTTTTGCCCTCCGTTATTAAATTATATTAGGTTAATCTTTGTCCATGATTAAATTGCATAATATCTTCAAATTATCGCCCATAAATTTCGGAGTCGCCAACGATGTTATAGGCACCGGTTCCAGTCATCGGCGTAGCGATATAACATATTATTATTTACTAATTTTAATCATAAGTTTTTAACACCAGAAGTTTCATCAAAATCGGTCCAGTAGTTTTTGCGCGATAGGTACGAACAAACAAACAGACCGACAGACAAATAATGCATCATTCAGTGATTTGGAGTCAGGGACACCTATTACCTTTAAACCACATAATCTACCCATCAAACCATAGAGTACGGCGTAACTCGTGTCAACGCCTCTCGAGTTACGCCATCCTCTATGCATAAAACTAAACAACTTTTACTATGGGAGCAGAACTGACAGAACAAAAAACAATCAGCTGCAGGTACAGCCATACGTTTGAGTCGAGTAGGTATTGCAGTTTAGTATGGAACAGCTGTTTTTTTTCTTTCTGACAGGTTTGCTCCCATAGTTTTTCAGTTTAATGGGTAGAGTATTTTATTTTATTCAATTTAGGAAAACTTGAGTATGTGGTTTAAAGGTTAATGATATTTTTCCTTACACCATGTATAGTAACATTTTTTTGTAAATATCTTCATTGTACACACAGACACACTTCTGTAAAAGTTTTTCAGTAGAGTAGATAAAATGATGTATGTACCTAAATTCTATATAGGTTTCTACGTTAGTACCGCTAACTAGCTTACGTATTCTCTACGTTAACGCTACGTTAGTAAAACCCGTATACGAGCAACACAACTCTTTGCAAAACTACGTCGTAATCGGTGAAACATCATTATTCATTACTAGGGACACGGTATCGAATTTAAAGTATCGATACTGTACTCATGAGAAGTATCGAAAAAAAAGAATCGTACTCACAAAAGTATCGAGACAAAAGTATCGATACTTCAAGTATCGAGTCCTTTTCTTAGGGCTTAGGGCCTAATGCGCATACGGTAGGGTAGGGTCGGCAGGCAGGACGTCAATGCCAGTCCGAAGGTAAGTAACGTCAGATTGGCAACTTAAAAAAACAAATGGTACATACATTTAATACAATAATAAAAAAATAAATTCACAAATTAAAAAGTTTTAAAAAATATTAAATTATTTGATTATTTATTTTATTACTTTAGGCACACATTAAAGTTCCCAGTCCTCCTCCGTACCACAGAAAAAATACTAGTCCGTACCAATAGTGGACCAATCACTCACTCGTTCGGAACGAACGATTTCGATTCGAACTTCATGTAGAATAGGTAGGTAATGTTTTTGAGGTTTCAGCACGATTGAACTACATGGCTTTGCCATAAACATGAGCCGTAACCGTAAGGCCAAGTTTTAAGTCGGTAATTTTTAAGATTTATTCAATACGATACCTGTCGAAAAGTACTCATTGAGTAAAAGTATCGAATAAAAAGTATCGAGTACAAAAGTATCGGTATCGAACGGAAACGTACTCGATACCACAAAGTATCGATACTTTTTTCGTGTCCCTATTCATTACTCATCGATAAAACGGTTATATTTAGAACGTAGTGCAATCTTCGAAATAGATCAAGAATTTCATCAATGAACTGCTTTGTTGTCAATTCCGCGGTGCATTTATTATTAGCGATGCACTCAGGATATCGACTCTACCTGGGAATAACATTGTAACTTCACTTTTTTGCTTTTTGACGTGCCGTCAAAGATTCAATTAGTTTATTAATTGAGTTCCCAGCAAACAATTTGGTCGTATTAGGCCCCCATTTATTTTATTTTATTTTATTTTTATTTATTTGATTCACTTACAGTTATTACACTCATACAATCATTGTGATACTTAATACGTCTTAAGCTAAATTCATAACCACTTAAAAGTGAACACAACATGCGTAATTTACAGTCACAAAAGGAAAAAAAACAGAACGTTTCAGCCAATGAAAGAGAAACATTGACCTCAGATGACCTTTAAATGACTATTTTGACTTATAAAAGTTATATAACTGTAATTCCGTAATATACTGGTGCTTATACGACACCTATACGACTAAATTGTTTGTTGGGTTAACATCAAGCGTAAATGACAAAAATAAATTTACCTGCATGTGAGTGCGCCCCGAGCGTGCTGCATAATGCAAACGAAGTCTGATCCTATTTTCAACATTAAACCATTAAAGGCTATGCAATTTTTTAAACAAGGTTTAAAAATGAATCTCTGTGTCTGTGGATTGTTAGATTTCCATTAAAATTTATAATTTCAATCGCAGGATTCATTTAAGATTTGCATGGAAATTTTGGAGCCACTGTGAAAGAATGATAAACCAACATACTTACGCAGATACGCTTCTTCTTCTTATCGTGTGGGCAGTGTCGCGGATATTCGTTTCTAGATCGTGTTTAAAAAATTAAACTTCATTTTTGGAAATACTTGACAGCAAGTTATCCACTAACGTTACACACGTTTATTGTTGAGGAGAATGCCTTTTATCCGTTTCCATACCATCTTTGTGCAAAATTGCGATCCGAAGAACGGTCAAGCGTGAAAGTAAACCAAACAAGCTCACTATCACAATTAAGGGCCTATGTCCAAAAAAATTATTTAAGCGAAATGGGCGTGTGATAGCTTATATTACTGCCTGATGCGAGAGAAAGAGATGGGGCGGCGCGCGCGCCGGAAACGCCGCAAGCGTAAAACAAGCTTTATTTAATTGTGATTGTACTGTTTATGTAAGTTCAATTCTGCTCCTATCAAAGTTTGTTAAAATATCAATCTCTTTTTTTTTAATCAAATCTCGTGTTTCTATTATTCACCGTTTAGCAGTTCCAAGCGTTTATTAATAAAAACGGAGGCTACTTTGGCTTGTTTTTCTATCGAGAAAATGTGTCTTAATCGTGTTTTGGCTCTTGTCAAAACTTCAATTATATGTTCAATTTACACATATCCGCTAATCATACTCCTACTTTTAGTACTTCAGGATATATGACGCTTTGAAGAATACTATTTTTTTCACATAGCCTCTTAATATTAGTTGTAGATATTCATCATCAGCCTTTATAAGTCCCACTCCCACTGCGAGGCATGCATATAAAAACTACCGTCCCAATGAATACAGAGGTTTCCAAACACGGATTTCTAGCCCATATATCTCATTGATATTATCCCCACCTGATTGTTAATCTAAAACGAAACGGCATCGGGTCCCTCCGGGTTTCCTACAATAGATCAAAGCCGAAATATTGGGAGAAATGAGATGAATAATCGGGTACCTATATTATGTAGGGTAAGACTTTAGATTAAACAAAAAGAGGAATGCGGCACAAATTTACAGCGTTAAGCTTGGGGACTTCAGTAGTGCACAGTACCCATAGTTCCCGTAAAAAATCGTCTTACACCTCAAGTCTAATTAACCGAATGAAGTCAAGACACGGACACAATAATTTTTTGAATTACAGGACAAAATTTCAGGGGTCGTTCTCTACATTTAAAACCCCCGACGCATAAAAAAAGGGGGGGGGGGGGATATAGTTTAACACATATATCCTGTGTGTGTGTATTTCGTAGCTCTAAACCCTCCAAAACGGGTGAACCGATATCGATGCGGTTTTTGTAATCGAAAGCAACATTTTTGCGAGTGTTTTTAACTCTTAGCTATGAAAATCGTTCCTGTTGTTTTTAAGATAATGCCAGTTTTGATTGAGAACTTTGGTGGGATCTCATCCAAAATCACACCTTAAATTATTTTTGCAAATTTCTCATAGCTTCTGGATTTCAAACGGTTAAGATTCTGGAAAAACTGTTTTCATATTTTTTGTTCACTTGGCAACACTTCCACTTTATCCGATACGAAATTAATTTTAAAAATGTGTCGTTACCGATCACATTTTACAAGTTGTATGGACCGCATCTTCCCTTAATGTTGTGTCTGAGGGTAAAAAAGATCGATATAATTCTCATAAATTGGCTTTTGTTACGATGGAAATAAAGGTGCTCGGCGTTCCAAATGTCCTTATCTTGTCCAGTTAAGTATCATTAAATAGGGCTTCGAGGTTTTTTCGCGTACCAAGCTGTAGTATAATAAGACTTAGTTAATGGAAATAATCCACTTTAAGACATAAAGAAAGTAGTTACCTAAATAAAATATATTTCATTCATTCGAACATATTCTAAGAAAAGTACAAAACGGTACCAAAAGATGAAGTTTTTGAAACACGTTTGAAACAACATATTAATCTATGGTTTGAAAATACCACAGATTACTGATAAGTAGCAAGCTTCAGATGTGACTGTGAAATTTTCACTTAGTTCCAACACATCCGTTGTGGCGCTGTTGTTGTCAAGGTAATTTGTATGGAACTTTTAGTTATAGGTATGTATATGATATGGACCAAGTGATAAATGAGGGCAAAGTGATTAATTACTATCTAAACTTCATTATTTATCATATTGCCCGGTCATTATTATAGTGCTACGTGACAAATGGGCAATTTGATAATAAAGCTTAATTTGACGCGGTTATATGATAATTATATGTCAAAACTTCTAAAATACAAACTTCAACATCACTTTTTTTAAAACAAGGATATGTTGTGAAATTTTTGTTTTAAATATTAATTGTATGTTTTGTGTTACCTATATTTTTAATATGATTTTCTTTAAGTTTTAAATGCAAAAACTAGTGGATTTTTAATGTAGAAGCCCTTGCTAATTAATCCAAATAATGAGTCTGATCATTTAACATTTAGTTTATTTTAAGTTAAATGACTGCAATAATAAAAAATAGTAATTAAATATGTTTGTATTACTCTGCCCAAAAGGTGATAGACATTATGTATAATGCCCAGTCAATTTGATTATTTGAATAATTATTATCAAATTGCCCTGCCATAATGCGCATTTTTCATAGTGCCCGGTCATTATGAAAAATGCCCGATTTATCACTTGGTCCATAACATATACAGTGATTCCAGAATGCAAAAATAGGGATATTTGACCAAGGAACCAACTAATCAACGATATTATTATGTCATACAACAGGGAAGAATTAGGGCTCCTCCAGGATTCTCAACCCAAGCGATACCTGAAAAAACCAAGGTATAAGCTTCTGAAGCAACAACACGGCATTACGCTGCTGCTACTGTAAGATCAATATGGCGTCATTAATGATGACGTTTTATAAGGGAAAAAGTGACTACAGCGCCACAACGGATCTATCGGAACTTAAGCTGTCATAGGCCTGCAAAATACAATAACTTATAGCGAGTGGGTAAAACATAAATGGAGTGGACCTATATTGCACCAGGTCTTGCTCCGGTGTCATACACTTTGTAAACGTCTCCTTTGTTGGACTGCAATGTATCGATCGTGAGTCCGTAGTTCGACTCGTACTTGGCCGATTTTCGGGTTCCGTTATATCAAAATCAAATGATACAAAACTCAAGCAACGAATTACGCGCATTTTCCGCGCGCAAATACCTAGATTAGTCACTATTATGCAAGTTTGTATGAACAGATAATCATGTGCTTTCAATCAGATGATCTCTACGCACCGCCAAGCTCTCCTCACATAGGTATTCTAGTCCAGTCATTTTACGGTTTGAGCCGGGACTAATTAATAATTGAAATTTTTTTCTTATTATTTAAGAGCCAATTTGAACCTCGAAATATACCAAAATTAAAAAAAAAATTAAGCTAGCATCAGCAACAGCCCCAAATTTAAAATTTAGCATTTATCTCGTTTTAAAGACCTGATGATAAATTTTTTTTTACACATTTTTAAGGCGTTACCATTTAATACATACTTCAAACATGGTGTTAATATTTCTGTCTACTTAGAAGGCTTTGAAAAATACATTAGTATTTTCTAATGAATACCTCATTTTTAAAATGTCAATGCCTATTTAATTGCTCTAAAATAATGTATACAATTGTAAAATCTAATCCAAATGAGTGCATTGGGAAAATATTAGTTAAAAGCCTTCTGGGGAGATACAATTTTGATTTCTATGTTGCGTTGCGAATTTTTTAAATATATTTTCAGATAGTATTTAATATATTTTCAGATAGTATTTTTGACACTAAATGGTGCCGGTTACAGTTTAAAATTCCCATTACATTGATAATTACTCCGCACCCCTCCTAATAAAACTCCGTAAAATGACTGGGCTATTCACAGCGTTTATAGTAAACATTACTCGCTACCCGATTTACAGCACAAACAGTGTTAAATGCTTTAAAACGCCATACTTTACGACACGTTTATTTGTGTTCTCCGCTCCTTCCGCACTAGATGATGCGATGCCTACGCATCGTGAATCATTTTTACGGTCAGTTTTGACATTTGAACACACAAATACACCTGCCTTATGAAAAATGTATTGTTGATAAGCGGTTATTGGTCGTTTTACTGATTTTATTGCTTTGAATCTAATTTATCTTAAAATGGTCCAAACAGGTAGAAAATATGTAAAAAGCTTTTGTTGAAGGTGGGCGATATATAATATATATACCTATTCAGGTGGGTTTAAGAGTATAGACAGGTTGGTATATTACATTCAAGAGTTTTATTCTGATTGTACTTACAACTTTCCCCACGGGACGTATAGAAATAAACCCAGTCAAGTGCGAGTCGGGCTATTCGCGCACCGAGGGTTCCGTACCAAACCACCACACAACATATTAACTTAAAAAAGTTTTGTTTTCTCTGGGACCTTTAGCGCGAGACCGACTCACACTTGGCCGGTTATTATTGTTTGTTATTATACTGTAGAGTTTGCTCTATAATCACACTTTGACCCTTGTATGTATTACAGTTTTAACGATAGAGCGAGAAGAAAAAACGTTGATAAAAACTATTTTCTTGTATGAGGATCGCCCTTAATTTTCAGTTTTTTTACACTTTTATTATTTGTTAGCAAATCCGCCGTAATAACGCACATTCTGTGAAAATTTCAACTGTCTAGCTATTACGGTTCAAAAGATACAGCCTTAAATAGGTAGGACAGACGGACGGACGGATGGACAACGTAGGCTTAGTAATCGGGTCCCGTTTTCACCCTTTGTGTACGGAACCCTAAAAAACCAAAAATAAATGTAATCAGCTGATCAAACGTTTGTATGAAAAGCCAAAATATTTTGCGAATTTCCGGATACCATGGGGAAAGTTTTTCAGTATCATGAGTACATTCACCCCTGTCTATACTTACATTCTGTATTATATACCTCTAACCCACTACGACTCTACATTTCTCTACTTGTAGGTACCTATACCTACCTACGTTACGTGCTTTCGATACAAGGGTTAACGCCAATGAAAGGCGTCTAGTCGGCTAAGGGGTTTGAGTGCTCTTCGGCCACTTCGACACACGGAGGGTTAAGTTCTATAGGTACTCAAAACAGTAGGTACCTACTGAATGGGTACTAGGTACGTTTTACCTTAGTAAAATTAAAGAGGGTCTTATTATTTTTGTCTATAGCAATTTTTAGATGATTTCATGTAGATCAAGAACAAGGGTCTTAAATGTGCGTAAAAAGAGAAGCGAAAAATTTTTCGTCTATGTAAATGTGTAACTACCCGATCTGATCGGTATCGATAGTATCAAATCAACATGGTGTTTACTGACAGTTCTTGGTAATTCTGCTTCTGAATATTTAGTTAATCTATTTCTGGAAATAGATATGATGATGAGGTTAGAGGGAGTTGGCCATAGTTCACCACGCGGGCACAATGCGCATTGGTGGTGGCTTGAGGTAGAGTTAGTACAATTTGCTTTCAGATTACCGTCCCGCGGTAACACGGAGCCCCTCGAGATGAAATAACTCTATACTCATGGATGTTTGTATCTATATATGTATTCTATGTCGTGGTCTAGTCATCATAATACAAGTCCAGGTACTTTAAATGTGACTAGATAATTTGTGTGACAATGTCCAAGATATTTATTTATTTATAAATACATAAATAGTAAGTTTATAACGTTTTTAATATAAGGTTGTTTACAACAAAATGTCGTTGGTTGAATGTCGGGCAGTCTTTGCGTCTTCGACCGCCTTCGCGCGCATAGCTACCTCGAAAAAAAATCCCAGCCATAGCATAGCACCATTTTCCAAAAATATTTGTCTAAAATAGTTGTATTTTAGCAAATGTTATTACTTTTTCCTCGCAAGTATGTTGAAAAACGTATGAAACGCGTGAGCATTGGTCATTACAGCCCTCGGCTAGTATGCATCACTCGCCTGGCGGCTCGTGGTGCAATCCTACCTCGGCTGTAATGACCAACTTTGCTCACTTGTATCATAATGTACTATTGTAACGCTGTTGATTTTCATAAATATAATAAAAAATAAAATAATTGATCACCCATGCGTCCTAAGACCGACCGGACCGTTGCTTAGGTGATCGTTACTAATACCGATGTTCTACTACGCCAGCAAGCGTCTCGTGCATAACAAAAAACCGGTCAAAGCGAGTCGGGCTACTCGCGCACCGAGGGTTCCGTACCACACCACCACACAACATAGTATTAACTTACAAAGAGCGACTACCGACCTGACCGACTCACACTTGGCCGGTTTTAATTATTTGTTGTTATACTGTAGAGTTTGCTCTATAATCAATTAATCACACCTATTGTTTTTACGATAGAGCGAGAAGAAAAAACGTTGATAAAAACTAGTTTCTTGTATGAGGACCCCCCTAAATCCCAAATTTTTAATTTTTAGACATTTTTATTATTTATTAGCAATAACGAACATTCTGTGAAAATTTCAACTGTCTATTGCGTAACCTTTTATTTATACATTATTATTATTATGAACTTCAAAACAACTACATAAGGTGAACAGTTCTTATAAGATGCGACGTATCTTATCACAGGCTATTTGAGCTGACAGGGGTCTTTTTCAGCAATAACTTAGGGGTCGAAACAAGAGTCGGGAGATTATCTAAGGGCTGTTGGACCCTCTGAAATATTACGCTCAGGTTATTTAAAAGTTTTTAGGAGAAAAGTAGCGTCTGACCCACATTTTTTGTTGCTTTCGTTTTTTTAACCCCTTTAACAGTGTAGAAATGGGCATAGTCTTTTCCGCTAGGGGCAGCGGTTCGATCCCTGGATTAGGCATAAATGAGTTCTTAGGAACCCATGTACGATGAAACTATAGCTTTTCGATGAAATAAAACACCGGTCATTCTATAGAATTTGGAACTGCTAGTGAATTGAATCATAATTATGATATACTTTGGGCAAAGAGTAAAGTAATATAGCGTAAAAAGAGAGCCCTCTAGTGCCATTTTAATGCAAATAAATTTGAAACGCCACCTATGGTACTTAACAAGAAACAATTGCTATATATATGCATACTATATATAGCTATACATATACTTTACAATGGAATCTACTTTTTCTCAGTAATGAGCTATTTGTTCTAGTTTAGAGTAGCCTTAACAATAGGACGGAGGAGTAGTCTTGACTCAAAGTCTGAAGTGAAGAACAACACTCAAAAACAGATAAATAATCACAAAATGGGCGCAAAACACGAACAAGTGTAAGAGCAAGTTGCAACGGCGGCCATATTGTGATAACTTTTGTAGCTGGTGTTGCTAGGTGACATTAATATGTTACAAAATAAAAAGCTATTTTTGGTTTAGTTAAATTGTTTACTAATTTTAATTAAAACAGTTTTGAAATATAATATACATTGTGTAAAATAGGATCAACGTTTTTTAATAATTTTAGTAATAATGTTGCTTTAATGTTGAGTTTGAGAAATCTATCGGAAGTTTGAGACAATATTTTTTTAGTTACACGTTACTCAAAGAAGGTGCCGCTGGTTTCTTTGCGTTTTTCCTCAAAGTTCCCCTCTGTCCCCCCTCTGGTTCCTCTCCATTACTGGAGATTGGCAGTCAGCTCTGCATATCCCTGCCTATCTCTCACCAAACGAAACAGCTCTTCGACACTGGCGATGCCTGTCCACTAACTTGGGAAATATTATACCTAGTCGTTTGTATTTGCGTCAAACAGAAAAGTACCTGCTATTACGCCAGACAAAATACGAAAGCAGACAATGGAAGACGTAAATTAGGTTAGGTAACTAATATGTTATTCAATTACTTTCATGAATTAATTTTACATCGATTACCTACGTATATATTGACGTCAAGCTTACGGCAATCTCCTAAAACAATAGAACATAATTAATGGTAGTTTTAAAGTGTTTTCACAGTAGGAATGTGCCAAACAAAAGAGTTAACATCGAATTGGTATTTGTTAAATGTTCCACCTGTTGCCTCGGTGTGGAACCTTGAAGTTTAGTATTGTTTCTTTGGATTTAAAGTTGTTAAATCAATTCAATTTGATTCAATAGTTATTCTTATTTCGAACTCCATCTTCTAACGATAACGTCGAAGTTGAGATAAAAATATCAGCTGTTCCATACAACTCGACTCAAATGTATAGAACAGCTGATTTTTTTTTTGCTATTTCGGTGTTGGCTAGAGAAAGTAGTTCAGTTTGAAAATTGTTTTCCAAAAGCAGTTTCTTCACGATTTCGATGATGGCTCCGTAGTGAAAGATGTTCAGATTTATAATCTGAAGCACCCACTTTAAATATAAACTGTGTGTATTCTTTCAGGGCGATCTTTTAGATATAGTAAGAAAATAGATGACACATCTCAATGCACATTCCTTAAAAAAATATTTAATTAACATTCGCTCAGTTGCAGAAACGCTCATTAAAGTTAATCCTCCATTAAATCTCTTGCTGTTACTTTTTGACTCGTTGACGTAGTAAAAGCTGTCAATATATTTAATGAAGGATTAACTATAATGAACGTTTCTACAATTGAGTGTATAACTCTTAACATGTTTTGTTGTTTTTGAAAACAGAGAGTGGCACCTCTTCCAATCACCTGTCTGATAACTTTATTAGTACTTCCTATCTCTATGTATGAATCACCTTCATAAAAACAATTTCTTTCCAGCTGACAGCCGACATCAAACGTATTGTTATTGTTCTACGTTTTGTTTCATATCATTGTAATTCGTTTAATCGTTTCATGTATGAATGCGATGTCTTTTTATATCACACGGTCGGATATTCTGTGAGTTACATTGTTCTTCTATTACATTAACCATGCATTTAATGATCATGACCGTTTATAATGCAACTTTATTTATATAGATAAATACTAATTTGTAAATAGTGCGAAGTTTTTTCAAAACATGATCATTAATTCTTTCTAATCTATCGGGAGCGTTTGGATTGACTGTAATTGCTGTCAATCTTTGACTATTTATTCTAAGGACTAGCCTTGCGGTAGCATTTCCCCTCTGCCACGGTATGAGAACAATTGATCATGTGTATTTTCATTCAATTTTATTACCTTATCACTAAACGAGACAGCCTATAATTGCAAAACAATAACTTCGAACTTAGAACGTTTGGGGTTCACACGAGACTACTTTTCATTATTTTTAAATATTCAAAATTACAGTCTAAAGTTATGGGCAATAAAATCCAAAGTTGCGGATTTCATGTTACCTCGCCCCTCGCAAAAAGTGGTAGAAATATTTGTTAGTAGAATTACACGCGTAACTAGTCCTCATATAAGTAGTCAAAGCTGTCAATGCACCAAAAATAGCTCGCTGTCGCGACTCATTGGCATTAGTCATATTTTTTCATTATAAATTCATTATTTTCATTTAGCATTCACTTGTGAATCCATTTTGATACCCTTTGAAGTTCCACGACGAGTGCTATGTGAACTTTTGTAAATTTTTCAAAACAGTGCCAATGGACCAGCACTGGCCTGTTTGGCTAGCCAGTAGCCATGCAGCAAGCGACCAGCCATAGCGAAACCGTGTGAGTAGAATTACTCTAAAAAGACTTAGTAAATGCTTTCACGGTTAACGCTATCCGCTCCGCTATCCGCTCCGCCATCCGCTCCGCTATGTTTTTAGTGTAGCTAGCTTTATTTAGCTATTCCATTTTCACATGAATTCCGCATTTAAATGTTAATTAAAATTATGTGTTTCTTTTTTTTACAGAAAAAGAAACATGGAGTTTTCTCGTATTACAAGAACTTTTAAAATGAAGCAAGTGAAGAAAATAAAAATTAAATGGAAATGTTTAAAACAAATTAACGTGGTGTCAGTACAAAATAAAATGTCGAAAATTTTAATGAAATCATGTCTTATCGTTATAGTGCAAAAGTTTGATTTTTAGTGAAAAATAAAAGTTAATCAGTGATGTTAAAATAGTGATTAAATAAAAATAGAATTGTCACAACTGCAGTGATGGGGTGCGGACAGAGCAAAATAAATCTCTACCCGAGGAAGAATAAAAATGGTGGGAAAGGAAACAGTGTCAAAAAATCAGGTGAGGAAAACTTATCTACAAAGGCTATATCAATAACAATAATGAACCAACTACTTCTTTCTACAATTATTCGACTTCCTGGGGTAAGGACGTTTATCATATTCAGGCATGTTCCAGTCAAAAGGTTGAACTGGTACAGAGAAACCCTTTGACTTGTCATCCCTTCCTTACCAGGCTCGCGCAATTCTCTAACAAAAAAACGTTATATGAAACGTGCACCGCCGCCATTAAATTTCTTTGAACGGTTGCACACGTTTCATACAATCTGGATTATATCGCTATTCTGAGTTCAATAAAAAAACATTAAAAATTGTAATTAGTTAACATTAAGTATGATGCAGAACGCTGTCCGATCGGAAAAAAATGCGTAATTTTTTTTGTCGAATTCACCTATCACCCACTGGAATAGACATAGACAACCGAACGCCACCATACGATCCTGACAGACATCTCTCGTTTCCTCTACATTCATCACTCTTAATGTATGCTCGTCGGTTTCGGGTGGCCCTTTTTAAGCACGTCACCTATTTCCACTTATTTCGCTCACCAATCTGCTTTCATCCCTTCTTTCGATATGACCATACCATCTCAACATACCTTTCTTTACCACTGGATCCTCTTTTAATCCACGTTTTCTGTATAACCAATTCTAAAACAAATATTCACACGTAATAAAAGGTATTGTAAAGCAGGGCACACAACGCATGTAAAATGTGAAACTGACCCTAGAGTTTTATTTTAAGTTGCCGATAAAGGCAAGTCAAGTGCCCACCGGAGTGGGAAAGGGCTACGTGGTTTCAAATATTCATGAAAACCCCGAGATGCCGGCTGAGGCTACAACATAAGTCTAGTGCTGCTCTTATGTAAAAGGAAACTGTGAAGACGGATTTAATTATGCAGCTGAGGAAATTTTTGTGTAGGTTAATTGATGGAATTTGAATTTTATGTTTATTTGCAAGATCTGCTGTGAGGAAATTATTGACAACGAAAGTGGAATTTCTTTTAAGTATATTCATTTTGTATATTGCACATCATATTTTACATCCGATGTCGAACCAAGGTTCAGGACGTCGGGGACCGAATAGTTTGCTTAAAGTTGCGGTGGGCTGGACACGTAGCTAGGAAAAATGACAATGAGACTAGGCAAAAGAGGACTGGGTTATCTGGCTGCCAGGTGGGTTAACGACATCCGGAAAAGCGCCAGAAAAACCTGGATGCGATTGACGCAGGACCGAGAAGGATGGCACAATATGAAGGAGGTTATTGCCCTGTAGTGGGTAAATACAGGCTGATGACCACTGTAAGTAGTGGGTAAATACCACTGTAACTCTAGGATTAACCGCGGTGACCATTGACAAATGAAGTCAGTCAAATAGTACGATGGTGGAAATGACAATCAAAGTAACCCAAGATATCTAAGGACTAAACTGTCTTTTTTTGGCCTGTGATCCTGGTAGTAATTACATGAGTAGTGTGCTTCCAAATACAAGGCTAAACAATGAAATCCAGCGAGACTGGTGGATTACCTACTCGTTCCCGAAACATAATAAAATTTGTAATCAAAGAAGACAGAGGATAAGCAAGACAATTATAAGCGAATAAACATTGACGTGATATTTCCGAGAAAGCTACTCAAAATTAAATCATGATTTCCCGAAACAGCATTCGCAAATTCAGCAGCCGTTGCAGTATCAATTCCAATTTAGCTAAGGAATGTCTTCGTGCTCTTTTTGCGGTTGCTCGCAAATTCTCGAATCGTCGATAAATTGAAAAGTAAAAGATAGTTTTTCAAAACTTCGAAACTGATACAAATGTAGGGGAAAGGAAAACAAAGTTAGGAGAGCAGATCCCTTGTGTCACATAATATACGCCAAGGACTGTTTTGAGTTGTAACAAAAGTTTTGTACGTAACTTCAACAACATTGTTTTTATTTGTCATTTGCAACGATATCAGATACTATCATGGAATTTCTCTATTAATTTTTTTTTGGTGGGAGCGCAGCGAAACCAAACAAAATATTTCGTTACCTTCTTGAAACGTTTTTTAAACCAATTTGTGCCAAAAACCTACAACTACACGCTCCAAAATATATGTTAGTAGTTGTAGTACAGTTTCTGTTATACAAAATTCTTAGCGAATGGTTTTAGCTATGCGAGCATGAAATGTGAAATACTGTAGACATTAGTTAGAGAGTTTGCGTCAAGCACGTCGACAATTTATGCCGTTTCGGAGATGGGTAGCATAATCGTCTTCAATTAGTAATGTTAATCATGCTCTAAAAATTTAATTAAAAGTCCACGTCGACACATCTTTCCGTCCTGAAATATTAATTACTTAGGTAAACATAACGGTCTAACTTGTTAATTAACTAACGATCATAAGGTTTTTTGTGGTCACAATCAGAAGACAAGTCTTCCTACAACCTTTTAAGCATGCAGTGTAACAATTTCACTCTTTAATTAAGCCAAGTTTGAGCTTCCTAGGTCTAAAAAGATCTCTGAAATAACCATCCTTCGGGGGCAGTCGGGTAAAAACGTGTGTGACAGACGAACTGTTTTAGACAAACATCTAGTAAGGAGACTGATGATTTGAAGTTATCCTGGCCACAGATTACTACTTCGTAAAAGATACATCACTTCTTTAAAACCCTAAATTCTTTCACATTAATTTCCTAACTGCTAGACGGTACGCGCCACAGAACATTATAAGTGGGGTTAGAAGTGCAAAGTAGTCGTGGAACGTGTCGCAACAGGTTATGCAATAATTTGCATAACACCTTAAGGCGCGCAGCGTGGTGCGAGCGAGAGGGCATAAGTAACTGTAGCAGCGTGAGCGGGAAGGCAAATGGCGACAGCCGTCTCCGAAGCAAAAGTGCTACTTTGCATTTCTAAACCCCTCTTATAATGTTCTAGCTTGCCACAGCGTTGTTCATAAAGCGCGCGACTCACGTAGGCGAGGTTA
This sequence comes from Agonopterix arenella, assembly GCA_927399405.1. Lineage (NCBI taxonomy): Eukaryota > Metazoa > Arthropoda > Insecta > Lepidoptera > Depressariidae > Agonopterix > Agonopterix arenella. The sequence continues at coordinate 3,214,069 of OV656692.1, forward strand.
CTGTCTGGAGTGAGTTAAATCAAGCAACCGCATCGCTTACGACGCGCTAAAGTGTAGGAACTTATCACGGTTCCTAAGTGACGAAGACCTGTCTTGGCAGGTACCTAAAAACCTTGCCGCGAATCACCAATCTATCCGTACACGTCTCCAAAGGCACTCAATTTGAGCCATAAAACTATAAGAGAGGCGCATTGCAGATGGCAGCACTAGATCGAGTGCACTTGAGTCTCGATGGACCTATCGAGCCGGGCTGTAAGGACCAACGGGAATAGTCCGGCTCGAAGGACCGAATATTGGATTAAATGCTATTTATCGACAGCAAAGATTGGGGTTTGGTTTCCGTGTCGAGCAAATGTTTGCTATGCGTAAACAGATTGCTTCCAGGTTTCGTGTAGTGGTTAAATTGATTTAAAGCTATACCGTAGTGTACTGATTTGAAAATTTTGTTTGGTCTTATAAAAATACTATGTAGGTATAACCGTTCCTAGAAACGATGAGAAGTAGTTAAGCTCTTGGCATAAAGGTACAAAAATACCGATAGGATCATTTTAAAATTCAGGGATTGTCACTTATTTTTTTTAATCAATTAATTGACTTTTGCTTTTGCGTTAGCACTGCATTTCACTCAGTGTCAAGTAGTTTGTATCTATCCCAATCAAAAGGATTGTTTTCGGAGCTAAAACACAGTTCAGAAGAGATGGCGGAGCCTCGTGGCATGCTTAAACGCGAACTACACGCGTATGACACAACCGCTCGCGGCAAAACTTGTAACGTGACTCTGTGGCACATTATACCGCAATAACAACCTTGTAGTATTCCTTGTAACGACTCCCAATAGGTACGCAGTAGGTACCAAAGAAATGCTAACTAATTTTTATAACTTGGTATAATATCAAGTTATAAACAGGTAACCTACATATAACACTTAGAATTTCAATATGACTGATATTAGTTAAATTCGACTGAAATCGCATCTTATCTACTAAAATCTTTCTGGTACAGTAGTACCAGGTTTATAAGTCTCACCGATGTACCTGCGCAGTTGACTAATTTAGAAAGCGCGCGAAATTATATTGACCAATCAGGATGTGACACCTACTTTCCGCTATTGGCTTATTGCTTTCGCACTCTTTTAGCTGCCGAAGCATCCATAGTCTGCTATTCGAGTTGGAGCGAGATAGAGAATACCCGATTTTGCACTGCTCTGCGCAAACGAAGATTGACGAGCGGAATTATTTTTCTGGTCGTATTGTACTACTGTACTACTTTCAGGTAGGAACTACTAAAAGCTGAAAGCTTTAGGAAGTTCAAGACGCGGATCTTTAACCGCATAAAAATATTACTGCAGAATAAATTGATAACACAATAATAATTCTTCCATATTGTGTTATGAGCTTATGAGGCTGTCCGTTTCAGTATATTATCTTGTATATTAAGACAACAAAGGCAAAGGGAAAGCTTTACAAGACAAATGATAATTGAGGGGACAAAGGGCCAGGGCTGGGCTCCATGGCCTTCCTCTTGATTATCTTTCAAAGTAGAAAGCACAAATTAGGCTCAGGAAATTTATGAGAAGTCTTGGAGAATGGTACCTACATAATTAATTATTTATTTCATCTTTTTGAACTTTTATGTTAGCGTTGGAAAAAATAGGTATCACGTCATAATAGTATTATTCCTACCTACCTATGGTAGGTACGTAATATGATTATAATGCCTATGGGCGATATCGACTTCTGTGTTATACAGGGTATAACAAAATATCTAACTAATATTTAAAGGGTTTAGACCATAAAAATGAGCAACTTTCAGTATGGAGCAACATCGATAAAAAATTATAAAATCTGCTGCAGTATCTACTCGACCTAAATGTATGGGACAGCAGATTTTTTTTCCCGTTTTCTATCCAAAGTGAAAATTGTTCAGTTTGATGGTCTTATCTAAACTACTTCTTTAAAAACGAGATTAGGACTTTGCTTTAAAAATGTTTTATAAAATTGTGTTAACAAAATCTGAACTGAATTGAACACTTACCTAGTGATAATTTTCATTTATTTGCTCTGTCTTTTAAAATTGAAATAAAAATGCGGCCAGCATTATGGGCACCTTCGGGCCAGGTATGACCTCGGACGGGCTTTTCGACTAAGTAGGATTAGTAAAATTTGTAGTTTAGAATGTTTAGAATGGTTTAAGTTTAGGGTAAGTTTTATTTGTGCTTTTACTATTTTATTCTTTTAAATAAATAAATTCACTTCTTGAAATATTACGAGAGTGTTTTGTTTTGTTACATCCTGTATATCATCCCATCGTTGTCTATCAAAATAATATTTCGTTCCAGCCCTTAGCTGAGGCAATTAAAATTTCCACAAAACTCAAAAGCCTTCCATCTAAAGCCTTGTAACAAAGAAATTCTATTATGAAACAGTATTGCATTATAAATCACTTAGATTGACAGTCCCGCGAATTATAATTATGGAAGACAAAGCTGTGACCCAGATCAGAAGGGAAAGCCCGGATTGAGCTTTGAGAAAGAACTTTGAGCTTTTATGTTTTATTTAATTAAAAAATAATATTGCAGCTGATGACGTTTTTGCTCGCATCTATAAGAACATTAATTTGTTTTTTGTCGGTGTCAAGCCGGTACGATTCGCGACAGTACTGCATAAAACTTATGCAGTACTGTCGACACCGACTCCAATAAAACAAATTAATGTTCTTATAGATGCGAACGAAAAAGTCAGCGGCTGCAATATTATTTTCTACTTTTTTTGTTTTTTTGATGGCGGTTTTAATTTTTTCTAATGTTTATTTCACAATTTTCAGTAGTGAGTATAAGTTTCTTCTGTTAGTTTCTATTATCAATGGCTCCTAAAGGTTTTGGCTATCTTTTTCCGTGGGTTGTAGTGTTCTGTTGTTGTGTAATGGATAAATTGTATAATGAATATGATGTATCATTGTTGCAGGTGATACGTTAGCTCAGTTATAATGTAATTTAATTAACTTAGGAAAATCTGTAAGTGGCCTTATATCTGTCTTAGTTGAAGGAATAGATTCTTTTGTAGGCTGATGATTTTCCCAATAAAGATAAAATAAAAAAAAAAATAATAATAAAAGTTCGACTCAGATATCAGTTATACACGCAAAGGGTAGGTACATCGATACGAACCAAATGTTTCAATCGCCAATGATTTGCTGATAACTTTTGAGGAGTTCTATTGTGTAGCTCCGAAGCGCGTAACCAAATCTTCACCAAATTAAAATGGCACCGTCTAGGGGGTAGGTAAATCTTTTAGAACTAAAAAAGAATCACCCAAATTGGTTGCAAATGCCGAAGTTCTCACGAAAATACATAAAAACCAGGCCGTCACACTTAATTTGAGCTTTTATGTTTTTTAATTAGTATGCATAAGCATAAGCATATGCTCACGACTATATTCCCCGAGGAGATAGTCAGAATATCCACGTTTCACTAGTACCGAAATTCTGTCCAGTGTGACGACGAGTGAGCCCGTCGCCACTTGTAATGGACAGTGGGTACAATACATGCCTCGAAATTGAAGCATGCAGGTTTCCTCACGATGTTACATGTGACATTAGTATGCACTACAAAAATATAACATTTTCTCCAAAACTCCTACCTATAATAGTTTAGTCTTTCACGCACGGAGAAGCTAAAACTAATTTCTAAGTAGACAACAAAGAAGATCCTGAATCTTAGTACGGGAAATAGGCTAACATGAAAATGTTACTGTATAGTTGGCGTATAGTTATGGAACTCATGTCGATTTGTTTCTCATAATCTCTAATAATATCCTTCACCGAAAAGCCAGTGGTGTTACAAATCGTACATAAATTCCGAAAAACTCATTGGTACGAGTCGGCCTGGACGGGGATCGAACCATCGCCTCTTGCACGGCAGGCAAGTTTACTCGCCACTGGACCACCACGGCTTCACGTTTGTGGGCCTACAATAAATTGACTCCTTTGGTCCTAACCTCTAGGCCAAAGCACATTAGTTAGATAGTAAATGACTTTATTTTAGACCCTTAATGTGGTAAACAAAAATTAAGACAAAATAAATTCCATTATGGTACCTTTTTAGCTAAAAAAGGAAAGGAAGCTTAGGAAGTTAGGCTGGAAGTATGTGCTCACGATACGAGATATTCTGGAAGGTACCTAAAATAATATAGGAATAAGAGCGTCGGTGGTACGTTGCTGAGAGGTATGGATATTGGACAGTCGATCATGGGGGTCCGGCTTCGAATCCGCATGGACGACATGATATGTACCAATGGGTTTTTTCAACTTATGTACGTCATACCTACTGCTCTCAAATGGTGAATAAAACATCTTGAGGAAACTTGCATACGCTGAAGAAGAAACTTTGATGCGTAGGAATGTGAAGTCTACCAATCCGCATTAGGCACATGTGGTGGACTAATGCCCATACAACCTCCCTGAGGGTAGACCTGTGCCCTGCGGTGGGACATTTATAAATATAGGAATAAATGTAGGAATAAAGATCTAAATTTAGTTTGTGACTTACGAGTCTAGCATAATTGAGATGACAAAAGAATGTGGTAGCTTTGATGGTTACACAAACGCAAACATATTAATAGCCTCATGTTTGACCACAAGGTATGTTATGTTTGGCAGAATATTCATTGGAATATCCCCCCTTCCAAGAAATACACTGCCTAGCTAGCATAACATAAAAGGAATTATATATCGAGACCATAAAAGGACTTGTATATTAGTCGAGCTGATTAATTAACTTTGTGTATTAAGAGTAGCGAAGTAGAAAAGGGTAAGTATAGAGCTTAAGTGCTTACGTCACAGATTACTAAGAGTTACTATACGTGTTGTAGTTCCGATTCCGATTGGTCTGATTTTGGTCGATCTACAAAATAACTAGGCCGGAATTTTTTGTCTTGACACACGAGTCTAAAAGCTCAGTAATAACAGCGGTTTTTTATAGTAGACAAAATTGACATTGGCAATAGATAACGTTGCGTTTAACTGGTAATTTTTTTGAGAAGAAAATTTTATACTTTGGATTTTCATCATCGTGTCTGCGAAATGTCGTCCTCTCCTGCCACACTGCAAGCAGACAGCGAAATCGCATCGCGCGCTACAAAGAGATCTCGAGAGATGCCAACCAACGCGCTGAGTACGAAACCTAGTGTCGCATTACCACCAGTACCACGCGAAAGAAAGTATTTTGTTAGCTTGAATGTGATCATTACCCATTGCGGTATCAGAACTCAACGTTCAAATAATCTTTAGTACTTCGCAAGCATTGTAAACTATTTACACATAATATCTCGACTGGCTTTCAGCCTCATAATGTATTGAATCCTTACTGTCGCTAGCAATGTGTTCCGTTTTTGCGCATATTGCTGCGACACTGGCCCCGCCCCCTTTTCACATCTCCCTTTAGTTTTTGTGATCTGTGGCGCGCTAGTAGAGATATACCATAAGGGAACTGGACATAATAGGCCTTCCCAATGATACCCACGACTGATTTTGTGCAGTTCTCGTCAGAGTCTAGGTATTGTGATCATACCTTTTGGTTTAGTATCGATACTGCATAATAATTAGTGTAGGACGATATTGAAACGTAGCGGCTTTACTGAAGTCAAATGTGTTTCCCCGATAGTGGCTTCTCGACTGATTACGTCAGTATAAACTAGCTCAGATAATTGGTTGTCGACTCACCCTCGCCGGGGAATAGATATCCAGCCGTCAAATTAATGTTAATTTGAACTAAAATACGGCGTTCAATTTATACCAATTAACTATCTTAAGTACACTCATTTACATACTAATAATACGAGTGATACCAGCCAGTAGGCGCAATAAGTTGAAATTCTGACCACAAGCACGTCTTCTAGTTAGATTTCTCTATACGCGCGCGACGCGCCTTCGCTGCATGGAAAATAACCTGTTCCCGCGCCTTTCAGAGAGCATGAGCCGCGCTTACCGCGACTTGTAGCATGGAAAAAGTCAAGTCGCGCAAGTAGAGAAGTCATGCTAGACGTGCAGGGCTATACAATACCACCACTAATAAAAAGGTCCCAGAAGGACGGCCTCCACACAACGAGCGAAACATAGACGCGAACGGACACGGCAATGAATCTGGCCAAATCTGGCGTTCCATTGACTTGATGCGAGATCGCCGTACACACGTCCGCGTCTATGTGTACGTGCGCATATTTGTATTGTTTTTGACACCACTATGAGAGCGTAGAGCAAAGAGTAATATAAGTATATTAGAAAAGAGAACCCACTCGTGGCAACATTATGCATCCACCTTATGTCAAATTGAAGGCTAGCTAGCGCCATCTATGTTTCATCGACAATAATTCAACCTATACTATACATACCTACTTATATCTACTCATATCAATGGATATTATTGTTTTTAATGCTAGTTTTTGTTCAATCCCGCACCGATCGAGAGAAATTCAAGTATCCTTACTATTCCTGTAATCTAAACATTGGTAAGAGAACAACAGAAACTCTAGAACATCACTAAAACGGCACGAAATTGAACGAAAACTACAAACAACCCGTACATTACGCAAGATAGGTAGCCATTTTGTGATTTTGTCAATTTGACATTGACATAGACAAAAAAATCTTTTTTTTCATAGTTCTGCGAAATATTTAATAGATGGCAGCACATTCTATGCAAACTGAATCGGAAAAAGCCACCAAAAGGCGACTGTCCTCCGCCTGGCGTAGAGCTTAAATGCCTGCCCTACGTTTGGATCTTTGAAAAAAATAATAGGCTATTTAGCCCAGTCATTTTACGGTGTTTTGTTAGGCGGGGTAGGGAGTAATTATTAATTGAACTTTTAACCTGTAACCGGTACCATTTATTGACAAAAAGACTATCTTAAATGTATATAATATATGTAGGTTCATATTAGTATATTTGATATTATTATTTATGTATGTATATTTATATATTATATTTATTTGTATAGGTGTATCTTATATTATTTCTTATTTTATAGGTATTCATTTTACTATCGCATAATTAAGTAGATTTTTATTTGTGTGCACACTTACTTTACCCAAACATATTAGTTTTCCTCTCACTCAACGGTTTGCTGGAAGAAAACTCTTTTAGAGTTAAGCTCGCCTTTGTACATCACGACTTGTAATTTTTTTCATAATTATGTTTTTGTGTACAATAAAGAATCTAAGAATCTTAAAAGATATTTAAAAAAAATTCGCTACGCAACATAGAAATCAAAATTGTGTGTCCCAGAAGGCTTTTAAATTAATAATATTACCAATGCACTCATTTGACTTAGATTTAACAATATAAACTATTTTTGAGCAATAAACTAAGCATTGAAATTTAAAAAATGATGTATTTATTAGAAAGTTCGAATGTATTTTTCAAAACCTTCTAATTAGACAAAATATTTACACCATGTTCGAAGTATGTATAATGGTCAAAGCCTTAAATGTGTGTACAAAAAATTTACCATCCGGTTTTTAAAAACGAGATAATAGCTAAATTTTAAAATTGGAACTGTTGCTGACGTGATTTTTTTTTTTATTTTTGGTACATTTCTAGGCTCAAATTGGCTCTTCAACATTAAACAAAAAAAAATCAATTACTTATTAGTCCAGGCTCAAACCGTAAAATGACTGGGCTAATTAGCCACTTGAGAGCTCATCAACGCCAAAAACGGATTCGAAGTAGAAGAGAAGAGTGCTCCATACGATGCATTACCTTTTTATTTTCTCTTGCTTCTTCGATGTAGCAATATTACATGCTCGTCGATAACTCGATATCTTATCAATTTTAATTTGCCCTTTCCAAGTACACCCACGACTTTGCGTAACCTGTGTCTAGGGCGAACCTCTTCACTCCTTTTATTTATGAGAGGAAAATACTTCAAAATGGCAGTTACTCTTTCGACTGTAAAAACTGTAAAAACTGTAACTAAAATTTGCATTACAACACTCTGTTTTTTACGCATCAAAGATTCAATTGAAAATTCAAATGCCTCATTTCTTTAAGGAATAGGTAGGTACCTAAACTTCAACTCATAAAACTTACGTAAACATCTCACCCATACGTTAATTCACATCGACTACCTCTTGACACTGTTACCTGCCACATCCTGTATATCTAGCTTCCAGGTCAACACATAAAGGTCGAGCTCGTTACGTCAGCTTCCACCCTTTTACGCAATTCAAAATAAATTATACGATTCTCACCTCTCCGTGGTGCGGTACCAAATTACTTATACGTTCTGGCAATATGTATAATTTTACCATTTACCTCTAAATTGTTATATTGTGATAAATTTTGTATTACTTACGTTATTTTGTTGAACAGGTGAGAAGTGATTGGTTTCTAAATGTAAATGACATGATAGAGCGGCCGTCCAAAAGAAAATGCCATCCATGACCATTCATAGCACCACCTGCAGTGACTTGTAACATGAACATCATTGCAATTACTCCCCTTCCGGAGTGACTATGAAGTATGTCACATACTGCTGCTCCGTGACTAATAATAAAACCTAATGTAGTATCATCATCAGCCTATAAACGTCCCACTGCATGGCACAGGCTGCCCTCAGGAAGGGTGTATGGGCATTAATCCACCATGCGCGCTCAATGCGGTTTGGTAGACTGTAGACTGTATTATGTAGTATAGAGGGTGCTAATTTAAATACGTACCTACCATACATATTGTATGAGGAATGAGGTGCTTCAGACCATCAAACTAAACAACTATCATTACGGAAAACTATCACCGAAAACGCGAAAAAATAAATCGGCTGCCCTATCCGACCCAAAACAGCAGATTTTATACCGCGTTTTCGATTTTGGCTCCATTAGTGAAACTTGTTCAGTTTGATGGTCTGAAGCACCCCATACTAATATGTGACGGTATTATATAAGGTCTAACAAAACTAGCTGAAACTATTTTAAGGGGATGATCAGACCATCAAACTGAACAACTTTCTCTATGGGACCAATATCGAAATCGCGAAAAAAAATCTGCTGTTTCATACAAATGTACTCGACCTAAATGTATGGGACAGCAGATTTTTTTTTCGCGATTTATATATTGGTCCCATAGAGAAAGTTGTTCAGTTTGATGGTCTGATCATCCCCTTAAAATAGTTTCAGCTAATTTTGTTAGACCTTATATACCTACTAAAATCTTAGTCACAGCTTAGTTTTCAATTGTATTGTCAATTGTATTATTTAGGTTAGGTTAGGTATAGTATTATTTGATAGGATTAATTTTATTAATGAAACATAATATATAGATTAAATAATCTAAAATCTTTACTTATTGATCTTATGCAGTTCCCATAACCGTGAAAGAATTACTTATCAAAATCGGTTCAGGCATCGCATTGTAAAGAAAACCCATCGATTATCCGCCATTTGCACTCAGCGCAATTTCTTAGCTGGAGTGCGGTTTTTGAATATCATACCTTGAAATCAGCAGTTGAAAATGTATGGAGATACGCATCTTTCTAGTGCTGATTTGACTTTCAAAAATCGCACTCCTGAAGTATGATTTTTAAATGTCAAATCAGCAGTAGGAAGATGCATATCTCCATAGTAATTCTGAAATTTTCAACTACTGAGTTCAAAGTATGAGTTTCAAAAATCGCACTCCAGATTTCTTACCCATAATGTTTTATACAGGGTGTCCCGTAAACCGACGTCAACCCGGCGAATGCTGATAGGTTAAATCATGACTAAGCAGAATATCAAAAGTTGACTTTAGAAGAAGTGTCTTAGTTTTCGAAATATTGACAGTTTTAACACAGATACTGCATTGCATAGAACATTTGTAGCCGTGGCACTCAAAATAGTGACTAAGGTAAAAAGCTTTACGAATTTCATAAAACTGTCCTTATCTCGAAAACTAAGGACTTTTTCCTAAAGTAAAATGTTGACAGATTGATTGACAGATTTTTTTTTATTTTACTATATTCTGGTTACGCATGAACTAACCTATCAGCATGCACCGGTGACGTCGGTTTACGGGACACCCTGTATATTATGGTTCACCCCACCCTGTATATCTTTAAAGAAAAAAGTATATTACTCGTGGTTGTATTTTACTGTTGAAGATCAAAAAAGAAAAAGAAAATCCTCGCAATACAAAACCCAGTGGGTAGGTATGCCTACCGTCGCTTGCTCAAAATATAAAAACATTTTTGAGATTCTTTGAATAGCGTTCATACCTAATAGGCCTTTCTGTAAACAAAAAGCCGTTCCCTGTTTAATTTTAAGAATAATCCGCGGATTAAACCCGATAGAGCCGCCGACATGAATATTATTAACATTTTTCTTTGATAATAATCTCATTTGGTTTAAGAATTAGGGATAATAATTTAAAAATCAAGGGGTCTACCGGGAGTACCGGAACGAACATTAAACGATAATGTCGTGTCTTCTTAATACCTATACAGGGTGTTACAAAAATACAAATAAACATTTAAGGGGCCACCCCCTTAAGACCATCAAACTGAACAACTTTCACTATGGGACCAATATCAAATAGCGAAAAAAAAATCGGATATAGGCCACCCCCAGATTTGCCATAATCGCCATGATGCGATGCGGTGTTCCATACTAAACTACAGATCTACTCGAACTAAATGTATGAGTCAAAAGTCAGATTTTTTTTCGCGATTTCGATGTTGGTCCCATAGTAAAAGTTGTTCAGTTTGTTGGTCTAAGCCACCCCCTTAAAAGTTTTCAATTTTTATTCTTACTTCTGTAACACCTTGTATAGGTACCTACTACCTACACTCACGACCATAATCCCTTCTGGGCTTGGACGAAAGCTTCTGGGATGAGAGGCGGCCGGCTCACAACAGAGAAATCACACACTCCACGGGCTCACTATCTGACACAGAAAAGGGCATTGCTAGCTACATGTCGATATTCTGATTATGCTATACAGGATGTAAGGAAAAGTATCATTAACCTTTAAACCACATACTCTACCCATCAAACTGAACAACTTTTAGTATGGGAGCAAACCTGTCAGAACAATAAAAAAATCAGCTGTCCCATACATGTTTAAAGGTTAATGATACTTTTCTTTACACCATGTATATAGAAAATCTATGACTACACCTCAGGGAATATATTCATGCTATGTTTTGTGTTGATATCAGTTGATATGTTATAAATAGAAACGGTCAATTGCGAGTCGTGCTACTGGCACACCGAGGGTTCCGCACTACATCACCACACAAAATATTAACTTACAAAAAAAATGAATTCTCCGGGACCTTTAACGCGAGACCGACTCACTTTTGACTGGTTTTTATATTTTTTTGTTACACTGTAGAGTTTGCTCTATACTTACACCAAGTTTGACGCTTGTATGTATTAACGTTTTTACGTTAGAGCGAGCGAAAATCTAGTTCCTTGTATGAGGACACCCCTTAATTTTTAGTTTTTTGTCATTTTTATTATTTGTTAGTAAATCCGCTGTAATAACGCACATTTTATGTAAATTTCTAGCTATTACCGTTCAAAAGTTACGGCCCTAAATAGGTAGGACAGACGGACGGACGGACGGACGGACAACGTAGGCTTAGTAACAGGGTCCCGTTTTTATCCCTTGGATACGGAACCCTAAAAATATGTGTAAAAGTATTAAAACATGTTTGCATGGCTTCACAGACATGTTTTTACACATTGCTATTATCACATTACATTTATAAACGAACACAATGTTACATGCTTAGCTAAAACATAATTTTTTATCGCAAAATTTTCAGTTAATTGAGCAAAACAAAAATCGCGTGCGACTAAGCTATTGAACTGAAGTTTTACGGAAGCTCCACGACGTGACACTACCTCACGCTACCCTCTTTCGAACTCTGTTTTATCAATACCTGTTACGGTACTATACGGCTATATAATAATATGATAATGTACAAAGTTCATTGTGTTGTATAGGTACAGTTAGGGCCAAAATTTTGGGCAATAATAATTTTAATCAGCCCGTCATCGTCCACTCTCTAACAGCAATGCAATTCACTCGTGTTGCCGCTCGATAGGCCAAATATCGATTGTCTATCGATAGCTATCGATAGGTGAGAAATAATGTACTCGCTCGATAAGACAATCGATAGTATCGATATCTCTTTTACTGCAATAGTATCGGTAAACAGCAATACTATCGATAGTTTCGATCGCTGCCATCTAATGATCAATCGATAGTATCGATACTATCGATAGTATTGCTTTCCAATATCGAATAGACTATCGGTACTATCGATAGTATCGATACAATCGACAGTTTTGCACTATCGATAGTGATAATTATTTCAATAGTATTGCATTCAGTATGCAGGCATAATGGGTAGTACAAAACTATCGATAGTATCGATACTATCGATTGTGTATTCGTTATTGGAGAGCAATACTATCGATACTATCGATACTTCATTGGTTAGCAGCGATCGAAACTATCGATGCTATCGATAGTATTGCTGTTTACCAATAGTATTGCATAAAAAGAGATATCGATACTATCGATTGTACTATCGAGCGGGTACATGATTTTGACGTTCAACAATCGTTATCAAAGCTATCGATTTTTCGGCAACACTAGTTGACAATAGGGGATCGGACAATTAGTCAAATTAGCAACTTTTAATCGAACGTCAAACCGCGTGCGATGTATGAAAAATTGTACTAAATACCCACAAGTGACTTCATCAACATTTCATTACATTTTATAGTTCATCATGTTATTAAAAATAGTCTTCTTGCTAAAAAAAAATTGAGTATAGCGTTATTGTAAATTTTTTTTTGTTTTACTAAGAAGATAAAGCTAAAATATATTTTATGCAGTCCGCTCCCCTATTCGGTATTCACTATGGTTATATCATGTGTCAAACTCATATAATAACTCCGAAATTCGGAAGGGTGCAAGAAAGATGTTGCATTTGTGAGCTCGTCGATGTTTTTGACAGCGATTTGACGCTTACTGAATTGCACACCAATTTGATATAGCTCTGAAAATTTGCAAGCTGAAGTGGCAAAGAGCTGGTCTCTTCCGAATTATTGACAACTACATATCTTTCGAAGTTCTAACAACTATGGGGAGTTTGAGTCCCAGAATGGAGACCAGGAACTAGCTGGCGTAGGGTGGCATGCTCAAGCGATTGACCGACGACCTAAAGAAAGGGGACTCAATGAAGAAGACCGGGCTGGATAGAATTATGTGGCGCGCTTTGGGACGGCAATATGAGACAAATTGTTTCTGCTGTGCTTAGTCCGGTTTAAGGACCACCTCATCAGTCATCACGAATCTTGAGAGTCATATAGGCAATAGGCGACCAAAGCTCTATACGCTAACGGGCTTTTTAGTATGCTTCAGAGGAGGCTTGGAAGCCTGCTTTGGAAGGTGTCCGTCATAGATGGCAGTATAGGTTTGTAAGTCAAGTCTTAATTATAATTGAAGCGCTTTCAACGTTTTTTGACTACGTATATTGATTAGCTTACTTTCTGCCATGGACGATGGGCCTGCGTGAGAGGAGGCCTGTCCCCTGCAGTGGCCAAAGAGACGTATATAATCGGTTGTCGTGAAGAAATGTAATAGGTTGAAACTAACAAAACAAAAATTTATTAATTAGCTTACGAACTTTTTTCTCTGACTTTACCTATGTACTACAAAATCGTGTTCAACAGCTATGAATATTGTTTACTATGTCGTTATAGTAGCTTGAAGCCCATTCACTTAGGATTAACCAGGTGTTCGATACAATACCCTAGTTTAAGATGACGGTCGCTGTGGGAAGCACGGACGAAATTCGGGAGTCTATAAATTCAATAACATACTGTAATCCTCACTCGGTGCCTTACTTGCTTGTGATAAAGTTTAATTTAGAATAAACTTGGTTTTCTTCGTATAAATGCAATGTTTATCCGACCGTGTTAGACTTTGACACGGAAGGTTTGGTTCAAGTGGATTCCGAAGTCAAAAGTTTGGACGAGATGAGAGCGAAGCTTTGGAGAATAGTACGAGTTGAATTTCGGTGTCAATGAGTAGAAGATATTGCTTTCTATTCTTATAACTTTTGTTATTCGGTCTATTCTGTTGTATTCACAATTGTACCTACCTAAATAGGGAACTGAGACTACCTACTCTACACGAAGTAACGAAAACGGTAGACAAAAAGTCCGCTTTAAATTATTTCTGTTTGGACGCAGCGGACTGTTAAATAAAGAAAATAGAAATTAATTGTTCAAAAAACTGAATTGATAGGTGTGTTATTTTATTATCTTAAAAAAAAGAATAAGATCAGGCTACAACCCAATTCTATCATAGGTACGGATTCAAACAAATAGTTTTTAGGATTGGAAATTTTCCATCTATTTTTTTATTTAATAGGTATTTGGTTTTGATTGGAGTTGATTCAGGTTATTTTTGAGTATTTAAAATTCTTAGGTGAGACAGTGTAGATAAGCTTTGTAAATTTAATTAATCTTTCTTTTCTCTTTTCTCATATTTCCATGCATGCAGGTTTACCTAAGTAACAGGGTAGGGGAAATAATTCATACAAGTTACATTTTCGGGACATTAATTAATTAAACCTGGGTAAATTTACATATGGAGCTTTGTGAATTATGGTAGGAGTTTCTGAACAGTAACGTTTTACAGGACTCCAGAGAAATTATAATTGAACATAGTCGGAAATTACATAACATATAATTTTATACCAAACAATAAACTCTAAACTAGGTTGGCTAGACAAGTTAGATAAGTAACGCACATATAAAACCAAAGAGTAATTACGCGATGATATAATATAAATGTTACTACCGTAACCATCAAACACAAAAACACACAATCGATCTATCAAAATATAGACTACTAGCGTTAACCCGCGATTTCGTCCGCATAAATTATATACCAGATTTTATGTCAGACCATAAGCTATCAAACAAAAAAAGTTTCATCAAAATCGGTTCAGTAGTTTTTGCGTGATGCTCGATCAAACAAACCAACAAGCAAACAAACAAACAAACAGACAGACATAAAATAAAAAAATTGGTGATATGGAATCAGGGACACCTAAAAACCAACTTTTTTTTGTTAATATCTTCAATGTACTGACAAACTTTCTGCTACAGTTTTATAAAAGTTTAGATTACTGGCGTTTTGCTTTTGTTCAGCACTGCATTTCTGCCAATGCCAAATGGTTTGTAATTATGCATTACTTTAATGGGTGATTGTGCCCATGAAACTGAACAACGTTCTACGAGGAACCTGTAAGAAATAAGAAAACTAAATTTTGGACTTTCCATAGATCGATCGTTTGTATGAAAAGTTGAATTTTTTGTTGTTGAATTTTCCTTACGTTCCTTTGGGAAAGTTGTTCAGTATCATGAGTACAATCACCCATTAAAGTAATGCCACTGTCTACCCTAACACCATGTATATCCCAATTTCAAGAGTTGTTACCCGGTCTTTCGATTTTCGATATTTCTAGACCGTTTCAGTCCGAACTTCATTGACATTGGAATGAAAACATTCACGCAATTGCGAAGTTCGAATGTCCGGATACAGGCCGTGGTAGCAAGCTAAAAGCGAACTGCGCAAACACCGTGCGAATGTAACAACCGCTCGCGGCAAAACTTGCAACGTGACTCCTACTTTTAAAATAAAGAATTGAATTTACATATTTTGAAGATTTTAAACAAGCACATTATATTTTCAAAAGACAAATGCTATTTGGAATCACGCGCCAGTACCTTCTGGTATCACATCCGTTTCCGGCTTGCCATGTGTCGGCAGCCATTTTTTATTCAGCAGTCTAGTGAAAAGGGACGCGGAATGAGAGGGATAAATATAGAAACGTACAACTCCGTAACATTTTGTTTATTTTAGAATATTTTCCTTTTGTTTTTTTATAGCGGCTAGGAAAAACAGTAAGGTTTACTTTAAAATATAAATAAAATTATTCCATTGAATTTTGATTTTTTAATTTTTCGGAGAGGAAAAACATCGTAAGGATGATCCTGATTTAATTTTGAAGCCTTATGTCACCCAGGCGTGCTTTAATTTAGACACGCGACATAGTATACCTATCAGGAAGCTGGCATAGGTATTGTCTATACCTTGAAGGGCACTTGGAGGGCACCAAGGATATTAGAATCATAAAGGATACTACTCCTCCTTACAAGCATGTTCGATTTTCTTTCGTACGTCTCCCTAGTCGATATTTCCAACGTTTTTGTGTCCCTTTCTATCATAACAAAAATTTAATAAAAACTATTTTTTTTATTTGTGTCATTGGAAAGGGACAAAGTAACTTCGAAAACATAGACGGGAATTAATGAACGATAATCGTTGGTAATGATCGTTCTTCTTTCGGAAATTCCCGTCCATGTTTGTAAGGAGGAGTGGCATCCTTTATGATTCTAAAATCCTTGGTACCTATTTAAGTTTTGAAAGGCATACATATACATTTTTTTTCAACAAATTATTCACAATCCACCTATGTCTAAACTAGCTAACACCCTGTAATTAATCTATCATGTTATTATATAATTTATCCACAGCACAATTAACAAAACAGCTTCCGAATTCGATTAGCAAGACGGAGAGAAATGGTACAACAATGCAAACGAAAACAATAATATATCACGCGATGCCTGCAAATTGCCGGAGAAACCATTCCCGTCACGATTTGTTGCGAGTATAAAGGCCTTTCATATGGAGAGATAACTGTGTAGGGTTACCAAAATATGGAATTTAAAACAGTAATACTGGCTGTTCCAGTATTTTCAGAACGTCGATCCGATTTGGATTTACACTCGAGAGCAATGAAAACGGGTCACCAACATCCCTTCATTAAATGTATTTAGAAAAAAAATTATAAAAATAAAATATAATAATTAATAATGCAATATTTAAATTTTTTATCAATACAATCTCTATTGAATTTTTATAACTTTTTAAGACATTAAGGCCTCCTCTCTTCTACTTGTTTGCAGTGCCCTACAATACAGGGTCCATAATGATCTCTTAGCTTTTAAGTTTACCATCTCATGTAATGAATGCTGTAATTATGGAAAGCAATAAAATATTGAGTCATCATATCAGACATTAAACGTCCACTGCTGGACATAAGCCTCCCCAAAATGGGGGATTTGCCATAATCGCCACGCTTGGCACCCGCCTGCCACTGGCGATCGCAGTCGGATCGAATCAATGTGTGTACTGAGAGGATGCTGCTGCCCATCCTTCAGTAGATCCCTTAGTGGCCTTTTACGACACCCACGGGAGGAAATGGGATGGTGCTATTCATAGCCGACACCACACGGCAATACAAAATATTGAGTATTGAGTATTAATATTTCGGAAATTAAGAATGATAGCTTATTCAAATAAAAAGTATTTCGTAGACTATTTAATACTTCTTAAATTAATTGACAACATTTTTAGTTTTCTTTTGTTTGACTTAATTAAAAATACATAATACAAATGAATGAGTCAATTCTATCGCAGACCAAAAATTGGAAATAACAATTTTTTATCACAGATACCTGTAACATTTTAATAATAAATGTTAAATAATAATAATTAAATTCTTTTTAGGTTTTAGCCTTTTTTATTGGCATTACTTTACAGCAACCAGAAATTTTATTAATTTATGTAGTAGTATTAAATTGTCTATGAAATACTTTTTATTTGAATAAGCTATCATTCTTAGTTTCCGAGATATAAAGGTTTATGTTGTTGGTGATCCGTGGTGACCCGTTTTCATTGCTGTCGAGTGTATTTCGTTCAATATAATGTTTTTCGTTTGTTTTTATTATTAGGTACTGATGAGGATGGATTTGAGACTGCTTCTCTCTGAATGAGTTTTGTATATTATTGTGTTATGTTAAGAAACTCTTTATTTGTGACACACAGGTTGGTTAGGTTTAGATAGACGTGCAAAGTTATGAAGTACATGCTCATTGTAAATATAATAGTTAATTATGGTCAATTCGATGTATAAATTAGGTACAGTAAAAGGTAAGGATAATAAGCTCTTCTTGCAATGTCAGACTCAGAGCTTGAGAAGCCGTGTTCTCTTCCAGAGCAGCTTGACTCTGAACATTCTTTTCAGCTACGACCAAAACAGAAAGGGGCACATCATCATCATCATCATTGGCTTCGTCAGTCGCAATTGAAAAACTTGGGGTGGAAGATAACGCATTAAACCTAATTCCCTTGATCACTGAACTGACCCTCGATCTGTTTTCCATAGGTACATCTTTTCCTATGTCTGTGGTTCATGTTTTCTTATAGTATTTTGTTGTGTAGTACGCGTATTTATGTATGATGTATGTGTGTATATATATATATATATATATATATTTCTTTATGTATTTATAATAGGTTTATTTTGTATACTTACTTACTTTTTGTTTTTACTAATAACTGCTGATTTTTGATATTTTTTTCTGGAAACACCGCCTACCTTTCTTCTTTTCACCGTTTCCTCTACCCTAAGGTTGTCTGGAAGAAATCGCTTCTTAGCGATAAGACCGCCTTATTTTGTGCATCTTGTATTTTATTTCTGTATTTTACTGTTTATGTTTTTGGTGTAAAATAAAGTATATTTGATTTGATTTTGATTTGATTAAACATCTTCATCACCATCAGCATCTTAGTATCTGTCAGTAAACGAGCGACAGCGCTTGCGAAAGGATGTGCCCGTAACAATTTTCACCTGATCCCGCGCATTGAGCGGGACTGAAAAATCGTGCGGGATCTCGGTATACCGAGATTGATAGCCCTAGTCCACTCCCTCTCAAACGTAAGTCAAACCTTTGTCCTGCAATGCTGATCCTACAGACAGGCTATAACTATCTGATATAAGTCAAATGAAATAATCTACTTTTTTCGAAATATGGGAACTAAGTAAGTAATCTGCCCAAATAAATTGATTCTACATCGAAAAATTCCTAACAAAATAATGTGTTCATGTCCCTAAAAAGGCTTGGATTCCAGGCACGTCAGGAAAATTTTCTAGCTTGGTAACCCTAGCGTGCCCTAGCCACGTCAGACATGCATAGACTATTGGATTTTTCTCTTCTCAGTCGATTTGAAACGAAATTGTAATAGCAGAAAAGGTTTCTCTCGTGAGTTGTACGTGTACAAAATGGTTGGTATTTAGCTGGTTTATCCGGAATTTACACAACTTAATGTGAGGTAGTCTCGGAGTCCGCTACGAGTCAGATAGGTATATATGTATACTACAACGAAAACCAACATTGATGGTTTGATCGTGTAAAAAGAAGACCACCTGAGGATACAGGTTGTAACAAAACCCCCTAGTCATATTTAAAGGGGAAGTTTAGATAATCAAACTGAACAACGCTCACTAAAGAGCCAACATAAAAAAAAAAACATTCTGCTGTTTCATACAAAACTGCAGTACGTAACTAAGTACGTACTAGACTCAAATATTATGGGACAGCAGATATTTTAAATATTTCTTTCGACTTCTTTCCTTGGCGTAAGTTGTTCAGTTTGAAGGTCCAGCCCACTGTGAATATTACTGGGCTGCGTTGTTACACTTACACCTTGTATAATAATGCGCTTAGGTCAATGTGGCGTAGGCATGCCGAAACCCAAATAGCAGATGTTATAAGTTGCCAGCTCTCGTGTATACAGCGAAGTGGGGAAAAGAGACAATAAAGCAGGCCCCCGCTACCCAGCGGGACAATAGCTAAGAAGATGATGATGATACTGGCTAACGGCTATCGGTTATGCTCGGAGTTTCCCTGCGAGATCGAATCATAAATGAAGAGATCCGCAGAAGAACCAGAGTAACTGACATAGCCCAAAGAATTGCTAAACTAAAGTGGCAGTGGGCGGGGCACATTGCTCGCAGAACCGATGGCCGATGGGGCCGAAAAGTTCTCGAGTGGTGACCGCGTACCGGAAAGCGCAGCGTGGGTAGGCCCCCCACACGGTGGACCGACGACCTGGTGAAGGCGGCGGGAACCCGTTGGATGAGGGCAGCGCAGGACCGGTCGTTATGGCGATCCTTGGGGGAGGCCTATGTCCAACAGTGGACGTTCACCAGCTGAGATGATGATGATGATGACTGGCTATCGGACAATAACAAGGGAGTGTTACATTATTAAAAGTACTGTTTATTAAAGGAGATGGCGATGGCGACAGGTTAATGGTCGGTATTATGACTCTCAGTGGACTTTATTATGCGTTCGTTCGCGCCGTTACTTTCCAAAGCACTTGCCATTACGATACGTAATATTCTAATAGTCTTTAACATTTTGTATTAGATTTTTTATATGTATAATTTACTTATACTTTGAATGTTATAGCGCGCCTTGGGAGAGGCCTATGTTCAGCAGTGGACGATGATAGGCTGATGGTGATGATGATGTATATTCGATTTTTCCCACGACTTCCGCGCCGGCTCCTGTCGATGTAAAGGGATAAAATGTTTTAAGTCTAATAATAAGCTTTTGAACTTCATCAAAATCAGTGGATCCAGAAGTGCTATTTTTGAATCTCCATAGTTGTACATTTTCTACTGCTGATTTGAACGTGTTGTGAGTTGTGACTTTAAAAAATAGCACCTGTATACTATACAAAGAATTAAAAATCGGTGATACGAAAGTCAGAGACATTTAACCTAAACATCGTAATTTTTGTAAATAATTATGATCAATATTATTATTGTACAGAAACACTTCTGTTACGGTTTTTTATTAGTGTAGATTCTAATAGGTATAGGTATTTATTTATTAAGGAGGTTGAGTTGTATTGTCTGATTTTAAGCTAATTATAGGAAACTAGAGTTAACCCGCGACTTCGTCCTCACAAATTATGTACCAGATTTTAAGTCAGATCATTAGCTATCAAACAAAAAAAGTTTCATCAAAGAACGAACGAAGACGAACGAACGACGTTTCATTACGAAGATACAAAGCTATTAAAATTTTGTATGAAAAATTTCAAAGCTTTATATCTTCGTAATTATTTTATAAATTGCAAATGTTATTTGTTACGCGGCATCTAGATTTTCTAAACTATTTTGCCATATATTCAAAGTTACTTATATTAATACCGTCTACGCGTATTGTGCGTCAAAGTTTTGTATAAAATTGACCCCTCTGCAACCGCTTTAAGTCAGTTCTCTTTATAAAGTCACAAACAAAAGAAACTCTTCTTTTGTTTTTATAATAACAAAGGACAACATTTACTTCGTAAATTGAAAACAAAGTTGACCGGTCGGGTCCTAAACAAACAAAATTGTATTATGTACCTATGCGTAAGTTATATTTAGATTTTTAGACGTATTTCGAAAGCAGATCTTGGGTGTTAACTTTTCATACATTGAAGATTTCAGACTGAAATGACGTGAGTGGTGAACGTCATCGGGCTAACCTTTCGCCCACAACAGAATAAGAAACATAAATAAATATCTTGGAGAATGGACATTCCCACACAGTCCAGATTTGTGATTTGATGATTATATAACAATTATCTATAGTTTTAATTGTACCGAAGTCATGGATGATTCTATCGATAGTATAGTATATTAGTCGGATATTTCGTTTTCCTACTAATCCTATCTTCTTTGATTAATTCATTGCGGGTTCCAAGACAGATTAGAGTCATCCCCCGGGCTCGCTGGACTTCATTGTCTAGTGTTGCGAATGGTCCCCGCTGTTCATCCTGGCTTACAGGAGTTACAGCGGTGGGAATGTGTGGTGGGCCTATCGATAATATACTATCTATCTGTGAGCTATTCTTGTAAAATTGCTTTCCCGGAAACTGTTCTAACTGTAACGATTTGGATTAAACTTTGTATTTAGATAATATTTTACTTTCCAATGTTCTATCATCCTCGAGAAACTTTAACATATTCTTCAACTGGGTGCATCCTTTTTTTTAAGAAACATTTTTTTTGTGTGTGAAAAAAACGGATTTTCTCAGGGATTGTTTTTTCGCGATTTCAATGTTGACTCAACGGTGAAAGTTGTTCAGTTTGATGGTCTGTTTAATATGTCTTTTTACGTTTTGTATTTTATATGTTATGTTTATACATTCTAACGCATATTTTACATCGGTAGGTATTGACTGTATTGTCTTAGAGCAACAAAAAACGTTTTTTTTTCTTCGTTGGATACGGGGTTTCTCACAGGGAATTTTTTTCTTGATTTCAATGCTGACCCCATTGTGAAAATTGTTTTGTTGGTCTGAAGCACAGACTTCATACAGAAATCTGTGGTCTGGAGCATCCCATTTGATATGCAACCTAAGAGCAAGGATCTCCTTTATTCTAAAGCATAGAGACCGCATCAATTTACGATTGTAGTTAGTCTCTTTTGTCTTATGACGTACCTTTAATAGTAAAAGGAGACGGAACTATAGATCTTTGTTTATGCGGCTGTCCACTTTTCACTGGTCACTTTTGTGCTTAGTGTGTGTAAAAAGTGACCGTAAACCATTAGTACTTACTATCTCTATGCCGTAAACATGAGGGCAAATGTCACCTTGGTCTTCTTTGGTCTCTTTTGTCCATACTACTTAACACCACACACTCAAACACAAACATTCATTGGACATTCTTGCAATGGTATGGCTCTCTATATGCCTGTAGAATAAAGGAGATCCTTGCTCTTAGTATGCAACGCATTAATTTTACACCCTGTATTATACGACCACGAGCGACAAAAGTATAGGTATACATTATACTGATCTTTCACTTCTTATTCATTTGCTAATTCATTCTTTTGTTAATGTAGTGAAATATTATTTTTAATTTACAAAATTAACGACCTCGGCTATTAATCTGGTCGTTAGAATAATCCTTAATGAAACTTCCATGTACATTATAATTATACATTTAGGAGATGTTGTTCAAAGGGTTAATTAACAAGTTTCTCTATTAAGTAGTAGCGAAATTCTAAATAGGAAAATTTTACCAATACCTAGGTATTTTACTTCTTCTTCTTATCGTGTGGGCAGAGCCTTGGTGTCGGACTTTTTTCAGACCGCCTTACGGCCTCTGACGTGGTTTTTTTGTAACGAATACTATCGACAGAGATAGTAGCCGGGACCAACGGCTTAACGTGCCTTCCGAAGTACGGAATCAATTTTACTAAGTTCGTATAATTCATTTTATGTTGCACGATAATGAAAGGAGTTAAAAGTGAATCTGAATATACAATAGAGATTGGAACCTGGAAAATAATTAGGTACATACCCAGAGTTTAGGTATTCGATATGCGATAAATAAATAATGAAACAGCTTTATTAATCTCCATAGGTATCAACTTTTACTTTACAAATGTGTGTTTAGTATTTTTACCATAGAACATTATAAGAGGGGTTAGAAGTGCAAAGTAGGAGTGACACACGGTAATTCAATGATTTGCATAACACCGTAAGGCGCGCAGCGTGGTGCGAGTAAGAGGGCCATTAGTAGTTTTAGCAGCGTGATCGAGTGGGAAGACAAGTGGCGACAGTCGTCTCTGAAGCAAAAGCACTGCTTTGCATTTCTAACCTCTCTCATAATGTTCTGTGATTTATACCCAATTTTTACCTTACTCTGCCGATCCAATATGGGTACCTAAAGCACCATAGGTATACATATTTGGCAGTACCTATAATTAAATTTCATTATGTATGTAGTAAGTATATAGCCACAGATTAACATATCTAAAGAAGCTTCTTCACTATTGCACTTTGGTAGGTACCTATATCCATTAGGTAGCCACATTTTTTGGTATTTTGTCCACTATAAAAAAGGTTCGATACATCGCAGAAACCCATTCGTTTTTCGTCGGCAAGCTAAAAGCTTCCGTTTCAAACAGAAACCGTATATTCAGCAGTGAAAGACATGTGGACACAACACAATTACATCACTGAAAGGTCACAGCTCAGCATTATTACTTCAGCTTTGTAGTTGTAGGCCACAGCGTTAGCTTTTATTTGCTACTGTAATAAACTGGGATTGAGGGTGGACAAGGAAAGCAAAATTATGTTTATACAACGAAAATGAAATGGAAATGTTGGAAGGGGACGGCTAGACATACATAATACGGACCAAACTGGCGACGTGCTTAAAAAGGGCCAGGTCCAGATCATTACTACCCGAAAATGGATCTACCCATAGAGATCTAGAGAGATGCCAACCAATGCGCTGAGTACGAAACTTAGTGTCGCATCACCACCAGTACCACGCGATAGAAAGTATTTAGTTAGCTTGAATGTGCTCATTATCCATTGCGGTATCAGAACTAATCGTTCGAATAATCTTTAGTACTACGCAAGCATTGTAAATACACATAATATCTCGACTGGCTTTCAGCCTCATAATATATTGAATCATTACTGTCGCGAGCAATGTGTTCCGTTTTTGCGCATATTGCTGCGACACAGGCCCCGCCCCCTTTTCACATCTCCCTTTAGTTTTTGTGATCTGCGGATCTACCTGAAACTGACGAGCATTGAGTGTAAGGACTAAAGAATGTGGAGGAAGCTTAAGAGATTTGTCAGGATCGTAAAAGGTGGCGTTCCGTCGTCTCTGCCTACCCCAGTGGGAGACAGGCGTGAGAATATGTATGTATGAAAATGCATTACAATTAGAAGTGTAACTTGATACGCGCACGCTATGCAATTTAATTCATCTATATACTATTATAAAACTGTAACAGGAAGTTTGTCTGTACATTGAAGATATTAACAAAAAAAAGTTACGATATAGTTTTTAGGTGTCCCTGATTCCATTTCACCAATTTTTGGATTTTTTTTTCGGTCTGTTTGTTTGTTTGTTTGTTTGAACGAGTATCACGCAAAAACTACTGAACCGATTTTGATGAAACTTTTTTTGTTTGATAGCTTATGATCTGACTTAAAATCTGGTAATTAATAATTTGTGCGGACGAAGTCGCGGGTTAACGCTCGTAAATTATAAGTACACACTGCGACACATAAAGCTATACAAAAGCGGCCATCTTATTTTGGTTTTGTACATACAAAATACTTATTGAAATGTTATTGAACTAATATGTGATACAGGTTTTCAGGAGAAAACGTCCTTACGGAAAAAATACCTTAATAAGAACCAGATTATAATAACTTTAATCAACAACCTACTATTGAATTTAATGCATAGGATTACAATCTAGATTTGAGTTATTTATTCATAAAGAACATTTAAAGATAACTAGATATATACTATGCTTTATTGTTAGTTAATTTGTATGTCTTTCAAATAACGAGAAGAACTCATATCCACATTCCTCATAATCATATTAGATTAATTGTAGCAATGATTCTGAATACACTAAAAGCATATAGGGTCGTGGGAATAGAAGCAGCTACTATATAACAATATCAGTGCGTATTTTAGAAATCTGGTTTATATACTAGCAGTGTCCCGCGATTTCGTCTACTTCCTTTTATTCCTATGTCCTTCGGTCTTCCTTAGGGTTCAAGCTATTTACAAATTTTCATCAAAATCTTATCAGTGGTTTAGCCGTAAAAACGTAGCAGACGGACAAAAATACTTTTGCATTTGTGATATAGGTAAGTAGTATAGATAATCCACACTGATGATAAAAATGTTTTTTTAAATGTAACCTTTAAACCACATACTCTACTCATCAAACTGAACAACTTTTACTATGGGAGCAAATCTCTCAGAACAAAAAAAATCTGCTGTTATGTTTGAATCGAGTTTATAGTATGGGGCAGCAGATCTTTTTTGTTCTGACAGGTTTGCTCCCGTAGTAAAAGTTGTTTAGTTTGATGGGTAGAGTACATAATAGAGGTAGGCGTAACTCATGTCCGTTGACACGCTTACCTCTATGGTAGAATATGTGGTTAAAAGGTTAATGGTACTTTGCCTTACACCCTGTATATTTCATTTGTCAGTCTGCTATCCTAGTAATACAACTGTTGCATTACTTTAAGGGGTGATTGTACCCATGATACTGAACAACTATCCCTAAGAAACATATAGGAAATTCGTAAAAGAAATTTTGGAGTTCCTATACTAAATGCAATCAGTTACACGAAGTTTTGTAAGAAAAGTCGAAAAAAAAATTGCGAATTTCCTGTAGGTGTCTTTGGGAATGTTGTTCAGTATCATGAATACAATCACCTCTTAAAGTAATGCAACTGTTTACCCTAACACCCTGTACATAAGGTTTAACAAAATTTGCTGAAACTATTTTAAGGGGATGATCAGACCATCAAACTGAACAACTTTCTCTATAAGACCAATATCGAAATCGCGAAAAAAAAATCAACTGTCCCATACATTTGAGTCGAGTTATGTTTGCAGTTTTGCATGGGACCGCTGATTTTTTTTCGCGATTTCGATATTGGTCCCATAGAGAAAGTTGTTCAGTTTGATGGTCTGATCATACCCACAACAGTTTCACCTAATTTTGTTAGACCTTATATAGGTATATTATTTTAACAAAACTTTTTTTTCTGTTTAGTCAACCTGCATCGTTGAATTAATAACAATAACAACTAAGTCTCTGAGAGCATCATGATATCCAAGTATGTTATAGTTACTGATTCCTTATATCTCACGGATATTGCAACACCTTTGTGCTGTTCAAACTAACGTAAATTTCAAAGGAAACAGACCTCAAAAGGATCAAACACATCCATTTCAACATTTCCGCGCGATCGAGTCTGAAAATAACTATGCCCGAACACTGACTTGGAATTAAATGTACCATCAAACCAATTTTAGCGCGAATACCGTTGCGCATCCTGCACCAACAATCAACAAAGCAACAATTATGTAGAATAAGAGCGAAATGCAGTTTTGGCAGCTAACTATAGCACTTTAAGCACTGTCATATTATGTGTGTGTTACTTATGCAAATATATTCTTTATCTATCTAGAGGGCGGTTGTACAAAGGGCGAGCTTATCTATGAAGAGATCGATCCGCTTTAGCACGGCTTAAAAAGAAAACAAGGTTTCTCTGAAGTAAATAGTTACTGGATGTTTTTAACAACATTGACGGATTTGAAAAGCAAAATAAATGTCAGCGAGTCTTTTGGTATTATTTAAGTACAGTTTAATTTACTTACTTGTGACTCAAGGACTCGGAAGTGTCTTGGCGTCTGACAACAAAACACGATATTCATCCCTTTTCTGTGTGTCACTGGAATGAGCTCCAGGAGTGAGTGCCTGAATTGGGCACATCCAGCTTCTCCTCCGCAGTTTAATTTGGCATATAAAAAGTATGACATTTCTGTTTTTAATTTCTTCTGACCAACAATCGTCAGAAGAACGCGCGGCCATTCTCTCTGAAAACAAGCACGAATTATACAAAAATAAATAATCTTATTATTAAGTCTTTACAAAACGACCACGAATAAAAATCAATTCTCTCTTCAACACGATTGAAAGAGTCTGTCTAGTCTTTCTTAATTTCCTTAATAAATTCAGTCGCCAGCTCTCGGCCTACCAGTATATTGGTGTCTGAACAATAAACTGTGATCGGTTGACGAGCTGGCTGATTGATAGCCGTCTGGCAAGTGTTACAATCTGAACGTGGGTGGTTTCGAAGATCTGAAATATTTAATTAGTTTCGCTCAGAATTATGCGTTGAGTTGACCTCATTAATATTTATTGCCGGCTAAGAATATGCCACCTAATTTCCTGGTCATACGATCTGCTGTAGTGTATCCACAGAACCTGTCACCGCTGTTCTGTGACTGCTGCTCTAAAGGAAACGTGGTGTACAAGATCGAAAAAAAAATTAAAAAAAAAATTACTTTCTGTCACGGTTATTAATTTATGATTCATTATTATATAACATTTATTATTTATATATAACAACGAGAGTTAACCCGCGACTTCGTCCGCACAAATTATATACCAGATTTTAAGTCAGATCATAAGCTATCAAACAAAAAAGTTTCATCAAAATCAGGTTAGTAGTTTTTGCGTGATACTCGTTCAAACAAACAAACAAACACACAAACAAACAGACAGACAAAAAATCCAATTATTGGTGAAATGGAATCAGGGACACCTAAAAACCATATCGTAACTTTTTTTTTGTTAATGTCTTCAATGTACAGACAAACTTCCTGTTACAGTTTTATAATAGTATATAGATAGATAGATAGCGATTTTAGTTGTATGGGAGGACAAGCGGAATCGTGTTGTTTTTACTATAATGTACTTATCTAGCTCGTAAGTAAAATTGTATACTAACGGCAACCCCAGAATGACTCCACTCATACATACAAACCCTCGTAGTTTAAGTGGTGTTTATATCTATTACTGCATTAAAATTGTATTCTTGGTAATACATAAAAAAAATAAACAAAAAACATTTGAACAATAGGTTTTTAATGGATTTTTTTTTATCTAGTTCGTTTTGTGTCCCATTGCTGGGCAAAGGCCTCTTCTCTTCTCCTCCAGATCTACAGGGTGAAATTGACATCATTAGCAACAACTTTTACTAATGGGAGCAAACCGATCGGAGAAAAAAAATCTGCTATTCCACACCAAACTGCAATGCGTAATCGACTCAGCGTATGCAGCAGCTGATTTTTGTTTTTCTGACAGGTTTGCTCCCATAGTAAAACTTTAGTTTGATGGCTAGACTTTTAGTATTAAAGTATGCTACTGATATCAATTTAACCCCGTATAGCTGTCGCGCTGCTCCTGATTAACCGAGCTATCAGTGAGAAAGTGACAACTACTTACAGCTCGAACTGATTCTACCTACATCATAAAATAGACTATAGAGAACACCTACACAAAACTAAAAAAAATTCCATTATTTGTTTAAACCAACATTATTTGTTTACCCTACTACGGCGAAGTTAGCTTCGCCTAGAATTAACCTCCGCAATTAGTCGCGGAGGATAATTCTTTATCACATCAACTCATATTTCAAAGGAACGCTTTACTCAACCTTTTCATAATCAAATTCTGGATCGCCTAACCTCGTCTCTCAAGTTAATAAGGTTTGAACATAGATGACATCAAAAAGAAGAAGATGCCGCATAGTTATAATACTAAAAATGGATACAATCAAATTAAAGATTGAAAAATTTCGTTCTCTGCGTAGTGGGCTCGGTGGCGAAATTGGATAACGCAGTTCCCCGGTTTGGAAAAGTGCGGGTTCAAGTCCCGCCCGAGACAAATTTTTCAATCTTTAATTTGATTCGAAATAGCACAACATGGCTGTAACATGTTTAAAAATCAATAATATTTGAAAATGGATATAATGTTTTAGTGCTGAAATAAATGCTCACAGAGGTTTCAGAAATTCAATTATTAAATGTTCTTAAGGACACAAATATTAAACGCTCATATTTTATTCAATTCAATGTCAATTTAACTTTAAGACGTGATATTTATACAACATCTTTGTGCAGAATCATGGCTGTAGAGAAGATGCGGTCGCAGTATTATACGATATTAACACTTTTTTGAGTACTTATTATTAACCCTCGACGCAAAAAGAGGGGTGTTATAAGTTTGACGCCTATGTCGGTCTGTTTGCCTGTGGCATCATAGCTCCCAAACGGGTGGACTGATTTCTATACGTTTTTTTTTTTAATAGATAGCTAATTTTTGCGAGAGTTTTCTTAGCTTTTTTTCATCAATCAGTTCAGCAGCTTTCAAGTTACTTCAAAAATTACGAAATAACATTAAATTACAAATTTAAAAAACGCCCCGTCGGGCGTTAAAAAAAATTGGTGAACGAATTATTTTTCTCTGTTTAAATGTTTGTTTTTAGCGTTCTAAATACAAACATTTAAAAAGAGAAAAATAATTCCTTCACCTATTTTTTTTTATGTAAGCAAATGTTTGTTTTACTGTTTAACTCTCTTTAGGAAAGATATTTTTTTTATTTCTATATTACGTCCAGTTATCCACTGGATTCAGCGTCGTAGCGTAGCTGCTACACGCTCTGCAATTGTGTGCCGCATCTTCCTCTTTTTGTTCTATCTGGGGTATAAACGTACAAAGTTTAATTGAAATACTTTTACACAAATTCGTGGAACGAAAGGAGAATTTGTTCCATGAAAATTTATTTACGTCTTTGCTTTTAGTTTTTAGCTTACTTTTATTTAGTTTGTTCCTTCTTGCCGCGCCATCTAGTACAGGAACCGGAGCTGGATAATCCTGGAAACTGCAGCACTAAATAGCATCAGCATAGAGTTTTACTCTATGGCATTCGATATTTTGTATTTCTGCTACAGTGGACAGAGACAAGAAACAGATAAAGAAAAATAAAATGTATTGTTTTGTTGTTATACTTAATTTTAGTTAACGATAAAAGATGTTTACAACAAAATTGCAGGTACAAAATGCGACTAGATTTTTCTCTTCATTGAAAATAAATTAGATAAGTATACCTATATACCTTTTAAAAAGAATTTGTTGGTAACAAAGTAACGTGTTAGCCCAGTCAATTACGAGGTTTTGTTTGGAGAGGTGAGAAGTATTTATGTATGGGACTTTTAAACTGTAACCAGCACTATAGTTAGTGAGAAAAAGACTAACTGAAAGTATATTGAAACAAAATCACAACGTTACATGTAAATCAAAATGTTATCACTCGGAAGGCTTGTAACTTAATAATAATACCAATGCTCATTACAACATGCATAATTTGCTCATTATTCTAATTTTAATTAGTTTTTACAATATAACGGACTTTTGAGCAATAAAATAGTTATGGAAATTTAAAAAGTGAGTGATTCTTTAGAAAATGTATTTTTACTATTATTTATATATTAATGTATTTTTCTTATATATTTACTAATGTATTTTTCAAAGCTTTTTACCATCAGGTTTTTTGGAACCAGGTAAATGCTTTGGGGATGTCGCTGACGTGATAAACTTTTTTATTTTGGTAAATTTCTAGGCTCAAATTGGCTCTTAAATGATAATATAGGTACCGAAAAGAAAAAAATCTTAATTAGTTCCGGGTCAAATTGTAAAGTGACTGGGCTATGTTTTGTAAAGTCTTCATGTAGTATTTATAAAGAAAACTATATCAATTCAATTATAGAATCAATTCGTCTTGACAATGGGTATACAAAAGTTAAAATATTTTTAGTTAAAACTAGCTACGAGCGTGGTTAAACAACCACGCTCGTAACTAACCTGTCAAAATGTTTAGCGTCAGCTAAAATAACATAATTACAGGCTTTGAATTGAATTTTTTACTAGTAGGTACTAGGTAACAAACTTGATAAAACAATGAAAGCTTAGAATGCTATATCTAAATTTTTTCCAACGACCCACGCTGTAATTTGTTACAAATTTTATAAATTACTTCAGAATTAATCTTCGTAGAATTTGCACGTGGCATCATTAATCTTGTTGCGTCTTGCTTTCGAAAATATTTACAGCCCTCTGCCTATGGAAGCAAAAAATTCATTCAGTGGCTTAAGAAAACATATTAATTTGATTTGTTTTAATCAATCGGTATTTAAAACAATAGCTTCTAACGACAAAAGTATACTAATGTTAAAATTAATTTTATCAGGTTTTTGCAATGACTTTCTAGGTTTTGCATCCATAATTATAGACGACAATTGAACCTGACTAAAAGTGCTGAAGTAATATTCTCCCTAAAACTCGAATAAAGCAGAAAATTCAAAGTTGTGTTTTGTGTTGCGCAGGCGCAGCGGATAAGGAGGCAGACGAGGAGGAGGGATCGGCGGGGGGCGCGGTGCCTGCGGACGACCCCGACGATGATCCCGAGCAGGGCAAGCACATCCTTCCCCTGGTCTCACATCAACCCGTCATGTAAGCATACCTTTCACGACTGTATCTAACCTAATTACACTTTAGGAAAAAATCTCAATGATTATGATGTGCTTACCCATAGTCTATCGTCCACATCCAGCAACTATGTTACTAATTAACATTCACTCTCGGATAACCTTGTCTAATGTTAGGATCAAAAGAGGGCAAAAACGCACAGGAGTGCGATTTTTGAATCTCATTCGCTGAGCTCAGCAGTTGAAAATGTCAAAATTACTATGGAGATATGCATCTTTCCACTGCTGATTTGACCTTCAAAAATCATACTCCAGGAGTGCGATTTTTGAAAGTCAAATCAGCAGTAGAAAGATGAGTATATCCATACATTTTCAACTGCTGAGTTCAACGTATGAGATTCAAAAATCGCGCTCCAGATCCTAGATAAAACTGAATTACAGAATTATATTTTATTACAGTGAGGTGTCAGCTAGCCAACTGGATTTCTTCAAAATGCTGGACGACAAAATTGAGAAGGTAACCATCGGGTCATATTTTGTAATCGAATGAATGAATGAAATTTACTTCAATGAATGAAAACGAATGATGATTCTTCTTCTTTTTTGAATGTCATGTGACATACAATAAGGAATACTAATAATTGACTGTTTTCCACAGGGCAGGGATTACGACTCATCCAGTGAGACAGAAGTTCGGATCGAAAATGAAAAAAGGAAAATGCTCATAGAACAATGGCGTTCAGCCTCACAATCATCTCAATCATTATCAAGTCCTCCAACTCCTGCAAGACGACGGGTTTCCAGACCTGTTCCCCAACCACCCGATCGAGGCAGTCCGGGAACTGTGAGAAGATACTGCAGACAACAGCACGTTCCTGACGGCATGTCTCCACCTCCCAGAAGAGCCCATAGTGCTCAATCACATCACGACCCACGGCAAATAAACGGCGATAACTGGCACGACCCCACAAAGTCACCAATCAAAAGACCACAAAGCGCCGGCCCCAATTGGAAGAACAACCCAAAAGTAGCACCTTACAATCAGAAGACGAAAAAGAACGAATCCGACCATCTAAGATCGGGCCACAAAGATGCAGATCAACCCGAAGCTAATCAGAACGGCTCCCAAATAACGTTTAATCCGACATTCCAAACACATAGTCCAGCTCATTCGACTAAATCCCAGCAGCCTTACATAGCGCAAATTATATCGTACCCTATGTCCCAGCAGGTGACTCCACCGTCACCTCCAAAATACATAGCCCCTCCGGAGGAATACCAAGATCCACAAAACAATATTGTTGATAGCAAGTACAATAATACCCCAAAACAGACTCCTGTGACAGCCAATTCTCAATCTCATATCTATTACATTCATGGCAATGCGACTGCAGCTCCAGACATAGCTCAACAAAGGCAACAGACCGCAATCCACTTGCAGCAATACGTGGCTATGAAACAAGCACAGCAGCAAATGTTCACCTACTTACAGAGAGGGCCACATACTGTTTTCCCAAATGTGGACTACTCACAAACCGGCAATCCGAACAGAGTTTATGAAGGCGAAGAGTTTGTTCCTCAATACGGTCATCCAGCAATGAGACCACAAAGTGCTCCTTCACCGGTCGGAGTAAGGCCCGTTTCAGTCGGTCCAGGATTCGGTCCTTTACCAGACGGCACCCACATGGTTCAAATGCCGATGTGGACTCACATGCCGTCCGTAGTTTCAACGATGGGTCCATGGGTCCAGGGACAAGTGCCTCCAGAAATGCAGTACTACCCCCAATCACAATTCGTGCCTATGTACCGAGCAAACTCAGCAGGATCAGCAGGAACGTTGACGAGGTATCACAAGAAGGAAACGAGTGACAGTGAAGTGAAAAATAACCTGTGCCAAAGCATAAATATAGTGAGGCAGAAGCCAATAGGGCAGATAGTGGCCGTGCCCGGGCAGGACCTGACGGTGTGTAACAATATGAGTGACAGCCCTAGCCCAGCGTCGGTCAGTACCGACAGCGGGGTATCCCCCGGAAACAGTGCGCCCAGTTCCAAGAACTCAGTGTTTAGCACGCCCTCTAGTGCCACTAATGACACTTTCAGTAACGCGATAGATAATAAGAACAAAAAGAACAAAACTGTTCCACTTAACACGCGATCTCTAAAAAATTCAAAAAGTCTAGATTCTTAGTAAAGGTTTGTAATTATGTAGATTTTCTAAATGTACGTAGCTAGTCGTGAAAGGCTATTTGTAAAGTATAGTGAAGTTAGATTCCAAAGTGCTTATTTACATTCACGTGATTTTGTCGAACATTTTTTTTATGGATTGGTGTTAAAAATTGCTCTTATCGATGTAGTTTATTGTAATGTTAATAAACTTAATATCACTGTTTCGCTAGTCAAAATAATCGTGATTAATTTCAATCGTGTCATGTGAATGAAACCTTATCGAATAAACATCTCAATTGTATTTTGCAATGCCAATATCCAGAAATGTTTGTCAATTATGATTTAAAAAACGGGTATATTTTATTTATTTTATATTTATTTATTGTAAGTAATGATAAATTTTAATCGAACCTATCTAAATGTACGTTTAGATAAAGAGGCGTTAAATGGTACGACTAAGTGCCGAATGCATTTTAAACTATCCAATAATAATTATATATAAACATAATGCTTGTTTTATTTACAACTAGCTGTTGCCCGCGGCTCCGTCTGCGTGGACTTTTGAAAAAATTATCCCATGTGTTAATCCAGAACATATTCTATCTGTGTGCCGAATTTCATCTAAATCTGCTCAGCGGTTTAATACAGCTCTACAGTAGTTACCTTCCTTTTGACGCAGTCGGGTAAAAAAGTAATTTCTAGTTGCAGTATAGCTCCTACTGATCCACCAAACGGATTAAGGAAGAGAGTCTTACATGTACGTATAAATTTATTCAATCTATAATGTCAACACGACCTTTATGTTAACCTGAACTTAACATTTTGTACCCGTTCATAACGAAACCTGATCGTTGCGCTAATTTACCGGTGCGTAACTATACAATTATTTTGAGACAAAGCCATATAAAACTCTCGACCTAATATAATGTATTTGAAATAAACAAGCTTACAGATTTAGTTTCCCATTAAGTGATGACCACATCACTTTATGTGGGGTTGATGTGTACGCTTCGATATAGTAATAGCCTCTGTGATTGGTTCCGGGCCAACCCACAAATAAATCCTGGCCATCGTCACGAACTGACAACACCACTGTTGTATATTAGTGTATATTTATGTAAAGGTTTATATGTAAGTATGTTTGTAAGGAAAATATACCATATTGACACGTAGGTAGTAACTCTGTCTTGAAAGTTATAGCATTCCTTGCCTGCTGTTAAAATGCATGCTTGTAGTAACCTGGATATCTAGGTATCTCTTAAGGGGAATTCGGAGCGCACTCCATACAAACGAAGTCTAGTTATATTTTCAATAATAACCAACTAAATATTTACTTGGGCCAGATAGTTTCCTTCGAAAACAGGCAAGACAAGGAAGTCGCACGCCGTGTCGACAACGCCTGGAAGAGCTACTGGTCCATGAAGGAGTTAATGAAGGGTAAACTCCCGCTATCCCTCAAACGAAGACTCATCGACATGTGTATCCTGCCTATCCTAACCTACGGTGCCCAGACCTGGTCTCTCACTGAGTCTCAAAAGTCCAAACTCAAGGTTTGCCAGAGGGCAATGAAGCGTAGTATACTGGGTGTCAAAAGAACGGATCATGTCAGAAACACTACACTGCGCTCCAAAACACGAATAGCCAATGTTGGAGAAGAATTCGCCAGATTAAAGTGGGATTGGGCCGGCCATGCCTGTCGAATGCACGAGGAAGGGTGGGCAAGAATAGTAACACCCTGGATCCCAGAAAACGGTCGTCGGTGTCCAGGTCGTCCTAGGAAGAGGTGGCGGGACGATCTGGATGCTTTCGATGACGCGTGGCCAGAGCATGCCCAGGACAGAGATGGTTGGAGAATGAAAGGGGAGGCCTTTGCCCAGCAGTGGGATGAAGTGGGCTAGTAAAAAAAAAAACCAACTTAAGTCAAAACTCCGTAAAATGACTAGGCTATTTCGTGAAAATGTAGGTATAGTGTTAAAGTTACAGTGCCTCATAGATTTCCATACTAATCTTAAATTAATCCTAGCATTACAACTGTATATTTTAACGAAAATCTGACTCATACTCACACATCCCATAGGTAAAGTTGTTTAGTTTGATTGTCTGGTCATCCCCAAACCGTAAGAATAAATTTAGAAGGACCCTGTATAAGTGACAATAGTAGATATACTAAAGATCCGGAAGCTGGGAAACGTTGTTGTCTATACTAGATATTTTTCTTCGAGTTATGCTCGAAGATAGTTTTTCGTCATCTTTCTGATAGAAATTTCTCTAGTCCGCTCGAAAAATTTTTCGTCTATGAGTCCCCTTAATTGACCCTTGTTATTCTCTTTTTTCATTCTCTCAAAAGAAATGTTTTCACTTAATACATATATGAGAAACAAAGTTAAATAGGAAGGTCATTGAACGCATTCACTGAGGAAGGTATATCCAAATAGAACTATCCTGGAACTGTTTACTTAAAGTGCCTGAAAGACGGTCTTATTTTTTTTAAATGAAAAACTTCATAAACAGCAATTCCATTTTAATCTAGTCATACTAACAATTTCTGAAACAATTTGCATATTGATTTGTTCTATAACAGTTTTCTATTTCAGTTCTTGATAGTGACGTTATTAATAATTCAGGGCTTGACCGCAATTCATCAAGCAATATCGATACTTAGCCCTTTACTGATGGAAATAACGTAGAAGATTGATTAAATCTGAAATAGTTATTTGTTATGCAAGGCTGCAAAGTTGTTTTTTGGCGCGAGTACTTGTATTGAAACCTGAGCAAGCGAAGGACTCTAGGATCGAAATATAGGTTCAAATATATAATCCTGAGCGTAGCGAGGGTTTCAAAGGTACGAAACGCAGAATAACTTTGCTGCTGAGCAAAACACACAACTTTTCACCTCACTACAGCGAGGAAAATGTCATTGCACCAACCTCATTTTTAGAATAATCGTACTGCACTGGCCAGCACGAAAACAGCATGAAAAAAACCTGGTTAAGGCTGTTTTTCTTTATTGAATAGAAAGATTCGAATTTTAATAACACTTTCCACGCTAGCGGATAAAATGCACTTTTGCACTAAGATTTCGAATGATAAACAGAATCTTTCCAAGATTGCGAGGTGAAAAATATATTATACCTACTGAGTACCTATTTTGTTTTGCTTTATATGATTTTATTCTAGATAAATACTCAACTTGTTTTGCTGAATTTTATTCACAGATTTTTCCTAATTTAAATCTTTCCTACTGAAAAATCGCTACTTGTTTATCGAAACTCGATGATAGCGTTCCATGCACAATAGACGCGAGCACCAAAGGCCGAAGGCACTAGGAAATGTATGATTACCAATGGGAAATATTATTCGCTACTGTTTGATAAGTATAATAGTGCTTTGGATATTGTATTGCCAATGACATGAAAGCTTGTTCTATAGATACGTTTTACTGGACAATGAATTCAAGGCAATATTGTTCTTATATAGGCGGTAGAAGTAAGAGCACAGAATTTTAAGAGTACAAGTAAAAGCCAGAGGAAAGAACCCTCTGATACCTTGGGAGGAATAAGATTATGTTTACTGCTCTATTACACTTGATACCTATCTTATATTATTAAGCCAGCAACACTTCGACCCAATGGGATTTTTTGTGTTGACCCCTACATAGTTATTTCTTCACTCTTCAAAAATGTGGTAACGGGTGACTGAGGGAGGCAATTCCATTCAGGGGACGAAACCTGCAATCTCCCGGTTTTTTTTCTCCTCTCTGCATGTTCGGCAGCTGGAATCCAGGGTAAGCTTTATCTTGTGCATCATCGTGCCTGTGGCGTAGTGCCCGATGAGGGCTCCGATGATGGCACGACCTATTTGCTCCTGCTGTTGTTCAGTTATCACCTTTGATATTTGTTTGGTTATATTTATTGTTAAACCTGCAGTGTTGCAGACCCCAGAGGCCAGACCATTCAGTCCGACGGAATTTATGTACGATTTGTAACACCACTGGCTTTTCCGTGAAGGAAAACATCCTGAGGAAACCTACATGCTTCAATTTCGAGGCATGTATTGTACCCACTGTCCATTATAAGTCGTCACTACCCTAACTTTTTTTTTTTTATATAATTAATGGAGTCTTGCTTGTGCGTTAGCACTTAGCACTGCATTTCCGCCAGTGTCAAGTAGTTTATGGGAGAATCTATCTCAATCTCAGGGATTGTTTTTGGTCAAGAACAAGAAGAGATTGAGGATTGCGGAGCCTTTCGCGGGCAAAAACGCGACGCGCGAAAACCAAGCGAGACAACTGCTCGGCTCAGAACCTGCAACGTGACTCAACCTTAACTTCGTCGTTGAAACATCGGCGAGCTGTCAATCCCGTATTCGCTAAGGTTATGTCATGTGTCAAATTTATATTAAAACTTCGACGATCTGAAGCATGATAAATTTGTAAGCTCATCGATGTTTTGACAGCGATGTGACGCTTAGTGAATTGCACTCCAGCTACCGCAGGGTCTGCAGGTCGCGATCGATCGAAATCGATTTCAGTCAATTGACTTAGAGAATACTGATCGTCTTTTGATGAGCACCTATGAATAAGTAATGGACTAGTAAATTGGTTTCAAATTGAATAATAATAGTTGCCCCAAAATAAATGTTTTCGTAGTTAATATTGATTAAAAGCCGGAAGAAAACCATCATCAGGTATCGATGTTTAATATTTTAGATGATACCTACCTATAGTCCAGTAATATTGGCGATTGGACAATATTTCATTTTATAAACGGCGCCAAAAATCGATAACCATTTAGAGATGCATGACGCAAAGATTATACAAAAACTAAGAGTTTTTGTATTTATTACTTTAAAAAAAAGAGAGGGGCCGTTCAAAAGATGGGAGGACGAAATGAAACTGACAGCTAGCCCTCTATGGCTGGCATTGAAAAATCTATGGCGTCGTGTAGCCTCGATGGAAAACAATGGAAGGATCTTGAAGGAGGCCTTTGCCGAAAGGCACTCTGAACTTAGAGATTTTATATATTTATAGTAACATTGGAATACGAAATCGAATTTGTAAATTATATTAGAGTAACTACATGTAACTAGGTAATAATAATTCAAACTTAAAATAATGTTAAAAATTATAATAAATGTTTAATTATAATTTAATAGCCAAATGATACAGTATTTTAAGTAGAGTAGGTAAAGCAGCTTAGTACGGAACTACAGATATTTTTTTAAGTAATTTCAGGATTGCATAAGTACCTAAAAGTTGTTAAGTTTGATTGTCTGAACGACCACTAAATTCTATCGACTCATTTCGATTTCACTCTGTATACTTCATTGATTGATTTTGATTAGTTTTAAGCGCAGTTGCACCTAAGTAATCAAACGTCGTAGGGCATTGCCACAGAATAGGTAATAGTATATAAGGTCCTTCTTAATATGCTGACACTTTTTAAGGGGATAATCAGACCGCCAAACTGAAAAACTTTCTGTATGGCACCAACATCGAAATCGCGAAGAAGAAATCAGCTCTTCCGTACAAAACTGCAAGCCTACTCGAGCCAACTGTATGGGACAGCTAATTTTTTTTCGCGATTTCGATTTTTGTCCCATTGAGAAAGTTGTTCAGTTTGATGGTCTAATCATCACCATAAAAAAGAGTCAGCATATTAAGAAGGACCCTGTATAAATGCGTTAATAACTTAAGGGGATGTTTCAGACCATCAAACTGAACACTGAGACGTGGTGGTCCAGTGGCGAGTAACCTTGCCGGCCGTGCAGGAGGCGATGGTTCGATCCCCGTCCAGGCCGACTCGTACCAATGAGTTTTTCGGAATTTATGTACGATTTGTGGCACTGCACGGCCACTGGCTTTTTCGGTGAAGGAAAACATCGTGAGGAAACCTGCATGCTTCAATTTCGAGGCATGTATTGTACCTACTGTCCATTACAAGTGGCGACGGACTCACTCCCCGTCACACTGGACAGAGTTTCGGTACTACTAGTAAAACGTGGATGTTCTGAGGTTTCAGAATTATCTCTGACTGACGAGGGGGTCCTCGGGGAATATAGTCGTGAGCATATGCTTATGCTTATGAAACTGAACACTTATGAGGCAAACATTGAAATAGCGAAAATAATATCAGCTGTTCCATAAAGGGCATATTAAGAAGGACCCTATATAGTTCTACATAGTATTTCGAACAATGATTGGGTTAATTTGTAGATTTGGTTTCGCGAAAATTTTCGCATAAAGAGAAATGAATGGAGATTATAATCTTCATCATCACATCCCATACGATACGTCCCATTGCAGGGCACAGGCCTACCCTCAGGGATAGTGTATGGGTGTTAGTCCACCACTCGTGCCCAATGCGGATTGGTAGACTTCACCCAGGTACGCATCGGAATTTCCTCAACAGCATAATAATATGCAGATTTTCTCACTATTTTTTCCTTCACCGTTTGAGAGCAGTTGGTAGGTATTACGTGGTACATGGCATGTCATCCGTACAGATTCGAACCTGGACGTCAAGATTGAGTTTCCATATAGCTCTACGCAACGCGCCACCGACGCTTTCACTATTTATAATTCTATTAATTATAATCTTACCAACATTAAAACGCATTTAATTAATATTGAAGAAATAATAATAATAATATTTTGTTTACAAGAAAGCGTTATTTTTTTTACCATTCTAACAAAGACAGAGGCACACCTGTAGCATCCCGTTGAATATGCGACTCCTGCTATGAATGAGCACTTCGCATTCGCAGAGGAGGTGTATGGGCGTTTCCTCTGCTTCACAGCAGAATCTGCATGAGGGTGAATCTACGATTGATGGCATCCAAGGTATGTCTGTTTGAGAAGCCGTCCACAAGTTCTTTTGCATGCTTCAGTCCTGGTGTATCCGACCAGAGCTTACGGCTTTGGTTCACAGCCCATTCCTTTAGAACACGTCTAGAGGTGTTGCGAGAGATGCCGCAATAAGGCTAGGGGCCTATGGCGTCCTCTTCCGCCCCTCTTCGTGCCAGCTCGTCAGCAGCCTCATTTCCATCAATTCCGCAGTGTCCAGGCACCCATACTAAGGTGACAGAGTTTGCCGATCCTAGCCGGTTAAGTGCTTGGACACATTCTAGTGTTATTTTTGACCCTATTTCGTCGGATCCTAGCGCTTTCAGAGCAGCCTGACTGTCTGATAAAATAAAGATGTGTTTCCGTTTTGGGTATCTTTGTAGATTTTCGTGGACGCAATCTCGCAATCAATAGCGTACATTTCTGTTTGAAATACTGTGGCATGCTGGCCAAGGTGAATCTCCTTTTTAATCCTTGGATTGACGCCACATACTCCAGCTCCAGCACGGTTGTCCTTCCTGGAGCCGTCTGTAAACCAGACGATGTCTCCAGCGCAAGCTGAAGGATTGTGGACTATTCCCGTTCCAGTCCTCTCTTTGGGTTGGGGTAGGATTACCTTGTATAACCTGTTAATATATTGTTTTTGTAATAATGTTGTATAATCCTTTTAAACTAACACGATGGGAGCCATAGATTAATATGTATATTGGATATAGATAGGTAAGTCGCCTTGAATTTGAGGACGTCCTAATTATTAGCGTTGCCGCTTATTAACACAAGGGGGCGCCACATTTTCAAATAAATTGAAAAAGACGATCGAACCATAGCTACCTCCGGGTAGTAAGCCGGTTGTCTAGACAGCTAGACCAACAAGACAGTGATTGATATGGGCGAAATCTCTCACTACTGTAGCGCAACGGTGAGGTGTAGCGCGCTGCCACTCCGATATGAACCCTAGTTCAACACATAGTGCTTCAAAACATAAACGATAGATGGCGGAAGCTGTCTATGGAAAATCAGCGTTCCACTTAGTTTGTACTAAGATATCATAGCATGATGGGAGCAAACCGATCGGAGCAAAAAAAATCAGCTGTTGCATACATTTATTTCGCGAACTCGCGCGTCGACATTGCAGTTTAGAATGGAACAGCAGATTTTTTATTTGCTCCGATCGGTTTGCTCCCATAGTAAAAGTTGTTCAGATGGGTAGACTCTTAGTTTAAAAGGATGCTAATGATATCAATTTCACCCTGTATACTTATTTATTGTTAGATATTCATTCATTAGGTACGTACCCCATCCTTGGAAATATTTAAAGTGTTAACCTAACCAATGTCACCTTAAGATTTACCTTATGAATATAACCCGAATAACCCAATAAGAATATTGGAGCCTAAACTAATTCCGTTCTCGAAATTAGATTGTTTGGCGAAATCTCCAGAGTACGGCAAGTAATTGAAAATGTAAATGTATACCTATGTATGGATACATAAATAAGAATCATATACCAAAGTATTTAAACTTCTGAAAAAGATTCTTTCTACAGACTCAATAGAAAGATTGTTGAAGCATGGCTAAGAAGGCGTCGGTGGCGCATTGCGGAGAGCTACATGGACATGAGGGTTAAGGTTCGAGTCTGCACGGACGATATGTCTAAGCTGTTCAGTTTGATCGTCTAAAGCACCCCTCTAAAATAATAATAAATATAGGGTGTTTTGTTACACCTTGTTTACTTCTTCTTGTTTATATATCTCTGACTACCCTTTTTTTGCTCTGATAGGTTTGCTCCCATAGTAAAAGTTGTTTAGTTTGATGGGTAGAGTATGTGGTTTAAAGGTTAAAATGATACTTTTCCTTACTCCCTGTATAGTCGTAGTCGTGAGCATATTTTTTTTTACGTATTGCTTTGCTGTTGACCTCAATCCAGTCCTCAGGACGAAGATGGGGTCGAAGATGTAGCGAGCTTACCCAGAAGAAACCTATTCACTCGTACTTTAAAGGAATTCGGATTGTAAGCGCTCGGAAACACTGACGCAGGCAGGGCATTCCACTCCTTTGCTGTGCGCATTATAAAAGATTCAAAAATGCGCTTGGTGCGGATATGTGGGATGTCAACCAAAAAGGGTTGATATCCCGCGGTGCGTCTGGAAGTTCTATAGTAGAAAGGGGAAGGCGGGATGAGCTCATGTAGCTCTTGGGCACATTCACCGAAGTACAATCTTTAGAAGACCGACAAGCAGGCTATTCTGCGGCGGTGGGATAGGCTATGAAGCTTGGTCTCTGAAGCTTACTGTCGACAATGAGCCTCCGGGCTCTGCGTTCAGCCGAGTCGAGTGCGGCAATTTTTAAGCAATGCTTATGCTATGCTTGTTTATATTCTTTTATCAAACGAAATCAAACTTATTTAACTTCATCTATCCGTTGTTGGAACTCATTCGTTGCAATCTGAAATTCATTTCCAATTCCTACCCCGCCCGGTCATGTCGAGGTCAATGAACTCCACCCTCTGTCTCGAACTGCCATGAGCCTCGTTTGGTCGAGACAGTAAATTGACAAAACGGCTGGAAGCTTCGTTTGCACGAGACGGTAGCAAATGGACTTTTAGTTTTACGCCGGATATTACGAAACTTTTGAACATTTTCGTTTCAATATAACCTACACCGTGATTTTTTTGTGTTCTTAGTTAGGCGATTATAATTAATTTTAAATAGGTAATTTGCCTCGAACAGGTTGTACAGTAGTACCAGGGTTTATAAGTCTCACCGATGTACCTGCGCAGTTGGCAAATTTTAATAGCGCGCGAAATTGTTTTGAACAGTCAGGATGTACCACCTTCAATCCCTTACCACTATTGGCTAATTGTTTTCGCGCCTTTTTTGCGGCTATACGACTTTGCACCCTTTGATTACTAAACGACTTTGGGACAAAGTAATAATATATATGCTTCATGTTTTGTCGGGGGACAGCGCAAACGAAAATTGATGAGGGAAATTAATTTCCTGGTCGTACTGTACTCGTCCAGCAGTGGACGTCCAACGGCTGAGGTGATGATGATGACTGTACTTAGTCAATTAATCCTAAAAATCTGTAAAAATCATATTTGTGAGAATGTAATACTATTAAACCTACTCATAAAATTAGTCTCATGAGCAATATTATATTCAATAATTATTATTATTTATTTTCTTTGACGAAGCCTGTTGTGGATATGCAATTTGAACAAATAAATAATTAAATTTTATGAAGGATACTTAAGGGTACTATACCTATATGAGTAAAAATGTATATAAAAAAAATTATTATTATTAATATTATATATATATTTTTTTTTAATATTTTATAAAACAGTAGAAGTAGGCCTAGCATGCCTTGATCATGTCACCTCTGAGAAAACGACAAAATTCCAAACTTGACTCTCTTACAAGGTCCTGCAACTGATAGTTTGTTACATTGAATAATGAAAAGCGCGCGCGTATCTCGATTTCCTCGTTTTATCACTTTGCGTGACATGATTACTGGTTCGGTAATTTTTGGCGAAACGCAATAAGTAGGTACCAAGGAGTTGTATGCAGGGTGCAAGTGACAGCCTAGCAAATACTGAAACATCAAACCGAACAATTTTCACTATGGAACCTAACTCAGGAAACGCGAAAAAAAATCAGCTGTCCCATACATTTTAGTCGGGTAGTATAATAATGTGGTTTGCCTTTGGAGAATCACTTGAATAAATTCTACAGAGGATGTAGGGGTGCAATAAGAAAAGATTTTTCTAAAATCGACCCCTAAAGAAGTAATTCACGTGGACGAAGTCGCGGGTAACTGCAGGCCTACCCTCAGGGAAGGTACAATGGGTGTTAGTCCACCACGCGTGCCCAATGCGAATTTTTTGACTACAGATACGCATCGGAATTTCTTCTTCAGCATATGCAGGTTTCCTCACGATATCGATATGATGTCCTTCACCGATTGGGAGCTGTCAGTACTACGTACATAAGTATACCTCAAGGAGCAATCATCTACATTCGTGGACTACATTTTCCGAAAAATCGTTTATACAAAATCACATATTTCCTTAATATCTTGAACGGGACGGAAATTTCGAATGGAATGGTTGGTACTCGTA
The DNA here is from genome assembly GCA_927399405.1 of Agonopterix arenella. Taxonomy (NCBI): domain Eukaryota; kingdom Metazoa; phylum Arthropoda; class Insecta; order Lepidoptera; family Depressariidae; genus Agonopterix; species Agonopterix arenella. The sequence continues at coordinate 3,259,007 of OV656692.1, forward strand.
CATCTTTGCCCGACTTTTATCCCCGAAATTTACAACTGTCGTAAATTTTACTAGCGTTAGCGAAATCGATCGTTCGAGGGCCCGAGATTATGGAACGTTTTGATCTTAGGGGCTTTGTCTGATTTTTTGAACTGTTCATTATGAATCTTCCTAATCTTGTTTTATCTCATCTCACTAATATTATAAACGTGAAAGTTTGTGACGATGTTTGTAAGGTTGTAATGTTGTGTTGTATGTTTGTAGCGCAATCACGCATAAACGGCTGAATGGATTTGGATGAAATTTGGCACGCAGATAGAATGTGTTCTGGATTAACATATAGGATACTTTTTATCCCAGTAATGGGTTCCTGTGGGATAAATTACAATTTTTGTTTTCTCATACCGAAACATGTACCACGTTTTGATTCTATGCTCACTAGCGCCAATTTGACACTGACAGATGCAATTGGATAGATTGCAGTGGTAAAAATAGTATTTGCTTTTTTCAACACTTCTCACAACAGCTGTGTAGTGTATTTGGTATATGGTTAGATTTCGTGCATGAGGTGGAGGTTCGATTCTTGGTCGAGAATGTTTTTTTTATTTTTTTTTAAATACATTCAACAACTAACACTCCATGACCGAACCAGGATTCGAACCCAAGACCTTGGTTTGACAGTCCGGCGTGGTAACCAATACACCAACCGGGTCGTCAAATGTTAAAAATCTTCTTTCTTTTAACCTTTTCTAAAGTTAGTGTTCAAAAATTTAATCGTAGTATTGTTTTCATCTTAATAGATGGCGTTGGGCGTTTTTTTGAAGCAAGTGTGCAACAATTATTAATTACAAAAATAGCTATAGCAGGAGCTTACCAATTTAGTTGATTTACTTCCTTATCTCAAATTTCATACATTTTCGACCATACTTAACTCACGCTCGAGAGGTCTCAGAAATTCGGACTTATAGATTTGATTGTATAGTTACTTACCGGCTGAATTGGAAAAATAATTAAATAAATAAATAACGCTTACAGGTAGTTACAGGTACATACATTGTAATGATCCCCAGCAGGCACTATAGGCTTTTTTTATAGAAACCATACAACAACGGCACAAACATATGACATCCATGACCGAACCGGGATTCGAACCCAGGACCCTGGTTTGGCAGTCCAGCAAGGTAACCATTAGCACCAACCGGGTCGTCAAATATTAAAAATCTTCTTTCTTTCTTTCTTCTTTCGTACCTCGTATCTAAAATGTCCTTATAAAACACCACAGGTCGTTAATGTAGCTACTTACATAAATGAAAATCTTTTTTAGCAAATTGACCATTAGCTTCCTAGAATATTATCGTTTTAGCTCTTGCCTTCACCATTTTACACTAGCCCGCATGGTAGAGTATCCTCTTACGTTTATACGTGAGTGGAGGTCTGTGACCCGCAGTTGGTCGTAAGATGATTATTATGCTGCTCGACATAAATAAAAGACTAATAAACGACGAACAGTAGAAAAAGTGGTGGATCCAGTGAATGACTTTTATCTGATACCTACAACAGACTTACTTAGGGTACTTTCTGATTTTTATTTAGCTTATGTTCATGACTTCCTTATCTTTTTTTGGGAGATGGCAAGCCAGCAACACTTTACACACTGGGCTTCTCCCACACGATAAGAAGAAGATTGCTGATGAATTTCCTGCAGTGTTGCAGACCCGAGAGGCCAGAGCATTCTAGCCTGTGTCTTTTATCAGCCCATTCTTTAATCGCCATTCTAATGTTACATGCCAGGATTCCTAGACTTGGTTCGGACCATGACCTTCATGACCTTAGACAAAATTACATGTCCACGCAGACGAATTCGCGGGCAAAAGCTAGTTTAAACATAAGCCTAACGGTTTTTTAAAAGGATGATCTGACCATCGAACTGAACACAAACATGACACATCTATACAGGGTGTAAGTGACAGCCTAGCAAATACTGAAACGTTGAACTCAGACCATCAAACTGAACAACTTTCACTATGGAGCCTACCTCAGGAGACGCGAAAAAAAAATCTGCTGTCCCATACAAAACTGCTGTACCTACCCGACTCAAATATATGGGACAGCTGATTTATTTCGTGTCTCCTGAGGTAGGCTCCATAGTGAAAGTTGTTCAGTTTGATGGTCTGAGTTCACCGTTTCAGTATTTGCTAAGCTGTCACTTATACCCTGTATTTCAAATGTTTCAAACCCTCTGGTTTTGGCAGACACCGGCGTAGTAAACTGTAACCATAACACAAACCGCGTGGTCAATCTCTAAGAAATAGAATGTATGTAGATTTTACCCTGGGATTCCTGTACGCGCAAAGTGTACTACTTTGCGCGTACAGGAATCCCAGTTTTATCCTGAGGTGTGTCCACAATTCCTGTGCTCCCGAACTGGGGCTTAGCAATAAAGTAGTCGCCACGCCCCGTCCTTCCGTTCCCGACCTTGTGCGACCCACAAATAGGACAAAGTTACGATATAGTTTATTATACTGGAATAATGAACAGAATAAAACTCATTCTGCCTTTGTAACTACATAGAATACAGGGTGTAAGTGATAGCCTAGTAAATATTGAAACGGTGAACTCAGACCATCAAACTGAACGTTGCCGTTGGTCCCGGCTACTATCTCTGGTTGGTAGTAGTCGTAACATAAATACCACGTCAGAGGCCGAAAGGCGGTCTGAAAAAATTCTGACACCAGGGCTCTGCCCACACGATAAGAAGAAGAGATCAAACTGAACAACTTTCACTATGGAGCCTACCTCAGGAAACGCAAAAAAAAATTCGGTATCCCATACATTTGAGTTGGGTAGATACAGCAGTTTTGTACGGGATATATGTGTTTTTTTTCACGTTTCCTGAGGTAGGCTCCATAGTGAAAGTTGTTTAGTTTGATGGTCTGAGTTCACCGTTTTAGTTTTGCTAGGCTGTCACTTACACCCTGTATATTATTTAGGATGTAAACTTAGGTTATAGATTAAATGCAGTGCTTCAGATCATCAAACTGAACCAGTTTCTCTATTGCATCAACATCGAAATCGCGAAAAAGAATCAGCTCTTCCATACAAATCTGCAAAACAACTCGAGCCAAATGTATGGACAGCTGATTTTTTTTCGCGATTTCTATGTTGGTCCCGTAGAGAAAGTTGTTCAGTTTGATCGTCTGAGCATCCCCTTAAAAAAGTGTCAGCATATTAAGAAAGACCCTGTATAAATGCGTTAATAACTTAAGGGGATGTTTCAGACCATCAAACTGAACACTATATGAGGCCAACATTGAAATAGCGAAAAAAATATCAGCTGTTCCATAAATTTGGGTCGAGCAGCCATTGACAACCACATAATATGACCACATGCAACAATAGACTATAATGAGATAATGACTATGAAATTTTTTATGGATTAATTTTTTTGTCAAAAAACTTGTTCAGTTTGATGGTCTATAAAACCGCCTTGAAAAAAACTGAAAAGTAAATAAATAATATAGCAGCCGATGACTTTTTCGTTAGAATCATAAGAATATTAATTTGTTTCATCGAAGTCGCTGTCAAGCCGGTACGATTCGCGACAGGGCTTGCATTAGTTTTTGGCTTGACTTGACACCGACTTCGATAAAACAGATTAATGTTCTTATGATGCGAACGAAAAAGTCATCGGCTGCAATATTATTTTTTAACTTATTAGTTTTTTTGAAGGCGGTTTAAATTTTTTGTTAAAATGTTTTTTATTTCAAAATTTTCAGTGGTGAATCCATTAGTTCAATTTAATAGTAGTGCTTTAAATTAACAAACGCACTAGCCGGCACTACGATTTTCAAAGGTTCCCCTCGATTTCTCTGTGATGCCATCATCAGATCCTGGTTTCCTTATCATGGTACCACCCTTGGAATATCTTCGATCCAACAAAAAAAGAATCATCGTCATAAACGACGAAGTTTTCCGCGAAAACACATAAAAATTGTCGATAAACAGTCGAATTGAGAAACCTCCTCCTTTTTTTTTAAAGTCGGTTAAAAATATCCCCTAAAGTTTAAGTTTACACCGTATTTGAAGGTGATGATTATTAACTATATTATATTGATGGATTGAAGCGTCGGTGGTGCGTTGCGGAGAGGTGTGAACACCCAATTATGTGGGTCTGGGTTCGAATCCTCACGGACAACATGCCGTGTACCAATGAGTTTATCTAACTTATGTACGCTCTCAAACTGTAAAGGAAAACATCGTGAGGAAACCTAGATAGACTGAAGAAGAAATTCTGATGTGTATTGTATGTGAAGTCTACCAATCCGCATTGGGCACGCTTGGTGGACTAATGCCCATAAATCCCTGCTTGAGGGTAGGCCTGTGCCCTGCAGTGGAACGTTTATAGGCTGATGATGATGATAATATTGATGGATCATCATCATCATCATAATTCTCTTGCCCATTTCCCATTATTTGGGGTCGGCGCAATATTATGTCACCCTCTTCCATTCATCTCTCATAGCCGTCGTTTCAGCACTCACTCCTTTCTTACACATATCATTCTTCAGCATCCATTCTTTTTTTTTCGGCCTTCCTCTCCTACCACCGCCCTACTTAACATTCGTCTCGTAACATGACAATGATATATCACACAAATAAATAAGAATCATTGCTATTCGACACAAATTTATTATTTCGAAAAAACAAGGTTTATTTTATTTCCCATTAATTAGGTAGTGGGTATTCAAATACAAGAATATAAAGCTACAATCATGCTTCCAAAAATGTAGAAAAAATTTTGAAAATATTTTTTTTTCTACTCTACAACACATACAATAGTTTATAAGTTTCAAGGGTTTTGGCCACTATTTCTCTCAAATTATCTTTGCCAGCAGTAGCCAAATATTTCGAATCATTCTGACTCTGAGCTACAGCCAATAGAGCGCGGTCTATGTCCAAATAAAGGGCGCCAAGGTCGCCTAGTGCAAAGAGAAGTTTGGCCTCTTTTCGTAACTCCGGGCTCTTTACCACTAATTTTTGCACTTCTTTGTTGCATTTTGCGGGTTCGAAAGACGAACCTGGTTTTACCGGGCATAATTCTTCTACAATCTTCCTTAGCTGAAATGCGTTAATGACACAGATTACCTACAGAGTTGGGCTGCATAAAATTCAAAGACATGATTTAATACCCCGGCTAAAGCTTTTTAACTTTTTTACGAGGCTCAACCTCGATAGCCTCCGAACTAAAACGGAACGTTTACTACGGGACCAACAACTAAATCGCGAAAAAGAAACTGCTGTTCCATACATGTGGGTTGAGTAGCATTGACATTTTTTATGAAACAAACAGAGTACCCGACATAGCATAAAGAATTACTAAACTAAAGTGGCAGTGGGCGGAGCATGTTGCTCGCAGAACCGATGGCCGATTGGGCTGAGGAGTTTTCGATTGGCGACCGCATACCAGAAAGCGCAGCGTAGGTAGGCCCCCACAAGGTGGGCCGAAGACCAAGTGAAGGCGGTGGGAACACGTTGGATTAGGGTAGCGCAGGACCGGTCGTCCTGGCAATCCTCATGGAGGCCTATGTCCAGCAGTTGACGTCTATAGGCTGAGATGATGATGATGGAACAAACTACCCATTTTTCCGCGCTTTCAATATTGGTCCCATAGTAACAATAAGTTATTCAGTTTGAGGGTCTGAAACATCCTCTTGGCTCCGTATAATCAGATTATAATGACTGCAGTTAGTGTAACAGTAAATATAATTACCGCTTCCGTCTTCTGCTTTGCCAATACATTTCTTTGCTTGGCTAAGTCTCGAACAAGTGCTGGTGCAGATTTAGCAACAGCTTGAGTCAAGAGCGCCCCCAGCACATAAACGTTTTCATATGGCAAGTCCGTCAGAAGTTCTAGATCAGCTATACCGCTGATCGCATTCTTTAAGACAGCGTAGCTGACTTGCTCGGCACTGGGCGTTACGAAGTCTCTATAAATGGAAAATTTATGAATCAAGGTTTTCTTTCTTAATATTATTATGCTGGCGGTTTTTTAAGAGGATGATCAGACCATCGAACTGAACAACTTTCTCTATAGGGCTCGTAGGGTAGTCGATTTTTATTCGCGATTTCAACTTTACTAGAAAATTGCAAACCTACTAGGTTTTCAATTCGGTATGGGACAGCTGATTTTTTTTTTCGCGATTTTGATTTTCCTTTAGAGAAAGTTGTTCAGTTTGATAAATCTGCTGTTCCATACAAAACTGCAGTACTAGCTCGACTAAAATATATATTTTATGAAACTACTCCATACTGAAAGTTGTTCAGTTTGATGGGCTGAAGCACCCTCTTAAGTATTACTAGGGTGTTTTGTTATACCCGGTATATCACTTACAAACGATTCAGCAACAACACGGAGGCAGAACGAGAGTTGGAGTATGCTTTCACGTAGTCGGGGACCTCGGCGCATGCGCCGACCGCCAAAGATAGCATCAACACGTAGTACATAATGCCTGTCGACAACAAAGAGATGCTATAGGCTACGCAAGCCACCCCCGAGAAAACGATATAAATCGAGATGTGCCTCCATCTTTATTATTTTACGTATGCCAGAAAGTGCGCTCATGAGTCAAGACGTTTTCTTCGTTTAAACGCTTTGTCGTGGCTGGCATGCAATACAAGAAAAAGAAGTTGCAAGACAAGACGCACCGAAAATGACTGGAAGAGCTTTTGGTCCATGAATGAACACATGAAAGGAGATCTCCCATTGCCACTCAAACGCAAGCTCATGAACACGTGCATTTTTCACATTCTCACCTACGGTGCTCAAACGTGGTCATTGACAAAGGATCAGAATTCAAGCCTCAAGATTTGTCAAAGGGCTATGGACTAGAACGACCTAGGCTATGGAGCACAGCATCATTGGCTTTAAACTGATCGATCGGGTCAGAAATGAGGTCATTTGCGCCAGAACCCAAGTGACAGACGCCATCTAAAGTGAGATTGGGCTGGACATGTCTACCGCATGCCAGATGACCTATGGGCCAAAATAACTACTAACTGGTTCCCAGTAAAAATCGGCGTCGAGCCGTTGAGGCAGACCTAGAAAAATGTGGCGCATCGAAATCGATGGCTTCTTGAAGAAGTGGCCTAACGAAGCGCAAAACCGGGATGCATGGAGAGAACGGAGGGCGGCCTTTGCCCAACAATGGGACAGCGACGGCTGATATAATAATAATATAATTAAAAGTATAAGTAATTGCCACCCCCGAGAAAACGATATAAATTGCCTGGAATATTTTGTATCACAATAATTTAATTTGAGGTGTCATTTGTCGATAGGAAAAACATGATAACTTATGTTATTCCTATTGATACGTTGCTCAAATAATTTTTTTTCTGTAAATATACAAAGTAAAAAGAAGACAGAATTAGAGACAGTGAACAATTAGTAGTTTTTCTTACCGAATAAAGAGAACTCAAACCACGAAGTGATTTCCAATAAGAAATATCCTTATTTATACCCAAATTTACTTAAAATTACTACGTAAACAATGAAACAGTGGTTCTGCACTAAATTGTTAAGAGTTAAAAAATATAGTGACTGGAAACTCCACGTCTAGTATGATGTCTCTACTAGCGCGCGACTCGGCATTCTTCCACACTACATGTCGCGGCAATTGTGGCTTTCGCTCTCCGAAAAGCGCGGGAACAGGTTATTTTCTATGCAGTGATGACGCTACACGCACGCGCATGTAGATAAATCATACTAGACGTGCTGCAATATGCTTATTGGTATACACACGGCGACACATCAAGCTACGCAAAACCAAAATAAGCTGGCCGCGCGTAGGTAGAGTAATGTGTAACGTCGCGCAGCCAGCTTATATTGGTTTTGCGTAGCTTGATGTGTCGCCGTGTGTACTAGGTACTATTTATTCACCTTTGTAGCTTTTTGTAATAATAAATATCATCATCATTCATCAGCATATACAGGGTGTAAGGAAAAGTATCATTAACTTTTAAACCACATACTCTACCCATCAAACTGAACAACTTTTTACATATAGGTCCCGCTTATTGGTTCCTTGCTTACATCTCGAAATCTATAAGTCGTAATTCGCTATTTTGAATTTTTTCTACCGCCATCCAACCAAATCTGACCAGGGTCCTCTAAGACATTTGATGGAGGTCCAAAACCCTATCTGTCATAGTTTCCACGGGCCGTTGACATCATCCGTGAAGAGTCGACCTTCTGAGGATGAGGAAGTCGAAATATTATTTTTATCAGCAGGACATCCTTATCATAATCCTCGAAATCATTTTAATAAACGTTGGTTGGGGGAACCCGGCGAACAGATCTATTTAGACTATTTACTTCTCTATAGAAAGTGGGGATCGACCAGATACCTCCAATTGATCTGCAGGTTCCCCCTACGGTACAAGGATGATATTTAGGAATCGTCATATGGATGCTCTGGTAATACAGGGAAAACGTTGACTTCCTCTGAAGATCGACTCCTGACGGATGATGTCAACGACCCGTGGAAACTACGACAGATAGGGTTATAAACTTCGATCAAATGTTATAGAGGACCCTGGTCAGATTTGGTTGGCGTTAAAAAAAATACAAAATATCAAAATCCAAGATGGCTACCATGGAAATTTCAAACGCCAAAGCAGCTTTTAAAGGTTCACCGAATCGACTGAAAATTTGTGTTCGGGGGTATTCGGGGTCGCTGATTAAGACAATAAAATCATTTTCTTATTATCTACACTACAACTTTCATGAGGGCCACCATACACATTGCATAATTTTAAAAAATGCTGTTTGGTACTTTCTCGGCCCTGTAGCTCTCAAAGGTTAAGTCCTGTGACAAAAGTACATACCTACCTATTACTTACCTACCTACACCTTGTTTTGTAGAACATTTTATCAGGTTTAATTTGTACCTACAAAACTTTTCGATACGACTCATAGGTTTCGAGATGTCAGCAAAAAACCAAAAAACTTGGTGCCCCGACCCCCTCGGTCTTACCTCAGACCTTTAGTATACATTTGTCTCCTAACTATTCCAAACAAATTTCAGTAATCAAACATCCTGCTTTCGACATTTCCATCCACATTGATTCGTTGTCCGAACTATAAGCATAATATTGTAGGTGTTCTGTTCTGGGTTTATAAAATGTTGTCGGCATCTGAATATTAAACTTAATTTCTTATCAGTTAATTGGTATTAATGAACCCCTAGGCTATCAAAATAAATATGCATACCAAATTATAATTATTGAAACTTTAAATATTCATACAATTAGACTCAGATGACTAATTATAATCAGTAATTAATCAGTAGGTACTTATATAATCTTTTTTTATTATAAAAATATACTTTATATTCTGTCTTATACTTAAAGATAATTCTGATACAGATAATTTGCTGAAACAAAATTCTGTAAGTAGATTACAGAACTTGTTTTTCTCTTTTCAGTTAATTACTTATATTTTTACAAAGTCGTGTTTTTGTTTTACTTAATAATTTGGTTTAGGTATTTCATACTATTCAGTTTGTGTAAAAATGAAAACATATATAAATACTTACCTACTATAAGATTGGAATCGGCTATTTATTTGATACTCATATTGTTAAAGTAAAATAAAAAAATATAATAACGATATAGTTGATTTGTCATAAAAGCATTAAGATTAATACATTAATCACAAAAATATAGCAGTCAGCACAAGCGTCCCACAGTTTGTTTTTTGACCTGAAAAGCGGTCAGAGTCGTTTTATTCGCTTAAACGTGAAACCGAGAGTAGAACACCCGCGTTTCAATTAATGTTGGTTCCAATGCAACATTCCATAGTGTTATATCTTAATCTTAAAGATTAAAAATAGAGAAAAAATTAAAAAAAAAGTGTTTTACAGTAACAAGGTTACTTGGTAAATTTGAGTTTTCTAAATTTTAATATCTATTATAAAAGATATTAAAATGTATAATGGATATACATAGAAAAAAAATCTGTCATTTAAGCGCGCCATCTGTTGAGGTAATTGATTATTAGCTCTTTATTTCGTAACTTAGCAATGTTCTTGGTCGTTTTCGGTCGGATTCATGTGACGGCGCTAACGTGCTACTTTATTTTACTTTGTCAGGGGTAAACATGAGGCACGGGGCATGCGGGGGTCGTGGGCGTATAGTGCGATCAAGCAAGGTCATCGGCGATATTCAGCGTCTTAAATATGGAGATATAATTTTTTTAATTTTTTCTGGAGTTTTTAAAATTTCACTACAACTTCAAAATAATGCAATTTTCTTCTTTTTTCTAAATTTAGTAAAACCATAAACGAGGTATTTGATTCATAATACAAAAGTTGTCAAACGTTAATATTAATGACAATTTTTTTTTTGTTTTTGTTTTTCGTGTTGTGTTTAATATTTCTATATAGTGAGCTTTTGGCATTCGCTTCTTACTCTATAATATTAAGGACCATATTAATGATGTCTAATAAAAAAATCAGTTCCAAAGCTCGTAGGATCTAGGAGTTATATTAGCTTCTAAAGTTTTTTCTGACTATGTTGGTTTTAGGGTTATCACTTTCATAAAAAAATATTTTATGTAAGGTATAACAAAATTTGCTGAAACAATTTTAAGAGTATGCTCAGGCCATCAAACTGAACAACTTACTCTATGGGACCAATATTGAAATCACGAAAAAAAAACTGCTGTCCCATCCAAAACTGCAAACATAACGCGACTCAAATGTATGGAACAGCTGATTTTTTTCGTGATTTCGATATTGGTCCTATGGAGAAAGTTGTTCAGTCTAATGGTCTGAGCATTCCCTTATAATAGTTTCAACTAGTTTTGTTAGACCTTATATTTATTTCAGGTCTATTTTATTAAATATAATTATTTGTCATATTATAGACGTTCATTCTCTTAAATGCTCTATAAATAAGAGTAAAAGAAAAAAATGTCAAAATTTGTTTAATAAAGAGGAGCCAACGCATATTTTCAAGAAATATTTTATTTTTCACGACTCATTTTAAAGGAATATTTGAAACTGTTTACATCAGTTTGATGGTCTAAGCATCTCCTCAAAAAAGTGTTAGCATATTAAGAAGGACCCTTTATAAATGCGTTAATAACTTAAGGGGATATTTCAGACCATCAAACTGAACACTACAGGGTGAAATTGATATCATTAGCATCCTTTTAAACTAAGAGTCTACCCATCAAACTGAACAACTTTTACTATGGGAGCAAAACGATCGGAGCAAAAAAAAAAATCTGCTGTTGCATACATTTGAGTCGAGCAGGCAGCGGCGGCTGGTGCAGTTTAGTACGGAACAGCAGATTTTTTTTTTGCTCCGTTCGATTTGCTCCCATAGTAAAAGTTGTTCAGTTTGATGGGTAGACTCTTAGTTTAAAAGGATGCTAATGATATCAATTTCACCCTGTATATGAGGCCAACATTGAAATAGCGAAAAAAATATCCCGTTCCATAAATTTGGGTCAACCACATAATGTGACCACATGAAGCAATAGACTATAAGAGCAAGGGAGTCAGTTGCCTCAAGGTAGACCAGTTGCTGTCAAGCTGGTCTAATTTGACAGTCATTCAGATGTGCCCTCTTGTGGGGTAAAATCAAGCAAGTAATAAATAATGACGAAGAAAATTTTTATGGATAAAGTTTTTTGTCCCAAAAGTTTTTTATTTTGATGGTCTGAAATACCCCCTAAAGTAATATTTAAGTTTACACCGTATTTAAAGGTGATGATTATTGACTACTTTTAACGAAAATGGAACTTTATTTAACTGTAGTTTATGTGTTAATAACTACAAAAAAAGTTGCGTGTCATTTAATGAATGTTTATTTATTAAATTTCAAAAATAAATTAACAAAATGTAATTATTAATATCTTATCATAGCAAACAACAACATAAATCAAAATATGACACTTTTCACCAGTACTCAGCCGCATTTAACCCCTAGTCAGCCTTTTCCTACCCTGTTTGTCAGCCTCTTACTTACTACCTACAAACATAAACCTAATTAAATCACATTAAAGTGCAATTTTCCCTAACAGTACATAAGGCCGACTACTGGATTTATAGATCCATTAGTCAGCCACATACATTTTTATGTGGCTGACTATTGGTAAAACTACTTTATGATGTTAAAGAGTTTATTTCACTGTATTTAACAAGGCAAACATTAGTAATTAATAAACCAGCAGTCAGCTCCCAACTACTGGCTGGCTGACTGGTGGCTGACTACTGGATTCACCTTAAACCAGTAGTCAGCCACCCCATGGCTGGCTACTGGATAAACTTCACAAATTAGAGACCCAGTAGTCAGCCACCCAAATTAATACGTATTTTGCAAATAAACATGTTTTCTGGGCATAAGCCCATATAGAACCATTTTATAGGTGGCGTAACTTAATAAACTAAGAAGTTTTCAATAAATCATAAGAAAAACTTGTTGAAATCTCGAACATGTATTCCTTCTAAAAAATAACATCTGGTATAATAGTGGACATGTTGCTAGAGACAGTGCAAATGAACAAGCATATCTCGGCACCCCGTGATGCTATTGGTTCTTTAAGTCTGCGTACTTATCAATCAAAGTAGACGGATTTGAATAAATGTTTACGTTTAAACAAATTCAAACACTATTTATAAGGCATTAATGTATACAGAGGCTGATTACTGGTGCAGGGCTGACTACTGGGTACTTTTGGGCACATGAGTAGTCCCTACAGAGGACAAGCTCTCTAACAACGTGGAAAATTCATACCTAAACCCCTAGGGTTGACACCTGTTGCAAGTAAAAAAATCGGCCAAATGTGATGTGAGTAGTGTTTTACATGAGTCGGTCACAAACATACTACCCACCATAGATAGTGTAGGGTTGTAGGGTATATGAATAATATAAAGCAAAACATAAAAACGCTACTCGACATGCATTCGCACTTATGATAACCGTCCATTAGAATAAGCGAGATGTCAATAGTAAATAGATATCATCTTAAAACCTTGTGTCACAACGGACGGATCCAGCTGGAGGACTGCGTCATGACCTTAGTTTAAGCACAGAGTACTAGATTGAAATTTGCTTAAATGTCAAATTTTTTAAGCAGATAATTCGAAAAAATTTAAGTTTCTTTAGACTTAGAGAATATAACAAGCTGATATTGCCGGTCTTTAGTTGATGAGTTATTGCTACCAACCGACCGTAACCTAGGTGGGTTACGGTGGGTAGCAATAACTTATCAATTAAATTGTATTCTTAAAAGGTAGCTAGTACTTACCTAGTTACTACACAGAATAACTAGGATGAAAAAAAAATGTTTTTTTTAAACGTTCAATGCTTACTGTACAAATTGTGAGCATGTTAGATTTTATATTTATCAACACTAATCACAAAATCATTCACTTTTGCCCGTCAATTTCCTCGAATGCGCGTGACGCAGCCCTTGTGTTCGTCTCGCAATGGAACCGGTTCGTTGAGCTCGCGCCAACCAAAGAAGTTCCTACGACAAAACCTTATTCCATTGCACGAAGGATCAAAATCGCGTGTATATGGGGCTAGCGGCTACTACTTGTTTATTTACACGGGCTGAGCGTCGGTGAGACGTCACGCACACATCGCCTCGCTATGTATGGGTATACCTATAGTTTCCGCTTAGTATGAAGCTTCCGATCTGTAGGAATATTTAATCATGTGTCTGTGGTGCGTTGCGGAAAGATGTGGACACCCAATTATGGTGGTCTGGGTTCGAATCCTCACGGACAACATGCCATATACCAATGAGTTTATATAACTTAGGTACGTAATACCGACTGCTCTCAAACGGTAAAGGAAAACATCGTGAGGAAACCTGTATAGACTGAAGAAGAAATTGTGATGATCTACGTGAACGCGTGGTGGACTAATAATATAATATAATATTTATTTATTTCCTTTAACAGTAATACGACGACATTGGTAATATGCTAATATGCTACAACCATTTTGCATTTACTGTTAAGTCCCTGTCTCCCGATATTGTACATACTACAAGTAGTAGTACTAAGACTCAAGAAACAGAGACTTCCCCAGTTTAACAATTGAACTTAGTATCTTAGTATTACTACTAAGTTCAATTGTTAAACTGTGCATGCTAGTTTGCTATTGAATGAACATGAGAAAAATAAAGAAAAAAAAAGAAATAAGAAAAACGGTTAGTACCTATAACAAATATTTTTAGGTATAAACATTTTTGAGAACAAACTTTAGCCAAAATGAAATATTAGTGAATACAAATTTTCAATCAAAATCAAAATAAATTTATTGTACAATCACACAGGTGTTAAAAAGGTGTATAATATAATAAAAATAAAGTATGGATCTCTGCAACTTGCTGATCTCAGCATGCAATAATATGGAAATAATAATTCAAGACAATATAATCAAATAAAATGAATTTAAATTACTAAACTAATACAAAAAAAAATAATCTCAAAAGTCAAATTAAGTCAATACAATTAAATAGCTATCAAATTAGGAAATGTCAAAAAAAAAAAAGTTACAATTAAATTAAAGTTAAGGTTTACATATACAATTTTATAATCATAGATATCTAAGTACAGGTTTTTCATTAAATTTTCAAGGTATCCAATAAATATCCCTCTATACTATAGTAACATTTAGTTACTAATATTGTGTAGTTTAACTCTGAATTGTCGATGGTTTAATTCTTTCAAAGAGTCAGGTAATTTATTAAATAATTTAGGAGCTAATACAAAAGCAGTTTTCCTATAAAACATCATATTTGGTCGTTGTAGTGGGCATACCTCAAATTTGTTTTTTGTACTTCTTGGGTGCCTAGTTTCAATTATCTTGAAGCTGCTTAGGTTTTCCTTCACAAACACACATGCCTCAAAAATATATAAAGACGGCTGGGTCAGTATTTTTAATTCCTTAAAATATGGAACACAGGTGTCTCTTTGGCTTGCACCAAACATTGCCCTAACACATTTTTTTTTGCGTTCTAAATAGCGGCAGCATGTGAGCTATTGCAGCATTACCCCAATGCAGCACTCGATACCGCAGATTTGAGGCCACATATGCGTGGTACACACAGAGTGCTGTTTTTTGCGATGCACTTCTGGTTAACGTTTTTAGTACATAGACATATTTCTTTAGTTTTGCCCTTAAATTATTAATATGAGACTTCCAGTTCAAATGCGTGTCAAGTGTAATACCTAGAAACCGTATCTCATTGACCTGCTCTATTGCTTTTCCATCGTATGTAACTGTTATATTCCTAGGTTGTGATTGTGACAGATAAAATTGCATGTATTTCGTCTTTTCAAAGTTCGCTATAAGGTTGTTTTATTGTAACCATCTTACTACATCTTTTAGGGCATCGTTAACATTAGACTCATACTCGTTTGGATTCGAGCATTCAATCATTATTGACGAGTCATCTGCAAATAGGACCATCTTTTGACCAACATAGTCTGGGAGGTCATTAATATATAGAATGAATAAAATGGGTCCTAAAATGCTCCCTTGTGGCACTCCGTGTTTTACTACTCTCAGGTTTGATTTGGCTATATTCTCTACGTTTTTTTCGTCAATAAATGTAATGTGTGTTTCTTGTTGTCGGTTTTGTAGATATGACTTTGTTAGTTCATAGGCGGGGCCTCTAAGACCAATGAGACGTTTTCAAACCAATCAATCAATCAATCATTTATTTGCATAGAATACAGTGGTTACAGTTGTTAAATAATATAGATAGTCAATGTATTCAACCTGCATGCATGTGTACAAATTTTTTAAAATATGGTCGAGCTTAGTTACAATTATAAATTACAAAAATCATCCTAATTACATTATACTAGAAACCGTATCTCATTGACCTGCTCTATTGCTTTTCCATCGTATGTAACTGTTATATTCCTAGGTTGTGATTGTGACAGATAAAATTGCATGTATTTCGTCTTTTCAAAGTTCGCTATAAGGTTGTTTGATTGTAACCATCTTACTACATCTTTTAGGGCATCGTTAACATTAGACTCATACTCGTTTGGATTCGAGCATTCAATCATTATTGACGAGTCATCTGCAAATAGGACCATCTTTTGACCAACATAGTCTGGGAGGTCATTAATATATAGAATGAATAAAATGGGTCCTAAAATGCTCCCTTGTGGCACTCCGTGTTTTACTACTCTCAGGTTTGATTTGGCTATATTCTCTACGTTTTTTTCGTCAATAAATGTAATGTGTGTTTCTTGTTGTCGGTTTTGTAGATATGACTTTGTTAGTTCATAGGCGGGGCCTCTAAGACCAATGAGACGTTTTCAAACCAATCAATCAATCAATCATTTATTTGCATAGAATACAGTGGTTACAGTTGTTAAATAATATAGATAGTCAATGTATTCAACCTGCATGCATGTGTACAAATTTTTTAAAATATGGTCGAGCTTAGTTACAATTATAAATTACAAAAATCATCCTAATTACATTATACAATAGTCAAAACAATTCATTATACATATTATCATTTAATAACGTACATTATAATTTAAATATTCATGAATACTATAAAAACAATTTTCCAAAAGCCAACTACTTAATTTTGATTTAAATATGTTCCCATTTAGCAGTTTTATGCTATCCGGTATCCCATTGTAAATTTCAATGCTCATGTTGTATACATTTCTTTTGTAAATATCTGGACGGGAAGGAGGTTGATAGAGAAGATTAATGTACTGATCTCTAATATGCCTTGTGGACACATCACTGCGTTTTTTAAAGTAGGTCGGATTTGATTTAACAAAAAGACAAACTTGCTTTATGTAGGTACATAGACGGTATAGGAAGAATATGGAATTTTTTGAAAAGTGGTCTGCAACTATCCAGATACCGCGCATTACTAATAGCGCGAATGCACTTTTTTGAAGTTTAAAAGCCTTATTGATGTCAACCGAATTTCCCTACAAAAGTAAGCCATAGTTAAGCACTGAAGCGACATACCCATGATACGCTGTTAGTGCCGCTTCAGTTGATATTGTTTGCCTAAGTCTTCTTAGAGCATGAACAAAGCGATTTAGCCTCTTACAAATTATTTCAATGTGCTGTTTCCAATTAAGATGACTGTCAATATTTATGTCTAAAAATGTGATATTGTCAACTTCCTCTACGCGTGTATTATATGGTTAGATTTGTACTGGTAAAGGCTGAGAATTATAGGAATGAACTTGCATTATTTTAGTTTTGCCAATATTAACATTCAAATTATTATTTTGCATCCATCCAAGTACGTTGTTGAGTGCTAAATTTACACTACGTTCACATGTGTCTTTGTTGTCACATTTTACGATGAGTGTGATATCATCAGCAAAGAGTATAATACAATTATAGCTGGTTGTATTTGGTAGGTCGTTGATATACAACAAAAATAGCAATGGGCCGAGAATACTACCTTGCGGAACTCCCGTTTTATTAATCAAAAACCGTGATCGGTGTGTTTCCTTCAACAGCGTATTTTTAGTGTGGGATAGTTTCTTTATTTCGGTACACTGTCGTCTGTTTTTCAAGTAGCTTTCTAGCCAGTCATAGGCTTTGCCTCTAATGCCGTTATAATAAACGAACATTTACTGCATAAAAAGTTGATGAATTCAAAGTATCAAAACATCAAGTCCATCATAGTCTCATTAATAAGCCAATAAATTGACAAATAGCAAAATCCAATTACTCAAAAATATTAGTTAAAAAAAAACATGGAATCTGTGTGTACTGCTGCTTGTGCATGCAGCATGTGTGTAGGAATGTCTATAACTGTGTGCGGGGGTGTGGCGGGAGTGTACGTATGTGTGTGGGGGTATGTAGGGGTGAGTGTGAGTGTGAATGTAGGTACATGAGTACAAGTAGCCAGATGTCACACCGGAATAACAAACAATGACTCGGTCTGCTCGTAATTTAGTTTTTTGCAAGTAATATGAAATAATTATTTTAATTCTATAATTGTTTAACTTTTTAATGCTTTCATCACATTTCCTATTAATAATATTATACAGTCTTGGGGCAAGAAATTAATAATTGCGCTGTGCAAAACTTGTCGTGACAGTGGGTACTGCACGGCTAGCATGCCACCCACGACAAAGCATTTAAACGAGAAAAACGTCATGGGCGCTCTTTCCGGCATACGTAAAATAATAAGGATGGCGGCACATCTCGATTTTTATCGTTTTTCCGGGGGTGGCATGCGAGGCCTACAGGACAAAGATGAAGTCTTTGACTACGCTCGGGTTCCAGACAGGGGATCATCCCACGGTGGTATCTTCGGAAACATTGGGAAATAAATAATTGTCACACACCTTTGCTTTTTTATACACTGAGGTAGTGGGATGCCTATAAGGGAGATACATCAAAACTTTAAGTAGAGCCCTTTGGGCCCTTGCAACTTCTATTAGGTATGATTTAGCTGCTCCTCCCTAAGAGGAAATGCAGTAAGTAAGTATACATACTCCTAATGCCTTGTATGTTTGTATTAGAAGTCTGTGGTAGGCAACACATCGTAATGCCCATACACCCTCCTCGAGGGTAGGCCTGTGCCCTGCAGTGGGACATTTATAGGCTGATGATGATGATAATATTGATGGATCATCATCATCATCATCGTTCTCTTGCCCATTTCCCATTATATTCACCCTCTTCCATTCATCTCTCTTAGCCGTGGTTTCAGCACTCCTCTTCGGCCTTCCTCTCCTACCACCGCCATACTTAACATTCGTCTCGTAACATGGCATTGATATTTCACACAAATAAATAAAAATAAATAAATAAAAATCATTGCTATTTCACACAAATTTATTATTTCGAAAAAACAAGGTTTATTTTATTTCCCATTAATTAGGTAGTGGGTATTAAAATACAAGAATATTAAGCTACAATCATGCTTCCAATCATGTAGAGAAAATTTTGAATTTTTTTTTTCTATTCTACAACACATACAATAGTTTATAAGTTTCAAGCGTTTGGGCCACTATTTCTCGCAAATTATCTTTGCCAGCAGTAGCCAAATATTTCGAATCATTCTCACTCCGAGCTACAGCCAATAGAGTGCTGTCTATGTCCACATAAAGGGCGCCAAGGTTGCCAAGTGCCAAGAGAAGTTTGGCCTCTTCTTGTAACTCCGAGCTCTTTTCCACTAATTTTTGCACTGCTTCGTTGCATTTTGCGGGTTCGGAAGACGAACCTGGTTTTATCGGGCATAATTCTTCTATAATCTTCCTTAGCTGAAATGCGTTAATGACACAGATTACCTACAGAGTTGGGCTGCATAAAATTCAAAGACATGATTTAATACCCCGGCTAAAGCTTTTTAACCTTTTTACGAGGCACAACCTCGATAGCCTCCGAACTAAAACGGAACGTTTACTACGGGACCAACAACTAAATCGCGAAAAAGAAACTATTGTTCCATACATTTGGGTTGAGTAACATTGACATTTTTTATGGAACAAACAGAGTACCCGACATAGCATAAAGAATTACTAAACTAAAGTGGCAGTGGGCGGAGCATGTTGCTCGCAGAACCGATGGCCGATTGGGCTGAGGAGTTTTCGATTGGCGACCGCATACCAGAAAGCGCAGCGTAGGTAGGCCCCCACAAGGTGGGCCGAAGACCAAGTGAAGGCGGTGGGAACACGTTGGATTAGGGCAGCGCAGGACCGGTCGTCCTGGCAATCCTCAGGAAGGCCTATGCCCAGCATTTGACGTCTATAGGCTGAGATGATGATGATGGAACAAACTACCCATTTTTTCCGCCCTTTCAATATTGGTCCCATAGTAACAATAAGTTATTCAGTTTGAGGGTCTGAAACATCCTCTTGGCTCCGTATAATCAGATTATAATGATTGTAGTTAGTGTAAAATTAAATATAATTACCGCTTTCGTCTTCTGCTTTGCCAATACATTTCTTTGCTTGGCTAAGTCTCGAACAAGTGCTGGTGCAGATTTAGCAACAGCTTGAGTCAAGAGCGCCCCCAGCACATAAACGTTTTCATATGGCAAGTCCGTCAGAAGTTCTAGATCAGCTATACCGCTGATCGCATTCTTTAGGACAGCGTAGCTGACTTGCTCGGCACTGGGCGTTACGAAGTCTCTATAAATGGAAAATTTATGAATCAATGTTTTCTTCTTAATATTATTATGCTGGCGGTTTCTTAAGAGGATGATCAGACCATCGAACTGATCAACTTTCTCTATAGGGCTCGTAGGGTAACAGATTTTTATTCGCGATTTCAACTTTACTAGAAAATTGCAAACCTACTAGGTTTTCAATTCGGTATGGGACAGCTGATTTTTTTTTCGCGATTTCGATTTTCCTTTAGAGAAAGTTGTTCAGTTTGATGGTCTGACATTAGGTCTACTGGTGTCATAATCATAATTATATTTATATGCGTTCACTGATGTATATCAAAGTTGCTTGCCATAAGAACTTTATTCATATATTTTTTCAATTGGATATAAAATTTGCCGTAGTTAGTTTTAGATATCGTCTTATGTTTCTTTTATTGTTTCTGTGTTAATAATTCAATTTAAATACCATTTTATTACCTATTTTTCCTGCGACTCCGTCTGCGTCGACTTTAAAAAGTATCCTGTGATTTACAGGGTGTCCGGTAAGTAATGGATAACCCTGTACCTGCTGATAGAACACCTCAAACCCGTTCAGAAAAAGGATTTTCATGTCCAGTAAAAGTGCCACGGTTTTCGAGATACTTGGACTTTTAATTTTTTTTTTGAATTTAGGACCTGTGTCACTCTTTTGACCGTCATTCGTGACGTCAAAGATTTTTGCAGTCTGTTTTTTGAAATACTCTGAGAGTGGTACTATCAGACACGTATGAGAAAGTTAGTGTTGCTTGGGTCGTTCTATTAAAAATTCTATTAAAAAGAGAATCTTAAAGTCAAAATTAAACTTTTCCTGGAATTTTCACCCAAGTTCGAGCATGTGTATTGGATATTTGTTGTCCGTAATAAAAAGTTTTTATTCTTATTTTTTTTTTTTATGTGTGGTCTAAAAAAAATGTTTGGAGACCAGGGTGGCCAACTTTCTCAAAAATTAAGTTATTTAATGCAGATTTCAAAATAGTATAATACATGCTATTTGTTTCTTTAGAACTAGAGATATTTCTATTGAAACTAACGAGCCAAAGCCACACCGTGGGATAAACGAGAAAAAAGTAGCGTGTAGGGAGGTACCCTAAAAATTATTTTTCAAGATTTTGTTTCACCACTTTGTCGGCGTGATTAATACCTATGTATGCCAAATACCTCATGCCAAATTACAGCTTTCTTCAGACAGACGGATGGACATGGCGAAACTATAAGGGTTCCTTTGTTGACTACGGAAACCCTAAAAACTAAAGGGTGCCACAAAACACCCAAGTAATACTTGAGGGCGAGCTTCAGACCATCAAACTGAATAACTTTCACTATGGAGCCAACTTCGAAATCGCGAAAAATAAATCAGCTGTTCCATACAAAACTACAGTGCTAGCTAGACTAAAATGTATATTATATATATACTATTATAAAACTGTAACAGGAAGTTTGTCTGTACATTGAAGATATTAACAAAAAAAAAGTACGATATGGTTTTTAAAAAAAAAAAAAATTCAAAATAATTTTATTTCAGACACAGTCCATAGATTGTTAGTACATATATACTTAAAAACTATGTTAGTACAGTATAATACATAACAGTCATATAATTTAAAATAGCCTATTTTCTGATAGAGGGGGCAGCGGAGAGGTGTAGTTCCGTCCAGTGCCTCCAGAAGGGACAGTGTGGCCGGTTTGAAATGGTGTTCAGGAGACTGTTGGTGCTACTTTGGACGCGACGCATCAGGGAGGCGACTCTACTGCGTATTATAGCGTGAAAGGAAGTCACACTTGCCATTGCGAACATCCCTGACGCGCTACAAAACCTCGGGAGCCCCATAAGCATCCTGAACCCATTATTGTACTGGATACGCAGAGCATTGTAGGCTCTCTGCGTATAGCTGACCCACAGGCTGCACGTGTACATCGACTGGCAAAAAGCTCTGAAAAGTGTACGCTTTACCGCTTCAGTGCATCGTGCAAACCTGCGCGCCAACATATTACAGCGCACCGTCAACGCCCTGCGTTCCCGCTCAATATCAGAATTGTCCTTAAGGTCATCGGGTTTTAGGTGTCCCTCATTCAATTTCACCAAATTTTGGATTTTTTGTCTGTCTGTTTGTTTGTGTTTTTGTTTGGGTGTTTGTTTGTGTGTTTGTTTGTTTGTTTGAACGAGTATCACGCAAAAACTACTGAACCGATTTTGATGAAACTTTTTTTGTTTGATAGCTTATGATCTGACTTAAAATCTGGTATATAATTTGTGCGGACGAAGTCGCGGGTTAACGCTCGTATGATTATAAAACTGTAACAGGTAGTTTGTCTGTACATTGAAGATATTAACAAAAAAAAAGTTACGATATGGTTTTTAGGTGTCCCTGATTCCATTTCACTAATTTTTGGATTTTTTGTCTGTCTGTTTGTTTGTGTGTTTGTTTGTTTGAACGAGTATCACGCAAAACTACTGAACCGATTTTGATGAAACTTTTTTTGTTTGATAGCTTATGATCTGACTTAAAATCTGGTATATAATTTGTGCGGACGAAGTCGCGGGTTAACGCTCGTATTATATGAAACTACTCCATGGTGAAAGTTGTTCAGTTTGATGGGCTGAAGCACCCTCTTAAGTATTACTAGGGTGTTTTGTTATACCCGGTATATCACTTACAAACGTTTCAGCAACAACACGGAGGCAGAACGAGCGTCGAGGTATGCGTCCAAGTAGTCGGGGACCTCGGCGCATGCGCCGACCGCCAAAGATAGCATCAACACGTAGTAGTACATAATGCCTGTCGACAATAAAGAGATGCTATACGCTACGCATGCCACCCCGAAAAAATGATATAAATCGAGATGTGCCTCCATCTTTATTATTTTACGTATGCAGAAAGTGCGCTCATGAGTCAAGACGTTTTACTCATTTAAACGCTTTGTCGTGGCTGGCATGCTATACCTGTGACGCACCGAAAATGCCTGGAAGAGCTTTTGGTACATGAAAGAACACATGAAAGGAGATCTCCCATTGCCATTCAAACGCAAGCTCATGAACACGTGCATTCTTCACATTCTCGCCTATGGTGCTCAAACGTGGTCTTTGACAAAGGATCAGAATTCAAGCCTCAAGGTTTGTCAAAGGGCTATGGAGCACTGGCTTAAAACTGATCGACCGGGTCAGAAATGAGGTCAATCGCGCCAGAACCAAAGTGACAGACGCCGCCACCATCTAAAGTGGGATTGGGCTGGACATGTCTACCGCATGCCAGATGGCATATGGGCCAAAATAACTACTAACTGGTCCCCAGTAAAAATCGGCGTCGAGCCGTTGAGGTAGACCTAGATAAATGTGGTGCGACGAAATCGATGGCTTCTTGAAGAACTGGCCTAACGAAGCGCAAAACCGGGATGCAAGGAGAGAACGGAGGGCGGCCTTTGCCCAACAATGGGACAGCGACGGCTGATATAATAATAATATAATTAAGAGTATAAGTAATTGCCACTTCCGAGAAAACGATATAAATTGAGATGTGACATAAAATTCCTAAATAAAAGAATGTTCTGTAATATTTTGTATCACAATAATTTAATTTGAAGTGTCATTTGTCAATAGGAAAAACATGATAACTTATGTTGTTCCTATTGATACGTAGCTCAAATTAAATTTTTTTCTGAAAATATACAAAGGAAGAAGAAGACAGTGAACAATTAGTAGTTTTTCTTACCGAATAAAGACAACTCAAACCACGAAGTGTATTTCCAATAAGAAATATCCGTATTTATACCCAAATTTACTTAAAATTACTACGTAAACAATGAAACAGTGGTTCTGCACTAAATTGTTTCGAGTTAAAAAATATAGTGACTGGAAACTCCACGTCTTGTATGATGTCTCTACATGCGCACGAATCGTCATTCTTCCACACTACATGTCGCGGCAAGTTCGGTTTTCGCTCTCCAAAAAGCGCGGGAACACTCGCGTGGTGATAAATCATACTAGACGTGCTGCAATACGCTTACAGGGTGAAATTGATATCATTAGCATCATTTTATACCAGAGGTCTACCCATCAAACTGTAGTAGGCATTCGTAGGCAACAGCTGATATTTTTATTGCTCCAATCGGTTTGCTTCCATAGTAAAAGTTGTTCAATTTGATGGGTAGCCTCTTAGCTTAAAAGTATGCTAATGATATCAATTTCAGCCTGTAGTTAGGTACTACTGTTTACTCACCTTTGTAGCTATTTGTAATAATATCATCATCATTCATCAGCATATACATGGTGTAAGGAAAGTTTCATTATCCTTTAAACCACATACTCTGTTCACCGCCAAAACGAGTCCGTTTAATCTGACTCCCACTTTCCGGAGTACACTGTTTCCGACAGTCTTGAGCTTCTGGGCATGACGTTGACCACGAAACTCAACTTCGGCGCTGACATCGAGTCTAAGGTACAAACTGCGGCCAAAAAGCTGGGCATCGTAAACAAGGTGAAGCGGTACTTCACTCCTGGACAGCTCTTAATGTTGTATAAAGCTCAGGTCCGGTCCTGTATGGAATACTGCTGCCACCTGTGGCATGGCTCAGCCAAGTATCAACTTGCCGCACTCGACTCGGTTGAACGCAGAGCCAGGAGGCTCATTGGCGACAGTAAGCTGGTGGAGACCAAGCTTCATAGCCTAGCCCACCGCCGCAGAATAGCCTGCTTGTCGGTCTTCTACAGATTGTACTTCGGTGAGTGTCCCAAGAGCTACATGAGCTCATCCCGCCTTCCCCTTTCTACAATCGGACTTCCAGACGCACCGCGGGATATCACCCCTTTTTGGTTGACATCCCACATATCCGCACCAAGCGCCTTTCTGAATCTTTTATAATGCGCACAGCCAAGGAGTGGAACGCCCTGCCTGCGTCAGTATTTCCGAGCGCTTACTACCCGAATTCCTTTAAAGTACGAGTGAATAGGCTTCTTCTGGGTGAGCTCGCTACATTCCAACAAACCAACGCAAACCCATACGTAATAAAAAAAATACTCTATCCATCAAACTGAACAACTTTTTACACAGAGGTCCCGTTCTTTGGTTCTTTGCTTACAAGTCGTAATCTACAGGGTGAAATTGATATCATTAGCATCCTTTTAAACTAAGAGTCTACCCATCAAACTGAACAACTTTTACTATCGGAGCAAACCAATCGGAGCAAAAAAAAATCCGCTGTTGCATACATTTGAGTCGAGTAGGCAGCGGCGGCGGGTGCGGGGTTTTTTTTTTTGCTCCGATCGGTTTGCTTCAGTTTGATGGGCAGACTCTTAGTTTAAAAGGGATGCCAATGATATCAATTTCACCCTGTAGAAGGCGTAATTCGTTATTTTGATTTTTTTTTTACCGCCATCCAACCAAATCTGACCAGGGTCCTCTATGACATTTGTTCGAGGTCAATAATCCTATCTGTCATAGTTTCCGCGGGCCATTGACCTCATCCGTCAGGAGTCGACTTTCTAAGGAAGTCAAAATATTCCTTTTATCAGCAGGACATCCTTATCATGATCCTGGAAATCATTTTACTATACGTTGGTTGGGGGAACCCGGCGAACATATCTATTTAGACTATTTACTTTACTTCTCTATGGAAAGTGGGGATCGACCAGATACCTCCAATTGATCTGCAGGTTCCCCCTACGGTACAAGGATGACATTTAGGAATCGTCATATGGATGCTCTGGTTATACAGGGAAAACGTTGACTTCCTCTGAAGATCGACTCCTGACGGATGATGTCAACGGCCCGTGGAAACTACGACAGATAGGGTTATAAACTTCGAACAAATGTCATAGAGGACCCTAGTCAGATTTCTTGAAAATCCAAGATGGCTACCATGGAAATTTCAAACGCCAAAGCAGCTTTTAAAGGTTCACCGAATCGACTGAAAATTTGTGTTCGGGGGTATTCGGGGTCGCTGATTAAGACTATAAAATCATTTTCTTATTATCTACACTACAACTTTCATGAGGGCCACCATACACAATACATAATTTTAAAAAATGCTGTTTGGTACTTTCTCGGCCCTGTAGCTCTCAAAGGTTAAGTCCTATGACAAAAGTACATACCTACCTATTACTTACCTACCTACACCTTGTTTTGTAGGACATTTTATCAGGTTTAATTTGTACCTACAAAACTTTTCGATACGACTCATAGGTTTCGAGATGTCAGCAAAAAACCAAAAAACTTGGTGCCCCGACCCCCTCGGTCTTACCTCAGACCTTTAGTATATATTTGGCTCCTAACTATTCCAAACAAATTTCAGTAATCAAACATCCTGCTTTCGACATTTCCATCCACATTGATTCGTTGTCCGAACTATAAGCATAATATTGTAGGTGTTCTGTTCTGGGTTTATAAAATGTTGTCGGCATCTGAATATTAAACCTAATTTCTTATCAGTTAATTGGTATTAATGAACCCCTAGGCTATCAAAATAAATATGCATACCAAATTATAATTATTGAAACTTTAAATATTCATACAATGAGACTCAGATGACTAATTAGTAATCAGTAGGTACTTATATAATCTGTTTTTATTAGAAAAAATATATTTTGTACTTTGTCTTATACGTACCTACAGATAATTAATTTGCTCAAACAAAATTCTGTAAGTAGATTACAGAACTTGTTTCTCTCTTTTCAGTTAATTACTTATATTTTTACACAGTCGTGTTTTTGTTTTACTTAATAATTTGGTTAAATTAATTCATACTTTTAAGTTTGTGTAAAAATTTAAAAATATATAAATACCTACTATAATATTGGAATCGGCTATTCATTAGCTTTCATTTGATACCCATATTGTTAAAGTAAAATAAAATAATATAATAACGATATCCTAACTTACGGTGCTCAAACTTTGTCATTAACAAAGGTTCAAAAGTCCAAACTGCAGGTTTGTCAAAGAGCTATGGTGCGCAGTATACTAGGTGTATAACGGGCAGACCGTATCCGGAATACAACACTGCGCTTTAAGACTCAAATAGCTGACGTAGGGGAAAAATCTGCAAAACTAAAGTGGAACTGGGCTGGGCATGTTTGCAGAATGCACACTCAGCGGTGGGCATCAATCGTGACACAATGGGTGCCTCACGACGGGTACCGTGAGCCGAGGTCGAGGCAGACCCCGGAAAAGGTGGCGAGACGAGCTAGATGCCTACTGCAATGAGTTGCGGGATGCAGCACCGAACAGAGAGACGTGGAAGGGTTTAGGGAGACCTTTGCCCAGCAGTGGGACAAAACAGGTAAATAAAAAAAAAATTACTATATAATTGATTTGTCATAAAAGCTTTAAGATTAATAATCACAAAAATATAGCACAATCATCGTCAAACAAGAATACACAAACAGACATAAATCAGCAACATGCTTCGTCAAAACAATGAAATACAGGCAGAGATCTGCAACACGCATCGTTAACTTGCTCACTCAAATACATCAGAATTGATTATTATGGTTGATTATGATTCTCTTTTTTAATCACAGATGCCATATTGAATGTTATAGTAAACGTGACTCCAACAATTAACATAAATCTAACGCCACCTCATACGTTAAAATGTTAAAATCCATCAAGCGGCTGCAGGAAGTGCCAAAAAATTAGACATGCAAACATACGTACATTCGCAAAACATTACTCTCCTTCTGGCGCAGTCGGATAAAAATTTCTTTTAGGCCCGTTGATAAAATGGGACATTTGTCCGAGTTGACCAAGTTGTTCATGTCGTCCGAGCTGTTTTGCTGTCGAAAGTACTTAATTAGACAACATGGAGAACTTGACCAAGTCATATCAGTTGGCCAAGATGACCAACTTGTCGGAGTTGTTCTTGTTGTCAGAGTTGTTGATGTTGTTCTTAATTGTTGACCCAGTTGTTTATGTTATCCGAGTTGTCCAAGTCAACCGAGTTGTTCATGTTGTCGGAAGTAATATCATAGTCGTATGAAAAAACGGTGTGTGTGGCCAGATTTTTAAATTACCTTTAATCAGAAATATTATGTTTTCGTCGCGAAAAAAGTTAAGTTAAGTAAACATGCATCCAATTAAAACTAATTATAGGTATGCGGATGAAGCCCTGGGCGAAGGCTAGTTCTTCAATACCTATTAAAAAAATTTATGGTGAAATAATTTAATTTAGATAAACGCTTTAATAACTGTGGCTAAATATAAATCGGTTAATTAGGTTAGTTAGATAACTTCTTTATTTTTGTTCTGTACCAACGTTTGGGAAAATCAAACACTTGAAATCATGAGTGGTGCATGGTGGTTGGTTTCCACCTGATTGTAGATAATCACCTATAAAATAAAGTAGAAGTTGGTGTTCAATGTAGTTGTAGATTAAAATGGTGACTCTTTTTTTCTTAATTTTTCTTTTTCACAATTTTAGTAAGGCTAGTTTTAGTTTTTACTGTATTTTAATGTTTTTTGGTGTTAACAGTGTAAATAAAAGTATATTACATTCATTTATTTTAGGTTAAGAATCTAAAGAATAACAACAACGAGTTAGAATAACGATTTTGATTCGTTGTTCAATAATAAAATAAATTTTAAACAACAGTTGGTCTGGCTTAGGACTAAAAAAATGTATGAGTATAATACTCCATTTCAAATAGCAACGAAAATTTAAGGCTATTTTTTTTTTAATTACAGAAACAGAGATTTGAAACACTTACTCTCACTTATTCTTAGAACAGCTTTATTAACGTCCAAGATATGTCGGATAGTATATCTTTCTCATAAATCTATCTATACTATTATAGAACTGTAACAGGAAGTTTGTCTGTACATTGAAGATATTAACAAAAAAAAAGTTACGATATGGTTTTTAGGTGTCCCTGATTCCATTTCACCAATTTTTGGATTTTTTGTCTGTCTGTTTGTTTGTGTGTTTGTTTGTTTGTTTGTTTGAACGAGTATCACGCAAAAACTACTGAACCGATTTTGATGAAACTTTTTTTGTTTGATAGCTTATGATCTGAATTAAAATCTGGTATATAATTTGTGCGGACGAAGTCGCGGGTTAACGCTCGTAAATTATATTAGCAAATCGGTAGTGGCCCGAAAGCTATATAGGAATCAGGAAATCTTGTCGTATTTATTTGAAATGAAGTATAGCTGAAGAAGATTTCGTTGATATATTTAAAGGGGTGTTTAAGACCAACTGCACAGCTTATAATTTCCCTATCGATTCCACCAACTTCTGCAATTACAGAGTCCGTATTTTCTTCGACAAACATCTCCGAAATAGAGCGGATTTTTGTAATGTTGTAACAGCAGAATTTTCTAAATGTTTTGAGTGCAATAAATTCCTACGAACTTAAATACCTCTATAATTATGAAGCTTATAAGGGTATTAAAACTTAAAGAAGCCAAAAATAGACTAAGAGATAAGTGTACTTTTTGCAACCATCAGCTGCAAAGCAGATTATATAATTTATGTAATAGAATTTTAAGTATATACCCTCTTTGCAAATTGGAATGTAAGCGTAGAGTAACGAATTGGCTTCTTGCACAAGATTACGCAGAGAGTGAAACACTATTGAAATAGTTTTGGCATCCTTTTCAAGGCTAAATTCCAGTATGTTTCGGTTTTCACACACACACACACACGCACACATACATACACACACACACACACACACACACACACACACACACACAGACACACACACACACACACACACACACAGACACACACACACACACACATTTATACATAATTTCATTTTTAAGTACCCTGTTGCTCTTTTCTTTTGTTTCTCTATTGTTTTAAATCTCCTTCTGAGTTTCAATTACGTCCGGATGGAGGCCTGGTGGCTGTAGCACAATTCCTAGTAGAAACTAGGAATTGTGCTACAGCCACCAGCACTAACACCAGTCTCCACATAAATGACTGTACCTATAATTTTAAGACCATTTTGTATATTGAAAACTGTGTGGAGAAGAATAAACGTTTATATTATATTAAAAAAAAAAATAATAATATATATATATTCAGTGTTTATAAGGTGTAGAGCATCTCTGTGATGGGGATGGACCAGGTCTGCTTGCATAACTCTATTCGGTTTAGAAGTTACTGATGTTTAAAGGTCAGTAAAAAATAAACGATCAGCTGCAAGGCTGATCGTATGCAATTATTGTAGTGTGCACTGTAGCTATGTGAACAGTACAAAAACTGTCAGTCGGTTTAGGAGATACAGGCGTTCAAAGGTCCGACCTTTGCAGGCAGACCCAGTTTATCCCCATCAAAGAGATGCTCTACACCCCATAAACACTGAATCAGCCTTACTGCTGACGGTTGCTAAAAGTACACCTATCTCTTAGTCTAAAAGGTAGTTTTAAGGAAAAAAAAAAACAATTCGAAAAATACTTTATATTTTTAAGTTTTTCCCCGATCTACCAAAAATTCAATCAATCAATTATACTTTATTTGACACCAAAGAAAACATAGTATACAGAGAGACAAATTCACCTTTATTATTGTCTAATAGTAATTACTTTATTATTGTACGAGCGTTAAACCCGCGACTTTGTCCGCACAAATTATATTAATAATAGCGTGGGGCGCTTTATCCATTTAAATTTCTCTAAGAAACGTTACCTACCGAGCGACGCTCCCCCAATGCGCCCCACCCTTTTTACTTGGTCATTGAACATTAAAAAGTGAGAAGTTTGCGTTTATAAGCGTACAATGGTAGGTTGCATAATTATCGTAACTTATTATATTTTGAGTAAATCCGATTATTTTGTACTTTTTAGTACATTAATAAGCGTGTTTTTTAGTTTTTTAAACTATAATATTTTATTACACATATTTCAAGATCATCCCCGTAACCCAATTCCAGAGTTCAGACTAGAGACAGAATGAAAACAGCGCTGCAGAATCAGATCTTGTGTCAATAGACACGAGATTAAGTTTGAAAATAGCATTGAAAATATTCAATGCTATTTTCAAACTTAATATGCTGACGGATTTAAAGAGGATGATCATGGGATGATCAGTCCATCGTAGTGGACAGCTTTCTCTTTATGGGACCAACATCATGATCGGGAAACAACAGTTTGGGTCAAGCATACATTTGGGTCAAGTATGTTAGCATATAGTTTTGTATGAAAGAGCTGATTATTTTTTTGCTATTTCGATGTTGGTCACATAGAGAAATTTGATTAATTAACGGATTGATCCTTCCCTTATAAAACCGTCCGTCCGACATATACCTAATTATACAGGGTGGTAAGTGAGTTGTTAGTACCTAATTTAAAACTAGGGGTGTCTATACAGGGTGTAAGCACAGGTGTAAGTGACAGCAAAGACTGAAACGGTGAACTCAGACCATCAAACTGAACAACTTTCACTATGGAGCCTACCTCAGGAAACGAAAAAAAAAATCAGCTGTCCCATACATTTTAGTCGGGTAGTTACAGCAGTTCTGTATGGGAATGCTGATCTTTTTTCGCTTTCCCTGAGATAGGCTCCATTATTGAAAGTTGTTCAGTTTGATGGTCTAAGTTCACCGTTTCAGTATTTGCTAGGCTGTCACTTACACCTGTATATAATGTCTAACAGAATTAGGTGAAACTATTTTAAGGGGATGATCGGACCATAAAACTACTTTCTCTATAGGACCAATATTGAAATCGCGAAAAAAAAATCTGCTGTCCCAAACATTTAGGTCGAGTATGTTTTTCGCGATTTCGATATTGGTCCCATAGAGATAGTTGTTAAGTTTGATGGTCTGATCATCCCCATAAAATAGTTTCACCTAATTTTATTAGACCTTTTATAAATAAATCCCTATTACCTAATTTACATTGTCTGGTTTATTTTATGTTTTAAGAAATTTCGAGCTTGCTTCGCAATTTTTCCATCTGTAGATATTCTCTGTAAAGGAGAAAGAGGCGGCAAATTCAGTGTCTGCCCCGAGCGGCAGAAACGAACCAACCAACCACTGAGGGCAAGGACCCCCATGGAAAACAGCCCTAGATATGCCAATGGTTAGTCCTAGTTTTTTCAGAGAACTATACGCGGTCGATAAAATTTTTTTATTTTGACACCAAAAAAAACAGACAATAGCAATTTACAAACAAGTATGAGAAGGGTACAAAAGGCGGCCTTATGATTTAAAAGCTATTTCTATTCAAATCTTTGACTATTTATTATAAGGACTAGCCTTGCGGTAGGTTTTCCCCTCTGCCACGGTATAAGATTAATTGATCATGTGCATTTACATTTAATTTTATACCTTATCACTAATCGAGACAGCCTATAATTGCGAAACCATAATTTCGAACTTAGCACGTTTGGGGTTCACACGAGACTTCTTTTCATGATTTTTAGCGTTCAAAATTAGAATCTAAAATTATGGGGAATAAAATCCAAAGTCGCGGATTTCGTGTTACCTCGCCCCCCGCAAAAAGTGGCAGAAATGTGTGTTAGTAGAATTACACGCGTAACTAGTCCCTATATAAGTAGTCAAAGATTCAAATAGAGAATCTAAACTATTATAAAACTGTAGCAGAAAGTTTGTCTGTACATTGAAGATATTAACAAAGTTACGATATGGTTTTTAGGTGTCCCTGATTCCATATCACAAATTTTTTGATTTTTTGTCTGTCTGTGTGTTTGTTGGTTTGAACGACTATCACGCTTAATCTACTGAACCGATTTTGATGAAACTTTTTTTGTTTGATAGCTAATGATCTGACTTAAAATCTGTTGTATAATTTGTGCGGACAAAGTAGCTTATCTAATATAAGTAGGTAGAATAAAAAGTTTCACTTACCGGTTGAAAGGTCCGTCGAGTCAATGGTAACCCATCACGTAATCTTCTATATTTATATCTTTTACTATAAGTATATTTACTATTGTATTATAAGGAATTATTTATGTACTAACATTATTTTATTATTTTACATTTTGCACGCACTAAGTATAACTTGTCACCTGTAATCGAATTATTGCTCGTTTAAATTATTTTTTATCAACGGACCTTGGTATTTTACCTTGGCAATGTATAAGAATCTTTGTATATTTATAGAGGGTGAAATTGATATCATTAGCATCCTTTTAAACTAAGAGTCTACCCACTGGACTGAACAACTTTTACTATGGGAGCAAACCGATCGGAGCAAATAAAAAATCAGCTGTTGCATACATTTGAGTCGCAAACTCGCGCGTCGAGATTGCAATTTAGTATAAATGTATGCAACAGCAGATTTTTTTTGGTCCGATCGGTTTGCTCCCATAGTAAAAGTTGTTCAATCCAGTGGGTAGACTCTCAGTTTAAAAGGATGCTAATGATATCAATTTCACCCAGAATACATATAAAAAATTTTTAAACTTAGCGTGTGGATGTTCATTGAAAATAATTGAAAAAAATATATATTTGGGTCTTTATTGGATTTACGTTATGGAATGCATTGATACCATTTTAAGAATTTCTGTCTCTTTAGTGCATGCATCACTTAAAAATTTCTGAACCGCTTTGAATTTGGTTTTCACAAAAGTTAGATTATCGTTTTGACTTTATTTCATCGGAATCGGTTCATTTATTCAAAAGTTGTGAGTATTTTAAGTCAACGGCCTGCGCGACCGAAGCAATATTTAAAGGAACCGGAAATAATTTTTGAAATAAACGAAAATATATTTTACAAGGTTTCGCTAAAATATGCCATGTTTTCCATATTGTTACTCTACAGGGTGAAATTGATATCAGTAGTATTCTTTTAAACTAAGAGTCTATTAAACTGAACAAGTTTTACTATGGGAGTAAACCGATCGGAGCAAAAAAAAAATCTACTTTTCCATACTAAACTGCAATGTGAACAACGAAAACTCGACTCAAATGTATGCAACAGCAGATTTTTTTTTTGCTCATTGGAGCAACAACAACGACAACTGAACAACTTTTACTATCTATGGGAGCAAACAGATTGCTGTTTGCTCCCATAGATAGAAAAAGTTTTTCAGTTTGATGGGTAGACTCTGTTTAAATGGATGCTAATGATATTAATTTCACCCAGTATAAATTCATCGTCCACTGCTGAACATAGGCCTCTCCCAAGGCGCGTCACAAAACTCTGTCCTCGGCCTTCCTCATCCAGTCGCTCCCCGCTACCTTTTTTTAAGAGGATATGTGAAAAAAAAATAGATTCTTCAAAGCGTCATATATCATGAAGTACTAACAGTAGAAGTATGAATTGCGGATATGTGTAAATGGAACATATAATTGAAGTTTTGATTAGAGCCAAAACACGATCAAGACACATTTTCTCGATAGAAAAACAAGCCAACGTAGCCTCCGTTTTTATTTATAAACGCTTGGAACTGCTAAACGGTGAATAATAGAAACACGAGACTTGATTTAAAAAAAAGAGATTGATATTTTACAAATTTTGATTAGAGCAGAATTGAACTTACATAAATAGTACAATCACAATTAAATAAAGTGTGTTTTACACTTGCGTCGTTTCAGTTGCGCGCGCCGCCCCATCTCTTTCTCTCGCATCAGGCAGTAATATAAGCTATCACACGCCCATTTCGCTTCAATTATTTTTCGACATAGGCCCTTAAGTCGTCTGCCCAGCGGGCAGCAGGGCGTCCCATACTACGCCTACCAGTTCCCGGTTCCCGATCGATGGGGTGTCAGAGTTCTTGAGTGGAAATTATTATTATTATAGCCTTTTATTTCCTTTTTTTATCAAATTACAATACTATAAATAAATTAATAACAATTACATTTCATTTCAGGCATGCAAAAAAATTGAATTTAGATAAATTATTATTAAGTTACATTACATATTTTAGTTATTAAAGGACCTCTCATCGAGTAAAGGCCTCCTCCATATTTCTCCAAATGTTTCTATCTTTTGCTTTTAAAATCCAGTTCTTCCCAGCTTTTTTCTTTACTTCGTCTGCCCATCTCTCTTTCGGTCTTCCCCTTTTTCTTTTATTAGATAGTCCTGCCCATACAGTCACTTTTCTTGTCCATTTGTCTTCGCTCATGCGTGCTATATGACCAGCCCACTTCCACTTAAGTCTCTTACAGTGTTCTAAGGCGTCTATGACATTTGTTGTTTTTCTTATATCTGTACTTCTTACTCTATCTATTCTTCTCAAGTTCAAAATACTTCTTTCCATTGATCTTTGGCATGTTTTAATTTTATTTTTTGTGTGGCTATTAAATATCCAGGTTTGACAGGCATAGGAGAGACACGGTAGTATGCAGGAATCCAGAACTTTTTTCTTTAGCTTTACAGGTAGGTTTGATTTCAGTACTTCTTTATTGCTCCAGAATTTGTTCCATGTAAGGTTTATGCGTCTGTTTAATTCGTCTTGGTGCCTAGACTTTGCGAAGGATATCTGTTGGCCTAGATATATGTACTCTTGCACGTAATCCAGTACTATATTAGGGATAGATGTTTTCACGCTATTAGTCATAATTTTAGTTTTAGTGGTGTTCAGTTCTAAACCGATGTCACTACTCACACGGTGTAAATCGATGATCATTGATTCAAGTTGCGAAGATGATTCAGAGAAAAGTATAATATCGTCAGCAAACCTTAGGTTGTTCAAGAATTGTCCATTTATATTAATTCCTTTTTTTTTTCAGTTTAGGTTCTTCATAATACTGTGAAGGACGGTTATGAAAATTCTGGGCGACAGAGGGTCTCCTTGTCTAACACCTCTACTTATGTTTATATCTGTGCCTTTTTTCTCCATTTTACCTCGACTCACGCTTATAATATATATATATATATATATATATATATATATATATATATATATATATATATATATATATATATATATATGTTTTATAAGTTCAATAGTTTCAGAAGGTACGGCGCGCAGAGTAGAAATTATAGGTATATAAATAAGAGTCACGTGGTAATTGCAGTACCTATAGCAAAAGAAAGAATACCATTACTTTAAATGCTTTAGTTATTTACTTCAATCATAGTTTAAATGAGCTATTCTTGCTTCTTGCGTCGAAATCAGGGGTGTTTCAGACAATCAAGTTGAACAAATTTTAAGATAGGAGCAACCCATATTAAAAGTTGTTCAGTTTGATGGTCTGAAACACCCCTGAAAATTTCGACGTGGTCAAAAAAATCATCCGGTATTCAGGGTGAAATTGATATCATTAGCAACCTTTTAAACTAAGAGTCTACCCATCAAACTGAACAACTTTTACTATGGGAGCAAACCGATCGGAGCGAAAAAAATCTGCTGTTCCATATTAAACTGCAACGCCTACTCGACTCACATGTATGCAAAAGCAGATTTTTTTTTTGCTCCTGTCGGTGTGCTCCATCTTGTGTCAAACTCATATACAGGGTGTCCCGTAAACCGAGGTCAACCAGGCGGATGCTAATAGGTATAATGACTAAGCAGAATATCAAACTTTGTCTTTAGAAAAAGTGTCTCAGTTTTCGAGATATTGACAGTTTTAACCTCGTTTTAACACACTGCGTAGAACATTGGTAGCCGTGGCTCTCAAAATAGTGACTAAGGTAAAGAGTTTCACGAATTTCATAATACTGTCCTTATCTCGAAAATTAAGAACCTTTTCTTAAATTTGGAATGCAAAGACTAGATAGTTGCACCAGGCTGCAGAAAAATGTTATAATTTTTATATGATTTTTAAAATTACTTGTTTTTTTATTTTATGTGCTGTTTTTTATTAGTTTTAAGATATTGCCGTGCCCTTTCAGGGTTTATGTGTGTGCTGCCATATTTATAACATCTTTTGTAACCACATAACGCAATAAATGATATGATATGAAAATTTTAACAGATTGATTGATTGATTGACAGACTTTTTTATTATTTTTTTTTTATATTCTGGTTAGGCATGAACTAACCTATCAGCATCCACCGGTTTGACGTCGGTTTACGAGGGACACCCTGTAGAATAAAAACTTTGACTTAGCGCAAACGTCCTCACAACCTTAAATTCGTCGTTGAAACATCGGCGAGCTGACAATTCAGTGTTCTCTTACGTTATGTCACGTGTCAAACTCATATAAAAACTTCGACGATCTGAAGGATGCAAGAAGGATGTTACATTTGTGAGCTCGTCGATGTTTTTGACAGCGATGTGACGTTTAGAGAATTGTACTCCAGAATTGAAGAGATTCGTAGAAGAACCAGACTAGACGACATAGCTCAAAAATAATTACTAAGCTAAAGTGCCAATGGGCATGCTATGTTATCTTAGTACAAACAAAATGGAACGCTGATTTTCCATAGACAGCTTCCGCCATCTATCGGTTATGTTTCGAAGCACTATGTGTTGAACTAGGGTTCATATCGGAGTAACAGCGCACTACACCTCACGCGCTGCGCTGTAGTAGTGTATCAATCACTGTCTTGTTGGTCTAGCGGTCGGGACAACCGGCTTACGATCCGGGTAGCTAAGGTTCGATCCTCATGTCGGCCGATCGTCTTTTTCAATTTATTTCATAATGTGGCGCCCCCTAGTGCTAATAAGCGGCAACGCAATTAGGACGTCCCAAAATTCAAGGCGAGTTACCTATTTATATCCAATATACATATTAATCTATGGCAATGGGAAGGAAACGCATTTAGGCCCCAGACAAGGTGTACCGACGACTTAATGAAGGCGGCAGGAACCCGTTGGATGAGGGCAGTGAAGAACCTGTCATTAGGTCGATCGGTCATCTTCTAAGCCTATGTCCAGCAGACTTCTATCGGTCGAGATGAATACGCAACTCCACGAATGGTCCTTTGACTATTTATTATAAGGACTAGCCTTGCGGTAGAATTTCCCCTCTGCCACGGTATAAAATCAATTGATTATGTGCATTTAAATTCAATTTTATACCTTATCACTAAACGAGACAGCCTTTAATTGCGAAACAATAATTTCGAACTTAAGGGCGATTTACACATCCATAAGTAAGTAAGTAAGTCCAAAATACCATTTATTTGCTTACTTAATGTGAATTAGGCTTATCGGTAAGAGACTACTTTCATGATTTTTAACGTTCAAAATTAGAATCTAAAGTTATGGTAATAAAATCCAAAGTTGCAGATTTCATGTTACCTCGCCCCCTGCAAAAATTGGCAGAAATGTTTGTTTGCAGTTCCTATATAAAAAAAATAAAAATAAAATTTTATTTATTCGAATAACCATGATTCATTTTGTTAGTAACACACTTATGTAAACTATGTTAGTAGGTACTTAAAATTCAAATTACAATGGTTCAATGTCACATTTACACAATAAAATACAATTAAATTCTATTCATTTCAATTACATTCAATTCAATTAGGTACATCAATTCAATATGTCAAACGATCATTAGTTGCGAGACAGGTGCATCCTACAACAATGACCCAAGTACGGCCCGTCCAGTCTGTCGGCAATCATCGCCAGGATGCTTTTGGTGCTGTCCCGTACCCTGCAAATTAAGGAGCCACATCTCTTGCGAATGGTGGCATAAAAACAATCCGTGCGCGCCTCCGCGAACATAGTGAATGCGCTACAAAAGCTGGGCAGCCTCATCAGCACCCTGAATGCGTTGTTATATTGAACGCGAAGAGCGCTGTACTGATTTTGAGTATAATTTACCCACAAGCTGCACGTATAGAAGGATGTGCAGTATAGTAGGCTCTGAATAAAGTGAGTTCGAACTCTTTTGAGCTACGTGAGAACCTGCGGGCAATCATAATTAGCTCTGACAGATAACGCTCTTCGCTCTCTTTCAATGTCTGCATTGTCCTCGAGGTTATAAGATGTCCGAGATATTTAAATTGTTCAACTCTTTTAAGAGGAACACCATTTAATTTAATAGGAGGAACAGTTTCTGGACATCTATTTTTAGCCCCAAAGACCATGCATTCATTCTTGACAGCGTTGTAGGGAGCAAGGGGGAATTGGAGCCTACTAAGGAAGAAGTTCAATAAAAGGCAAATTTATGGATACTTTAGGAACTTTTTATTAGAAACTAAATCCTTACTTATTTGACTATCATTTAATCACAGCGTCAACGTTACATTATAAGGCATTTAGCAACAAATAAACTTTTTTCAAAAAAACAGAATCGCTCCCATTACCCGACTCTGCGGGAAATGAGAGCCTATAAATTCCCATAATGTGTAATGGGAACTACTTAATTATTAAGTCAGCCTCAAAAATTTCTACAAGTCAGTCTGAAATCTCACTTATTCATATAAATATTAATATAAACGTAACCGAATAATAATTAACTTTACGGTAATTGGAGCTACAAGGAGTAATCAGAGCCTAATAAGCTCAAATTACCCGAATACCACCATCTTGAAATTGAATAAAATTATATCCTGAATCTAACTTGTAATGAAATTTTACGCACAGTTACTCAAAATTGATAACATTAGCTATAAAATAAAACAGGTTTGATTGTAACAAACATGTAACTTCAGACTTACCTGGCCGTTGAAATTTCGTATTTTTTATAAGCGAGGAGCAAAAAATTGACAAGCATCCGTGGTCACATAATGCACTGGCACTGGCGCGCCGAGCGCGGCAGGGGAACACGGCCGCAATGTGACGAAGGCGCCCGTCTGGCAACCGAGTGAATACGAGGTATAGTTTTGTCTCTAGTCGCACCGCTCCCATTACCCGCTGGCTCCCATTACCCTCTGTTCCCTACCTTAGGCCATGTACCACAGCATTATTATAAAAATATAAGTACCTAGTCAAAGCATCACTCTGATGATTCGCAAGGACGTCGGTAGGTAGGCTCGTTGAATTTGTTCCATATTATAAAGCATAATTTCTAAACAATTTCTATTATTGATAAACTAATCAAATCGAAGCTGTTGCTAGTCGATAAAATTGTTATGCTCAATCTTCATGAATTTTTCAGGCTCATTCAAAGGTTTTCATTATGTACTTTTACGATGAATATTTTTAACGGAAAATTTTGGAAATTTTTATTTTATTATACAAGGAAACACTTACTTACCTACGAGTAGTATAGGTATAAATAATGAGCTGGCAGCGCGTCGTAGGTAGAGTACTTACCTAATGTACCTATAACGTTTCGCGGCCAGCTTTATTTGTTTTGTGTAGCTTGATGTGTCGCCATGTGTACATACACTAAACTGAAATATGAATGTTTGTATTTTTATGAAATCCATTAATAATCTAGTAAAAAAAACGTTTGGCGATTGCATTAAAGACACTTTGTTTGAAATAATACTGTTATTACCTGTACAACGTGTTAATGAATAAGCGCAAAACCTCATACACCCCAACTGATTTATAACGAAATAATTAGATTGAAACAGTAATCAAATTAAAGATTGAAAAATTTGTCTCGGGCGGGACTTGAACCCGCACTTTTCCAAACCGGGGAACTGCGTTATCCAATTTCGCCACCGAGCCCACTACCCAGAGAACGAAATTTTCAATCTGTTGCGTCTTAAGGGGACGTGAGTGCCATCTACTGGTAGTTACAAACAAACTAACCAACCCGCAAGTCCCGTTCTCTGGGTTGTGGGCTCGGTGGCGAAATTGGATAACGCAGTTCCCCGGTTTGGAAAAGTGCGGGTTCAAGTCCCGCCCGAGACAAATTTTTCAATCTTTAATTTGATTCGAAATAGCACAACATGGCTGTAACATGTTTAAAAATCAATAATATTTGAAATTGAAACAGTAATTTCATTATTTTGATAATTAAAATTTAAAGTTATTCGCATTAATAAGTTTTGAGGCAAAAATGATTTGTTATCATTTTAGCAATGAATGAAAGTGCTAACCTACTCATGGATACATTTTAAGAAGCTTGTTATGGTAGTGAGTAGGGTGCTCGTGCGGTGGGTTGACATCGGGTTCAGTAAATTTTAAATTTTACAAACAA
The DNA here is from genome assembly GCA_927399405.1 of Agonopterix arenella. Taxonomy (NCBI): domain Eukaryota; kingdom Metazoa; phylum Arthropoda; class Insecta; order Lepidoptera; family Depressariidae; genus Agonopterix; species Agonopterix arenella. The sequence goes on from OV656692.1 coordinate 3,300,071, forward strand.
ATTATTTAATATTTTGAAAAAAATTACATATTTTGAAACCATGATAATTCAATTCTAATCTCGATTCTAAACAAACTACTTACTAGTTTTGCGTTAATTCATTAAAACGTTGTATTACGCTTTTGTCGAAATTTCGTGGTTAGGTTATTTATTATATAGGTAACCACTAGAGTTTACCTGCGACTTTGTCCGCACAAATTATAATACCAGATTTTAATTTTAATCTTAACCTATCAAACAAAAAAGTTTCATCAAAATCGGTTTAGTCGTTTATGCGAGAACTGCGTGATGCTGTTACAAAAAAAACAAACATTTACAGTTTTATAATAGTATAGATGCCTACGCGTTGAATTCTGAGAAATACCTAAAATTCATCAACACTTATTTATAAACTCTACCTACCTTATAACAAAATACATTAGATAAAAAAATGCCTATTAAAAGAATATTAAAATGAACAAAGGGCGAGATTATCTATGAAGATATTTCTTCCATCAAACCCGGAACAGAGACAATTAATCAACATAAGGCTTTAGTGTCTACAAGTGTGGCACAAGCAAACACTTTATACTAATTTAGTTTTCAGGTTAGGTATTGTTTGAGGTTAGATATTCCAGTTTTCGTTTCGAGTTTCGGTACTACTAGTGAAACGTGGATGTTCTGAAGTTTCAGAATATCTCTGACTACCCCCTCGGGGTTATAAGGATGATGCCAGTGTTTCTATGAGATCTGGACCCACCCTCCAATAGCTACGTGTGATACATCGTTGAATGTGTATTTTTGAGCTGAATAAAAGTTACTATGGGGCCAAGTCCCAAATCTTAGTCCGTTCAGAGGAGTTTTTACAAAAAATAAAACAATGATAACGTACTTTCAAAGCAAACATTTATTATTAATCTTCGTCTACAATTACCTCGTTCAAAAATAAGGCTGGGCCTACAAATCCCTCATGCCTGGCGTACCCTAAGTTAAGTACCAAACGATCGACACAATGTGCGCACAGGTCCCTATTGTACGTCAGTTGTCCGATCATGCAGGTACAATATCTTTGGATGATGTTATTGTCGTGAACTTATGAATAACAATAGTACTTTCTAGCTCTCACGTGCCGCGATTGAATGCGACCTCGTAGGAGCCAAGCATCCTCATCAATGCCAAAATCAGGTAAGTCCTCTAGTGCAGCTTCTCTGTATATTTCTATTGTGTAGACTCCATTTTGTAAATGTTCGCTGCAGTAAGATTTTGCTATCTTTAGTTGGTACGTTCCTAAAGCCAATAAAATGATTACTAAGATTGACTAAGATTTGGGACTTCGCCCCATAGTAACTTTTATTCAGCTCAAAAATACACATTCAACGATGTATCACACGTAGCTATTGGAGGGTGGGCCCAAAATTTGCATCATCCTTTATTTTATACAAAATATTATTAAATTTTACCTAAAATTAACCAGGATTATTATTGTTATAACCAACCAACCAAATCAATTCAAGGAATTAAATTTCAATCTGTTTAAAAAGAGGGTGCGAATGTACTTTTTAAAAGTCCAAAAGGAATTTTTAAACGAACCTAATATCACGCGTTATTAATATTTGACTGGGTTATGTGGTTATGTGGCATGCAAAGATTTTTTTGGTCTAAATCTTTGGTGACATGAATCTAAATGATATGACATTACTATTTAATTATTGTATTTAATGCCTTTAAATTATTTATTATTATTTTTTCTATCTTGGTTATGTGAATGTGACATGTAGTACCTATAAGATCTGTAGTCGGGGAAATCTACGGATTTTTGTATGGAGTAGATTGCATTAATTGCACTTTAGGTGATAGTTTGAAATATTAGTAGATACATACCTGAGAAAACATAAATTCTCAATAATCCCCGATTTTATATTGTATATTATGGAATAATTAAGACATTTACAAAACATTAAATTTAGGTATGAACAAAAAATGGAAAACTGGTGATTTTGTATAGGATGGCTTCATTCAATACGTTTTTCTTATAACAATAATAATCCTCGGTTAATATCGTAAATTTTAGTAGAGATTTAATATTATGTAAGTACGAGCGTTAACCCGCGACTTCGTCCGCACAAATTATATACCAGATTTTAAGTCAGATCATAAGGTATCAAACAAAAAAAGTTTCATCAAAATCGGTTCAGTAGTTTTTGCGTGATACTCGTTCAAACAAACAAACAAACAAACAAACAAACAAACACACAAACAAACAGACAGACAAAAAATCCAAAAATTGGTGAAATGGAATCAGGGACACCTAAAAACCATATCGTAACTTTTTTTTTGTTAATATCTTCAATGTACAGACAAACTTCCTGTTACAGTTTTATAATAGTATAGAAGATTTCAAAATTATAACCTCAAAACTGAATTATTGACTATTTGTTTGTACACAATAAATCTCTTTTGCTAGTATTCTGGAAGAAATATCTTTAGAAATAAGTTTGCCCTTTGTACAGTTATATCGATTTTAAGGTATTTCTCAGGGCCCTCAGCCTATATAACCACCAAATCTCGACAAAAGTGTTAAAAACTAAAAGTAATATTAGTTCAAAACACAATTTACTAAAGTGTAATTAATGCAATCTCAAACCGTATTTTTCCTAGACTACTGACATTATTATTTAATGCCTTTCAATTTTTTTTATGTATGAATTGTTAATTCGTTGTTAATATAAATTATTCTCATGATCATGACCGAATGTAAAATTTTAATATTAATATTTTTACGCCTAAAACGGCAGAATATGCTGGATTTTGAAGACTGTTATATAACTATTCTATTCTATTCTGTTCTATTAACTAAAACATTTTGAAAGAAGCCATAATGTACAAAATCGCAAGTTTTCCATTTTTTCAATAATAGAATAAGTACACAAATTATAAATCAAGGAACTGTGAAATGGGTTTTTTGGTATAATAACAATAATTATCTATTATCTATATTCCAAATTAGCGCCCAAAGTGTAAATGGATTTTCTCGGTTAACCAGGCACTTATGTGAAAGCGAGGGTAATATTGTAAATTAAACAGGGACAAAGTCATAGGATTACCATCCTTTTGACCTAATGATATCAATTTCACCCTGTATGATCGAGGTGCATGGAAGGACCACCCCGAGTGACGAAACCTGAGTTCGTCTAGCGCACCCTTGGTAGTCAGCCTAGATACGACCATCGCTGACTGGCTAATCTATCCACTACAGCATGATTGTCATGTGTAGCTCATGCTGACACGAAACAAGAAGAATCTATTTAACGCGGGATCGACTAGCAATTCTGAATGCATTCAACTAGATCAATTATCCTTCATTTTATTACACACCAAAAAACCATAGCGAAAAAACAATAATAATATAATACAGTGGTGAAGCTACTAAGCTCACTAGTATAGGGTCCTTCTTAATAGTTGGTCCTTCTTAATAGTAGAGAAAGTTGTTCAGTTGGATGGTCTGATCAACCCCTTAAAAAGTGTCTACTGTATAGCGCGACCTCTGGGTCGCGACAGATTAATTGGCGATGAGGTGAGCAGGGGTCGGGGCACCGGCAATGATAATAACAAAAAGTAGGTATACAATACCTAGGTATATTTCTAATTGCCGCGCACCATGTCAAATGAAGTACCGATAAACGTTTCTATAATTATTAATAATCTCGCTATTAGAAAACAACAAACCTTGAGGATTATAATATAGAAACCGTTAAAGATTTACAATTTAGGTACATATTTTCCTAACAATAGTATAGGGTACCTACCTAACTAAATAATTTAGTTCTAGATAATTTGTTCGAGAAATGTTAATCGTGTGCAATAATTAAAGGAACAGTAACTAATTGAGTTTGATATAAATACATTGAACATTTACTGAAAAGCATTATCCTGCTCTTAATTTCATTTGGTAAGTATTTTTACAAATTATTTTTAATACATAAAAAAAAAATAGAATAAATTATTATAAAATTATAATATTATTTAATTTTCTTCTCTGAAGTTTGGTGACGCCGCCGTGTCTATCGGTCATTTTATGTATGTGTTACGCGCAACGTGAATAATTCAGGTATTCTATACAATCCCTGGGGATTATATACATTACCTAGATAAAGTATGTATGTAATCGACAATAATATTCATAATAATTCATACATTATCCTGGACGCCACAGGTCAACATTGCCTAGGTATTTTATAGAATACCTGATTATACAGATTGCCGGTAACATATGCACGAATATCTCTCGTTTCATTTATTCGCTTGATTTTTAATTGGTAACCTCACAAGGTTCATTCGTTATTCCTAATGGGTAAAGGAGAACCTCCAGTACGTGTGGCATGGGGCGCGATAAACGTTTTATCGCGCCTTTTATCGTATTTTCCGCGATACCACCAAGGCGTTATATAATCATTATCATTTATTCCTTTAAACTAGGTATCAAATTTGAAAACTAAAATTACTTACGAAAAGTAAAATATAAAGCGCGACAAGACGTTTATCGCGGATCAATGCTGCCCGTGCAGGTGTGGTCACACCGAAGCTTCATCCTAGCAGTAACTAGGCCGGTGTCCATGTGTTAGCATTGTATATTATTTACCTGCCAAGGTAGTCGTATTAGTGTAGGTCAGGTAAATGGGGAGGTTGGGGAGCTCGACGTTCCAAATTTTTGATCAGGGGGGGGGGTGAATGTAAGAAGGTTGTATAGCCATAGCTTGCTGGCTGGTTCTTATTTAAATTTGGAACGTTTTCGAATCCCGTGGTGGATTTTCAATTATTATTAGACAAGGGAGAGTCGAAGATAGATTCAAAACGATAAAAGCAAAAATATAAAAAGTTAAATAATTAAATAAAGCTTTTATTTTAATCTACCATTGAGTGTACGCCTCCACAGTACTTATCTACAGCTAAATGAAATAGGATATGCCTCTTTTTTGTTCTCTGTATAGACAAGATGAAGTATTTGCTGGTGCTAGCTCTGGTGGCCTGCGCCCACGCACTCGCTGTGCCTCAAGTGCCAAACTACCTCAGTGCCTGGGATAACAACGTGCTGGCCGTCACAAAACTGGAGCAACATTTGTAAGATTGTCATTATATTTATTTTTGTTTAACACTTTATTGAACACATTACATTACAGAAAAAAACAATTAAAATAGACATGTACAAGGCGAGCAACAGCGAGGGCGAGCTTATCTCTAAAGATATTTCTTCCAGTAAACCCGCAACAGAGACAGTTCTAATGTGTGAGGCAGACAAAATGTGTACAGCTCAAATTATAAAAACTAGTTACTTCAATGGACGTTAATATAATATACAGGGTGTAAGTGACAGCCTAGCAAATACTGAAACTGTGAACTCAGACCATCAAACTGAATAACTTTCAGTATGAAGCCTACCTCAGGAGACGCGGAAAAAAATAAGCTTTCCCATACATTTAAGTCGGGTAGGTTCGTCAGCTGTTTTTCTTCGCGATTTCGTTGTTGGTGCCATAGAGAAAGTTGTTCAGTTTGACGGTCTGATCAACCCCTTAAAAAATTGTCAGTATATTAACACGTTCCGGGACAGTGACCGCCTATAGACGTGATAACAATAAAAGTTCTATTGTGTCTCGTTCACTGCCCCGGAACGTGTTAAGAAAGACCCTATATATCATAATCTCGATTAAGAAAACATTTAAAATAAGTTAATAATTTAAAAATCTGGCCGTTACTTTATACCTTTACACAGCACGGCTAGCATACCACCCACGATAAAGCGTTTAAACGAGAAAAACGTCATGCGCGCTCTTTCTAACATAGGTAAAATAATAAGGATGGAGGCACATCTCGATTTTTGTCGTTTTCTCGGGGGTGGCATGCGAGGCGTCCTGGATTCAATAACCAAACTTATTGTTCTCTCACATTTCAACGAAAATGTCTCACTGCACTTTAAAAATAGATAGGCTAAAGTAAGCAATGTATGCAGATACAAAATTTTTTTTTTGTTTTTACTTGGTCTCTTGTTTATTTTTAAAACAGAGATATAAGTGAAAAAATTAAAAAATGAAAACAACAAAAAGGTATAAAAATGAGATATTAGAGATAAAAAAGGACGTCGGGTTTTATTTTTATTTCTTTATTATAAAACCTTAAATGTTTACTTGACAGGAACTTCACTAACCCAAATAAAGAGCAAGTCAACTATATGGTCCTTCTGGCAGCCGTCGGTCTGTCAGCTGATTTTGAAGTATTTTTACATCTGAAATACGACCAGAACTATGAACTTGCTGTCTTCCTCGCTGAAATTTATGGTAGATTGCATCCGAAAACAGTCCAAGCTTTAGCCAAGGGAAAATTGGCTTTGGCACAGAGAAAGACAGCTAAAGTAAATATCATTATATTTTCAATAGGCATAATTTTTTTTATCCAAGGCAGCCGTTATACCTATTACACTAGGTCTCTCAATAATAAAAAAACTATTATATAAATTTTTTACGTGTAGTTTCATCAAAATCAGTCGAGTTAATTCGGTGAGACTCATTTAAAAATATATATATATTTGAGAATCTGTATCATTATTTTGCTCGCTGGCGAACAGATTGCCAAAAAGTAACTATTTTTTATACCTAGGTAGGAGGTACTAATTTTTCGATCAAAAACTAAAACAGTTCCTATAATGAAAATTGTTTTTTTTTCTCATTGTTAAGAATTTATTCACGATTTGCAAAATCAAGAGGATTTGTAAATTCACGATTTGTAAAATCAAGAGACTTATGGCTATAATTAAAAATAAAAATAAAAACAAATACAAATAGGCGAAGAAGAAATGAGCCACTATATCGAGCACGACTTCCGTTCGAATTACACTAAACAGAGGATGTGCTCGAGGCCACCGTCCTGTGGGAGGTGCCCAGAACGCTGGCTGCGCTACCTCGTTGGATGGCAATGGATTTTCGTTGCCTGAGGTACGCGCCAGCCCTTCGGTCACCAGACACCTCGATCAAGCGCGACGACAACTCTTTTAAGAGCTTCCGTCCGGCCCCCACAATATTATAGATACTGTTTGTTCTATCAGATAATGTTCTGGCCGCCTTTATATGCCTCTGACCTGGCATAACGAATAGTTAGATTAATTAGGTACCTACATGGCTATCTGACGGGACGAGACCAACTGTTTAGGCAACGTGCCTTCCGAACAAGGAGACACTCGATATGAAATTGCTTGACGTTGCTTAACTTCTGTGATCTTTTCAAATACCGAATCTCCACTACGCCAACCAGCGCCTCTCAGCCTATCTAAAATTGTTAATATTTGTTTACAGTTGAGGGCTCTCATCAAAAGATTATGTGGTTTTGGAGTCAAGTCAGAGAAAAGTCTTACCGGGCTGCCACCAAAATGTAACGAAGAAGTACATGAAGTAGTGAAAAAGGATAAGGAGCTCCAAAAAGAAGCGGCACTCCTTTTGCCTCTTGGTGACCTTAGCTACGAGTACTTGACTAGAGACCCAGAGCTCGAGGACGCAGCAAAGAAGAATAAGGTTGACGAATATTTGGAAAAGGGAAAAGAGAAACTTCGTAAATTACAGGCTGAATTAGTTAAAGTCCTCAGAGAGCTTTTCAGTGCGTAGTTTTCTGCACTTTGTTATTTGTTCACGTAACTGTATTATGACGACTTTTCTGCTTGATTAATTTGTTTTTATTCTTAATTTGTTATAACTGTCGACAATAAACATAATAATATTCAGCAAAAATAAAATGTGCAAAAAAAAGACAGAGTTTCATTCGCTAAAGGAGAGTCATGACATAATCCCTGTTTGTCGTAGAAATGCCATGACATTAGAAAAGCGTAATGTCATTGTAAAAATGTTTCAGATAATTTGATGAAGTTTGATTGTGACAAACATTCACTCGATCGTTCCTTTTGGATCGTTCACTCTCTCTTTCCACTTCCATAAAACGGAGCGTGTTGCCCTGCAGCTACTTAATTCTTTTAACAATAAAACAAAGTTTAAACTTCAAAATATAGTTTTACTTTATGTTCTCCCAACATAAGTTTTGGTGCCGAAACCAGGGAGGATAAGCTGCAGAGCTACACTCTCGAACGACCCAAAAGATCGAGTGAATGTTTATCACAAACGAAGTTAATATATAAAAAATTATAATTACCAACTATTATAAAAATTACCTGAACGTGGCCTTTCTTTTATAAAAAAAAAAATAGTGCCGTGACGATGGATGGCGTTCAGGAGGGCGATTTTTGAAAGTCACACGTTGAAATCAGCAGTAGAAAGTGATCTAAACAGTATGAAGTTTGTATATTTATTTGGTCATGATGTCGAATCTCACTCACGATTCAAAAATTTCAATATTCAGTTGTTAAAAAATTTTGTTGTCATATCAGTAGTGTTCCGTGTTTTTCTTCATTTTCCATACAGAAGTCTGTGCATTTCTCCCGCACTCCCTGAAGTTAGTAACGCATTCAATTTACCACCCAAAAGAGTACAGAACCGAAACACTTCCTCTCACTTATTCTTAGAACAGCTTTAATTACATCCAAGAAATGTTGGATAGTATATATCTTTCTATATTTATTATGTACTTGTGTATAAATAAGAGACAAATAAATACTTTAAAATTTTTTATTTTTATTTTCTGATAAATAAAAAGCTATATAGGGTGTTACAAAAATACAAATAAACATTTAAGGGGGTGGTTTAAACTATCAAACTGAACAACTTTCACCATGGGACCAATATTGAAATCGCGAAAATTGGATTAGTCGTTTATGCGTGAATTGCGTGATGCTGTTCCAAACAAACAAACATTTTCAGTTTTATAATAGTATAGATGCCTACGCGTTGAGTTCTGAGAAATACCTAAAATTCATCAACACTTATTTATAAACTCTACCTACCTTATAACAAAATACATTAGATAAAAAAATGCCTATTAAAAGAATATTAAAATGAACAAAGGGCGAGATTATCTATGAAGATATTTCTTCCATCAAACCCGGAACAGAGACAATTAATCAACATAAGGCTTTAGTGTCTACAAGTGTGGTACAAGCAAACACTTACTAATTTAGTTTTCAGGTTAGTATTGTTTAAGGTTAATAATATAATTATATAGGTTATTTTTATTATTATTTTGGTTGTAAGGGCTTGGTCAATGAACCAATAGCTACTGCAACCTGAATAGATATATTGTAGCTGTCACCCTAGGCCTAAAGGTCATTTACTAGGCCCACGGACTTCATGAACCGTGTTTTGCTTTTGGAGGGGAGGTCCCTAATGTCAGTAGGTGTTACTACGTATCCACCTAGATGGCGACTCCTGCTGTGAATGAGCACTTCGCATTCGCAGAGGAGGTGTATGGGCGTTTCCTCTGCATCACAGCAGAATCTGCCAGTGGGTGAATCTACGAGCCCCATTCTGTGTAGATGTTTGTTTAACTTACAGTGTCCAGTTAAGGCTCGCACCAAGAGCCGTAAGTCGCTGCGGTTTGAATTGATGGCATCCGAGGTATGTCTGTTTGAGAAGCCGGTCACAAGTTCTTTCGCATGCTTCAGTCCTGGTGTATCCGACCAGAGCTTGATGCTTTGGTTCACGGCCCATTCCTTTAGCACACGTCTAGAGCTGTTGCGAGAGATGCCGCAATAAGGCTCGGGGCCTATGGCGTCCTCTTCCGCCTCTCTTCGTGCCAGCTCGCCAGCAGCCTCGTTTCCATCAATTCCGCAGTGTCCGCATTATATAGGTTAATAAAATAGTAGAATAAGTACATAAATTATAAATCAAAGAACTGTGAAATGGGTTTTTTGGTATAATAATTATCTATTATCTATATTCCAAATTATCACCCAAAGTGTAAATGGATTTTCTCAGTTAACCAGGCACTTATGTGAAACCGAGGTTAATATTGTAAATTAAATAGGGACAAAGTCATAGGACGAGGGAATAATAACGAAAATTAGGTATACAATACCTAGGTATATTTCTAATTGCCGCGCACCATGTCAAATGAAATACCGAAAATTTTTTATAATTATTAATAATTTCGCTATTAGAAAACAACAAACCTTGAGGATTATAATATTGAAACCGTTAAAGATTTACAATTTAGGTACATATTTTCCTAACATTACTATACATATATATATATACCTACTATACTACCTAAATAATTTAGTTCTAGATAGTTTGTTCGAGAAATGTTAATCGTGTGCAATAATTAAAGGAACAGTAACTAATTGAGTTTGATATAAATACATTGAACATTTATTGAAAAGCATTATCCTGCTCTTAATTTCATTTGGTAAGTATTTTTACAAATTATTTTTAATACATCCATAAATAATAGAATAAATAATAAAATAATTATGTATTATTATTTAATGTTCATCTCTAAAGTTTGGTGACGCCGCCGTGTCTATCGGTCGTTTTATGTATGTGTTCCCCATATTATTATTTGGTTATAAGGGCTTGGTCAATGACCAAATAGCTACTGCGACCTGGATAGATCTATTGTAGCTGTCACCCTAGACCTAAAAGTCATTTCCTAGGCCCACGGACTTCATGAACCGTGTTATGCTTTTGGAGGGGAGGTCCCGTGAGGTGCCGTCCCAGGAGGCACCGTGAATAATTCAGGTATTCTATACAATCCCTGGGGATTATACACATTACCTAGATAAAGTATGTATGTTATCGACAATAATGTTCATAATATTTCATACATTACCCTGGACGCCGCAGAACTACATTGCTTAGGCATTTTATAGAATACCTGATTATACAAATATCTCTTTTCATTTATTCGCTTGATTTTTAATTGGAAACCTCAGAAGGTTCATTCGTTATTCCTAATGGGTAAAGGAGAACCTCCAGTACGTGTGGCATGGGGCGCGACAAACGTTTTATCGCGCCTTTTATCGTATTTTCCGCGAAACCACCAAGGCGTTATATAATCATTATAATTTAATCGCTTTAAACTGGGTATCACATTTGAAAACTTAAATTACTTACGAAAGGTAAAATATAAAGCGCGACAAGACGTTTATCGCGGATCCATGCTGCCCGCTCAGATCACACCAAAGCTACATCCTAGGTACTTACCTACAGCTAAATGAAATAGGATATGCCTCTGTTTTGTTCTCTGTATAGACAAGATGAAGTATTTGCTGGTGCTAGCTCTGGTGGCCTGCGCCCACGCACTCGCTGTGCCTCAAGTGCCAGACTACCTCAGTGCCTGGGATAACAACAGGCTGGCCGTCGCAAAACTGGAAAAACATTTGTAGGATTGTCATTATATTTATTTTTATTTAACACTTTATTGTACATATTACATCATAGAAAAAACAATTAAAGTAGACATGTACAAAGGGCGAGCTTATCCCTAAAGATATTTCTTACAGCAAACCCGCAACAGAGACAGTTCTAAAGTGTGAGGCAGACAAAATGTTTACAGCTCAAATTATAAAAACTAGATATTTCAATGGACGTTAATATAATATACAGGTTGTAAGTGACAGCCTAGCAAATACTGAAACTTAGAACTCAGACCATCAAACTGAATAACTTTCAGTATAGAGCCTACCTCAGGAGACGCGGAACAAAATCAGATAGGCTGTCACTTACACCCTGTATGTATATATATATATTTATATATAAATATAGTGTGTGTGGTGTCGGCTTAGAATAGCACCATCCCATTTCCTCCTGTGGTTCCCGTTCCTTCGTAAAAGGCGAATAAGGGATCTACCGGAGGATGGGCAGCAGCATCTTCTGAGTACACATATATTAAATCCAACTGCGATCGTCAACCCGCCTGGCAAGCGTGGCGATTATGGCAAATCCCCCCGTTTTGGGGGAGGCCTATGTCCAGCAGTGGACGTCTATCGGCTGATATGATGATGATGATATAAATAAGGTACAATAATACATAAAATTTATAAATACTGAACCTAAACTAAATAATAATTGGTATAATTATAAATTTGAGATTCCAATAGTAGAAGTAGGTACAATTATATTAACATAACATGAAATTAAAAAAATATATATATATATATAAATATAATTATAAATAAACAAATAGATACAATAAACAAACATAAACTATGGCTATACTTTAGATACATGACTATATTTTAGAGAATGATATATATACATATTATACATATACAGAATGTACAAAATAAAATACTATAGTGATATTTATAATAATAATAATAAGCCCGCAGGGCAGCTTGTGGCGAGCTGTTGGTGATTGGTGACACCACGGACCCGATTCTCCAGAGGGCCCGTATTGATTTGACCCTTACCTCCTGTCTTGCCTTAACCGGCCGGCCAGGAGTGGAGTCGCAAGAGCGGAACCTATGCTCCAGGTTGGAAGTGTAAAATGTCATAACGCCGGGACCTGCTGACTGGTGCGCTTAGCACCGGGAACCGGCGCCCGCAGACTCACCTCTCTACAACCTTAGCCGCTCACTAGATGCCGCCTAGTCGCTACTTTGCGAGCGGCCATTTTGGGGGGCCCATCAAAATGAGTTGGCAAGTCACCGTCTGCCATTTTTGACAAACTTAGAGACATTTGTTACGGCAGGCGTCCCGAGTCTCTCCGCAATAACCCAGATTTCCCGGCCCACCAAGTTCACCCCCATAACCCGAGTAGTTTTATTTTGTCCTTCCTACAATAGTCTCTGCACCGAACGTGGTAGACTTCTGGTGCATTTGCATAATGCATTCAGAGATAGACCACACTTGGTGCATCCCATCGCATTTAGATAAAAGTGTCTCAAAGGGGCCTCTACGTGTTGGACCTGTGTCCCCACGCAAGCCTTCCAAAGGTCCGGGCTATGGCCTGTGAGTAAACCTTTTTACAGAGATACATAATAATAATAATATATCTTTATTTCAGAACCAGGTTCCATATTACATTACATTTATATTTATATTTACATTTACATTTTAGCATTCCACATTTTACATTTTTACAATTTTGATTTTAAATTCAACATTATCAGGTACAGAATAATATACAATTTATTACATATGTGCAACGCAAGCCTGCACATATCACAAAAAGTAAATCGCAAATACCCATTAGATTTAAATTTACAAAAATTTAAAAAAAAATGGAGACACATAATGAAATGTGATTGGATGTCATCTACCAACAGTAAATATTTAATGGGGTGGTTTAGTTTTTAGACAATAAAACTGAACAACTTTCACTATGGAGTCACGATAAAATAAAAAGATCTACTGATTCCTTTGACTACTTATATAGGGACTAGTTACGCGTGTAATTCTACTAACAAACATTTCTGCCACTTTTTGCGGGGGGCGAGGTAACATGAAATCCGCAACTTTGGATTTTATTCCCATAACTTTAGATTCTAATATTGAACGTTAAAAATAATGAAAAGTAGTCTCGCAGGAACACCAAGCGTTCTAAGTTCGAAATTATTATTTCGCAATTATAGTCTGTCTCGTTTAGTGATAAGGTATTAAATTTTCATCGCGATTTCGATGTTGGTGCAATAGAGAAAGTTGTTCAGTTTGACGGTCTGATCAACCCCTTAAAAAAGTGTCAGTAGGTATATTAAGAAAGACCCTATACAACGTGTTAATGAATTAGCGCAAAACCTCATACACTCCAACTGATTTATAACAAAATAATTAGAATGAAACAATAATTACATTATTTTTATTAGCATTTTAAGTTTTGAGGCAAAAATGATTTGTTATCATTTCAGCAATGAATGAAAGCGCTAACATACTCATGAATACATTTTAATAAGCTTGTTTTGATAGTAAGTATGATGAGTATGCCAGTATAGTCGGGGAAATCTACGGATTTTTGTATGGAGTAGGTTGCATTAATTGCACTTTCGGTGATAGTTTGAAATATTAGTAGATACATACCTGAAAAACATAAAATCTCAATAATTTTGTATTGTGTATTATGGAATAATTAAGACATTTACAAAACAGTAAATGATTTTATACAGGACGGTTTCGTTCAATACGTTTTACTTGAAACAATAATAATCCCCGGTTAATATTGTAAATTTGAGTAGATATTTAATATTTTGAAAGTAAAAAAAATTATAACCTCAAAACTTAATTATTTACTGTTTGTTTGTACACAATAAATTTGCATTGTGATACTTAACTGGCGCTTTTGCTGGTATGCTGGAAGAAATATCTTTAGAAATAAGCTTGCCCTTTGTACATTTATATCGATTTTAAGGTATTTCTCAGAGTCCTCAGCCTATATAACCACGAAATCTCAACAAAAGTGTTATAAACTAACAGTAATATTAGTTCAAACACAATTTACTAAAGTGTATTTAATGCAATCTCAAACCGTATTTTTCCTAGACTAGTAGGGTGGGTTGACATAGGGTTCAGTAAATATAAAATTTTACAAACCAATTATTTAATATTTTGAAAAAAATTACCTATGTTGAAACCAAGATAATTCGATTCTAAACAAACTACTTTCTAGTTTTGCGTTAATTCATTAACACGTATATCATAATCTCGATTAAGAAAACATTTAAAATAAGTTAATAATTTAAAAATCTGTCCGTTACGTCTGTGATTCAGTCTGTCTATACTGTACAATAGTAGGTACTACTACAACTACATAATACCTTTACACAGCAGCACGGCTAGCATGCCACCCACGACAAAGCGTTTTCTAACGTACGTAAAATAATAAGGATGGAGGCACATCTCGATTTTTGTCGTTTTCCCGGGGGTGGCATGCGAGGCCTCCTGGATTCAATAACCAAACTTATTGTTCTCTCACATTTCAATGAAAATGTCTCACTGCACTTTAAAAATAGAGGCCAAAGCAAGCAATGTATGCCGACATAATTTTTTTTTTGTTTTTACTTGATCTCTTGTTTACTTTTAAAACAGAGATATAAGTGAAAAAATTAAAAAATGAAAACTACAAAAAGGTATCAAAATTACATATTAGAGATAAAAAAGGACGTCTGGTTTTATTTTTATTTCTTTATTATAAAACCTTAAATGTTGACTTGACAGGAACTTCACTAACCCAAATAAAGAGCAAGTCAACTATATTGTCCTTCTGGCAGCTGTCGGTCTGTCAGCTGATTTGGAAGTATTTTTACATCTGAAATACGACCAGAACTATGAACTTGCTGTCTTCCTCGCTGAAATTTATGGTAGATTGCATCCGAAAACAGTCCAAGCTTTAGCCAAGGGAAAATTGGTTTTGGCACAGAGAAAGACAGCTAAGGTAAATATCACTATATTTTCAATAGGTATAATTTTTTTATCCAAGGCAGCAGTTATACCTATACAACATTTAGCTCTCCACTCATTACACTAGGTCTCTCAATAATAAAAAACTACATTTTTTACATGTAGCTTCATCGAAATCAGTCGAGTTAATTCAGTGAGACTCATTTAAATATTCAATTGATGACATTAATACATTTATAGATACTTTTTATTCTATATCTATAAAGATAATGTTCTGGTTGTCTTTATATGCCTCTGACCTGGCATTACGAATAGTTATATTAGTTAGGTACCTAAATCGCCATCTGACGGGACCACAGAACATTATAAGAGGAATGTTCTGTGGACGGGACTATACGAGACTAACTGTTTAGGCAACGAGCCTTCCGTACAAGGAGACACTCGATATGAAATTGCTTGACGTTGCTTAACTTCTGTGATCTTTTCAAATACCGAATCTCCACTACGCCAACCAGCGCCTCTCAGCCTATCTAAAATTGTTAATATTTGTTTACAGTTGAGGGCTCTCATCAAAAGATTATGTGGTTTAGGAGTCAAGTCAGAGAAAAGTCTTACCGGGCTGCCACCAAAATGTAACGAAGAAGTAGACGAAGTAGTGAGAATGAAAAAGAATAAGGAGCTCCAAAAAGAAGCGGCACTCCTTTTGCCTCTTGGTGACCTTAGCTACGAGTACTTGACTAGAGACCCAGAGCTCGAGGACGCAGCAAAGAAGAATAAGGTTGACGAATATTTGGAAAAGGGAAAAGAGAAACTTCGTAAATTACAGGCTGACTTAGTTAAAGTCTTCAGAGTTCTTTTCGGTGCGTAGTTTTCTGCACTTTGTTATTTATTCACATTACTGTATTATGACGACTTTTCTGCTTGATTAATTTGTTTTTTATTCTTAGGTTCTTAATTCGTTATAACTGTCGACAATAAACATAATAATATTCAGCAAAAATAAAATGTGCAAAAAAAAGACAGAGTTTCATTCGCTAAAGGAAAGTCGTGACATAATCCCTGTTTGTCGTACAAATGCCATGACATTAGTAAAGCGTAATGTCATTGTAAAAATGTTTCAGATAATTCGATGAAGTTTGACAAACATTCACTCGATCGTTCCTTTTGGATCGTTCACTCTCTCTTTCCACTTCCATAAAACGGAGCGTGTTGCTCTGCAGCTAATTAATTCTTTTAACAATAAAACAAAGTTTAAACTTTAAAATATAGTTTTACTTTATGTTCTCCCAACATAAGATTTGGTGCCGAAACCAGGATTAGCTGCAGAGCTACACGCTCGGTTTTATGGAAGTGGAAAGAGAAAGTGAACGATCCAAAAGGAACGATCGAGTGAATGCTTATCACAAACAAAGTTAATATATAAAAAATTATGATTACTTACCAACTATAATATTATAAAATGTACTTGAATGTGGCTATTTTTTATTAAAAATAGTGCCGTGACACTGGATAGATGGCGTTCAGGAGGGCGATTTTTGAAAGTCACACGTTGAAATCAGCAGTAGAAAGTGATCTAAACAGTATGAAGTTTGTATATTTATTTGGTCATGATGTCGACTCTCAGTCACCATTCGAAAATTGCAATATTCAGTTCTTAAAAAAATTTGTTGTCATATCAGTAGTGTTCCGTGTTTTTCTTCATTTTCCATACAGAAGTCTGTTCATTTCTCCCGCACTCCCTGAAGTTAGTAACGCATTCAAGTTACCACCCAAAAGACTTAGCAAAGAAGCCAACAGATGGCGATACGTAACTCGTAACCTACAGGGGTCAGGGTCCTTCTTAATATGTAGACACTTTTTTAAGAGGATGATCAGACCATCAAACTGAACAACTTTCTCTATGGCACCAACATGGAAATCGCAAAAAAAAATCAGCAATTAAAAAACAAGTGTCAGCATATTAAGAAGGACCCTGTATACTCCATTCCAAATAGCATAGAAATTGTAAGGCTATTTTGAATTACAGAAACGAAACACTTCCTCTCACTTATTCTTAGAACTGTTTTAGTTATTATATTTTTCCAAGAAAGGTTGGATAGTAAATAAAAAGCTATATAGGATGTTACAAAAATAAAAATAGACATTTAAGGGGGTGGTTTAAACCATCAAACTGAACCACTTTCACCATTGGACCAATATCGAAATCGCGAAAAATTAAATCGGATATTCCATACTAAACTACAAATCTACTCAAACTAAATGAATGGGATAGCAGATTTTCGCGATATCGTTGTTGGTCCCATAGTGAAAGTTGTTCAGTTTGATGGTCTAAACAACCCCCTTAAGGTGGTTTCAGTCCATACAAAACTTTGACGCACAACACGCGTAGACGGAATTAATAAAAGAAACTCATTTATTGAACTCAACAGTTGAAAATGTTAATATTACTATGGAGATATGCATCTTTCTACTGCTAATTCGACGTTCAAAAATCATACTCCGGGAGTGCAATTTTTGTAAGTTAATCAGCTGTTTTTGTGATTCCATGTTTGCGCCTGTAGAAAATTTGTTCAATTCGATGGCCTGAACCACCACCTGAAAATTTGTCGACTCATTTCAATTATATACCTACTTAGAAAGGTATTTTTTTACATGGATTTTTTTTAGGAACTTACCTAGGCTAGGTAGATAGGAGCCGGGCCATCTTAAGTCAAAATACCCTTTCGTCAGTGGGCTTCCTATATCCACCAATTGCCGTATCAGTGGAACCGGCTCCCGAATACTCCACAGACAGGGCTTTTAAATTCCCATTTTTGTTTATAATTGCAATTTCTCGGATTCCAATTAGAATACTGCCAAATGACAGCTTACTAGCTATCCTGCTCTTTCATAATGTTTTTTACATGCGAGTAAAGAGCAAAGAGGTATTTATGGCTGTTAGTTTTTAAATAAGCCGACCCCACTTTGACTATACCGGCTCCCGGTGAGCCCACAGTTACGGAATAAGGCTGCTTTTCCACCAGAGATGTGCGATGTAGCGAGGCGGTGAGCAAGGAAACAATCCGCCAATAGCGCGCTCGCTCGATCACGTCATTGGGAAATTGAAGCTCTCTCATTGGTCTATTGTTTTCCTCGCTCACCACCTCGCTACCTCGCCCATCTCTGGTGGAAACGCAGCCTACAAACTTATAACCGGGTGCCGGTGATGCCACTGATTAGAGCATACGTTAGGAAATGAATTCAAAATTTTTTCAATAAAACTCAATTTTTTATTCGTTTAAATAGTCAGTAATTTGAAACCAACAAGAATAGAAATAACAATACTCAACAACAAATAATTATTGTAACTAAAAATTTGAAACTTAAAAGCAGTCTGCCGACTTTTGCGGTAAGATTGATTAGCAATTTCAATCTATCTTTTCCGCTCAACAAATATTCATTTACATTGTTATCCTTGACTGCGGCTATTAACTCATGTTCTTTTTCCAGGTACTGTCGACCAAAATCACCAGCCGCGAACAAGAGACGAGCTTCTTTTTGTAGCTCTTTATCATTTTTCACTGCTTTATCGACATAGGCATTGGATACACTTTCTTTTATAAGCTTCGTCAACTGTAAATAATTAATATTAAATAAATCAATCTTCATTATTTGCCTGTCATTTGATAGGTGAATGCAGCTGGAACATGTTGGATGAGGGCAACGTAGGACCGGTCATCATAGCGATCCTTGGAGGCAGCTTGGAGGCCTACACCTTGGTGAACTGTAATATTATGTGTGTGTTACTTATGCAAATAAATTGTTTATCTATCTATCTATCTATGTCCAGCAGTGAACGTCTATCGGCTGAGATGGCGATGATAATGACGATCTGACCTCTTGTATCTTGTCTCTGCCTTTTACTGCTTACGTTTTGGTTTCCAATAGTTTTGGTTTACAATACTTGATTTTTTGATTGATCTGAAAGGCGTGTGTCCTCCACGCGTGCCCAATTTGTATTTATGGACATTACATACCTTCATACAATGTACAGCAACTTAATGTTTAGCATGATTAAAAAATGTGGTACTGTACTTAGGTAAAATCGCGTACAATTCATGTGCATAATAATTGCATATAAAACTAGGTAATCTACATATCGATCATAAAATAATTAAAGAAGGAAGATGCCCAGTCTCAGTAAAAGTAAATAAAATCGTAGCTGACATGAAATACTAAGGCTCTGCGCAAACGAGCCACCGGCCACAACCACCGGTGGCTGACTTTTGTAAGGTCTCGCTGCACTCGTGTGGCAGTATAAAAATGCTTGTCGTTCGCCACTCGTCTGCGCCGAAACTAAGACCAAAGTGCCCTCATAGAATTTTTTGAGCGTTGTGTAAATCTACTCATAGTTTCGAAAAGTACATACAAATAAAGGACATCATCCACGTTTCATACATTTTTGGACCAAATGGCCGGCCCACAAAAACTAATGCAATATTTTGTTAAAAGTTATTCTGGCCTGTTGCTTTAAAGTTTTATTCCATCAAAAACGTATGAAAAAGCATATTTTTTAAACTTAAATAAAACCAAGGATCATTACCCTACAGCTTTAGTGCCATACTAATAAATGCTGTGAAGGAAAAGTTCTAACAGAACCTTAGCCTTTGTTAAAAGGAAGATTTTTTAACCCTAATAAAACCAAGGACAAAACAGTTTTGGTGCCATAATAATAATCCTTAGACGGACAAGTTCTAACAGAATATCGCATTAGGCACTTTCACATTTTGGGTCAAAATGGATGATTTCTTTTAGAAAATTACATTGACTAGATCCTTTCGCAGCAATGTCAATTGTTTCAGGCCGTATTGTTGAACTGTTACGGGTTCCACTCTGCCGAGTTCAGCTAACACCAGCGCCAGATTGTAAGCCTTATCGTATGGCAGATTAAACAAATTTTCTGCAGCAGCTACTCCACCCACTGCAGCAGTCAGGGCCAGATATTCAACTTTCTCTTTGTTTGGCTTGACGAATGTCCTGTTACAGAATGTATCTTTTATTAAACATAGTTCTTAGGTAAAAAAGATTCAGCAGCGGCGAATAATTTGGTCAGTACCCACGGCGACACAATCATCAAGCTTTACAAAACCAAGTTGCGTAGGTTGCATAATGTATAACGTCACGCAGCCATCTTATTTTGGTTATGTATACAAGGTGAAATTGATATCAATAACATCCTTTTAAACTAAGAGTCTACCCATCAAACCGAACAACTTTTACTATGAGAGCAAAAAAATAATCAGCTGTTCCATACCAAATTCAACTCAGATGTATATGCAACAGGAGATTTTTTTTGCTCCAATTGGTTTGCTCCCATAATAAAAGTTGTTCAGTTTTATTGGTAGACTCTTAGTTTAAAAGGATGCTAATCATATCAATTTCACCCTGTAAAGTCGTTCTTAATAATTCTGACAGTTTTTTTAAGGGAATGGTCAGACCATCAAACTGAACAACTTTCGCTTTAGGACCAAGATCGAAATCGGGAAAAAGTGGGTCTGTTCTGCTCAAACAAAGATTGACGAGCGGAATTATGTTATGTTCCTGGCTTACTGCACTGGTACTACTGTACCGAATGCGCCGCTGCAATATGAAATCGCTGTAGAATCTTTATAAAAGATTCAAGGAAGTGCCGATTATTTTTCGACGTTGTCTCCATAGTTTACTATGGTAACTTTTAAGTTGTCCTGTTTAATGGTTTAACGTTTAAAACTCTAAATACTACTTTCGTTAAACAATGTAGGTACTCACGGCGACACATCAAGCTACGCAAAACCATCATTAAGCTGTCGCGTCGTCGGCGTCGTCGCGCGCCCAGCTTATTTCAGTTTTGCGTAGCTTGATTTATCCCCGTGTGTAAACTACTTTTTTAGGGTTCCGTAGTCAAACAAGGAACCCGTATACATTCGTCCATGCTGTCTGTCCGTCTGTATGCCCCGCCTCAACAACTCGCTCATTTTAGCACCTATTGAATCAAAATTTGGCATGGAGACAGATGTACTGAAGAAAAAAAAAAGGAAATGGTGGAAAAAATTAGTTATTTTAAATTGTGTGAGGTGTAGGTCTTGTCCAATGGAACAAAACACCAATAGCAACTAAATCGATATAATGCTTTTGTCTCGAGATATCTGCGCTCAAAGTCAAAAATAGGCTGTAGGGAAATGAAAAAGACTTACAAATGTTTCTGCAACAAATAAGATCCCAGATTATAGGTGGAATAGGCCGCGAGGTAGTCAGGCACAGCGTGAACGCAGGCCGCCATCGCCAGAGCAAGCACCAATATGTACTTCATCACGTTTGTTGGCCGACTGATGTACGACTATACAATCATGATAGGGATTTTTATTTTTCATATTCCTACTTAAATATAATTTTATTGTATTGTGATGAGTGTAAATTTACTTACTTACCGACCAAAAATGTTTTAGAATGTTGTTTGTATATGATAACAAACTATAAAGTTTCTGTATTTATATAAAACTCGATTAGTTTTGGGGTATTGTATCATTAGTTCTATAACGTACCTTTTAATATTGCTGTTTTTTTCTAAAAACTAAGTCAATTATATAAAAATACTTATACATAAAGTATACCTAATTATCAAAGAGTGGAATCGAATGGCAAAACAATGGTCCTGTAAAATCAGACATTAAGACTGAAAGCGTGATGTAGGTAGTTCTGGATTTTTGATATCGCACCCTCGCCCCGGTACAACACCATTGATGTTAATGATGATTCACTCTAATGTAGAAGTTGAAGCGGTGATTACAATTGTACACTCGTTATAATTTAAAATGTAAACTAAGTTTTTTCAAAAAATGTACCAGTAAAAATGCTGTTTTTATTTAATTTCTGGGGTACCCTCAATTATGTCATTGATGCACTAGGATTTTTTAAAATATAATTTGTCATTTATTATCTTTGTATTAATAAAACAGGTTTTTATTGGCAAGATGGTTTATTAGTTGAGTTTCAGTATTTATAAGAGTTTTTAACAAACACATCAAAAATATATATGTTAAACAACAACAAGAAGTCTCCTAAATAGAAATTTCTTCACAATAGTGTGGTCAAAGAGAATGGAGTCACTACGTTTCTAGAGTCGGCACTGCCTAACTAGCTTCGAAATCCAAAATAATATGAAGCTAGTTTTGAGCTAGGGTATTAAATCTTTGGAGCCCATACAATCTAGTGTAGTTCATACAATTACGATTTTGTTCCGAGTGTCGCGGCACTGGGTGTAGTATGGGACTACTTCCACTCACCCTTATTCGTGAGAGGAGACCTTTGCCTTGCAGTGGGAGCCTGTAGGACCGTCCTACAGGCTATAACTAATTGACAAACTGATTAGTAGCAGTCTGTCATGTTTTTTAAGGCAGAGTTACATTTTAATAACACATCAATGTAAAAGCTTTATAAATTTATTAATTCTGAAATGACAACGTAATAAATGTATGACATTTATAACGTTGTTATTTCAGAATTGGATAGTAAAATATGAGTAAGATTGTATGGAGAAAAACAAAGACAAATTTATTTTTTTTAAACTTCTTTAGCTCCGTTGTGATCAGTGGTCTCGACCGTCAAAATGTGAAATCGGTAGAGTTGCCCATAAATATCTGTACCAAAAAGCGGTAAATGTTTAAAAAACAATATTCAATCAAATTTGTATCTTTAACACACAGACACACACACACACTATCACATTATCGTGGTTAGATGGACGTCTCCAAATCACAAATTTTTGGATTTTTTGTCTGTCTGTTTGTTCGTTCGAGCATCGCGCAAAAACCATTTTTTTTTTCACGAATTAAAAACGAAGAAATACTTACATCTATAAAACAGATGTTGTTAGAGAAAGTAGGCAGTTGGCAGTACAAACCAACATAAAGAAATCGGTTTTTACTTATTCAAACAGGGTTTGTAGTTCAGAAACGGGAAATCGGTAAAAAATTCGGGAGAATTTCCTTGTATTCTCAGAAATCGTGGAAAAATGGATACATTTCGATATTTCGGTAGAAGAGACCCCATATCGGTAGAAATACCGAAAAATTGGTAGGTTTGAGACCACTGGTTGTGATTGGAAACTCGATGAACGAAAAAGTGACACTAAATAGGTTCTGAAGGTTTCGATTCCACCGCTTGTGAACTGCACACATGTTTTTTTTTGTTGAGCAGCCAATAGTAAAACTAACATAGGTTTTTACCATAATTAATCAATGTTATCTCTGCTATGTCCCTATGTTTTGCTTTTTTGCACTAATTAATTACTGAAAGAACTAGGGATCTTCCAAAATGACCAATTTTACCGTTCGTTTTCAGACATCCAGTAAACAAATTTGACGAATGCAAACAAAAAAAGCAAAACATACGGACATAGCCAAAGTCTTTCATTCTATTTCTATATTATTCTTTTGGAGGAGGAATCAGGAGAATACGAAATACCGATTCCGTCGATTTTATGTAGATAAAATCGGTCCGAGCTGCAGTTGTCTCTTTCACACTCTAGTCGCCGGGGTGTATGGGTGGGGCGAATCGGACAAATACTTATTACATACAGTCGGAAAATTGACCTATTCTCCAAATTTCCATTTCAGCCCGCCTATCCTCTTAAGGTACAAATAACTTTTAAGATTGTGTAGAAGAAATCGCTTTGAGCGCTAAGACCACTTTGTTTTTATCTTCTGTATTTCTTTACGGTACGTTATGTTATGCTGAGTAGGTTATATGTTTCGATTGGTTGATTCTTAAAGGTTTTGGTTACTTTTTCATGAATCTTTAGAGTCAAATATCTCAGCTCCGATGCGAGCTAAGTCATCAAGGCCATAAGTGTTGATAGCAAAAAAATTTCTTTTTTATTAAAATTAAACATTTATGTGTCAAAGCTACAGCTTTACAGCTAAAGCTACAGCAGCACGGCGACACAAGCTATACAAAACCAATATAAGCTGGTCGCGCTGGTCCTACGCGCGGCAAGCTGATATTGGTTTTGTATAGCTTGATGTGTCGCCGTACGTACATAGTTTTTTTTTGGCCGGCACTTTCACATTTTGGAACAAATCCGAGTCTAGTAGTGCAGCACGGCTAGCATGCCACCCACGACAAAGCGTTTAAACGAGAAAAACGTCATGCGCGCTCTTTTTGGCTTACGTAAAATAATAAAGATGGAGGCACATCTCGATTTTTATCGTTTTCTCGGGGGTGGCATGCGAGGCCTACAGGTAGATGCTCGTCAAATCTTTGATTTGTCAATTCAGAGATTGGTCAAAACCTAAAATGTTCAATTATTACATGATTCGTCAAATTCTCAACTCGATGTCCCTGATGCTCCAGCTTTACAAAAACACAACGTGTGCGTCAAAATGGCGGGTGTATTGTTTCAATTTGGATGCGGAATGTCTTACACTTGAGTCGCAAACTCAAGAAGCAAACTAAGTAGTTAATTAGGTACGTCAATGAAACACAACAGTTGCTGTAACACACATTTTTTTAATATTCAAAACTGTCGACAATACCTACCTAAAAGATATTAATATACATATTAAGTATATAAAAAAAATAAGTTTTATTAAACTAATAAAAAATGTTAAGATATCGAATTCTACAATTTGAACAGAAGTCTAATGACCTTGGCGTCTTGTTCTATTAGGGCGCGCAATATATTCTTTCCTTTTAACAGGTATTCGTCTACTTTTTTGTTCTTTGCTGCTTGTACTAGCTCTGGTTCTCTCTTCAGGTAAAGGTAACCAAGGTCACCAACTCCGAAGAACAGCGGAACTTGCTTCTGTAACTTTGGATTCTGTTTCACTGCTTTATCAACATATTCGTTACATTTTGCATCAGGTGAACTACCGCGATCCGTGCCCAACTGACAGAGTTTTTTCACGAGCTCCCGCAACTGTGAATAAGAACCATAATGTCACAAACAAAGTACTTACCTAGTACGAAATCAATTTTCGTGGGCAAATCCTTATTAAATTTTCAACACACTTGCCCTTAAAGTGGATCTTATTGCACCGCTTTTAGGTTTAAGAGAGTACCGAGCCTATTGTGCAGCACTCGATCGTATTTTCTTATTTCGAAACAATTAGACAACATTTCCAAAAATCAAGAATGTCATATTGTAGTCCTGATTGTCTTTCAATTTATCGAAACAGTAACTGTAAACATTATAAAAACAAATCCGCAGTGACCCGATAAATTGAAAATCATCAATGTGACATTCTTGTTTTTTGGAAATATTGTTTAATTGTTAAGAAATAAAAAAATACGATTGGGGGCAGCACAATAGGCTCGGTGCAGCCTTAAGGGGTGGTTTAGTTTAGGCTCTTTAGATCATCGATCTGAACAACTTTCACTATGGAGCCAACATCGAAATGGTAAATAAAACCGCCGTTTCAATCAAAACTGCAATTTGACGTCTCCATAATGAAAATTATTCACTTGATTGTGTTTTGTAACACCCTGTACAGAAAACAGTCGCCCTTTTAACTAATTAAGTAACTATATTTTTAAATGTCAGAAATTTTTACGGCATTTTTTTCCTCGCAAGTTGAAAATCGACGTAGTTATGAATCGCATGAGCTTTGGTCATAACACTCTGATGCCCTTGCCTTCGGTTTGGGTTAGGCTGCAGTCCAGCTTTAAATGTAATGACTAAACTTACATAGCTGACTTATATCGTAACATAACATAATGTACTATATACAGGTGTTACAAAAATACAAATAAACATTTAAGGGAGTGGTTAAGACCATCAAACTGAACAACTTTCACTATGTGACAAATATCGAAATCGCAAAAAAGCCGATAGACGTCCACTGCTGGACATAGGCCTCCCCTAAAATGGGGAGATCGCCATGGTGCAATGCGTTTGCGTAGTTCCATACTAAACTACAGATCTACTCAAGCTAAATGTATGGGACAAAAGATATTTTATCGCGATTTCGATATTGGTCCATAGTGAAAATTGTTCAGTTTGATGGTCTAAAAAACCCCCTTAAAGGATTTAAATTTTTATTTTTACTTATGTAACACCCTGTATTATTGAAAAGACAAAAATTACTTCAGCAGTTTTCTTTCTTGCCAATGCCAATGTGCTCTTGGAAAGCTTTTGAACTGTTACGGGGAACTCTCTGCCGAGTTCTGCAAAAAGCAGGGCGAAGTTGTATGCCTGGTTATAGGGTAAATGTAAGAAAACTTCTGCACCCGCAACACCGGTGACGGCTGCCTTCAGGGCCATATACTCATTATCTAGCTTGCCGTCCCTGTAATTAAAAATATGTGTCTTATCATTTGCACCGCGATTTTTGAATCTCATTCGCTGAGTTTAGCAGTTGAAAATGTTAAAATTACTATGGAGATATGCATCTTTCTACTGCTGATTTGACTTTCAAAAATCATACTTCAAGACTGCTATTTGTGAAAGTCAAATCAGCAGTAGAAAGATGCATATCTCCATACATTTTAAACTGTTGAGTTCAACATATGAGATTCAAAAATCGCACTCGAGAGCTGCCAATGTAAACTTGATTTCCCGCTTAAGGCAGGCAAAATTCAGGGTTGGATTTAGGGACGTTGAAAAAGATAGCACAAAGAAATTCTAAAAAAAAAGCCTTTCCATACCTACTAAATGCAATTAAAAGGATAGTATTTAAAAAAAACTATAATTATTTTTAATTTAACAAACTGATGACTATTAATAGTCATTAAAATCAACATCAGTCAAGGCAAAATTTACTCTCTTCTACTAAGTTTATCAGTTCTTGAATCTCTATTATTAGTTCTATTAGTTCTATCTTCATCCTTGGCATTTAGCCTGAGATTCAGAGACGATTTTTAAATCATAGTTGGAACTAAGTAGGGTCAAAAATGTATGGATTTCGTAAAAATCGTCTCTGAATCTCGGCCTCTCATCAACATATCCTCAGTAGGAATAAAATCTGAATTCGGATACACGCACGGTCGAAATATTCATATGACGTAAAACTACGCATTCTGGAGTAAACTTGAAATTATTGTATTTTAACGTACTATCCTTAGATGTGGATAGTATACAGGGTGTAAGTGACGGCCTAGCAAATACTGAAACGGTGAACTCAGACCAACAAACTGAAAAACTTTCACTATGGATTCGCGAAAAAAATCAGCTGTCCCATACAAAACTGCTGTACCTACCCGACTTAAATGTATGGGAGAGCTGATTTTTTTTCGCGGCTCCATAGTGAAAGTTGTTCAATTTGATGGTCTGAGTTCACCGTTTCAGTATTTGCTAGGCTGTCACTTACACCCTGTATACCAAAGGGCGAAATTATAGTATAAATATTATAATTACAGTACAATATCCAACTCTGCCAAAATTCCGTATAAGTAGGTATTTAAAGAAATAATGCATTGTTTCATCCAAAATGTAGTTTGTTTAACAAAATTAGCTTATCATCTTCTTTTTGATGTGAAACATCTATTGGCGAGCCTTGGCAGTAAAACCGCGCCGTGACGAAAAATTGGTATGGCGCTCTGACGCCACGTTCAAAATTTTTGAAAAATACCGCGATATCGGGAGAGTGCGGTATTGACAGCTGCGACTAGTAATTAGTTCGTCAATTTCCGAAAAAATCGTGCGTAATCAGGAGAGTGCGGTATTTCATTGTTTCACATGTGCCGGGCAGTGTAAATACAAACCCGGCTACAGCACAGACACCCATAGTCCGTGCTGCATAATCTTGCGGATGACTTAAAGCAGCAATAGATCGTCCGAACCCAGCTGCAACACAGCCAGTCTGTAGTGCAGCCGCATTTGTGTGTATTAAGCCAAACAAACCCGGCTGCAGCACAGCCACCCATAGTCTGTGCTGTATTATCTTGCGAATGACTAAGAACAGTAATAGATCGTCCGAACCCAGCTGCAACACAGTCCTCTGTAGTACAGCCGCATTTGCTTTTATAGGAAAAGCAAAGGTGTCATTTAACTTGCTGTAGAAACAGTGAAAATATGTAAATATTCTAATTATTATTAAATAAATAAATATCTTGGACATAGTAACACAAATTATCTAGTCACATTTAAAGTACCTGGACTTGTATTATGATGACTAGACAACGTTATAGAATACATATATAAGGTCTAACAAAATTAGCTGAAACTATTTTAAGGGGATGATCAGACCATCAAACTGACCAACTTTCCCTATGGGACCAATATCGAATACCCGAAAAAAAATCTGCTG
Source organism: Agonopterix arenella (assembly GCA_927399405.1). Classification (NCBI taxonomy): domain Eukaryota; kingdom Metazoa; phylum Arthropoda; class Insecta; order Lepidoptera; family Depressariidae; genus Agonopterix; species Agonopterix arenella. The sequence goes on from OV656692.1 coordinate 3,328,572, forward strand.
TCCCATACAAAACTGCAAATCATAACTCGACTCAAATGTATGGGACAGCAGATTTTTTTCACTATTTTGATATTGGTCCCATAGAGAAAGTTGTTCAGTTTGATGGTCTGAGCATCCCCTTAAAATAGTTTCAGCTAATTTTGTTAGACCTTATATAGATAGAAACATCCATGACTCGGGTACAAATATTCATATTCGTCATATAAATATTTGTCCTTTACGAGATTCGAACCCGCGACCCTCGGCACAGCAGGCAGGTTCACTACAGACTGTGCTACCGGGCCGTCAAATTATTAACTGTAATTAATCAAGAACAAATCGATATTTTACAAAGTTAGGCATTATAGGGTAGCATGATGATATGAGCAAGATTATGAATTCACTACAAATTATATCGCAAGCACAATATATAATAATCAAGTCAGTAGGTACCTACAGGGTGTTAGGGTAAACAGTTGCATTACTATAAGGGGTGATCGTACCCATGATACTGAACAACTTTCCGAAACGAAACCTAAATTCTAAAAAAATTCAAATTCACAAATTCTAAAAAAAAAGCCTTTCCATACCTACTAAATGCAATCAGCTGACCGAATATTTGTATGTATTAAAAATCCAATTTTTTTTTTTGCGAATTTTCTATCGCTTTTTTTGGGTTAGTTTTTCAGTAGGTATCATGGGTACAATAAATCCTTAAAGTAATGCCACTGTTTACCCTAACACCCTGTATAACAGAGTGTATAGGGTACAAAACACCTCAGCAATATTTAAAGGTGTGGTTTAGACCATCAAACAGAACTTACTATTTAAGAAATGTTCGAAGAAATTTCATTCGAAATTCAAAATTATTTTCGACCAGTACCTCATCTTTATCGACCAGTCTATCCATGCATCGTAAAAGTTGTTTATTAAATGTTTAGTTTGAGTCTTATTTTTGCAAAATGTATGGGAGAAGTTTTTTGCGATTTCTGACATTTCTAGTACTCTAAGCTCAGTTGGTCTCGTAGACTTTTTTGATCTTTATAAGAAACAGGATCGATTGACATAAAAAAAAGTGTTTGTGTAAATGGTCTATTTTCTTGTTGACTGTAAATTTTTTTCAAAATATGTAATTTTTTCAAAAAACTGTCTCAAAGAGTTAAGGACAGTCTCTTAAGACCGTTTCCCTCTAGCTGCAACGGTTAAGGTACCAGCCCTTACTGTCCCGTCTCAAAAATCCACCCAATCCATCCACAACAGGTATAATTAAATTGCTAGATCTTTACTAAAAGTAAAAATCTTCAATATATTATTCTCCTAAAGGGTCCACTATTCATCAGATATTTACGATCAGGACATGCTTGTAGCACTACGAGCTTCGAGGAATATGCACTTTCATTCGCGCCCTGAACATTGCGATAAAAATGGTCCATTATCTTAGTTTTCGGAGACTTCAGATTTAAGCGAAAATCCACATTCAACAGATTTCAGATTTGCATTTAAATGTGTTTACGCGTCAGCGCCCGCAGCATGACGCCTCGATAAACGTTTTATCGCGCCTGCTAACTCGTTCGTTCGCGCGCAAAAAGAAAGAGAGCTAGGGCGCGATAGCGCTTTATCGCGCCGCCATGCCGCGGGTGCAGGTCATCTCCATGCCAGGAGCTACATGACCTGATTCCACCATCCCCCTTCCACCAACGTACAACAAGACGTAGTGCGAGACTGCATCCATACGTAGTCAATAATCCGCACAAAAAGGTTCGCATCCTCTTTTATAATGAGAACCGGTAAGGTTTGGAACTCACTCCCTGCGTCTGTGTTTCCAAGCAAATACAATCAGGATATTTTTAAAAGAAGAGTTAATAGGCTTTTTCTGGGTGAATGCGCTACATCCTCGGCTTCATCTACAATTCCCATCAGGTGAGATGAAGCCAAGCGCAAACCCATTATGAATAAAAAAAAAATGCGATGGTAGAGTTACTCTTGCTGGACATCACTTTTATTTTTATTTTCCATTGTATGAAATATGCCCTGTGCACGGAGCTCCTATCTGAAACATCTCAGATAGTTTTTCGGTAATTCTCTCACGCACCGCTACCTTTACCTACCGCTACCGCTACCCTTAGCTAGTCAATTTTCGCCCTAAATATGAGTGAGTTCAAAACTTCTACCAAATATTTTCGACGTTAGAGATTATATAAAATGAAAGGATAACAGATATTTTTAAAATAATTCAAGTGACCGATTGGTGACCGAGTGTCGTCTATCTGTGTTCTGTGCTTTGTAAACTTTACGATTTTTTTTTGCATGTAGTTTGAAATAAGAATATTCTTTCTTTTCTTGTTTTGTTTTTTTCTATCCGTTGTTCGCTTATTAGTCTAGGTATATTTTAGCTTATTTTAGGATATTTTAGTTTTGTCAATTGTAGTGAGAATATTCTCGCGACCAATTTTTCATTTAGAGATCACAGATCGATTATATTGATGAACTCGATTAGGCGCAAAACATTTTAAATTAGTTTCTTAATTTTTTTACTAAAAGTATATCCATAAAATATATAAGGTCTAACAAAATTAGGTGAAACTATTTTAAGGGGATGATCAGACCATCAACCTGAACAACTTTCTCTATGGGACCAATATCGAAAACGAGAAAAAAAAATCTGCTGTTCCATACAAACCTACTCGACCTAAATGTATGGGACAGCAGATTTTTTTTTCGCGATTTCACTATTGGTCCCATAGAGAAAGTTGTTCAGTTTGATGGTCTGATCATCCCCTTAAAATAGTTTCACCTAATTTTGTTAGACCTTATATAAAATACCTTAGATTAAAAACTTTTCGCTTGCGCTGAAAGATGGAACCATGAAATGAGAGAGCGAGATGGCCAGTTATGAAAACTTATGTAAACAAAAAAGACAGACATAGGTATTATTTTTTGTTTCGGTCACCGTTGCCGGTTTTTGTGTTTGGCAAGATGTCAATCCTATAGAATAGTTGCCAACACAGAGTAGAAGCACTAGAAGTCTATGGTTGCCAAACAAATCGTCTTTTAGTCATAGATAGTACTTACTATCTCTATGCTTTTAGTATGCAAAAGTCAAATTATTGCTGTTCCATGTGCGGCCACGATGTGGATCAATCTACCTAACACGGATACGGGCAATGGTAAGATTCATCTCAGAGCAAACATTGCTCTGGCACCTGCTTAGGCAAGTAGGTAGCTACTCTTACAATTTAAAAGTGTCAATCTTACAAATGTGTTTCCAACTTGTTTTTCCCATTTTCGCCGTTGGAATAAGCGCCCAAGTAGTCTGGCACGGGTGGGGGGGGGACGGCGGCGGCGGCGTGGGCGCATACCGCCAGAGCTAACACCAAAATGCACTTCATGATGCCTGTACAGGGAGCCATAGTTGTAGGTAACAATTATAATAACGTACTTGCCTCAAGCCGCAGAACATTATAAGAGGGGTTAGAAATGCAAAGTAGCGCTTTCGCTTCGGAGACGGCTGTCGCCACTTGTGTTGCCGCTCACGCTGCTACAATTACTCATGCCCTCTCGCTCGCACCACGCCGCGCGCCTTATGGTGTTATGCAAGTTATTGCATAACCTGTGGCGACACGTTCCACGCCTACTTTGCACTTCTAACCCCTCTTATAATGTTCTGTGGCTCAAGCTTAAGCAGCGATTACATATAGATCGCTTGCTTTGATCACACTACACTTTGAAATAGAGAGAACAAATCAGGCAATATATGCCGAAATCAACCCTGCATGTAGGGTAATGTAATCACTGCTTGCCTCAATAATAATGTAATGTAGCCGTGACGTTCCTGCAAGATCATAAAAATATGAACTCTAGCGCGCTCCATACAAACGAAGTTTGATTATGTTTTAGATATTAATCAATTGAAGTCAATGCGATTATTTTAACCATGGACCGTAATCGGTATCGATAATACCGGTACTTTTTGGTTACAACCTTTATTTTTTTACAGGTATTTTTATAGGTAACCTTTATATCATTCTACTAACAGTCCACGTACACAGAGATATGTTTAAATAAAAAAGTTGTTTCTTTATAAATATAGTAAGTATTCAATTTTAAGTAAGTACCTCGTTAGTCGTTACTAAATACAAGTTAAATAAATTATAATAACAAACTTAAACTCAAACGTGAACGTAAACTTAAACCATTTGGGTTCAATAAAATGTAAATAATCATCTCCTTTATTATCTCGACCTGTCCAATGCTGTAGCATCACTGAAAATAGTGCGCGCGTCGCCCGTTGGGTGCTCCAAAATTTGCGTCACCCGCTACAATCACGACGTTGTTCAAACAATTTTGTACTTTTGATTAGTAGAAATTAAAGTTCATTTTTCAGTGTTATTAAAAACCACGCGCGCTTTTGGCCACTCCGACTATACTGACCCTTACCCGCACTCACTCGCATTCTCCGGAAGGTCATATTTAGGTTACCGGTATTAAAATTGGTTGTTACCTGGATAAAGGTAACATTTAAATAAAGCTAACCGAAAATTTTCGGTCCCTGATTTTAACACTATCTAGAAATAGAAACTATTCTCTATGCCTGTGGTTTGTCAGATAATCGTTAAAAATATGTAGTTTCAAAGTTACAGTGGCGCAAATATTTCCATACGAATCTTAAATTAATCCTAGCATTGAAACTGTATATTTTAACGGAAACTGAATAATTAATGTCTAAAGAAAGAGCATGAAAATTAAAAAAATACGGTTAACAGAAATCACGACATTTAAAAATAGATCAATTAATATTCAGATAACTTACCAACGTAACGATATTGATATACTTATGAATTCATATAAATAGTCGGAGCATTTATATAAGACTCAATTTGATTCAGGCGTGGTATTAATATCACATTTTCACATCAATTAAGATATTTTGATTAATTTATCTAGAACTAAATTACGTATTTTACTGTTAAAAAATGTTATTGTTAAATAAGTCACGGTTTTGATTGTGTTATCGATCGTTGCGACAACCAAGGTTGTTTATAATTGTTTTATTTTTTTAGGGATTAAAAGATTCTATTAGATGCCACAGATTAGAAACGAAGCATGCTAAGAGAACCTGCATTTGAAAAAAACCGGCCATGCGTGAGTCGAACTCGCGCACTCCTTGGCACTTGTCGGCCTGATAGCAAAGGCGGTAGTGAACCTGTCCGCCGTGCCGAGAGTCGCGGGTTCGAATCCCGTAAGGGGCAAATATTTGTATGATGAATATGAATTGATATAGTACCTCGAATCTTAGATGTTTGTATCTATATGTATATTTATTCTATATCGTAATACAAGTGCACGCTATAGCCTATATCATAATCTATAGATTCTGGGTACTTTAAATGTGACTAAATAATTTGTGTGGCATAACCATTATTTATTTCCTTTACTGATATATTTCATGAGAATTTTCATAAATAGTCAAAAAAGTTACCTAACTATATATGATTTGTTTTTCTCCCTAATTGTCTTAATTAAATTACACAATTTTGATTTGTTTTGCCTTTTGTTTTAGCTTTAGTTAAGTCATAATTTAAATAGTAGGCACCTAAATTTATTCAAAATTGACGTATTTGTTTTACATTTATTGTTATTTTTTCTTTTTTGGTTTTTTTTTTTAAGTTTGAGTAACATGTCTACTGTAACTTTTATAAGTGGAAACGGTTTTCTCTAATTCGTTGATTAAGTTTTGTAATCCAAGTGTAAATATTAACGCTGTATGTTTCCCTAATCCAATAAAATAAAATAGTGCAGAAATAAATTGTTATGCAGCATGCCAATCAGCATTATTAATTTTAGTACTCAGGTACCTAATAAATAGAAAATAAAAAACCTTCAATTACATTCGAAACGAAAAGTTACACCTTATCGATATAAATTGTTGTTGACTAAGAAACAACACAGCTAAACTACCAAGTTTTATTACCTTATATATATAAGCGTATAATAAGCAAATATAGTCATAAAATTTCTGCATATTATTATGTACACACGGTGACACATCAAGCTATGCAAAACCAAAATAAGCTGACCGCGCGTAGGACGAATAATGTATAACGTCACGCGACCAGCTTATATTGGTTTTGTATAGCTTGATGTATCGCCGTGTGTACTTTCGCAGAGCAACGGCGGGGGCCTTGCGGGGAAGCGGGCGACGGGAGTCGCATTGCCGGATCTGTATGAAGGTATTGTTGGGATTGCCTTGCATATCTGCGCAATGCGCATGACAGCGTAAGTAGGTACATGGGGCGCGGCGGCGGGGGCGGCGGCATCGCCCGCCATCAAGAGCATTCCCATGATGTGAGGCTTATTGTAATACTGTATAGTAAACTAAGCTCTCGATGCATTATTTCTTACCTCTCACGGTTCCTCATCAGACGTATACTGCAGCGATAGATAATATTTAGGAGCACAGGAATCCAAATAAGGGCCCCACGTTCGGCGCCAATGTAACGGTGTAAGTACCTACATGAATTCAATATAGAAATCTAATCTAATCATAAAGAAGAACGACCTCTTCCCATACATTCGTTTACCGGTCAAAATATTATTATTTAGTTGAAGTCTTATAAGTTATAATTCCAATAATTGTTCAGACAAGATGTCCATATAGTGTTAGTATACATTTATCTTAAAGCTAGTGTTGGTAACAAAAACATTTTATTTTAAAAACCCGGTGTGAAGCTTAACCCAGTGATGCAACAGCGGGGAGACCCACCGGTCTTTGAACACGTTCAGGAGACCGTTAGTGCTGGCTCGGAGCCTGCCCAACATGGAGGCGCACTGTTTTCTCAATATAGCCCAATATAGTAGTATATTCTCAATATAGTCGTCCGTGTGCGCCTCCGCAAACATTCCCGACGCACTACAATGCCGTGCCAACCCCATCAGTATCCTGAATGTGTTATTATACTGTACGCGTAGATCGCTGTATGCCCGTATAGTATATTGATATAGAACAATTATTAAGAAAAACAATAAACCCGACTGCACAATAAAACGATTAACTGAAAAGAGAAAAACAAGCTCTATAATCAGCTAAAACAACTTTGTTTATTTGGTCTAGGTATCGCAAACGGGGACAAAGAAGAATTATAAAACACACCCTACTTTGTCCGCGGCCTGCAATATCTAATATTTTCTCAAACAAATTTGTTGTAGCTGATTTGTGATTATAGAGCTTGTTTTTCTCTTTTCAGTTAATAGTTTTTTATGCAGTCGGGTTTTTTGTTTTTCTTAATAATTTAGTTTATTTCATACTTTTTAGTCTTGTGTCGAAATGGCATATAAGTACTATAATAATATATATATTTATATACAGGGTGAAATTGATATCATGGGCATCCTTTTAATCTAAGAGTCTACCTATCAAACTGAACAACTTTTGCTATAGGAACAAACCGATCGGAGCAAATAAAAAATCAGCTGTTCCATTCTAAACTGCAATGTCGACGCGCGAGTTCGTGACTCAAATGTATGCAACAGCCGGTTTTTTTTGCTCCGATCGGTTTGCTGCCATAGTTAAAGTTGTTCAGTTTGATTGAGTAGACATATATATATGTATATATTTGGAATCGTCTGTTCACTATCAGCTAGCATTTGATACCCATATTGTAATTTTTAACAAAAAATTATTTATTCTCCCTCTTTTTTTAATTCGCAGACGCCATATTAAAATAATATAGCATCGCGCGAGAGTAGAGAAATCATACTAGACGTATGCATACTCTTATTTTTTGCGAAAAAAAAGGTAAAACTGTCCATCACTGGTGCATTGTCCATTACCGGTGCCAGCACGTTACCTAATTTTACTGCAGAAATGAATTGTTATGCAGCAGCGTGTCAATCAGAGCATTATTAATTTTAGTATATAATATATTTGTTTTCTCTGTTAAATATGCGCCGTGCAAAAAAGTATTAATAAACAATGGAAAATGAAAACCTTCAATTACATTCGAAACGAAAAATTACACCATTTCGATATAAAAATTGTGGTTGGCTAGGGAGCAACAGCTAAACTACTAAGTTTTATTAACTTATGTAGGTAACTATAAAATTGACGAAGCCTACTTTGCTGATGCGAACATTTTGTAAATTTAGATGTTATTTTTCGACATAAAATGCATCATTTTTCTTTCATTTTTTGCAAAATTCACTTTTACAAGCGAGCTTCTTGCTTTTTGTTTTCTTACCTACCTACTTTTGGTTTTGAATTTTATGGCCATTCCACATCAAATCCGTTCTTCAGTTGGAATAGGTTTGGGTTCTTCTTAGTTATGCTGTTTCTTAAGGCTGCAGCGAGCCTATTGTGCTGCCCACAATCGTATTTTTTTTTATTTCTTAAAATTAAACAATATTTCCAAAAAACAAGAATGTCACATTGTAGTCTGCGGATTTGTTTTTAAAACATAATAATCCGTAATGTTTCGATAAATTGAAAGCCAATCAGGACTACAATGTGACATTCTTGTTTTTTGGAAATGTTTAATTATTTAGAAATTAAAAAAAAATACCATTGAGGGCAGCATAATAGCCTCGGTAGGCTCTTAAGAGAAGTTTATTCCGAGAGCCCAAATGCGCGCTGCATACAAACGAAGTCTAGTGATATTTTCAATACTGATCAATTTAAATCAATGAAAAATTTTAGAAATAATCTAGAATCTAATCCCTATGTCTGTATTAATGCTTGAATTTATTTAAGATTTGCATAAACATCTTTCAGGCACTGTAACTAACTATTAAATAATCTGTTCGGTAACTTTAAAACTATTTTAACGAAAATCTGACTTCATACATACATAGAGATTAATTTCTAGTTTGTTTCATTGACTTTCATTGGTTAGTATTGAAAATATAACCAGACTACGTTTGTATGGAGCGCGCTTCGAATTATATTCGATCAAGGAGATGACCATCACAGTCTATGGGACCAACATCGAAATCGGGAAAAAAATCATCGGTCTGTGTCATTTCGAAGCCCATTCCAGCGTAAAATGGCCTATTAGGAACCACTTTTTGTTTATTATTTGGTAAGTTCACTAAACATTGAAGTTTTTAAATTAGTTTGTCCACAGATATTACGTTTGAACCTATGCCTATGAAACAACCATTTCATATTTTTAAGAGAATTTTGAAAATTTTGTTCCGTCCAACTCAAACCTAAAATTTTAACTTTCGACCCTTTTTTCGGCAACTTGTAGGGATGTCGTGTTGCTGTTTTGTTGCTGATTATTTTACGTTTGGAAGAGTGTTTCCAGACAATCATGTTACAAAAATAAAACTTAAAAATTCATGCTATGAAAAAGTTATGACAGTTTTAAGCCGCTCTGGTAGTAAATTCTCAAAAATACCTTGAAAAATTCATAACTTCTAAACTACAAAAAATTGCGCAACATACATAGGGTATTTTCGAATACACCTAGGGGTGAGTCTAAAAAAAATTTTTGACGTCTCAGTTTGGACCACCCTGCACACGCAAACATAATTTGTATGACGCCTCACGCACACCAACCTAAGAAAGTTGGCCCCTTTTGTCTTATACAGTAGAAGCGTGACGCTCATTCTAGACATATACTTGTTCTAAGTTAAGAAGGAAGAATCAATAAAAAAAAATTACAGATCACACAATTTAATATGTTATTCTAAAATACGGTTTACATAAACTCTTAACATAAAGTGTTAACTACATCAGTCTATCTTTACATAGGTGCATTCAATATATTATTATATTTCTTCTTTTATGTATAAATAATTATTTTATATAGGTACTGTACATTTTCAAAGGACCCCACGCTTTATTGAAGATGATTACATTTTGAGAAAGTTATACATTATAATTATAAGTATATAGTAAGTAAAGAAAGGTAAGTTAATAGAGTGAACAAACAGAGGTTAACTAGCAATAAGGTCCTTCAGAGTAAGCTTAAATTATTGGGTAAATTTGGTTTGTCTCAGCAGATATTTTAATGTTGCCAGGCTTAGATCAAAGTAATATTAATGATAGGGCGATAGTACTCGACGTTTTTAAGATTTTTATTTATTTATTTTTATTTAAGATCCAGTATAAAATGGTTTGTGAAAAATTTAACGATTAACATGCATCACAATGCACTAAATATAGTATTCCCATGGAACAAAATAGTACAATCTTCATCATAAATGGAAAACATCAGCAAAAATCTACCCAGAAATTCTATAAATGTCTACAAAATATGTAACTGTAGATATGTTGTGCTGGGTATTTGTATCATTTTCATCATTATCCCCAGATTTTTGTAAATAATCAAAAGAAATTTCTTCACCCGCTTCAATATCGCGTGTCGCGAATAAAGCCAGCATTGACACATTAGGATCCAAAAAGTCCGCCCATACTGCCCACACTCCAAGATTTAGATCACAGGAGTGATTGATGAAATTTTCAAAATCAAATAGAATGCCTAAATGTTCAAAATCAAATAGAAATTAATATATTTTCTTTCTTTTTAGATTACCTATTTTCTTAACTGTGAACCACGCTTGCCTATTGCCAGCCTAATGCCTCGTGTTAAAGACATAACCCACGGAAAATCAGCAGTAATATTTTAAAATATTCTGTTTACGAACCAAATTTACCAGAGTACACAGAAAATGACTTTCTGTAAGTGTTCGAAACACTTGACCACCAAAGAGTGTAACACACAAATTATAATTGTTACATAATTAGTATTTGGTTTCATATATTTATCCATTCTTACAATTCTAAATCTATTTTAAAGTGAAGTTACATCGATTTTTGGCAATCATTATAAGATTGGGACGAATCGAGGATTCTAATTCTAACAGTAAACTATTTTTATAACTAATAGGTTAAACTACATTGCACACATCCAAATTGATTCATTAATTACATTAGGGATCTACAGAGTATAACAAAACACCCAAGTAATTAAAATTTAAAGGGGTGATTTAGACCATCAAACTGAACAACTTTCACTATGGACCCAAAGTCGAAAAAACAGCTTTTCTCGACGATTGTCCATTGTAAAAGTTGTTTAGTTTGGTGGTCTTAACCCTTTAAACATTACCAGCGTGTTTTGTTACACCTTGTAATAGTAAACCTACACACAAATCTTAAGCACAAAATAAATAACCAAAAATTAGAAGGTACCTCTGAAACTTAACTCAATAGTTCTTTGCTGCACGCTTCAGCATTAGATGAGATCATGAGAGGTACCACTAATATAATAAAGGGTGTAAGTGACAGCCTAGGAAATACTGAAACAGTGAACTCAGACCATCAAACTGAACAACTTTCACTATGGAGCCTACCTCAGGAAACGCGAAAAAAATCCGCTGTCCCATACAAAACTGCTCTACCTACCCGACTACAATGTATGGGACAGCAGATTTTTTTCGCGTTTCCTGAGGTAGGCTCCATAGAGAAAGTTGTTCAATTTGATGGTCTAAGTTCGCCGTTACAGTATTTGCTAGGCTGTCACTTACACCCTGTATATTAATAAATGTAGGAACAGATCTGCCGAAATACAGCAAAACGCCAATCGGCGTCATATTTTGAAGTAAAAATTATTAGACGCCGAAATTACTCCGCATAATTTCGGCAGGTGTATCCATACACTGAAGTTAATAATTTAAGATCTATGAACTAAATTTTACAATTAATTTCCGACATCCTTGTTTCGCTTTAGCAATTTTAAACGCTTTGATAATTATTTTAAATTAATTCAGAGTAAAACTAGAGGCAAGGAAATTAAGGACACAACACAATAATTAAACTCAAGAAGTCATTCAAACTTACATAATTATTTACCTTTTTGAACCTCTTAATTTATATTTCAAAACGTTCCTTACATTTTTTCAAAATCTACAAGTTTCTGTTCAAAAGGTACGCTTTAACCCGGAACCGCCTATTTAGTGTCACTGTAAAACAAAAGAGAGAAAAGAACCTCCTATCAACATGTGATTAGACATCTCTTTTTCTCTTATGAAATAAGCAACACATTGAACGCCTACTATAAGCTGCAACAGAAAAAAAAACAATAATTTAATAATTTGTCATTAATAAGAAAACAATTGATTTGAAAAAAAAATTATCAACAATAAAGTCAAGTCGAACTGAAATTTTGAAAAATTTACGTACAAAGAAACTCAGCATCTCAAAAACTAAAATCTTTAAAAATTGTTCATTTCAAAACTTAATCGAAAAGTTTATACTCAAGTAAATTGGTCAAAGCAAAATGTATGTAAATACATAGAAACAAATAAGGGTCTCATTACACCTGCGATTCTTACGATACATGAAAGAAACGCAAGTGATATGGCGCCTTATCAATGAAAATATTTACCGAACAAAATATTAGTAACTTTGCAGTTAAATACGAAATAAATACAATCCCATGTATACTAGGTACACAAACTAATGTACATTGTTCCAAAAATAAATTAACAAGTCGTGTATTGAGGTGATTTAGTCTTTTCTATATACAAACTAAAAATTTTCACAAAAGAAAAAAATCACCAAAACTACACACTATGACAGTAGCATTATAAAAATGCAAAAAGGAATGACAAACATTATTTTTCATTTATTGTGAAGGAATTATTCAAGGAATTTCGTATTTTATTAGCTATCTAAACTCCTTAATCAAATTAGAAAGAAAAATATTAAACTAAACATTTTGCTGGTTGGATGAGAAATTGAGAAAAGTGGCCCGATTGGCCCATCGTGCAAAACCCATTTTGATAGCGCCACGATCTAGGATACATAATTTGTAAAACTATGTGTATGTATGTAGACCCATGAGAATGTTATGGTTCAAGCCTCTAACATACGTTTTTGAGCAATCGAGAATGTCAACGCTTTTACACGCGAAAATGGAAAAGAAGCCATTACGGCGCGTAAAAAGAACGTAAATACTCGGAACAGTTTCTACGCGAAAAAATAATATCGGAGAAACGTCACGTTTTGGATTGCTCAAAAATAACGTCGTCTGTTCCAAGCCTAAAACGTTTACACTACAGCAATAGATCTAAAGTTTAAATTAGTACTTAGTTAAGTATATGCAGTGAATCATCATTGCATGAATATTAAGCAAAAAATTACGTGTTCACAAAGTTAACATAAAATGAGTTTGTTTCATAACATACTACAACTTATTTCGCATGTCAAGTCATGGATAAACTTTTTAAAGAAACATTAGCTTTCAAATAGAATACAAAACGTTCCACAGGAACTATTAATATCCTTGAATAGCTCCTTCAATAAATTATTTATACATTTTCCGTTGCCATTAGCAACAATAATAAATAACCTAATAAATTATCTATAAACTAAAATATAATATAACACATCCAAACACAGTTTTGGTAAAGTTCAAGCACTGTATATGCCACTATAACCACAATAGTTTTCAATGTTTATCTTAGTGCCGTATATAGGTTTAGAACACTCTTATTTTCTTTGTGTGAAGGTGTTTTGGAAAATACGTTCCAAAACCGTAGAGTTTCGTCTCCTGCGCCGGTTACTATCGCTTCACCGTCCGGTGATAGAGCGAGGTAGAGGACTCGGTAAGAATGTCCTGTTAGTTTCGCCACCTGGAAAAGAAAGTATATTATTTAAAACTGTGCACAAACTTATACATAACATACATATAAATACATACTCTTTTTCGGCCACAATCCACAATCGGCGGTAACTATGATTAGAAATGCAAGAGTAGAACTACCGAGTGCCAATTATGTTTGGTTTAAGAGAAAACAATTTTCAATGCTGACGGTATTTTTTGGCCGAATTCAGAAAAAAAAAAATAGTCCGAAAAGAGAAAATTGTTTTAATATCATTTGAAATTGAAGAATATTTTGGTTACAATGCAGTACCTTCGAATATTTATTCATTAATATTATTCTAAGCGTGATATTTTTTTTTTCTTCGGAATGCTGCCATATTAGAGTCAGTTTTATATACTAATTCAAAAACCTTATACAAGGTCTAACAAAATTAGCTGAAACTATTTTAAGGAGATGATCAGACCATCAAGATGAATAATCTGAAATAAATAATTTTTAATTTAATTTAATTTAATCAAACTGAATAACTTTCTCTAGGGACCAATATCGAAATCGCGAAAAAAATATCAGCTGTCCCATACATTTCGGTCGAGTTATGTTTTGCATGGGACAGCTGTTTTTTTCCCGATTTCGATATTGGTCCCATAGAGAAAGTTGTTCAGTTTGATGGTCTGATCGCCCCCTTAAAATAGTTTAAATAAGACTTAAAATAGACCAATCAGGATGCGCCATCTTCAGCGCCTTGCAACGATTGGTTAATTGTTTTCGTGCCCTTTTCGCTGCTATCCGACTTTGCACCCTTTGATTACTAAACGACTTCGGGTTTTGTCGGGGACTCTGCGCAAACGAAGAATGCCGAGGTTAACTGTAAACAAAGTTAAACAATAATCTTACCTGAGTAAGCGAGGGATACTTCCACACCAGGATCTGATTCTGAGAGTAGCCGTGCGTGGACACCAGTTCACTAGAGTGCTTCGACCACGCGAGATTGCACACTTGCGATCCTAAGAATAAAAAATTAAATAGCTTTAGTTTAGGGCAAATTTATCTTGAGTCTAGGCTCTAGATGCTCTTATTGACTTCAAATCTAGAGAAACTGTCGTTGTTTAGCTTCTTGATCACATTGCATTGCCCATATCTCACACAGTTATTATTCTAAACTCAAATCCAATAATAATATACTTTATTTTAGACACCAAAAACATTAGCAGCGAAAAAATACAGAGAAAAATACAAGAGGGACAAAATAAAGCAGAAGCGATTAAGCGATATCTTCCACCTTAGGGACATTATGTTTAAAAAGACATTAAACGCAAGTCCCGGGTATTCACAATCCAATTCAAATTAAACAAAATTATTCAAAGTCATATCACACAGATAGCTTTTTTGGCTACCACCGCTTCGGAAGGTGTCCCGTTGTAGAGAAGATGTGGAAACTCTACAACACACATATTTTAATCAAAAATAATATATACAAAACTAAAATAAATACACCATTGCAATACTTAACGTAATTATTGACAAGACGCCTGGTCTTAGTCAGGGCCTCTACCCGGACATTCGAACTTCGCAATTACTTGAACGTTTTCGTTCCAATGTCAACTCTATTACAATGAAGTTCAGACCGAAACGGTCTCGGAATAACGAAAATCGAAAGTCCGGGTACAGGGCCTGGTCTTTTAGACATTTATCTACTCTACACTATTATAAAACTGTAACAGAAATGTGTCTGCACATCGAGAAAAAAGAGGTTACATTACGATGTTTCGTTGCCTTTTAGATTGTCCATCTTTTTGATCGAGCATCACGCAAAACCGACTGGACCGATTTTGATTAAACTTATTGTGTTTAAAACCTTATGATTAGACTTAAAAACTGGTATTTACTTTATCTCGCTACGATGACGAGAGCCCGTGCTAAGGAAGTCGCGAGCAAAATCTAGTATATTCTAAAGAGAAGCAAGACATACCAGTATCGACACACTGCATGGGCTGTGACGTGAGAGTGTTCCAGAACCTTATGCAGCGATCAGCGGTACCGCCCCCCGAAGCTAGCAGGCCATGCTGATGGGGTGACCACGCGATGGCCTTCACCGCCGCCACGTGGGACGAGTACGTTTGAACTGGTGTTGTTGAATGCTGTAAGAGAAAGTGGAGTTGCTATGAATAAATAAACATAAATAAATATTTTGGACATTGTCCCACAGATTATCTAATATCTATAAACCACATACTCTACCCATCAACCTGAACAACTTTTACTATGGGAGCAAACCTTTCAGAACAAAAAAAATCTGCTGTCCCATACCAAACTGTAATACATACCTGCTCGATTCAAACTAATGAGACAGTTTAAGTACCAGAATATACCCCCGACTTGTATAATGAAATGTACCTAATAAACATTGTTACAAACGTCGACGAGTCGGGATCATATTCATCATAAAAATGTTTTCCCCTTACGGGATTCGAACCCGCGACTCTCGAATCAGCAGGCAGGGTCACTACCAAGTACCTACTGAACTATCGGGCTGAATGATTATTAATTTATTCTATCGTAGAGAGCGAGACTATGACATCATCATCATCATCAGCCTATAAGGGCTGTCGTGCCCAATGCGAATTGGTAGACTTCACATACACATCAGAATTTATTTTTCAGTGTATTCAGGTTTCCTCGCGATGTTTTCCTTCACCGTTTGAGAGCAGTCGGTATTACGTACATAAGTTAGAAAAACTCATTTGTACATGGCATGTTGTCGGTGCGGATTCAAACCCGGACTCCCATAATAGGGTGTCCGTACATCTCCGCAACGCGCCACCGACGCTCTTGACAATGACATGTCATTCTATATTTGGGTCGTCAGAAAATCCCCAATTGTGTAATGAATGTGATGACCGCACGCAAGACACAGACATCATTTAATATAAGTAAAATTAATAATAGCAGATGTTACAAGTTACAATAAAATATTAAGGTGGTTTTAGTCCACACAAAAGTTTGACGCACAATACGCGTAGACTGTACTAATAAAAAGTAATATTTTATATATGGAAAAATAGTTTAGAAAATCTAGATGCCGCGTCACAAATAACATTTTTGCAATTTATAAGGTCTAACAAAATTAGCTGAAACTATTTTAAGGGGATGCTCAGACCATCAAACTGAACAACTTTCTCTATGGGACCAATATCGAAATCGCGAAAAAAAAATCTGCTGTCCCATACATTTAGGTCGAGTACGTTTGTACGGAACAGCAGATTTTTTTTCGCGATTTCGATATTGGTCCCATAGAGAAAGTTGTTCAGTTTGATGGTCTGATCATCCCCTTAAAATAGTTTCAGCTAATTTTGTTAGACATTATATAATGTAATTACGAAGATATAAAGCTTTACAATTTTTCATACAAAATTTTAAAAGCTTTATATCTTCGTAATTATATTATAAATTGCAAATGTCATTTATGACGCGGCATCTAGTAAACTATTTTTCCATATATACAAAGTTACTTATATTAATACCGTCTACGCGTATTGTGCGTCAAAGCGCGTTTTGTATGGACAGAAACCACCAAATCATATTATTCCACTTTGGAATACAAAATATTGTTTTTGTGTACAAATTAACGAACTTTTCAGTCTCAATATTCTATATTTGTATGTATATAATTTTTACCCGATAAATAATATAGTAGGTTAAGTTAATATTAATTGAATTTCCAACCGAAATGAAATGGATTCGTCGGAAATATTGATTTCTACAATTTCTCAATCTATTGTGACACTGCACTGGCGATAATATTTGTAGAATTAACTACTATATTTTAATGTGTTGGTAATTCCGTGTGGTGTCGGCTAAGACGCATTCCCCCGGTTTGGGGTAGGCCTATGTCCAGCAGTGGACGTCAATCGGCTGATATGATGATGATGATTCCATTCAACAAACATAAAATAATAATAGTCCCTTCGTAGTCTCTTACGATACCCAGTGCCCACGGAAATAACTTAATAACTATTGTCAAAATATTCACACAAAGTAGGAAACAGGATTCCGACAAAAAGATAACAAAAACAGCTGGGCAATATTGACTGAATATTCCCACACCGCAAAATAACCGCAATTCCACGCCTCCTCGTATCTAATTACAACAAGTCGATACATACAAAAACTGGGACATAATTGTAATCAGTATATGACATAACATAATAGAGCGTGTAAGATATCAATGAAAAGGGCACCAACATTGATAGACCTTGATGACCATGACATATTGTCGGTTATCGCAATATATCATACTTATAAAAGAGTTCCGTGACTGACTGACAACGCACAACGTAAACCGCTGAAGGTAGAAACATTAAATTTGGAATATACAGGGTCCTTCTTAATATGCTGACACTTTTTAAGGGGACGATCAGACGTTAAGCCGTTGGTCCCAGCTACTATCTCCGGTGCCGGTGGTAGTAGTCGTTACATTAAAACCACGTCAGAGGCCATAAGGCGGTCTGAAAAAAACTCTGATACCAGGGCTCTGCCCACACGATAAGAAAGAAGGATCAGACCGCCAAACTGAACAACTTTCTATATGGCATCAACATCGAAATCGCGAAAAAAATCAGCTGTTCCTTATAATAAATAAAAAAACAAAAAAAATAAAAATAAAAACTGCAAACGTACTCGAGCCAAATTTATGGGACAGCAGATTTTTGTTTTATGATTTCCATGTTAGTCTCATAAAGAAAGTTGTTTAGTTTCACGGTCTGATCATCCCCTTAATAAAGTGTCAGAAGGAGGACCCTGTATGATCTACAGAAGATGTAGGGGTGCACTATGAAAGGATTTTTCAAAAATCTACCCGTAAAGGGGTGATCCACGCGGACAATGTCGCGGGTCAACAGCTCGTACATTATAAAACAAAAGAAGTGGAATTGGATTAGTCAGGTTTAGACGCGAAAGCTAGAAGTATGACCCGATAAATCGCCTTGAAATACCCCTTTGGCGGTTGGTTATGCTCGTCCTTCTTTCTCAAATTTCCGTCGTTGTTTCCGACGTCAACTTGGTCCCTTTCTAATCCAATGACAAAAATTAGAAAAAGACAAATAGAAAGAGAGACGTAAAGTCGGAAACATCGACAACGGACACGTACGAAAGAAGGACAAATATATATTACAGACCACCATGGTCAATTTTCGTGTTTCAATGCTAGTATCATCCATTGCATCCATTGGTTATAAATCCATGGTAGCGAATTTAATCAAAGATAAAAAAGCAGTAGTTAAATTGTGCAATGATAGATGCTAGACTTACCATAGACCAGACAAAGAGTTTGTTGTCGTTGCCGCCGGAAGCCAGCGACTGGCCGTCCGGTGACCACTTCAGGCCACACACTTCTTGTCTATGGCCTTGTAACACCCTTATTGGTTGTACAGCTGAAATAATATAACGATAAATTATATCGGCTTATTTAAGACTATTCGGAATAGTTTTAGTATTGTATAGTATTTATTTTTTCATTTATTAAATTATCTTCAATTATTATAATATACAGGGACAAAATAATTCGTTAATGTCTACACAAACCAAGCAGTCAGCATATGCTCCGTCAGAGTGTAAACTCAAATGCGTTAAACGTATTTCTGGGGGTGCTTCAGACCATCAAACTGAATAACTTTTACTAAAGGACCAAAATCGATATCAACATGCAGAGATCCTCAAAGAAACCCATAGGAAATTCGCCAAAAAAAATATTTCGACATTCAATACAAAATGCAATCAGCTGATCGAACGTTTGTATGAAAAGTCGTAATTTTTTTGCGAATTTCCTATACGTTTCTTAAAATAATGCAAATGTTTACCCTTACACCCTGAATACAAGTACATATTTTTGAGATATGATAAGAATTAGGTAAGTTCTTTCTTGTAATGCTTCTACGCCTTGCAAGATAAAAAATTTCCCCATTAAAACTCCCATGTGTGGGCTGTATGGAATGAAACATGCCATCAAACTAATGGGTTTGATCTTAAATATGGGGCGGCATAATCAGTTTTGCGGGCCGTTAGTGGGAAGTGAATTAATTACTCCCATCTTATCCAGAAACTAATCTCCGCCGTTTAACATAACCCTTCCCGAGAAACTTAAAGAGTCAGATACGATTAAAATACCCAATCATTCTGAGCATGCATTTGGCATATCTTTTCCTGCATTTGATAAAAATTGCACTAAAACAAATGTGAGAACCGAAATGTAAGTACACAATATTTAGGTATCGCACAATGGGCAACATTTCATTTTATGAAAGGTACCAAAACTAGAAAACTAGATTATGTCATTCAAAGCTTGCATAAAATTAAAATTATCCGATTTTTCTTACAAATTATTTCCTAAATAATTGGAAAAACACTGAATTTTTTTTAAAAACTTGAATGATATTTTATTCCGTTGCCTGCTTGCCTTTTCTATTAAATTTTACAGTTTTTATTTCTTATGTCATTGCGGCCAATGTATTATATCCAATGTTTTTCAGAAATATCAAAAGCGAATTAAAAATAGAAATATCGATCAAAAATATTAATCGAAAAAAATACGTATCTCTTGTTTTTTAACCTATATTTATGTTTAAAAAAAAAAAGGTGGGAAAAAAAATGAAATGTCCATTTCATTGCATTTGCAGTAACTGACCATGCTAAAGATTTAAGTAGTTAAAACTTACATGGTGTCCTAGTATCCCTCTGCCGTATGTATCTATCCCGTGATCCGGAGCTTAGTATGTCGCCGTTCCATGCCAGAGCTCCTACTCGTGCTACGTGCCCTTGAAGCTTTGTTACCTATAACAATCAGTTTAGTTATTGTCATTTACTTTAAAATTACAAAAATTATATCCATATTTGACGTAATTTCCCTGCTAACGGAATCGCCCGCACGACTATATTTGTGTAAAATATTGGTGAGCTTGGCGCGAATACAATGGACCAGCAATGGTCGTACTGTTACATAACGAACCTTGCTTGCAATAGCCCAGCCAACACTAATAATGAACGACGTTATAGCATCGGATGCTAGCTGATGGTCCAGGGTGCGCCGGACATATCGAGGTTCAGTACGTCACTCGGGGAGGCTTTTATGTACTACCTCCATCTAACAAATCCCCGATCCAATTGCCAAGTGATAAGGCAAATCTTTGTGCAATAGCCGTTAAGGATTGATGATGATGATGATTGTAGTTTGAATTCAATAGTTCACTTGGCTTAACTCATTTTTATTTAAATTAGTGCATTTTTAAAGTGGAAGCAAGATAAGATCCCATTTAAGATCCTTTGACCCTTTTAAAAATAGCCTGTTTTACTTTGACATTTAATCCTTTTTTATTAACTTATGCATTCAGACTGGCTACAATGTAATCTTCAAAATTTCGTGCCCTCATTCGATGACCACAGATCTATCTGTGTTCCAGAGTGTTAGAAGTAAACTAGACAAGAAATACTACACCTGTTGATATGACGATAGGACTAGATCCTACCCTAGTTACCTTTTGGAATAATTACTGGAACTCTTTTTGGGTAAAACAAATCATCCTGAGAATGCAGTCGACATCTGTGTTCCAGCATCAAACAAATAAGCACGAGTTTTCCGATGAAAACATTGAGGTAAGATTATGATTTGGGGCTGGGGGCTTCGACAGGTTTTCACCTGTACCACTGCGACCTTCGCCGATCTTTTGTGAACCACCCTTTTATAGTTCCCTACCGAAGTCAAGATTCGTAGTGGGTTTTTGATAGGAGCGGTTTGTATCTCATCAGCACGGCTAGCATGCCACCCACTACAAAGCGTTTAAACGAGAAAACCGTCATGCGCGCTCTCTCTTCCATACGTTAAATAATAAAAACACATCACACCTCGATTTTTATCATTTTCTCGGGAGTGGCATGCGAGGCTTACTGGTGCCAGTTCTTGTTTACCTAGACGAGTACTTAGAATTGAAACAAGTGCATTGGAGATGCAGAGTAGCATCATTCTCTCTTCCACAAAAAGAAACTAGTAAGCATTTATTTTTCTCTTTAGTTCCATGAAGCCTTGCATTGGTAGTGTCACGTAAATATAATTGTTCTTACTCGTTTCTATGTTAGGTTAGGAGCATTACCTCTTTATTCTCGGCAACATCCCAAACGCTAATGTGTCCCTTCTGCGTGCCGACAGCGACAAGATGGCCGCGTTCACTCCACGCAACTGATGTGACTGCATTGCCTTCTGATGACAGATCGCATAGGCGAGTCACCTATGGAACAAAATGTTAACTGGTAAGACAAATTAGAAGCTAAGGGAGAAGTATTGAGTTTGAGATTGCTTAGCGATCAATTGCTTGCGGTGGCGGAAACATGGTTCTAGAAATGGGAAATATACCAGTAGTGATTCAGCGTGGGCTGATTTTAACTATCAATATTCTGAAACGGAGTAACACAACAGGAGATCTGTTCTTTACACAAAAGAATAAAATATTTATACATCCTTCTAAGTAAAATGATACCAACCTGGCTAGTGCAAGCACTCCACAAATAGACGCAACTGCCGAGGCCGACGCTGAGCACGTTCTGAGCGGACCAATCCACAAGGTTCAGATAGAAGTCGTCCTGCAACTCCGGAGCATCCAGAACCTTGAATGGGATCCGAGATATCTTGCGTGTCGCCTTCCTGGGGGAACGGAGGAGCTTCTGTGACTTCGCTGAGACAGGAGACAGGCTGTATGGCGATGGATCTATGTTTTCCTGTAACAAATCAAATTGACACTTTAATTCAAAGGTGTTAGAGCAGCTAACAGGATAAAAAATCGAGAATAATAAGAATAAAGATATCCAATTAACGATAAGAAGTGACAGTGCCAAACATCAATACAACTACAGTAGCAGGTACGAACAAAAACTAGGATCTTGACAGTCTCATTAAAATTTATAAGAAACTCGTTAAGAAATTCATGACGCAACAATAAAGCCTAAATAAAACATTAAAGTACAAAACGTTTGAGAGACACAAAAAGTTCTAACAAAAATTAACACATTTGTCAAGAGTAGGAAATTCAGGCGTTAGAGATACAAATGAAGCCCCACTAATTAGTCTTCACGTTAATATTAAAATAGACAAATACCTGGTAGATGTTACAAAGAGTGATACTGCAAAAACTTGACAAATTGAATCTCCTAATTTCAACAACGCACGCTAGGAACCGAATATATTTGATGATTGCAAACGTTTACAAAAAACATGTTAAGTGAACGTCTAAGAATCGGATCGCAGAGAAATAAATTAAATGCAAAAGCTCTATAAATCAAACGTGACGATCCTTACTTAGCTAAAAAGCTGTCTAGACATGTTGGTATTTAATAATAAAAGCCAATGTACGCAAATACGCAAAAATTTTAGCCAGGTACTCCCAAAAGGATATAATGAAGCACCTAATTAACATATAAATGTGGATCCGAGGGAAAAATTTGAGGCTCTAAAAAGGGAATCAAATTGAAATCCCCGAAGCGGAACCATCACGTCCTTGTGAAGTTCGACTACCCATAGCCTTTTGTAACAAACAAATAGAAAAAACACTGAAAAAAACAACGCTATAAAACTTAGCACACGTACATTTTATAGTCTACATTTGTCAGTGATTTTTTTTACGTAACGTTTTCAATTAATCATCAAAACACAATTTCTATATAACAAAAGACTGATTGGATTTATTGCGAATCAAAATTACAGCACTTGATAAAGAAACTGGATCAGCTACCGCTCGATACCTCTATTGTAGATCAACAATATGTTAACGAATGTTATAAGCAGAAAAAAAACAATAGACTTTAGCTGTAACTCTGTAGGTAAGAAGTTTTTGCCAAACGCGTCTAGAAGAGCAATTATTTAAAAATAAATAAAGCATTAAGTTGTTTATAGCCATCTAAAATGACACTATGTTCAAAATTTTAATGTGAATTTTCGCGCCGACAAACGCAGACATTCTAAGTTTGCTGCAAAAAATGCACATTTCATGTGAACTTGAGCTGTGTTTCGTCCGTGAACCCGGTTTTATTGCGATTACTAAGTAATCTAGATGAATAACACCTTCATAAACCGTTGCGAATTTAACGTGGCCCACGACATTACCAAATATGTATTTTGGACAGACTGGATAACCATCCTTTTTTTGTCGCTGCATAGAATTTGGCAGCGTGGGTGAAATATATTGGTAGTTTCGCGTACAAAAACCGAGCCATATTTAAGAAAACGGCAACAAAAGGTGTCCCTGTCGCGTTCGGATACATTTTACTGTAATTCAACTTGAAACAGAATTGGGTTGTGACGCCTACGTCAATTGAAAACATAAGAAAGGATGCAAACGGACATAAACCTGAATGTTTTAAAGTTAAGGGCACTCACAATAAATATCATTGATAAAGGGAGATTTAACGTAATACTACAAGATATCGTGCTCTAAACCGTTACTGTCCCGGTTTCGGTCCAATCAATGATATACAACTGCGGTAAACAATCGCACGTGTCGATTGTAGCAGCTAAGTTATGAATGAATCAGAATACTAACGGAACTGAAATAAGATTGAAAGTGCATAAATGCACGTGATTAATTCACAGCTGCCACTTAAGGAGATGTTGACTTAACAGATGCCCCGCCCCGCCCCCGTGTGGTCGACGACACAGTGGCCTTGGGACGTGCTCGAAAACGGATGCATATTATTTTATTACGTAAGCCGAAAATTGCCTGCAGCAAGTTGCAACTGGTTTTGAAGATGTCCGACAGGTAAGTCAGCTGAGATTTGAGAGGATAACGAGGACATTAAGAGCAGGCGCAAAACTTGTTTGGGAACATTTTAAAGGAACTGCTTTAGATTTTCCTGAATCTTGTAATTTTTTATTACAGGGAAGGTAACATTTTCATTGAGACAACGAATCTCTCTCAGATCCGACCACAACTATTCTGAATGGAAACTAAAGAGGAACATGCGATATAAAAGTCCAGTAAGAATGGATTTCCTTGATTACTTACTTTTCGTTGGAAAAACGTTTTTT
Source organism: Agonopterix arenella (assembly GCA_927399405.1). Taxonomy (NCBI): domain Eukaryota; kingdom Metazoa; phylum Arthropoda; class Insecta; order Lepidoptera; family Depressariidae; genus Agonopterix; species Agonopterix arenella. The sequence continues at coordinate 3,353,221 of OV656692.1, forward strand.
TAAATACACAGAATTCAGAAGGCCAGGTTTCGTCATAATATATTCACGCTATGAAAGCAGTTGGTATAGAATGTAATCAAGGAGAATTCAGAACCAATTCTGGAACCCTGTACGATTGAAGGACCATGCCTCTCCACAATACAGTTCCTCTTAAAAATTACAAAAAGAAATAGGAGTACTTGTAATGTAATTGATCTAAAGTTACACATAGACAAACAAATTATTATAATGGTTGATAGACATGCGAAGCCAAAAAGCCTTCATTAGCAATAAGATGTATGTAGTGCATGACTAATAAGGCCAATATTAAAAAGAAGTTACCATTAACAAAGAGCAAAACGTTATCTAGCAATTTTGTTATACTAATGCTGTTTTGATTACGCGAATTAATTTTTTTACGCAATCACAAAATGAATAAATTGTAGATGGACATTTTAAACATTTTGTCAGTCACGGCATGGTCTTAGAATGAATCTAATGATGAAGAAGATACTTACCTACTTAAATGTTTTTTGAGATTCAACATTTCAAAGAGCTTATTCAGCAACCTTTTCGCCAAAGTTGATAATGTAGTTCGTATTCCGCCTAGTGTGTCATTAAATTTTCTAAAGAAAATCTATTCCATGAAAACGATGCATCATGAAATTTCGGCGGAGAGATTATTCGCCTAAGAAATTTGACAACTAGCATTAGATGAATGCTGATTGCCCAGGATGCGCCTGACGTATCGAGTATTTAGTATAATGTAATTGTAATGTAACGCTGGGAGTCCCTCTTTGTAATACACGAAAAAAATGTTTACCTCTACAGATTATCGGCAAATATCGTAAAAACATTGTTTATTTTAAAAATGCTATTTTAATAAATAATTTTATAAATTTGATCAGGCAACCAAATATGACAATAAAATCGAATGTTGTCTTTTAATAAGCTTCTACTGTTTCATGAACATTTCTTTCTCAGACAGACATAAGACAGACAAGAAATCTAAATACGTTTATCATCTATCTATCTTTCCCAGTTTGATAGGCAGATAAACGTGCTATTTACTAAGATCTTTGCACTTTTTTTAAATTGCAAAGAAAAACCCGTTGTACAGAACAAACAAATTTTACTACCTGGTTAAACGTAAGCATGGGAAACTACAAAAAAATATATTAACATCCTGTATTTATCAGTAAAAAACTTAACAATTTTAGGTAAGCAAACTAGTAATTATGTTAAAACTACATCTAAACATAGCGTGTATTTTGTAAACGTTCATACATTTGAAGTTGTTACCAGCTTAAGATTTCAAATTGTTTACTTCCTCTAGATACAATTGCCTTATTCAATGTGAATAGACAAAAAGCTTCACACAATAGACCTAGCAATTGTACAGCCGAAGTCTAGATCGAGACTACAAAAGAGATTCGCAACGCCTAACAATTCTAATCAAACTGTATAGTTCATGGAATTATAGACCTTCACGAATTGATTACAGAGATAAATGGTTGCCTATGCAATAAAGCCAGTGTAATGACAAAAAGCGCAGAAATAAAAAGAAGAAAAATTTCAATCCAACCAAAACCGCAGTGATGTAAGATGAATGAGCAATCAAATTTTAAGTTTGTTAACCTCAGTCGGCAGACGCATAAAAACCTAGATATCCACCAAGAGTGACTAGATCCGAGATAACCTTAGACGAAACCGAATGAGGAAGATTCACCACTGCGCCTTTCAAACAGAGTCCAGTGGACTTACTTTGTTTGGTCACATCACAATCGACAATCGTGCACAGAACAACAAGCTCGCATTGATTCGCACTGGTAACTCTCGAAAGTGTCAAAATCTCGCAAAAATGTTAATTTTGTGCTCACATGATTTCCATTATAGTTTAGACTAAAGTCCAATGCTTTACTCAGCATTATGAATAATATTCACTTAAACGAACATGTCGCATATTCCCATCTTTGGTTTCATCTAATCAGATAACAGATTGATTGGTACTGTAAACGAATGGCAAATTTTACTTGAATATTTCCTTATGCATGGCACGTAAACAGTGCAATAAAAACAGATAAGCCACTGCAGAAGTTCTCAGGCACTCTTTTCAGAATACAAATTGCTAACACGGAACTGTCATTAATCTTTTACGACTTACACATAGAAACGAAAAGGAAAATGTTATACTTTTGATATACAGGGTGAAATTGATATCATTAGCATCCTTTTAAACTAAGAGTCTACCCATCAAACTGAGCAACTTTTATTATGGGAGCAAAACGATCGGAGCAAAAAAAAAAACAGTTGTTCCATACTAAACTGCAATGCCTACTCGACTCAAATGTATGAAACTGCTGATTTCTTTTTTGCTCCGATTGGTTTGCTCCCATAGTAAAAGCTGTACAGTTTGATGGGTAGACTCTTAGTTTAAAAGGATGCTAATGATATCAATTTCACCCTGTATAGTATAATTTACGGTATACTCTCGCACGTGAGAAAAAGATCCAACCAGAAATCGCAAAAGAATTATGAGATATTAAAATTGTGTTCCCGACACTTGCTGGAACTTGTACCTGAATACCTGTAGGCCTAGCATGCTACCCCCGAGAGAACGAGAAATATCGAGATTGTACTCCTGTCTTTATTACTTTACGCATGCTAAAATGAGCGCACATGACGTTGTTCTCTTTTTGTCGCTTTGTCGTGGATGACGTGCTAGCCGGCACTGCACAAGAGATTACTTGAATACAGCCACACTTGAATCTATGGGCTCGTCGAATACCAGGCCAGTTAAATATAGGAACATCGTCGTAGACCCATTGACACGAAAAGAAGAATTGTGTTGATAAATCTTCTTCTTTTCCTGTCAATGGTTCTTCAGTGGTGTTCTTATATCTTACTAGCCAGGTTTCCGGCGATCTTCCAGAAGCAGAAGTCCTCTATCGTGCAGGCGTTCGGGCTCAAGGGACATTCTAGCAGACGACCCATCGAATGGATAGGTTCGCTGCAATCACATTGTGTTAAGCCAGGATCCGTGTCCCTATACGTAAGTGCGTAAGTTTAATCTGCAGCGACCGACCCGAATGCGAGTCTGATTTAAGATTTTCCGCACTGGCCATTGCAACTAGTGCCCAGGAGGTAGTTGTTCCTGTGGAGGTATTTTTTCTTTCTACAAAGCGCATCTTGTAGCAGACGGGTCATTATGTATAGCCTCCGTGCAGTTTTCGAAACATGTTACTTTGCCTGAAATTATAGATAGAACAGCAAATACTAAATTTAGTTCATATCGATCGATGATAGACTAATTAGACAATAGCATGGGCTATAGATCAGGCAAGAGGTGATAAAAGAACCTTCAGATATAACTTTCGTTTTCGTCAATCAAATACTTCTACTCAACGTATCAACTTGAAAGGTACCTATGGGAAATAGACAATGGACTGTCGAAATATCAGTCCAAAGAAAACTCTTATGAAGCGCAGCAGAATCAAATCGAGGTCAAGAGCCTCAAAGGTACTTTTAACAGAATCTATATACTCGCAGAAAGTACAGGCGACCTCAAACACCATTGTTGAATCAATTAACCGAAATGTCCACACGTAACCCTAGCGGGCCCCGTTCGCAAAAAGCCTCCATAAACAAACAACTTATGTCAATAGTTGGAAACTAAAACTGGTCAAGGGTAAGTTGGCTAGATCATGAAGAGGGTTCCGTAGAAGAGAGTTATCGTTCTATTGAAGATTCGATAGCATTTATGACGGAGAAAATTGAATAGATAGAGCGCTAACTCCGATATCAAGTTGAACACTTATTTTCTTTCACTTATCCTAACTGGGGTCGCGTAGAAAAGTGTAATCCATATCTCTTTCACCCTCTACCTAATTATGTAATCAGAACATGTGGCCCACAGAAAGTCTGTGTATACAAGGAGTTAGGGCAAACAGTTGCATTACTCTAAAATAAAACTACTGTAAAAAATCGGGCATAGGCCCACCACACATTCCCACCGCTGTAACTCCTGTAAGCCAGGATCAACAGCGGCGACCATTCACAACACTGGACAATGAAGTCCAGCGAGCCCGGGGGATGACTCTAATCTGTCTTGGAACCCGCAATGAATTAATCAAAGAAGATAGGAGGAGTAGGAAAACGAAATATCCGACTTCCCTCCATTGCAAACGGGAGACAGCAATAAGAAGGAAAAAACATGGCTATTAGAGAGCCAATTCAAGATATCATTTATGGCAGTGTTGAAGACACGACCGCAAAAGCACCAAAAATACAAAATAAAACAATAGGAACCTAACATTGTACTGAAACTATGACCTATTTTGCTTCCAGTAATAAGTATGGCAAAAACATCTGAACGCACGGAAGTTATGATAAAATCGTTTTCTGGTGTCCCTTACTACATGGATCTTGTTGCGACTAGGGATAAAACTACTGTAGTAAACTAATATTTATGTATTGAATTTCGGACAGCGCTCCTAGTGTTTACGTTGAGAACTAATTCTGTCATGCAAAATCGGCGCCGCAACTATAGTAGTAACGTACAGTGAAAACTCATGGTAGGCCTACTGATCTGAGAGTTGTAAATCTCTACATTAATCAATTTTAAGAGAAATAGGCGTATATCGGACAGACAAGACTGACCCAACGACTACGGAATCCTAAAAAGGCCTCTATAAACAGCAAGGTAAGTCAATAGTAGAAAAAAAATTAAGCCAAAGCAAGCTTGCGAAATTCCCTCAAGTAGTAGATGTTGTTTCAGTAAACAAAGTTTTGAACACGGTTGGGCACTTCTACCGACCGGTTCTTTTGCTGATGGTACCTCAGCAGCAGTGTTTGCCCAATGCCCATTATAGCTTGCATTGTTTAACTACTCATTGCCCTTCCAGAAAATGAGGTTTCCTGTAGTGATGCCTTACACGGGGTATCAATTTAAATGTGTTATATAAGGTCTCGCAAAATTAGCTGAAACAGCACATTTCGATATTGGTCCCATAGAGAAAGTTGTTTAGTTTGATGGTAAAATAGTTTCAGCTAATTTTGTTAGACCTTTTATATGAAAGGTGATTCAGACCATCAAACTGAACAACTTTCACTATGGAACCAACATTGAAAATTGAAATCACGGAAAAAAATTAGAAGTTCGCGATTTGGATTTTGGCTCCAAAGTGAAAGTTGTTTAGTTTGATGGTGTGAAGCACCCTATTTAATATGTAACGTATTTAATAGTACATTCTGTATATTGTTCGCGAATATATTAGTTGAAGTGAATTTCAGATAATGTTAAACGATCTTTAAACCAACTGTGAAAGACAAAGTTAAAATATTCATGATTGCAGTCTACAACATGCTAAACATTTAGTATTATTTTTTTCTCGAAGATATCAACAACAATGGTACCAAACGAACTAAAATATCAAAGGCCAATCTTAGGCATAGACCGTAACAATACCTAACTCTGCCAATAAAGGCTAGGTACATCACATTCCATTGTCATGATACCGGTCACAAACGCCGTGTCAGTCATCGACCATGTATGTCATATCATATGTATTTGGAAACTATAGCCAATATCAGATAACAATTCAAACATCTGCATCATGATTAGTTACATTGTCAATCAGCGTACTTTCGTACAGAAAAAAAAGGTCCAACGCACTGTCAGTAACTACGAAATTCAAGGTTGCAAATATCAGATAAACATTGAGCTGGTAAAAAATAATTTCGTTCAATAATTAACAAGAAATTTCGATCTAGATGTCTCGGAAATTACAAGAGCACCCACACAATCGTCCTGGAGCGTGACTGGCTATACCGGGGACAATCTAAGACATGATCTAGATAGTAACAACATACGTATGTTCAAAAACAACAATCGATTCTAGAAAAAAAGGCTCTGACGCCGAAAAAGTTACAAATCATCCCCTGGCAATGACCTAAAGTCTAGACTTTACATTTACATCTATTTCGGAGACTTTGATTGATAAAAAACATAATAATAACGACTTGATGAACAAATACGTTTTATCGATGTATCATTTAGGATAGTTTTTATCATTGGCCATTTGGAACTATTACTTTGCAAATGGGTTAAGAGCTTTAATGTGTCTGAACTTTTCAAAATAATTGCTACCTTCTAGCAATACTTAGCCGGTAGTCATTTAGTTTAGCTTCTTATTGCTTTATTACTTTAGCACTTTGTGAAGTCACCTGTCTATCTGATTCCTCTAAACATGACGTGATTCCTGCTGCTTGTTAATTGAAATTCAATTCATCAATTCAAATTAATTTTCAAACCATGAAATCCTTTCTTGCAACGAACATCAACCAATCAATTAAGTTTAGCGTGAATCGATTGTATCTAGGAACATTTCTATTTTTTACAATGGAGATTTATAAAATTAGCATTAAATTCCAATTTGGGCCAACACAACTACTTTTTGCATCACTGCAAAAATACGTCACGGTGTAAGTTTCGTGCGTTGAAAATTTTATCATCATCAACCTGTGTCAAAAGCTGGCGGAAAAAATTCAGCAGCTAACGTGATGGGGGGAAGACCAATGAACCTTAGTGCTGCACGCATCATTGAAATGCGCAGGCGCAAAATTTGTTAATTTCAAACCGTCTAGACTTTTTGTTCAAGGACTCTTTGCAAAAAGCAATGGTTCAATCCGTGTCGTGTCAATTCGTCGCGCCCGGCCATCGCATAGAACAGCGAGCATTTTATTATAATTGCAGCCGATATCAAAGCAAGCGCAGCCGATATCAAAGCAAGCGCAGTCGATTTGTTTCCTGTAATCATAGACTGAGTATTGATGAACAATCGTTGCAGACGATCAAGATAACGTTCCTATCAACTTGCCGGCTTCTTGCCGGATGTCTTACATTTTACGCGATCCTATCGTTGATTGTTCTTTACTTAACTAAATAACGTTAGACTTGTATCACCAATCATAGTTTACTAAGGCTCATGTTGTGAAACAGTACTTGAAGAGGTGTCATCCTAATGTATTGAGACAGCATATCAATAGGTACAATCCTTAGCTAGTGGATCTAGAAAACGGAAAGGATGACTTATTGTATCGCATGAATCTAATAAATCCAGTTTTCAATCAATTTCAATCCCCAGAAGACGCAAAACGAAAGCCACGTACCACGTGGAAACCTCGTGGTACTTAGTTAGACTGAATGGGTTTTTCTTATGAAAATAACGTATATATAACTAAAAAATACGACTGAAAGCCTATTTCACATCACAACTAAGTTTTGAAAGGATGGAAATTCAGCTCATTTTTGATGATGGAGGCGATTTTTGATTCATACTAAACAATAGAAAATCAGACTTATCGTGCGGTAGAATAACGCCCGTGTGAATAGACTCCAATTACCATGTTTACGAGAGCGATCTGTGAGCGTATGCGATTTCGCAACTGCACCGCAACCAAATCGCAACGGCAGATTTCTACTGAACGTTATCGCCGCGTTACGAACAATATCGATACGTACTAGAAGTTATATCAATCAATAATATCAATACAAATATTTATATCAATATTATTATTTTGTCAATATCGATAAGTTCCGTCAACGCCTACGCTCAAAAATCGCTTGTGTGAGATGGCTCTAACTGGAGCTTTGTATTCAAGAAGTTAAGAGGACTGTCATATAAGAATTGTTATGGAACTTTATCCCCAATAATGACCTAATAAGATCTATCTATATCGATCTATCTTAAAAGAAAAAAAGCTATTTTTATATGTGTAATTCAAGTAAGTTTAAATGGTAAATAAATTAAAGAAAAGGAAATTTAAAGATAGGTGGTACATCTTATTGATTGACGTATTCAAAATCTGTCGAAGCAATCGGAATACGCAATGCCAAATTAACATCAAGCTACCATTCTCAAATTCAATTTATATGGCAACGCATCAAGAATTGAATCACATATCAATGCATTCTTTTCAACATAGCCGAAGTTTAGTATTCAATGCATAATGCACGTAATCCTGTGGGTGGCACCTTGAGAACATCGTTAGAATTTTGTGAATGTTTTTTTGGCATTATTTTGAACAGACTTTTGGTATTAACAAGTAGTATGTAAGCATTAGTTCCCCACTGTCTAGCGTCTAGTCTAATAATGTATTCCAATGAGACAGTCTTGAAAACTAACCTCAAAAAATAGAGAAACGATGATCCTCGATACTATCGAGAAAATATCACAAGTGATTTTTTTATCTAAGTTACGTTGTTACCTTAGTTACGTTGTTCGATCAATGGAGAGATTGTTTATATCATAAGACTACCCTTTTGGAATAGAATATAGTAATATTTATAATAATTATTTTGTCTACGTTATATTATGTTATGATGATTTTTTTAACATTCCATGTTTCTCTGATCCACGACACTCGTTTAAATTTCTATGGAGCACGGTGCCTGAAGTTGCACCATAAACAAAGACGATGAAAAATCAATTAAAGTTTAAACGTCATTCAATATTCCATTACCTGATCCACAACCTCTGACCCTAAGATGGCGAACATAAAAATATTTGTTTTTTCATTACTAACTCCTTTCAATAACACCTGTCGACGAATGCGCGTGAGCAGCACAGTCGTGCATGGACATCATCACTCAGTCATCAGTCCTGACAAGCGACTAATGCAGCCGAAGTAAAAAAAAACCTACATCATTACTTTTCAAATCTTTTATTAGCTCTGGCTATTAGACGTGCGAAAAAAATAGAGAAACTTTTAAATAAACTAATCATAATAGCGTTCATAAAGTTGCCAATAATCAACTAATAGAAAAAGTTTCTCAATAATTATAGATGGAAATAAAAGAGGAAGATGCGAGATGAGAACATAAAATGTTGTCCAAAGGACCTAAAATCTCATCAGGCACATTTGTACAATGACAAGAGGAAAAGTGCGACTAAGTGAATATGTCGCTCACACAACTGTCTTCAAGCTTTTGATTAACCTGAGAACCGCTTGTCACCGAAAAGCACCGAAAAGCAAAGTTAGTACATTTTAGTTTAACTTCTTTTGTACATAAGAATATCGGCCTAAAAACCAACACCGAGTGAGGGACGGAACATATTCTCGCATTGTAGGTAGGTACCTAAGTTAATGATAAATAGCTGTCCACAATCCTATCTCTGTCCCTAGATATTTTTTTTTTAAGTTGTATTCTTCATTTTAATTGATAGTATTAGTAAGCAATTGACAAAAATCAAAATCACGCATAGCCAAGCAAGATCGACCTACAATTTGTGCTAAAATATCTAGTTCCTGCTGTCACCGTTTTCTACTCTTTTTTGTACAGCTTTATGAACATGTCACGTCTTCCTCTATTTGGTTTCATCTAAGTTACTAACAGAAAAAGCTTAAAGTTAATAAATGAAACGTAAAAATTTACAGATAATGCATTTTTTACGATGCAAAATCGTAAAATAAATTGTCGATAAAACAACACGAAAAACTTGATAGTCTAAACGTTGGAACGTAAAATTTTAATAATTTATTATTTTAGGTCGTTGTCACCGGTGAGTGATGTCAGACAGACGGACAAATGACTGTACAGAAATTACTACCAAAAAAACAATGGCTGGGGATTTTTTTTACAGAAACACGTTATTCTTTGCATGCAGGGTGTCTGGCTGGTTAATCAAATGTTTGCAGAGGTGATAGTACTCATATCCTTGAAGTTAGATAGCGGGCCCAATTATGGTAGAATAACAAAAGAATAAAGATAGCAAAAAAGTTAAATATGGTAAATTGTGACCATACGCAGACCGCCGTGTTTGTTCTTTATCTTTGTATAATTAACTGTAGCTTGTGTGCAACAGTAATACCACAGTAAAATGAAAATTTTGGTATTTTTTGGTGGATGTTTGTTATTTTCTTCTTGATGCTAAAACAGCTAGATCGATTTCGATAAAACTTGACATATACATACGTTACGACAACAGATTTAGCATCTTTATTTTATTTGTTGCACAAATGAATCAATAAATACATGTGTGCACATAGCCTATTGTATGATGAACGATATTTATCCAGAAAACGAAACAACTTCGAAACCGCAACCGAAGCCTATGAAAATGAGACATCCAACGAATTTATACACATGTAATAAATGCGAAAGACTATCAATCTGTTTGTTAATACGTTTTCTCGATATACAGGATGTTAGGGTAAACAGTTGCATACATGATACTGAACAACTTTCCCAAAGAAAACTAAAGGAAATTCGCAAAAAAAAATCCGAATTTCCTATAGGCTTCTTAGGGAAGGTTGATCAATATTATGGGTACAATAACCCCTTAAAGTAATGCAACTGTTAACCCTAACACCTTGTAGAGATAGCTTTAACCTTGAGGAGGGACATAGGCATACAAATTCCACGCATATAAGTTGACAGATAGTTTGTACCTGTATCAATGTTTCTGATCACTCCGAAAGAAATTATAATTTTGAGTTTACCCAAGAGTAAAACTACAAAATGAAGTCACCACAGTAAAGACAGTGGAAATCGTGCAAAAACTGGTAGGTATTACGATTGATTAGCATATCCTCATTGTCACTCATACGCTAAACGCCGCGGACGCGATAATTGACACACAAAAGAATTTTGACACTGAACCCGTGCAGAAACAAAAAACATTTTGAGAGTTATTTCTCTTTGTTTTCTGCGTTTCTATTTAGCTTTAGACATAAAACAAAGGTGGTGCTGGTGACTTAGTAAGTATTCCTTCTTTTGGTCATATTCAACCGACTCCTTGGCCACCGATCAATTTGGTCTTTATTTCCTACATTACGACAGTATGTAGCTTTAAAAGTGAAAACAAACTGGGCTTATGTGATGCCACGCCACGTTATAAAAACTACTATAATTCAGCGATGTCACGTAAGATGAATGTGTTTCTAAATAATGATTTTTCATATATAAGGTCTAACAAAATTAGCTGAAACTATTTTAAGAGGATGATCAGACCATCAAACTGAACAACTTTCTCTATTGGACCAATATCGAAACCGCGAAAAAATAATCAGCTGTCCCATACATTTGAGTAGAGTTATGTTTGCAATTTTGTGTGGGATGTCAGATTTTTTTTCGCGATTTCGATATTGGTCCCATACAGAACGTTGTTCAGTTTGATGGCCTGATCATCCCCATAAAATTTTCAGCTAATTTTGTTAGACCTTATATTTACTATGAAAACTGATGTCTTCTGATGGACGTGGCATCACGTACGTAAGCCCAGTTTGTTTGCACCTTAATACTGCACACAAAATAGAGGCAACCACAGCGTAGTTGAACTTCTGGAAAATCTGGAACTTAGGTTTCAGTACATACATAAAAAGTTTGACGCACAATACGCGTAGACGGAATTAATAAAAGTAATATTTTATATATGGAAAAATATTTTAGAAAATCTAGTTGCCGCGTCACAAATATCATTTGCAATTTATAATATAATTACGGGGATATAAATCTTTTAAAATTTTGTATGAAATTGACCCCTCTGCAACCACCTTAAGAGGATAATGTCCTCTAGCGCGCACCATACAAACGAAGTTATATTTTGTATGTTAACCAATTAAAGTCAATGACATTTTTAAAACAAGATCTAGAAACTATATTATCCGGTTTGACTGATTTTCGTTAAAATATATACACTTTATTTGATATCATTACTTTAGCATCCTTTTAAACTAAGAGTCTACACATGAAACTGAACAAGCATGTGCAGTGGGAAGTGTGCTGGCTGATGATTATTATGGTGAGGTTATGACTACTCCCAGTCCATTCAAATCAGCTTCACCGTAGAACGACTTTAGGACACCGATTAGTCAGAACCTACCTATCCGCTAGTTTGTACGTGGGGGGGATGGACCTCCTTAGCATTGGTCTGCAACCATCTAGGAGAAGGACACTCCGAAATCAAACCCGGCACTGGAGTTTACGTAAGGCGCAAGTACGGTGTAACCGGAAATAAGCGGCGAACTCCTGCAACTGAACTGACTCCACACGTATCGACTCGTCGTTCCTGTGGGCACAGTCAGTGAGGTCGAGAGAGTGGTGCAAGTGATGGGCAAGCTTGCGTTTCCTTAAACGCGTCCCAGGCGATGCAGTGTCTGAGGAGAGGTCACTTCACCCGTAGCAGCTTGCTGCGCGGAAAACAACACGGAGAGTGGCAGTTCATAAATGCTGTCACAATCCCGTCGTCATCCACCGGCGTACAGCTCTGTTGTAGAGGCTGTGGACGTGCATGCGGCTCTCGTATAGGACTATACAGCCATGAGAAAAAGTGCTTCTCCAAAAACACTGCTTAAATCATCTGCAACAGATGTAAAGGCCTATGATGATGACCTATCCGCTAGTTTGTACTTTGTACATAACTGCAAGTGTGTGTGTAGATATGCGAGAACATTACCAACACCGAAACTAGATAGCAAATAAAAACAAAACATGCAGAACATTTATCATTCAAAATCAGCTTGCATTAGCGTTATAGGATCTCAAATATCGCTACCGAATGCCCAGCTAAAGGCCAAGAGTGTAATATTGACACATCATGTCGTCAAGTGTCATTCGATCGCATTCGATTCTTGTTACAATCGTACCGACACGACTCAGCGATTTCAGGTTGACATGGCAAGAAGCTTAGATTACCTATACAATAGACTTCCAACTAAAAGTTGATTCATTGCGGTTAATAGTGACGTAAAAAGACAAAGTACAAATATAACGCGCGACTAAGTCTTTTAAAGGCATTGACTTACCAACTACTGGACGTAGGGTCCGCGCTCAAAAGTGTCCGAACCAAAAGAGCACTAAAACGTAAAAAGAGAACCAATTACGAGACAGTCTTCATTTTATTGATCGGCCGACTACGCGTAAGCGAGAGCGTGGCGCGCGCCGTGCCCATGGGGGGAGTGGGATGGAAAAGAATTTCAGTATTTTCAATGTCTTTATTTGGTTTATAAGTATATCCATACATCCGTACACGTACTTACGTTTGGTTAGTTTAGTCTCGGACACTTTTTTCGGGAACTTTGTACTAAACCCAGCGTCCATAGTATTCTACGTCAATGTTTAAAGGTGACAATTTTTATTAAATATAATAGTAATCTTTATCAGCTGTGGGTTAGTTAGTAGCTGAAAGATATTCTTTCTCCCTTTAGATAATGATCAGACGTCTAATATAGCTTATTATCATAATTTCAATTGTCAGTTGTCACTCACAGTGGGTAAATGATAATAGCTAAACTGTTCTTTCGATCGACAATTTTTGCATTTAACATATTACAGAAAATGTTCACCTTGCATTAGAAGTCTATAGTGTAAGCAGTCTTTGGGCAGGAGTATAATGAAAGGCTGCCGACGATTTAGAGGAAATAAAGAGTATTGTTGCAAACAATTTGCCATTATTACAATTTACTTCCTTATGTAATATTAATACAATTCTGAAGAAGTGTTTATCTGTCCTGTCTGTTTGATTCATCTCCACGTCTAAACTACCAATCCGGTGTCAATGAAATTAGCTATATAACGTGTTAATCAATTAACGCAAAACTAGAAAGTAGTTTGTTTAGAATCGAGAGCAGAATCGAATTATCATGGTTTCAACATAGGTAATTTTTTCAAAATAATAAATAATTGGTTTGTAAAATTTACTGAAACCGATGTCAACCCACCCCACGGGCATACTCACCCTACTTACTATCAAAACAAGATTATTAAAATGTATCCATGAGTATGTTAGCGCTTTCATTCATTGCTGAAATGATAACAAATCATTTTTGCCTCAGAACTTAAAATGCAAATAACTATAAATTTTAAGTATCAAAATATCGAAATTATTTTTTTATTCTAATTATTTTGTTATAAATCAGTTGGGGTGTATGAGGTTTTGCTCTAATTCATTAACACGTTGTAAGTATATGGCTGAGAGCCTATATTGTAGTGAGAAGGGATATTATATCATTTTTATAACAATATCAAAATATCAAAGCAGCTGGGAATATACAGGGTGAAATTGATATCATTAGTATACTTTAAACTAAGAGTCTACACATCGAACTGAACAGCAAACTGAACGGAGCAAAAAAATCTGCTGTTGCATACATTTGAGTCGCGAACTCGCGCGTCGACATTGCAGTTTAGTATGGAACAGCTGATTTTTTATTTGCTCCGATCGGTTTGCTCCCATAGTAAAAGTTGTTCAGTTTGATTCTAAAATTCCTTCCACTAAAATATCATCATACTTAGTAGGTCTACAGGGTGAAATTGATATCATAACATCCTCTAATCTAGAATCTACCTAAGATTCTTAGTTTAAAAGGATGTTATGATATCAATTTCACCCTGTAGACTTACTAAGTATGATGATATTTTAGTGGAAGACTTAAAAAGTAATGGTTATTGAGTAAAACATAATTTTGAGATACCCTAATATAAAAGAATGCTGAATGTCCAAAATAAAGGCAATGCCAATAAAAAGTATGTCGATGTCACGGTTTGACAGCTCTCGACGTTCATCGAAACAGAAATACAAGATCTTGTAAAATTAGGAATCGTTTGACCCTAATATAAAATTAAGGTCCCTAACCCCGTATTTTTTTGCAAAACGTGGTCCCCGTCACTACAAAGTTCTTATCGAATTCGATTAGGATCTTTACTGGACATTATAACATCACAAATTGCGAAATTCCATTTTGAGTCCACAAAGGACAAAATAAAATATTGCTAAACGATATACAACTAAGTAATTACTAACTCTTACAAAGTTCCCATTTAACTTCACTTTATATATTTTAAAATCTCCCCACGATCTTAGATAAAACCAAAAAGGGCTCTTTGAAAATTTGAACTAATGCAAATGAGAAAATTATATACGACAGAATTAGTTAAGTGGACTAAAACATTGGTGCGAAGGAGACGAAGAAAAATCCAGTCGACGCAATTTATATTACTCAAACATGCGCTTAAGTAAATACTCATTCGGTTACATCTAATAGACTAAGAGATAAGTGTACTTTTTGCAACCATCAGCTGCAAGGCTGATTCAGTGTTTATGAGGTGTGGTGTAGAGCATCTCTGTGATGGGGATGGACCAGGTCTGCCTGCATAACTCCAGTCGGTTTAGAAGGTACAGATGTTTAAAGATCCGTAATGATTAACGATCAGCTGCAAGGCTGATCGTATCATATTACACTGAATCAGCCTTGCTGCTGATGGTTGCAAAAAGTACACTTATCTCTTAGTTTATAAGGGCAGGACACATAATTTAAATGTCTATCTGTTACATATAATTTACAATCAAAGTGCTAAAATTTTATATGCAAGTCAAATGAATTATTTTATTGACTCATTTGGAAACTAAGGTGCATTATCACGAACGAAAATAAAGGAAGGAGATATAAAAAGTGCACTTTGATAGTGCCAATCATCTTCTAAATAACTCATCAACATATAAAAGGTTTTTAAGATACATCAAAGGAATGTGTCCATAAATATCTCCGTGACATCAAAAGAGACTGAATGTTTCGAATCAATTCGCACGGCGAAATATATTGACGGACTCACTTCATAATCTGCATAAACGCATAAATCACATGTGAACAAAAAAACGTATGGAACAGATTTCCAAAAACGTGCGAATTAGTAACTTCGCTTTATAGCCGACGAACTAAAATTTTTATGAAATTAGACACAGCATAATGCAAAAATATCAAATTCCGTAGGCAGAATAAACAAGAGATCTTCCTTTTCATTCGCACAAGTGAAAGAATGAAATCGAAACGTCACCGTTTCTTTAGAGAAAGGTTAGTTAAAGCCTACCATGAGTTTTTACTAAACGTTACTAATGCAGTTGCGGCGCCAATTTTGTATGACAAAATTAGTTCTCAACATAACAACTAGGAGCGCTGTACGAAAGTCAATACAAAAACTGTAGTTTACTACAGTGTTAACTCGTGGTAGGCCTACTGAACTTATAAATACTAAACAAGATGAACGAGTAAGTACCATTAACAGGCTTTAGACCTGCATCTGTCCGTGTGGTGTCGGCTAAGAATAGCACCATCCCATTTCCCCCCATGGGTGTCGTAAAAGGCGACTAAGGGATCTACCGAAGGGTGGGCAGCAGCATCCTCTGAGTACACACATTCGATGCAACTGCGATCGCCAACCCGCCTGCCAAGCGTGGCGATTATGGCAAATCCCCCCATTTTGGGGGAGGCCTATATCCAGCAGTGGACGTCTATCGGCTGATATGATGATGATGATGATGATGATCTGCATTTTATCGCAGAAATGTTGTCCAGAAAAAATCGCCAAGGTGACGGAGGGGAGGTGGTCCTCTCCTCCGTCACCTTGGCGATTTTTTTTTCTTTTTTTCACTTTGTTTATTGGCTTGCGATCTGGCTTTCTGCCTTTACATTTGCAATTTGGCCTTAAGATAGTCTGCGATAAATTGCAAGTATATTAGCCTGCTTTACATCCTATACCTAGCCCAATTTAATTCCGGTCTCATTCCGTGACAATTCTCTGGTCGGTCTACACAATACTTATTTATAGTCGCATATTGATTCTTCTTACAGTCTCCGAAAAAATAAGTCTGCATTTTTTGTATTGTAATATAATGCGAATCGAATTTGAGACGAGCGTTTACAGCTCAAAGCTTTTATTCGGATGCTTCTTTTTGATAATATTTGGGGTTTTATTGTAGTAATGACCATGGCTAGGGTTTGAAAGTCCGCGGAAAATCTCAGTTTTTGCGGGCTTGCGGGATTTAAGATTCTTAATTCCGCGGGATCTCAATGTTAGCGGCATTTTATTTTATTTTATTGTAAATAATATGTAGTCATAGACGAAGAATTTTTCGCTTACGCTGGTAGATGGAATGTCAGTGAAACCGGGTATGAGATAGCGATAGTCATAAAATCCTATACAATATATATGAATCACTTCACATGTCGAATTCAGTACAAAAAAGTGGTTACGCCGATAAGGACAGCAATAAGGTGGCGATCTCCTTTTTTAACTAGAGCGAATTTGCTATGTGCATCTCTTAATGAGTGAATATAACAGAACACGTGCTTCCTTCTAGTGCCTTCTCTTTCTACGTATGTAGTACATAGTTACAAAAAGATAAAGCAGAAAGCCAAATATAAAGCATCCTTTAAGTTAGTATGAATTAAATTATTTGGATTATTTGGATTATTTGGATTTACGACTTCGTTCCGGTCGCGTTTGAGACTGCGGGTCCTTGGGGTAATGATGCCAAAATTTTTGTGCAGGAGATTGGGCGGCGGTTGAGAGCTAAGGGTGGTGACCCACGCTCTGGAGCGTTTTTGGTGCAGAGGTTGTCTTTGACCATCCAAAGGGGAAATGCCGCTAGTGTCATGGGGACCATGGAGCCGGGGTTGCGTGGGGCTGGGCCTTTGAGTGTGCGATAGTCTTCATGTTGACGAAGCTTGTTGCAGATTTGGAGTGTATAGGTTTAAGTTTTGACGAAGCATGTTGCTGATTGGTATCCTGTTTATATAATTATTATTTTTTTGGATAAATTTTGACGAAGCATGTTGCAGATACGGGCGTGTTGCCATTTTGGACGAAGCGTGTTGCAGATTTGGATTTTGTACTTTCCTATATCTAATAAGACTTGTAAACTATATTTGGAAAACAATAAGTTTAAGTAGTCATTGTTATAATTAATCAACAAACATTGTTACGCATTTACAACAGGTAGCTTAAAAGGTCGCGTTGGATCTACTGACGTCATAGCACCTGAAGCCCAATCCCAGAATACGAAATCCCGGTATTCCGGGATCATGTTCTGAGACTGCCAACCCTAACCTCTGATCATTAATGTCCGAATCTTTTTTCTTAATTAATATAAATAAAAAGTAACAAAAGTAGTTTCTATAAATTGGACTCATTTAGGAGGTCGACAGTAATGTGAAAAGATACTAATTGTTTAACATAAATAGGTGCTTCGCTGGAGGTAACTGATTAAAATTGCAACCTTAATGTGCTATTAAGCAATTTTGAAAAAAAGTTTGTAAGTTGGTCGATCTGTTAATGGTTGCATTATTGCAAATAAAATCTTTTTCTTTGTTAGTTCTCTCACCTCGATTCCAATATTTTGACACTCAAAACTGGTTTCTTAATTCTCATGCAGTTGTGGAGATAATGACGACAATATCAAACTTAAGTGCACTATGAACAGTCTTAAAAGCAAAAGCTTGAAATACAAAATTTTGTCGTAAAATTGTGTTGAATCTTTTTGTATAATCGATTTTATGATCGTCATAATTACCAGGATTATACACACTGGTATGAGACATGACAAAAACGACAAACCTGCCTTCGTATTATTAATGCTGAAAGCAGCACCAGGCCATTATGCCATTAGTATACCTTGGACACATCACTGTCACTTCATGTTTCATGGCCCTAACCAGTTCAATGAAACAGAAAAATTCTTCACTTACCTCTGAATTGTGATGTGGCGCTCTAAACCTGAATACTGGTGGCGAGTACGCAAGTGCAGCCCTGGCAGCCGAAGCCAATTGTACGGCGCCTAGAGCAGCCCTGTTGCCATCCGCGCAGTTAGCGGGGGGCCCCCGCAGCTCCTCGATCTGGGCCCCTAGGAGCTCATTGCGGAGTAGGCATCCATACGCGAGGTGATCTCTCCCACCTCCTATCCCGTCACTTCCCCCTCCGTCGCCCCTAGCTTTCTTGGCCGGCTGGTTTTCTGTACCACGACGTATGGCTGAAACAAAAAAAGGCAAAATTGTGTTTTTTTTATCTCTCTACGGAAAAATAACCTATAAAACAACAAATTCGTCCCTACTACTGGATACAGGCTTAACCTCATGGCACACATGTCATAAACGCTTGGCTATCACTTCATACAAATGAGAAAAACTGACAAGAGATGTGCGATATTGAGTGAGCCCAAATGAGACAGGAATACACCATTGTCTATATTTTCTGCCACGATTCCTAACAAGAGGCAGGGAGTGTCTATACTGTATATAGTACCATACTCTTTCTTATACTGTGCTCATGGTGAGTGTGAATATGCGTTAGTCTACCATATAATGTGGATAAAAAAAACCAAACACCACTGACAGTAGTAAGCATTGTGAAGTTTCCGATTATATCGATAAAAGATCGATCTTGTGTTTCTACGATCATCAAATCATCATATCCATTGTCTAAAATTGATTAACCAAATATTAAGAACCAGAACCACCAAGAACTGTCAAAAAACATCATGTCAATTTGATACCAATCGCATCGGGTAGTTACACAGACTTCTCCTTGATCTAAAACAATTTTTATCGTAAGTTTATTGTTTTGAAGAAAAATTACAACAGACAACAAAAACAAGCTAATTTCTGAGTAGAAATTCCCAGATGAAAACAAAATAACTTCAGAATTGGGTTATACAATTTTTTTTTAAGGCCAGCTTCTTTTTTTGCGTCTTGAATTATTCCTAATGGAATAAATACACCTCTTACCCGAAACACATATACCATATCCGTTCCACAGAGGGTATAAAGAAGTATTTTATCTGGACGTATAATGGTATTATGGCAAATCGTTTACGTTATTGTATTGGGGTCAAAGTTTTACAAGAAGGACGGACGAATGTCAACTGTATTTTAAAGCTTTGTGTGATGCTGATTGACTGGTTGGTATTTAAGTATATAAAATGTAGTATAACTTTAAAAAAAAATAATCTAGAGTATTTATTTGTTTGCTAAAATCAATCGTACAAATTTTTATAGCTACTAAAGTGTAATTAGCGGATATGTGTAAATTGAACATATAATTGAAGTTTTGATTAGAGCCAAAACACGATTAAGACACATTTTCTCGATAGAAAAACAAAGTAGCCTCCGTCTTTATCGATAAACGCTTGGAACTGCTTAACGGTAAATAATAGAAACACGAGACTTGATTTAAAAAAAAGATATTGATATTTTATAAATTTTGATTAGAGCAGAATTGAACTTACATAAATAGTACAATAACAATTAAATAAAGTTTGTTTCACGCATGTTTTACGCTTGCGTCGTTTCAGGCGCGCCCATCTCTTTCTCTCGCATCAGGCAGTAATATAAGCTATCACACGCCCATTTCGCTTCAATTATTTTTCTACATACGCCCTTAAATGCGTCACATATCGAACAAGGTGCAGACTATCATCCTGAACAAAATTATACTATTATCATCACAGGTATGATATTTAAAAATAAAAAATTTATTATTCTTTATCCTCAGGTAAAAAAAAACCCACAGCTACATTATATACCTAACATAATTTAAAAAAAAAACTATAATTTTGTAAAGAATTTATAAATTATAAAATGATTGTTTTAGGGATTTTCCGCATATTATTATTATTGCATAATGCATAATGGAATATTTATAATATAAAGAAGGTAAAGCTTCATAATGACACTAATACCTATTACAAAAACAAAGCTTTATGGTTTAAATTAATATTATTAACAAAAGGTCAATAATCGATTGCACTAAAAACGGGAAAGCCACAAACAAAAATAATATACCATAATTGCATATATAAACCAAGAATTAAATCCAAAGTGGTGACATCATAATAAAACATGTCAAAACAAAACACCTCACGATTCTTCCAAAGTCAATCCACAAATAGTAATTTCGGATGCGCGCGCGCCGGTCGCCCAGCCACATGCGTCGGCGGCGCGTGCCATGAAAAAAAATGATTGTACGTTGGGATTTATTATAATTATGTATCTTGGATACTTTTTGAGTGCTAATTCGTCATTACGACACGAATTAATACTATGTTGGATTAGTGACCATGATTTATGTGTTTTTGCAGTACAAACGTCTATTAGATCCATAGAGATATAGAGAGATGCCAACCAACGCTGAGTACGAAACCTAGTGTCGCATCACCACCAGTACCACGCAATAGAAAGTATTTTGTTAGCTTGAATGTGCTCATTATCCATTGCGGTATCAGAACTCAACGTTCGAATAATCTTTAGTACTACGCAAGCATTGTAAACTATTTACAAATAATATCTCGACTGCCTCATAGTCATAATATATTGAATCATTATTGTCGCGAGCAATTTGTTCCGTTTTTGAGCATATTGCTGCGACACTAGCCCCGCCCCTTTTTCACATCTCCTTTTAGTTTTTGTGATCTGTGATTAGATCCATATTTTCCAAGATTTTATAAGACAAAATTCATAACCAAATTTGGCGATTGTAACTTACTGTCTAGTTACTACTTATGAAATACCTGCCGTGATACAACCGAGCATTATAAAACCAATTCGAAGAATTATCCCTTATTCCCTAGAAGTTCCTAACGATTGCTTATCAAGCCACGAAATTGGCAATTAGATGTTACATACATTACCCCTTGATGACCTAATGACTTATTTGCTCTAAGAGATAAAACAAAAATCACTTCAGAATGATTATTATAATGTTAGTAGATATTAGGTATTTGATTTCATAGTAAAAATTTAATAAAATTTTTACCCTAATAAATACGCTCACAGTCACATAATCATCATCATCATCATCATAGCAGCCATTAAACGTCCACTGCTGGACTTAAGCCTCCCCCAAAATGGGGGGGATTTGCCATAATCGCCACGCTTGGCAGGCGGGTGGGCGGCGCGGCGTGGCAGCTTGGATGGGCAACAGCATCCTCTGAGTACACACATTGATTCGATCCAACTGCAATCGCCAGTCAAATAATACTCGGACATAATTAAGAGTTTTAAAGACTGAATTCATAACTGAACCGCGATCCGGATTAAGTTTTTTTTTCTATGCATCGTTTTGACCATTGCAATCTATAACAGGGTGTTAGGGTAGACAGTTGCATTACTTTAATGTGTGATTGTACTCATGATACTGAACAACTTCCCCAAAGGAACAAATGCAAAATTCTTTTCATACAATCGTTCGATCAGCTGATTGCATTAAGAGGATACGTGGAAAAAATAGGATTCTTCAAAGCGTCATATTATATCATGAAGTACTAACTGTAGGAGTACGATTTGCGGATATGTGTAAATTGAACATATAAATGAAGTTTTGATTAGAGCCAAAACACGATTAAGACACATTTTCTCGGTAGAAAAACAAGCCAAAGTAGCCTCCGTCTTTATCGATAAACGCTTGGAACTGCTAAACGGTGAATAATAGAAACACGTGACTTGATTTAAAAAAAAGAGATTGATATTATATAAAGTTTGATTAGAGCAGAATTGAACTTACATTAATAGTACAATCACAATTAAATAAAGCTTGTTTTACGCTTGGGTCGTTTCAGGCGCGCGCGCCGCCCCATCTCTTTCTCTCGCATCAGGCAGTAATATAAGCTATCACACGCCCATTTCGCTTCAATTATTTTTCGACATAGGCCCTTAAGTAGAAAAGTCCAGAATATATTTCGCTAATTTCCCGTACGTTTTTAGGGAAAGCTTTTTAGTAACATCGGTACAATTACCCCTTAAAATAACCCTGTAGAGTCATCTCATCACACACACATAAACTCACGAAGAATCTCTTACGGGGTGGTCAGAAACATTGCTACAACAACCAGCTGTCTTGCATTCATTTGTAACAAGGCCCACTTTTAGCATATCAATGGAGCCATTTGCGATAAAAATATCCGATTAATTAACGATGAAATTAATGAACATCATACGTCATTCTCTCATCACTCAGCCACATGGCCAGACGACATAATCTGCAACAACCCGGGAGAGATTGCCAAAAATAATCATTCCACGTACCTACAAAAACTACAACATCTTTTGACTCATATTACCGAGACAGAAATACTGTGCACTTTAAATACATGATTCACTGCATCGTAGGATAATTTAAATGCAAAATAATATCGAGAATCGTGATATTTTGCTTAGGTATAATATACGTTATTCATGGTCCAATCAATTTAAAGAATTTTAAAAAATTGCACAATACAGCGTAAACTTAAATTATATGCATTTACGACCGTTAACCCGCTACTTCGTCCGCACAAATTATATACCAGATTTTAAGTCAGATCATAAGCTATCAAACAAAAAAAGTTTCATCAAAATCGGTTCAGTAGTTTTTGCGTGATACTCGTTCAAACAAACAAACAAACAAACAAACAAACAAACAAAGAAACAAACACACAAACAAACAGACAGACAAAAAATCTAAAAATTGGTGAAATGGAATCAGGGACACCTAAAAACCATATCGTAACTTTTTTTTTTGTTAATATCTTCAGTGTACAAACAAACTTCCTGTTACAGTTTTATAATAGTATAGAAGATACGGTCCCGACTAGTATGTTCCCAGAGGGAATAGTAAATAGATATACTTACTCATATTCTCATCATCATCATCTTATTTAAGAGCAATGGTCTTGTCGTTGGAGTAGGTCTTTGACTACTTATATAGGGACTAGTTGCGCATGTAATTCAACTAACAAACATTTCTGCCGCTTTTTGCGGGGGGCGAGGTAACATGAAATCCGCAACTTTGGACTTTATTCCCGGAACTATAGATTCTAATTTTGAACGTTAAAAATCATGAAAAGTAGTCTCAAGTGAACCCCAAACGTTCTAAGTTCGAAATTATTGTTTCGCAACTATAGGCTGTCTCGTTTGGTGATAAGATATAAAATTGAATGTAAATGCACGTGATTACTTGATCTTACACCGTGGCAGAGGGGAAATGCTACCGCAAGGTCCTTATAATAAATAGTCAAAGGAGTAGGTATTCGCCATCCCATCAATTTTCCGCAAGTGTCTTGAGTTCCTGAATGAACACGACATCAACCTTTTAAACTAAAGTTAAATGCGTTACATACCCTGTCTATATCAACAGGTGGTGAGCTCGTCGCTCCTTTTAATGGAAAGTGGACACAGTAGACGCCTTTGCATTTAAGAACGTAGGTTTCCTCAAGATATTTTCCTTCAAGGAAAACCAGCACCATACGTTGCTAGATAATTGAATCATTATCATGATTCATGGGCATGTGTACCACTGCAGTTTCTTGTACAGGGTGTTACAAAAGTAAACATAAACATTTAAAACTTTTAAGGGGGTTGTGGAGACCATCAAACTGAACAACTTTCACTATGGGACCAACATCGAAATCACGAAAAAAAAATGTTTGTCCCATACATTTAGCTCAGTAGATCTGTAGTTAGTTTAGTATGGAACATCGCAAACGCATCGCATCATGGCGATTATGGCAAATCTCCCCATTTTGGGGGAGGCCTATGTCCAGCAGTGGACGTCTATCGGCGTGTATGGTGATGATGATGGAATATCCGTTTTTTTTCGCGATTTCGATATTGGTCCCATAGTGAAAGTTGTTCAGTTTGAAGGTCCCCTCTTAAATGCTTATTTAGTATTTTTGTAACAACTTGTAAAAACCCTCCTCATTATGCTGTAATATCTAGGTCTGCAATGCAATTCACTAAGTGCAAACATCGTCACAACCTTAAATTCGTCGTTAAAACATCGGCGAGCTGACAATTCAGTGTTCTTCACTTTCAATTCAAAACTCATATTAAAACTTCGACGATCTGAAGGATCTAAGAAGGATGTTACATTTGTGAGCGCGTCGATGTTTTTAACAGCGATGTGACGCTTAGTGAATTGCACTCCAGTATCTACTAAAGCATCAAGGTCTTTCAAACGCTCGCTGATGCTGATGCTGGATAACCAACTGTTCTTCCAGTCAGAGGCATCCAGGCAAGTCCATTGTTGGCGCCCAAGCCCGCCTCTTAGGTTCCATTTCTGGTCTGATCTCTACTAATATTTGTGTGAAGATTCCCCCAGCCGTAATCTTTATTTATTTAGAAGCACCCCACCGTTGTGTATAAATAAATACGAGTCGACTAACTCCCCCTAAGGGAGTTAGAAATAGAAGTTAGCCATGTGTTTAGTGCGAACTTGCAGATTGTTTTATTACCTGTTACCATCCTGTTATAAATTCTAAATACAAACTATACTACATCCAATCCAGCAGATAAGAACTTGGAAAATTCGTTATTCACCCTTGGACCTTACTGAGATTAAAAAACAAAATGACGTTAGAACAATTATGAACATAGATTAATAATTTTAGGACGTCCTAATTGCGTTGCCGCTTATTAGCACTAGGGGGCGCCACATTATGAAATAAATTGAAAAAGACGATCGGCCGACACGAGGCTCGAACCTTAGCTACCCGGATCGTAAGCCGGTTGTTTAGACCACTAGTCCAACAAGACAGTTATTGATATGGGCGAAATCTCTCACTACTACAGCGCAGCGCGTGAGGTGTAGTGCGCTGTTACTCCGATATAAACCCTAGTTCAACACATAGTGCTTCGAAACATAACCGATTGATGGCGGAAGCTGTCTATTGAAAATCAGCGTTCCACTTAGTTTGTACTAAGATAACATAGCATGATTTTGAATTGAAATTATGCAAATATTATTTTAATACTTAGTAGGTAAGGTACGTTCAATATTTATTCGAAATAGTTTAGGGAGGGTCCTTTTTAATTTGCTGTATGTTTTTAAGGCGACGACCAAAACCATCAAACTGGCGAGTAAAAAAACTGTTTTTTTTTTGTTATGCTTTAGCCCAAAGCATACCATGAACTAAAGCCTTGTATCGCTGCAGTGTACAATGAAGGCCTAGGTTAGTTCTAAAGACTTTATTACAAAAAAATATGATACCATATATGCATTTTATAATCCAAGTACATAAAGTTTAGAATCGTATAAATCAAATATTTCATGACCCACATGCGTACGCTTGCGTAACAAAAATTTCGAATTCTGATTTATTCCGAGTAACTCTATTATCTATTCTAAAACAATACCAGCACTTATTATTAGTAAGATACTAATTTTAATAATTACATTTGAGAAAAAGATAAGATACGGCGCCAGCCCCGCATGAGAAGGGCTACCACTCAATCGGGAATAACGGAATAACCCAGGGTCACCTGGTTTTAAGATGTTAGGAATACGAGTTAGCATTGGAAATCTCCGGGCAACGGGATTCAATTGGTTCAAACTTCAAACATATTTCGCAAATCACGAAGTTGTCATCAGTATTCCCACAGAATATCTTGAAACACAATGCTTCAAAATAATTTTAAAAAATTGTAGTTTAAAACTTTCAAGCAATTACAACTAAATTGAATACACCAGCTGACTCCACCTTTTCTCTTTTTTTGCTTCTAAGTTTACAGTTTTCCAAAGGTGGCAGCCCTACCCAAAGGCCACAATATAGGTCATCGCACTTCCAGCGGACATCGGAAGTTCTAACCCAAACTGCATTATAACCAACTTTATAAATAAAAGCGAATTCAATTGTTAAACTACCTGAGTTCAATCACACCCCGTTTCCTGGGGAACACCCATACAAGGCGTGAGCGACGTTATACATAAGATTCTGTATTTGGCGAGCTACGTGACAAACTATCGGAGCAAATCGTAATTAATTCTACCACCAAATTTGTACACATTCTTATGGAGTATCTATGCTGAATTCGTTACGGATTAGAGTTCATTTTGCACTGGCAGATGGTTCATTTTGTAGACCTAACCGTCTTTGCGGCCTCCACCTACGTGGGAGCTGCCCACATCCAATTCGGCCGCAGAGAATGGTACAACCTGGCCCAAATATCTCAATGTGAAGCAGTAGAGAAAATATGAATTCACTTGATATCTAGTTACTAGTAAAATTAAATAAAAAAATCTAGTGACACATTGCTACCGTATAGTTGAGCAAATATTAGAAAAGTAAACTCAACTTAAACTACTTTCAAAGAAAAGATAAGAAAATAAAAACCACTGATAGTGATTATCGACAGAGAATTCACCTGAAATTGTGTCAGGCACTCTAGAATGTTATCACTTATCATATTTTTGTAACAGGTGAAAAAAGTTACTTTATTTAACAAAACAGTCGAAGCGTAATACGAAAATATGCTCATAGCATGTAATTCTGACTAACCAAATAAACATGAGAATTAGAAACTCATATTAAATATTAATAATCGTAAACAAAAGCTAAATTACTAAAAATGAATATTGAAATTAAATTATCCTTAAAAGTGGTTTTTACAAGTCCCAATACTACACAAACTATTACAAATGCAAATCTTGACTAACGTGTCAACATTTAGATGTTATCTACTACAATTTGTCAAATCAATATGTGTGTATAAAATAAAATAAAGATAGCTATTACTAGCGCAGCGAGTCCATCTTAATATGACTAATATTCAAATCACATATAAAATCATCAATATAAATTAAGAACTAATACTAAATGACTGCACTCCTGACAGCAGACACATTTAGGAACCGGAATAAATACTGTCTATGACCTAGGTTTTATCACCCCTGTAGCATCATCTTACCCGAGCAGAACTAGGCACCAAAATCTAGAATTTATAGCTATTAAAAAGTTATAAATTACAAATCAATAGTAGACAAGGTTATTATTTGTCAATCCGAAAACTGCGATGCGAAGAGTTCTGAAACTCTAAATTGTAATTACCTGTAGGTCTACTTATTAATAAAAAAAATACTTAACACTAGTTAAGAATTAATAATCTTTTTAAAATGTTTTATGTCTTTTCTATTAGGAATTACCTTATAAATACCTTCGAAAGATTTTACGGCCGTCTAAAAGATGCAGCCAAACCAGTAAATGCTGGCAAATTAAACATAGAACCTAAAGTTATACAAAGTTACACGTATATACAGGGTGAAATTGCAGTTTAGTATGGAACAGCTGATTATTTTTTTGCTCCGATCGGTTTGCTTCCATAGTGAAAGTTGTTCAGTTTGGTGGGTAGACTCTTAGTTTAAAAGGATGCTAATGATATCAATTTCACCCTGTATAATACAAGCAGGTACTCTATCGTTTATTCCACTCGATAGCATGACCCAGTTAGACCTAGCAGCTAGTTGCGCCTGCGCATTTACGACGATGTAAACGCTCTACCAATTTAAAACATTTACTGCAGCACAGTTAAAGGGCCTATACTATACTGCTCTGGCAAAACTTTCTAGACTCCATGAATTTGATTTTATTTAGGTATTTAAATATTTAATGGACACAGACACATTGATACATTTAACAGAGGAGACTTTTACAAAGCTCGCCCTTTGTACATGTCTACTTTAATTGTTTTTTCTGTATTGTTATGTGTGCAATAAAGTGTTAAATAAATAAATAATAATAAATAAAGGGCAAACTTATGGTATAGATTAGAAAGATAATCGATTTGACATGTGTACACGAAGAAATATACAGAAATTAGTAAAAGACGTTGTCACCATATTTTGCTTTATCATTCAAAGATGTCGCCCCTGATGCCCACTGCAGGGCGTGCGTGCCCAATGCCGTCTGGTAGAATTCAAATACGCTCTCTCTCTCTCTCATCTCCTTTTGTTATTTACTATTTATTTTATAAAGCACCGACCCGTTTTTTTTTGTTTAAATTTCCTCTACCCTAAGGTTGTCTGGAAGAAATCGCTTTTTACCGATAAGGCCGCCTTATTCGTACCATTATATTTTCTGTTTTTGTTTAATGCTGTACCTATCTGTGTAAATAAAATTGGTGTAAATAAAAGTATCATATTTTATTCATTCATACGCATTATAATTTCTTCTTCAGCATAATAAAGTTACTTTACTTATTAATTGAATCAGGCGTTACTTTGCGGAAATCCATGACTAATATGTAGATGACACGATTGTATCAAGACCTCCGCTTCCAAGTACCTGGTAGACAAAGTTGTATTACGTTATGCAACACAACCTGCCCACCAAATAATTTCTACTCTACACGTGTTTCGCTCCACCAAGGAGCACCAACTTGGTGTCGGACGCTCGGCGGAGTAACAACTCTGTTTCGAACGTTCGTCGGTCTAACTCCTGAGGATGCTCCTTGGTGGAGCGAAACACGTGTAGAGTAGAAATTATTTGGTGGGCAGGTTGTGTTGCATAACGTAATACAACTTTGTCTACTAGGTACTTAGAAGCGGAGGTATTGATACAATCGTGTCATCTACATGTTATTTTAGTTAATAAAGCTAATACAGGGTGAAATTGATATCATTAGCATCCTTTTAAACTAAGAGTCTACCCGTCAAACTGGACAACTTTTATTATAGGAGCAAATCGATCGGAGCAAAAAAAAAATCTGCTGTTGCATACATTTGAGTCGAGTAGGCAGTAGGCATAGCAGTTTAGTATGGAACAGCTGATTTTTTTGTTGCTCCGTTCGGTTTGCTTCCATAGTAAAAGTTGTTCAGTTTGATGAGTAGACTCTTAGTTTAAAAGGATGCTAATAATATCAATTTCACCGTGTATACTACAGCTAAAATACTACAATAATATTATTGGACCTTAAAATTTTAACATTTTCCCCAAAGCAATTATAGGGAGAAGCATTTGCGTCATCATTTTCTCGTCACATCATGTCACCACACGACTTTTTCCGTATAAATCCAGTAAAGCATGTAACCGCATACAAACTTATCGCTCTTCGATCGAGGAATTTCCAATACCTATTCATATTATTATTTAGAACTTGCTTTTGCCCGCGACTACGTCCGCGTTGATTTCGTAAAACTTCGTTGATTTTCGAAATATCCTTTCTCAGTGCACCCCTACATCCTCTGTAAATTTTGTATTCCAAATTTCAGGGTTCAGTCAGTCATGGAAATGTTATATAAGTATAAAGGGTGAAATTGATATTATTGGAGCAAACCGATCGGAGAAAAAAAAACAGCTGTTCCATACTAAACTGCAATGCCTACTCGACTCAAATGTATGCAACAGCTGATTTTTTTGATGCTCCGATCGGTTTGCTCCCATATTAAAAGTTGTTCAGTTTGATGGGTAGACTCTTAGTTTAAAAGGATGCTAATGATATCAATTTTACCCAGTAGATTTATGGTTTTTATAAAAATATATTGTCCATATTATATTGGTATTTCAAATATGATAGCAACATTTTGAAAATATGTCATACCTAGTGTGGGTGGACCATTAACAACAAGAGCTACTGAACTAAAATATTGTTCAAGCTAATGGTTATACCATACATCTGCAAATGCAATAGCGTCATTTTGCATTTAGTCTTAAATCATATCAACCTCAATTGCATTCAAACATAGTAGACTTCACTCTAAACTTCATAAGTAAAACGCAAAAGGTTACAAAGAAAACGTATATAGGTAACAATTTATTTACAAGACAAATAAAACCTTGGAAATACAATCATACCTTCGTCACGTAATCTGCGGTTATGCGGAATGCAACAACCAATACTCGGCCAGGAAAGTACTAGACTCCAGGCTTATTTAAATACAGGTACTAGCTAGCTAGGTCACTAACGGTACCGCTGCATCGACGAATGCATCTTGCATCATTCAGGCAGTTCCTTAACCTTACGGTTATCTGCTAGGACCACTTAAACAACGGTGGTTCTATGCGCTATTGAAAACATATCGAATGTTTTGTTGAATGCACCGCTTATCGACTTTCTACCTTATCAAATGACCTGGCCCTTGTTAATCTATAGTATGGACTCTGAAACAAAGCTTCTAAGTGAGTCAGGTTTTCGGAAGCAGGAATACAATTATGTAAAGAATGTTCACTTCGCTTCAAACTGCAGCAAACTCGTCCTAATCTACAAAATGCGTCAAACAAACAGATCTACCTACGTGGGATCGTTGCACGTTATCACATGCAAGTTTACCTTGTAAACATTCGCTTTGCAAATTCAATACGATGCACTTCCAAGCGCAAACCAATTTGAATTTCTAAACGTAACCGATTTACTATGACAAGAAGACTGTACAGAAGTTGTTGGTAATGAGGGTTAATTTACATTTAAACTAAAAGTCATGTTGAAAGGTTCACAACGGTGATAGTTAACCGGTGTGTGGTAGGGAAAACGGAAAACATAGCTGGGAACCTAAATTGCGTACATTGAACCACAATTGTCCGGCTTAGGCAATGAAATGGCTCAGAGATATACTATAATTTCGAACAGACGTCTACCCACGTAGACAGTATATCTCAAATTAGCATAGACATTTTGACATCAACATAATATGCAGTGGATACTAAATCTTTAGCAAACTGCACATGTTACATTGTACAAACTCGTCTCGTCTAGGTAATAACTTAGACAAGATAATCCGGGCGAAGTCCGAACAGACAAATCGTGCTGCCATTGCAAATAATAAGTAGACAAAATGAATTCATCGTCAAGGCATTAAGTATTCAGTAAAATGAAGATTCGTGAGTGCATTGAACCAAAAACGTGGTTCATTACTTAGCACATAGATGAGGTCGTGAGCTATTAGGAATCACCTTTTTTTGATCGAAAACCTTTTTTATCCTATTTTTACCTAAAGCTGTCAGATAGTTACGTGTTGACGATTTTGCTGATTATTACAAACAGTGACGAAGTTAATTTTGAATTTAATATCTAATTTCAAGACAATTTATTTAATATAATTATTTTATTTTAACACTTTATTGTATAAGGAAATAAATACAGGGTCTAACGTGATTAACGTTCGACCATTATTTACGGGACACCTATTTAAATTACTCAGGACCGTATTCCCTTTTCATTATAATCTTCGCTACCACCAAACACCTATAAACGTTGATGACATTTTTAATTCTATTTAGCGTGCATCGATAGCAAGATTAACTTTAAGCATATTCAGAGTTTTAGGTTACAGGATGTTATGACGTTTCAAGTGACCTTAGGCTGGTTTTTTGACCATATAAACATTGCAGAAGAAAATGCGCGGCGATTAAGGGTCATGTACGGTTGACCTACCAGGGTTGGTGTTGTACCCCGCAGTAATAAGCAATGCTCCCTCCTACTAACTCCCTGAGCAATTACTGTATTTATCAGTTCGAAAAAAATCTACAAAGGGAGTTGCCTCACAGGACACCACGATAAGAAATTAGATTATCTACGCGTAAAAACTGACGATTCGCATTTGGCACGCGTGGTGGACTAAGGGTTAAACTTTATCTGGCAGCACCGCATCGCATTTTTCCGTCGCTCCATACTTTTCTGTCACACAACGTCATTTGCTAGAGCAAATAAGATAGCCGAAACGCGACCGCACGCGGCGGTGCTGCGGCGTGCGGTCGCATTCCAGCTATCTTATTTGCAAATGTAGTTCCTGAGTGACAGAAAAGGTTGGAGCGACGGAAAAATGCGATGAGGTTCAACTAAAGCCTTACAACCTCACCATGCCTGCATGCTTTTTCCCGACCAGACCATTAGATGCTGCGCATGATGCATGCTGATGATGATGATGATGATGGTAATTCGTATACAGGGTCTTTCTTAATATGCTGCCGGTTTTTTAAGGGGATGATCAGACTATTAAACTGAACAACTTTCTATATTGGACCAACACCGAAATTGCGAGTAATCATCCCCTTAAAAAACCAAACCAAAGCATATAAAGGACCCTCTACCCGCGAGGCATGCTAGTCAAAACAAGATCTAGATTTGAATATGTGCATATTTTAGACGGGCCTTGTCAAAGTTCATCAGACTAAAAAGTATGTAGGTATGTATGTTGTATGGTGATGTCAGACAGGCATGTCCTAAGACGACATCTATTGATTACCCAACTTTGTCTGCCGTCGGCCTAAATCCAGAACGTTGACAACTGATTTATGTTTTAGCTCAGGTGTCAAGAATAGAGACAACCGGACAAAAAAAATCTGTAGCAATTACATATATAGAAACAACAATACCTGTTGACGTCTCGACATTAATCATTCGATTCTAAACTTTGGGTATTGCATTGTGACAGTGTTCTATAAAATATTGCTGTCAAATAAATACAGGCTGAGTTTCAAGACGTTATTTCTAACTCGCTACTCGATACATAACAACTAATATACACGATTATGAATACGCCATTGACATCGATTGCCTATATACAGGGTGTAAGAGTCAGCCTAGCAAATACTGAAACGGTGAACTCAGACCATCAAACTGAACAACTTTCACTATGGAGCCAACCTCAGGAAACGCGAAAAAAAATCAGCTGTCCCATAAATTTTAGTCGGGTAGGTACAGGAGTTTTGTATCGGACGACTGATTTTTTTTTTGCGTTTCCTGAGGTTTGCTCTATAGTAAAAGTTGTTCAGTTTGATGGTCTGATTTCACCATTTTAGTTATTAAAGATCTGTATCTACACTAGTATCGAAATGTTCATGATGTGATGAGACAAAGACGGGAGGAATCCATAAATAATATTTTTCTCCTGACAACAAGACAAAACATGACAAGACACTATAAATAATCGAATGAATCAGAAATTATCATCGTGCATTACGTCTAGTCATCCTGTATATCAAGACCACAACACGTCTAGAATTTGGCGATTAAAAATTCGTGATCGATGGGCAAGAGAACAAAAAATATCTAGCTGACAATATTTGTGGCTGATAATCATTTATCACAGGCACTAGGAATGGAAAGAAAACTATTATTATGTGATCACACCTTAAAATGTTTAGACAGCTTCTGTTTTATATAAAAAACTATTAGGCATGGTCTTAAGAAAGAATGGATGACGCAAGCCTATCAATACGTAAGTTGGTAGTTCAGTTTATTTGTGGAAAACATAATAAAATCCTATTTTCGCTAATATGATCAAAGGACACATTGCATTGTATGAAGGATATCAAAATTCGAAAACCATTTGGAGATAATGCGCTTCAAAACTTATGTAAAAATTATCCGATTTTTTTGTCCATTATTTCTTGAGTTGTTTGAAAAATACTGAAAAATGCAAGATAGAATGAATGAGGAGCGATTCATTTGCATGGCGCCTGGCTGCCATTTCCATCTATTTTTTTTTAATTTCTCCTTACAAGGTATTAATTATACGCCCATGAATCCCAACTATTTCAGAAAATTCAAAATTACATCAAAAAAAATAGAAACATCGATCAAAAATGAAAAAAAAACGGAAAATCTCTTATTTTGCAACCTATAAACGTCAATTGGATATATTTTCTGATAATCGGAGCTGAAGCAGTCGCCGTGGCCGAAATCAGTCAGGAGCTCATCATCATATTTTCTAATAAAAACAGGCGATCAATAAACGAAATGTTTAATCTTGGATAGTGTGAAGATGTTTCATTCCTTTAGCAGTCATAGACCAAAAATATGTAAGCACGCTTAGTTTCATACGAAATTGCGAACATGTTTGATCTATTGTGTCTGTGGTATTTGGCAATTTTTCACGGCATTCGGTAGCGGAATGCCGGAGGCCCCAATGAGGCCAGTGATGTTGGCACAAGAGTACAAACATGGCAACGTTGGTGTTGTTTGAACTAGCAACTGCTCACAGCCAGGTGTTAAGACAGCGGTAATAGAATGCCGTCGGGAAAAGCAATTGAGAGGTACTAAGACAATGGTTTGCTGTTATCTCTAGACAAAAGTCTATTAAGCTGAACATTTTAGCAATACAGGAAGATTTCACCGCAGCTTTATGGAGTATAATTAACGAAGATTTGTGAAGTACTTTGACAAGATCTTTCGTAAAAGATCTGTTAAACTGAGTATAATAACTCAGTTTAGTTTAAGTACGAACATTGTACTGATAGTTAAGAGCTTTAAGTCCTAAAGTTGTCTAGTGTATTGTAGATTGTAGAATGCTCCAGTGCGTTTTCTAAACACAGCCATTTCTCCAACCTACTTTCAAGTTCCTATTCATCCAAGTACCAATATTGAGGTTACAGATTTATATAAAGTTACATTGCAAAGGCTTGCATTTAGATACTGCAAACTTTTGCCCACGTCGATATAATATTTTGTATATAAGATAGACCACACATTTTTTTAACCCCAAAACTATTGTATCAGTATTTTTTATTGTGATTATACTTTAACATGGCGTTCAAGGTTTCATTATCGCTTTCTGTAGTTTTTTTTTCTGCTCAATAAAGAATTTATTTTTCATTTAGCGTGATTGAGCCACAAACATCTATCTAGACTAGATAGGATTGCTAATTTGCTAGATAGTTTTTAATGCATGACTGACCATTAATCAATTTCAAAATAATTTTAATCAATTTTATCTTGTCAATTGACAATTACAAAAATGAGATATCATTGGTATGATATGTACGAAAATAATTTCGAAGTGTAAAAAAGCTTGACATGTGCATATAAAATTAAAATCGTGTTATGGATGTGCAAAAAAACATCGATTACAACATATTGAATCATCGAAACCTTTAAAAAACTAGCATTATGGGGCTAGGCATGGACAGGTCCATATATTTAAAGACTCCATAAAATTAGACAAGATTCTGTGCACTGATGACATGAATGATGAATGTTAGATAATCTATAGTTGTCGTATTAAAAACTATTAATGTAAATTTCGGGGTAGCCACGGGGTTAAGGCTGGTCAACCAACACACGTCTAGACACGTATACGAGCACATCAGAAACCAAAAATATCCAATGACATCATAAACCAGCTGATTTGAAACAGAGAACATCAACGCATCCAAAAATTTGCATTTTGCAACGATACCGAAAGTATAAAATGTTGGCAAAAAAAAACAAAAACTTTAATGTTGGGTTTCGGAATGCTGCTCCTGTTACGTGATTTCGGGTCAAAATATTGAACTCATTTGCAAGTTTGTCGGAAATTGTCGTTCTCATTTCGAGGGAGGTAAAAAAAACTAAAATCAAAGGCATCAAAGCGTAGGTAGTTGACTCAGCTGATCGGTGCATTGAACTTCTGAGAAGGACAACATGCATTGCTGAAAGTCCCACTGCCATTACTTTAAAGGTCCACGAGCACGAAGTCTGAATCACAGTCAGCTGTTCGCAGAGGTGATTCCTTGAATTTCAATAACATTAGTAGTCATACTTGACCATTTATGTCGTCTAACATCAAAATCCGTTGAAAAGCAAACATTAGATAATTTACAGGTGACATCACCGTCTCAGCTGATTCCAAGTTGAAGGCTGGTCATTGCCAAAATCACGTAGGTGTACTGTATCCTACAGAGTAAACCCTGAATTGGCATCATTCAACAATTACGAAATGATTGTACTTAAAAATGGACATAACGACGTAAAAAGAACGTGGAAGCTTGGCTTATGGAATTTAGATAGTTAATTATATTTTATGAACACTGCAGTTGGAGGAGTAATTAGCAAAGTACACGCTCTTTAAGAGCTAGTCAGAAACAATCATTTAACAATTATACTAATGAGATGAAAAGAAAACCAAGAAACGACGTAAAAATGTTAAGATCGCAAAAAGACGATAAACATGGAAAAACGTCACTTGCACTTGATGTAGCCGAAAGTGTTAATTTGTCAATTGCAAATATGCACTCGCCTACACAAAAATGCCAGGATAGTGTAAACGTTTGCACAGCTGCAAGAATAATATCCTTCCTGGCAAGTGCAATGTTTGTTTAGCACCATAATATGAATATAATGGATATATTGTACGTGACATAATAGTTTGGAACAAGGAAGGTGGGAGACATATGTTTAGTTAGAACTCTTCAAAAACTGATAACGCGATAAGCAAGTGCGTGGAAGTGAGGTATTTCCAATAGGAAACATTTTGCGCAAGAAAAGACACATCAGTCATTTTTAAAAATGTTGCAACACATTGCGCGACGTGAATTTACGAACACGAGTGGTAAGGCTGCCTGTCTGCCAGGACACCAGGTGATTACGAAGCTTTCCATGGTGGAGAGCTTCATAAGGAAAAAAAACAATCGATTGATCGAATCTATTGATTTTTTTTTCATGCTCATCTCTTTGCTTCCTCAGCTCTGATTGATTGACAGCATTTGCTACTTCCTATGTTTGCCTCCAGGCATAACTAGTTTCACGTCAGATAACTCATCCGACAACGTGTATGTTACAACCTATTTCTGTTTGGAAGCCTGTTGCCTTCTTGCTTTCTCTGTGGAAATGCACAAAATGACGCGCAGCAAATGTTACCTGATAAATAGCCAGTTTTATTCTAAGACCGTTGTTCCGTAGACCGTAGGATGGGGTCTATGTTTTGGAACACAACTGAAATGTGCAATCCCATTATTCTATATTATCTCTTCTCCAAGAGTTTTTGGTTCACTTGACTTCGGAATTGAGAACAACGAATAAAGACGAATAATAATTATAAATTAATGTTTTTGACACAGTTTTAAACATAATGCAGTCGACAAGAGATTGTATTTTGGGAAACATTCGAAGATACAGAAATGTTTTTTAAAACCGTATCAGTTACCGTCTTATCCGAATGCAGTATTATTAACTGGTAGAAAATTTGCAGGCAAACATGGCATGATCACAATGCAAATATGGGTGCAATCATTTTAGCATAGCGACAGACCATTACGTAGCATTTAATTTTTAAAAACATCGTCCGATAGCAAATGTCTTATCAAAAGTCAAGCAATTTGTCCGGAGTGTTAGTAGGGCGAACCGTTATCAGCAATGCACAGGTTGCAAAAGCTATCACAAATTGAATTTTTGGTACATTTAGAGTCAATGATAACGCATCACAAGGCTATTTCTGACGAATCTATGCGTAAACAACGTTGTGGAGGTCAGGAATGTTGTCGTTGTAAATTGCATTAAGAATTTTAAGATAAATGTAAAATGTGTAAACAAGATCTGGCAATGTTGAGGGGATTTCAATGAAACTACGATAAGTACGGTAAGTTGAGTGCTGTTCTTGATTGCGCTGAATCTTATGTACAAGGCACTATGGACCATTTTCGTCCAAATAGCTTCATATAAGATGATCATAATCATCTTATTTCGTTCAACCACTCAAGATGCGTGCCACGGCGTATACTATCGGAAATCATTTATTTTCGACTAATTATGTTTCAAGGTTCATTTTAATTACAGTAAAGTTTTAACTATTCTTATCTATTGGAATAGATAATACCTTGTTTTCAATACTTATTATTAACCACTGACGCAAAAAGAGGGATTGTTATAGTTCGATACTTATTATTATAATCTCTGATATGTGATCCAAAAATACGAAAACCGAAATTTAGTTGAAACTGACACTAGATTAACTGATATTTGTTACACTTCTTCCGTTATCAGTTTATCACAAGAAGAAAAGTACATACATACATACCTAACCTACATACATTTAAACACACTGATCATAATCCTATTTGTTGTGTTCAGGAAATCAGAACTTTGCTTTACTTTGACTTCATACAAAATGGGAAAAACAGCCAAGAAATAAACATGTGCGATACTCAGTGTACGTGCGACAGGAATACGCCATTGTCTATATTTTCTGCCACGGCTTGTACCAAGGACGAAAAAAAAAAGAAAGAAAAAATGTATTCAACATTAAAGGCACACACGAAACCACACACCAAGAGGGGGTTACGTAAAAATTGATGGGGACATATGGAGGTAGTAACATACATGCTTGTTCTTATACTATGATTTTACTACATTTCAGTAGGCCTCGGATACCACGAAAGAGAAAGAGCACGCATGACATTTTTCTTGTTTAAACGCTTTGTCGTGTGCATGCTAGCCGTGCAGGATGAAATGATGAGTTACGAGTCACCATTGCACGGCACAGCATAGGTCAGGAATTGCAGTGGTAAGCCGAGTTCAACGATCGAATGCAAAAGCTGGTCTAAACCTAGATTGTGTTACTATTTTAAGCTAGTTACTGGACGCATAGAAACAGTAAATTATTTAAGGACCAGTTTAACTAGTGTTTACTATTTCGTAATCAACTTATAAATAATCCAAGGAACTGAAATACAGTTAAGTTAGTTACGAACTAATAGCTTATGTAGTTTCAGAGCTATAACAACTCAGACGGAAACGAGGCGGTCTCACAATCGTGACGTCGTGGCGTGCGTGGGTTCGAAGAGTTAGTACAACTGAGTTGTTCATGTACGAATTTGAAGCTTGTATTGATGTGTCGACTGTCAATGAGCGTTTTTCCAGTGTTTTACTAGGGCATCGCTAGATGGCGCCACTGTCGTCTCAAGTAAAAGTCAAGAAAATTTCAAAATGTATTTCTTAAAATAATGAGGGGAAAGATGGGATGCCAATGCATCTTTTAATGTTTTAATAAAATATTTCATTAGTTTCTATGAATCATTTTAAACTGTTTACGTCTGACATGACTATATGGGCGTGATTCCTTGACCTTTAAAAAGGCAGGCACAGTCTTGACATGATTTGGCACACGTCTCTATGGAGCGATGCAGATGAACATGATATCTGTAAAGTTTTTTGGGAAGGAAAATTAAAAAAGAAAAACGTTTACTCCGTGGGCAATAGTCAATCAGTCAAATTAGTCAGGTTTTTTCGTTCTTGAGGTAAGGAACCCTAATAACTAAACAAGAATAAAAAACGCAGACAAAACGTAGACTCTAAATTGGCATTTGACCCGGGATCCTTATTCCTGTGATTGGGTATAATGGACGCCTAATTACCATATTAAATAGAAGGATGCACTTACAATTTCACGACATCCGTTATCGTATTTCTACAAAGCGATAATGACCCGAAACTAATTTCAATAATTGAACGTTTTTTGTAAAGTTCCTTTTGAATCACGGTGCAATCAAATTTTATACCAAACTTTCAAGTTTTGGTGTCAATGCATGCTAAAATCGTATGTACAATGTATTAGAATGGACAATTTAAGGCTATAGAATATTAAAAAATAGTTTTAATTGCAGCATATTTTTTGGCTTTAGCCTACTATTTGACTACCCTAAATTATGCTAATAATGTTACATACATAAGCAAAAAGAAATTGGGTCGATAATTTATTTGCCCTTCGTACTACTGGTAGAACTACGTGGTTCGACGCCGGGCAACAAACAAGTTCAGGTATCAGTAAGTTACGATTATTTCAGCCCAAAAACAGCCTCATCTTCAGTCTTCAAAATACGTCACACAGGCTTCCCTTTAAGGAGGCTGTATGGGTGTGTCCACCACGCGTATCCAATGCGCAATGGACGTCATCAGAATTTCTTCTTCAGCGTATGCAGGTTTCCGCACAATGTTTCCTTCAGTTTGAGAGCAAACACACCCTAACAGTGATTTATAAAAACATAAAATCCCAAGCTTAATTACGTAACAAATGCAACAGCTACTAAAAAATCAAGCCCTCAACCAGTCCAGTAAGTAACAAATCATAAATAAGTCCTACATTATTAGCAATCGTCGCGGATGACCGAGCGTGAACTAGAATGAACCTAGGGCGTCTTTAATATTTATGTTCCACACTTCAGAGATTTTGAACTTATAGTCCTTAGACATGCGAAGAAATCTGTGTTGTCTGGGGAAGTATCTGAATACTACTAAGTTATAAGCTGTACCACTGCAGAGCATAGGCCTCTTACCAAAGAAGGTGACAGTGAGCGGCGACCGGGCTATACTCTGCTAACATACCTACACCATCGAGCTAGTGAAGACAGTTGAAAGCTGTGTTAAATGAACGAAATATTTTAATTTGAGCACCTAAATTAGAGCACCTGAGGTATTCCACATTAAGCTCCAAGATTGGTCCTTTATCGAAATAAGAAATGGAGGTTTTTAAAAACAGACGTCCGCGGTCAGCAGTCTTTTAACAACAACAAAAAAAGTATAAGATATTTTTTATTTTTTGCTTAATTAACCGACTTCGCCTTCATCCAAAGTTATGAACACCTTTAATAATATTCGGAAGGGACGGTGATCTTTTTTCCTGCACTATCGAGCTACAAAGCCTCAACTTTGTTTTACTGATACAGTACATTGTGTAACTTGTCGATAAATCGAACGATAGGTAGTTTTATGATATTGCTTTCCCGATCACCATATCCAATGCCAAAAATTGCAATTGCGATAATAAGAACCAGAATCGCCAAAATCAATATCGAAAAATTATCGCATAATACAAAAATAGCACCCTTGTTTGCATAATTAGACCTTAAGAATAAAGCACGCGGATAATCAACTACCTACACTATTACAGGAATTCTAAAAAAAGTGCTTTGAGCCCTAGCACGCGAATGAATTAATCCTGAGGTAGACTTCACGGTCGAGAGGATCTAGTTTTTATCAAGATCGTTTTGATTTAATACCTAATTAAAAAGCGTAAAACATGATATCCGAAAAAGTGGAAAATTGAAATTATGTGCACAAAATTTCGTGCAAGTTCTGAGCATTATATCAGTTACTCAAACCACTGATGTGTCTTTCGGTTCAAATTTGATTAGTAGATAGCTCTGCGGAAAGTGCAAACACAAAATTCAAAGTAAAAAATTCAGGGGACACAAAAATCCAGCACCGTACAGTACCACTCTTTCTCGTCCTAATACATGAAAGGATTTCATAGCCTGATGTTAGTCGCTGAATACAGACGAAATACAAATTGAAAGTCCGTATGAAGGACGTATTCGACGAAGCGAATCCTTTGAACGCTAATATTACGTAATTCTGAGGAGCCAAACGGGTGGGGCTTATTTACTAACATGTTATTAACTTTTGAATCCTGTGGTTAACACTATAGTCCACATTTGTAATCAATCATTTAAGAAATCAACTATATGTAATTTTAAGTGTACAGAAGAATCCATTTGTAACAAAAGTGTCTTCAACTAAGGTTAGCGCGATCCTAATTTTCAAGAGCAATTTATGCCAGTTTAGTTGTCATAATATATTCAAGGCTAAAGGGTTTTTCGTAGTATTATAAACTCACAACTAAATATTAAAGCCCTTCCAGTAAAACTTATTATTGCTCGAACAATGTATTAAATAATAGCATCCAGTAACCGAACCGTGAAGTAGGCAGCTTCATGAATTGCAAATACAACCATTGTTCCTAAGGGCTCTGATTTAGCGTAGTTCGCTAATGAACGTGCTAGTTAGTTACAAGAATGCTTCAGGTCATTATCCCTCAGCTAATTGTTTCCAATAAAATAGTTATCCACACTGTGAAAGACGAAGTGAACAGCTCTACCAAAGCCTACAGAGATAGATTTCTCACTATATAGTTATCAAGTTCACTTAGAGTCAAAACCAGCTTAGTTAAGCTGGTTTTGACTCTAAGTGAACTTCTCAGAATAAGGCGTCTAAACCGACGACACATTTGTGATAACTTATGACCTTTAGTGACCAAATGAAGGCAGCCTGACAGTGGGAAGATATGCCTACAAACATCGATACATACAAAGGAACTGATCATGGCCCTGATAGCATGTTATAATAAAACAAAAACAAATTAAATGTTTTACCATAGACATAGAGAGTAACAACTGCAGTACCTATTACCTAAT
This sequence comes from Agonopterix arenella, assembly GCA_927399405.1. Lineage (NCBI taxonomy): Eukaryota > Metazoa > Arthropoda > Insecta > Lepidoptera > Depressariidae > Agonopterix > Agonopterix arenella. The sequence goes on from OV656692.1 coordinate 3,395,661, forward strand.
TAGATGTTAAGACCTCTTATTACGATGTTAAAACTTGTTTCAAAATCAACGCTGCATTAAATTTAGATCCGTAAGATTAAATTGAATTTCATTAACCTAAATGTTAGGAATACTTTGATTTTATGTTTCCCATTTTCCCTCTTCCAATGGTAAACTTTGAACAAAAATTAATAAGGCTGGAAACCTTTTAATACCTATGTTTAGTTTCGATCTGACCTGGATTAGGTTCGGTTATTCGGTTAGGTATGTGAGTGCAGGGAAGCCAGAAACAGTTCACAGTTTTTTATTGCTTTGCAACCATTAAGGAGTTAATGCTTTGAGGCTGCTTTCACGTGACTTCAATTTTGCAAAATTCTTGTCACCAAAACAGATCCGAGTATATCTTCAATCTGCATTCGTATGCTAACTAGCAACGATTACCACCGGTGTCACTACATAATAACGCGGTTCAGAGACGCCGGTTCGTCTGGTGCACCCTGCTGACTGACTAATCTTTCCACTACAGCACGACAATCACTTACACTGTGTCAGCTCGCGCTGAAATCACCTAACGTGAAGGCAGTCTAAATGAAGACACATCCAAAATGGTCCTACGTTGTTTCGCCTTACTGGACAGTACCCGAATCGGACCAAACAAAAATGTATTTTCTGGCAAAAAGAGTTGTCCGCGTGAGCGAATATCTCTCGAGGGAATAGTCTCTGTAGATGATCATGGAAGGAGACATTTAAATATTATCGCTAGAGGAAAGGGAAGAAGGATTTGAGGCAGAACAAACCAACCAACAATGGATGCTATTGTAAAAGGTTCTATCGATAATCATGATAAGGTTTACTTCTGGAATGTTTTTTACAGTAATGCTTCATAATTATCTTGTCAAGATACTGGCTAACTACTAATATCCATCTAAAGGTATTTGCTTGACTAAAAGCATGTCACTGCGTTGCTTACTACAAAAAACCTTTAGAAAAGCTAGTTTCAATTACGGTAGCCTATACCTACATCCAAAGATATAACAAAAAACCACTGACAACGGATAGTCTATCATTACGAACAGATTTGAAATTTTGGTTGAATCATTGTCATTACATTACATTAGGTAGCGCAAAAAGGCATTAAGTAAAGTATTGACTTTTGATTGGTACAGCTTTTGAATTGTGGTTTTTTGTTCAATACCTTATTATTTCTTCTCATTTACTTTATAATGTTGCCTATTCTTTAAATAGATTGGCTTGCCGCAGAAATAAATGAATGACCTAAAAAAATCACCGTCAGTTTTGAAACTCATTCCAAAGTTCCATTACAACTCTTTTTAAATCTCTTAGAGCCGAACCACACGGCGCGGTGCGGTGCCTCAGCGATGCCGCACCACAAAGATTTCGCCGCACAGGCGCTCGGAGCCGAACAAAACGGCGCGGTGCGGCGCCTGACCGGTGGCGCACCGCAAAGATTTCGCCGCACAGGCGTTCATACGGGCGGTGCAGCGGCGACGAAAGGAGTGTGACGTACAGTCTGTTAATAAAAATCTGCCGCACAAACAAATGAGCGGCACCGCCCCGGCTCCGAAGCTACCCCGCCTCATCGTGCACGTCGCAAGTCAAGCGTGCGTGTGGAGCGGCGCGGCGCCACGCGGGCGGTGCCGCGCCGCACCGTGTGGCATACCATAGATTTTTATATGCATGACACCGCAGCGACACCGCTCAGGCGCCGCACTACTGCCGCACCGCGCCGTGTGGTTCGGCTCTTAGGCCATGTAATTACATACGTAAATCTACGACCGCTTTCTTTATCGGAGTAGGTAGTTAGAAACTTTGTTTCAACTGCCTTTTTAAGCGTGTAATAGTTGAATGGTTAATTTTTAACATTACTTACACTCAGCGTAAAAAAAATCAATTTATTTTGGTTTTTAACCACGGTTTAACCCCGGCTGGGATCTGACTAGTTAAGAAAAACAAATTAATCGTAAAAGGATAAAAAATCAATGTAGGTATTAAAATAAACGTTTAAAGTTTCTACATAAACAGGTAAAAAAACAAGCGCATGCACATGCAACTATCAGCATTATCATATTTTGAGCATAACAAATTAGGTATAAACAGAAACACAAAAGGAAAATCACTGAAAACAAAACCGCAAAAATATTAAAAATATTCTGCATGGAACAACTAAAACTATCTACTAAAAGCTGACACCATCCTACAACTATTTAACAAGAGTCACATTGCAAGTTGGGCCGCGAGCGGTTGTGTCATTCACGTGGTGTTCAGGCGGTTCGCGTTTGAGCTTGCAACGCGGCTCCGCCATCTTTTCTCAACAATGTTTTAGCTCAAAAAACGATCCCTAAGATTGGTATAAATACTTCCACAACAACTAAAAACTGGCAGAAATGCAGTACTAGTCAAAAGCAAAAGCCCACTCATTTATAAATAAAAACTATCTACAAAAAACATCACATTAATTTCTAGCCGTTTATAATTTGAATACAGCATGGCATGTATTGTGTAGAATAGCAAAGCCTTAAATTCACACAATAAAATCAGAGACTAGGTTGTTCACACTACAATACCTGAACCGTGACCAAATGGAGCTACGGGTATACTTTTTTTGTACATACAGAATATGCAAACATATTTTATTATTGACTGAGATTTTCATAGCAATAAAATTTACATAATTTTGTAGAAATATAAAATCTTTCATGCCAAACAATGCTCCACCTACACAATGTCAAACACATTGAATAAAGATATAGGATTCTTTGGTTTCATATCAGATAATGTTAAATACCTACACCACCTAAAATGTATGTAAGAGCTGATTAAAATTCAAGAAAATCAAATACAATGTACCTACTTCTAATTATAAACATTCTAAAAATAGTAGGTACAGTAATTCTTATTAATTATGTTACCGTTTTCGAGGCCATTTTTCTTTTTCCATAATAAAATAAATAGAGTCACATTGCAGGTTCTGAGCTCAGGAGCTCGGGTGCTCGGGAGCACTTGTCTCGCGTGGTTTTCGCGCGTCGCGTTTTTGCCTGCCATGAGGCTCCGCAATCCTCAATCTCTTCTTGTTTTTGACCAAAAACAATTCCTGAGATTGGGATAGATTCTCCCATAAACTACTTGACACTGGCGGAAATGCAGTGCTAATGCACAAGCAAGAGTCCATTAATTATAAATTTAAAAAAAAATACCGGAAGCCATGGTGGTCCAGTGCCGAATAACCACGCCTGCCGTGCAGGACGCTATGGTTTGATCTCCATTCAGGCAGACTCGAACCAATAAGTTCTTCAGAATTTATACATAATATTGAACACTTTTTTTTATTTAATCTAATGAACCAACTGAGGTTAGAGCACTCGAAATGTCAGAAATCGCAAAAAAACTTTTTCATACATGTCCGATCACAGAACTTAGAACGTAAGGCCTTACAGAAGGACGTAAGGAATCTGTCATTTTTCTTACTGTAACCTCGGTTGGTCTGATAAGAGTTTTTTGGCATCGAAAAAGTTTTTGTGTAAATTGCCCATTTTCTTGCTGACAGTACATTTTTTTTTAATCTGTGAATGCAGATCTAAATTTTGCAAAAAGTTAAGGATAGTTTTTTTTTTTAGCTATAAACGTTTTCTTGTAGCTATAACGGTATCCTTCTGCCCCGTCCAAAAACATTAATCATGTATATCTCGGGTCCGATATAACTTAGAGCAAATTTCATTAGCCATACATTTTTGTTTAAGGTAATAGAATAATTGTTGGCCGCAACAAAAAATATTTTATGCCATTTTGTAGTGTTGCCAGAAGGTTACTTTTGTAACCTTTTAGGTGATTTTTAGCTCTGTCTGGTTACTTTTAGGTTAGAAGATTCAAAAGGTTACTTTTAGGTGATTTTTTTGGAATTTGTATTAAAATTCTTATTTTTCCATGAAATGGAACGGTTTTTCATATTTTTTGCAATGTTTTATGACGCAAAACGTTCGTAACATAGTGAGTGCAAACTGAAACTCCTAGAAAAACGTTTTTCTCACTCGCACTAATGTGTACCAAATCGGAGACCAAATCACAAATGACTTTAGTTTTCTCACTTACTCGCTCGATCAATCAATCAGATGAAAAATACTACTAAATTGTTTATATTTTGATAAGTTAATGAAACCAACATCGGTCTATCTTTAATACCTTATTACTGGAAAAAAATATGAAAGGTTACTTTTCACACCAAAAGGTTACTTTTTTATCTATTTCCGGTTACTTTTGACAAGATCCGGCTGGCAACACTGCAAACCCCTATTACACTCAGAGCGACCACATTATACAATACTGCCCTAATGTTGTCAACTTTCTGCATTTTATCCCATCATTAATTAGCTATTTCAATTTCTTTAAGCTAAAGTTTCTCATGTGATTAAAAAAATTTATTAAGGTGCAAAGTAATTAAGATCCAGAACTGTATGTTCGCATAATTTTAATGTACCTAAATATCATCGAGTGTAATTTGCAAAGACCTGAGAATTTTAATGTTGTGAGAACAAACAGGATTCAATTCATAAAGGTTTGTGCGAGAACCACATGAATAAATAACCCTACAGAGTGAACGCTTCATACAAGCAGCCACAGTCGGTGCACTCATACATAGCACACGCTAGAGGACGTACCAATACGAACAGGTGCACATACCACAGCCAAGTGTGTGCACCTATTTGTATGTCCTCTAATGCATGCTGAGTGCACCGACAACGGCCACTTGTATGAAGCTTTCATTCTGTAGGGATATTTATTCATGTGGTGAGAACTTTAGAAGGGAATAAAGGACTTTACCACTTTTCATGTTTTCCAAGTAGGTAACATTTTCTGTCAACATTCATAGTTTAAGACTTTTACTATAAGCACTCAGCTGATAGATGTTTGTATGAAAAAATGTAAACTTTTATTTTTTATTATTTAGGGACTTTTATACACGTTTACATAATATGAGTCTACTATTATCAAAAACAGATATCTTTCTAGATATGGATTTTTCCATTGTGTCTGGATTTATGACCGGTTTTGATACTAAACAACATATATCAGTCCCATCTTACCCTTAACTTTATTACATCAGCCAATAAGAAACTAATCAATGTGTACACCATTGATGGCTATAGCGAAGTCGGGAGTGAATGAACCTGCCTGCTGTGCCGAGGGTTGCGGGTATTCTATATCATTGTCTAGACATCATAATACAAGTCCAGACTAGATTCTGATACTTTAAATGTGAGTAGATAATTTGTGCGACATTGTCCAAGATTTGTCCAGCTGCAGAGCATGCGGAGAGGATGAAGAGACTATGGAGCATGTTCTTTGTGACTGTGATGTCCTGGCGGTAAAACGCATGTGCCTCCTCGGAGATGGATACCCGAAACCGGGAGATCTTAGGTTTCTTCCCCTCAATGGTGTTGCCATGTATTTGAAGGGTGAAGAAAACAAAAAGTATTGGGGCTAACACAAAAGATCCCACTGGGTCGAAGTGTTGCTGGCTTGCCAGCCCCCACAACATGATAAGATAAGATTGTCCAAGATTTACTATTGATTCACTGATGACCTCACAACGGATCTCAGTAATTAACAGCTAGAGAACTAATTGAACCAAAACTTAAACTCTTTTAAAAGTTTAAGAATTTTTTTTTTTTTGTTTCCTATAGGTTCAAAAAAATTCAAGTCTCTTTATCTTAGCTTTATTTACGTTGTAAAATGATCAAAAAGGACTAGTGATGGCCGAAGTGGTACAGGTGCAAGTCTGTCAAGGCCCAATACCTCCCAAATAATAATAATAAGTCATGTTGACACGATCAGAGTATGCTCTGACCGAATGCAATTTTTTTTATTTATAGTGCATTGGTCCTAGTAAACTTTGACCACCAATAGACAACCAATAGACAAATACTAGATTTTACTGTTACGCTGTAAAATTTTTATAATAAATTGACTATGAAAACTAAATTCTCCTACCTGAATTTTTTTACAAAGTACCTAATGTAGTAAGAGTGATTTAATGAAGAGTGGTCTGGCAAAAATCATGTCTAAAGAGATTCTTGGCAGAGTTATAACCTACTGGAAATAGATCCTAAGTCATACTAAATAATAGGGATGCGCCTATATGCGCGGATATGTAAAGTATCTCATATTATTAACCTATTTTTCAGTAAAAATGCAATTAATGTCTGCTTTTCATTTGATCTTTTGAATATCGGATCGAACAAATATCGCACATCCCTATTAAATAATGCAGTAAATTTTTTTAACTCCTATAAAATTTTGTTTCAGATAGGAGGACAGTATGTTTCAAATAGTTCTTCGTCTCCTAAATGATGTTCAGAACATGATCACTTACCTTGAAAACTGGTCTGCCAATTGTTCTCCAAACGGCATGGTATAAATCTGTCCATAGGCTCCGGCCTCACCAGCACGGACTGTTTCCTTGACACCGGACTGCATTGCTGCAGCAGCCGCTTCTCATACGATTCACTAAACATTTTCAAGTCCAATTTCGTCACTAACCGATGAACAAGTCCTAATTCAACGAATTACGAGGGTAAATGGAAGAGTTAGACTAGAATAAAATTAAGGGTAGGTACTTCAATCCAGCATGATATAGATATTGATGTTTGGTACGTCTTGTTTACTGCTTTTGGTTGAATTATGTGGTTACGCAGTGAGAGAAGTTAGCTCGACGACTGCTGAGAACCATTTGATCGAATGTTGTGGTGCATTTGACATGCTTGAGAGCACCACTGCAAACGAAAACATTGCTCACAGATTACCCAAAAAAACTGTTATAGCACTGTTTTTATTAATTAGAATGAACGTACGACTGTTTATCGACGAACAAAGACTTAATATAGTGTTTAATTTAGAATTTACAGCACAAAAATACGAAATCAATTTCTGTTCACTGTGGCATAAAAATAAAACTGTGTTGCTATACGAAAAAAAAATTACGTTTTTGAAATAAACGGTTACGAAATCGATAATTTCGAAGATATTTTTCTTTTCATTTATAAAGTTAATTTTGTCTGTTTTTATTCAAGTTTGTGTTTGTTCTATTTGCGTTTCCAAAGATTATAATATAAATTTTACAGGACGAACTTTTTTCTTTTCTTTTTAAAGTCGCTTACGCTGATAGACTGAACTACAGCCACTGTGAGACACGTATGAGACAGCGATAGTCATAAAATCCTATACAATTTATATGAAGCTAGATGACTGACTCCGGAGTCAGACAGCCGTCGTAGTAAGGACGGTAATAAGTAGCGATCTCCTTTTTTAACTAGAACGAATTTGCTATATTCATCTCTTATTGATGAATATGACAAGACAAGTGCATGAGTACACGGTACTAGAGTACCTTCTCTTTCTACGGTCTATGCTTATTGTATTTTGACTTTACCCTAGGCTTGGATTAGAAATATTAATTTACGAGCGTTAACCCGCGACTTCGTCCGCACAAATTGTATACCAGATTTTAAGTCAGATCATAAGCTATCAAACAAAAAAAGTTTCATCAAAATCGGTTCAGTAGTTTTTGCGTGATACTCGTTCAAACAAACAAAGAAACAAACACACAAACAAACAGACAGACAAAAAATCCAAAAATTGGTGAAATGGAATCAGGGACACCTTAAAACCATATCGTAACTTTTTTTTGTTAATATCTTCAATGTACAGACAAACTTCCTGTTACAGTTTTATAATAGTATAATAGATTACCACAGACGAAGAATTTTTTATCTTTCTACGTTTACTACTTAAACGCTTGGTCGCTTGGTCTGTCAAATTAATAAAACTTGGGGTCATTTTTGAAAATTGAGCAAAACCTAGGGTAAAGTTGCTTACCCTTTACCCTAGGCTTTGCACAATTTTCAAAAATTACCCAAATATCTTTCTGTATCAAAACAAAGCTAAGAACACTCCCGCAAATATTAGCTTTCTATTAAAAAAAACGCATCGAAATCGGTCCATCCGTTCGAGAGCTACGATGCTACAGACAGCCGTACACAGACACACACAGATTGCCGTAAGAGTGACACAGAGCTAGATTAGACGTTAACCCGTTACGTCCAAATAAAAGTCTTTGGTTATATATCTATTAAACAAATGCCAACTTCCAAAGCAAAAAAACCACTTTTTAAGTTTAAAGAGGTTTAAAAAGGCCCGATTACCCCCCCCCCCCCCCTCCCCCTCCCCCGGAAATCCGATTATTTGTATGGAAAAGTGATAACAGCACTTACTTTTCATTGTTATTCTATGAATATCCCCCCCCCCCCCCCCCCCCCCGAAAATAAAATATCCCCCCCGAAATTGTCCTTAACTTAACGTAGTTGTCATAAGTGTGAATAGATGTCAAGTAGTGATTTTATGTCTTGCTTTATAATATTTATCTACCCCATATACTATCTCTATGTTAATATCTTTTTCAAATTTCTAATAAGGTTAGAAGACTGTGGTCTATAAGACGGACTATTATACTACCCGACTTAAATGTATGGGACAGCAGATTTTTTCTCGCGTTTCCTGAGTTAGGCTCCATAGTGAAAGTTGTTCAGTTTGATGGTCTGAGTTCACCGTTTCAGTATTTGCTAGGCTGTCACTTACACCCTGCATACAGCCAGCTTCCCCTAAACGTAAACTCACGGGAGTTTACCCCAGTACGCCTATCCGCCATAGCGTGATATAGCGCTATCACGCTTCCGCTCTCTTTCTATTTGCGCGCGAACGAACGAGATAAAAGACGTGACATAGATGGATATAGCCGTATCACGTGCAACGTGCTAGCTAAGCAGACAATACCCAAAATAAGTTTTACCCTAAAAATTACCCTAGGACTTTGTTTTCGCCATATCCTAAGCCACTCGTAAGCCAGGAAGCTGTGTTGCCAACTGGTAAAATAGTTTTTTTAAATGCTTTTTTTTAACGGCTCTGGATACTTTGTCTTTTACCTAATCTATGGTTGCTGAGATTTTGGGGCTGCCACACGGCCACCCCAAAATATTGAATGCGAGAAATGTCGATAGATGGCGTCAACCTCAGATTAATTAATGCGTCAACGTATCCCGGGTCCGAAGTCGGAAATCATCACTATCATCATAATCTGCATAGTGCTTACGCTAAAATAAGACTTGACAGTTGGCATTTTGGCAACACTGACACAGTGACACTTTGCGTTCTCGGCTTCTTTTTCTAGTCTCGTTGTTTTGTTTTGCATTTTTATCGCATTATAAAAAGGCATACCTCAAAGATAAAACTAGTCTAAATAAAATGGAATACCGACGTAAGCGTAACGAGGACAAGCCTGACGACTGGCCTACATATTCGAGGCTATTCATAGTTTGTGAGAAAAAAGTTACCGAAGGTCAACTCGAGGATGCATTTTCCAAGTTTGGTGCAATCGAAGATGTCCGCATGCCCCGCGATCACAACTCGGGAGAGCCTAAAGGTATCGCCTTTCTGAAATTCTCTAAGACGTCCGAAGCAGCAGAGGCTCTAGAAGAAATGAATATGAAAGTAATTCCTGGTTCTAACAGGCCATTGAAGGTGATGGTAGCGGCCAATCGATCGGACATACAAAACGACGAGTACGATGACGATGTGAGATACAAGAGACTGTTCATAAATGTCGCTAAATCCGCAAACGAAAATGAAATCAAGGAGCACTTTGATCAGTTTGGTGCCGTAGAAAATGTGCTTGTTCAAAGAGACAGAAATACTGGAGATGCTAAAGGTTTTGCTTACGTTAAGTACAGGAAGTTCTCGGATGCTGCTCGAGCTTTCGAGGATTGTGATAAAAAGTACAGAGCGATCTTTGCACTTCCAAAGGGTCATAATAAACGTTCAGAGACCAGTTTTGAGTCAAACATTAACAATTTGGCTGCAACTTCAGCTAATATGAGATCATCTATTTTCTCAATGATGAATACAAATCCGCAGGGTTTCACTCGTATCAATTTCATGTGCTCCCCATATCTAAACCAAATACAAGTTCAAAGATTCTTTGATATTGTACCGGGTATGGTAAACTGCAGGTATTTTGTCGATTTGGTCCGTAACTTTGGTAAGGGTACTGTATCTTACTCCAATCCCGTTTCAGCAGCATATGCTGTTGAGAAATTGAATAAGTTTGAATATCCACCTGGTCTCAAAATCTTTGTCAAACCCGACAACTCAAATTTTGACACTCATGAACAAAATTTCTCTAGTTTACCTAATGTGGTAAACAATCTAAAGAATGCAATAACTTCAACCAATAATTCTTCTTCCCCTGACCTAGCTCAGTTGGCCGAAGCCATCGCTGAAGCTTCCAAAATGATAAAAATGGCAACAGGTGGTGTATCAGACGATAGCATCCCTGATAGTACAGACTTGAACTACTGTAGTGTCAAACTGCCTCCTACCCAACCATTGGCCGATATGGACAGTGCGGTTGCCAAGAGATGCTTCCTGGTTTGCAAACCACAGCCGCCACCACTGACAGTACTGCGTGATATTTTCTGCCGTTTTGGAGACCTTATAAATGTTTATACATTACCTAACAAGACTGTAGGGTATGCACGTTATGCGACTGCTAACGCAGCAGATGCTGCAATCAGTACTTTACATGGAGCAGAGATTTGTGGTGTCCGTATAAAAGTTATAGAGGCAGAAGACGAAGCCCCTGCTAAAAGGTCAAAATATTAAGTCCATGAAAGAAGACAACAGACAAGACATCACTTTCCTCTTAGGACAGAGGACTAGAAGAACTCTACAGACTACTTTTTTGACATTGTAGTACATACAGACAAATAAATTTTTAAACTTACAACTGACATTCTTACTTTGAGATTTATAAAGCTACATGGCTTTACTTTAAGTCTGCATTGGTTCAATTTATAAATCTCGACATTAGAGATCCCATACAAGTTACTTATGTTGAATCACATTGGACTGCTACCAACTGGGATATTTTGTTTACCAGACTGACAAAAGAAAATTACAAAACAAGAATAGCTTAAAACAATTTTATTGCACACACAGCCTTGATATTAATCAAAATAATTGACAATAATTATTATTAACGGCAACGGTTAAAATCACAATGATTCCACCATTGCTTGTCTAAGTAGTGGCAGTAATTGTTCCTTGTACAGAGGATGTCTGTCACCATGAGTGATCTTCAGGATCTTTTCCGATAATTTGAGCTGGTTCAAGGCCTCTCTCAGGTCCATTTTGTAAAGAAGAATCTTGCCATATTTCAAATGCAGGAGGCCAAGTAAAGGATGCCGTTCACCATAGTAAAACCTAGAAATATAGATAAGTATCAGTATGTTGCAATAAATGTAACAGTGAGTCCATCATTATGATTCTAGAGAATCGGGACATTTTAATAAATAAATATCTTGGACATTGTCAAGGTGTGTAGGTACCGATTTCGCGCGGCCGCCACGCGAGCATTGTTCGACCGCGGCAAACCTGTGGTTTGGCTCGCGAGCCATTGTTGGTGCTCAATATTATTGTAGCGCCGAAGCCGCGCGCGGCAGCAGATCCGAACGAATGTTTATTTTGTGCGCGGCATCCATGGACGTTTTACGTCGGCAACGTGCGAGCTGCTGCTTTTTTAATTTTGTGATAATTACTACATTTACTGTTCCATAGAAATTGTCAAAGTACGACACTTATAGTACGTTATACAGGCAAAAATACCATTGAAACAAAGAGGAACAGCGCTCATCCGCGAGATGCGCGGCAAAAAGGCAACCTTAGATGAATCATCTAAGCAGGTTACATTCCATATTACGCGAGCGCGATTTATTTACGCGTATAGTGACATGATGACCAACACACTTACTTAAAGCATGGAATAAGGCTTTGAGCATAAAGGCACGCTTGCTCCCAGAGCTGAACTTGTATGAGGGCATCAAATGCATGATCCAATGTCTGAGCATGCATCACGTTCAAGGGATGTAATACTCCTTCCTGTTTCTCGAGACAATACTTGCATACATCCACATCTGTGATTACAGTTAAGGAAGTTTCATTTTAAACAAATTATATGTCGTCGTTTTTTATAGGATTTGATTAGGCTTATACAGGTGAAATAAATGTCATAGGCAATAATTGCCACCATTTTCAACAAAGGGTTGAATCTCATCTGGCAGTACGGCATCGCCTTTTTCCGTCGCTCCATCCTTTTCTGCCACTCAGGAACGTCATTTGTCACCGCTGCGCGCGATCGCGTTCCGTTTATCTTATTTGCTCTTATCAAATGACGTTCCTGAGTGACAGAAAAGGATGGAGCTACAGAAAAAGGTGATGCGGTGCTGCCAGATGAGGTTCAACCCTAAGAGTCTATCCATCAAACTGAACAACTTTTACTACGGGAGCCGATGTTAGCGAAAAAATCTGCTGTTTCATACTAAACTGCAATTTAAACTATACTCGATTTTGCTTGCCCCCATAGTAAAAGTCAGTTTGATGGGTAGATTCTTAGTTTAAAAGGATGCCAATGATATCAATTTCGCATATAAAAGTTAATTATAATAATTATCGAAATAATGCAAACGTTTTAGGGTTGAGACACATTTATCGACGCCGAGCGGCTATCGACGCTGCGACGGTGACGGAAAGCTTCCCATAGGTACTAAATTACAGTTTTGTATGGGCCCGCCGCCAGTCGCCGTCGGCAAATGTTTCTCAGCACTTAATGGCGCTGCTATGGAGCATATCTACTTTTGTCTAATAACAACCAGTTTATGAACAGTTGAACATTTTTCAAAGCATCTGGCTGGCATTAGATGCCAATATATTTTTAAAAGGATACATGCCACTGAAGCCCCTTTCATATTCTGTAAATGCAGATCAGTAAATTCCATCGCTTTCACGAACTTTTCCACATAATTATCTGTGTATTTTGTCCCGCATTCTTCGCAACGTATAACACAATCATTTTCAAACCCATTTACTTCATCAATAACTTCATCATGTCCATTCGTCAACGACTCGTTTGTTGAATCGGAATGTCCATTTTGTACAGAATTTTTATCAGAATCATTATCAGGTTTTTTGACTAACTGGCAGTTTTCTTTCCATGGAATGTTGACGGCGCTATCGCAATTGCTATTCAAGCATTTAGCCGCGTGAACCATTTTTATTTGAGTTTCATCTGAAAAAGTTGACATTCCTTTAATAAACGTTAATAGGTTTAATAAACATCAGAAATTAAAATGACAGGATATAGGATTATGTACACAATTCCAATGTAGGAAGACGACATATTGCGCCGAACCCAAGTAATTTGATAAAGGCAGGAAGGTGATAATAGGATTACACAATATAAATTATTCAAGTTGGGTGTTGTCAGCACAGCACACTGATCTAATATCGTGCAGTATTCCCAAAGAAACCATTCAATTGTTTTAGTTCATAATTCATATTCACATGCTAACGGTCAAGGTCCGATGTTATAATTATATTTTTGGACCTAAAAAATCAAAAGTTACAAGAACCTTTCTACAACTGCACGCTTAAAAAAGTAGTGTACAAAAGTTTCTGATCACTCTTCAAAAAGGTACCTACAATCATCATGGGTTTATGTAGGCATGTGCTTAACAAAAGCAACACAAAAAATCAAGCTTATTTGAATCACCTGTTTGATTCTGTAATAAAAAAAACGAGTGTTAAGAGCTATGAAACAGGAAGAAATTGATTTACAATGTTTGTATTTTAATATCTTTACCACTATATTGCTTATTAACTTACAAGGTGTTGGCAAATTAAACCAAAATCTTAAACCCGTTTCCCCAGCATCAATAACTGAACAGATGTGTACAGCTTGCCATGAAATAGTAGAAAACGGTGACAGCAGGAACTAAATATTTTAGTACAAATTATAAATCTTGTCTTGCCAGGTTATTTGTGATTTTGTCTTAGAAAGCGCCCTCAATTTTTGTCTATTCTTTTATGTCGCACTGTATGTGCCCGACCCTTAGATGATTTACCACTAGATAACCCATAAGTGTTACGGCACACCTGCTGAACGTTCCGCGCCGAACGTTCCGTCGAACACGCGCGCAACGCTTTTCCCTATATTGGCGACACACCAGTACGCGCCATTACGCGCCATTTTTCCTAGTAGACGCGTATGATTCAACCTAACGTTCGGCGCGTAACGTTCCGCAAGTGTGCCGTAACACTAACGTGGCCGCACATGGAACAGCAATAGTTTGACTTTTGCATACTAAAATACGATTTGTTTGTCAACTATTCTACAGGATTGACATTTTGCCAAATACAAAAACCGGCCACGGTGACTAAAACAAAAAATAATGTATTTTTTTTTACATTAGGTTTCATGACTGGCTATCTCGCTCTTGATTTCTTGGCTCCATCTTTCAGCGTAAGCGATAAGATTTAAATCTATGGCCCGACCAGAAAATAGAAACCCTGTTTGTATTGGGGGCGCAACAATACACGATAACCTTTGATGCTAATGTTGCAAGTATGCGGGCGCCAAGTGTAGATGTCTCTTTCCTCCTCTATAAAGATAGAAAGGGATAGATCATATTTGAACACACCTTTTAGGCTAACTTTGGAACCCGCCGGGGGATTGGAACTAATATTGTTTTGAACAATGATTTCCCGCAACATGGCGAGGTGATATTTTTCTGGTCAGGATTTACATAGTTGTAGAAGTTCATAATAAGGAAAATTCAATTTTTAAAATGGACAAAGAGTCAAAATCTGAGGATTTATCATTTCGATTTAAAATGTAGGTACGTTTACCATTAATTTACGAACCCAAGCCTTCAACCAAAATCTGCGAAAACGCCAACCTTCTTTACAAAGCCTTACCGAATTTTAAATTAGTATGCACATCTAAAGCATTTACCCATGCACCTGACACACTGGCACAAGAAGTAGTAGTTTTCCAGCAGCTCCGTCTGTCTCTCGTAAGGTGTCTTCATCATGTCTATGTAGGATATGCGTATCTGAAAATTGAACGCATACTTTATGCCAGAAACGAAGTATATAGACACTGTGCGTGTCCTGTGATAGTTTCAAAGGGCCGATCCCGTGCCGAAGCTATACGAGTGCGTTAACATTTAGGATTCTTGGGAGCAAGTAGGTAGTACCTACACCCCAAAAGATTTTGTGTATGTGATAATATGAGATGCGACCTCCAACTGGAAGAAATTTGTTGGATGGAGGGAGATCTATAGGACAATTTGAAATTCATTTTATCCCGACATGACATCCCCCGCAGTACTGATAAATGATAATCTTAAATTATGATTTTAAGGTGATTTCAGTCTATACAAAAGTTTGACGCACGATACGAGTAGACGGAATTAATAAAAGTCATATATTTTATATATGGAAAAATATTTTAGAAAATCTAGTTGCCGCGTAAGAAATAACATTTGCAATTTATAATACAATTACGAAGATATAAAGCTTCTCAAATTTTGTATGAAAAATTTCAAAGCTTTATATCTTCGTAATTATTTTATAAATTGCAAATTTTATTTGTGACGCGGTATCTAGATTTTCTAAACTATTTTTCCATATAAACAAAGCTACTTATTAATACCGTCTACGCGTATTGTGCGTCAAAGTTTTATATAAAATTGACCCCTCTGCAACCACCTTAAGAGGACTATAGTATTGTAAGCCATCATCAAGACCTTTTTCATGTTCAACTAAGCAAAATATTTCTACACACCCTTCCTTGAGGGTGGGCCTGTGTCCTACATAGGGACGTATAATGGGTCGATGATGCAGCAAGATGGATAAAGGTAGCTTTTTGGTAAACTTTGAGATGAAGGTTAAGAAATTATAATATTATTACCTGATCCCAATCTAAGCAAGGCATGTCCTTGGTAGCTCTAATACTAATGGTCTTCCCGTCGAACGTAGCCACGGCGTTGGGATTGCAGCTATGGTCCACCACAGAACAGGCTAAATACACACCAGTTCCTATAGAATTCATGTCTACGTCCAGGATTGTAAAGCTGTTAATTACCATCTGGAATTGGAAACGTTATTTAATTTTAGGTTAAAGCTTGACGGGACTAATTCCGAGATTCAGAGACGTTTTTTAAGTCTTAGTTCGAACTCCCGTGTGTCAAAATCCACACATTTTCAACCCTACTTAGTTCGAACTATGACTTAAAAATCGTCTCTGAATCTCGGCCTAAGACTTATTTACTAAGACTTGAGGACTTTATTTTAGTTTATAATATGTTGTACGTCCTTGCTGCGGACCAAACTGTTGATTCTGTCTAATTGTAACATCTTTTTTACACAGTTTGAACAATAAATATTCTTATAAGATAGTAGCTAAACCGATAAGCGGCTATTGGAAAATGGGAATTTTAACGACTTCGGAGTTTTGATGCTTCTATTTCTCGAGTACCGTTCAGGAGTGGTAGTGTTCCAACAATGGTATCAACCAGTGACACTCTTGTCGTTATGTTTGGCACCAAACTGATTAATGGTAGCTAATTTCTGGACAAATATGACAATGTTCAATGAGTTTATCAAATCTGTCAGTTTCACAACTTTTTCTCATATCTATATCTATTATAGAAGTCTTTTTGTTTTTTTCATTTTTGCTTTCAGTTTTAAACAAAGACCAGAGTTGAGGACTTACCCTTCCATAAATTCCCATGAGTTCAACAGTATTTGGCACGGATAAATCTTTCAAAAACTCATCTAGAACTACAGTCAGGGTCGAAAAATGATCCATTCTTTTCTTATCTGCTTTCAGATCGGAGTAATCTGTAAAAAATAATAATTATAGTTACTCCTTGATAAAAAATAAACGAAGTATCAACAAACTCGTTTGTGGGTAGTATAGTAAAATTCGAAATGAAATAGACTGACTACGCCAAGAATGGCATTGCAGCGAAGTAGTTCCTCTTCCTACTTCCTAGTAGAATTTATAAACCATTAGTTTTCCCGCACGGATTCCCGTCATCTTAGCGAAATCAAAATTGGTCCAGTTGTTTTCGCTAAACAGACATTCCAAAAAATCCAAAAATTATACCATATTTTACCGTAATTTTTTTTTTGTAAATATCATCAATGTACAGACATACTTCTGTTACAGTTTTAAAATAGTCTTCTTCTTATTGTGTGGGCAGCAAGCCCTGGTGTCAGATTTTTCAAACCGCCTTACGGCATCTGACGTGGTTTTTTAATGTAACGACTACTACCACCAGAGATAGTAGCCGGGACCAACGGCTTAACGTGCCATCCGAAGCACGGAATTATCTTTGGGGAAAAACGCACAAAGTAACATGTGGGAATCAAACCCACGTCCTCCGTGTCGAAAGACCATTGCTCTTGACCATTAGACCACGGAGGTAGTAATTATTTTAATAGTAAGATATAAAAATGCTTTAGCTTACGCGACATAAGATCTTTCCACATTCTAAAAGAGGTAGCCGAATAAAAAGCCCTATAGGCGTGTCCATCTCCTCTTGCCAATCTGTTGATGATCTTCGCCAACATTCGGGCCGCATCTGGAAGCACCTTCGGCGCAATTCGTTTCAGATTAGAGCATTCCCACTGAAAAATCAAAAGGTTCTTTTATCAAGCAGGAAAGTATTTGTTTTCTTTGGCAAAGAACATTAGTTATAATAAATATACTGGCACGTTTGCGTTGACTTCCGACTGAACTTGCAAAAATGGGGATGCAGCCATAGACTGCCTAAAAATTTGTGCGAATCACTAATAATATATCTCTCAATAATATATCTCCTCAAGAATAAGTGAGAAGGAGCGACCAGTACGATTAGTCGAGGCAAGGTAGTCAAGTTGCTTCCAGCTTCCTGATAATTTTTAAGCTGCTTCAATTCAATAGGCCACCGCCTGCCGCCACTCGGCCGCAATACCTTATATAGGTATACAAGTGCATGCATTATAATCTGTTTAGTAGTTCAACAAACGGACAATGGCTAAATTTAGATTTTCTCCCAGAATAGCTTACTACAGTTTCCGGCCAGCAATCGCACCTCAGAATTTAGTGCTGTTACAAATCAATTTCTTGTTTTAATTTGCTACCTTGGAGTATGGGGTATGTGGAGATTGCTACTAAACATGATGAATGTAGGATAGGAATGGTGGCGAAATACAAAACCGAATCTGAAAATCCAATATGCCAATCAATCATCATCATCATAGGCCTTTACATCTGTTGCAGCCTCTACAACAAAATTGTACGCCGGTGGATTACGACGGGATTGTGAAAACATTATGCCTTTTGTTTCGCTTCTCTGCCAGGTGTGCGAACCAGGCTTCGTCATGAGTAGTCCGATCCTCTTGTTTTCCCTCTCCACCCTCCTCTATTTTCTACTTGTCTAAGTCTTAGGTCATCGGCCCAGCGTAGTCAACCGGAAGATGTATCTGGTCCCACAACGTCTGACAGTTACGGTATCTATTTTCAATGTATTCCAGTACGTAACGAAATCCTGTTGTATTTAAAAATATCATCCGATTGCTTATTTTTATTCGGGTAAGAAAATGGCAAGCTGCCATAATATGTATCTGGTGTTTGACTGATCTTTACAAACAAAAAGAATGCGTTGTAGAAGATTTAACATGTTTATAGACATTTTTATTCGAAAAACCGAGGTGTTGCCAACTATTACGTGCTCAGTCATGATTTATAGTGCACTATTATTACTATGCTTGACTGAAATGTATGAGTGAGCAGGTGAGGTACCTAAATTATTAGTACAGTCAGTATATAGATTTTATTCGTTTAGAGAGTGTGTATTACACCTAATTAATTTATTAGGTATTCTTCTTATCGTGTGGGCAGCAAGCCCTGGTGTCAGAGCTTTTTCAGACCGCCTTACGGCCTCTGACGAAATTTTTATGTAACAACTACTACTACCAGAGATGGTAGCCAGGACCAATGGCTGAATGTGCCATCGGAAGCACGGAATCATCTTTCTTTTCAGACAATCAGGTGATTGAGCCTGTAATGTCCACCAACTGGGGAAAAACGCACAAAGTGACATATCACAAGGTGTCCCCCGTGGGAATCAAACCCACAACCTCAGTGTTTAAAGCCCAATGCTCTTAACCATTAGACCACGAAGGTAGTTTGTGACCTTAAGAATACATAACTGAAATCAAACCATGTTCCTCATATTTTACAAATAAATTCCTTGTGTTGGACAAGTAATTAAAGAAAACTAGCGATGAATAAAAAATTAGGCGTCTTATTTTTTTACTATACGACAAGAATATTGAACTGTCAAGGATTGGAATTTTTTTTCTCGCAGATTGTGTAAATTTTAAGTTTATTTTTTAGCTTTAATTTCATCGCATACCATACGGCATACCACTAACTGACGTACCCTTAGGGGTAAGCATACCCCACTTTAAGAAACCCTGTTAGATCAATGGAATCATACTGGCTAATTTAATAGAACTTTACAACATTGGAGGTATTTAATAACAATCAATAAAAGAGACCATTCGATTACAGTAGTACCAGGTTTATAAGTCTCACCGGTGTACCTGTGCAGTTGACAAATTTTAAAAGCGCGCGAAATTATATTGACCAATCAGGATTCTTGCCGCTATTGGCTTATTGCTTTCGCGCCCTTTTCGCTGCCGAAGCATCCATATGTCTTCTATTCGAGTTGGAGCGAGATAGAGAATACCCGATTTCGCTCTGCTCTGCGCAAACGAAGATTGACGAGCGGAATTATTTTCCTGGTCGTACTGTACGAACCTTGTGATCATTCCACGCATCCTTCTGGCACACACGACCGCAGTAGTGGACGAATTGGCATCCGGAACATTTGAGAACCTTGCCCCTGAAATCATTAATGTTTGATTCAGTCTATGATCGAAATAGATTGTTTATTTTTTATCTATGGCTGATCTTTAATTGTTTTGTCAGTATTTATAGATATTATTTATTTTTGTAAGAAGTTTAATTTAGAAATGATTTAACACTTTCAATGCTGACGATTTACGTCGTAGGTCGGCGACAAA
Organism: Agonopterix arenella; assembly: GCA_927399405.1. Classification (NCBI taxonomy): domain Eukaryota; kingdom Metazoa; phylum Arthropoda; class Insecta; order Lepidoptera; family Depressariidae; genus Agonopterix; species Agonopterix arenella. Next base: position 3,415,683 of record OV656692.1, read on the forward strand.
TGGGCCGCAGTGCTGAAGAACCCACGTTACGAGTCCGTTCAATTGCATTTCGCCTGTGCTCATGACCTACCGCGCGAGTCACCGAAAACCTTACGCCTGCGGGGAAGACCCACATTTATCGTTTGAACGTTACGATTGTTCGCATGTCCTACGAGGGGGGTCAAGTTCTATTCGCCTGTGCTCATGACCTACAGCATGAGTCACCTTCACCTTACGCCTATGCGATTAACCCACGAGGAGAGCCATTTTGATCTTTTGACCGTTACGACCGACCTGGGAGGTGGATTTTAGCACAGCGCAAGTATCATGGTTTTGAGCTTAGCAGCGAAAGTGTTAATTATACTACATTATGCCGCCAAGCAGTATAGTTATCAATGTATGAAGGTATCATCATCATCATCATCATATCAGCCGACAGACGTCCACTGCTGGACATAAGCCTCCCCCAAATTGGGGGGATTTGCCATAATCGCCACGCTAGGCAGGCGGGTTGGCGATTGGAGTTGGCAGTTGGATGCCGCTGCCGTGTCGGCTAAGAATAGCACCATCCCATTTCCTCCCATGGGTGTCGTAAAAGACGACTAAGGGATCTACCGGAGGATGGGCAGCAGCAACCTCTGAGTACACACATGAAGGTATGCCTGGATACAATTTATTTATTAGGAGCTTGGACAGAACGGATGGACTGAGGGTCAAATAGCCTTACTCCAACATTGAGATGGTATAGCCTAACAAATAAAATAGTAAAATTATTTAATACTTAATGAAAAAGTTATGTGAAACAAACTTGATGAATAAAAAACATAACCCTCCTTCTGGCGCAGTCGAGTAAAAATATACTATATAAGATCTAACAAAATTAGGTGAAACTATTTTAAGGGGATGATCACACCATCAAACTTTCTCTATGGGACCAATATCGAAATCGCGAAAAAAAAATCAGCTGCTCCATACAAACCTACTCGATCTAAATGTATGGGACAGCAGATTTTTTTTCGCGATTTCAATATTGATCCCATAGAGAAAGTTGTTCAGTTTGATGGTCTGATCATCCCCTTAAAATAGTTTCAGCTAATTTTGTTAGACCTTATACATGTACCTGTATTCTTAATATGCTGAAAGTTTTTAAGAGGATGACCAGACCATCAAACTGAACAACTTTCTCTATGGGGCCAACATCGAAATCACGAATACTGTCCCATACATTTGGCTCGAGGTTTGCAGTTTTGTAAGGTGATTTTTTTCGCGATTTTGGTGTTGGTGCCATAAAGTTGTTCTAGAAAACGCAAAATTAAATTCCCATACATTTAGTAGGGAAATATCAAAATCACCCTAGTAGTGATTTTGTAAACCCTTTCCAAATTTTTAGAAGCGGTTCAGTCCATCAAACTGAACAAATTTTACTATGGGAACAAACATAAAATATAAAAAAAACTGCTCTTCATACCAAACTGGAAGGCCTACTTAGAGTCAAGACTCTAATGTACCGTAACTATTTTAATGCCTACAGAATTTTTAAGCCACCTTAGCTTAAAAATTCTCCAAAAGCAAGTTAACCACTGGTGGACTATGGCCCACTCACTTTCACCTATTTTAAATTATGTTGGATCCAATTTGTTCGCAGACTTGTTTAAAAAGGTTGTTTAAAAGGAGGTGAAATAAAAAAAAAAACTCTTCTATAAAACTGTAACAAAAATGTTTTGCTTACACTAGTAGACGTAATATCAGTGTAACCGTGTATGAGATAGTGATAGTCATTAAATCCTATACAAGAAAGCTTAGGAAGTGACTCCAGAGGCAGACAGCAGTCATAGTACAAAAAAGTGGTTACGTCGATAAGGACAGCAATAAGGTAGCGATCTCCTTTGTTAACTAGAGCGAATTTGATATATGTGCATCTCTTATTCGAGTGAATATGACAAGAGAAGTGCTTCCTTCTATTACCTTCTCTTTCTACGGTCTGTACATTAAGTATAGATATTTACAAAAAAGTTTACAATTTGATGTTTAGGTGCCCGGCCCCAGCTCCAATTCACAAATATTTTTATTTGTTTGTTTGTTTGAGCATCACGGAAAAATGACTTAAAACCGATTTCGACAAACTTTTTAAACTTATGATTAGAATTAAAAACTAGTATTTTTTTTCTAGCTATGATGACGGGAACCAGTTGTCCCCAACCAAGTGGTCTCTAGTATTAAAAAAAAAATTATGTTACCATAATCAGAATTATATATCATACGAGCGTTAACCCGCGACTTTGTCCGCACAAATTATATACCAGATTTTAAGTCAGATCATAAGCTATCAAACAAAAGAAGTTTCATCAAAATCGGTTCAGTAGTTTTTGCGTGATACTCGTTCAAACAAACAAACAAACACACAAACAAACAGACAGACAAAAAATCCAAAAATTGGTGAAATGGAATCAGGGACACCTAAAAACCATATCATAACTTTTTTTTTGTTAATATCTTCACTGTACAGACAAACTTCCTGTTACAGTTTTATAATAGTACAGATGAATCTGAACGAAATCCAATATCATCAATTCTGAATAGAGGTCTTGTAACAATGCAAAAATGTTCAAAAACGGGATATTAAAAAAACGGGATATTAAATATTTCAATTAAAAAATGAATTAAATTGTTATTAATTACTATGCTAATACAAAATTAAGTAAGAGATGTAGTTCTCTCAATTCTAAATATGTGAAAACAAAAAAGTAAAAGTTTAAAAAAAAATCAAACTTACTTTTCTAAACAATTGTCGCATCTTGTCCCTTTCTCCTTGGCCAGCAGAACAAATGCAAACGGCTGCTCAGTTATAATGAGATCTCCTGCTTTAATAACAGAGTCCGTATTCCTGTATTTATTCTTCATGTCTTTGTTTTATTGCTTGTCGGTGAGGTATTTAATAATTTTAAATTATTAAAGAATTACCTATCATAGCTCTTATAACTAAGGCAGTTAATTCGAAAGTGAATGTTATAGGAATGTTTGGTTACGCACGAGCGCTGAAAGCTGAAAATATTAGTTGGCTTCGCTCGTTTCTGCTACCTGATGTTCCAAATTTAACTACTCTATCGGTTACATTATTTTTAGTGAAGACGCGTCCGCAGCGAGAACGGGCAATATCAAAGCGAATAACAAACAAAAAGCACACTAATAATAGACGGCATTTTATTTTTTCTAAGCATAAGAAAATTTCAAGAAACGCGTGAAGTTGAGATGTCAAATGACATGACGGACAGACCGACAGACAGACCAAAGATGACATAAATGTGACATTGACATTTAATTCCAGTGTGACCATTTAATATATATTTTTTTTATGTTTATCCTTTCGGAAAGGCAATGGGAACTAGCCCTTAAAGCCGTTGGTTTTAGTTATATTTTTCATTGAACTTAACCTAACCTAACCTTAAACTTAATATAAGAGATAGCGCGCACGAGCAACTTTTGTCATACAAACCCTGTGAGAGACAAAAAAGTTGCTCGTGCGCGCTAGCACTTAATTTTGAAACGCAAGGGTGTTTCAAACATTCCAATGTTCAAGTGAGTTTTACTTGAGGTGCGGACCAGTCCGAATCAGACGAGGGCGCCTATCTTTATTTCTCACTTTTACTCTTTGACCACTTATATAGGGACTAGTTACGCGTGTAATTCTACGAACAAACATTTCTGCCACTTTTTGCGGGGGGCGAGGTAACACGAAATCTGCAACTTTGGATTTTATTCCCCATAACTTTAGATTCTAATTTTGAACGGTAAAAAATTACAAATCATGAAAAGAAGTCTCGTGTGAACCCCTGCGATCTAAGTTCGAAATTATTGTTTCGCAATCATAGGCTGTCTCGTTTAGTGATAAGGTATAAAATTGAATGTAAATGCACATGATTAATTGATCTTATACCGTGGCAGAGGGGAAATGCTACCGCAAGGCTAGTCCTTATAATAAATAGTCAAAGCTTTTACTATACAGGGTGTTTGGAAGGTGGGTGCGGACCTTTGAAGGGACGTTAGTATAGACCATTTAGAACATGTTGAGCCATATTTGTCCTAGATCAAGTCAGATATTTTTTTTTAGAGAACTCATACGTTTTTTGTGCCAAAAACCCAAAATTTGTCAATTAAGTGCTAATAACGTTTAGTTTTTTAATTGAATTTATTAGTCCAATGTGTCCTTTGTTGTACTGAAGCATTTTAAGGCACCATTGTGTCCAAAAAAGAAAATACAGACTATTTAAATTTAACAGAAAAATTTTAAATTAAAAAATCGTACTTTTAATGTCATTTAAAAAAATAAATAAAATATCTACAGATGTTCAAAACATTTTAAAAACATGCTTGGTTTCGAGCCCTTTCTTTCGAGGTATCATTTACTAAGATGTCTTTTCAAATTTCGAAATTAGGGTGCATGAACCAGTTAAGGGTGACAAATCCAAAATTTCAAACAAATTAAAACGAAACAATTTTTGCTTAAATAACTTTAGATTGATCTCTTAAAACAAATTGCGAGATTATTTTTAGACTTACAGTGTAATAATAATAAACTTACCGCAACCAAAATGAAAAAAGGGGGCTTAAAAAACTATTTTTAAGCCCCTTTCTTCTAAAAAATTTAATTCTCGTTTTCAGAATTTGAAAACACATTGGACTAATAATAACAATAAAAAAAATGACATTTCAGCTTAAACTAAACGTTATTAGCACTTAATTGACAAATTTTGGGTTTTTGGCCCAAAAAACGTATGAGTACTCTAAAAAAAAAATATCAGACTTGGTCTAGGACAAATATGGCTCAACATGTTCTAAATGGTCTATACTAAGGTCCCTTCAAAGGTCCGCACCCACCTTCCAAACACCCTGTATAGTTCTCCATTAATGGCACATTACTAAACTAAAACCTCTACATTAACACAATAATAGCCATGAAAAACGAATTTAGAAAATTAAGAGACAAAGTCCGTCCTAAACTCTTCATTCTCTTGATGAATTGGTGATAATGAATGACAATTAATTTGTGACTTGGAAGCTCGCGCGTTGCCGCCAAAATCACCATACGAGTTTTCTTGGACTAAAACTTATGTTCTGTTATCATATATATTAAGATTCCTGTTATGTTGGTCGCTTAACGCAGCTGTTTGGTACACAATTCTCACGAAATTATGTCACAAATATCACTAAAACAATTTTTTTACGAATTTCAAATATGACGAAACAGCACGAAAATTGCAGAATAACGCCGCCCGTGCGAACGAAGAATAGGGTACTAATATTGACCACCACTTCTAGGACCCCCTATATATTCAACAGAGGATCTAGTCTAGGGGTGCACCGAGTGCACAAAGAAACGATTTTTAAAAATCAACCCCTGAAGGGGTAATCCACGCGGACGAAGTCTCGGATCAAAAGCTCGTGGTTTTATAAAATAGTAGCACTGAAACACGGCACTGAAAAGCAAAAATCGTAAAAGGCAAAATTAAAAGAGGTTCAAATCAAGTGCTGCTTGAATCGAACATTTTAAACACATCTATTCTATTCTATTTTTGTGTGATGGCGTTTCCTTGATGATTTCGCCAGTATCAAGTGTTGAAGATATAGACTCTGCTTTATTAGATAGGCTTCATGAAAGAACAAGGTTACGGTTGGTAAACTAAGAAATTACTGCTAAGAGGCGACACTGTTGATATACCTAAAACAAAAAGAGACGCACAATATATATTACAGGTGTTAGTGGGTTATGAGACAAACAAGTTACAATTTAATATTATTTAGGTTAATATATGAACACAGAATATAAACAAAGGAGGTATTCACTAAGGAAAGTAAGGATTTAAAATCAATAGGGCGAGGGATATTTGGAGGAAGAATGTCATAAAGAGAGGAGGAGAGTTTGGGACAGTTAAAGAAAATATGATTTAGGGAGCCTTCATCAAGACCACACTCACATAAAGAGCTATCTCTAATATGTAGTTTAGCCAGATGGACGGGAGTGCACGCATGACCTAGCCTCAGTCTGCAGATCGTACTAGTGACGCGTTTATTCGCTTCCCTAAACTTCGAAAACCAGGGTTTTATGGGGATATTATCCTGGACTTCGGCATAATGTTTCCCTTTAGAGGAGCTGAGAATCTTCCAGTGGGAATGCCAAGAAGTGGTCATTCGCTGTTTGGCTAAGGGGAGCAGGTCGTTAGAGTATACTTTAAAATGGTCTAGAGACCCACTAACAGTAGCTTCCTTAGCACATCGATCCGCAGTTTCATTTCCTTGAATCCCACTGTGGCCTGGGACCCAGGCAAGAACAACCTGGATGCCTTTTGAATGACAATTCAAGAGGATATTTCTTATACTTAAGATGTAAGGGAATTTAAATTTTGATCGAAATTGGTTGGAAACAATAGCCTGTAGACAACTTTTGGAATCCGTGAAAATGACTGTTTTGTTTAGATTATGGGACTCTACGTACGACAACGCCTCAAGTACAGCAATCGCTTCTCCAGTGAACACGGACGCCTCAGGAGGGAATTTAAAGTTGAGAATAATGTTATATTTAGGGATCCAAACAGCCGCGCCAACACATCCCTGATCAGAGAACTTTGAAGCGTCGGTGAACATACTGAGCCAATCGGGCCAGTGCTTCAATATATACTGGTTTACTTGCGAGTTTGCTGACGGCGAATCCCTTTCAATGCCTAGATCCAGTATGACGTTAGGTTGAAAAATAATAGATTCAAAGGGGGTTTCGAAGAGAGGCAATTTCTTGGATTGAAATATGGGACAAGGAAGACGAAGGTAGATAATAAAACTGTTAAATAAGCAGGGATGCTCCTTATGGGCCCAGTAATTACTAGAAGAGATATAATCTGACAGGGAATGTAATTTTGAGAGAAGGGGATGTGAAGAGGATTGGATTGCCTTAAATAGAAATCTGTCCGCCAGGTATTGCCTCCTTAATGAGAGGGGGGGATCACAACATTCCACCTGTAAAGCATTGATTGGAGACGACTTCATAGCTCCACATATGATCCGAAGACATTTGGATTGAATTTTGTCGAGGGAGTTCAATGCCGTTTTATTGCAGGGTTCAATGAGAAACGAACCATAGTCCAAATGACTTCTCACTAGGGCGTTATATAACAATTTTTGAGTATAAGGGTGGCTACCCCACCAGGCCCCGGATAGGGAGCGTAAAATGTTAATGTTCTTTTCGCACTTATTGACAACGTGGTTGATATGGTGAATTCCTGTCATTCTGGAAACCAGAATGACCCCTAGAAACTTGACTTTATCCTTAACTGAGATGATTTGCTGATCGTAGGCTATTGAAATATCAGGGGTGGGTCTAGCTCGGGAGAAAACAACTACAGAGCTCTTTGGAACAGAAAGAGAAAGTCCATGATCGGTAAGCCAATCGTGAAGATAGACCATAGCAGAATTAAGGCGAGAAGAGGCCTCATCAGTCTGTTTTGCCGAAACATAGAGGGCTAGATCATCTGCATATTGTAAAACGTCACAGAAAGGATTCACCGAGAGCTCCAGGTCATGTGTATAAATGCTATAAAGCAGTGGACTGAGGACTGACCCTTGAGGGAGTCCTTTCCAGATACGTCTAGGAGAGGAGGTATAATTTGGGACACGCAAGGATACCGATCTAGTCGAAAGGAGGTTGGATATAAAATTTACTAGCTTCACGGGAATACTCAGCTGTAGCATTTTCTGCCTGAGTACCGGAAGGAGTACATTGTCATATGCAGATGATATGTCAAGGAAAATAGCAAACAATGATTCATTTTTGGATAAGGAAATGCGGATATCAGTCACAAAGGTGCCAAGACTATCCATAGTGCTAAACCCCTTGCGAAAACCAAATTGACTTTTACCAAGGATATCTGTGCTTTCCACAACCCATTCTAAACGGTTCTTGATCATATGTTCCAAGATCTTAGCCATTGTACAGGATAAGGCAATCGGACGGTAGCTAGACGGATCACCACTAGGTTTTCCGGGTTTTAGAATAGGCATGATAACTTGCGTCTTCCATTCCTCAGGAGGAGAGCCAGAAGAGAAAATGTCATTCAATATTGAGAGGAATAGTTTCCTGGCACTGGTACTACTCTCAACTATAAAAGAATAGGGGATTCCATCTATTCCCGGGGAGGAATCTTTTAGCCCATCCAAAGCAACTGAGAACTCCTCCCAAGAAAAGGGAGAGTCAAATTTATCTGATGAGCCAGGAGAAGAAAAGAGAAGGGATTCCTCAAGAGAAGGAACAGAGGGGGGAGCTAATTTGTCATAAAATTGTTCTACCCAGTCAGATGGGTCATTGGATGTGACATTGTTCATGGAAGATGAGCAGCGGTAGCGTCTCATATTCCTCCAGACCATCGATGGTGTAGAACTGGGGGATAGAGCCTCGCAAAATCGGCGCCAGCCAATTTTCTTTTTTTCTGATAGGAGTCTAGTAGCCTTAGCAGCAATCCTCCGATACGAGACAAAATTTTCTAAATTCATTTGAGCCGAATATGCTTCCTCTGCTTGCTTTCTGTTCCTACATGCCTCTGTACATTCTGAGTCCCACCATGGAGGAGGATGGATTTGAGATTTTGCTGTTTTTTTGGCAGGAATGGATTTTTCCGCAGCAGAGATAAGAGCTTCTTTAAAAGATTCATAGGATATAATGGCATTCTCAGGGCTGGCTGAGGAGATACGAGAAATCTCTTGATCTAATATGAAGCTGAACTGGTTCCAGTCAGCCTTATATAAATTATATTTTAAAAGGGGAGGAAAGGTGGATTTTAATTCCAGACTTGTAGAATCAGTCAAGGAGAGAAGAATGGGGAAATGGTCACTGCCATGGGAGTGGGGCAGGACAGACCAAGAAAGAGCTGAAGCCAAAGAAGGAGAGCAGAGTGATAAATCTACCGCACTCTTATCGTTCTGCGTTGGTAATACCCTATGGGTAGGAGAACCATCATTTATAATGCAAAGATCCAATTCGTCACAAAGATCAATAAAAGGATATGATAAAGGGTCGCAGTAGTAGCATCCCCAGGATAGGTGGTGAATATTGAGGTCACCAAGAACAACAATTGGAGAGGGGAGAACGGATAGGATTGATTTTAATTCAAGGAGAAGAGACTCGTTAGGTTCAGGAATATAAACAGAAACAAAAGATGTATTGTGCAACCTGACTGCAATGGCATTAATGCCAGCACTGTGGGGGGGTAAGGGAATTTGATTAAAAGTCACATTTCTAGTAACTAAGATGGCTGATCCGGCATAACCATCCGCTCTGTCATCCCGGAGACACGAAAAGCCAGAAATCCTAAAAACGGATCCGGGCTTGAGCCATGTCTCCTGGATGGCAAAAACAGAAGGCTTGAATTTGTTAATTAGGTGTATGATCTCATTCTTTTTAGGACGTAGGCTGTGACAGTTCCACTGGATGATGTTGAGCATTGTTGACAGCTTTAGTCAGCTCAGTAAGTTTATTATAGACGTTGTACGGTAGTGCTATGTCATCAAAGCGAGATATCATGTTCAGGATAGTTGATAGGAGAAGATCTAAAAGATTGTCATTGGAGGTAGAGGTGATGGTGGGGTAAGCACTCCCATTGTGGAGGGAAGAGGATGGGGTTTCAACAATAGACTGATGAGCTTGTCTGTCATAACCTGGGCTAGAAGGGGGAACAAATGGGCGTCTTGGGATAACAACAGTTTTACGATAGGAGACGGGGCAAGGAGAGGTAGGTGAATTTTGCCGAGGGGAGTTAAGAATAGATTGTGTGGGGAAAAGAGGAGGAGATGATCGGGCTGTGTCAGCAAAAGATTTCCTCACTTGGGGAAATCTAGCCGACGCCTCAGTATATGATATATTTTCTTGAGACATAGCAAGCTTAATAGACTTTTGTCTTGAATGTTCGGGGCAGGAGGGATCCGTGGCTTTGTGGCTACCAGAGCAGAATAAGCATGTAGGGGTTGGATTTTGACTGGAGCACATAATTCCTTCATGAGGTTGTGCACAGATGAAGCAACGTTCCTTTGACCTGCATTGAGAAGCAACATGACCAAATCTACAACATTTATTGCATTGAATAGTTGGCAGGACGTAGGTTTCTACTGGAAGGGAATTGTAAAAACAATAAACTCGTGTTGGTAATTTTTGACCTAGGAAAGTCAAAACAACGGTCTGTGTAGGAATCCATATTGGTGTGCCTTCCTCACTGTAACTCTTTCTGTTGAGTCTACGGGCCTTAATGACTGTGCCAAAACCTGGGGGTACATTAATGGAAGATACCAGCTCCTCTAGTGTCCATTCAACTGGCACTCCTCTAACAATACCCATACGGGTAACATTGTATGAGGGGATAATAGCTTCGTACCTCGCTGGGAGAAGAGCAGGGTGCTCAAGAAACGTGTTGGCTAGTAATGCAGACTTAAACTCAACGGAGACACGATTGCGGCCAATACGTTTCACTCCGTCCATGTTGACTCCTTTGATTTGGTTATGATGGAGAAAATGTCCGAACTTAATAGGTCGTAAAGCAGTACTGGAAGAAGTCTCTGCTATTTTATTGACATGAACAAGGAATGGGGCAACATCTTCTTCAGAGTACCGTTTTCTATTTTCATTTTCGTACTCTGGGCGGACATACGTAGATTGAATTGAGCCAATAGTTTGGGCAACCGTAGTTTTCTTCGGAGGTAGAGGTGATTCCGTATTTGTTTGGGTGCGTTTCCTAGATTGGGTGGATTCAATGTCGGTTTCCATATCCGAACCAACATGCGGTAAAGGAAAAGAGGGTACCGTCACAACTTGGGCAGGATCATAACCTCCCCCGGGGTCGGGGGGGTCGCCGTCCATCGTTCTAACTACGATATAATACTAAATAATACTTACAATAGGACAAAACACACAAACAATTGTTTTCCGACACTCAACAGCGTTAAAAACCCTAATAAATCTCAACACAATTAGAAGTAACAAAAACACTTGTGTCCAACACTCGACCAGAAAGCAGAGTCTTTAAACACATCGCACGTGGTAATGGTAAGTTTAAAAAGTTGATGTGTCAATGTCATGTGCAAATTCAGTGTTGCCAACTTAGTGGATTTTCCACTAAAACTGGTGGTTTGGACCCCCCTTTTAGCGGAGAAATTTTGCGTTTAGTGGCTGGTGGTTTTTTCTAGTGGTAAAATTTAGTTTCAAGAGAGCTATTTTTGAAGTAAAACTTCTTTAGGCGCGACTCGGGAGTACCTAATTCAGATTTTTTTTTTCTGACGGACGTAACGCTCAGTTTCCGCTATTCAAAAATACAAAACGTCAAAGAAGTTTTGAAGTAAAACTTCTTTAGGTGCTACTAGGGAGTAAAGGGCCCTTTAGACGGGCAATCGATTGTAATCTTCCTGCCATGGCCGAATCGCGCGGCACCAAAATTGCTCGTCTAAAGTCCGATTGTACGATCGCAAATCCGGTCTCAGCCAATATTAGTGGAAAACTTAGTGATTATGAGAGTGGGCCACTTTCTGTTAGTGGTTTTCTGGTGGTTTCAGGAGTTGAATATGGTGGAGAGCTAATTTAACTGTTGGCAACACTGTGTGCAATGCAATGCATTCACATATTCTAATTGATCTGTGAATGCATTTTATTTTTGCACAAAACTAAGTAATATTTTTCGTTTATCGTGTTAAAATTTATTAATTATGTCGCTTGTGCTGACCAAAGCAGCGCTTGCTTTAAAAAATGCCGAGATTAACTTTCAAGTTGTAAAATTTGAAGCACACAAACCTAAAAAGAAACAAGTTTCTGACGATGTTGAAAAAAGTGAACCAAAAAAAATACAGAACAATTCGTATCAGAAGAAAGATTTGGATTTGAAGAAGATACGGCACGAAATAGTTAAGTTCGGCATGTCTGGATTCGACGCGGCAAAGAAGGAAGAAGCGAAAATTGCTTTAGCTGTTAGTTTAGGTTAGTTGTTGTTGTTTCTTTTTCCTTACGAAAAGGCAAAGGGTACATAGCCCATTTCACTAGTTGACTAGTTAACAGGAAGGTGGCATAAGTATTGTCGATACCTGGAGAGCAGACTGCTGTACAAGCGGTGATACATGCTAATAGTTCCTTGGCGGTCCGTAATGATCATCCTTCTTTCTTAAATTTCCATCTTGTCAACTTTGTCCCTTTCTAATCTAATAATGACAAAAATTGATAGAAAGGGGCAAACGTAAAGTCGGATTCATCGACGATGGACACGCGCGAAAAAAGGACGAACATTTCCGACCGCCATGGTCAATTTTCATGTATCAATGCTGCTAAGAAGGATATGGATCCATTGGGATAATATCCATGCTAGTTGACTATGGTTTCTTATTTTTTATAGTGTCATAGCGGGCTATTAAGCCTTAGATTAAAAACTTTTCACTTATGCTGAAATATGTAGCCAAGAAATGAGAGAGCGAGATAGCCAGTTATGAAAACTTAATTAAACAAAAAAAAATGTTTCCGGTTACTGCCGGTTTTTGTGTTTGGCAAGATGTCAAACCTATGGAATGTTGACGACATGTTGCAAAACAAATCATCTTTTAGTATGCAAAAGTCACACTATTGCTGTTTCATGTGCGGCCAGGTTATGGTTTCATCTAGTTACAATATCTATGCATTAAGCTTTAATGATTATGCAGTGGTGTAGCATGGGTTTCTGTCGCCCGGGCCACAAACCAATTGTGCGGCCCATTATCTGTATAAGAAGACCCTTACAAAAAAACGGAGCAAGCAAAGGGAGTTCGGGATTTTTAGCACATCTAGGTATTCAGGTTCTGGTCAGACATCTTTTGGTTTATCCATGCAAAAATATAAACTTAGAAGCGAAGCGAGCTCAAATTTTCTCCTCAGTTGGAGCCAGAGCTTTTTATGTACCATGTCTTACCTGTGGTCAGAACTCTTTAGAATTATGTGTAGGTATACATATACTTAGAGCTCTTTTCTCTGCTCTACTAATTGGAGTTCAATCAATACATATAAGGTTAATTCTAATTAGTTGGTGAAACTTAACAATCGCATTTGGTATCTGTTACTAAGTATATTTGCGCGATAATGACCTGCCGCCCGATCATATGATTCTGAGGTCAATATCCCCCCGTGCCCCGCGTACTGCAGCTTTATGCACGATAATCATAATTTTGTCAATCATTGATACCAATTATAATTATAAGCATTGCTAATGCAGTCTGTTATCTTATCATTAACAAGTGGTTCAGTTTCTCCAACTAATTTAAAAATTCAAAATTCAAAATAATTTTATTTCAGACACAGTCCATAGATTGTTAGTATATAAGGTCTAACAAAATTAGCTGAAACTATTTTAAGGGTATGCTCAGACCATCACACTGAACAACTTTCTCTATGGGACCAATATCGAAATCGTGAAAAAAAAATTTGATGTCCCATACAAAACTGTAAACACAACTTGACTCAAATGTATGGGGCAGCAGATTTTTTTTTCGAGATTTCGATATTAGTCCCGTAGAGAAAGTTGTTCAGTTTGATGGTTTGAGCATACCCTTAAAATAGTTTCACCTAATTTTGTTAGACCTTATATACTTAAAAAATATGTTAGTACAGTATAATACATAACACTTCCTTCGGGAGTGTCGCATCTTCTGAAAGCTTCCACAGCATGTCGTAAGACACTAGGTCGAACGCCTTAGACAGGTCCAAGAAACAAGCAAATTTAAAATAAACATATAAGGATAATATATTTTTCCCGAATTTGCTGTGCTACTGTTATTAGGTACTACATACTAGAAGAGTCAATGGAATGGAATGCAAATTGTGCTCGTGGCCAAACTTTAAACGAGACTTGTTTCATCTTACAAAAATGTATTTATCTCAATAATTTTAAATTTCGATTCCAGGAGCAAAACCACCAAAAAAAGAATATGTAAATTACAAAGAGCTCATTAAGAAAAGAAAAGAAGAGAAATTGAAGGAGTCTGAGGAGAAGAAGATGATGATATCCAAGAGTGTTCTCCAGAAAGTGGGGAAGAAGAAGAAAGGTCCCGGCAATGATGTTGGACACTTCTTAAGCAGTTATGGAAAGGTTAGTATTATATATACAGTTATTTGAGTACATAATTAAATAATAAACAAATAAATATAAATAATGCTCACAGGCACGTACATTGTAATGATCCCAAGTAAGCCCTAGGCTTTTTGTTATGGGAATCATACAACAATGTAACAAACATACAACATCCATGACTGAACCGGGATTAGAACCCAGGACCCTGGTTTGGTAGTCCGGCGTGGCAACCATTACACCAACCGGGTCGTCGAAGTGAGTGGAGGCCTGTGTCCTGCAGTAGGACTTATATTTAGGCTTTAGGCTAACACCGCGCTTCACAAATTTTTTGTATTGGCCCCAAACACCCTGCTTACCTTGCTTTACTTTCCTTTTGCGCTATAAAGCCATTTTTCATCTTAGAAGAATAAAGAGGGCTTAACTTATCATAACCATTAATAATTATAATGCAGAATCAAAGGCGGAATATGTACGCTACGGAAGGACACTTTTTTAACATTTTATTTTATTTGCCACCAATAAGTCAAAATAAAGATTTGTTTAGATATCATTTCAATGCAATCAGCCCACGCCATAATGCAAAATGTTTTCAAAAATTACAAAGTAGTTACATTCTTTTTATTCTGTTTTTGTTATTGTTGTTTTTGGTGTGCAAATAAAGAATATTTATGTTGTTTTATACGTAAAAGAATTAAATAGCATAGCATTGCATAGCATAGCATATGCTCACGGCTATATTCCCCGAGGGGGTAGTCAGAGATATTCTGAAACCTCAGAACATCCACGTTTCACTAGTACCAAAACTGTTCAGTATGACGGGGAGTGAGCCCGACGTCACTTGTAATGGACAGTGGGCACAATACATGCCTCGAAATTGAAGCATTCAGGTTTCAAAGAATTAAATACCTAGGTATAATAATTTTTTTTTTCCGACTTATTTCAGGTGACGAAAAAGGATTTGAAAAAAGATGACAACAAAGGATCAAAGAAGAAAAAGATCAAGAAATTATTATGATGCTATGTTACATGCAGGTAGAATATATTTGTGCATATTCGAATTTATTTTTTATTCTAGGTAAAACAAAAACCTTTTTTGGACTCTTATCTGCGAGGAACCCCTGACAGAGATCTGTTTAAAAAAAACGGGACCACTGGGGGCTTTTCACTGTGGGTTATTATTGGAGGACTCCTATGGATGGTAAATAATTAGATGGTATCCGAGGTGTTATAATAGCATAATATTTTATTTTGTCTTCTGTGCTAATCACTGCGAGCGAGCTACTAAAACTTTATCTTGTAATAGTTTTTCATGTTTCTTTTGCCATCTTCTGTCTCAGGAAAGCATAGTAGGAGTAAGCAGTTTGTACAACCTGAAAAAGAAATTTTATATTGATTTTAACATTCAAAATAAGAAATTTCCTCAGCCTTAGCCTCATCCTTATTTTTTTAAATTTGATATTTTTGTCAGATACAAATTTTTATGTCACCGTGTGCTGTGTACGTTACACAGAGTTAACAATTACCTTGTCTGTCTTTTCGTGACACGCGCTGCAAGGACCTATATTTGGCACATAGTTACAGAATAGGTAATCCTATCCTACTATATTATAAGTATGGATGGATGTTTGTTACTCTTTCACGTAAAAACTACTGAATGGATTTTAATGAAACTTTACACTAATATAGCTTATACATCAGAATAACACATAGGCTACAATATTACATTATAAATTATTATATTATTACGATTATAAAGATATTGTGTGAATTGTCCAGACGAAGCGCAGACGAAGTCGCAGGCACCTGCTAGTCGTATATAGTTCTACATAGTGAAAGGTGTAATGTAAATATACCCCAGCGGCCGTTGGTAAAGACACTCTGAACACCCCGCCGGCGTTGATGGCTAAAGCACGCTGCGCTCTCTGAGCAGCCATGAGCAAAGCGCGCTGACTACGTACGTCTCCCTCCCACTTCACTGGGTACGCCGCTTCTGATACTAGGATACTCTGTGGATTTCAATATTTAATCAACACACTTTGTTGTTTTGACCTGTAGGCCTCGAAAACCACCCCCGAGAAAACGATAAAAATAGAAATGTGCCTCCATCTTTATTATTTTACGTATACCAGAGAGAGCGCGCATGACGTTTTTCTCGTTTAAACGCTTTGTCGTGGGTGGCATGCTAGCCATGCTGGTACAACTAATTCTTTTTTCTTCAGTGCAGGGACCTTGTTCGCATAGACAAGTGGTGGAGAAGAGCATTAGATATCGCAAAGTTAATCCCCAAACAGTAGTATCATTTTGGAATTCCATGAGTTCGTCCTGAATTTCTTCTGCAATTTCTTCAACAGCAATACCAAAAGGAATAAGCTTTTGGCTTAGGCTACTGGATGTCTTTGGTCGTCACCGCCGGCCGGCGGATATGTATACTAATTTATTATGGGTTAATAATTATAACTTTGTTACGCGGACTTTAATTTAGTTCTCACGGACCCGAGGTGGTTCGTGGGCCACCGGTTGGAAACCCCTGGTCAAATCGATGTTAACAAATTAGCTAAATACCTTAATTCAATCAAATTTCAGATAGTAAAGTTCATTTTAGGACGGGACTCGAACCCGCTACCTTCCAAACCGTTAAAGCTACCGCCACTTTTGCCGGAGCCTCTGAATTTTGCAATCGCTTTCTTCGTCTTCATAATGCAATCCGATGGCGTTGGCGTTTTACAATCTACCAATCAACAATTCCAAACACAAAAGAAAATCAATTGTTCGTCGCGTAGACCTACATTCCGGCAGTTCAAAAGCCCATGCCATAGGCTTTATTGTTAACATCATCATCATGGGGCAAAGGCCTACCCTAATAGCGAAAATGTACGGGCATTAGTCACTCTTCCACTCAAGCCTAATATGTAATTGTATGATTTCCCTTATACATCAGCAAAGAGCATTTCTTGTTCATTGTTTACAGTTTTTTTGGGATGCTAGATTGTGCCCACTAACATTTAATAATCATAACATTTCTAATACCTTGTTAATGAGCAAATCTCCTGGATAACAATACATTAATAGTTCCATGAAAACGCAATTCAAATAGAAAATCATCGTTATTAATTCAATTGGCTCTGTGGTCTGAAATATAAAAGTTATTAATTTAGTCATTCGGTAATCACATTTCATTAGTACACCCTGATAATAGTTTATATTAATAATTATTAAAATTATGTGTAGCTGCTAATAGCTCTTAAATTGGGCAATTAATTAAACATGCACTCTTTCCTTTTAATTCTTATTAAATGCCAAGTAAAATTATGATTGGATGAAAAACTAAATTTATTTATAATTCCACAAATGAATGAAAAGACAATGATGATGATGATTAAATGAATGAAAAGAAAGTCCTAGATTTTCGTGAATGTTTAATACGTAAGATACCTTGTCTCATACCTTGTATAAGAGTGGAGCAATTACAGAAAAAAATTTGCGATATCTACACTACGACTGGGCTGTATTGTGACCAGGAGTGCGATTTTTGAAACTGATTCGCTAAGCTCAGCAGTTGAGAATGTCAAAATTACTATGGAGATATGCATATTTCTACTGCTGAAAAGAATTTCAAAAATCATACTTCTGGAGTGCGATTTTTGAAAGTCAAATCAGCAGCAGAAAGATGCGTATCTCCATACATTTTCAACTGCCGAGTTAAACGTATGAGATTCAAAAATCGCACTCCAGAGCCCTGCCGGTCTATGCTATGCATAAGCACGTATGCCCGATACGCCCTGGATACGTGCCTGCAATGCATGCAGTGTAATTGAGAACTCAGTTACAATACTTACAATAGTAATCTTGAAGAGAGTCATGCAAACTATGACGCTGCTTGTAACGAACTGACATAGTATCGGAAGACCGAATATGGCGGCCAGTTCATCCACATATCTGTGAAACGGTATATTGGTCATTACTTAGCCCGCAAACTAGCTAACTGGCTAGCTAGCCGTTAAACTAGATGTTACTCGCGACTTCGTCTAAGTGCAATTTTTATGTCCGTGTTCTTTAGGGTTCAAGCTATTTCTATAGAGTCCTAAATATCATCAAAATCTGTTCAGTAGTTTAGCTGTAGGCTGGGCCACACAGAGTGCAGCTGCAGAACGGGTGCAGACCGGCTGCAGGCTGGCAGTAGTTGTAAACTATGGAATTATATTTTAATTATCACACTGAATACAGTCCGGCGCGGCTGCGGAACAGCTGCGGAACGGTAGCCACAGTGTGCCACCTCGCATATAATTCCATAGTTTACAACTACTGCCGGCCTGCAGCCGGTCTGCACCCGTTCTGCAGCTGCACTCTGTGTGGCCCAGCCTTTAACGTTACATACACTTTCGCATTAATAATATTAGTATGGATGTTTATTTAAAAATAAATTGCTTTTGCAGACGATGGTATAATAGTAATATCTCACAAAAGGCTCTGTGAAGTGTGAACAAGTACAGGCTAATGATGACCAAGGTATATTATAACTCTCTCAAAGGCGATATTCATGAACTAATCCTTCTAATATGAATTGGGTTCATAATATTGTACCTTACCGATCATTGAACATAATAACTATGAGTCCTTGTTACTTGAATAAATAAATATTTTATTATTATTGTTGATAACACTATAGGTCGGGATACTCACTTTATTATATTTTGGTGATATTTAATACATAGCACTGTATCTTCGTAGCTAGTTTCCTTGACTAAAAAGATAAGTACAATAAAACATAGTGATTATTTCTCATAAACGATTCCGACTACAGCAATATTGGAGACCAATGAAATCACTAGGTGCTGGAGTAATTTTAATTCCGTGGTGAGAAGAAAGAGAATAACCAAAATCATTAACTGACGGGATAGTAAAGATTTAAACATTGCTACTCTGCTTTCATACATACGAATAATTTATGTCGTTTTACCAATAATCTAAATAAAGTTTGATACCTATTACACAACACTTTAATCAATGATTCCATTCCATTCCGGCAAAGAACAAAGAAAACAACGTTTAGATTCCTCACCTGCCCCAATCTCCTTCATCTCCATACAAAGCACGTCAAGTTGTGCCCCAGCTAGCACCAACATCCCTGATACGAGATAGTTCTCCGCTGCGTCACCTATACCCACCACTGCCACGCTTATTGAGGAGTATATGTACATTGTGCAAAACCTGAAAATAAGAGGTCGGAGCCAGACTATTCGAAAGATATCATCAGCTGAAAATACACGTCCCGCTAAAGGGCACAGTAGTGCGATTTTTGAACTTCTACGTCGAACTCAGCAGTGGAAAATGTATGGAGATACGCATCTTTCTACTGCTGATTTGACTTTCAAAAATCGCACTCCTGGAGTATGATTTTTGAATGTCAAATCAGCAGTACAAAGATGCGTATCTCCATAGTAATTTTGACATTTTCAATTGCAGAGTTCAGCGAATGAGATTCAAAAATCGCACTCCTGGCTTCGTTACAGGGAAAAGTGGTTGGTCAACTTGCTATTAGACTATTTTCAAACCTCAATTTGCGATCCAATCCAACGCTATCATTCTGAACCATCAACTGCTATGTACCTTCGTAAAGTGGTTCTCGTTCGAGATACGATACCTACCACTAAAAAGCGGTCACTACTTAGGATCTATTACATTTTGTTGAAATCTATGAACACCTGATGTAAATTTTTGTAATTCTGCTTGGTGTCCACATTTTCTCTATTTTAATGAAAGTGTAATAATATATTTGTCTATAACTTAATATTTGCCAATCAGATACGTCGTACTTTGCGGTAATTATTTTAGTCTAAAACCAGAAAATTTCTTAATTATTGCATGATCCCACACCTTATAATTAAGTTAATCACTTGCGTTATTAAGTGTAAGTATGTAATTTATAGCAGGGTAAATTAATCGCAATACTACTAATGATACATTGTCAAATAGTAATTAATTAAACCTACTTCAGCATGCAGTTAATTAAATGTTTACTGTTCATGTCATTAGCACATTTAAAGTCTTTAGTTAATACTTTCAGTTTCATAGCGTTTATTTATTAATTTTCCACATGGGAGGCAAGTGAGCATTTTGCTGATTTTGATCGAATTTTTGGCCTGAAATCTTTGATCACGAAAAAAAATGTCCACAATTAACGCTTCAAAAAATAGCAGATTATAAGATTTATAAGTCAAAAGAATATCTGAGGGTACTTTTGTCACAGTAGGGAAAGCGTAACTTTATAACGGCATCTGGGTATTACATACTACTGTATGTAATACCCAGATTACTACTGTATATATAAAGTCTAACAAAATTAGGTGAAACTATTTTAAGGGAATGATCAGACCATCAAACTGAACAACTTTCTCTATGGGGCCAATATTGAAATCGCGAAAAAAAAACTGCTGTCCCATACATTTAGGTCGAGTAGGTTTGTATGGAATAGCTGATTTTTTTTCGCGATTTCGATATTGGTTCCATAGAGAAAGTTGTTCAGTTTAATGGTCTGAGCATACCCTTAAAATAGTTTCACCTAATTTTGTTAGACCTTATATATTACATATATAGTACATATATTACAGATATACTACTGTATGTAATACCCAGATTACATACAGTAGTATGTATCCGAGGGAGGGAGTACCCGTACGGGCACTCCCTCCCTGCCCCACCCAAATTTTTACCTCACCCCCTCGTGGATGACTGGGGAAGACAGTAGGCGTTATAGTAAATAATTTATTTCTTAGACAGTATAGTCGATCCTCTCCCATTCGCACTCGCTCAATATCGCACGTGCTTAACTCTTTTCAGTTTTTTCCATTTGTATGAAGTGACAGCAAAGTTTCTAGTACGGCTAGCATGTTGCACGTGATACGGCTATATCACGGCTTTATCTCATTCGTTCGCACGCAAATAGAAAGAGAGCGAAGGCGTGATAGCGCTATATCACGCTGTCATAGAACGGCGGCAGGTTATGCTTTTGTTTTCGAACCTATCACTTTGGAGGAGCGAGGAGGGCATGGTCCCTGGCCATGGGCATAGTATCCGCCACATTGTGAACTTTCAAATACCTCAGTGACTTTCAAATAAGAAAAAGGTACATACATCACATTACCACTTATATCAAAAGGGTATGCAGTTTTTAAAGGCAACGTTATTTCTGTTTTTAAAACAGGCACAATGCACCAGAACAAGGCTGTGACTCCAGCAGAAGCGATTATTACTTGGCCGACTATTGTTGCTCTGTTGACGGTTCTGTCCAAAATTGCCTTTTTAGTTGGTTCTGTTTTGACGAAATCTGGGCCTGTAACAAATTTTACAGTAGGTCATGGTCGGCACGACTAGCATGCCACCAACGACTAAGCGACAAAACGAGAAAACGTCATGCACGCTCTTTTTGGCATAGGTACGTAAAATCTTTCAACGTAAAATAACGAAGATGGAAGCACATCTCGATTTTTATCGTTTTCTCGCGGGTGGCATGCGAGTAGAGTATCTGGAGTGCGATTTTTGAATCTCATAATATGTTGAACTCAGCAGTTGAAAATGTATGGAGATACGCATCGTTCTACTGCTGATTTGACTTTCAAAAATCGTATTTCTTGAATGTCAAATCAGCAGTAGAAAGATGCATATCTCCATAGTTACATTTTCAACTGCTGAGTTCAACGAATGACTTTTAAAAATCTTTTCTCGAAGCGAGAATTCTCGAGAACCTTAGTCGACACAAGAATTACTCAACCACTCTCGAGTGGTTGAATGTTGAATTTGTTGATGAAGTTGAATTGATTTCTCGAGGTCTCGACCTCGAGAAATCAATTCAAAGAACACTGACTAAAGAAATGCGCGTCTCATATCACGTCAGTTTTTTGTTTAATTTAGTACGTAAGCGAAAAATACTTGGTCAATGATTTAGGGCCGATTTTTCAATTGTCGCAGGCTGATAATTCCTATGAATAAATTATATTAATCTTGAAACAAATCGAATTTCCCATACCTGCATCAGCGATACAGGAAAATTGCTAAAAACTCGTTGTTTTTTAAATATTTTAATTTAGTTTGGAACAGGAAGCTGGCATAGGTATTGTCGTCCGGAAAATAGGCACCAAAGAGACATTATTGGGATTATGGTATAAAATCTTTTAAAATGGTTCTATAAATTTTTGATGTGTTCTGGCAAGATGTCTTGAAAAAAAAAATCAAAAGCAATAAAAAACTAAAAAGGAAGAAATCTTTTTCTTTTTAATTGAAGTATTTGGCTTAAGGTAATTTTTTTCTGGTAGATAGCTGCCAATTCTGTATTTCTAAGATGTAATGAAAACTCTTTGGTTGCATGAAAAATATGTAGACGAAAAATGCAAATTTTTTGAATTCCCAAAATGTTTTTACTTCTCTTGATTTATCAATTACTATTCGTAACCTATAAGTTCAAAATGGGCTGACGTGACCTCAGGGTTAAAAGATCCAGAAAAAAAAAAAGAATTAAAAAAAAAAGTACAAAATAACTCTTTGCTCTTATTTCTGATGTTTTAATATGAGCGAGACCTACAGAAAACCTAGTAGGTACCTATAGAAAACCTAGATTTATTCTTCAACTAACACTCCGATTTTTCGTATGGATACCGTTACGAGGCGACTAAGGGAAAGGATTTTCTCTTGCAGTATTTTATTATGAGAAAAAGGCTAGTCACCTATCACCACGGTCCGGCATTGTAGATTGCGTTTCGTAGGACGCAGAACGTGTTGCAACGCAGATCATGTTGAGAGACAGATCGCGTTGCGACGGAGAGCGAGGCAAAAGATACAAGTTCTACATGAAATGTAACTTTCTCATGAAAACAAAGAAAAAACAAATCACCATCAATGAACTGTATCAGCCGTTTGATCCTGTCCTGCCGGTAATATATGGTAAGCACTTTCACGCCTTGCACCAGATGGGACAGCAGAAGTACTGCAGCATCCACCGTGCGCTCTGTGTCGCCCAGGACCTTAGAATTATTCAAGTTTTGAGCTATACAGTTAGGTAGATCAGGTACACACGGCGACACATCAAGCTATACAAAACCAACATAGGCTGGCCGCGCTCGACTTACGCGCCGCGCGGCCAGCTTATGTTGGTTTTGTATAGCTTGATGTGTCACCGTGTGTACCTAGGTATTTAAAAATTTATTCAGGATGTTGTTATCTCACTACCAATATCGTCACTGCATCCTGAAGACGTCATTCCTTAACCTCTCGTATACCGCCGGAACACGGATCCGCGCGATGAAACAAATTGATTTCTATAGTGTCTGTATTTCTTGCATACGAGAGGTTAAGAGAATAGTCCTTGCAGAGAGCCCAAGCGCGCTGCATACAAACGAAGTTCGAACCTATTATCAATACTAACTAATTATGATTAAAGTAAATTAGTAAAATTTTTTAACACAATCTTATGGTTTGTCAGATTTCCTTTAAAATGTAATAGGCACTATTTCAATGCTAGGATTAATTTAAGATTTGTATGAAAATCTTAGAGCCACTGTAACTCTGAAACTGTTTCATTTACTTTCTTTTTCTTCTTATCGTGTAGGCAGCAACTAGCAAGCCCTGGTGTCAGAGTTTTTTCAGACCGCCTTATTACGGCCTCTGACGTGGTTTTTATGTAACGACTGCTACCACCAGAGATAGTAGCCAGGACCAACGGCTTAACGTGCCATCCGAAGCACGGAATCATCTTTCTTTTCATACAATCAGGTGATTCAACCTGCAATGTCCTAACCAACTGGGGAAAAACGCACAAAGTGACATATCACTAGGTGTCCCCCGTGGAAATCGAACCCACGACCTCCGTGTCGAGAGTCCAATGCAATGCTCTTAACCATTAGACCACGGAGGCATTTACTTTAATTGGTTGATATATCCAAAATTAAATTAAACTTCGTTTGTATAGAGCGCGCTAACGACTATATCACATGAGCCTTGCTACAATTCCACGGTTAGAATGATAGTTGTAGCAAAGATTCTAGCTGCTCTGATAGAGATTATGGCCGTGGTTAAGTACGTATGTAATTGGGTACCTATCTAAATAAATGCAAACAACTTACCGTGAATACAAAGCCAATCTCAGCACATACAACAAAGAAAAATAAAACTATCTGGGTCAGACATCCCAGAATTTCGTAAAATATTTTCCATTGAGGGTGAACATTATCTGGCATCCAAATGCCTGAGTATTTCATTATAGCAATACTAGTCGCTAAACATTGAGAGTTTTTCATTGTTGCCTTAATTTTTTTCTAGGCGCTTTTAAGCCGTTATTTTCCTCCAAGTAAGAACATGAAAATGAAGCATTACGGCTTACAAAATCTAATGCAAAGTAAAATTTAATTACATTATTATAGAGAAATGGTAATACAGTGTGTTATTAGGGAGATAACACCTTCCGATCTGTAATTATTAGCCAAAGAATGTGACGTTACCTCGCTAGGTACAAAATTTTCTCGATTACATATTAATTTGAAAATTATAGGTAATTTTAAGCTCTTTTTAAATAACCCTTTGATAAAAAACTTTCCTAACTGTTGTTTGGTAATTTGTACCTACGTTTGGTAGTTATAAGCGATTCTGAAGTACTCGTAGGTACACCTACTTATTGGTGTAAAATATTTTGGGTAAATCACTATCTTGTTTTTTTGATAGCCGTATGGTTCTGGCTTAAATGGGATGGACCACCCCAATTGGGCGTGTGATCTATAGAATTGTAAAAATGTAAATTTAAAAAAGAAGTTTGTTTGTTTGATCGAGCATCACGCGAAAACTGCTGAACCGATTTTGATGAAACTATGAAAGGGTGAAAGAACTTTTACTATGGGAGCAAACCGATCGGACCAAAAATAATCAGCTGTTCCATACTAAACTGCAATGCCCACTCGACTCAAATGTATACAATAGCAGATTTTTTTTTTTGCTCCGATCGGTTTGCTCCCATAGTAAAAGTTGTTCAGTTTGATGGGTACACTCTTAGCTTTAAAGGATGCTAATGATATCAATTTCACCCTGTTTATACCGATACCTATAGGTACACACCACAGGTCTGAGTAGATCTAGGCAGAGCATCTCAGTGGGAGAAAGGCTAGCTAACTGTCTCTAGTTGACATGGAAATCTATCCCGAAACCCTCAATACGCGCAGTTGCAATAAACAAGCTTTAGAATAGCTAAAGCTTTTATTGCTACAGCTGCTCGCTTGCAATGATTAGTTGGTAGTTGTGGCAATCTTTCTGATCACACGGAAATGAATTATGGTCGGGAGATTACACAAATAAATTGTTTTTTTTTTTTTTTTTTTTTAAATAAATATCTTGGATATTGTCACACAAATTATCTAGTCACATTTAAAGTACCTGGACTTGTATTATGATGACTAGACAACGATATAGAATACATATATAAATACAAACATCCATGACTCGGGTACAAATATTCATATTCATCATATAAATATATGCCCCTTACGGGATTCGAACCCGCGACACTCGACACAGCAGGCAGGTTCACTACAGACTGTGCTACCGGGCCGTTTGTTTAAATAGTTTGGAGATTTTCCGAATCAACAAATGGACTGCTTATACCTACCTTATTAAAAGTGCTACTAGGTTCGTAAGTATCCATAATTCATTTCGATTTTTATTCACCTGTAATTGGGCGATACTTCCTAATTAATTATGTCATTATCATTACCAAATGACATCCATCGAACCTATCAATTTTTATTTTAACCCTTTTAATTACGTAATTAACTGATTTCAGATCATTGGTGGGGGAAATCATTTATAAAGGACTGTCATCAACAGATCCTTACACAAATCATTTTGATTTTGATTCGAAAACATCTACTACTTTCAAACTGCAAATATGTTGCACCGTCACCTGACCGTTGCCTTCCGTGCTTTGGGCCGCAAATGGGGAGACCCTGTTGACCTCGACTCGTCCGAAGACTCGACGCCCTGTGTCCCTGCTGTGATCGAGAGACCAGTGACCACATTCTCCTCCGAAGAGTACCTGAAGACCTTGAAGAGGAACCGGCCAAAGCCGTACTCCAGAAACGAGGATCAGAAGAAAAGGAGTAAGAAAATGAAGGATTCCTTCTCAAATATTTCGCTGTCGAGATTCCCTTCTTCAAGCGATTTGGGAGGTTCAGTTTCGTCTTTGGAATTAAGGACTTCAAATACTCTGATGGAAGATTTGAACGGGCTGATTGATGATCTGAAGAAGCCTTTAGAAGAACCAATTATAGATTCTGAAGTCCCTGCAAAGATGGAGTCAGAGCTGAAAAGAAGAAAAAATGAATTGGAAAGTATTTTCAAGAAGATGAAAGAAACAGCTTATTCTATTGTTGAACAAAAATATAGGAGAAAACCCTTATAATCGTTACTGTTGATCGATTTGTAAATAATGTTAGCTTTTAAGTATTTATTTTAACTATTTGTAAGTGATAGTTAGCTTATTTATTTCCAATAAACAATTTTAAATTTAAACTTCTATCTATCATTTATTTTTCGACCCCATCCATAAGAATAGTTAATAATATAGAGTAGGTACTAGGTACAATTTATTATTAACTATTCTTTCTCACTTAAGGATATACTTAAATCAAACAATGAAAATCAATGTTAAATATTTTAATCGAAAAATATAACTAGATAAAGTTAAAATATGTACATTAACATTAAATACAGTAAGTAATAATATTATGCAGGCAAGTTCATTTTTAAAATAAATAAATTTAAACGTTTCAATAAGAAAATACACAGTACATTGTAAAATAGTTATTAAAATTATAATTAAACATAAGGTTCAAAATATTTAATAGCAGTCGTCATAGGTTTTTCGTTGATTTTGTTCGTTGCTAAAGGATTCTTGACTCTCATCTTGATATCTCTTGGCTTCAGCACGCTCTTGTGGTTAGCACTCGGAGGTCTCATACCAAGATAGTTCTTGCTGGGCGTAAAAATAGACTTAGAACTAAGACCAGATGATTCTAGGAAGAAATCGAAGGACCCCTTGGTTTTCGTCAAGTTAGATTCTTGCTTCAGAATCATTCTCGGCTCGCATTTGACAGTATTGTACGAGCCACTGTTGCTTCCTGAAGAATTACTCGACTCGATGTCAGAGTTCCTCACAGAATCAGTCTCTAAATTCTCTATATTAGAAAGGAGATCAGGCTTATTTGATAGCTTAGCATTTTTTGACAATCCTTTGTTTAAAGTATCATTGTTTTCGAGAAATGTATCACTTTGTCCATTGTCAGTGTTGTTATTATGCTGAATTTCATTCTCAGGTACGATCGTAAGTATATGTTCTGTTACAACATCAGACATGGAACCATCGCTGCTACCAGAGCTGATGCGGTACTCTTCAGCTACTATACTGCCGAGTTCGTCGTCGATCTTGAACTCCTCAAAATTTTGGGACAAATCGAACTTGTCCATGTCATCAAAATACTCAGCTTTGTGTATTTCAGCATTGACTTGAGCTTTTTCAGGGCGGTTAAACTGATGGTCAAGTTCTGTTAAGTTGATCTGCTTTCTACCACTTTTTCCTCCTTTGTTGATTTCAGATAAAATGGACGATACTGTGTTACCCATTTGGATCGAAGCGCGAGGGTCCAATTTTGGTTGCAGAGCGTGCATGTTAAAGTTACTCAAGTAACTTTCAGGAGCTTGTTGAAAAGAATGAGGACTATCCTCGTTTGACTTTTCATCTTCATCAGGAATAATGATTTCAGTGACTTGGGGAAGTTTGGGAATGTCTTTGTCACTGATCTTGTTCTGAATTCTTGGCAAAGAAACTACTTTAGCGACACTGTTCCTTTGACTCACAGCGTGAATGGGATACTGTTCGTTATGGATCTCAACCGTTGGCTGTGTGAGTAGCAACTCTCTCTTCCCATGGCTGACTACTGGAACATTTATCTCTGAAATGGAGCAGTAGTCCGGTTCTATATTATTTAAAGTTGCTACTTGTCCCACTTTTCTCATCTTAACATCTGCAACCCGTTGATTAGCCGCAACGGCTTCAGAGTCTAACGGTTCTGTCGTTGGCTTGACAGTGTTCTCAACTTTCCATTTAGCTGAAAGGTTCTTTGGTTTAGGCGGCAGAGCAGGAGGAGTTCGTGGTACTTTCCTTTTATTGACAATCTTCATAGAACCAAGATCGTTCTCAGGTTTTCTTTCAGTAACGTTATTGTTACGATTTTCAATGTCGGCAGCAAGGTTTTTTACTATGGAACCTTTTATTTTTGGAACATTGTTCTTCTCAATTGGCTGTACTGTACGAGGTAGCGGCACAGGCTTGATTTCAGTCGATTTTGTAACTATTGGCTCGTACTCGTTGCTATAGATGCTTTGTATCTCATATTGGTATCCCTGTGCAGTGTTGGGCACTTCATAGCTGTGTTCAGAAGCGGTTTCCAAGCTGAACTTTACGATTTTGTTTACCCTCTTATCGGAACGTGGTAATGTGTTATTGTTACTGTTGACTCGCACTTTGTCGTCGTATGAGATACTGTTCAAAGTGGAAAACTGAACACGTTTAGTTGATTTTGGACTGGGAGCCTCACTTGATTTGGAATTGTCATTGCTGCTGTCATCCAAAGAGTTCTGGAGCAGGATTTGGTTGACACATTCCAGTACTGGATTATTTTTGTAAATTTCATTTGCAGGACTATCGTCGGCATCGCTTGTGCTGGCGTACCAGTTTTCGTTACTGTCAGATGGTGTTTTGTTTACACTTGGTTCATTATTATTATTTTTGTCGTCAAAACGATTATGGAATCTATCTATGTTATTATTTTTCATTATGTTGTTACACAAAATTTCATTCTTAGCAGATATTACTTCAGCAGTAAGTATACAATTATTGAAACCAGAAACCAGAAGGTTATCGATGGATTTAGATTTAGTGTTATTCAACGCGCCTCTTTGATCTAAACAATCAGTTTCTTGTTCAGGATCGCTCACGTTACAATACCATGGCTTTTCATTGCCTTCCTCATTCAAGACGTTGTTCATGAAAAGTTTCCTGTTAGCTTTTATTTCATCAGAGGCCTGCCTTTTGATACCATGAAGCCTTTCCATTTTAGTAGAATAAGTCTTTTCAGAAACACTGCTGGTACTTTCTTGATCCTTTTTAGCAGCTTCTCCAATAAGCTGGTCAATTTTGAGCGATGCTTTTCTAATATCTTTAGCGATTTGATTGGCTGTTGCATCGTTATCGTTATGGTTAACTTGATAACTCATTCCTACACATTCTTCAGCGCTACTACTGTTATTGAGATGGTTATTATAACCTTTTTGAACGTTATCACCAAACTTGTTGTTTTTCCTTCCCGAATACTTTCTTGATCTTCTGAATACATCTCGACGTACGAAAGCTTGTTTATTTTTAATAAAAGTGCCTTTGCTACCAGTGCTGGCGTTGTTGCCTTCTTCACTCGAGCTGGTGTTACCATAAATGACGTCATTCTTTGGCAACTGAAAACTTTTACTTAATCTAGTGTTTTTTTGGAAGACCGGTGGAGAATTTCTTTCGCGATAGCTGCAGCTTCTCACAAAAGTGTTTTGGAATCTGGAGTCTGTGCTCTCCAAGCTCTGGAACTCGGGGTCAGTTTCTATATTGGTTTGTTCACTGGTGAACCCGAGTAGTTGTTGGCAATTGCTGCAGTAAGATTTTCTAGCTTTTAATTTGGCTATTTCTTCTTGCTGCGTCTTGATTACTTTCTCTTTCTGTTGGAGTGCTACGTGGATTTGTTTTTGTTCTCTGGTGAGGCGGGATTCTAGGAGGACTAGGGACCTGAGGACTAGGGCTAGCTGGTCCTGTCTGAGCCGCCTTTCTTGAGTAGATCGTTTCTCTCGTTCGGCGAGAGCTTGGCCGGCTTCCACGATCTGATGCCGTTGTTTGAGGACTGACTCCGACTGCTGTTGAAGGGCGCATCTAACCGCATCCAGCTCCCGCCGTAACTCCATTGCTTCTGAACTGCTGTCCATCTGGAATTAATAGAAAACGCTATTGTCAATAACGTCGTATTTTCACAAGACAAGTCGAGAGCGTGTTCCTAAATTAACGTTTATGGTCGGATTACAGTATGATATTTAAAATGGATTGATGTAATTAATGAAGGAGGTACGTTCGACATTTAGTTGGGCCATTTCGTCAATACACTTACAAGATCAATACGATAGCTCGCTATAACACAAAATGTCAAGAACGATCGACACACGATTCTCTTTAAAACGTTTATTAAAGATCAAATTAACGTCGAAATATACGTCTATTATCGTCGATAAAACGTCTCTAATGAAGACAATTCGAGTAATTATTGTTATTGTTTTAGTTTAACGTCTGAAGATCAAAGTCCAAAGTGCAATAAAAGTTGGTAACGGGGTTAAATTTTATTGAATAGATAATCAATAAGTAAAAACGTTCGAAGTGCGCAGAAAGTATTATCGTTATAGACTAAGAGATGCTGGCTGCTTATTATTGTAAGTGTAATTTTTTTTTAAACTTATGAGTTTCTTTTTTTTAATTAAAAAAACAGGTAATGATTATCAATCAGGTACATAAGCTACCTACAGGGTTATTTTGCTAATCGGTATAATGCCAAACAGCTGACCTACGTGTAGTTACATACAACCAAAACAACGATAATTTGAAAAGAATTTCCCTAATAGACTAAGAGATAAGTGTACTTTTTGCAACCATCAGCAGCAAGGCTGATTCAGTGTTTATGAGGTGTAGATCATCTCTGTGATGGGATGGACCAGGTCTGCCTGCATAACTCCAGTCGGTTTAGAAGTTACTGATGTTTAAAGGTTAGTAAAAATTAACGATCAGCGGCAAGGCTAATCGTTTCATATTATTGTAGTACGTACTGTAGCTACACAGCTACAGTACGTACTACAATAATATGATACGATGTCAGTTTTAGTACTGTTCACTAAAACTGACATGGTTCATCAGTCGGTTTAGGAGATACAGCTGTTCAAAGGTCCAACATTTCTCCTAAACCGACTGATGAACCATATCAGTTTTAGTACTGTTCACATGGCAGTTCATGTCAGTTTTTGTACTGTTCACATAGGTACAGTGCACAATACAATAATATCATCCGATCAGCCTTGCAGCTGATCGTTAATTTTTTACTGATAAATATCAGTAACTTATAAACCGACCGATGTTATGCAGGCAGACCTAGTTCATCCCCATCACAAAGATGCTCTACACCCCATAAACACTGAATAAGCCTTGCTGCTGATGGTTGCAAAAAGTACACTTATCTCTTAGTCTATTAGGGAAATTCTTTTCAAATTATCGTTGTTTTGGTTGTATGTAACTACACGTAGGTCAGCTGTTTGGCATTATACCGATTAACAAAATAACCCTGTAGGTAGCTTATGTACCTGATTGATAATCATTGCCTGTTTTTTTAATTAAAAAAAAGAAACTCATAAGTTTAAAAAAAAATTACATTTACAATAATAAGCAGCCAGCGAAAAACTATTTCTGGTACTTATATTAAAAAATATAAAACGCTAATAACTTGATTTGTGTATTTTACCTACTTACTTGTTTTTTTACTACAGTGTGAAATTGATATCATTAGCATCCTTTTAAACTAAGAGTATACCCAACGAACTGAACAACTTTTACTATGGCAGCAAACCGATCGGAGCAAAAGAAAATCAGCTGTTGCATATATTTGAGTCGCGAACTAACTCGCGCGTCGACATTGCAGTTTAGTATAAAACAGCAGATTTTTTATTTGCTCCGATTGTTTTGCTCCCATAGTAAAATTTGTTCAGTTTGATGGGCAGACTTTTAGTTTAAAAGGATGCTGATGATATCAATTTCACCCTGTATAATACATATGAGTTACCTATCTAATTCATTCGTTACCTACCTAATTAGGTACATTACAATAGGTGGCCTCATTAATTGATACAATCTTTTCCTTGGTACTATAGTGATAACATTAGTAATAATTTATTAGAGTAACCGTCAGTTGCAGAAACGCTCATTAAAGTTAATCCTCCATTAAATCTCTTACTGTCACTTTTTGTTATGTTGACGTAGAAAAAGCTAGAAAGAGATTTAATGGGGGATTAACTCTAATCAGCGTTTTTGCAACTGAGTGTAAATCGACCTTTGCACTGTTGACGTGATTTTTGTTTATAATTTTATTCTCATTCAAGCTAAAATGAAAGTCAGCGTTTAGTTTTGAATGTCAATGTGAAGTTGGTAATAAATATTTTTGATGAGGAACAGTAATAGAAACAACAAATCACCCATCGTCTGTAGGAGCCTAATTTATACCTATGATTTATTTTAAGGCAATAAATGATTCTGATTAATATGGGAGATATTCGATATAGGTAAATAAATCATATCAAAACTTAGAAGTGTGTTAACACGGTGAAGGAAAACGTTGTGAGGAAACCTGCATACACTGAAGAAAAATTCTGTCTGCGAAGTCTACCATTCCGCATTGGGCACGCGTGGTGGACTAATGCCCATACACCCTCCTTTGAGGGTAGGCCTGTGCCCTGCAGTGGGACGTTTATAGGCTGATGATGATGATAACAAAGACACGTCAAATGTTTACCTATTTGTTAAACTTGTTATAAAAGTATCTTATCGGATAAGAATAATAAAATATTGCATAATTGTATTTAAAAGTAAATAGTTTACACACGTGCTTGTTCTACTGTACTAAAGTAAACCCTATTATCGATGTTTTAACAAGGGCTGCCGGTAATAATCGATAGGTAAACTATCGATAAAAATGTGTTTGCAGTTTAAACTACTGCGCCCGCGCCCGTTATCGGTTATACAACACGGCAGTAGATTATATAAATTATATTTACTTATTTAAGGTTCACATTTTTGTTTAAATTTCACAATGTTTTTAGTTACATAATTGAATGTAAGGAACATCTAAAAATCTATATTAAAGTTAGGTAGGTACGTAAAAAATATTATGAAGTAGGACTAAAATTTAACAAGGCATTGGCAAGGCATTTTTACCAGGTACTAATATAGATCAATGAGCGGCATTTCGTTTTGATATATCATATACAGGGTGACATTGATATAATTAGCATCCTTTTAAATTTAAACTATGTCTACCCATCAAACTGAACAACTTTCACTATGGGAGCAAACCGATCGGAGCAAAAAAAACTGCCGTTCCATACTAAACTGCAATGTGCAACTTCTCGACTCCAATGCATGTAACAGCTGATTTTTTTTGCGTTTGGTTTCGGCTTACTAAGATACAAGAAGCTAATTTAAATTCTTCAAAAATATGGCATCGTTTATGCGGATGTCAGTGGTATGCGCAATGCGCGTGAAGTCGTACTTAGTCAAGTCAGTAGGTATAAATTATGATTACCATTAATCAAGCTGACTGATTGATTGGTCTACTCATTAGTTATTCAGCAATAGATACGTATTTTCCATTGAAGTCAGGAAGTTACGGTCATTGACTTCAGATAGCGTGGTTAACTGCGAAGTTAAACAACATAATATCATCTTTAATTTAAAAGTTATCTAAGGTGGATGTTGTTTATGCGAATTTTCGACAAATTAATTTAACGACCATAATTCTTATCGGGGTAGTCAGAAGCTTAGCCACTACTATTATAATTATGTATAAGGTCTAACAAAATTAGCTGAAACTATTTTAAGGGGATGATCAGACCATCAAACTGAGCAACTTTCTCTATGGAACCAATATCGAAATCGTGAAAAAAAATCTGCTGTCCCATACAAAACAGTCAAGTCAAACAGCTGTTTTTTTCGCGATTTCGATATTGGCCCCATAGAGAAATTTGTTCAGGTTGATGGTCTGATTCTGATCATCCCCTTAAAATAGTTTCAGCTAATTTTGTTAGACTTTATATGAGTATATAGCAACAGCAACCAAAGAAAGAAAACATTGTAAAAAGTTGCCAATAGGAAAGCCAAACAAAACTGACCATGAAATTTTAACAAAAATTAGAAGTTACTTGCAAATGGTAGCATTAAGTTTCTATTTCCGTTTCCGTAAGATAACAATGCTTAAATGTGTTAAACATAAACTAAATTGGAAGCTTCACAAAAGTCCATGAATGGCGACGACGACTTTCGATTTTGATCAAAGACTTTTATAGTTTCACATTTTTTTAGACGCGTAGGTGCTCGGAATGTTTATCTAATCAAATGTTTGCCTACTGTTTTTTATGGTTTGAAAATTTTGATTTTTTTTTTGCTCCGATTGGTTTGCTCCCATAGTAAAAGTTGTGCAGTTTGATGGGTAGACTCTTAGTTTAAACGGATGCTAATGATATCGATTTCATCCTGTATAAATTTTTTGACTAGAGTGAGAAGTTCAATTACAGCTTAGTTTCGTTAAATGAGTAAACGTGGTATCTATCTATCTATCCACATAGAAATCTATCTACATCATTTAAGAAAGTTGAACACGTAAAAATCTCAAATAAGAATTTGACATTGTACAGGGTGTAAGGAAACCTTAACCGCATACTCTACCCATCAAACCTGTCTAATCAAAAATACAGAATATAAACAACAGCTGTCTTTTTGACTTCGATTTGAGTCGAATAGGCGCTGCAGTTTAGAATGGAACAGCAGATTTTTTTTCGCGCTGACAGGTTTGCTCCCAGTAAAAGTTGTTCAGTTTGACGGTTAGAGTATGAAGACTAAAAATGGCTGCCATCTTGGATTTTGCCAATGTCTAGTTTATTTAGCAAGAGTGCTTGACGTTGTACGGTAGTTTATGTATTTTGGTGATTTCAAGGATTGTATTTCGAAAATAACACTATCTTGAGCCACCACTGGAGCTTCGTTGTAGGCCCGGGAGGGCGCAACCAACGATCGACGAGCGACACGCTACCCAATAGCAGACCTACAACGCGACTCCGTAATGCTCTATTTATTACATAGTTGTTTAAATAGTGACATCGTAACTGCAAAAAGAATTATGGTTGGAAAAAAACACACCAAAATTCAATTACTTATTAGTCATTACCTACTTACATTTCTTTCCTAGGTAAGTAAATTGTATTCGTATTTTTTTTATTGATGCTCTTTATTTTAAGGCGTTTTCGTTTATTACAGACATCATAGTCTTTACCTTTTGTTTACAGTTTACCTGTGCTTTATGCAAAAGCCTTTTTTAAAATAATTTATGGAACCTTTATGATTTTTTCCCTTTTTTTACGACTCTCACGGCAATTACATTAAAATGTCGCCAAAAACTAACTGTTTTAAAGACCTTGTTTGTGTCTATTTGAATATTGTTAAAAGTAAAAATGTCTTTATCTGAAAAGATTAAGGTTGTTGTTAGACAGAAAATCTTGAGGTCACTAGGCTAATTGTAGTTACAGATAAATTGTGACTTTTTTGCAGTGGAATAGGACATTAATCTAGGTTGTCTGGAAGAAATAGCTTTTTAGCGATAAGACCGCTTGTTTTTGTGCCTTTTGTATTTCCTGATTGATTGCTCTCTGTATTCTCTGTTTTTTTGGTGTCAAATAAAGTATAATTGATTGATTGATTGATTAATTTACATGTTGCGATTATTATCACTACATAGGAGATTAAGGTGTTTCCTACACCTTGTGGTGTAAACTTAAATGCGTTACATACTTAAGAGGTTGCTTCAGGAGTGCGATTTTTGATACTCATTCGCTGAGCTCAGCAGTTGAAAATGGTAAAATTTCTGTGGAGATATGCATCTTTCTGCTGCTGATTTGACGCTCAAAAATCGCACTCTTGGAGTATGATTTTTGAAAGTCAAATCAGCAGAAGAAAGATGCATATCTCCATAGTAATTTTGACATTTTTAACTGCTGAGCTCAGCGAATGAGTATCAAAAATTGCACTCCAGACCATAAACCTGAATAATTCTCTCTATGGGACCTACATTGAAATCGCGAAAAAATGTGCTGTTCCAAACGAAAATTTGCAACTGAAACAGCAGTTTTATTTTTCGAGATTTTAGTGTCGGCCCCTTAGTAAAAGTTAATCAGCTCCTTGTTCTGAAGGTCTAACTTATACTTACAGGGTGTAAATTTAAATGCATTACCTACGCACTCCCTATGTAGAAGCTCTATTAGTTGCATAATGTACGAGTACCTTCGTATGGGTTAAAACTTAAAACAACAATACTTACAACAAACTAGGTTAGGTTAGTATCATAAAAAAAAAAATCTTCAATTGAAACCTTTATGTGGTTTGTCAACATAGGCAAATTAAAGTCAGTTTATGTTACACTAGAAATATAATACGAAACACAATGTTTACGTAATTAATTAAGTAAGTAGCTACTTTGAAAAAACCAGCATATTTTGTTAATAACAATGAATATTTTGTACTTAATTAGTTTCGTCGTCATCGGCCTATACAGGGTGAAATTGATATCATTAGCATCCTTTTAAACTAAGAGTCTACCCATCGAACTGAACAACTTTTACTATGGGAGCAAACGGATCGGAGCAAATAAAAAATCAGCTGTTCCATACTAAACCGCAATGTCGACGCGCTGTTCGCGACTTACTTTACTTAACTTACGTAGGTATGCAACATCAGATTTTTTTTTTCAATTTCACCCTGTAGTACGTCCCACTGTAGGGGACGGTTTCCTTTCATTATTATTCATTCCTAAGGATACTTACAGACACACCAAAAAACACTGACACCTAGTTGGCCTTATAAATATATAAATAAATAACGCTCACAGGCAGATACCTACATTGTAATGATCCCAAGCAAGCACTAATAGGCTGTTTATTATGGAAACCATACAACAACGGCACAAACATATAAACATCCATGACCGAACCGGGATTCGAACCCAGGACCCTGGTTTGGCAGACGGCGTGGTAACCCTTACACCAACCGGGTCATCAATTTATGGCTACATTATTTCGCGATTTCGACGTTGGTCCCATAAATAACGTTGTTCAGTTTGATGGTTTGATCATCCCCTTTAAAAACTATCAGCATATAAAGAAGGACCCTGTATGCTGAAGATACCTTGTTATTTTTCGTTTTTAAATGCTATTGGATTAATAGAATAAACAATAGAAAACAGTAAATATTGCACGGTAATGTTTTTAAGTAGAAAATAAAAGAAACAAACAACAATTTCGACACAATACATACCTACCTATACCTATACTGAATAAATATTTTCATAACTGCGCAATCGTTTTTTCGCGGGTAGGTGCTTTTTTCGCGGGTAGGTGCTTAAAAGTTAAACAGCCTAAAATTTTTGGTTAAAATTATTTTAATTAAATTAATAGATAAAACGAATACAAATTAATAACTTTTCTCATGGTTTAATAGTTTAAAGTACAATACCTGCCAGCAGTTGTTATCACACAGTTACCATCAAGAAAAGACCACTATTTCACACACACTCAAAATGGAGGACCTAAAGCAGAGTATACAGGAAATGTCAACTATCTTCCACACAAGAATGGTGCAGTTCCAGGATGAGCTGAGTTCCAAGGCTTCCCCGAAGGTGCAACTAACACCATCGGCTCTTGCTGCGGACTTTGTGGCCTTCAAGTCCTTCATCATGGTGGCCTTGAAGAATCTACAGGCGCAAGTGGAGCTGCTTGCACAGGAGGTTGACAGGCAGGAGATGCGTAGCCGCAGGAAAATCATCCTTCTACATGGTGTCCCGGAGGCCAAGGATGAAGTGTGTGCCGCAAGCGCCATTACGATCTTCTCGGAGAAGCTTAAGCAGTCCGATGTTGCGGAAGGTGCGATTAGCCGATGTCATCGGTTGGGCAGGACAAGCAAGGATAGGCCCAGGCCTCTACTCGTGAGGTTCAAGGAGCTCGCGGTTAGGGATAATGTGTGGTCAGCTAAGACGGGACTCAAGGGCACCGGAGTGACCATGTCCGAGTTTCTGACCGTGGTGCGGCACAGGCTGTTCATGACGGCGAGGCAGCGCCATGGAATCACAAGATGCTGGACGCGAGACGGGACCATCTTCGTGGTTGGACCCGATGGCGCACGTCACCGAGTGTTGTCCCTGGAGGAACTGGACAAGATCCCCAATCCTGACTCTGCCCCTGAGATCGTGCCTGAAGCTACAACTTCGAACGATCGCAATCGAAGAAAGCGGATTCCTCCTCTCAAGAAATAGGTAGCAGTAATTTTTGTTGTTGTGCCTTTTTGGTGGTATACATCGTCACGGATTCTTTTTTTTTCTCTCGCTGTCGTTTTAACCACCGATCACGCACCCAATTTTAGCAAAATAGTTCACTACCGCACACTTTTTTTTTTTTCCTTTTTTCCTTTTGCTTTTGTTTTGACAAGACTAGTTGACAGATGACAGTGATGTTTTTGCAGGGTGTTTTTGTGGCACGCTGTTTCGACTAGTGATTTATAAAATCGATTGATTGTGTTTTATGTTTTTATGTCTTCTATATCTTTCGTGTATCTTAAATATTGTTTAGACAATACCTTACAACCTTCTTGATATTTGTGATTCAGACACGTTTCGTTTCACGTACAGCTTTTAATCTGTAACTTGCCTTGTATCGGTCTGTATTATTATTTTCTTTTTATATAATTTTAATTTCTTTACACTGTTTCTTCTTGTATGCTATTGCTTTCTCCAATCTACTCATAGTATAGTCTTTTTATTTTTATTTTTATGCCGTTTCAACCAAGTCTGCTGGCGGGTAGAGTTAGCAACCCAGTAAAAGCAACAGAGAACCTATATATATTATTTTACTTGCAGGTATAAGTATTTATAAGTATAACCTACATAAGTATTTATTATTATTAGTATTATTACTACTATTTATTTTTATTTACATACATGCACAATAGCAGTGAACATAGCGAACACTTTTTGTCGTTCTCCACTTCGAATGAGCTGAGTGATGACGATAGTTTTCACAGTACTTCTCCTACGCTTTCTCTTGGCGACTTTTTAATCACTCAGTTTGAGGATGTACCGAAAAACTTTAATGTGGTCCACATAAACGCACAGAGCATCAGTGCACATTATCCTGATTTGCTTATGACTTTCGATAATAAAAACATCCATGCAGTCCTTGTCTCTGAATCCTTTCTCCATCCTTGTCTACCCTCTACTTCCTATTCCCTGCCTGGTTTTATCCTCATCCGTAACGATCGCACAAACACGTCGCACGGCGGCATCGCTATCTACCTGCGCATTTACATCCCTTATTCCATTGTTAGCAAGTCTCCACAACCTCCGCCTCCTAATACTGCAGAACATCTCTTTATTGAAATCACCCTATCCCATACCAAAACGCTTCTTGGAGTTTACTACAGTCCCAATCGTAACATTGATTACTTCCCCTCGCTAGAAAAACTCCTTGAAGACTTCATGCCTTCTTATAAACATACCATCATAATGGGTGATTTCAATACCTGCCTTCTAAAAAAGGACGCTCGAACTCGTCACCTTACGAATATTGTAAATTCCAGCAACTTGAACCTACTTCCTCTCGGACCAACCCATTTTTTTCCAAATTGCACACCCTCTCTTCTTGACCTTATAATGGTAAATTCCCTTTCTCACGTTGCTAAACATGGCCAGTATAGTGCTGACGCCTTTTCTTATCACGATCTCGTTTACCTTTCCTATAAAATTCGTCCCCCCAAAGCCAAAGCCAAAATCCTACTGCAGCGCAATTTTAAGAACATGGATGTGAAGAGTCTTCATGAAGATGCACTGAAAGTGGACTGGTCGATTATTGATGATGCTGGTACAGTTGATGAGCAGATAACACTGTTCAACTCAATAATCATAGATTTGTATGACGCTCATGCACCTATCCGTCCAGTGAGAGTGAAACATCTTCCTGCTCCCTGGTTGACTGATGACATCAAGGCTGTAATTATTCAGAAAAATCGTGCAAAGGCGAAATTCAAGGCTGATTCTACTGAGGGGAACCGTGACAAATACCATCTCATACGAAATCGCTGCAATAGAATGTGTAGGGACGCACAACGACGCCACATTCACAAATCTGTCGAAAATGGAGATCCAGCTAAAACCTGGAAATTCCTTAAAACGTTAGGTGTTGGTAAATCTCGTAATAATTCTATCCCTAAAAATATCGACTTTGATTCTTTAAATAAACATTTTTCTGCTGCTTCAGTTCTGGACGCTTCTTCCAAAACAAATACTTTAAATATTCTCTCTTCCGCACCGACACCTAACTTCCCTCCCTTTTTCTTTAGTCAATTTGCTGATTGTGACGTTAAGAGAAACATCATCACCATTGCTTCTAATGCCGTCGGGGGTGACAACATTAGCCGTAACATGATCATCCCTCTCATCGATATCCTTACTCCAATCATTGCCAAGATCCTCAATAAATCCATCTCCTCGTGTACCTTTCCCTCAGGCTGGAAAGATGCACAAATCATTCCATTGCCTAAGAAAACTAATCCTACTGTATCCTCTGATTTCCGTCCCATCTCCATTCTCCCTTTCCTATCCAAAGTTTTAGAGCGCCTTGTGCATCGGCAGTTGAGCCTATTCCTATCCGCTAATAACCTCCTTAATCCCTCACAATCCGGTTTCCGTCCTGGTCACAGCACTGTAACGGCTCTTGTCAAGATCTCCGACGATATTAGACTTGGCATGGATAATAGAGAGCTTACAGTCCTAACGTTGCTTGATTTCAGCAATGCCTTCAACACAGTCGACTTTGACGTTTTACTGGGGCTACTTCGTTCTCTTAATGTATCTCCAACAGCAGTTGGCTGGTTTCAAAGTTACCTGTACGGGCGCCGGCAGCGTATAAGGGTTGAAGACACCTTTTCATCTTGGTGTGATACTCATGCTGGTGTGCCGCAGGGTGGCGTGCTGTCTCCTCTTCTCTTTTCTCTATTCATTAACTCTATTACTCAAAAACTATCTTCCTCCTACCATCTATATGCAGACGATCTCCAGATTTATTCGAAATCAAGCTTGGATAATATTTCTCAGGCAGTCCAAAAAACAAACGATGACTTGACTCGTATCCTTGAGTGGAGCAAATCTTTTGGCCTCAGGGTAAATCCGTCTAAAACTCAAGTCATCATCATCGGTAGTCCACGGCTAGTCTCGAGAATAAGCTTTGAAGATCTGCCTTCTGTCATTTTCGACGGTGTCTGCATTCCCTACAGCGAAACTGTTAAAAACCTGGGTATATATTTCGACAAAACGATGTCTTGGGTACCTCAAGTCTCCGAGGTAAGTAGAAGGATGTTCGCCGCATACAGTTCTCTCAAACGACTACGAAATTTTCTTCCCATAAGTACTAAAATTGCGCTCGCACAGTCTCTCCTGTTACCCATCCTTGATTATGCTGATTCTTGTTACCTCGACCTCACAGTGGAGCTCCTTAACAAACTGGAACGCCTACAAAATGTAGCTATCCGGTTTGTATTTGGATTACGGAAATACGACCATGTGTCCGAATTCCGCGCTAAACTAAAGTGGCTCCCAATCCGTCGTCGAAGAGACACCCATGTCCTGTCCCTCCTCTACTCTATCCTATTTAATCCATTGACTCCCCACTACCTTAAAGATCGCTTCATCTTTAGCTCCGTTACTACTGGCCGTCCCTTACGTTCCTCTAAGAATCTCTCTCTCAATATCCCATCCCACTCTTCCGACTTCTACACCCATTCCTTTACAGTCCAAGCTGCTCGACTTTGGAACTTGTTGCCAGAGTCGATCAGACATTCTCCTTCTGTGGATGTTTTTAAATCGAAAGTCAAAGCACACTTTCTGGACCTCTGTTCCTGATTTTTCCTTTCCCCCCTTCTATTTTTCTATCTAAATTAATCCGGTACGTGTAGGTATGTTTATGTTTTGTTGTAGCATGTATGATATATATTATTATTTATATGTTATTTATCTATGTACCTTTAATTGTATGTAATATGTATGTATTTATGTATTTGTTGTATTCACTTCCTTTTCACCTATAATTTTGTTTTTTATAACACCGACCCGTTCTTTGTTATATTTCCTCTACCCTAAGGTTGTCTGGAAGAAATCGCTTTTTAGCGATAAGACCGCCTTATTTGTACCATATTCAGTTTATGTTTCCAATTGTGCATTGTATTTTCTTTTGGTGTAAATAAAGTATATTTCATTCATTCATTCGTTTTTGTTATAAATGAATATCTAATTAAATTAAATAATACACAATCGGTGTTTAGTAACAGACGATTTCAAAACAAAACAAGGCCTCATTTTGTATTATGCAAATTCACGAAGTGGATTTTGGGTTCAAAACAATTTTCGATAATTTGCCGACCTCTAGCGGTCGCGTCAAAATTTGACTAAGAGATAAGTGTACTTTTTGCAACCATCAGCAGCATAGGCTGATTCAGTGTTTATGGGGTGTAGAGCATCTCTGTGATGGGGATGAACTAGATCTGCCTGCATAACTTCAGTCGGTTTAGGAGTTACAGACGTTTAAGGGTCAGTTAAAAATTAACGATCAGCTGCAAGGCTGATCGTATCATATTATTGTAGTATGCACTGTAGCTATGTGAATAGTACAAAAACTGACATGAACTGCCAGTCGGTTTAGAAGATACAGCCGTTCAAAGGTCGGACCTTTGAACGGCTGTATCTCCTAATCCGACTGATGAATCATGTCAGTTTTAGTACAATTCAGATAGCTACAGTGCATACTACAATAATATGATACGATCAGCCTTGCAGCTGATCGTAAATTTTTTACTGACCTTTAAACATCAGTTACTTCTAAACCGACTGGAGTTATGCAGGCAGACCTGGTCCATCTCCATAACAGAGATGCTCTACTCCTCATAAACACTGAATCAGCCTTGCAGCTGATGGTTGCAAAAAGTACACTTATCTCTTAGTCTAATTGTACAATCATAAAAGTACGCTCTCACAATACTTACACAGATTGACACGACACCAGTTACGCCGTCCTCTATGCTAAAGTCTTGTGCTAAAGGTAATACTTATTATTATTACATAGACGAAATTGTTTCGCTTACGCTGATAGACTGAACCACAACGTAACCACGTATGAGACAGCGATACTCATAAAATCCTATACAATTTATATGAAGCTAGATGACTGACTCCGGAGTCAGACAGCCATCGTAGTACAAAAAAGTGGTTACGTCGATAAGGACAGCAATAAGTAGCGATCTCCTTTTTTAACTAGAACGAATTTGTTATATGCATCTCTTATTGATGTATATGACAAGACACGTGCTTCATTCTAGTACCTTCTCTTTCTACCACTTATTAACTGTAAGTAGATAATTATACAGGGTGTAAATTTAAATGAAAAACTCAATATAACGTTCACCAGGGGATCAACATTGATGTTGCAAAAAAACTGC
Organism: Agonopterix arenella; assembly: GCA_927399405.1. Taxonomy (NCBI): domain Eukaryota; kingdom Metazoa; phylum Arthropoda; class Insecta; order Lepidoptera; family Depressariidae; genus Agonopterix; species Agonopterix arenella. Next base: position 3,459,219 of record OV656692.1, read on the forward strand.
TGTTCCATATATTTGGGTCGAGTAGCCATAGATTTCTTCGCGAATTAAATGTTGACAGTTGTTCATTTTGATGGTCTGAACCACCCACTAAAGTAAGCATAGGAGTCACGTTGCAAGGTTCTGACCCGAGCACTTGTCTCACGTGGATTTCGAGCGTCGCGTTTTTGCCTTCCACGAGGCTCCGCAATCCTCAATCTCCTCTTGTTCTTGACCAAAAACAATCCCTGAGATTGGGATAGATTCTCCCATAAACTACTTGACACTGGCGGAAATGCTGTGCTAACGCACAAGCAAGAGTCCATTAATTATAAATTAAAAAAAAAGTAAGCATAGAAACGCATTTCGGTTTAAACTCGAGAGGATGGGTGTTTCTCCTCGGCGTTTGAACGCCGTCATTATAATCACCCGGATGTTAGTTAGGGTAAAAATTTGTACTACTTTAAGGGGTGATTGTACCTACCCATGCCACTTAACAACTTTCCCTAAGAAACCTACAGGAAATTCGCAAAAATATGTTTGGACTTCCCTTACTAAAATGCAATCAGTTGACTGAAAGTTTGTATGAAAAAGTCATTTTTTTGCCAATTTTCTGATAGGTTTCTTAGGGAAAATTGTTCAGTATCATGGGTACAATCATCCCTTAATGTGTTTTCAGTCCATACAAAAGTTTGAAGCACAATAAGCGTAGACGGAATAATTAAAAGTACAAATTTTAAAAGCTCTTATATATCTTCGTAATTATATTTTTATATATCTTCGTAATTATATTATAAATTGCAAATGTTATTTGTGATGCGGCATCTAGATTTTCTTAAATATTTTTCCATATATACAAAGTTACTTATATTAATACCGTCTACGCGTATTGTGCGTCAAAGTTTTGTATAAAATTGACCCCTCTGCAACCACCTTAACCTGTCACATCCCAGCGACGCGATATCGACCGTCGCCGTCGTCCATTGTTTATCAATTGTTATTTTAAAGTCGGGATGTGACAGGTTAAAGTAACGCATCTGTTTACCCTAACACCCTGTATAGGTAGTAAAGTGTACCTACTTGCCTACTAACAAACATTTTCGTTTTGTTTTCTTACTGCTACTGTTACCTTTCTGGCTTTCATTGAAATAATTTTAGGTTCCTAGACATTATCACCTACAAACCTACATTATCTACATTATCACAGAGTACTATATTATTATAAGGGTAGTTGACACGTAGCAAAAAACACGCTTTGGAATTTCATGGAACGCACAGAATGGACGAAACTATAGGGGTTCCTTGTTTGACTGTGGAACTCTGATAATAGTATTAGAAGAACGTTAAACGTACCTATGCAAAGCAATTTTTTTTGATATTACCTACCTAAGTAGGTATAAGTAGTATTGGTAAAGTAATAATGTTTCTACAGTATACCTTGCGCTTTCTTTTCCTGATCTCAGTACCTACTACGTACTTTGAATATTCATCGGAGAGACCAAGCGAAACGCGTACGTAATTAGCAATTTGTATCTTATGCCACGTGCTACATACATAAATACTATTGAAGGAAGTTACAAGAATTTATTATAGAAGTGAAAGAAAATGAAAAAAAATCGGAAAAAATTGCGCCCAACGTGGGGCTCGAACCCACGACCCTGAGATTAAGAGTCTCATGCTCTACCGACTGAGCTAGCCGGGCTTGCAGTAATGTGTCGAAATTATCACCTGCTTATAGAGTAGTGTCGGGGTTGACTACATAGTATATTATTGGACGTGTGTAAAAAAAGAATGCAGTTAGAATGCGCGCGCAAATAGAGATGAGCTTCTTTACAAATACGAATATCGACAATCTAATTTTAACCTTGAACAGTTGGTTCACAGTCACTGATGTTGGATGTATTACGTTGTTTTGTTAGGTATTTCAACATTTTCTTGCGTCTCAGGAAGGTCATTAGCATTAACTACCCACTGAATACTTCCTTAATTAATGTTAAATTGTTAATGCCTAAACATTCAAATTACAGCGTAACAGCGAAGATATACCTAAATTATTGTATTATAGGCTTATAATAAGATTAATAAGTTAGAGTTACCTACAAGTAGTTTGGTTTTAAGTATATGGAATTCATGAATCTGATTAACAGAGTAAAGCAGGTAGGTAGGTAGGTACTTATTTTCATAAAAATCAATTATTATTGAAAAGTACGTATCTATCTACTAAGATGTCGATATAGACGAGACCTTCCATTCATGAATCTGATTAACCGCATAAAATTTTTTATTTTTATGAAAGCCGATACTGAAATGTCTACATTCCCACCTCTATTTTTGTAGAAGCTCAGCGCTTGCGCACGCGCCGCTTTTTAAGTTCCTTATTTGAACCGGTCCACCAGTGGGAGTTGAAGTTGCGAAAGCTACTTCAAGGTTAAAAGCTTTCTTTATTTTAATATGCACAGGAATGCACAACGTCTGCGGATATATATTCTAATTAATAATTTGCGACAGGTGTCTATTAATGCTTAATTTAAGAGGATATCTCTATGGTCTAACTCCAACGTTTTAATTGCTATTAAATGAGATTAAATTAAAGACATCGGCTGCATCAAAAAAAAACTCTTATGGTTTATGGAGGTCTATGGTTTGTCTTATCATCATCACTTGACGTGTGTGGTGTTACCCACAGAGAAATTACGCGCTCCCTTATTTTCTTTGCCTAAGGTGTTGTCTAATTTGCGTTCACTGGTTGCCCATGCATAAACTGTTTTAATAACACCAAAAAGTTTAGTTTGTTATACCTACTTAGTTACGCAAAATGAAAATTGACTTCACGAAAAGTATACCTATATCAATTCAAAGTATCAAAACGCGTCGTTCACATTACTTACTTATAATTATAAGTACCTCTACCACCATAATCCTATTAACCAATTAACAAATTGCTCCCTTAAATTAGGGTATTAAAAAAACACGAGAACACTTTCCAACTGAAAGCAACATTTTTACGAGTGTAACGCTAACGCCATCCTTCCAGCGTCTATGAACAATTTTTTTTTTTTAAATGATGATGATGATTTTGATTGAAATATTCGCCTTTGTGCATTTGCATTGGAACAAGAATTCTCGAAAGAAGCCTTTGCCTATTATGTAAAAAAATTTGTGATTGGTTTACAAACGTTTACAAGTTAATAATCAGTTATCGAACGACCATGACCACATCTATGAATCAAAGAGTTAACGACAAAGTTTAATCAGTGTCCTCGACGAGGTTGAATGATTCAATCACCGCGAGCTAATGACACGAAAAAAAACACGCGGTATAACGATAGCACGATTATGTCATAAACGTCAAGAATTATGTTAAGTATGGGGTAAATGTTTCTCACGGCGCAAAAACTTAACTTTCGCCATTATTCTATGAAGTTCCCAAAACTGTCGAAATACGTTTTATCTGCGAATGAGATACTGTCACGAGATCGCAAATGTCGCAAGAAAAGTGTACCTAACTACTTAGATTTTTTGTAGATTATAAATGATAATATAGAAGTGGCAGTTGATCTTTGTTGTGATGATCTTTGAAAAGGTGGAGGGTACTTCTGTTCTGATTCAACCTAATTATAATTAGTGGTAAAAGTACGCAATAGATGAGACACTAACTGAGTAGGTATGCAATGAAGCAAAAAGTAATGAAAAACTTAATAGGTACTTTACTTAACTTAACTTAAAACTGAATGCTAAATAAGTTGTACGCTAGGCATACGCTAGGTATCCGTTGCGTATTTTTTTAGAGCTGTGGGGACTTGCTACAGATGTTAGCACCCACAAGTTGTAGCAAAGATGCCAACAGATGGCGATACCGTCGCTCTCGGAAATATGCTCCATACATAGTTCACCGTGAACACGTAACTCGTAACCTACTACAAATAAGGTTCATGATCGAATGCAAAACATACATCGCACAAGAGAAATAATCACGGAGATTCGATACATATACAAGGTCCAACTAAGAACTGTTGGACCACTGCCGGTCCCCAGGCTTCACACATAGCCTGGTGGAAGATCTTCCCTTTTCAATGGAGGAACATTCCCAGTAGCACCTCTATAAAGCGTATAATTTCTTTGTTTTTGTAACGACCCTAAATTCTGAGAAGGCACAACGTGGTGAAATTTAATAGAAACTACTTTTTAAAAAAAAAATGCAACAACAGTTTTAATAACACCACAGATAATCCAAATTCAATTTCATTGGGTTAATCGATTTCCAAATAAAATCGAAACGACACGAAATCGTATTGCATGAAGAAACAAAAACTTAACTATTTCTTTGCGTGCCACTCCAATATAATTTCTCAAGCGTTAAGAACAGAATGGACTTATTCGCAATTAGTTCTTGTCATATCCCGGAAATATTTAAGAGATCATTTAGGAGTAGAACCATTTATCTTGTCGATGATCTAACAGCTAGCAGCTGTCAGAGGTTGCGTCCGAGGTTCTCAAGCCGGTGAAAGCAAAATGGACCATTTATTTTGAGTGTAAACAAAGACATTGTTGGTCAAATGTCAGTCGTATAATAATGTTTGGGAAGTCAGTCACGTGGCAAATGAACACTACGAGTGTTGTAGTGGTTGTTTTTCTTTTAACCTACTTACTGCTATGTCTACTCGACGCAAATGTATGCAACAGCTTATTATTTTTATGATTAGCTCCGATCTGTTTGCTCCCATAGTGAAAGTTGTTCAGTTTGATAGGTAGACTCCTAGTTTAAAAGGATGCTAATGATATAAATTTCACACTGTATAAATAATCATTAAACTGCCTGTGACTATGTAACCCTTTGGTTTGATCTCTAAACGTTCTGAAATGTTTAGATCTAGTTTTTGGACGACGTGTGACGTCAGAAACATATTCGATGATCTGGAGATCATCAAACTGAACCACTTGATTTTACTATAGGAATAGGACCATAAAAAAAATCAACTGTTTCATACAATGGTCCACATCTTTTTTTTATGACCTAAACAAATGCTAAACCCATGTTTTTTACGTCTTTTCATTTCTATTTTTAAACGATTTTGTTAAATAAAGATCACTTTTAAAATGACGATCATTTACTAAATCAATAATTTATTACAAAACACGAATTTTTAGAACACAAATATGTTGAAAAACAAAAGATTAATGAAGCTAAGAAAATTAGTGAAGTTATTTCAAAAACAAGAAAGATCGTTAGAAAAATAATAGGTTATCCAAGGTTATCAGGTAGAACGATTTATTATGCCAGGTACCTACAATGGCATCCTATTTTAAAGGTCAAACACGACAGCAGTCATGATCTTGAATAACTGATTCAAAATAATCGTTGTACCTAAGTAGATGCAGAAATATATGTGCGTTGGAATAATATACGGGACAATATCTATGCTGACATTGTCAACGGGTCTTCATAAATGTAGACAAGTAAGTAGGTATACACGAGTTAATTTATAAATATGGAATATAGGCTGTTAGGAAAAGTATCATTAACCTTTAAACCACATACTCTACCCATCAAACTGAACAACTTTTACTATGGGAGCACACCGATCGGAGCAAAGAAAATCTGCTGTTGCATACATTTTTGAGTGCAGTTTAGTATGGAACAGTAGATTTTTTCCGCTCTATTCGGTTTGTTCCCATAGTAAAAGTTGTTCAGTTTGATGGGTAGAGTATGTGGTTTAAAGGTTAATGATACTTTTTCTTACACCTGTATACTATACTTAATTATAGTTAAAAACGATAAGTACAGGATGTTAGTAAACAGTTGCATTTCTTTAAGGGGTGATTGTACCCATGATACTGAACAACTTTCCCTAAGAAACATAAAGGAAATTCACAAAAAAAAAATTTTACTTTCCATACTAAATCCAAGCAGCTGCCAGCTGATCGAACGTTTGTATGAAAAGATGTAATTTTTTTTTTGCGTATTTCTCTTTGTTTCTTCGGGAAAGTTGTTCAGTATCATGAATACAATCACCCATTAAAGTAATGCAACTTTTTTGTTTGCATCTCCATGTAGTAGAATCAATACAAGGTAAAATATTTGTTAAATGAGTGATCCTTATTTTAGAATTGTATAGGTAAGTAAGTACCTATCTAAATAGGAAGGTAAGTAATTAAAATTATATATACCTTTCTACCCAACACAAAATGGTTAGTTTGCAACAAAATTCTAGAGCAAAAACAAGCTATTGTATACACAATGACTACATCATCATTTCCCTAATATTTGTCCATTATATTTCAACAAAGATATTCAGAACTTTTTTTACAATTCAAAAGTGCCGACCGACCCTATAAAATAGGCTGTAAATGAGACACAAACAGCAATTTAATGGAGCCCATTGTGGCAATATTGAGAGGTCATAAGTCAGTGTGTTAGATGTGGGTAGAAAGCAAAGGGCTTGCAAGTAGGTAACTGAGCCTTAGAAACGTGATGGATAGTTTAGAAGAGACATGTTGATTAACTGTAAAGTTAATGGTCAAACTAAAGTTGGTTAAAGTTAGGTTAAAGGTTTTCTCGTAAACTGGATTGAAAGTAGATTTGTTACGCTCTCTGATTTGGCCTAAGGGCGCCTGGCGCACGAAATACCAAGCACTGTCAAGGCGGCGGTATTGAAACCTGTAGGCCTGGCATGCCACCCCCGAGAAAACGATAAAAATCGAAATGTGCCTCCATCTTTGTTATTGTTATATTGCGTATGCTAAAAAGAGCGCGCATGACATTTTTCACGTTTTGTCGCTTTGTCGTGGGTGGCATGCTTGATGCTCTATTCATCATTATGAAAGTGAATCTACATTTCAAGGGTCCAGGGTAATACAGAGCAACTATTATCTGATTATCAAAGCCCAATGCCGAAACTAATGGTCTATATATTGGTTCTAGCTAGAAACATATTTTCACAAAATCTTTGGTAGTTTTTTAAACCGTTTGTAATCATTTTTGACCGTTTGTGAATCTTACATTTTTAGCATCTGTTCCAGATTTATTTAAACAAGTAACTTTCTCAAAATTCAAGAGCATATAAATCTTTAAAAAGTGTAGCAAATTTTTTTTAAATAATGACTCGCGACCGGGTATCGAAAGTGTATAATTATTATCGATTTACGTTATTAACCCGATTTCGTTTTTTATATTAATGAATGGTATATCGATACCATCGAACTCATGTCGCGAATCGTCGCGACATGAGTTCGATTTGAAGATTACAATGCTTAATGTATATTAGTTAAAATGATAAAATCAGAATTTTATTAATAGAACCATTGACAATGAAATCACGAAAAGAAGGAGATTGATAAAATACCTATTGTGTTCTTGTGGGTTGAGTACTTGATGTATCTGCTTCTAATGTACGAATTTGGGATTGTGAATGATATCGACTATCAGATGAACACAAAATTCACTGCTAAAATTACCACCAAACTCCCGGACACACCTAAGTAAATACAAAAGACATCAGGAGATCAGCAAAACAAACTTAGCAGTGAATGACATTGATTTTCATAAATAGAGATCAACGTTGCAGTAATCAACGTGTTAATGAATTAGCGCAAAACCTCATACACCCCAACTGATTTATAACAAAATAATTAAATTGAAACAATAATTTCATTATTTTTATAGTAAAAATTTTAAGTTATTCGCATTTTAAGTTTTGAGAGAAAAATGATTTGTTATCATTTCAGCAAGGAATGAAAGCGCTAACGTACTCATGGATACATTTTAATAATCTTGTTATGGTAGGGAGTTTGGTGAGTGTGCCCGTGCGGTGGGTTGACATCGGATTCAGTAAATTTTAAATTTTACAAACAAATTATTTAATATTTTGAAAAAAAATCCTATGTTGAAAATATAATAATTTGATTCTGTTCTCGATTCTAAACAAACTACTTTCTAGTTTTGCGTTAATTCATTAACACGTTGTATAAAAGACTGAAAATTACATTAAAGAACTTTCTTCAGTAGACTAACAGGCAGTCAGATACCTATGTTTAGGTACAGGGACATGATGACTTGACTTCAAAGATCAATTAGTACTTGGTGGTAGCCGCGGTGTGTGCTAATTTCTAGATTATGGAAATTAACGATTATAGTTGATCGAACAGCTGCTAGAAAATTACAAACGCAGTTATAGGTACACAGATGATGCACTCGCTGGCCCCTGCTTCGGAAACTGGTGACTGGAAACCGATCAGTAAAGGCGTGGATTCAGCGACTCTAATCAGCAGCCGTGTGATATGGGTATCAAAGGTGTTGAGGTTGACCATGCGTGAAGAAATTAGACGCCTCTTAACTCTAGTCTCAATTGGTGCTTTTCTTAGCCACGGGCAATTGATATGCGAATCTATGACATTAATATTGTGTCGCAAACCCATTAATAAATTCGTCGCAGTATTTTTGAATACCAAACTAGATTTAACCATTTTATTCGACATGTTGTATAACTTTTAATAATGGTCTATTCACATTAAAGCATTTTCACAGCGGGGTATTGTACGATTTTATCCGGCAAATGGCATAATACAGTTTAAGCCAAAGCCTTGTGTAAAACGCATTAACCACGTTTTACATAATGTCATCTAAGAAATCACTTGTATCTTTTGTTAGAACGTTGAAGGCTACGTTTTTATGATTTATGACTTTCCTTGCAAAGTTCACTTTCATGTCTTTATTGTCAAGTTATGTAACTGCTTGGAATAGTATTGTACAGATGAGATTAGAGGTTGTTTTGGTCCAGCCCACTCTGTTGTACTAATAGCCTGACATTAATGTTATTATTACGATGTCGTAACATGGCTCGGTTTTGCTCTTAATCCAGTTCCCTACAGAAAGGAATTTAATTTGAATAGTCATGAATTCATGGTCTAGAAATTTTGATGAAAAAACTCTGCTAGGAGTAGGACTAAAGAGTACTTTAGAGTCTTCAGCTGTGTAAAATTCACTGTAATTATTGGTTTCGATAAAACCTAGATTATTAAGAAAGATCTAGGTAGGTCAAGAACGAAATAGGATGGAAAAGTCCGTCACTCCAAAAGTTGGCAATGCAAGTTCAGTTCTGAAACACCATAAAAAGACACGAGGTTGAGAACAAAGTCTTGGGAAATTATATCATCATCATCATATCAGCCATTAAACGTCCACTGCTGGACATAAGCCTCCCCCAAAATGGGGGGGGGGGGGGGGGGGGATTTGCCATAATCGCCACGCTTGGCAGGCGGGTTGGCGATCGAGTTGGATCGAATCAATGTGTGTACTCAGAGGATGCTGCTGCCCATCCTTCAGTAGATCCCTTAGTCGCCTTTTACGACACCCACGGGAGGAAACGGGATGGTGCTATTCATAGCCGACACCACACGGTAATGATCTCCTCGCAAAGGCAATGGCAACCTCCATAATGATCAAAGCTCCAAACCTATCGTATCGCACCAAAAAAAGCACCACAACTCTATCGCTCCACAACGCAAGGAATGTTAATTAAATCCAGACCCGATGTTGAAGCAAAAAATAAAAGGTCATGAAGGCACGCGTGCCCAACGAACCGTAGCATACTTAGGTACCAACGGAAAGTATAGGGTGTTTTTGCAATAGAAAACTGACAGAAAGTGCCAGCAAGATGTTTTTTGCAACAGAAAACGTTGAGGTCCGTTTAACTGAATAGTTATTTCCTATTGTATAGAATTTTACACTATAATTTGTAGTGGAATAACTGAAAAGGATTATCAGTTAATTGACTCGATGAATAACGGTTTTATGTAATGAGACATCGTAGTTTGCAAAAGGGATTATGTGAAAATATTATATTTTATTATTTTATAATATTATATTATATTTTCACATAATGGAATGTGTCTGTTCAAAGAATGATTACGAATTTGCTGCTTTCAATCCATTGGTGCAAAGACAGAGCCTCCCCCAGTGACGAAACCTGAGGTCGTCTGGCGCGCCCTCCTCGATTCGACCACTGATGCTGACTGCATTGCATCTTTCCACTGCAGCATGAGTGATTGTCATGCGATATAATATAACTGATCATCACCATCATCTCAGCCGATGGATGTCCACTGCCGGACATTATAACTCATGCTGTCTCGAAAGCAGAAGATTCTATTGGCGATGTTCCTTTGGCTTGGCCCTTCTTAGAGTTTTATCTCTTTTTTTCCTCACATGAATTTAACTAGGATCTAGGTTAAAATAACTTGCAGTAAGATGGGGTAATGTAAGTTTAGTGCAACGCTTATATTTGTTTTGACACGTTCTACTTGATAGTAAAAAAAGTAAATATTAAATTACGTGCCTAGTAAATGAAACTTCTCGTAAATCATGATACAGATTTATTTATTATTAGTTCTTTATTTCTGAAATTTACATCTAAGTTACCTAGGTAGTCTCGGTAATCTTACTTAAAACTCGACGTCGAAAAATTTGGTTTTGCAGTAAAGATGCTGATTAAAACGTAAATAATAACGAACGTGCTTTTAACGAAGTACCTACCAATTCTAAGATTAAAAAGAACTAATTTAATTAAACAAAAACATTTACCCGAGACAAAACTATTAACCAAAACGTTACTTTCAAATCACAAAAACAAAACAACGTTTTCGGTTAATAACAAAATAACGGTTTCCGTATACGTTACCCATAGAGAGTTAGAGACTAGCTCGGCTCTACACTAGGGTTGCCCAATTCGAATATATTTCGCCTTTACGCAAAAATATCAGCTTCTATAGGATTCCAATATTCAGCATACATTTACATTATTGTTCATATAACTATTTATCAGTCCTGATGATGAAAAGAAAACCCGTAGGTATCCTTAATGATTTAACCCGTAAAATTTTAGTTTCAATTCGACAGACAGACTATTATAGCTATAATCTCGCAATTTAAAGCTTAGATATTTACAGACAGCAGATAGCAGGCAACCCTAGACAGCACCGTCATCGTCAGTTACCCCATCAAAACGGTCCAGTTTCACGTAAATGTAAACTAGATTTATGGACACCAGCACGCAAGTTAGGTACATGGGTTCTTGCGTAAAAAAACGCCCACAGGTAGATGTACAGACGTAGATAGGGGAAAGGAAATTACATGCCAAATCACAAGCTAGATCTTGGAAGATTTTGCGGAATTGGTTTCCTGGAGGTTACGTGCAGTTTGCTAATTCTACTTTTAAAATAATCTACCTGAACATTTAATTTACGGTCCGGGGTCCGGGTTCGAATCCGCACGGACAACATGCCATGTGCCAATGAGTTTTTCTAACTTATGTAAGTAATACCGACTGCTCTCTAACGGTGAAGGAAAACATCGTGAGGAAACCTGCATACGCTGAAGAAGAAATTCTGATGTGTATGTGAAGTCTACCAATTCGCATTGGGCACGCGTGGTGGAGTAATGCCCATACACCCTCCCTGAGGGTAGGCCTGTGCCCTGCAGTGTGACGTTTATAGGCTGATGATGGGGTAGTAAAAATAGTATTTAGATTTAACTTACCCCTGGTTGAGTTATATTAAGATTCAATTATTCTTAGTTTAATTAAAATTAGAGACAATAACTCCTTGCTGAACTTCATTATTCTAAAAAATGAAGATGACGGACTCATGCACGAATACAGTGCCGGATTTATATTTTTTACGAGGCCACTTTATTTCCGCCGCCCCATGTACTTTTCTAAAATAACAATTTTCCGTTTGTGGTAAGGAAGGCACTCAAGTTAAATAAACGATTGAATTAGTCAGTAAGAAAGAGAGTAAAAAAAGAAACAAGAATTTTTTAAGGGACCTTTTAATAGCAAAATCATCATAGTTTATGGCGTTCATTATCTCTGCTTCTAGAGAAGAGCTGAAAAATTAATTTTTTCTTGAGACGATGAAGATAATTTTACACGCGTTTTAAACATGAAAAATTCCTTTCCCATGAACATCCATAGCTTCCGAAGTAATATAGATAAAATAGGTACAATAACAGCAGGTATCTAGGATTGATAATTTTCAATAGAAATGAGTTTCTATAGGGATTTAACGTATTAGTATAAAAAACCATGAGAAAATCAGTGAACTTGTTTGACATTAATCCTCTGAAATCGAGTGTGTCCCTAGGACGCCCCTAGGCCGCGGCCTATACGGCCTATTGACAAATCCAGGACTGCACGATTATGTTTTGAAAATACTAAACCAAAAGCTTAAAAGTTTCCAGAATAAACATACACTGAACGTAAACAAGTAACATTGACATCATTGTTTTAGTTCTTGCAAAATATAGTTAACAAATGAATGCCAAATGCGCAGTCAAACATAAAACACTTTCATTGTCAGTACCTTAAACAACCCAAAGTTTAATTGGGTTGGATAGTCAAAATATTGCTAAATTCAACATACTTTCGTACCTAAAGTAGGTAGGTAGATATTATTATTGTTGATCCCGGTTTACAGGACTGTTACAGTGGCGGGAGTGAGTGGTACAATAAAATGTTTTATGTTATCATGACATGAAATTGACAGTGCATCTCCAATCCGATATAGCACAAAACCGTACATAGTGGAGAAGGTGGACAAAAAAGGTAGACCCATAGTAAATGGGACATGGTCTAGAACAAGGAGGTAGAAGAAGTAGATCATGACATGAATTATAAGTCATGAAATAACATTTATAAATGTGTGCTACTAGGGGCCTAGCCTAGGTATTATTTTTGATCAAGGTATACCTAAGTTTAAATGAATAAAAAATTGCAATGTTTTATTTGGTCCAATAAATGTTTTGACTTTTAGACCTTCAAAGCAAAATAAAAAAATATTAACAAAAAAGGAGATAAAAGCAACTTGTCTTAAAGTCGTAAACAACCAAATGACTACTAACGGTGCATAGGTAATTACTTTTTAAGGTTCAAATTTTGTGTGAGAAAAGTATTTTACAAATTGCAATGCAATACAAATTACACAATAATTTGGCCGAAACATCTTTTTACGTAAGTTTCTGTAGGTAATGCATGTTAAAATGGCAAAGACATGAAGACAAAATGGTAACTTAGTTAACCGAAATATACAATCATTATTAGTCAAAATTACTAATAATTTACAAGGTATAAGTGCCTTGTTAATGTTTATTTATTTATACAGGGTACAATTGAGACCAGACCATAAAACTAAACATCTTTTATATGAGATCAACATAGGAATCGCGAACAAAAATCTGATGTTCCATACAAAACTGCAAACCTACTCTAGCCAAATGGGACAGCAGATTTTTTTCGCGATTTCAGTAGGCCCCATAGAGAAAGTTGTTCAGTTTGACAGTCTGATCAACCCCTTACAAAAGTGAAAGCATATTAAGAAGGACTCTAGTTTATATAAACTCACGACCAAGATCTTTTTCGGGATAGTCAGAAACGTTGTTTCAACTACGGAGCAGTTAGTGATTTTGAGAAGTCAAAATGAGAAATTGGGTGATTGGTAATTTGTGAAGTAGTTTCTTCGAAACGCAGTGCAGAAAATTTTTCACTACTAAACCAATATCAACTCCGCTTGCCTTGATATAACATCGAAAATCGACTACTAGTCCTCAGGAGCAACGACGCGATTTGAGGCTAAAGGTGGGATTTTCAATATTATTTCAACGCGAAGGAAAAGTCGATAACGGTTTGGTAGTGAAAAAAAAAACATTTTATATTTAGAGTCTTCTTTATGTTTCTAAATATTTTTTTTATTTAGATACCCAAATGCTCTGCGCTGCGCCACAGATTAATAATAAGTTACTGCGCTTCGCCATTTCGGTTTAACCTATAAAGTCATAGCGAAATAACAATTATAGTGGAACTTTCGGCACGCCAATGGAGCGCGGTGTGCGGGAGACAGGCATACCCTAACTGAATTCGCTGTTAGGGTACGCGCGCAGGCAGAGTGGAACGGGACGCGCTCCTCCCGGTCCCCGCACACCGCGCTCGATTGACCTGACGCGACCGCTGAGCTGTTCCACTATTAATTACGCTATGTGGCTATGGTAAAGTGGTTATACAGTAGTTAAGCTCTGATACCTTAGGTGGGTCCCTATTCCTTAGAGTTAGACGCCTCATACGGAACTCACCTGAAGAAATGAGACGCTGAAGTTAATGGTATCTGAATCTAATGAATAAAATACTTATTTCTTTTTTACAATCGTAACATTGGAATCCGAATAAACCTATTGGTTTATTTCTAGGTTATACTTTCCGGTTTTATAACTCTATCTATTCTTATAGTACCTACTTGCTTTTGCCCGCGACTTTGTGTGTGTAGAATTGATGACTGATGAATGATCAAAATGGCTAGGTTTTAGCGTTACAAAGCAAACATAGGTATATATTTTTTAAAATAAAATGACTGACGTCCCTATAAGTTCGACCTTTTTTACCCGACTGCCCTGAAATGAGGGTTATGTTTATTAGTTTCTACTTAGATACCAGACATAAATCACTGTAGCTCTTCTTTTACTGTTTTTATTTTAATAGTAGGTATAGTATGCATATAAGGTATTGATTTAAACGGCACTTTGTAGTGACAATGAAAAACAAAAGTTAATCGAGGTTGTCTTAAGAAAACAATAAAAGATCATTGTTAGAAATCATCTTTAGCGATAAGGCCAGGCCGCCTTTTGTACCCGTAAACTATTGTAATTGTTGTATTTTGGTTTGCAACCGAAGAATATTTACGTTATTTTTAAAAAAATAATCAAGATTCGGATCTATAATAATTATAATTAAATTTTAAATATTTCAATATTAGTGTAGATTAAAATCGTAGTGACAAAATCACATTAAAATAATCATAATAGAGAAAAAAGGAAATAGATTTCTAAACAGAAGAGAGATTAAAGGAATTTGGTTAGAAATCTACACCAATTTAATTTATAGTCGCGAAACATAACAAGAAAAACTGGACGAATAGGTAGATAGTGCATATCAAATTTATTGTATCCTGCTTCAATTTTATACTAGAAATGATTTTACGACTTTAGATAACAGTATGTAAATCTAAAAATTTCAAAAAAAAAAAATGGGGTATATACCGGGTGAAATTGATATCATTAGCAACTAAGAGTCTACCCATCAAACTGAACAACTTTTTCTATGGGAGCAAACCGATCCGAGCAAATAAAAAATCAGATCATATTTCACCCTGTGTAAATATCTTGGTCATGGGGTATTGTAGTCTAATCTAGGACCCATCCCATCAGTCCCATCGGAGTAGGCAGAGACAATAGAACGCCATTGGAGCCTGACACATACTTCATATTTATTATTTTTTGTTTTACCTTAGAGTAAGCTCTACAATCACACCAAGATTGACGCTTGAATGTTTTGCCATTATTTTATAGATTAATAGCGAAAATTTATCAACAAAAAATATTCTATATGTGAAAATTTCAACCGACCGGCTAAAAGACAATGCCCAAAACCAGACTAAAGATGCGCCATCAATGCGTCAACATCAACATCATTCATTTACCAAAAATATTTGGTCTGAATTATGAATCCCTTCATATGTATTTTTAGGGGTTTAAAAATAAAATAAAATGTTATAGTAGTTTTTTGTAAGGAATGAATGTTTTTATTTTTATTTCCTATCTATTTTTTAAATATTTCCCTTAAAATATTTAACAATTTTCCTGTTATGTTATGCTTAGCACATTTTCTATCTTAAGTTGACAATTTGGCCAGATGCAAGTTCAGTCTAACTTTCATATAATTTTGGGCATGATCTTTTACAGCCCTTTATAGGTTTGACGGACGGACGGACGGACAGCAGCGTAGGCTTAGTAATATAAATGCACATTCAAAAACTAAAAGAAAAAAACCTAATCGCAAAATTGAATAAATCGTTATGCTTATCACTCCAACTCGCTTATACAGCCACAGCTTTAAAACAGGCTGTAAACACGGCTGTAACAAGTTTCTCGAGCGGAAAATGAGATGGACGTTTCTACGTCGACTTGTATGCAATGCAATGTGTTTTATTAGGCCACAGAAACGCATGCAAACCGTGAAATTGTGGAATAAGGTAGATTTATCTTCGTCTGTTATTTCTCCATAGTAAAGCCCCCATTGTACTCGCGTATGAAACAGAATGGAAACACGTTTGTAGGTTAAGTTGATTGTTGACATTTGCTTATTTGAATGGATTTCCGGAATAGGTACGACTAGCCTTAGCCCGCGACTTTGTATGTGTGAAATTAGAATATTGAAAAATCCTTTCTTAGTGCACCACCGTAGAATATTAAGTATAATTCCAAATTTCATGTTTCTATCTTCAGCGGTTTAGGCTGTTAAGGTCCGCCACATACATCCGGAATAAACCTGATTCGGAATTAGATTCCGTATGGAGTGTTGCCGCTCTTAGAGACTTTTTCACTAGATCTAGTGATTTTTTGATGTCTTAGGTTGCATATTTAAAAGTGATTTTTGAGCGTAGGCGTGGATGGAACGATACCGTATCGTGACAGTTGCGAAGTCGTTGCGGTGTAGTTGCGAAATCGTCTACGCTCAAAAACCGCTTGTGTGATAATGGTTCATGCTATTTTGTATGCAGATTATGTTTAATGTTAGAACTATCGATAGTCTTTTGATATAGTCCCATTAATATTGGAATACAATTCAAACCCGTAATTCACATCGTAACATTCGTAACGACATGACCTCATCACATGATAGTAATTATCATGTATAGAAATTGTTTGTTTCGTTTTAATAAATACCTAAAAATACAATTGTCATTAATTTGGCATTTCATTCACTTTTATTTTAGACATTTTTTAAACAGCACTCTAAGTAATTTTTGTAACCATAGTTGACAACACTGAATCCTGAATCAGGATTCCGGATCGCAATTCCGTCTGTGTGTGGCGGACCTAAGACCGCGGTCGGTAGAAACCTCGCTCTTGAACTATGAATTTAGACAAAACGTCTTTAACTGACCGAAAAACTATAAAATTTAATTCCCATCTCAGTACTTGTACCTATTAGGAATTCCTACAAATCTACAGGGTGAAATTGATATCATTAGCAACCTTTTAAACTAAGAGTCTACCCATTAAACTGAACAACTTTCACCAAGGGAGCAAACCGATCGGAGCAAAAAAATAATCAGCTGTTCCATACTAAACTGAAAAGCCTACTCAAATGAATAGAACAGCTGATTATTTTTTTGCTCCGATCTGTTTGCTCCCATAGTGAAAGTTGTTCAGTTTGATTATTCTACAGAGGATGTAGGGGTGCACTGAGAAAGGATTTTTCAAAAATAGACCCCTAAAGGGGTGTATCAGGGTGGAAACTTGAATTCCTAAATTAACTCGGACGAAGTTACGAAAATAAAGTTACCATAACATAAAATGGAACAAGGCTTAACAGCGAATGGGTCAAATTACATCGACTTCCCACGACTTCTTAATTATAACCATGAAACAATGTTAAAACATTACCTTCCAATGTGAACAGTAAAGTAATTTACCGTTCCACACTGGAAATTGAATCAACAAGACAGTTTGCTTAAAACCCGCATACTTGAACGAATGTCTAATGATAGGGGTTACTGGTTTACCAGTGGAACGAAAAGTAATAACACGCGAAATACCGGAAAGATACGGAACGAGTTACGTACGTAATTGGGTATTAATTCCAAACTATTTACTTGGGTAGTAAAGAAAGAATGTTCTATTATTCAAATATACAACCAAAGAAATTAAAAGATGAACAAGGAACTCTCTCCCTGCGTCTGTTTTTCTAAGAAAATCAAATGCAATCAGGATATTTTAAAAGAAGAGTTAATCGACTTTTTCTGGGTAAGCGCGTTACATCCCCGGCTTCGTGATGGCTTCGTCTACACCTTTCATCAGTGCGCAGTGAGCCGAAGCCAGTAGGCAAGTAAAGGCGAAAAGCCAATCGAGCGTAATTTTATGAGTTGTGAGTCGCGTATTTTGAGTTTGTTCATATAAAGGCTGACGTCATAGACAATGCATTCCCGGATTTTGCCATTGACTCGACAGAAGAATTACGAATGAAACTAGAATCACTCGTCAGAAGTTTTTATAGTACATTATGGTACAAGTGTGTAATGTTGGTGATTACCGCTGAGGCGCCATTGAGACCCGAGCCGTAGGCGAGAGTCTTAAGAGAGCCGAGGACGGTAATCATCAATACACACGTGTATCATACGACGTTTTTCAACACACTTGTGAAGAAAATAATAATAAAAAATAATTTTATTTAGTAAATAAAAAGTTTATTTAGAGAATTTATTTGTACTATTGAATATGATCTTTTTTGTATCGAAACTTTTTTAAGAACAAAGCAACTCAAGAACTCAACCAAGAAGTTTAGATACCTACTACTCTAACCTACTCTAACTCACTTGTGAATAATAGTAATGAAAAAGTCACAGTTTGATTATAGGTGTCATTATGTGCCTAATTGCGGTGAAATAAGGGCCATTTTATGAGCAAGTATGTTGAAAAAAATTAAATTTGGGGAAAAATCAATATCTGAACATTTCGATAGAAATACCTTTTGAACGTATCAATTAGGCACCTAGTTGTTTGTACTTTTCTTATGGACTCGACTATCAATGACACTACCTAAAGATTGTAAATTTGTACATACTTACTTACTTTTTAGTCTCAATATTCTATATTTGTATATATACTTTTTACCCGATAAATAATATAGTAGGTTAAGTTAATATTAATTGAATTACCAACATAATGTAAGTTATTCATTGTAAAATCATATTCAAAATAAAAAACACTACTTTGTTCATGTACAAATATATTTTTATTTCAAACATTAATGTTTTCTTCGTCTTGTTCAATTAGTTTACCCATCTAAGTATCTATTCTGTGCAAATGGCTATATTTTTGCGTTAAATTGGTTTACAATTTGTTATTCCACTTTTTTCATGTTACAGACTCTACAAGTCTGCATAATATTTTTGGTTGATCTCCACCACAGAGCACATTGCATGTTCAGTGATCTCTACGTACTTTTTCCTCTCATCTGAAGTCAAGTCTTATTCCCTCTCGCATCGTCTATCATATTACAAAGGTTCTCAATTACACTTTAAATTCGTGTTCTTAAAATCTACGGCATAAGTACTAGATCTGCATAGTTTTGTAAACTGGGCTTGGAAACATTGTTGAAGTAGAACGATACAAGTACTTACAAGGAATAGTTACGTACCCGGATGCGGCCTAGATCCCTAATTATTATAAGATTATCGTAGTCTTTATCCCACATAAGGCTACACGATCTGTACCGAGAATCCTTTAGTTAGAAATGTTAGAATAGAAAACCTTTGAAGAAAGATTAGACGAATTAGGTACGGTAAGGTATGAAAAAAAATCTTCTAATGCTCGTGTACACTATCATAACGCCAGTAAAATTAGAATATACAATTTCTGCATAACAACTCAGGAACTAAAAGTACAGCTAAAAATGTTTATTGAAACAGCAAAAAGTTTTAATTTAAGATACTAAGATTAGATACTAGATTTACTTAAAAGAAGACGTTAAATAGACTCGATGTATAGACGTTTCGGTAGAAAACTTGAACTAGGCTCAGTAAGCCACCACATACCAGGAGACTCATAACCTCATAATCATAAGTATAGGATTTACTAGTATAGGCTTCAGTCTTCCATGCACAATTACATATTAAGACCTTGAAAATGTATTCTTATATTTAGGTTATAATAATGTTTATGGAAGAAAATAAACTTTATATTATGATAACATTATTATAACAGTATTGGTATCACGTATCAAATCAAAGGTCCGTTCAAACAACTACGTACAATCAGAGAAAGTGTACAACAAAACACTAATACTGTACACAATTCGTGTTTCAGATAAGACCGCCGTAACATGTGCGACCACGAACAACAAGACAAACGATATAATGAGCTCTCGTGGGGTCACATCCGATGAAAGTATAGATAAACCCGAGCTAACGAGACGTGAAAATGATAAATATGCTACAATAGACCATATAGTACAGGTACAATGGCTCAAATTAAACGAAATTGATGTCTGGAGCATTGGTTCGGGAAGCAATTAAATGCTTCGAACAATGGTAAGAAGAAGCGTACCTATAATATAAAGATGAACATAATGATGTGTGAACTGAAAAAAAGTATTTTTTCGGGCACTGCCCCACCACAGTAACTTTCGTATTAACGTATCAATCAACAGCGGCTACTATACTCAATAGTAAATAATGAAGTCCAGCGAGCTTGGGATTTGATCTAAAATATCCTGTAATCCACAACAATAAGATAAAAGAAACCAGTTGGTATACTTATTTGACTTTAACAAGAGCTTCTTTGATGTTAAATCGTTCCTTGTTTTAAAGGGAAAAAGAGATTAAATATGAAACCTATTAACTAATAATGAAGATATATAAATAATGACAAAAATAAATAGAGAAAGTTAATTCCATGTGAACTAAGGCAACTACAGTTAACAAATACGTTCCAATTAGAAACAAGCAAAAGCTAAATTCCAAGAAATGAAACTCAAACTTTACGTGGAAAACCAAGAATAGTGACGAGAAAACGTGAGACAATGACAGAAAAATGTAATTCTCCGAACTTAATAGTGCTATAGTTCAACGTTGTCAAGACGCTCGCTGATGTAACTCATAATCCACGTTCTCAAGAAAAATAATCGTGCATTGGCGCACGCGCAGACCAAGGACGATCACGCGACTGAGCAACAGCGTTATTACAGAACTGAAAAGCTTATTAAAATAATGGACCGATAGATTAGAGATTACAATAAGGAATGCAAACATTCCAGTTGGGAGCCAGGTGCGAGAGAATTCCACTACAAATGAGGGACTTGAGGTAGCCGATCGTTTAAATAAATTGTCTTGCTTATTTCCGACGTTTAAAAAGAAGAAAAACTATACGACCATCGTAATTTTTGCTTAGGAATGTGGCGGAAATTACAGAGTACAAAATGCATTTAATCTTAATTTACGGCTGATAAATTATCGACGATAATAACAAACAAGATACCACGTTATATACAAAAACCATGAAAAATTAGTAATCTAATGAAATAATCAGAGCCACCGATGAGGTTATACTATCAATAAATCGATGCGGATATCGCTCCGCTGCAGATAAGCCGCACTTTACAAACAATAGTGATGTTAATTCAATCTGAGCAGCACAAAGAGGTAAATCCAAACCGCAACGTGCCGGTAAAATAATCCCTATCAGATGACTGTTAAATAAAAAGAGCGTAAATGTACACTCCGATAAACAAGCGGAACGAATCTGAGGTCACCATGACGAGCGAACTTAAATTGGACTTTAAATCGTAAGCAAGAGACCATGACGGGACAAGCTCCTTCGTACTTGCGTGAATTATTGAATGAATGCGCTGTACAGGGTGTAAGTGACAGCCTAGCAAATACTGAAACGGTGAACTCAGACCATCTAACTGAACAACTTTAACTATGGAGCCTATCTCAGGAGACGCGAAAAAAAATCTGCTGTCCCATATATTTGAGTCGGGTATGTACTGCAGTTTTGTACGGGACAGCAGATTTTTTTTCGCGTCTCCTGAGTTAGACTCCATAGTGAAAGTTGTTCAGTTTGATGGTCTGAGTTAACCGTTTCAGTATTTGCTAGGCTGTCACTTACACCCTGTATGTATCTGTTACCAATGCAGTTGGATTTGCCATATTAAATTGCATAAAATATGGTCCGAAATCTGAACTTAAAGGGTTTTTGCTTTCGGAGACTCTAACCATCGTGAAAGTCACGAGCCCAGAAGCCTATTGGCTCCTAACTTGATCCGTTTACAACATCATCCATAAAGATTTAGAAATCGAGAAGTAAACCGAGGCGACGTCTAATAAATCAACGATAAACGCTAGCGATAATATCCATTACATCGAATCAGTTTAAAACGCAATCATTAAGAACTACTTTCATCCAATATACCGACGGTAAAAGTTTATTAACCGAACAATGGAGCAAGAATTAATAGTTGTCTGATCCGTTGATTGAACACCTACACTTTTGGACGGGGAAAGTGATCAGTCATTCGGCAGTTGTCGCTCGACCACCGTGTTACGTTACTCCTTTGATTATGTACTCGTGTTTAAGCGTAGAAAAAACATGTGGGTGGTAAATTGTTCCTATTATGAGCTAGTAACCGAGTGGGTTGGTGAGGCTTCTTAAAAATGACTTAACAATGAATTGTTTGGACCACGAGAGAAACTAAAAAGACGCCCCTGATATTACTAAGCTAAGAGGACCGATCGGAATGTAGGAGCTAATGGTATTACAGCAGGCTGGTAACTTCAATTAAAATTTTGAAAGATAATAAGACAACAGCAAATAATGAAACTAATTGGTAATGCATGTTTGAGGCGAGAGGAAGATGAAGAAATTCCTCCATTCCGAAGCGCCGCGCCGGCGCAGCGGCGTGATGATAGATAATTTACAATTACTGTCTTAGACACATTCCGTTTGGACACTTTTCAAATTATCAATAAAATGTTAATTGAACTAAGTGAAGAAGCTGAGATTATTTCCTTAACAACCACAGACTGTTTTTATATATTACCGCCATTAATGAGATGGTAGAAAAACAATCAATTAATTATAAAGTTACGATAGACGAAGATGGAATACTGATTAATGATGCAAAAGAAACAAACGTGAAAGTGCAAGAACCTCAGATCGTGGCGCGTGATAGTCAAGACAATACCGGCCTTGAATGACGACACGATGAAGATGAGTCTCGCAATGCGGTTCATTTTACTAAGTCCTACAACAGAACTAATAAGCCAACGTATTAACAATGAAAATGGCTTGATTAGCGGGACAGGAGTGGAATGAAGTATACTGGAGCACAATCACGAAATACGCAACAATAACCAAGTGTTGCCCAATCCATAACATGAGAATACAGTCATTAATCAACGACTTACTGACATATTTTAAGTACGTTACTCGATAATGGTAAATAAAAGCTCTTTTTAGTAAGAGTTAAAGTTCAAAATCAATGTTCACCAAGGTAATTGCGTAATGATGAATTTATAAACAAATTATGTCACTTATGACGAAGATTTAAATCCTATTGCTGACTAAGCGAAGTACTCAAGCGTTGAATCCACGTTGACGACTATTTTGTAAACAAAAAAACGTGCATTTGCTGAACACAATATTTGCAAAAACTATTTGCATGTCTAGAATTGTTTAATATGAATAAACTTGTTCAAAGTTTCGACTCCATTTATGTGGATCGAGTTTTGGAGAATATCTACAGAAAGCAGCAAGGCCAAAGGCCAGATGACATAAAATTTAAAATTCGGATTTATGGCAGCATCCTTAATGGCATTGGAGAGACTGTATCCGATAAGGCGTTAAAAATATTCGAGTTGTTGCAAAATATCGGTGCCTGTGTCTTGTAGAGCCGCTGGCAGATGACAAGATACTTTCTCTCGAATGCTCCGAACTCTCCCAACCCGGACACACGGCTTTTTGCATTGTTTTTGTTGTTAATGCGATATTATTATTATCGCACGAAATTGAAAGTTAATGTACTATACTTGGTCGTGAAAAATCGAAAGCAAATTGCTCAGTTGTTATAACATTAAGGTTAAACTACCTTATTGGTGTGCGCTTTCGCTTTTAAGTTTACATTATAACGTAATAATATCATATGCAAGTTTGTTTTATTGAGCCACCCACTATATAATGTTCCATAACTACGTGTACTTGGGTCGTAAAATCGTGTTATATGTATTTATTGTAGCTTGACACAGATACTCACATCAGAGTTTGTATTTGTGTTTCCATAGCGACTGCAGGTTTGCATGACATTATAACGTGTTCTTAATGTGATTCGCTAATACTTCCCGAATCTACTCTACGAATGCAACGATTGGGATTTACTGGTACTTACTCTATAAGAGATGGGAAATAAGTGACACTTACCCTCTCGCAAGGTGGTGGCGCAGTCGTATCCACTTCTGTATAGATGCATAAAGTAGACTTTCTTGACAGCGAATCGCTCGCCAGACTGCTGGAACTCGAGCCCGTTGAGAACTTCATCTTTCTTCCTCATTCAGAATTTCCTCAGGTGACGTCCAACTGCACTCCCGAGTGGTGTTGCCGGCACATCACACAGGTGCGCGCCACCTGATTCCTGGTCTGCTCTCCTCCTCAAGCTTAAGAGGCTGGCGTAAGTGACAGCGTCATTCAAAGTCGGCGGACTTCCAAGGTCGTTTCCGCGAAATCGGAATTCCCAATGGTAGCCTGAAACAAGAGAGAAATTTGTAAATAATCGGTATTTTTTTGTGAACTACAGAGGTTCTTACCGTTGCCTTGTGTTTACTCATAAATTAAAGCTGAAATGCTAATCACGATTATTGTGATATCTGATCCTTGATAGCGCCGGGGCGGCGCCTCTGTTGAAAGTTTATTTAGTGTAAAACTGCAATACATAAAAACTATGTAAATTGCACAATATGAGTTGTATTTTTGTTGCAATAATCGGTCTACTTCGAAACGTTGTTTGTGTTGAAACTGCAACGTAGCAAGGACTGCAATTTAGATAAGACGATCGACATTATGATAGACGGATCAAATCCATTAAGATTGAAGATGGAAAAACCGATACGGAAATCGATGCGATTAAATCTCTGGTCGTAAAAGTCAATTGAAAAAAAAAAGTTATTGTTGCGTCTTAGGTGAAGGTCAGAGAAATAAAAGGAAACATACGTTTACTGGTAAGGGATTGGAATACTTGTTTATTTTTTGCAATTTAGTAAACGAATAAACTGCTGGGACGCACTCTTCCCAAGAAAGTGGAGCTTACAGAAAAAATGTGTTTCTTCACAAGCAGTAAAAACTAAAACCAGAAGTGTGTCAAGATCAGCAAAGCTTTATTGCGTAACTACCCGATTTCATCGGTATCAAATCGACATGGTGTTTTTTTGCAGTTCTTACAGATTCTTGCTTCTTAATATTTTAGTTGATTCATTTCAGACGATGGATATGATGATCACAGAAACAAAATATTACTTGAAAATTGGTACTGCTATAAATAAGTTCTAAACGATATAATGGCAAACTTACACAAAATCCCTACAGATCATAAATTCTGATGAAGCCTACAATTTTAAAAGTGCCAGGCGTTCATTACCTACGAAATTTATAATTTGTTGATGAATGGTGTACATGTGTACATGTATATTGTATACCATTCATCAACAAATCGTCCAGTTAATTGCGAATTAAAATTTACCTACAGTCTGACTATTTCTGACCATAATAGCCGTCTCAAATAATGCAAGACCATTCGAAATTCG
Organism: Agonopterix arenella; assembly: GCA_927399405.1. Classification (NCBI taxonomy): domain Eukaryota; kingdom Metazoa; phylum Arthropoda; class Insecta; order Lepidoptera; family Depressariidae; genus Agonopterix; species Agonopterix arenella. Next base: position 3,484,590 of record OV656692.1, read on the forward strand.
AAACGCAGTGTTTACGGTAAACGCTGCTGTTGAACATGGCAAATGCTTGCGTACTCGCTAATTACTTGTGCATTTTGTAATAAAGGGTTGAAGAAACCGAACTTTGTTAAAACCTTTTTTGTAATTGGAAACAGTTCATCGTTAATATTGTTATGTGTTCAATATTCAAATTTCATTCAATAAGGGAAGATCTTCGTGAACTTTCCCAGCTCATAAACCTCATTACGAGGTTTCGAAAATGTTTGCTGGGCGCCTTATCGAGTAATAATATTATTTTCTGTTAATTGGCATCATAACGTATTAATGACTGGGTATCAAACTCAAAAACTCTCTGTACCTATTCAGGGTGAAATTGATATCATTAGCATACTTTTAAACTAAGAGTCTACCCATCCAACTGAACAACTTTTACTATGGGAGCAAACCGATCGGAGCAAATAAAAAATCTGCTGTTCCATACTAAACTGCAATGTCTACGTGCGAGTTCGCGACTCAAATACGTCTCACTGCAGGGCACAGGCCTACCCTCACGGAGGGTGCACCACGTGAAGCCGTGAAAATTGAGCGACATGGAAGGCACTCAACAGATTGGAGTTGGGCGATCCAAAGATAATCTGCGGAGATGTCCCATATTGCCAGCCGATGCGTCTGTGGAGTGTGGGTGTGGTCAGGTGCAAACCACTCGACATCTATCGCATTGTAGCCTGTGCCTTGGTCTTGCTCCGTCCAGGACCTAATAGAGGCTTCCCCTCGAGGAATAGCGGTGGCCAAGTATTGGAAGGACAAAGTGTGATCACCTTCAAACGAGAAAGAAGCCACTAATGTAGCCAGTAATGTGGATTGGTGGACTACACATACATCAATAAGTCTTCCTCAGTGCTTGCAGGATTCCTCATGATGTTTTCTTTCACTGCTTGAGAGCAGTCGTCGGTATTAGGTACATAAATTAGAAAAAAAAATATATATATATATACGGTCGAATTGAGAAACCTCCACCTTTTTTGAAGTCGGTTAAAAACTCATTGGTAGTTGGTATGTACTTGATTGGTACATGACATATCGTCCGTGCGGATTCGATCTTGCAATGCGCCCGCGCCGCCTATGCTCTTTTGTCGTTTGATATTCCTTGAAGAAGATAAGCTAATGGGATCAATAATATTAGTTATAGGAACTGACAGCGCTTCCCGGACATAAGTATTATATAATAACAATAACCAATGTCATCAACATGTCACGAGCTTCAGTTTCTACGTGCAGTTGCATCACTGGTCCTTAAATAACTGCATTCCAATGAAACAGTTATGCTTGCGTAAGACTTCGGTAATCTGTAGCCAATGACCAGGTTACCTAATAATTATGTTGTAGGATAAGGAATATTATAAGCGCATGAAAAGAATCGTAGCCATTTAAACGGGCGCAGTAAAACAGTGGCGACCACTGCATACAACTCAACAACGAAGTCAAAGTCAAAAGCTATATAATTTATTCAATTTAGGAACTTTAAGTCACTTGAAGCCCACTTATTAAATCAAGATGCCAAATGTTGAAGCTACCACCGCTTCGGAACGCACATGTTGTCTCTTTGACTATATTTTTTTGAATAGTGAGGTTTAAAATCATGATCGAATAATGCATAATCTTCATAGTAATTTTGTAATTTTCTACTGCCAATTTCAACGTGTGACTTTCAAATATCGCACTCCTGTAGTGCTATTTCTAAATGCCTCACGTCCTGAATTCATATTCGAATGTGACATAAACAGTAAGTATGGAGTTTATGCATCATTCGATCATGATTTTGAAAGTGTCAGATTCAAAAATAGCACTTCTGAAACTCGACAACATACCTAACACAAAACACTCTACAGCTTACATAAGTTAGTATTGGCCCGGTGATGACTCTTATCTGTCTTGGAACCCGCAACGAATTTAAAGAAGATGAATGAGGAGTAGGAAAAATAAATATCAGCGACAAATGTATACTAAACTTGCCAGAAAAAAAGTTTAAGTCCCATGTTAAGCAAGATCTCTGTAAATTACTATACCCAAACTCATCGAGTTTAATTACAATGAATGACCAAAATGTCTGGTCTTGACAATGTTACACTATGTAATTCATTTGATCCTGCTATCTTGATGTTCACCAATATTGTAGGTATTTGTAATTGAATATATTTTTTCATATTGTAGAGTTTCTGGCCGCATAGATGCGGCCTGAAACTCTACAATATGAAAAAAAATATTCCATTATAAAGTAGACTTTACAATGGAACACCTTCCGACGCGGTGTAGAGTTTTTTCAGAACGCCTTACAGTCTATAATAATTGTATTTTATTGAAACTTAAATTATTTACACTAACTGTCTTTCTCTCCTTCGGTAGGTACCTACAGAAAAAAAACATTCGAAATCGATAAACCATCGTTGGTCCGAATAAACTGTTAGCAATTGGAACCGCGGTCCGAACCACATGCGGTGCAAAACGCGCCAGTAGTTACTAGGTACCCTTCGTTACAAAACCCGAATTACATAAACATTTAAATAGTCATAGCTACCGATTGTATAATAATAGCATCATCATAGCAATTCAAACAAAGACAGTGTCGCGTCCTTCGCTCAACAAAGAAAACCGTGTACATGAAAATAAAATAACAAAACACTATGTAAGCTTGTAATGTGGGAAAACCGCAATATTGCAACAGCTTGCCATATCGAGTGCCTTGTTAGATACTTGTTAGACAATAGTACTGAAACGACGTGGGAGAGCTTCTAGAATGCATGATATACCGGCTTTTAAACCGACTTTGGGTAAGGTTTAGGGATTTGTAAAAGGTTTCTAGGGAACTACCTATATGGATCGATAGATAGATTTCTCATAAAATTGTATTAAGTTTTCCATGAGCAACCGACATTTTCTATGGAAAAGCTGATTTTTTTCGCGATTTCAAAGTTGTCTCCATAGTGAAAGTTGTTCAGTTTGATGGTCTGAAGCACCCCTTAAGTCCGCCGTGTAGGACTACATAGCCCAGTGATTTTCAACGTATCTTTAAGGGGATAAGCGGGTACGATTTTTTCCATACAAACGTATTCCCCTGTTTCCTCCCTAGATAATGATAATGACACTAGAGCAAAAAATATTTTACCGTACAATTCATGTTACCTCTGCTATTCAATTCAATTCATTTATTTTGTCATAGTAGATCCATAGTAGGTGTTAGTAACAATGACCCTTTGTTTTGCTTTTTTGCTTTAATTAATTACTGTAAGAACTAGGGACCTTTGGAAAATGACCAATGTTACCGCCCGTTTTCAGACATCTAGCAAACAAATTTGACGAATATATAAAAAAAAAGCAAAACATACAGACAAAGCCAAAGATTTTCTCATATTATTCTTGAAAGAATTATTAAAATCGGTTTGATTTTGGAGGAGGAAACAAGGGAATACGAAATGCTGATTTCGACAATTTTATGTAGATAAAATCGGTCCGAGCTGTAGCTGGATATTTGTCTCTTTCGCACTCTAGTCGGCAGGGTGTATGGGTGGGGCGGATCGGACAAATACGTATACGGTCGGAAAGGTGAACTATTTCCCAAATTACCATTTCAGCCCGCCTCCTATCCTCTTAAATTCACAAGGCGCTCCATTAGCGCCGCTCCGTGGGATTTAAACCCAAGTTGTTAAAGTCAAAACAAGTTAACATTTTCAATTAACGGACCAGCAAACTTCCGTCAGCATTAACAATTTTACTCTTAACACCTTGTTAGTTATTACCTAGTCGATGATAAATTTTCGACTAATTGAATACTTGAATAGCACACGATATATCTCGAAGGGTTAACGAGGCTACCAGATGTGTTATCTTGAATTACCATACAACGGCACTTCCCTGTGGCCGTAGCACGAGTTTGGTTACGTATATTGTATCGAATGCGTCGACAAATAAAAATACCTAGTAGTTGTTATGAAAAGTGGAAATTGGCTTAGTAAATCTGCTGAATTTACTTTACGGAAAAACTTTTTTCATAATCAGAAAAAAATATTTGTGAAAAAGAATTGAATTTTCATTTATCTTTTCTCTTTTCTCATTATTCTTTCTAGTTTTCCCAAAGATTTCTGCTAGGAATATTTTTTTTTACTTTTACCCTTGTTTAATTTTACCTAGTAAATACTGCACCAATAAGGGAGAGCTTTAAAAATGTTATTTTTTGTCTTAGGAAATCTTAGCTGAAGCGTTACTTAGAGCCATGTTGAAATATCCGATTTATCTGTTTTGTAAAAATAAACATCACGATTCGATATGAATGGCGATACCATGCCATAAGCAGGTAAACTCGTCGTAAAAACTATAATGCCACCGTTACGCGCTGTGAGTATGACGAATAAGCAAAGATTACATCGTATTATCGTAATTCCGTAAATATTACATTCTCTTCCCCAAAAATTCTTTTTGAGTCACGAATTTCACACTTTCCGAAAAAAAAATTTGTCCATTCGGGAACTTTTTAAAAAGAAATGTGATTTGATGAATACTAATTGCTATAGCTATAGTATATTTACTGCTACGATATTTACAGTTTCAAGATGAAAACTTTACATCTAGAGGAAAATACAGCAAAAGAATTCTTCACCCTTAGTATCCAGAAATTACACCCACGGAAAAAATGACATGGTCCTGTCATGTGCATCCTATCTTAGTCAACACGGCACGTGAAAATTAATAAGCCCTATCTCCTGTAGTGCCTTACCAGAGGTTGGCTATCATTAGGGCTATTTAGGCCCTAGAAACTATGTAGTCCTGAACGGGAAGGTTGTCTTCATACCGAATCATTCACACAGAATTTTATGCTTCGAAGTCCTTCCAGGCATGCGTATTTTTCACTTCTCATAATTTGACTGCTGGTGCTCAAATTGAAATATCAAATTACTCATTTAAATTGGAATAACAAAGGTGATCTAATTCTGGCAGTAGCGTAACTAATACTGGCTGGCAGAACTTGCAAATTGCCAGGGGTCCTTCGTATCCTTTGGTATTACAAACACGAGCTTTTTACACGCATTTAGTCGATTTTTTATTTGATCGAGTTTGGTCGAAATCCCCACTATATAAGATTTTGACAATGGCCTCACAAGGTCAGTGTAGTTACGTCTCTACTTCTTAGTTTACCTCGTTCTCCCACCCGTTCTTTGAACACAAACACCAGTATCCCACCACCATTTATCATCCACACAATGAAACCACCACAACAAGCACTTTTAACAAACTAAGCGTTCCTTCATCAAATTGTTTGTATAAATATGATAATATCCCACTTTTCTATCAGGAACCTTAGTCAGCACGCAAGCTGAATTCGTTATTAAGTTCGTTCTATACATGAAGTTCCGTGAATCAAACGGTTTTCGTACTTATTCACCGACTATAAGAGTAGTATACCCTGACATGTAAATTGGAGTATAGCATGAAGCAAGGCGATGAAGGAAGTTCCTTTGACCGATATGTTTTCTTTGATTGCTGTTATGTGATCAGGATGTGAACTATGGTTTGAATTACAACTGTCCAGGAAGGGTTCTTGATTTATTTGCAATGTAAATGACATTGTTACGTGTCCTGTCCTGTGACCGAAATTGGAGGTCCAACTTGAATGAATCATTTCTTAATTTTGGGAATGCTCGTCCTTTATTTATGCTCGCATCTTTTCATGTTCGAAATATCCATGGGTCTTTTCTTAAACAAAATACCGCTCCATCTTGCATGTATCTATTAAGATTTCAGAGTAAAGTTTATGTGAGTTTATTTGATTATTTGTAATTGCCACGCCATTGTGCCATTTGGGTAGGCAGAGACTACGGCTCGCCACACGCTCTAGATTGTAATAAAACCCACTATTTGCGAAACACGATCCTACTAAAATAGCTATGCTAAAATTAACCCTAATAAACGTTGCAACGCAATTTTAATTAGAGAAGCGACAAAGAATGGTCCTTGACGCAACAAATAAAGAATAACATTAATCGTAATAATCCTATTTGCAAACTAAAGCAGACCAATACTAATAAAAACTATTCTAATAGGGCGTGACGTGAAGAAATTACACATTTACATGTCCCGAATACCATAATGCATGACCGTAAACGATTCTAATACAGTCCTGTGTCACAATTTATACAAGGTGTAAACAAACTGTAATGTAAAAATTTGTTTTTAACTACTACTTCAGCATTAAAGACATAAAAGTTACCTAGGTTGTCGGTATGTTTTGCGAAAATGGTTCTTGGCTTGGCGTTCAAAACGAGAGAGCTACGTTTCCTGATTCTCTGCAATGGACCCTATTTTTAATAAACGTGACAATTGTAATTTACAATTACAATACAGATACAAGACTACATTACTGAGAATATTAGGACACATGTTACCTACTGTATGTTTAGTAACCACCTTTTCGTCAGATGCTGGCTTGAAGCTTACGAAGTTACGAAGGTCACCCTCCTGGGGCAACCCACTGAAGGTCGGCCAGACCATTTATTTGGGTAAAAATTATCAGTTGTATTGTTGGGTATTAGTTGGGTAAAAATGAGAAAACTGTTTCAAGATAATTAATATATCACTGAACAGCTTGCAAAATATTCAATACCAAATTGAGCACCAGCCCTGGCGCAAGGCGGTTCCTTTGAAACTATTTAAAAAAAAAGTCAAATTTATTGTGTACGAAAAAACTGCCACTCGAATTCTTTAATGGATTCTGTCGATGGATCTAAATTTTGGTACAGAAGGAATACTTTGGGTGCTCCAATGTAAGTGCTACACATGGCATGGATATACTGTTTTTTTTAAATGAGCAATATTCTTTTTAGTTTTTTTTTTAAATTGACTCAAAAACCGATGTTCGACCCTTTTTTTTCGTTTGCAATTTCAAAAAGCTACTAAGTGTTTCGTTAATTTGTTAACACGTTGTGTGCTTCTAAAGTTTCTTCAACTTTGAGTCTGCAGGTCTGGTCCACTGAGGACCATCGGACCATTGCGAATGTTCCAATCGGATGGAACGACACGCACGTACGAATAATGATAGTCCAACACGCAAATATATACGCATTACAATCAACGTTTACAAGCTAGGATTTATGTTTTCTTGGAGAAGGAAGAGAGCGCTGGTATTCGTAGCTGTGATACATTATGAATAGTCTAGAAATAATATGGAAAGAGCCTGCCCGAGCACAGTATAAGAAAGACTATCTAACTATCTATTACCCCACAGCATAAGCAAAAGTAGTCTAACTGTCGTGCGATTTAGCATATATGTAGTTCATGCTGATACGAAACAAGAAGAAGACACAAGAAACAAGAATTTTATCAAGTTATTCTTGCATTAAAATACGACAAGACGACTGCATTGACAAGATTAAACATAATATTATTTTTCTTTTAGGATTTCTCAAAATAATCAAAATCTTGAGTTGACCGCATCATCGGTTTTCAAGTTAGCACGATAAGTTTTTAATTTTCGATTCTTTTTTTTAATATTAAGCGAGAATCAAAATGTTTTCTGGAAGTAATCTTGTTGCAACGCAGGTACCTGTATGTAAAAGGGTGTCATGTTGTTTTATACTTTGCTGCTAAAAACATAATCGTTATTAAAATAATGCGTTTGCTGTATAGATAAAGGCTGCATTTACAACATTCCTCGAAAAAGCCACAGTAACGTAACATCCAAGAAAACGACACACGATCTCAATTAAAAACCTTTAGAGTACGAAAACTAATAAAATTAACAAGCGAGATTCGAGGTCTTTATCGTTTTCGAATCCAAACCAAGATGACGACGAACTTCACGTAATTCGAACATAAAAATGTTATCCAATTTTCTGGTTAACTTAATTCTATTTCTTTTACTAATCGTGTTGGAATTTTTAGGGTCCCTCACTAAGGGGAACCAATGTCCGCTGCCTCATCATCATCACCACAATTAGCTAATTGGCTATAACCTGTATAATAACGACGAGAGGACATAAAATTTGACACATACACACGGCGACACATCAAGCTATACAAAACCAACATAAGCTGGCCGCGCGATGCTATACGTTACTCGACATACGCGCATTCAGCTTATGTTGGTTTTGTATAGCTTGATGTGTCGCCGTGCGTACGTAGGTAGACTTTTATTTTTTGTGATTAACTTTTTAATCAACTGAAATCTTGATATTATGCTTCCACTTAGTTTTAAAACTGCAATATTTTGAACGGTTGGATCAATTTATTTAAAAATTATTCAAGACCTAGATACTTAGATTCTCACTCACAAAATATTGTACCTACTTATGTACGTAGTACGTACTAAGCATCCACCACCTTTTCTTTTATCTGATAAAGAGTTACTGAGGGTATATATTATATATAAAAGATGGAGGATCCGTAAAAAGCGAATAATAATAATAAAGGGTAACTTTACATAAATAGACCGAATCGAGAAAGAGTGATAATTTGAAATTCAAGGTATTCAAGTCTTGAATGCCTTCCTGCATGTTAGTATGATTTCTCTACTCGCGCCTGACTCTGCTTTATTCCATACTGTACAGTGTGCAACAAAACACTAGTAATACTTAAGGGGGTGCTTCAGACGATCAAACTGAACAACTTTTAATATGGAGCCAACATCGAAATCGCGAAAAAAAAAACCGGTCTTTCATACAAAACTGCAGTACCAACTCGGCTCAAATGTATATATATGGGTAATTTTTATTTCGCGATTTCGAAGTTGGCTCCATAGTGAACGTTGTTCAGTTTGACGGTCTGAAACACTATCTTTAGCATGACTAGGGTGTTTTGTTACACCCTGTATGTCATGACAACCCACAGACCAGCAGCAGCAGTGATAACCGCAGATTTCGCTTTCCAAAAAGCGCAGGAAGATGTCATTTTCCGTGCAGCGAAGCTCGAAGGCGTCATAGAAGAAATCATAATAGACGTGCTAAAGGGCTGGCCCGAGTTTTCGTTGCATAGAGATAGATAGGACTGAAAAAGGAGATGCAACCTAAACTTTTGCAGGGTATACAGGGTGAAATTGATAACAATATCATCCTTATAAACTAAGAGTCTACCAATGGAACTAAACAGAAATGCCTACTCGACTCAATAAATGCAACAGCAGTTTTTTTGCTCCGATCGGTTTGCTCCCATAGTAAAAGTTGATGAGTTTGGTGGGTAGACTCTTAGTTTAAAAGGATGCTAATGATATCAATTTCATCCTGTAGAGCACGATAAATTAAAAATTAAAACTATACGGAACCATTCAAATAAGTGAGACTGTCAGCTAGATATTTCCAAAACTCTCCGGACCATGACGAAGCGCCGTTCTATCAACGTGATATTTTTCACCAAAACTTTAGGTTCAATGACCAATATTTTGAGGTCAGGTGCGAGATGAAAAAAGAACTTTAAAGCAATTTCCGCAATATCTAATTTTCGATCGTAAACATTAATTAACAGGTTCGATTTTTTACGATACTTCAAAAGTGCTGATGAGCCGGATACTTGTTATTTAAGAAAAAAAATAGAGGCGTGGTTATGCTTGTAAAATACCAGGTAGTTACAAGATTATAAAAAGTACTTACATGTTTCGTTATTAAGAATGTTGTTATGTTATAAGAGAAACTCGCTTGGCGTTGTTCATAACAGTTACTTTGGATGTTTATGCAGGGTGTCAAATTTAATGCGTTACATACCTACTTAAGGGATAAATCCTAAAAGATAAATCCCACCTATCCATCCCTCTGGATACATGCTTGATTCTAAATATGTATACCTGTCTAAGTAGATAGGTTAATAAATAAATGTTTTCAATTAATTTGAGATATTTAATGCTTACGTTATTAATATTAAGTATTAAATATCTCAAATTAATGGAATTCGACTTCATTACGAAACATTACACTCAGTACTGTCGTATTACGATTAAATTCTCATACGGATTTCAACGAGATCCGTCTCGAAATTAACTAAAATAAGTAGGTATACCTACTATAATTTGTTCTTATTTCATTTATTATCTATTGTAACTTAAGTTTGTTTATCTTACATAGGTAGGTACATATTTTGTATCTAAAATTTTAAAATATGTACTTATAATTTGAAAATCATCGCCATCATGACAGCCTATAACGTCCCACAAGCCTATACATATTATAAAATGTTAAGTACATAATTTTAATATACATTAAAAAAAATAAAAAAAAACCGTGGTGGTCCAGTGGCGAGTAACCTTGCCTGCTGTGCAGGAGGCGATGGTTCGATCCCCGTCCAGGCCGACTCGTACCAATGAGTTTTTCGGAATTTATGTACGATTTATAACACCACTGGCTTTTCGGTGAAGGAAAACATCGTGAGGAAACCTGCATGCTTCGATTTCGAGGCATGTATTGTACCTACTGTCCATTAACAAGTGGCGACGGGCTCACTCCCCGTCACACTGGGCAGAGTTTCGGTACTATAGTGAAACGTGGATGTTCTGAGGTTTCAGAATATCTCTGACTACCCCCTCGGGGATTATAGTCGTGAGCATATATGCTAAGTACATAATTTTTATTTACAAGTTAAGACAACATTTTTGGAGGACATTAAAAATGGGACGAATTAGGTTAACAAATGAAACAGGTATCGGATTTTACCGTTGCAAAATCTACTTATACGATAGCAATGGCTGGTACAAAGTAGTTTCCAATTGTCGTAAAACAAAGCTTAAAACGTCTATAAAAACGTATAACACTGAGCCATGAATCACTCCGCTGCCGCACTTTGAAGGGACAGCAGTAACCTTGCTACGGAATTTACTAACAATAAAATTATACTCCCACATAGAAGATAATCACTTACATTGTACAAACTCCAACGAAAGATCCGCATACTTCTAGCACTACATTAAATCAAGTACTCCGGTCAGAGGCTTATTATTAACTTCATGATTTTATGGATTGCCAAAATGTCGGGTCTTGAGACTTGACCATTGACCTATTATATAAGGTCTAACAAAATTAGCTGAAACTATTTTAAGGGTCTGCTCAGACCATCAAACTGAACAACTTTCTCCATGGGACCAATATCGAAATCGCGAAAAAAAAATTTTGATGTCCCATACAAAACTGCAAACACAACTTGACTCAAATGTATGGGGCAGCAGATATTTTTTTCGAGATTTCGATATTGGTCCCATTGAGAAAGTTGTTCAGTTTGATGGTCTGAGTATACCCTTAAAATAGTTTCAGCTAATTTTGTTAGACCTTATATACTACTTACAGTGTCACCAACTTATCTGTAGAATGATCCATGGCGCCACTTTCTGTATCAAAGAATGATTTAATTTTGAGAATAATTTCTCGTACACCACTTTCGGCATGATTTTCACAAAAAATACTCAGAAATAATTAGAAAAACAAGAACTCGATTGAACAGCACAGACTTCAACGACTGACAGCAATAAAATGACGTTTTCAAAAGTAGTTCCGCTTTTGGCCACTCTACAGATAAGTTGGTGGCACTGTATACGTAGAGGAGACACTTTATGTTGTCACTTAGTTGTCACATTCAAGTGCGGCGATTTCGCTTCTTCACGCTCCTTCTGCCATCATTGTGGCGCATGACTTTTGTTGGTGTAGTGTCACCTCTCGTACTTACTGCATGATAGGACAATCGGTCGATCTTGAGTTCTGAGGTCTTTAAATAGGCTCCAAACCCAAATCAGCCGGAGTAAGGAGAACCAGTCCAAATGGGGTTTTATCGATGGATCAGACCTAAGGTGTGAATGCGGTTCTGCTCCTCAGAGTATGGTTCATCTCATAATCTTACTTGCACGCGAGTGGAGTTTATGGACGCAGCCAGAAGTGCTATCCGTGTAGCAAAATACTGGGCTGGAAAAATATAAAAAATGACATGCCATTGCCATCGACTCGATGGAAGAAGAAGACCGTGAAACCTTGAATATGTTAAAAGCGATCCTTGCTACAACGAGCTGTAACAAAGCTTCTAATCTGACAAAGACTAAAGACTAAAGGGGTCATGGTCGTGAGTTTATATCATGTATAGGTAGGTATAGTATTGTAACATGTAACACCTGCCTCCGTGGTCTAATGGTTAAGAGCATTGGCTCTCGACACGGAGGTCGTGGGTCCGATTCCCACGGGGGACACCTAGTGAAATGTCACTTTGTGCGTTTTTCCCCAGTTGGTTAGGACATTGCAGGCTGAATCGCCTGATTGTCTGAAAAGAGAAATGATTGCGTGCTTCGGATGGCACGTTAAGCCGATGGTCCCGGCTACAATCTCTGGTGGTAGTAGTAGTCGTTACATAAAAACCACGTCAGAGGCCGTAAGGCGGTCTGAAAAAACTCTGACACCAGGGCTTGCCCACACGATAAGAAGATGTAATACCTTTGTGTAGGTACTGTAGCAATAGAAGCAAAGTGCCGCAAAAACCTTTTTTTACATAACTTTTTGTAAATTTTTTAAAACATTTCAACTCATGTTCTCGACTGTACAGCCAAGGTTTACCGGTAGCCGTACCCCTATCAGCCACATCAGCTCTTATCACTACGCGATAGTACCGTTACAGTTAAAGTGATAAAAAGTCCTGCTGCATGACCCTTATGCCAACGCCATAAGTATGAAAATGACACGATTCACAGGACTGGCTGTAAGTAGTTGCACAGTTTTAATGGTTTCAAACATGGGCATGTAGGTACAAGCATGTTGCAGTACTTATGCCACTTAAGGACACATGCCGTTTGAATTGCGGCAAAAAATAAAGTAAAAAAAGAAAAAAGAAATTGCACAATCTGGAATTGGAGCAAAGTGGTCTAAAAGGACAACTCTACAAAAAAATATATATTTTTTTTTGTTTTAATTCTTTCTCTACTTTTTAGTATTTAACAAGTTAAGGCCTTTTTTGTGTAACATGGCGATCATAACAGGTACGAGTATATTTTTTTTACACACCTCGCTCTTGGCCAGTTATTTTTAAAATGCTTTTTTTTGCGAATTTTTCTTATGTTCCTTTGTGAAAGACGTTAAAGTTGTTGAATATCATGAGTACAACTGTCTACCCTAAGAGGATATCGATCGATAATCGGTAAATCAAGATTTGAGAGAGAGAAGATTTGAGATCATTTTGATAATCAAATAACATACAGACTTGATTTTTCATGGATTGTGACTTTCGTGACGTTTTATCATTTTCAACCACTTAAAAATATGGCTAAATAAATAAAAACTCACTGTTGAAAAAATGAGACAAAAATAAGACATACAAAGGCGTAAGCCAGGCGTAAGCTTTAAAGTGTTGCCATTTTACAACGTGTGCGGTCTTGATCCGTTTCGATAACGATCTCGACAAAAAAATATAATGTCAAGAACGAACAGGTAGATTATTTGCTACTCATGTGACAGACAATATTTATTTGACCCAACTTTTTTATACAGAATATCAGAGTTTTTGCAATATAATGAATTGGGTAAAAACAAAATGTCACTTATCCGTCTTGGTTGATATTCAGGTCCTCATAAGCATTATATTTGTTTAGTTGTTGTGCCACTCCTCTTATTAAGCTGAAGTAATTTCGGTTATTGTAAGTAGGTAATTAGGTATTCGATATGAAATCTTTCTAGGAAGTTATAAAGTGTACAAGAATACCATTCTGCGCCAACAGAACGATAACCTTTTAATGTATCAAGTCGATAAACATACTTGCAAGGACAAGCCCCTTTAATTTAATTCAGATAGTATCTTCATGCTTAATCAATTTAAAAAGACCGATAACTGTAACTTGAGTACGTGATTTTTAGCGTATCACCATCGTCCAGAATGAGTCAAAACAATATACTGTTTAATACTAAATTATTAGGTTCTAAATCAGTCAATGTCCCAAGCCCCAGGCTGTCAACACTCCGATAGGTCTCTCTAGGGTAGTTGGGTACCCTTTCGAGTACCCTCATAACTTTTCCAATGCCTTGGATACCTTCGACATGTTCGACGTTGACATTGCCTCCTCAGAAGAGTATTGAGTGACGCATTGACGCATTACACTCCCTGCGTCTGTTTCCAAGCGAATACAATCAGGATATTTAAAAAAAAAGGGTTAATAGGCTTTTTCTGGGTGTGCGCGCTACATCCTCGGCTTCATCTACACTTTCCATCAGGTGAGATGAAGCCATGAGCAAACCCATTATGAATAAAAAAACATAGGTACGTCCACGAACCAATACTTAATTCACTGATAAATAACTCTTTACCCATTTAAGAAAAGAAGACTGACAATGCAATCACCAAGCGTTTCATCTCGAACCTACGAACGATATGTCAGTCCATTCTATATCTGATAGTGCAATTCACTTGATGCCATTTCACGACATCTGGCTTGCATGTTCACACTTGATATAAATGCCTAGGTCACGAGTTGCACGCAGTCCATAGAAAGATCATGTAGGTACGTGCCTGTCTTGTTAACTTGTTACCCTTGGTTATATCCTGCCCTGTTTAGACATTATTGTCAAAATCCATTCTGTCCAACTTCCACCTTGAACGTAAATAGGTAAGTCACGACTTGACTTATTAAGATTTTAATCAACCAATTATTTTGCGGTCGTATTGAGGAAACTGACAAGAAACATTGAGGAATTCGACAAATTGCGTTTATAATTGAATTGTGTCCTTCCAACAAATTCCAATAAAATTATTATCATTGACAGTTGAAACGATAAACGTTTCGAAATTCCTTATTTTGTTGATATTGATCAAGCAGTCAATAAAATTGAAGTGACGAAAAGATAACAAATTCTTTTGATTTACAATTTCCAATATTTGACGTAGTTAACGAAAACAGGCAATAAAATCTTTATGGTTTATTATTTAGGGGTTCTCATAAAGGGCCGAAAGCAAACCAGTTTGTCTCGTCTACCTGTAGGATGACTGTTAAATTCCACACATATTTTTAATCCTTGACAAAGATTTTTTATAAAATGTGCGGGATATTGCACATTCTTGCGTATAAATTGTATCCTTAAATCACAATGCAATGCTCGAAGGATTGTCAAATTCCAATAGACATAGATAGTAAGGTGCTATTGATAGAAAAGGTTTACAATACAGCAGTGCAAAATGTACCTGAACATATGGGCGAGGTTCCGAGAGGCAATGACAAAGAAGATTCAGAGCTTTGGGCTTTTAAAAAGAACGAATGATCTAAGAATGAACAAGTTGTACTTTTGTCTTAATAATCAATACATCGTAATTTTTAAGAAGATATCCAAATAATTAATTTAAAAGGTGCACGTTTACGTGCATAGTTTCAATTATGACATTCTTCGATGCATGTAATAATTGTATGGATAAGGAGAAATAACTGCCAGAATCATAGTTCTGCCTGCCACCATAGAATAATGACGTTCTCCAACTAAAAATTACAATGATTTTCCTTCAAAAAATATTGTCGGATAACGAGTATCGATCAGGTAACGACTATAGTGTCATCTTTCTTATACAAATGCAAATTAACATCTGTTATCTCCATGTCAAGTGTTTTTTGTTGAAACTAAAGATGGCGCCGATGTCATGGACATGTCTGATGATCTTGTTCCAAGAGTTATTGGTTTAGACGGGAAAAAACAAGTTGTAGGTCGTAACACGTTTGACTATCGACTTAGATTTGAATAGATTCCGTTGTGATGGTTCCGGTTGGATATATTAGGTACCTATACCTAATATATACAGGATCCGTCTTAATATGCTGACGGTTTTTAAGGGGATGATCGTATTATCAAACTGGACCCTCTCTATGGGCCAAAGTCGAAATAACGAAAAAAAATCAGCTGTTCCATACAAAACAGCAATCTTACTCGACCAAGTACTGTATGGGGCAGATCATAATAATCTGCGTTGTCGAGATTCACTACGAGATCTTTTTAAAGATATCAGTATCTTGACTTTCTACAGTCAATATATTTACGAAAATATTTTATACGTTCGGAAAAATTTGTATCTCTTTCCCAAAAACAGTGACGTTCATAAATACAATACAAGAAATAAAAATAAATTAGTATCCCCACATTTTCGACTCAGTACGGTCAACACATCTTTCATGGGGCACTGTATACGCTATTATAATAAGATACCAGAGGATATTCTAAACTTGCCAGACAAAAAGTTTAAGTCCCATGTTAAACAAGTCCTCTGTAAAAAAAGCTACTATAAACTCGATGACTATTTGAATGACCAAAATGTCTGGTCTTGACAATGTTACTCTATGTAATGCAATATTGTATTTTAATTGTACTTTGTATATTTTGTTTTGTTAAAAAGATGTGTGTTGTAGAGTTTCTGGCCGCATCTTCTCTCAACGAAACACCTTCCGACGCGGTGGTAGACTCAAAAAATGACGTCAAAAAGCTATCTATGTGATATTATTTTGAATAAAAAATTTTTGAATTTGAATTTGAATTCTTTTTTTTTTCGCGATTTGTTCCTTTAGAGAAAGTCGTTCAGTTAGATAATCTGGGGAACCGCCAGCGTATTAAATTAGACCCTGTATGGAAAAGTGTAGGCGGCGGCTGTGTTACCGGAGTCTGAGAAGAGAACGACGTATACTGGTTTGGGGGAGGGCTATGAGTTTCTGCCTTCCGCTGTGGAGACCTTAGGCTGTTGGGGTCCTGCTGCCTATCGAGGCGCCTGTTTGAGGCCACGGGGGACAGGAGGGCTGGCAGCTATTTTGCCCAAAGGGTAAGTTTGGCCATTCAGAGGGGCAATGCGGCCAGCCTCCTAGGTACTCTGCATGACGAGGGCGCTTTGGAAGACCTCTTTTATTTGTAATTTGTGTTTTAGTTTATTAAGGTTTTTTTTTTTTTGTCTGGTCTTCTGTATTTTGTATGTGTTTTAAATAAATAAAATAAATTATTATGGAAAGTGTAGGATAATTGAATATATAAGACATGATAACTTCTAAATACAATTGGTTACTAGATATGTTTATAAAAAAATAAAAAAAATAAATATCTTGGACAAAAAACACAAATTATCTAGTCACACTTAAAGTACCTGGACTTTTATTATGTTGATACAAACATCCATGACTCGGGTACAAATATTAAAAGAAGATCAATAGCCTCAAACTAGTTACTTCCACGGGAAGAAATATGTTGGTCTGTATATCGGGAACTATGACGACAAACCGTAAGTACTGAAACTCTAAATATGAACATTGCTTCAACTGCACTCTTAAGGTGGTTTCAGTCCATACAAAAGTTTGACGCACAATACGCGTAGACGGAATTAATAAAAGTAATATTTTATATATGGAAAAACTGTTTTGAAAATCTAGTTGCCGCGTCACAAATAACATTTGCAATTTATAATATAATTACGAAAATACGATGAATAATTACGATGCTTTTAAAATTTTGTAAATTGCAAATGTTATTTGTGACGCGGCATTTAGATTTTCTAAACTATTTTTCCATATTTACAAAGTTACTTATATTAATACCGTCTACGCGTATTGTGCGTCAAAGTTTTGTATGGACTGAAACCACCTTAACAGTGCAGTTGTAGCAATGTTCATATTTCGAGTTTCAGTACTTACGGTTTGTCGTCATTTGTCGTTTTCTTTTCTTTCGAAAAGTCTGGTAACGAAGTTTTTGATAAACTACAAAAGGAAAAAACGGTTGTGTGTACCTATTATTATTTTAGGTATCTAGGTACTTTCTTTAAAAACATAATACTTTTATGCGAATTTTGATTCCAAATTAAGCCACGTATATACCTTTTTAAAACAAATCGCTAACAAAATGACTAATGCCATTTTCTAAGGCCACAGCAACAAATAGAAAAGCCTAGCCTTTCCAAAGTCCAGTTCCTTAGCATTGTAATGCATCCATTATTCTTGCGCATAGCGAACCGGATATCCATACATGCGAAAACGGGTCATGCCTGCGTATACGCAACTCATATGGTGATACTGCGCATGCCAGCCGCGTCATTATGCATTCTAGGCGCATTCTATATCGTTGTTTTAGGTGTAGAAAGGTGGTTTATGGAGTTTATGGTGCTGGTTAAAGGGCTTCACTTCAGTTAGGAATAGCGGTATGGTAAACCCTGCTTGTATTATACTGTTATGGTCATATGGATATAAGATACAAGAGTATATTTTTCCTGGTTTAAGGCGGTTGCAGAGGGGTCAATTTTATACAAAACTTTGACGCACAATACGCGTAGACAGTATTAATATAAAGTAACTTTGTATATATGGAAAAATAGTTTGGGAAATCTAGATGCCGCGTCACAAATAACATTTGCAATTAATAAAATAATTACGAAGATATAAAGCTTAGAAATTTTTCATACAAAATATTAAAAGCTTTATATATTCGTAATTATATTATAAAATGTACATGTTATTTGTTACGCGGCAACTAGATTTTCTAAACTATTTTTCCATATACAAAATATTACTTTTATTAATTCCGTCTACGCTTATCGTGCGTCAAACGTTTGTATGGACTGAAACCACCTTAAGTAATGTTGTGCCTGTAGGCCTCGCATGCCACCCCCGAGAAAACGATAAAAATCGAGATGTGCCTCCATCCTTATTATTTTACGTATGCCAGAAAGAGCGCGCATGACGTTTTTTCTCGTTTAAACGTTTTGGGTGGCATGCTATCCGAGATGGAATAAAGCAGATTTGTAGCAAGAAGTTGTTATATTATGTGATTTGCAAATTGATAAAAATAAAATTACATGTCTCAATGCGCTTTGACCGTTTCGATATAATTTTTTCTTCTTGTTCATGTAAGTTTATAGGTATAATTAGAAAGTAGTAGTTCACTTCTAGTCTCGGACTATTAGGTATTGAAAGAGGTGGTTCAAAACGTTTGCTCATTTATTGATTTAATACAAGTTTGTTTGTAAACGTAGGTGCAATAATAAACTTAAATTAGAAAGTGTTAATTTCTCAGAAAAATTTAAATAATAAAGGTAAATACTGAACAAATATGAGTATAGTCTAAGAAGTCCTCAATACCTATGGCTTAGTTACTTTATGTCCTAAATATAACTTCTTTATGCTTCTTTACAAAACAACAAAACTATAAAACAGCAAAAAATTTAAAAGAGTAAATTTTCTCTGTAATACAAATATTTAATACATATAATATGCACCGCATTTGCTATGATGTTTGTATTGCACCGTGTACAAAAGTTGTTTGTTGGCCCTTAAGGTCAGGTCAGATTGTGAAATTCGTAAATCGTAATACCTACCTTTATAGCTCATGCGTGATTCGGTCATCGCATTAGTTATACTTATTATTAAGAACTTGGTTTAAATGACGTTATTGCGGTTTTCCACTCAAACTTCATTAGCAGAACATGACCGCATCATTGTTCCTAAAACCAACTGGCCTAATCTATTTAAAGAATAAATAGTTACCTATTATACAAAAGTTACTGAAATAAAAAGACATTAAGATCGTGTTCAAACACTTCTATCTTCTATGGACCGCGTTCTGCGCAAAACCTTAGTTTGTACAGCTGTTGTGACGTCACAAACCCGTAACAAAGTAAATTGACTTTTTCTATATTATAAAGATTTTGAAAAAATATGCATACAATAAGAAATAATTACAAGGCACGCGAGCAACATGTTTGTAAAAGAATGCAAAGCCTGAAAACTATTTGCGCAGAGCTGGATAACTTAACCACATTTTAATATTTTACCTTTTTTTAAATACCTACTTATTCTTTCAAACTCAAAACCTTATAGGTATTTATTTACATACATTTCTTTCGTCTTTTAATACGTATATAAGTGTACGTACCCAAGACTTTTATTATAACAGTCTATTATAGTGTAAGTTACAGCCTAGCAAATACTAAAACGGTGAACGGTTTCAGTATTTGCTAGGCTTTCACTTAAACCCTGTATAGAAGTCTTTGGTATCTATATACCTGTATATTTCTTTCGTCCAAAAGTATAAAAAGACGAAAGAAAACTATGTAAATACCTTAATGTACGTAAGTCTAAAAAGACTTAACTTGAAAATCTGTATGCAGAATCAGATTACATTCATGATCATATTCACGACTATATTCTGCAAGGGAGAAAATACGTAACGTACCTACGCGTACGTTCGTAATATTCATATAGGAACCTACATAAACGTGGTGGCCAGAAACTTTAATACAAATACCAACCACCACCATAATAAATTAATTAAGAATAAGAACTAGTAACACAGTCTCATGTAAAACATGAGGTGCATGGAAGAAGCATCCACGGAGTTCGTCTGGGGGGCAGAAAGGGTTGCCAACTTTTTAAAAACCAAATATAGTATTTTCGAGCCCAGTGCCCAAATAATATAGTAGATCAGTGAAAAATAAGAAAATATATATAATTTTTGGAATTTATTTTATTATTCAGTTTGAATACGTAGGTAGTAGGAACCTACTAGGACTAGGAACCTATATTCTTATAAGTTTATTGAATGTTTTGTATGTAATCTCAAAATATAGAAATTACTTAAAGTATATCTCTGGTAAGTTTTAACAAATAAATACTGGCTCTTTTGCATTCATCTCTCCATTTCGTATTATTAGTCATAGAAAATAAAATTATGCTCTATATATCTTTGTAAAAGCAGAAGTCGCTGGAAACGACAGAGACAAGATATAATTTTAAGTATTGAATAAATCTGACTCACTATCTCTACTTGTTGCCATTTTGTAGCAGTTTAGATTTAGTAGAAAGTTTTTGATCGAGAAGTAGGTCCTACATTGTCCAGTCCAGACCTAGTGAAGTTCAATTAGATGTTCACCGAGTAAAAATGTTAAAATCAACATTCAGTTTTTGCTCATAAAAATATAGTAGTTTTGCCATACTATAATTTTTTTTCAGAATTATAGTAGTAGAGCCCCTAATATAGTAGGATCTAGTAGGATACTATATTATAAAGTAGGGTTGGCAACCCTAGGGGCAGTCAGCCTCGATATGACCATTGCTGATAAGCTAATCTCTAGACTGTAGTATAAGTGATTGTCATGTATAGCAAGTGTTATAGTTAATGCTGAGCAGACACGAGAGAAGAAGAAGTAAAATATGACGTGTCAAGGGGTGAAACCTAGGGGAGAGTCCCATCGTAAAGTATACTTAATTATTATTGATACCAAAAATGAACGAAAATGTTTGTTTACCGAATGTGTTCGAACCATTTGCAAGTTTTGCGTAGGTACTGTATTAATTTAGTAACGTAAAACTTTTTAATTTTAGTGACGTAAGTACAAGAATACACTGTTTTTCGATGAGTAATTTATTAATTGATAAGTGTATAGGCTAATTACCACACCTTCACGTAATGTGTTGATAATAATATTTATTTAATGTATTTACTAAATTATAAATTGACGTCTTTTAGAAAAATAACATTGTGAAAGGTTATGAGGTATTTTTGACGTTCATTTCATATAGTAGTAGAGTGAGTCACGTTGCAGGTTCTGACCCGAGCACTTGTCTCGCATGGTTTTCGCGCGTCGCGTTTCTGCCTGCCACGAGGCTCCGCAATCCTCAATCTCTTCTTGTTCTTGACCAAAAACAATCCCTGAGATTGGGATAGATTCTCCCATAAAATACTTGACACTGGCGGAAATGCAGTGCTAACGCTTCTTGTGCATAAGAGTCCAAAAAAAACACCTAAAGTATCTAGAGAGCAGCAGCGTTTTAGATAGTATGTACCTACTCTGTTGTTTTAGCCAGACAAGTTGCTTTTATATAATTTGCATACTATCAGCATTGTACTTCAGTCTTAGGGTACAAAGTACAATGTATTTGTAAGATGCACGTTTCTTTAGAAGAAAACAAACATTTAATTCAAAATTTCCCCTAGGTACTTTCGTACCTTACCTAAGCGAGGATTAGCTAGGTATCCGAAATCCAAAATGCAATAAAGGGCAGCTACTTAAAACTTGGTAAATGAATTTGAATTTTTATCTCAAACCCGGCAATGAGGAAAAATATAAAACTATTTTTAACGTGGATTTTAATTTTTTTGACATACATTATTTTGATCGTGCCCATTTAAAATCGAACTAAATAAATAAAATAGCATTTGACAAGCTTCCAGTGGCTACAAATTAGATTAGTGCTCTAGTTACGACGGTACGGGTCGGCCAAGGTCACCATTATCTGCTTACTTATGTTTTTGACGTAAGCCCGAAGCCAACATGGTGCTGTGCACATTAAAACACATGAAGATATAGTATAACATTGGCGTCTGTTTATCAGGAGTTATTTACTGATGTAGATCTAAAGAAGCTAATGCTATGAGCCCAATCCATCCAACGCCAATTCAGAAATTAACAGAAACAACGAAATCACTGCACTGAATAAGGTCGCTACATCTTCGACCCCATCATCGTTCTGAGGACTGGATCGAGGTCAAGACCAAATCCATACGTAATAATAAAAAAAGGGGGTATTTATTTATTTGCAGACCGTTTTAGGAGGATTATCAGACCATCAAATTAAACAACTTTCTCTATGGGAATGGGACCAAAGTCAAAATCGTGAAAAAGAAATTTCACTCTACCCAAATGTACGGAACATCAATTTTTTTATCGCTATTTCAATCTTGGTCCCATAGACAAGGCTGTTTAGTTTGATGATTTGATTATCCTGTTAAATCATGTAAGTTAAAAAAAAAAATTTCAGACGGTGCGGTGATAAATCCCACCTATGTAACTAAGCTGGAAAACTTATTTGCCTGACCTGGCCATCATAAAGTCATGAACCATGATTGAAAATCTAAACTTTAAGACGAACGCAATTTTTTATACAAACAAAAATTTAGTTATCAAAATAAAAAAACTGAACATACTTTTTTGATGGGCTGAATGAATCAGAATTCGAGCTTTATTCCTTACATGAGTAAATAAAGTTTTTAACTCAATGAAAGGTAGGTAGGTACCATTAACAAAGACAACGAATGAACTGTTAACAAAAGAACTAAGCATTAAAAGGTATTCATAACAAAATTATCAGATCGACATGCCTTCAACTGTTAACCCTTCTAAGTCCATAAGGTACAAAAGAACATTGCACAAGACTGATCAAGATCGTGATCGATTGGACCGTGAATGGGACGTACTTAAGCACGTGGCATACATTTATGTCGTGTATTACAACCTTTTATTTACAGCTGTAGATATTTAAATTCATATTAAGTACAAGGTGTTTAAAGTTTAAGAGCTGCAGCAAAAAGTTTGTTAAACATTCCTGTGTCAAAGACCGCGTGGAACAAATTTTAGTCAACACTATTTGCTTAGTAAAATTCCGATACTCAGTTTCGACCTTGCATCTAAACTATTGTTAATAACTTGAATCCGTTGCGTAAGAAATTGCAGCAATTATTTTGCGGTCTCTTTACTTCGTCAAATTACTTTGGTCGTTAAAACTATTTTTGGTAATTAACAAACATGAGTCATTTTGATTTTTATCTTAAAATATACACGTTCATAATTTATACTTTTAAAAATTTTTAGTGTCATAATTTCCATATTTTGGGTGAAAAATTTTCACCCAAAATATATTTTCACTGAAAATATAGGTAGATAGTCCATCTAGTAGTAAAAATTTGAGATCTTCTTTATATAGGTACCAGTACCTGTCTAATTAAGGTCTGTCTGAAGTCTAAACTTATCAATGACGTATATAAATTTAAAGTAAGCTATATATAAAGCTTATGAAACCGTGAGAGACCAGAGAATCAGGTCAGGATATTGATTGTCAGGATTCTAACAGGTCAAATTGAAAATATTAGGAGTGAAGTATGCGTATCTATTCTAGGCATAATGTATTTTTTAAAAAACAACAAATGTAATAGAGCAATTAAACAATATATTAGTCATCAACAAATTATATCACGCGACGTAATATTTTATAATATTAGTTGATCAATCACTAAGCATAAGCACACTTTATTTAGTATAAAGAACTAGTAAACAGTTTATACATACCTATTAATAGACGCATAAAGCAAAACTAAGAACTAGGTAAATTTTAAATAACCGTTATAATTAAAATCAAATGCAAATTAAAAACATTTAAAAACTTTTTAAATCAGTCCACGACACCAAAACGTAGTTATTACTAAATTAAATTGTAATAAAATTATGCAGATGGGGACTTCCAGGGTCGTAATAAAGACAGCAGAAGGTTCTTAAACGCGACCTTCCAAACAAAAGAGAATCAGCTGTGCAAACTGTTTAGTTGACACAAAGAAACTTTTTCTTTAAAACTGGGGTTTCACGTCGCCGATACGTTCGGTTCATTATGCATTTGGGTGGTAGAAATTGTTAAATGAGTAACTGTTAAAACCCAGATAGCAAAGTTCAACTAACATTTTTGATAGTTTTGTCTCTAGTTTCGATAGGAAAACTACCCATCCAACTAGTTGTTTACTCCGTCTACGAACTATGCAAAAAATTTAAGAGTAACAGTCTACTAAAATCAAAATACACTCAAGACTTGCAATCATGAATGAAATGTTGTCGTTCGAAATCCAAAACCGTGTGATTGCCCCACATAGCATTGTGTTGTGTAGAGGTATGCACAAAAACCGGATGTATTAAATGCAAGGGCGTTGTTAAGCCATTGTCTAGTTCTCAAATGAATTCTAAACTTATCAGCATTGCCTTTTCAAAGCAAAATGTTGAGAGTCGACAAACTTCACGAGTAGACCAAGATAATATTTGAAATGATAAGAAGTACTTTAGTCGTTTGAGATTAAAGATAAAGATACGCCGGGTAACTAAAATAAGACGATCGGTGTTCCGGTCTTTTGTGTTGCAGCCTATTCATGGATCTATATTCATAATGTAGTGTGTAAAAGATATTTCTTACCCTGATGAATATTATAAGACCTCCCATCTAGGGATTGTGATTCTTACCCTTAAAAATAGTAACATTTACGGTATCGAGTTACATAATTTGTGAAAGATGACGCTAATACTTTTCACCGATCATTGACAACGGAATAACCTAATGTAAATGAACTTTTCTTTAGAAAATGAGCCTAGCAATTGAAAGGCTCGCTCAACCGCGTCCAAAGATAATATACATAATAATTGGCACTGCTGTGACTCATGGAAGCAGAATGCCGAGGAATTCAACATCTGCGGTGAACAGATGATTGATAGCTGATGTAACTGCCTTGTTTTTGCCGAATTCTTTACATAACGATTTTTTTTCTTTTAATAACAGACAATGATGTCAGACAGTAGTAATATGGCAATAGCCGTGAAATAACTCTTAAATTGGAAGTAATTATTGGTGAACATGATGACAAGCGAAATTACACAGCGTTGTTTAATAATGTTGCTTATAACCGATTGTTTCTCAGCCTCTCTGGACCACTTTTTATGAGTTTCCCAGTACTGCTACCAACTATAGTTCTGTTGGTGATTATGTATATAAAAGTGCCTTGGCAAGTCGTGAGTCAGTAATTTCGCGCCATGGTAATGGACTTTTTCTATCTGGGCACTAGTGAATTAGCTTGAATTCGACTTAGTACTATTTGCAAGTGTCGAGTTTTAGAGGTCAATGATATTTAGACGCAGTTTCTCGTCTTCTAAAAGATACTTGAAGAGACTCGTTCACCTAGAATGTTGTTCTTCAAACCTACTTTACTAAAAGTATTTTTGTCTACTCTTAGGAATATCAAAAGGGAAATTTTAAACTAGGTATGTTGATAAAAATCCACATGTTGGCATGACAATGTCAAAAATGTATATCATTAATTATTATAACTTAGATCGTGCCCTCGTTTAAGAAGAAAGTGAGCTAAATATGAGTTTCACAAATCATTAGAGCAAGAACGTATCAAAATCGCACATCATAAAGATTTCGCATGTTGATCATCGAGTTTGGAAACCGTGCACCTGCTGCAGACATTCTACGGAGAAATGTCTACGGGCACGCCTGGGCGCGTCACGCACCGGAGAAAGTGTACTACAAAGCGTACCTGCGACTGGTCCCCAATTGGGTTACGACCTCGAATATCACCGGCCACGGGTCTTCTTTTTTCGAATCGCAAACCAAACGCTCTTACGAACCGGTCCCAGCGGCAGCGTCCCCTTGCCGGCCGTTGGGATATAAATTGTCTAAAGCCGTTTCGTGCTCTAAGTTTTGAGCCGATTGGCTGAATCTTTGCAGATCCCTTAATTTTCACTTTTCTGTTGGTTTACTTTATTGCCGCGTCATTTTTCGGCTCAGAATTAATGAACTATCCCATTTTTCCTGTGTCGGCGTCATAACGACAGACAAGCCCTAAGTAAGGGATGGAATTTAGTTTCCAGTATTTTTGCGCGCAAAAGACTAGCCACCTATCAGCACTTGACACGTCAGCCCCTAAATCTAAAAATATCCCTTATGCTATACTTTCACCCCAAAAAGGTATTTGTGGCTGTTCTGACCACCAAGAAAATCGGGAAGGGAATACGGTCTTGACTTTTGATATTATGGTATGTTATGTATGTTTGTTTATGAACAATGTGCTGGAAAATAACGAAATGATGCTCCAGTTGTCGCCGATAAACAATCTGAGAAACATCTTTAGAAAACATCTTGTTAGTAAGTTTCTATGTAGTGGCAGTGGCACTAGCAGGAACATGGCATTCCTAGACTCTTTGCCTAGGCTATCCAAGGTAAAAGCTTTCATCTTTAAGTCAACGGACTAAAGTATACATTGCTTTGGAGATTTTTCCTGGGCTACAACGCCAGTATGTCGAAGCAAGGTTTTGTTTCTCTCGGTCACCAAACTGGATTCCTTTGAACATTTTAAGTTTGAATGAGTACCTTGTTTCATTGTTTGGTAACATGTTATCCTTTTAAGGGGATGTCTTTAATTTATGCCCATTTTTTTCCGCATAAGGATTCATTAATTTTAAATCATTCGGGTCTGCGGTTTCGGTAAGGGTTCTTAATTTTCTTATGATCGGTTTTTACCATTATAACAAGTTACTACTAAATATGTATTTCTATTTTCTCAGCTCTTCGAAGTTGTTGACCTAGGTAGTAGGAAATCTGAGTGACCACAAATAACACTTTCTAATTCGTGTGATACCTTCAACTGCATTTCCTTACGATTCTCCTGGATTGTCCCTTGTTTGTCCTTTCCTGTCTGTTAATCAGGAAACAATCTTTATAATGTGATGATTCTCATGTACCTACCACCTCATTTCATCTCGTGGAAAGAGGTAGGTAATTAAGAGATAAGTTTTCTCTTCGTGGTTCTTTGGACTCAAGTTGATTTCTGAATCCTGAATCTCTTAAAATGTTAAAGGGGAATCTTTCTACGGCTGCAAGAAGTAAAGCTCTGAGTTGGACCACATCTAAAGTTTATCTTTTATTTCCTTAAGGATGTTGTTGTCTTTTTCTGTTTGTATATTTATCATATCTCCATAAAGCGGTAGGTATGAGGTAAGATACTCATTGTGTTGTTATATTAATTCATACTTTATCTTATCTAATAGAATTAATCGCGTAATAATATCTTACATCCCAACAAAATTATATTACTTATAAGCTTAGGTAGGTAGGTACTTGCGATTCTCGTTCATATTCATAACACCAAATTAGAATCTTTCGCAATTTAGTATTTTCCTCAAATTTTAACAAAAAGTTTAAGAATATCTGTGACATGTTAAAACTTGTCTTTGTATTGTTTTAAGTTGCATGGTTGTTTATACCTACTATTACCTACCAACCTGTTGGCCTCTATTTCTCTTCGTGACATGCAATGACCAACACAGTTGTATTGTCAACTGCAAAGTTATGCATACGGGTCAAAAGTTCTTAGAAGTTTGTAAAAGTTAATGTAAAACAACATAAATTACCTTGAATATTTCGGCAATCCTCGTCAAACAAATAGCCAACTTTGAAAAATCAAAGTTAAATAGTTACTCAAACACATCACTTTACAAAGAATTTCTGTTAAACAACTACATTATTTTGTCCACAGTTCACTATTGAATAAATAAAAATTTTACTTGATAACAATCAAAAAGGAACACTGAACGAAAAAAAAAACTCAAGTTCAACAGTCTCTATGGAATGCATGCATTTCAACTCGCCGAAGTCCCAATGAAGTATAGATTGCAAGATATACGATATTTTAACAAGGCACTGAAGTTAATATTACTACAATAATAAAGGCACTGGATTGAAGAAATAGTTCGTGAAAGTTGATGTTTTATCGTTATTTATATTTAGCTGTCACTTCACGCGCAGCGTCAACGGGCGTGCGTCCGCCACCGTGGTTCAAACCAATATGGCGGATAAATAATGAACGAAACTAAGGATTGAGCTTGGAGCTGAACGAATGAAAGGGTTCTGTGAACTTGTTGCACTGTCTATCAATGCTACTGTTCCGTTCATTTGCGTGCAAGGGGTTAAGATTGCGCATGCACATTACATTAGTAAACTTTATACTAATGTATTATAAGAAACTTTATTCTGTGTTATGATTTCCAGCATAACTTTAGAATAAGAAGAATAAGAATATTTATTGTTCAAACTGTGTACAAAAGATGTTACAATAAAATAAAACAGAATCAACAGTTTGGTCCGCAGCACGGACGTACAATATTTAGGTGGCTTACATTGTAAACCAAAATAAAATATTTGAATGTCAACAACTATGCTAAATAATAATATTACAATAATGTATTTAGACTACGACCTCTATGACTATGAAACTATTACATATAGTAGGTAGGCTCTAATAACATGTGGTTATTATTCATCAAAATAATCGTTTAACTTATAGTAGCACTTAGAAGTAAGCCATATTTTGAGTTTATTTGAAAATTGCTTGCCATTGTATGCTTTAATAGTGTTTGGTAATTTATTATAAATTTTTATAAACATGTGATAACAATTATTTCTGTATAGACTAGTATTGGGGCAGTGGTCAAAGACAATCCTTTCGGGGTCTCTTATAGCTCTTTTACAAACATTCCGATTGAATCTGAAAAACTGCTGGTGTTTCTTCACAAATTTACATACTTCCCAGATATACATGCTAGGCAGCGTTAGTAGACCTAGTTTAGGAAACAACGGTTTACAGGAGTCATATGGGCAAATACCACACAAAGCTCTTACACATTTTTTTTGTGTAATAAAGACTTTATTAATATATTATGAACCGTTCCCCCAAATAATCAAGCCATACCTGAGAACAGAGGCTACAAAACCGTGATTTACGTAAACAGACTTAAGTAGATGTATATTTCAATGCCTCACAAATGGGGGAAATATTTGATAGGATATTAGGTAGGCAGGTATACAGGGTGAAATTGATATCTTTTAAACTAAGAGTCTACCCATCAAACTGAACAACTTTTACTATGGGAGCAAACCGATCGGAGCAAATAAAAAATCAGCTGTTCCGTACTAAACTGCAATGTCGACGCGCGAGTTCGCGACTCAAATGTATGCAACAGCAGATTTTTTTTTGCTCCGATCGATTTGCTGCCATAGTAAAAGTTGTTCAGTTCGATGGGTAGACTCTTAGTTTAAAAGGATGCTAATGATATCAATTTCACCCTGTATACAATATACCTGCCTACAGTGTTAGCGCGGTCCATACTAACGAAGCCGCGAAGTTTGATTGTATTTTGAATATTTAATCCATAGATATATTAATATACCATCAAATCAATTTTATACCTTATCACTAAACGAGACAGCATATAATTGCGAACCAATAATTTCGAACTTAGATCGTTTGGCGTTCACACGAGACTACTTTTCATGATTTTTACCGTTCAAAATTAGAATCTAAAGTTATGGGAATAAAATCCAAAGTTTCGGATTTCATTTTACCTCGCCCCTCGCAAAAAGTGGCAGAAATGTTGAAAAGAGTGTGAAACGAGTCCCTATATAAGTAGTCAAAGCCTTTAGGTTAAAATTCTTTGAAAGCTACCGTCTACTTATTTTTAAGTTGCAACACTATGCACAATGTTCTTGGTTAGAACTCTTTTCAAGAATTTATAAATCAGATTAAGAAAAAAATTCAAATCCGTCAATCCCTTGGATTAAAAACTTTTCGGTTACCTATCAAAAAGACATTTAACTAATAGACATTTAAAGTCAAAACAAACGTATTATTAATTAGGCTAATCAAAATTCAGGTACAGATTTAAAAATTATATTACATCAATCAAAATTATGAGTAAACATTACAACTAAGTAGGTAACAAGTATAATAAGCACAACAAAATATAGGTACAAACTATGGCTTTAGATCTAGTCAGTATTGCCCAGCCGCATTACATACCTGGGTAAGTAGGTACCTAGGTACTGTTATTTACATAGAATTAAACGTTGAAGCCTACTGGTTCCTACAGAGTCCACAAAAACTGTTTGGGCTTAGCTATTTGCTGGCTTCAGGATCGCGTGCAATTTGAGGTACATCGACCGGTTTAGTTTTATATAAACTTGAAACATAACACACGCATGCAGCAATGTACTTTAAATTGCATGCTGTAAAGCCTACCAAACCATCTAACATTTCGCATTTGAATTGTGTGGCACGTATATCCCCCCCCCTCCCCCCCCCCCCCGACAATTAAATATCCCCCCGAAGCCTAAAGTCTGGATACGTGCTTGTGCTTGAGAGCAGTCGGTATTACGTACATAAGTTAGAAAAACCCGGACCCCCATAATTATTGGGTGACCATACCACTCCGCAACGCGCCACCGACGCTCTAAATTGAAAAGGTTTCATACAAGTGAAATAAAATAATATAGCTCTATATGGTCGTGTGGTCCCGGCTTAGATGGACATAATGTGGTTCGCAGCTTATCATAGAATAGACCACCCCATTGATGTCGTATGAAGCAACTGAGGGATTTGGTTTATTTTCCGATGCTTTTGTGGGCGAAAAGCTAGCTGTCTAGCTACCATCACCAGTTGACGAGTCTCTCCATTATCCTTAAGAGGATATATGCGGGCTCTCGAAGAAATTTGGAGAATAGATAATTTTGTCACTTTTCCGACTGTCTAAGTATGTGTTCGATCCGCCCCTCCCACACTACATACACCCCGCCGACCAGAGTGCGAGACAACTGCAGCTCAAACTGATTTTATCCACATAAAATGGACGAAATCAGCATTCCCTCCTCCAAACCTAAACAGATTTTAATAATTCTTTCAAGAATAATATGAAGAAGACGTTGGCTAATGGCTATGTCTATATGATTTGCTTTTTTGTTGATATTCGTCAAATTTGTTTGCTGGATGTCTGAAAACGGAGGTAAAATTGGGCAATTTTCGAAGGTCCCTAGTTCTTACAGTAATTGAAAGCAAAACATAAGCATAAGCAGAGGTAACATAGACTGTATGGTAAATTTTTTTTTTCTCTCGTCTCATTAATTTATCATCCAAGGAGGAAACAGGAATACGTTTATCTGGCCAAAACTGTACTAGTCTATCCTCTTAAGGTGGTTGCAGAGGGGTCAATTTTATACAAAACTTTGACGCACAATACGCGTAGACGGTATTAATATAAGTAACTTTGTATATATGGAAAAATAGTTTAGAAAATCTAGATGCCGCGTCACAAATAACATTTGCAATTTATAATATAATTACGAAGATATAAAGCTTTGAAATTTTTCATACAACATTTTAAAATCTTTATATCTTCGTAATTATATTATAAATTGCAAATGTTATTTGTGACGCGGCAACTAGATTTTCTAAACTATTTTTCCATTTATAAAATATAACTTTTATTAATTTCGTCTACGCGTATTGTGCGTCAAAGTTTTGTATAAAATTGATCCCTCTGCAAACACCTTGGTGTTTTTAAAATAGATTTTTTCGGATGATGCTTTCCTACAGGTACAGTATACCTACTAGGAAATTAAGTATAATCCAAACTACCTAACTAAAATTAACTACCTTTAAACTAGGTACATCTACCTACCTATCTAAGTAGAATAAAATCACAAAACACTAACCGGAATATTTTGCCGTAGTTATTTATTTTCGAAAGGACCATTCCATTACGTAGGTAAAAGGCTTTTTTATGGTTGTTAAGACCTTCACAAGTTCGCGCCAAAGTTGTCCAGATCCAAAAATAAAATAAAAGAGACCAAAAATTGCATATCAGCTTTTAAATCTTATGCAACTTTTTTGCGAATAAGAAATAACAGATACGGTAGAATATATTATAATCCGCGAGTTTCCAACTAGTCAAATCAGCAACTCTTTATCAAACGTCAAAACAAGAGCTTTGTATGTGAAAATTTTTGTGAAAAGTTGTACTAAATCAAGAATAGTGACGTCATTGTTTTTCATCGTCGTTTCAATCCTTTTTATTACTTAATCCTTTTATTAAAAATAGTATTCAAGCTACAGCATTAATGAAAATATAAGTTTACCATTTATTCAAAAGTATTTTTTACTAAGAAGATAACACTAAAATATAGTTGATGCTGTCAATTCCCCAACTATAACCTACCTAGATCGAGCGAGACCGCAATCAGAGAACTACAAAAAAAAGTTATTTTTTCTTTTTAAATTGGCGCCAGATGATGTACGTAAAATTGTTTTATTTAAAAGTGGTCAACATTCGCAGAATGGCGCAATTTTTTTATTGATGAGCTTTCAATCCTGCATGTTTGGTACAAGTAAAATTGTGGGTAATCAAAATTTGCGCCATCTCATTTTTAAGGATATTGCGTAGGTGTTGCGTGAGGAGATAATTTAAACGATTAGCCGAAAGAGGTCATCAAAGTGTCAGAAATGAAATGTGTTCATATTAATATTATCTTATTGTTCAAATCAATAAACAAATGAATGTTCACAGCTACACCGGCCATTGCCCCGAGTACAAATACCGGATAGGAGACACATATGGCTCCACGACACACAAGATCCTGCTGGATCCAAGCGTCCAGCACTCGGAAAGGCTCGTCCTATCCGACAGGACTGCTGACGATTTCCAGGTCGGTTACTTGATTATTTTATGCTATGATGTAGACAGAAGCCGACAACGGAGTTTAAGCAGTGCACCGTCATCGGCACTCACGTTTGACAGCTGCGGTAAGTAAGCTACGGCGCCGCGTATCGCACGCGATACAGGCTGTCGCGCATTGACATAAGGCCCATTTTAGTTCGTCGTTCCTGAAGTAAAAAGTTCGGAATTCGAAAAAGCGCGTGAAATCGGGAGAGCTAATTGAATAATCTGTGGTTAATGCAGCGATTACATTACCCAACATGTCGGGCCCGATTCGGCATATGTATGCCGAAGTAGTTATCAAAGCAAGCAATGTTGCTTGCTTTGATGACTATACTATAAAATAGAGTGAACCAATCAGGCAATGTATGCTGAAATCGAGCCCGACCAACAGGACAGGAGGTATAAAACCACACAGTTACCTATCTTATGATCATCTCCAAGTGCTGAACTCTGTCTGTTCCATGCGATCTTCGTATAATTTTCTCTAAAGGCAATCAGATCACCATTTTCTAGGTTTGCCTTGATCTTGACATTCTCATTGTTTACCTAAGTATTTTGATAAGCTATACCTGACCATATAATTGATGGTGGGTGCCTATGGCCTCATATTGATTGGTTAGGTACCTACCCAATTAAAATACATAGTCAACTTGACACGTTATTGCTAATTTGTTTGATAAACAGGTAGACGATAGTAACTGGGTCATTATTTTATTCAGGGTACCATGATTCGGTCCCCTTCAAAGGTAACGGAACAAAGGCGATTTTGTTAGTAAAATAGGTAAATTCCAAAATAAAACTGTTATCGGTAGCAAACGAATAAGAAACCAGTCTTAAAAAAACATAGGAATTAAAGTAAAATACTATACTTTTTTGCAAATTATAGTAACTCAGTACTGTAACGCAATGGTTATTTCGTAGAAAAAACATCAATAAATGTAAGTTAGCAAGAAGAAATCGCTGCAAATGTCTTTAATCATTCATTACTATAAACAATGATGTTTTTTTTACCTTTTTATGCTGATTTAACAAAAGTCGACTTATAGAATTTATACAATAAAAGAAAATAAAGTTTCATCCAAATTGTAGGTACCCTGAATAAAATAATGGCCCACCTAACTACGAGTAAAAGCTAGTATCTGTCCCTAGGTTGCAAGACTTGCACCATTTAAGTTCAGCTGGTCTCATAATATGTCATGTATCTGGTTATATACAGGGTGTCCCGTAAAACGACGTCAATCCGGTGGATGCTGATAGGTTAGTTCATGCCTAACCAGAATATATTAAAATTTAAAAAAAATCTGTCAATCAATCAATCAATCTGTCAACATTTTACTTTAGGAAAAGGTTCTTAGTTTTCGAGAAAAGGACAGTTTTATGAAATTCGTGAAACTCTTTACCTTAGTCTCTATTTTGAGTGCCACGGCTACAAATGTTCTATGCAGTATCTGTGTTAAAACTGTCAATATCTCGAAAACTTTTACTAGTAAAAGTGTCTTTTCAAGTGTCTTAACTTTTACTAAATTCACATTTTGATATTCTGCTTAATCATGACCTAACCTTTTAGCATCCGCCGGCTCTACGTCGGTTTACGGGACACCCTGTATATTAATCAAGTGTAATATAGAGCATGGGTGTTATTTTACACTGTGGTTTCATTTGGCAGATCTTCCGTCCGCCGCAGACTGACATTGATATCGTAAACGCAAGGTTCCGGAATGGAGATCCGGTTTATAAGCATCCCATGATACCTGGATATGAGGGTGAGTATCAGGGTCCTTCAAGGGAATGATCACTCCCTCTTAATCCTCGAGTTTCCAACTAGTCAAATCAGCAACTCTTTATCAAACGTCAAAACACGTGCTTTGTATGAAAAGTTGTACCGAATCATGAATAGTGACGTCATTGCTTTTCGTCGTCGTTTCGATACTTTTTATAGTTTATCCTTTTATTAAGAATAGTATTCAAGCTACAGAATTACTGAAAATGTAAGTTTAGCATTATTTTCAAACTTATTTTTTACTGAGAGGATAAAAATAAAATATATTTGATGCAGTTAACTCCCCAATTAAAGGAAAACTTGAACTTTACTATTTCATTGTAATTGATATTGGTATTGGTAATATTGGTGATGTTGGTAAGTGATATTGGGGAGCCCACAAGGTGGACCGACGACCTGGTGAAGGCGGCGGGAACCTGTTGGATGAGGGCAGTGCAGGACCAGTCATTATGGCGATCCTTGTGGGAGGCCTATGTCCAGCAGTGGACTCCATCGGCTGAGATGATGATGATGATGATATTGGTTGAATCATCCAAGTTGCTAAACCTCGCCTATAAGTTATCTATCGTTCTTTCAAACGCTTGCCATTTTGTATTTTCCATGTTTTTTTGAACGAAACTAAAAATAAGACTGTTTTCTGGATAGACCAGATTTCTTTCATTGTTCTGTATAAACCAGATTTCTTTCATTGTTCTGTATAGACCAGATTTCTTTCATTGTTCTGGATAGACCAGATTTCTTTCATTGTTCTGTATAGACCAGATTTCTTTCGTTGTTCTGTATAGACCAGATTTCTTTCATTGTTCTGTATAGACCAGATTTCTGTCATTGTTCTGGATAGACCAGATTTCTTTCATTGTTCTGTATAGACCAGATTTCTTTCATTGTTCTGGATAGACCAGATTTCTTTCATTGTTCTGTATAGACCAGATTTCTTTCATTGTTCTGTATAGACCAGATTTCTTTCATTGTTCTGGATAGACCAGATTTCTTTCATTGTGCTAAAAAGTGTCTTCGATGAAACTTGGGTTTTAGGACCTTTCAAGATATCGATGTAACTCTAACTCATAGGATACCTATGTACCTACTGGCTTATGTTTCCTTTTTCTTGTGGTGCCGTGTCCTATAGGAGTTGGTTGCCTATTTGGACCCTGCGGAGACTGCAGCCCTGAATGTGCATGTGTGTATGTATTATACAGACGAAATAGTCCAGGGCAAGGAAACGAACTTTATATTTAGTTAGGTACCTACTCATTTGGCA
The DNA here is from genome assembly GCA_927399405.1 of Agonopterix arenella. Classification (NCBI taxonomy): domain Eukaryota; kingdom Metazoa; phylum Arthropoda; class Insecta; order Lepidoptera; family Depressariidae; genus Agonopterix; species Agonopterix arenella. Next base: position 3,520,679 of record OV656692.1, read on the forward strand.
CGTAACTCCCCATTGTCTTCAGTCATTTTCACAAAGTTTTTAAACAATCGATGTCATGTTTAAACAAATACAAGCAATAATTAGAAATATTTGGGCAATTTTCTATCAATAAACAGGTAAAAAGGTACTTATGTCATTTCTCTTTGTTTCTATCACAATTAACATTTCGTTTTCAAGAACAATGGCTTAATTGGTTTTTGTTCTACTCTCAGAAATAAAGTGAAAACTCAAAACAAACTAGGTAGGTACCCACCGAGATAGACAATACAGAAACATGATCCTGATGATTCAGTCATTCACTGAGTCACTGTCACAACCGCAGACCGGTCTGGGTGGAATGTCTCAGTTTCCTGAGACCTCGTGGCCTTTACAGAGTTGAATTCAGTTTTAGGGTCCTTAAGTCCTGAGTTTACTAACAACGAGAAAGCTTCAATAAATATGAAAACCCTATACAGGCTGTAAGTGACAGCTTAGCAAATACTGAAACGGTGAACTCAGACCATCAAACTGAATAACTTTCACTATGAAGTCTACCTCAGGAAAAGCGAAAAAAAATCAGCGTCCTGTGGTAGGCTCCATAGTGAACTGTCACTTACACCCTGTATAGGTACCTGCTATAAGTGGTCAAACATTCGACATCGTGATTCATGTTTCATTAAGGTCCTTTAGGGGTTTTCATATTTATTGAAGCTTTAGTTTCTTACACTTACACCCTGTATATAGTCAACCAATTTGAAACGTGGGCCACCGTTGAACCATTTATATTTGTTGTTATGTTTGACAGATGTTAAATTGTTAGTACAGGAGATTATGATCATGGCAAGGTGGCTCATATTTCAAATTAGTTGACCATACATAAGTAGGTACCTGCTGCTCTTCCGTGAAGGAAACATCATGAGAAGAGACCTGTGTCCAACAGTGAACACGTATAAATCATAAGTTCTGCAGTGCAGATTCTAGGTGGGACGTGGACCTACGCCGAAATTCTTGCTATTTTGAAAATAGACCATAATTTACACTAAGGTAACTAGAATTTTGACTCAACTAATGCTGTACCTAACCAAAGGACCTATGAATATACCTAATTTCTGGATTCAGCTCTGTCCCGAAAGTTTCTGTAACACTCGGAGAGGTGTTTGACCATGTTTGTTTGATGTTTCCCAACTTGTAGATTAGTCGGCCATGCAATTTGCTCAACAGTTTTAATCAGTACGTAGGAGTTTATATCTCTGTTTTGTTCACAAAGTGCTTAGAATTTGTTATCGGTTAAACCAGATGTAGGTTAACCTACAGCTTTATCATTGTTTAATAACTTAAGCGAAAATTAACATTAGTTAAGTTTATAAACTAGGTACTACCCCTCACATTATCTGTGCACTTTGGGGCTGGCATAAGAATAATAGATGTCTTAGGTCCGCCAAATACATCCGGAATAAACCTGATTCGGAATTAGATTCCGTATGAAGTGTTGCCGCTTACAGAGACTTTTTCACTAGATCTAGTGATTTTTTGATGTCTTAGGTGGCATAAAATATGCCATTTATGATTTTTGAGCGTAGGCGTTGATGGAACGATACCGTATCGTGACGGTGCAGTTGCGACGTTGTTGCGGCATAGTTGCGACATCGCCTACGGTCAAAAACCGCTTGTGTGATAAATGATAATGGTTCATGCCATTTTGTACTCTGATTATGTCTAATGTAACTTTCGATAGTTTTTTGATATAGTTGTATTAATATTGGAATACAATTTACAAACCATCATCGTAACATTCGTAACGTCATGACCTCATCACATGATAGTAATTGTCATGTATAGAAATTGTTTGTTTTGTTTTAATAAATACCTAGAAATGCAATTATTGTCATTCATTTGGCGTTAAAGACATTTTTATTTTATGCATTTTTTAAACAGCACTCTATATAGTATTTTTTGTAACCATAGTTGACAACACTGAATACTGAATCAGGATTCCGGATCGCAATTCCGCCTGTGTGTGGCGGACCTTAGTTATTATATGGCTCTGGTTCGGTGTAAAACCTTGAGTAGGCTTAAGAATATATTCTATGATGGAGGTACCAAATTATCGTCGAGACGCGTATCGGCAACTATGATGCTAACCGTATTGGCGCGATTATTAAGTCTGTACTGACGCGATGGGGGAAATGAGAGTGGTATTGGTATTGCATTCCAGCGAAGTGAAGAGATACCTAATGTCACCGGGTTGTCACTACGTCGTTAGATCCGGGATTGTTATTTTTCCAGTCGGGCATTCATTGCAAAGTATTGCGACCAAGAATTTTCTTAGGACGAATTTTAATTCCGGGACTTTAATTGTAAGTTAATGTCGGGGTCTAGTTATCAAGGACTCATTCCAAGAGTTATCTTTACATTGTTTATTAGTCCAAGCTTTCAACATACGCGAAATCTGTGATTTGTTTAAGAGGGGAATCTAAATATAAGGTGAACTGCACAATTAAAGGCTGGGCCTCACAGAGTGCAGCTGCAGACCGGCTGCAGGCCGGCAGTAGATGTAAACTATGGAATTATAAATGCGAGGTGTCACACTGAATGTAGTCCGGCCGGCGCGGCTGCGGAACGGTAGCCGCAGTGTGACACCTCGCATATAATTTCATAGTTTACAACTACTGCCGGTCTGCACCCGTTCTGCAGGTCCACTCTGTGTGGCCCAGCCTTAAATGTAGAGGATCCGTGATCTTTCTGTAGAAATAACCCTTTTGCACTTCTATGGTAGGTAAGTATTTGATCAATATAGGTTTTATACCTATTACCTATAAGCTTGATTTTTCGTCAAGGTGGATTGTTCCAATTTGGCAATTATGCCAAATCTGGATTCAAAATGTTTTACAATGCAATCCTTATAGATTGAATTTTTTCATACCATACAATGCAATCAAGACTGCAAGATAAAATTGTAAAATCCTTAATTTTTATCTTAAACTTTTCGTTTAAGTACTTATTGGTTACTATTTGAATCGGAGATTTTGCTATAATTATGCAATGCAATCCCATTGATATTTTAATGTAATCAATTGCAACGCAGAAATTTGAACTCGTATATAAAGATTTATGCACTCTGTATAAATATTGCATTATCTATTTCTTGAGAATAAAACGGTTCTTGCCCTTTATCTGCTCTAGTTATGTCGCCATATCTGATGGTAACTGCTACTTGTGCGACCTGCGCTTGCGCAACTAACGGAACTGTATCACTTACAATTATTATTTCAAATTCAAAGAGGTCTTTGTATTTGTACCTAATTAAGATAATAAATTCATCGTTTTCTAATTCTGATTTCAATTTATTTTACTTAAATTTATAATGGTGAAATTGCCCCGAAATTTTTTTTTCTGACGGTTCAGTCAACTTTCTCTTTTTGTACAATAGGTATATTTCTATGTGAATGGACTTACTAGGTCAGTCTATATCCCAATTTTAGAAATAGCATGTGTAAGGATGCTATTTATTATTATATTATAGGCACCTAATTTTAACCATGTGTATGTCACAGAAATCGTTATTCGTTTTTTTAAGAACACACTTTTTTTTCGAAACGGTTCCCTCTAAAGGCAATGAGACCAAGATCAGAACAGATATGGCTGGTTTAACCGTTGAAAAACCATCAGCGTCACTAGCGAAATCAACAAACAATTGCTTTAACATCTGTGCCCACATAAATTAATTAAATACCTAAGGCGCGAATTCACATCAACACTTCGCTTCGCTACATTCCAAAAATGGTCCTTCTTTATATTAATGTAACTGACAGGCTTCCTACCCCGCCTAAATGCGCACTTCGGCCAGAGGTACACGGTGGCTGCGACCGAAGCCCTCTCCGAGTTCCAACGGTTGCAGATGAACCAACGAGCTGCGAGAAATCAGCTGGAACGCGTCGTCGACTTGCAAGCTGGGAAAGGACAACCTTGGGACTTGGTTGACAGATTTGTAAGTCGAACGAAGATACGTGGAGATGGAAGAAAGGGAATATGAAGCTTAAGAAAGAGAGAGATCGATGATTTGGAAGAAGACGATGAGAAAAACTGGAGATTAAGTGTGATAGAGATGGGGAATGGAAGGCACAAGATGAAGAAGAGAGAAAGGCCATGCCTGATGGAGAAACCCAAAAGATTTTGAGAATGAATGAAGAAAACAAGAGGGATATGACGAGAAGATCAAGGATTTTGAAGTATTGATTAAAAAAGAACCCTAACATTGTGAAGATTTAAAACAATTTTAATTTGCTTTCTGCAGTCTGCGACAGCGGAGTTCAAGTTGCCTTTGGTTGCGGTGCGGCCAGAATGCGCGGGAATATTACGAGATCTACCAGTGGATGAAGCAAAACTATCACCTGCGTCACATTCGATAAGTCCATACTTTATGAATGATGATGACCCCGAAAAGTTTATCAAGAAAGGTGAGGATTAAAAAAAAGAAAAATAACATTATTCGAACTTTTTGGAAACAATTTTGTTTTCGTGTTGTCATGGTGCTGTTTTGACGTTTCAAGACATTGTAAAAAAATTTATACGAATTTTACAATCTGCTGGCTGTATTTTTGATCAAATTTAATGTCTTATGGAAAATTACATTCGTCTTTTGTAAGGAATCAAATTTGGGGGTTTAATCCTGCCCAATCTGTTCGTAAGTTCCTATTATTTAAACAGGTTAAGGCATTAAGGACAATTAAGTTACAATAGTTGGCAATGATTCACCTATTGGGCACATTGTCGATGAAGGTAAATACCTCACCTAAATATTATTCATGGAAAATGACATCTTCCCGCGCTTTTCAGAGAGCGAACGCTGTTCTGTGGAACGCCGCACTTGCCGCAATAAGTAATAAAAATGCTGAGTCGCGTGCAAGTAGAGAAATCATACTAGGCGGGGCAGGCACGCATAGCACCCCTATACGATCAGCCCAAATATCAACCCACTACTGGGCATAAGCCTCCTTTTTATTGGCACTTCTCAACGGTCGTGTGTCAACCCGCAACCATTACAATGTCGTCTGACCAACGCATCGGTGGTCTAACTAACCCCGTCCTTCTTCCTTCTCTTGGCCACAATGTCCTGCCCATATCTCCATTTTAACTTTGTAATCCGGTCTTGAACGTCGTCGACGGATTTCTACTTTGGGTACACGGTCCACAAGTGATATGCCTAGCATGGTACGCTCCATGGCTCTTTGTCAGACTTTTATTTATTTTATGCAGGATTCACGGGTCACGTGCCTTATGGCTTCCAACGGTTCGGCGAGTCTTCGAAGAAACTTACAAACTCTGCTCTTTGCGACTTCTCATCTAACTACAGGCGAAGACAGAGCACGGAATGGGCGCCAGTTAACGTAGTCAAGTAAGTGAACTATAAAAAATTTTTATAATACCTAATCGAAATCATAAAAACGTAACATTTTACATACGTACAATTTTACTTATAGACGGATTTAACATTAAAGGTAGATAGAAGTGGCTCAAAAGACAGGTAACTTGAAACATTGGCAACACAACAACCTGTCGCTGTCAGTGTCAATGTCAACTTGTCAAGTCATTGTTAAACTTTCGCTACGTACGACACGCGTAATTTGTAATTTAGTGCAATTTTATAAAATAAAACTTCAAAATGACGAAGAAGAAAATTATGCCGCACCTCTCGAAAGAGGAGAAAATGGTGATTGTTATATCAGAGATAATTCAAGAACTATTAGTGGCTCACCGTCAAGGCAAAGATGTTAACCTCAACAAGATGAAGTCACGAATTTCTTCAAAATACGGCCTCGGTACTTCTCCAAGACTCGTGGACATCATCGCAGCTGTGCCTTCTGACGCTAAAAGTATACTGCTACCTAAATTAAAAGCGAAACCTATACGGACTGCGTCGGGAATCGCCGTAGTAGCTGTAATGTGCAAACCACACAGATGCCCCCACATCAATTTTACCGGTAACATATGTGTTTATTGCCCCGGTGGTCCTGATTCTGATTTCGAGTATTCTACTCAGAGTTACACGGGGTATGAACCGACCTCTATGAGGGCTATACGAGCCCGGTACAATCCGTATTTGCAAACTCGTCACAGAGTGGAGCAATTGAAACAGTTGGGCCATAGCGTCGATAAGGTGGAGTTTATCGTCATGGGAGGAACGTTCATGAGTCTACCGGAGGATTATAGGGACTATTTTATAAGGTTTGTATTGATTTTGACATTTTTAAAAGTTTATATTATAGACGGAAATTTTATTTATTGAATAAACAACTAGGCTCTGGGCTCTTGTTTGTCAGTTTTAGGCCCACCAGTAGCCATGTGACATAAAGTAGGGCCTCCATAATCCGAACACCGAAAATGTATGCCCTGTTCGGATGTACGAAGCGTTCAGATTATAGTATGTAGACATTTTGAAAGGCATTTTTCGAAATAAAACAAATATTTTACATTATAATGTATTTATTTAAGTATGTATGTTAGATACAATGCTATTAATCACAGTTTTGTAAAGAATTCCAATATAGTGCTTCGACGAGTAGTATCTAGCGACATAGAAAACATGTAATACGATGGGACTGACATGTACATAACATTTTGTATAAAAGTCCCTTTAAAAAAATCGAATATAAAAAAAAAATGTGTAATGTAAAAACTGTGAGAAACGGCGGTTGCGCAGGGGTAAGAGAGGTCTTTCGGATTATAGAGGCGTTCAGACTAGCTGTGGTACGGATTATAGAGACCCTGCTGCACTTAATACAACATTTTCTCAAAAGAATCTTATTTCACATCTTAGGCTGTGATAATTTCTCTCTTTCACATTCATTGTATTAAACCATTGACTTACCAACTACCTGGAAGTCCAACCTACCAACCAAAAGAGTATCAATACATATAAAGAGTAACAATTATGTGCCAGTTTTCGTTTGATAGACCGACTATGCGGAAACACTATGCAAGCAAAATGAATAAAGAATTTTAACAGTGTCATTGTTTTTAGTTTGTTTATATTACTAAAACGTAGGTTTTATGTAAGTCTGGGACACTTTTTTCGATAATTTTGTATGAGACCCGTGACCCAGCGTCCATTAGTTTGTAATTGTAAGTCAATGTAAACATGTGCAATAGGTACAAAAGTCCCTAAATAAAATTAGATAAAAAAAAAGTCAATGTATTAAACGCAACAACTTCGGTGCATAGAAGTGCATTGCCTTGCGCTGGTACGAACTGAATTGGTAGCATGCACATGTTTTAGACTCGTAAAATCATAAATGAAATAGGAAGATACTATTTTAAAAATTGTATAAAAGGTAATTAATTGATAATAAAATATGTTGTTCATTAAATTAAACTTAATTCATAGTAATTTGTGGTGAGTTCACTGCATCAGTGCTCCTTAGGACAAGCTGCCTCTGGTAGTAATTTAAAGGGTTGGTTTATTGGTCTCACTAGATAGATAAATAAATATTATTATTATTAGATCATAAAACTGAAAATTTTTCACTTAAAAGCCAATATCAAAATTGCAGAAAAGAAAACTGCTGTTTCATACAAAACTGCAGTACCTACTCGACTCAAATGTATGGAACAGCAGATTTTTTTTTCGGTGTTTGGTCGTTCTGAGAACATGACTAGTTCATTTACTACATACTTCTACAAATGTTTTCTTATTGCTCATAAACATATTTCAGAAACTTACATGATGCCCTATCCGGCCACACATCAAACAATGTAGCAGAAGCAGTGAAGTACTCGGAGAAAGCTAAGACCAAATGTATCGGTATAACCATAGAGACCAGGCCTGACTACTGTCTCCAGAGGCACATGAGTGATATGCTCAATTATGGCTGCACAAGGTTAGTTCATTTTATTATCAACCTTATCTTCATAGGTTTAAACTCCAAAAATGATTGGAGTGGTCAGTATAGTATTGTAAAAATTGAAGAAATTATAAAAAGGGTTCTTCTAAATATTATTTTCACCATCTCAGCCAAATGATGTCCACTACTTAACTTAGGTATCACCTAAGAATCACTGCATTGACCGGCAGGCACGTATCCAGGGGGATAGGTGGGTTTTATCCCCCCCCAAAATCCGAATATTTGTATCGAAAAGTGATAACAGCACTTACTTTTTCATTGTTTTTCTATGAATATCCCCCGAAAATTAAATGTCCGTCCCCCCTCCGCCGAAACTAAAGTCTGGATACATGCTTGATGACTGGTTCTGTTCCGCCCTCATCCAATGGCTTCCCGCCTTTCCTGCCAGGCAGGCCTTTCAATTATACTGATGGTTTTTAAGGGATGATGGTGCACCTTTAACTATTTAGTATTTACAAATGAGGATTAAAGATTCTTTTATACAAGTCAGCGAGCATTTGTGGCTTATTCATCGTGATAGCTGTGGTCGGTTAAAAAAACAATCTACAGTATTATTATAATTATTATAAGTAGATATAGGTTTATGCTTATTAAAAAGAGTTAAAATTGAAAGGCAGCTTTATGCGGATCGCTGTAGAACACTGTCCTGTTTTATTTTCAATATCCCAGTTTCTGATTATCATCAGTATGGGATATATATGGTATATATTGCATGCATAATGGACACATGGTTGGTCTGTGTTTGACAATGATTTAGGATTTATTTCATTATAGAATTGTTTGTTTTGCAGGTTGGAAATTGGTGTACAGTCAGTTTATGAAGACATTGCTCGTGATACGAACAGAGGACATACAGTAAAAGCTGTCTGCGAGAATTTTAATCTGGCTAAGGATGCGGGATACAAGGTAGGAATACCGTGGGGTTGAAAAATATTTTTTTGTTTACCTCACAAGTCTTTTCTTTTGAAATACAAATACATTATTCTCACGCCTGTCCCTATTAGGGTAAGCAGAGATAACAGTATGTTACTTGCTATAATCCTGACAAACCACTCTCACCTCTTTCACATTTAACAGTCTTTTCATGCATGCTGGTTTTGGGTACATCTGACTTGACCATTTTTAGACTGTAATCAATCAATAATAGACTACATCACAACTGTACTGTAATGGACAAATTAAAAGTACTCAGACCCAGTTTAAAAAATAGAAATGAAATATTTTATTCACACCAAACATAAAAATACAGTAGGAATAGTACAAAACATAAATATGGTGGTCTTTTCACTAAATAACGAAAACAAAAATTTTACGATTTTTCTCCTTCTTTTCCAGATCGTAGCCCACATGATGCCAGACCTCCCAAACGTAGACTTCGAGCGCGACGTAGAACAGTTCATAGAGTTCTTTGAGAACCCAGCATTCAGAGCCGATGGTCTCAAGATATACCCAACGTTAGTGATCAGGGGTACAGGACTGTATGAGCTGTGGAAGACTGGTCGATACAAGAGCTATCCACCATCCACTCTGGTGGATCTGGTCGCTAAGATATTGGCTCTTGTTCCCCCTTGGACTAGGGTTTACAGGTGAGAATTTAATTTTTAATGCCTGTACAGTACGACCAGGAAAATATTTTTTTATTTTCTCTTATCAAAAAAAAAATATAATAACAATTTGGATTATAATAACAATAATAAAAAAAATATATAATAACAATAAAATTCCGTTCGGCTCCCCTCTTCGTTTGCGCGGAGCAGTGCAAAATCAGGTATTCTCTATCTCGTTCCAACTTGAATAGCAGACTTATGGATGCTTCGGCAGCGAAAAGGGCGCGAAAGCAATAAGCCAATAGCGTCAAGGTGTCACATCCTGATTGGTCAATATAATTTCGCGCGTTTTTAAAATTTGTCAACTGCGCAGGTATATTGGTGAAACTTATAAAGCTGGTACTACTGTAGCTTAGTATCTGTATTGTGGCATATTTCTTTGATAGGATTTTATTTCTATTTATAGCTCTGCTCTTTGATAGGTTATGGATTTTGATTTTAGAAATTGTATTTATTTGACATGACATTGAGTTAAGGTGGTTGCAGAGGGGTCAATTTTATACAAAACTTTGACGCACAATACGCGTAGACAGTATTAATATAAGTAACTTTATATATGGAAAAATAGTTTAGAAAATCGAGATGCCGCGTCACAAATAACATTTGCAATTTATTAAATAATTACGATTATATATTACTTTTATTAATTCCGTCTACGCGTATTGTGCGTCAAACGTTTGTATGGACTGAAACCACCTTAATGGACATATTGTGTGATAAAACCAGGAAGCTCAAGCGGTGAAACATGAAAACACTGCTTGGCATTACTGACCAATGTTCATCCTACTTTCTTAAATTTCCGTCGTTGTTTCCGACGTCTACTTTGTTCCTTTCTAATCCAACGACAAAAATTGACAGAAAGGGACAAACGTGACGTCGGAAACATCGACGACGGACACGTACGAAAGAAGGACGAAGATCACCGACCGCCATGGTCAATTTTCGTGTTTCCATGCTCGTAAAGAGGATTGGTATCCATTGGTTCTAAATTCATGGTTAAAACCGACTTTTTAGTTTTTTTCTAATTGTCTTCACCAATGGGCATTAGGTCTTCATGATCGAGTATTACGATGGGATCCGACTACCTTACGGAGCTCAAGCGTTATGATAGCACGTAACGGGGAACATAGCCACATACTAGCTTCTACTTGCGACATTGTTCACGTGGTTAGCGCATCTTTAGTGTATTTCGGGATCAATGAGTTTTTATAACCATAGAGTCAACATGTCATACAATAACGAAGCCTAAACATGGCCCATATCTCTAATGTCACCTTTGTATGCATCAGTTATTCCCAGCTGTCATACATTGCCGCTAACATTCCAGTCCTTTCAAATCTTTTAAATGTATTTGGTTACAAAGCAGCAATGCATAACTTAGTGGTCGCTTTAGTAGCGCACTGATGCGAAGTCCTCCTTGTATAGAATGTCATTGTTCGGGATAGATACACTTTTTTTCACATCAAAAACCTTTCGAATAGTGACATCAATATCAAAATCATGAGACGCATTTTGTCGTAGTAACAAAAATAGACCCTCAAAATGTAAATAATCAGCCCGGTAAACCACACTGCTGGGTATAGGCCTCTTCATTCTCACTCCTAATACAAACCCTTTATTACAGAGTCCAACGCGACATCCCTATGCCTCTAGTCTCGTCGGGGGTGGAACACGGTAACCTGCGCGAGTTGGCGCTGGCTCGTATGGCCGACTTAGGGACTGACTGTAGGGATGTCAGGACAAGGGAAGTTGGCATACAGGAGATACATAATAGGGTCAGGCCTTATGAGGTGAGCGTCTTTAAAACAGCATAGCATATCCTCACGACTATATCACACCTTGGACACTGTCAGCTGATAGCTGTCATTTCATACAAATGGTTAAAATTTAAAAGAAGAGTTAAATTGTGCGATACTGTTGCGTGCGAGCGAGAGAGGAATACGGATTTGAGGTAACCACGAAGTAACGAGAGGGGGTGAGGTAAAAAGTCAGTGTCAGTCTAGATACTCTTTCTTATCATCATCATCATCATCATCATCAGCCTATAAACGTCCCACTGCAGAGCAAAGGCCTACCCTCTTTGGTCGATTGGTAGACTTCACATACACATCATAATTTCTTCTTTAGCGTATGCAGGTTTCCTCACGATGTTTTTCTTCAGATACTCTTTCTTATACTGTGACTATATTCCCCCACGGGGCAGTCAGAGATATTCTGAAAAAACAGAACATCCACGTTTCACTAGTACTGAATCTCTGTCCAGTGTGACGGGGAGTGAGCCCGTCGCCACTTGTAATGGACAGTGGGTACAATACATGCCTCGAAATTGAAGCATGCAGTGTCTTTAAATGTAAGCTCATTACGGGTCGCCATGCAAGAGTCCGCCCAAATCGCTTCTATACACTTGCGCTGCGGCCTGCCCTAATAGTAGTATTAGGACTGACCCCAAGGGTGAACGCACATCTAGCGGAGAACTGTTCGAGCATTTCCTTAAGTGTTGTTCGAATGAAATGTCGTCCTTATAGAGTTGTAAATAGCATGCGCCAGCAAACGCCGCCGTCTCTGCTAGGTAAAATTATAACTTGACGCTTATTTACAACTCTATTTCAATTGGATAAGGACATACCATTGCATTGGGCACTGCGCTGACCTTAAGGCTGCTTTGACAACTATGATTTTTTCAGGTGGAACTTATAAGACGTGATTACGTAGCCAACGGCGGCTGGGAAACCTTCCTGTCATACGAGGACCCTGACCAAGACATTCTAGTCGGTCTTCTAAGGCTCAGGAAGTGCGCTTCTGACACTTACAGGCCTGAATTGAAAGCCGGACCTAAATCTAACTTCAAACAGTGCAGTATAGTACGAGAGCTTCACGTTTATGGATCTGTTGTGCCGGTAAGATTAATTTTAAGAAAAAATTTCATGACACGATTGTGAGCGCGTTGTGGAGAGGTTTGGGGTTGAATCCGCACGGACAACATGTCATGTACCAATGAGTTTTTTTAGCTTATGTACGTAATAACGACTGCTCTCAAACGGTGACAACAAAAAACATCATGAGGAATCTTGCATACGCTGAAGAAGGAATTCTCATGCTTATTATGTGAAGCCTACCAATCCGCATTGTGCACGCGTGGTGGACTAATGTCCATACACCCTCCCTGAGGGTAGGCCTGTGCCCTGCAGTGGGATGTATACAGGGTGTAAAATTAAACGAGACAATTACTTAAAGGGGGCTTCAGATCATCAAACTGAACAACTTTCTCTATGGGACCATTATCAAAATCGCGAAAAAAAATCAGCTGTCCTATACATTTCAGTCGGGTTATGTTTGCAGTTTTGTATGGGACAGCGGATTTCTTTTTTCGGATTTCAGTGTTGGTCCTATAGTGGTGGTGGCGATGGTCTGAAGCACCCCTTTTTAAGTGTCCCATTTAATTTTACACCATGTATAGGGTCCTTCCTAATATCCTGACACTTTTTTAAGGGGATGATCAGATCGTCAAACTGAACAACTTTCTCTCTGACACCAACATGACATGACACAACTGCAAACCTACTCAAGCCAAATGTATGGGACAGCTGATTTTCTTTTCGCGATTTCGATGTTGGTCCCATAGAGAAAGTTGTTCAGTTTAATGGACTGATCCCTTTAAAAAGGTGTCAGTATATTAAGAAGGAACCTGTATAGGCTGATCAAATGGTGAATCTTTTATTCACTTTAACATTTTAATTCACATGATGAAATCATTGTATTTTGTTATTGTAAATTTCTTTATTCAATAAAATCAAATAAAAAATAATAAAAAAAAAATCCATCCATTTTCCGGAAAAGTGAGGCTCTCGTGTTTACTAGGAATTAATCTTATTTGCTGAACAATAGGAGCTGCTTTAAGTTTTCTACAGTTTTACCTAGTTAATCTATTTCTTATATATTTTCAGGTAAACGCGCGAGACCCAACCAAATTTCAACATCAAGGTTTTGGAATGCTTCTAATGGAGGAAGCCGAAAGGATTGCTCGGGAAGAACATGGGTCGGACAAAATGGCTGTCATATCTGGTGTCGGAACCAGAAATTATTATGCGAAGATTGGGTACCACCTCGAAGGACCTTACATGGTCAAGATGCTTGTTTAGTTAGCAAAGCGTTTTTATTCTGTGGTAAATAGAGGAAAATATGGTGCGTAGTCCGCTCAGATAGGATCACAGATAATTAAATTTCGTCATTATCCAACTCAAATAGAGTTGTAAATAGTGACAATTTGTTCTAGATTTAACTCTTCAATTGAATAAGTCTCTGAGCATTATCAATGACCGACTGATATAGGCTGACTAAGGGTCACGCTCTTACAGTAAGGTCTCCACAAATTTATCGACGCGGCATCGACTTGGGCCGGTCAGGAACTGCTTTATTTCTTCGACATAAGAGTGTAATAGTACATTAACAGTTATTGTACAGTAATTGTTGGCCGAGGAGAAGCCGAGGTCAACAAACATGTGATCTGAGGCTTTCTTATTTACTGCCCGAGGTTAGTACACTATTTTTCTCCCCGACAGAGGCGGAAAGCGGCAACTTCGTTTAGCGCAGCAGGAAGAAAGTTGACGCTTTCCGCCCGGAGTAGTGAACATCCATTTTTACATTGATTGCCGTCGCGTCGGCTAAACTGTGCCGACAATTAATAAAACAGTTTCTGACCGGCATGTCGATTCCACGTCGATAAATGTGGGTGGGAACCCACATTACCCTAAGCGTAAACCATCTCTTCTAAGAGAACATTTTTAATATCTTTATGTAAATAAAGCTTATTTACTCTTAATTTTGTTTTATTTCTATTGTATTACTGTTTTCGGCTTTCTTTTCTTTTACTGATGCCGACTTTGCACTTGATCATGATAAAACTTGGTCCTTCGAACGGGTCTTAAAGAAATAAATACCGTCGGCCGTAGTATGGTGCGCGCAATAAGGCTTACGCCTTTTATTTCGTTCGTTCGCGCGCAAATAGAAAGAGCTGTATCTATCACGCTGCTATACTACGACCGCAGGTCGCGATTTCATATTGAAGAATTTTTTTTATTTCATGTTTTTCACAATAGTACTTAAAATACAGTGCTATAATAACAATACATTTACTTGCTAAACTGCTGCAGTTTGTTAGCAGTTGAATTAACACTTTCGCTGCTGACGACCTATGCCGAAGGTCGGCGACAAATGGGCCGCAGTGCTGAAGAACCCACGTAACGAGCCGGTTCTATTGCATTTCGCCTGTGCTCATGACCTACCGCGCGAGTCACCAAAAACCTTATGCCTGCGCGGGTGACTCACGACGCGAGCCACATTAATCGTTTCAACGTTATGACTGTGCGCACGACCTACGAGGGGGTTAAGTTCTATTGCATTTCACCTGTGCTCATGCCCTACAGCGTGAGTCACCCAAACCTTACACCTGTGCGGGTGACCCACGAGGTGAGCCGCATTGGTCTTTTTACGTTACGACTGTGCGCACGACACACGGGGGGCGTCAGTTTTAGCACTGCGCGAGGATCATTGTTTTGAGCTTAGAAGCGAAAGTGTTAAGTTTGTATGAATATCCCCTATCCCCATAGTTAATTCCTCTCCCCTCCCCAGACCTGACCCGCCTATGTCCATCAACCCGACCGAGATCTACCACAAGCACGTGGGTATGGTGCCCAATTACGCAGGACACGTTCCTGGAGCCATGTTTAGGTGAGTCTCTTTTGAGATTGAAGTACGTAAATATGCTTAAAAATGCTCGCTGCATGTAGGATGCCAATTACTACCACAAGTAGCCTAATTGGTGGACCACGGGAAAGCACGTCAATCTACGGGATGTTAAGGTAAACAGTTGCATTACTTTAAGGGGCGATGGTACCCATGATACTGAACAACTTTCCCTAAGAAACCTATAGGAAATGGTCACAGGGACAGTGATCGAGATTGAGTTATTATCAATTGATTACTGAAAACTGCTCGAACGGTTCTTCGCTAGGTGTGCGCTGACCCTTAGGTAGCACGTTTACTGATATGGGGGTGTCCTTTTCAACATGAGCAACAAACAATCCACTTTATATTGATGTCGACTTTATATTGATTTTTGCACTGATCCTTGTCATAAGCATACTAGGGGTTAAGATTGCACCCTCTTAGAGCCGAAGCACACGCCGCCTGAGTGGTTCCGCATCGCAAAGATTTCGCCGCACAGGCGTTCACACGGGCGGTGCGGCGCCCGAGCGGCGGCGAAGAAAGGAGTGTGACGTACAGTCTGTTATTACAAATCTGCCGCACAAACAACTGAGCGGCACCGCTCCAGCGCCGCACCGCTTACATCCCTCCCCGCCTCAACTTGCACGCCATATATTTTTATATGCATAACCGCAGCGGCACCGCTCAGGCGCGCCGTGTAGTTCGGCTCTTACACCCCAGAGTATAGTCAATGTGATCGTATATTGATTGATTATTATGTTTCAGATTTGGCAATACATATGGTAATGATACTCGGGATGCCAAGCGCTGGCTACGCGGAGATTTTACGTCATGAACCTACATTTATAGTTATTTAATCGGCACAGGCAACTATCAACTCTATTCGTTGACAATAAGATGCAAATTTGTAAGTAATATTACGTTTTAAGACCAAATTGAAGCTATTAATCAATAAAACAATTAACAATAACTTTTGTTTATTTTTAGATTGATATAGTTATCATTATCACAAATATAACGGGTTAATTACAATAAAAACTTAAAAAAGTATCAAAGAAAACAATATAAGGATACAAAATTAATTCGTGTATAAAAAAGATAAGTGCAATATCACATGAGTCTTATAGATTATAAACAGACCTATTTTTTCTTAGCGTTCCACTCTTTAAGTAATTTCTCAGTCAATTTCAGGTTCTCGTCTTTCTGTAGAGCAAAATAAAGATCAAATTAAAACCGAATTCATACTACAACATTACACTACACGTTCGTCAAACGCTTTGCATTTATCGATACTCGGTCAAATCAATATCGCATGACTTTGTGAATAAAAACTAAGTACTAAAGCCCATTTAATTTGACGTCTGACTTAAGAGCCCAGAAATACCGTTACAGAATTGCTTCAACGGGATTAGTATAAAGGATGACACCGTGCCGCGTCCGAGCCGAGTCCGAGCCAAGCGTCGGCCGTAACACGGTCAACTAATCACACGCTATACCGAGCGGCAACCGCGCCGGAGCTGGGCCGGGTCGGCCCCGCACCATTCGAAATGAAACCTATTTCATAAAGTACAAAGCAAGGATTTTAGAATTATAAAGGATGCCACTCCTCCTTACAAGCATGGACACAAGAAAATTGTCCATGAATATCGGTAATGTTCGACCTTCTTTCGTATCTCCGATGTCAATATTTCGAACGTTTTTAATGTCCCTTTCCATCAGAACAAAAATTTAATAAAAAGGGACAAAATAACGTCGAAAACATAGACGGCAATTTCCGAAAGAAGAACGATCATTACCGAACACCAAGGAGTATTATCATGTTTCACCGCTTGTTAGGCAGTGTGCCCTCCAAGGTATAGACAATACCTATGCCAGCTTCCTGGTACAAAGTCTGGACTTTCGTCTTCATGATAGAAAAGGAAATTGAAATGAGGATTCTAATCGTATAAGTCATTTTTTGATGTGCAAATCAAAAAACATCAAAAAATTACTTATACCGCCTCTTTTCCTCTTTTCAATTTCCTTTTCTATCATGAAGAATATTTTATTTTTATGTTCTCATTCTACGTCTAATATTAGTAGTAAGTTATAGAGAGGCATCTTAATTTACATGACGTTAAATAATAATAATCATCACATGTTTCAACGTACCTTGATGAAGCAGAACCTGGTGAAGTTCTCTCCGAGATGCTTGTGCTCCTCAGAGTAGAAGGCGGTGGGCGGGATCGTCAGGATACTCGATTCCTTAGCGAACTTCTTCGTGAATTTGTAGTCTTTGTATTTGTCAGGCTCTTGTGAGAGATCGATTTTGTTACCTGAAATGTTAACAGTTAAGGCTATTAGCTCAAATAATGAACTGGTGATCTGAATGAAGTTTATTTCAAGGAGCTTTTATTTAACATGTGGGTGTAATATTATTAGGAATGAAATCTCCATATCAAAGCTGTATTCCTGCACATGTAAAAGTTAATATTTCCCTGTCGATACTATCAGAATTATATATATATTTTTTTTACAATTACAACAACTTTAAGGGTCAGTTTGACGTTTTAAAACTGGGAAATTCCCAATCCCAAAGTAATTTAAGTCTAGTATGCCTGGTTAATTTTTGTAAGAAGAACCTAAGGAAAAATCCCATTTCCAGTCAAAGATAATTGAGTAAACAAGGATTTGCAAGTTATGGTTTTTGGTTCAGCCTTCATTCAGCCTTCAATCATTTGAATTACTCGAGTTAAGTGATTTAATGACGTCACCTTTGCGAGCGAGGTCATGCATATTGTTATTACAAAAATAATTTATTTCTTGAAATCTAATAACCTTAAGGGTAAGTTTGGTCATTCAAGGAGGCAATGCGGCCAGCCTCCTAGGTACTCTGCTTCGGATGGGCGCTTTGGAGGATATCTTTTATTTGTAATTTGGGTGTAATATTATTTATGTACCTAATTAATATTATGGTTTTTTCTCAGGTGTACTGTATTTTGGGTGTTTGTGTGATTCATAAATGATATAACCTAAAGTACATGTGCAGAGAAATTGAACGCAAAAATCTCGCTTACTCAGCTTGGTCCAATCAGCAATGATGAAGTACCCTCCCTCTGGCAGTGTGGGGTTGAACCCGTTATCTTTGAGCACCTTCATCAGATAGTCCCGCTTAGAGGTGAGGTCCCGAGCCAGCGAGAAGAAGAAACAGTCCGGGGAGTCGTACCGCGCTAGCTCATAAGCCAGCGAGCGGGCTATGGCTTCCTGGAAAGTTTAAATAATAAGTTAATCACTACATAATCGACGGCCACATAGCTGTCTGTAGTAAATATGGCTGCTGTGCCGAGGTCGCGGGTTCGAATCTCGAAACTATTTTTGTACCCGAGTCATGGTTTGCATGCATGTTTGTATTTATAAAAGGTGTCACAAAAGTAAAAATAAACCTTTGAAATTTTTAAGGGGGTTGTTTAGACCATCGAACTGAACAACTTTCACTATGGGACCAACATCGAAACCAAGAAGAAAGAACAAATTTGCTGTCCCATAGCTCGAGTAGATTTTTAGTATGGACTTTTTTTTGCAATTTTGATGGGATCTATTCCCATAGTGAAAGTTGTTCAATTTGATCGTCTAAACCGGGGGTGGTTTAGACCATCAATCTGAACAACTTTAAATGTTTATTGCTCGAAAATTGTGGTATTTGTGAATTCGTGACTTAAAACTGGTGGATTGGTTCTAGCTACTTTTGCATGTTCCATGACGAATTTTGTTGTTATCAGGTATTATTTGTTGTAAATATTTGTAAATAATATTCGCACGAAATTATTACAACATAAAAAAAATATTTCTTAAAATAGTTTCATACATTTCTCAAAGAATAGTCAAGTTATAATTTTGTTACCACTATTTTTAAGTGCACGTTTTGGACGAAGATCATTGTTAGTTACATATTTCTGTATTATTTATCATTTGGATACTTCTATAAATACCAATTATTATTATTTGTGGTTGGGCTATTGCAAGCAAGGGTCGTTATGTAACACTGCGACCATCGCTGATCTATTGTGTTCGCCCCAAGCTCACCCATATTTTACGCATACCTCCGAACTTATGGTATTTTCTTTTCATTCTCGGGAATGCAGGTTTCCTCACGATGTTTTCCTTCACCGCCGAGCTAGTAAATGATAAATACAACCGTACATAAATTCCGAAGAACTTAGTGATACAGGCCAGGAATCGAACCGCGTCCTCGCGTGAGGCGCTAGCTCTCTTCCGTATGGGCTATCATCGCTCCAAAATGATTAAATAAATAACGATAAATGATTTCTTGTATATTCAGGATGAAACCAACTAAGTTTCAACAATTTAGCTTCATAAAAAAAATAAACGAAGCAATTTCGTAACTTATTAAATTTTTGCGACATTCCGCCACGACACTCTCGCGATTGAACGGGGGGCTAATAAACGTCACCGATTTCAACTTTGTTCCCATAGAGATATGATGGTCTCATCATCCCCTTAAATTTTAAGGCTTAAAACTAAAGGACCCTGTATTTGTTTCGTACATCTTCAAACTTCTGCCCCGGCTTTTGGTTGACCGGCGTCTACTATCCCCTTACCTGTATAGGTGTAACGCAGGTGTAGACACAGTTCTGGTGGACAACCTGAAGGTTTCTCATCAGGTTGGCCGGCCCGTAGGCCCAGCCGGTCTTCCACCCGGTCACCGACAACGTCTTGCCTGCCGACCCTATCGTGATGGTCCGCTCCCACATGTCGGGCAGCGTTGCTGTGGATAACATAGATAGATAGATAACTCATTTATTTCACCAGAACAATATAAGGTCTAACAAAATTAGGTGAAACTATTTTAAGGGGATGATCAGATCATCAAACTGAACAACTTTCTCTATGGGACCGATATTGAAATCGCGAAAAAAAAAATCAGCTGTTCCATATAAACCTACTCGACCTATATGTATGGGACAGCAAATTTTTTTTTCGCGATTTCAATATTGGTCCCATAGAGAAAGTTGTTCAGTTTGATGGTCTGATCATCCCCTTAAAATAGTTTCCCCTAATTTTGTTAGACCTTATATAGGATAAACAGTGACAGACAAAGGCAGTAGGTAACATTTTAGAGTCCGCATAAGGAGGTCCGTGTAAAGCCGCAGCAGCAACAGGGAGCTCCCATGACGGACCAATCAATAAAAAAAAAAAAAACTTGTATGTATAGGTGTTGGAATATGACACCGTGCGACCTGTAACATCGTTTTAGCAACGTTAAATTATTCAAAGTGTAAAATTAAATGGAACACTTACTTAAAGGGGTGTTTCAGACCATCAAACTGAACAACTATAACTATGGGACCAAAGCTGAAATCGCGAAAAAAAAATTCCGCTGTCTAATACAAAACTGCAAACATAACTCGACTGAAATGTATGGGACAGCAGACACCTTTCCTGGTGCATTCGACAGATATGGCCGGCCCAATCCCACTTTAACCTGGCAGTTTTTTCCCCAAACATCGGCTATTCGTGTTTTGGAGCGCAGTGTAGTGTTTCTGACACGATCCGGTCTTTTATTTAACACCTAGTTTACTACGCTTCATTGCCCTTTGGCAAACCTGATCTGGATGCTTTCGATGACGCGTGGCCAGAGCATGCCCAGGACAAAGATGGTTGGAGGATGAAAGCGGAGGCGTTTGCCCAGCGCAGCAGTGGGATTGTAAAAAAAATTTAATTAGATAGGTACCTAATTAACTGCCTTATTTTGTTGTGTTTACGGAAAATTTTTCCAAGCAAGTATGCGAGTTAGCATTCATCAATAGCGCGTACAATCCGCAAGACATTTCTATTTTTTTATTTCTCTGTTCAGTGGACATGGGACATGTTGGCATGGCACATTAGTTCAAAGCCCGTAAGGTGGTTTCAGTCCATACAAAAGTTCGACGCACAATACGCGTCGACGGAATTAATAAAAGTAATATTATATATAGGGAAAAATAGTTTAGAAAATCTAGTTGCCGCGTCACAAATAACATTTGCAATTTATAATATAACGAGCGCTAACCCGCGACTTTGTCCACACAAATTATACTACTATCAAACAAAAAAGTTTCATGAAAATCGGTTCAGTAGTTTTTGCGTGATGCTCGTTCAAACAAACAAACACACAAACAAACAAACAGACAGACAAAAAAATCCAAAAATTGGTGATATGGAATCAGGGACACCTAAAAACCATATCGTATTTTTTTTTGTTAATATCTTCAATGTATAGACAATCTTCTGTTACAGTTTTATAATATTATAGATTACGAAAATATAAAGCTTTTAAAATTTTGTATGAAAAATTTCAAAGCTTTATATCTTCGTAATTATTTGGTAAATTGCAAATGTTATTTGTGACGCGGCATCTAGATTTTCTAAACTATTTTTCCATATATACAAACTTTTTTCATTCCATACCATATATACCTAGCAAATACTGAAACGGTGAACTCAGACCATCAAACTGAACAACTTTCACTATGGAGCCTACCTCAGGAAACGCGAGGTAGGCTCCATAGTGAAAGTTGTTCAGTTTGATGGCCTGAGTTCACCGTTTCAGTATTTATTTGCTTGGCTGTCACTTACACCCTGTATTAATACCGTCTACGCGTATTGTGCGTCAAAGTTTTGTATAAAATTGACCCCTCTGCAACCACCTTAAATATAAGAAATTTCATCATAATACTTATTTGAATAGGAACTATTTCACAATATTAACAATATCATGTGACCTAAGTATATAGGTTACTGATACTTGCCTACTTATACACGATAAAATAAATACCATACAAATTATCATACCATAGCATAGGTTACATTTTATCAGGGACGAATACATACTCATAAACTTTGTACATGTTTTAAGATAACATTATCTATCTCTGACAGTGTAATTGTTTAACTTTGCACACAAAGTTATCAAGTATTAAACTGCTCTCAGTTGTTTTCTTTTTCAAAACTGAAGCAAGGCATACATTATTTATCGTATTTATCTACATCATCATCATCATCTTAGCGACGTCCACTGCCGGACATAGGCCTTCCCCAATTATCGGTCGTTATTTATCTACATACAATAATCAAATTCTTCCGAATATCTTTCCGTGGTGTTCTACAAGTCGATTAAAACATAAAAATTGTTTAAGGGCCTTTGCATCTTGGTGTCCTAAATATGTAAAGGCACCATGTAATTTGCAGTTCAATTCAAGCAATAGTTTCCGACCACCCTTGAAAGGAAACAAGATCATTCCATGAGTTTAAAAACATATGTCTAAATAAAAAATTATTAAATAGATAAAATAAATGTTGAGTCACGTTGCAGGTTTTGACCTGAGCACTCGTCTCGCGTGGATTTCGCACGTCGCGTTTTTGCCTGCCACGAGGCTCCGCAATCCTCAATCTCTTCTTGTTCTTGACCAAAAACAATCCCCGAGATTGGGATAGATTCTCCCATAAACACTGGCGGAAATGCAGTGCTAACGCACAAGCAAGAGTCCATTAATTATAAGGAAAAAAAAGTTTAATTTTGAAATGTACCTATCACACTGAAGATAGAAATATGTGGGTAGGAAGTCGCGCTGCAAGTCTGGGGGAGGTCAGACGCGTGCGTATTGGCATCTGTTAGGCTTGCACGTGGCTCCGCCATTTTGTAAACTCTTTTGTGTTTTAACTATAAAACGTTAACTTGAGATTATAATAAACTACTTGACATTGGCAGAAATGCTACTAATCATTTTCCTACGTGTACTCTCCACATAACGGGACATTGGCACAATTGTGATAACGCATCGGACGCCATTAAATAAAATTAGAATAGAATAGAATAGAAATATGTGTAGATTTGGAATTCATATATTCTATAGAGGATGTAGGGGTGCACTCAGAAAGGATTTATCGAAAATCAACCCCTATAGGGGATTTATCGAAAATCAACCCCTATATAATGGAATGTTGAAGTTTTCAGAAATCCATTCCGACGAAGTGACGGGCAAAAGCTAGTCAAGGATAAACAGTATGCTTTTAAACCGGTCGTTTAAGCCCATTATAGGTCTCATTTTTTGTCCATATCATTTGTATGCATAATAATATGAGGGACAGAGATAGCGCGGTTGCCACATACCTAGATGTCCTGAGCAAAGTATAGTTTCACGTTTATTCGGTTGGCCCCTTTGATTAAATTAAAATAGCGGAAGATAGGTGACGTTCTTGCATTACGTCCTCGAAAAATGGACCTGCTTTTCATTTACTTACGAGTGAAAAGTAATGCCGTAAAATTCTTTTTGAATGATTTGTACCAGTTTTAAGCACGCGAAGATATTGTGGTATCTTTATCCCGCCTAAAATAAAAAAAAGTATCTCATTCACGCAATGCCGCTACTAAGTAAATTAGGCGACGGGGCTAAATTTATGCGGTCCATGCGCTATAGGCTAGTCACCGATCTTACTATTTTAATTTAATCAATGGTTGGCCCAATAAAAACTTACCGATCCTTATATGCTTGTTGGGCTTATAAACCATCCATTCGTAAACTTCATCAGATATACAAAGCACATTGTGTTTCTTGCACAGATTGGCAATCATCTCAGTTTCCTGCATAGTGAACACCTTGCCGAGAGGATTGTGCGGCGTGTTCAGTAACAACGCCTTAGTTTTACTCGAGAAGAGGGAGTTAAGTTCGTTCTCGTCCAGGACCCAGTCGGCTGACGTCATGGAGTCTGTGATTTGTTTCTGGAAAATTTGGTTAAACATTTTATATGTATAATCTGCTAGACAACAGCAATGAGAATAGAATAACTACGGTTGCTAGCTCGTTTGGCAGCAAACAAGGACCTAATGGAAAGCAAGAGCCATATCATATCACACAAGCGATTTATACCTCTAAATATGGCCCTAAAATAAAAATAAAACAATGCTCGACTCAAAACCAAACGATTTATTTAACAATTCGATGGAAGATTATTTTCAAAATGGTTTCGACATTGTGAAAACTTTACGATATTAACTTGTAATTGTGCTAAGTCCATGTGTTTAGATTAGATAAGAATGATTACTTTTAAGAAAATAGTGATGTTTGTTTAAAATCAGATAAGCCTTGAAACTTAATAATGTAGGTATTGATTAGGTCATACCAACTTACGGGTTTCAATGCAATAAACTTGGGGATCCCGCCAGCTGACTTGATCATAAAGTCATAGCAGTCGAAGAAAGGCTCAATTACTATCACCTCATCACCAACGTCTACATGACCTGTAATAAGCATCGAATTAAGAGTTAGTGTAATAATACCATGGGAAAGTAGACAATGTAAATGATATGAATAATGTTACTAGGAATATGAACCAAAAAAACTGTGAATAATAATCAAGACCAACCGAAGCGATTCTTTCCTGTTATTATTAACTAGAGTTTACCCGCGTCTTCGTACGCACAAATTATACAGGGTGTTACAAAAATACAAATAAACATTTAAGGGGGTGGTTAAGACCATCAAACTAAACAACTTTCACTATGGGACCAATATCGAAATCGCGAAAAAAAAATCGGATGTTCCATCATCATAACAGCCGATAGACGTCCACTACTGGACATAGGCCTCCCCCAAAATGGGGATTTTCCTTAATCGACATGATGCGATGCGTTTGCGATGTTCCATACTAAACTACAGATCTACTCGAGCTAAATCTATGGGACAAAAGATTTTTTTTTCGCGATTTCGATGTGGGTCCCATAGCGAAATTTGTTCAGTTTGTTTGTCTAAACCACCCCCTTAAAAGTTTTCAATTTTTATTTTTACTTCTGTATACAGATTTTAAGTCAGATTATAAGCCATTAAACAAAAAAAGATCCATCAAAATAGGTTCAGTAGCCGACAAAACAGACAAAACATCCAAAAATTGGTTATTTGGAAATAGGGAAACCTAAAAACCATATCGTAACTTTTGCTAATTAATATCTGCAATGTTACAGTTTTACAATAGTTAAGATTAATGGCCAGTTGCCTGGCATTTTACGCGGCAATTCTGCCGATATTTTAGTTTAGTGTTTTAATCTCAGGTACCTATTGTTTTTTGGTCAAGAATAAATTACAGCTTTATAAAATGGCAGAACCACGTGCAAGTCTGAGAGAAGATACGCAACGCTCGCGATCACCCTCCGTAAGAAGTGCAGCGCCTCTGAAATGTTATATTAGATAAAGTATATGTATAGATTGAGCCTCACACCTCTTACCGTATAAAACAAAAGGGGCCAACTTTCTTAGGTTGGTGTGCGTGAGGCGTCATACAAATTATGTCTGTGTGCATAGCGATAGGGTTTAGAGGCCAGTGTTGGCTGCAATTTTTTTTTACGCGTTCGTAGTTTCGACTGTTTACCTTGACATATAACTTATCAAAGGTTTAGAAATAAAATAAAATATTGAGGGCACTGGAGGTACCTCTTAAGTTGTTATCCATGCTTACCTAAAATAGCTGAAAATAATGCTTCATAAGCGCCGCTGGTAACCAATATTTCATTCATAGGATCTATTTCTCTTCCAATTAAAGGAGAGTATAATTTTGATAAGGTTTGCACTAGAGCTGGGTGACCCTGTAAATTAAAAGATACTCATTAAAGTTGTGTTTATAAATAGACCCTATTTATATCTCTATAAACCCTTTTCTTCTCTGCGGAGTCTGGGGACCTGGGTCATAAGAATAATGAATACTCTATAGAAACGAAAATGGGCACGCGGCAAACTGCAATTAATGTTCTTATGATGCAAACGAAAAAGTCATCGGCTGCAATATTATTTTTTAACTTTTTAGTTTTTGGAAGGCGGTTTTAATTTTTTGTAAAATTTTTGTATATTTCACAATTTTCAGTGGTGAATTCATTAATTCGACTCAGATATTAGTTAGCAAAGGGTACATCGATATGAAGCGAATTTTTCAATCGCCGATGATTTGCTGTCGACTTTTGAGGAGTTCTATTGTGTAGCTCCGGGAAGCCATCATCAGTACCACCCTTGGGACCCTTGGGATCCTTTCCAACAAAAAAAATCATCGAAATCGGTTCATGAACGTTGAAGTAATCCGCGAACACACATAAAATATATATATATATATATATACGGTCGAATTGAGAAACCTCCTTTTTTGAAGTCGGTAAAAAACCAAGGTGAGGTTAAGTGTGACCAAGTCTTCTCTCTTTAAGAATTGTTTGGTCTCTAATTAGTTTAATATGGAATTGACAGGCAAAATTTTTCCAGCCAAGTCCAGCCCAGCACTACAGGCAGCGTCCATAAACTCCATTCGCGTGCAGGTATTTGGGCAGGAAGGGCAGGATACACGATGGGCCATAGTCTGTGGAGCAACACTGCATTCATACTACCGGAGGTCCAACCCGTCTATAGAACGACCCCATCTTCGTCCTGAGGACTAGATTGAGGTCAAGAGCAAACCCATAAGTAATAAAAAAAGAATCCTACTCTAACAGATTATTTTTATTACGGCTGAACTGTGTTTTGGAGTCTATTAAAACACCTCCAAATCTGGAGGGAGGCTTTCCATAAGAGGGACAAACGGACCAGGGATTGTCATATTTATTGAATACTAAAGTGTAAACTTACGAATCCTCTAGTATATTGATTAAGGAGAGGATTATCGCCTGTAGTAACTTCCGATAAAGCCTTTGTGACATGCGCGGGCGCATGGTAGTCTGGGAAGCCTTGTCCGAGGTTAACAGCTGGCTTGTATTCCATTGCCAACTGAATGTATTCCACCCTAGAAGTAGGCTTTGTTAATCAACAATTCAATCAATTCAGTTACACTTTAATCAAACTCAAAATAATTTATTCAATATTGGATTGAAGCCCACTTATTAAACATCAATTCTTTTTTTTAAGCTTCCACCGCATCGGATCGTATTGTCGCTGTAGAGAAGGTGTGGCCAGAATCTCTACAACTTACTATTAATCTCATAATTTAATCAATCAATAAGATACTTATAAAACAGTTCCTAGCATTGTCAGCAATGTACTCTGCACGGCTAGCATGCCACCCACGACAAAGCGTTTAAACATGCTCTTTCTGGCCTACGTAAAATAATAAAGATAGAGGCACATCTCGGTTTTTATTGTTTTCTCGAGAGTGGCATGCGAGGCCCACTGAATTGTCATTGTCAATTGTCACGTTTATTAATAAATACGGCCTTGACAGACAATGCACCGCCTAAACCGCTGAAGATAGAAACATGAAATTTGGATATTCTATGGAGGATGTATATTAAGAAAGGTTTTTTCGAAAATCAACCCCTAAAGGGATACGATGGGGTGTTAAATCGTTCTAAAATCCACAAAGAACTGAATTCTTTATTAGTCATTTATTAGTTACTTAATTATTGATGTAATTAAACACCAAATTTAATAATAGAAAAATGTTCCGGCAAAAACTCTTATGTGTATTCAGAATTCTGACAGAGTATTTAATGTCAGGAAATTGCTCCAAACGTGCAGGTAATAAACTTAAAGTAATAAATTATTTCATCTTCTAAAGGAGATGCAAATTGCAAATTTTACAAAAGAAGATTGGCAAATTTGGACCTAGCCATTTTTTACGAAAACTAAAAGCTCTTCAGGACGGCAGTCATAATTATCATAAACAGAAAAAATTAAGGCATTTTTTACAATAGCTTTCACATCTCCAGAAGTACGGATTCAAAAGTAGAAATTACTAGTAAAATAGACAAATCATCTAAAAAGCAGTAGAAAAACGCAATCACTACAGCTATTTATCACTGAGGTATTTCTTGGTCGTTACGGAATGTATTTAGCTTGGTTGAACTGATAGAATTGTGATTTCGTTTTCTTCCATTATCATAATATTGTACGGTTATCGTGAATTTTCGTTGAAATAAACACAATGAATGCATAGAAGATTGAGTGGACTATCTACTAAGAAAGATTATGAGTTTCACACACTTGTTACAAAAGGTATAAGGAGAAATACCTTTCCCCCAACTTCTACAGGTTACAAACAATTTAACTATTTTGTTAGTTCAGTTTCACTCTACATGTATTACTAAGTTTCATTCATGTACTGGACCTCTAAGTCTGGGTCCCAAATAACATGGCCGTCCACCAAAATTCTTTCATTATTTTAGAAGAATTAAGTTCTTCATACATAACAAATGTTTTATCATTTGCAGTAGTTAGAATATTGAACCATCATTATGACCTTCATGTTAATTGTTTACATTATTGATAACGAGCTGTTATGTAACTAATAAACTAACTTTTATGAACTATTATAACCAAGTAGATAATCAAGATTTTGAGTTAAAAAACAGTTTTCCCAGCTATAGTAAAATTCCTACTAAAATTATGTAGATGTCTAATAGAGTTTATTATAACGTAGGACTTACCAAACGCTTTTTTCACCGGCTCCATAGCGGGTAGGTAATTTAAACTTGTCATCCATTACCGCTGATGTAGATAGCGTCCTCAATACTAAATCCAAGCGCCCTTGTTTCACGCCGCTGTGTACTTTCGCAGCGACTGATATTGTATTCCGCCACCTAAACATTATCGAAAGATAATAAGTAGAAACATTAAAAGTTAACCTTTGCCGCTTTGACAGTTTGCGAAGTCGGTCAAAAAAGATTAGTGCTATGCGGTTGTTTTTGTAATGATAAAGTAACCCGGACGGAATCTTGCACAGTCTAACAATTTATTTAGAATTTCATTTAGTATGGTAATCAAATGAAAATAATACATACGAAACGAACATGAACTTAGTTTTCTTTATCTTTTCTGCCAACTGCCACTGAACTGTCACTGTCACTGTCAGCTGATATTTTTTGGTTCAATTTAAAGCAAAGGGTTCTATATATCCCATACAGCCGATGTCTTTAATAAAGTTTTCTCATACAAAGTAATTAAATTTAAATGTTGGTGTTCGACGTTTTGACGCTTCTTTACAGTTTTTGGAGACAATCGAAAGACGCAGGAAACGCAGAGAAGTCCACAGGAAAGAGGCGAACCGACCGCTTTGTCGCGCTACAAATGACAGAACACTTTTCCTGTTTACGACCCATACACCATCATATTTCACTGAACTGTATATTGTTCACTTGCACGACACTTTGTTACGCAAAACAACACCTATTTGACGAACCAAAACTCATTATAAACCTCAGTTATAAACAATAAAAATTCGATAAAATATGTGGACACCAAACGTAGCTGACGAATTCCCGCTGATTTTGTACCATACAGCCGATGTCTTAAGTAAATTTTTTTTAATGTTGGTACGTGCGGTGCTGCTCAAATCAACACATAAGTTCTAACTGATCTGTGCACATAAGTAACCTTGAACCAAAGCTTCTGTTTTCGTATTTATTTGAGATGTTAAGTTGTAGATATCTGTTAGATATTATGTTTATGTCTTTGATATCTTAGATATTGGTAGACCAATATTCAATATACTAGATATTATGTGCTGTGTGGGTAACTATTAGAAAATGTTTCCTCAGTAGCCCGACAGTTTTTATACTTTCTACCCTTGGGCAGGCAATTTTAACCTGCTACCTGCCAAAATAGTTTCCCATCAAATTCTTCGTCTATGGTTGGGAGCATGCGCTGAGCAACTTAGACAATGTTCATGGCGCTGAGAAACTTACAGCTTCACTGATATTTTTTTCGACGCTTTCGTAGCTTCGACTGTCAATCTTGACTTGCCATACAATAACTTATCAAAGAGGTATGGATTTGAATAGTTATCGGCTAGCTATAATTAGCATAATTTATGGTGTAGTAATATTTCACCTAATGTTCAGCAGGGATAGTATATGATATGGTCTACCTACCTATTACATATAGGTATAGTAAGTATAAAAAATTAAAAATGCATGGCATGCATTGAGCACAGATGCAGGTGAGCCGCATTGGTCTTTTTACGTTATGACTGTGCGCACGACCAACGACTGCGCGAGGATCATTGTTTTGAGCTTAGCAGCGAAAGTGTTAAGTTTGTATGAATATCCCCTATCCCCATAGTTAATTCCTCTCCCCTCCCCAGACCTGACCCGCCTATGTCCATCAACCCGACCGAGATCTACCACAATCACGTGGGTATGGTGCCCAATTACGCAGGACACATTCCTGGAGCCATGTTTAGGTGAGTCTCTTTTAAGATTGAAGTACGTAAATATGCTTAAAAATGCTCGCTGCATGTAGGATGCGAATGACTACCACAAGTAGCCTAATTGGTGGACCACGGGAAAGCACGTCAATCTACGGGATGTTAGAGTAAACAGTTGCATTACTTTAAGGGGTGATGGTACCCATGATACTGAATAACTTTCCCTAAGAAACCCATAGGAAATGGTCACAGGGACAGTGATCGAGATTGAGTTATTATCAATTGAGTACTGAAAACTGCTCGAACAGTTCTTCGCTAGGTGTGCGCTGACCCTTAGGTAGCACGTTTACTGATATGGGGGTGTCCTTTTCAACATGAGCAACAAACTATCCACTTTATATTGATGTCGACTTTATATTGATTTTCACACTGATCCTTGTCATAAGCATACTAGGAGTTAAGATTGCACCTTCTCAGAGCCGAACCACACGGCGCGGTGCGGCGCCTGAGTGGTGCCGCACCGCAAAGATTTCGCCGCACAGGCGTTCACACGGGCGGTGCGGCGCCCGAGCGGCACCGCAGCGACGAAGAAAGGAGTGTGACATACAGTCTGTTATTAAAAAGCTGCCGCACAAACAACTGAGCGGCACCGCTCCAGCGCCGCACCGCTTACATCCCTCCCCGCCTCGACGCCATAGATTTTTATATGCATGACACCGCAGCGGCACCGCTCAGGCGCGCCGTGTAGTTCGGCTCTTACACCCCAGAGTATAGCCAATGTGATCGTATATTGATTGATTATTATGTTTCAGATTTGGCAATACATATGGTAATGATACTCGGGATGCCAAGCGCTGGCTACGCGGAGATTTTACTTCATGAACCTACATTTATAATTATTTAATCGGCACAGGCAACTATCAACTCTATTTGTTGACAATAAGATGCAAATTTGTAAGTAATATTACGTTTTAAGACCAAATTGAAGCTATTAATCAATAAAACAATTAACAATAACTTTTGTTTATTTTTAGATTGATATAGTTATCATTATCACAAATATAACGGGCTAATTACAATAAAAACTTAAAAAAGTATCAAAGAAAACAATATAAGGATACAAAATTAATTCGTGTATAAAAAAGATAAGTGCAATATCACATGAGTCTTATAGATTATAAATAGACCTATTTTTTCTTAGCGTTCCACTTTTTAAGTAATTTCTCAGTCAATTTCAGGTTCTCGTCTTTCTGTAGAGCAAAATAAAGTTCAAATTAAAACCGAATTCATACTACAACATTACACTACACGTTCGTCAAACGCTTTGCATTTATCGATACTAGGTCAAATCAATATCGCATGACTTTGTGAATACAAACTAAGTACTAAAGCCCATTTAATTTGACGTCTGACTAAAGAGCCCAGAAATACCGTTACAGAATTGCTTCAACGGGATTAGTATAAAGGATGACACCGTGCCGGGTCCGAGCCGAGTCCGAGCCAAGCGTCGTAATACGATCAACTAATCACACGCTATACCGAGCGGCAACCGCGCCGGGGCCGGGCCGGGCCGGGTCGGTTGCCTTCGGCCGGCCGCCGCTCGGCTCGGACCCGGCACGGTGTAGCGTGAGTCATCTTTTAGACGGTGTTTTTTTTTTGTAGCTAAACCCAGGCACAGGCAGGACCGATAAATGCGAGGGGAAATCCTCTCACATTTATCGGCCCCACACCATTCGAAATGAAACCTATTTCCTAAAGTACAAAGCAAGGATTTTAGAATTATAAAGGATGCCACTCCTCCTTACAAGCATGGACACAAGAAAATTGTCCATGAATATCGGTAATGTTCGACTTTCTTTCGTATCTCCAAAGTCGATATTTCGAACGTTTTTGTTTCCCTTTCTATCAGAACAAAAATTTAATAAAAAGGGACAAAATAACGTCGAAAACATAGACGGGGATTTTCGAAAGAAGAACGATCATTACCGAACACCAAGGAGTATTATCATGTTTCACCGCTTGTTAGGCAGTGTGCCCTCCAAGGTATAGACAATACCTATGCCAGCTTCCTGGTACAAAGTCTGGACTTTCGTCTTCATGATAGAAAAGGAAATTGAAATGAGGATTCTAATCGTATAAGTCATTTTTTGATGTGCAAATCAAAAAACATCAAAAAATACTTTTATCGCCTCTTTTCCTCTTTTCAATTTCCTTTTCTGTCATGAAGACGATTATCATAAAGAATATTTTATTTTTATGTTCTCATTCTACGGCTAATATTAGTAGGAAGTTATAGAGAGGAATCTTAATTTACATGACGTTAAATAATAATAATCATCACATGTTTCAACGTACCTTGATGAAGCAAAACCTGGTGAAGTTCTCTCCGAGATGCTTGTGCTCCTCAGAGTAGAAGGCGGTGGGCGGGATCGTCAGGATACTCGATTCCTTAGCGAACTTCTTCGTGAATTTGTAGTCTTTGTATTTGTCAGGCTCTTGTGAGAGATCGATTTTGTTACCTGAAATGTTAACAGTTAAGGCTATTAACTTAAATAATGAACTGGTGATCTGAAGGAAGTTATTTCAAGGAGCTTTTATTTAACATGTGGGTGTAATATTATTAGGAATGAAATCTCCATATCAAAGCTAACATGTAAAAGTTAATATGTCCCTATCGATACTATCAGAATTATCTTTTTTTTAACATTACAACAACTTTAAGGGTCAGTTTGACGTTTTAAAACTGGGAAATTCCCAATCCCAATTATGTCTAGTATGCCTGGTAAATTTTTGTAAGAAGAACCTAAGAAAAAATCCCATTTCCAGTCAAAGATAATTGAGTAAACAAGGATTTGCAAATTATGGTTTTTAGTTCAGCCTTCTTCAGCCTTCAATCATTTAAATTACTCGAGTTAAGTGATTTAGTGACGTCACCTTTGCGAGCGAGGTCATGCACATTGTTATTACTAAAATAATTTATTTCTTGAAATCTAATAACCTTAAGGGTAAGTTTGGTCATTCAAGGAGACAATGCGGCCAGCCTCCTAGGTACTCTGCTTCGGATGGGCGCTTTGGAGGATATCTTTTATTTGTAATTTGGGTGTAATATTATTTTTGTACCTAATTAATATTATGGTTTTTTTTCAGGTTTTTTTGGGTGTTTGTGTGATTCATAAATGATATAACCTAAAGTACATGTGCAGAGAAATTGAACGCAAAAATCTCGCTTACTCAGCTTGGTCCAATCAGCAATGATGAAGTACCCTCCCTCTGGCAGTGTGGGGTTGAACCCGTTATCTTTGAGCACCTTCATCAGATAGTCCCGCTTAGAGGTGAGGTCCCGAGCCAGCGAGAAGAAGAAACAGTCCGGGGAGTCGTACCGCGCTAGCTCATAAGCCAGCGAGCGGGCTATGGCTTCCTGGAAAGTTTAAATAATAATAATTTATATAATCGACGGCCCGATAGCTGTCTGTAGTAAATCTGCCTACTGTGCCGAGGTCGCGGGTTAGAATCTCGGAACTATTTTTGTACCCAAGTCGTCGATGTTTCTATTTATAAAAGGTGTCACAAAAGTAAAAATAAACCTTTGAAATTTTTAAGGGGGTTGTTTAGACCATCAAACTGAACAACTTTCACTATGGGACCAACATCAAAATCACGAGAAAGAACAAATTTGCCGTCCCATATATTTAGCTCGAGTAGATTTTTAGTTTAGTATGGACTTTTTTTAGCAATTTTGATGGGAACTATTCCCATAGTGAAAGTTGTTCAGATTGACCGTCTAAACCGGGGGTGGATTAGACCATCAATCTGAACAACTTTAAATGTTTATTTGTATTTTTGTAAAACCTTGTATAAGGTCTAAAAAATTTGGTTTTTGTTTTGGCGAATAAACATTTGATATGATTTTGATTAGATAAAACTATTTTAAGGGGATGATCAGACCATCAAATTGAACATCTTTTTTATGGGACCAACATCGAAATCACTCGGGTCGGGTAGGTTTGCAGTTTTGTATGAATGGAACAGCATTTATTTTTCGCGATTTCCACGATGGTCCCATAGAGATAGTTGTTGAGTTTGATTGTCTGATCATCCTCTTAAAATAGTTTCAGCAAATTTTGTTGGACCTTAAATACGTATTCTGTACCGTTATCAAGTCAACATAATATAAGTCCGGGCTAGAGTAAACTATAGACTTTAAACGGGAATAGATAATCTGTGTGGCAATGTCCTTATTTATTTAAGTATATTATAAACGAGCGTTAACCCGCGACTTCGTCCGCACAAATTATATACCAGATTTTAAGTCAGATCATAAGCTATCAAACAAAAAAGTTTCATCAAAATCGGTTCAGTAGTTTTTGCGTGATACTCGTTCAAACAAACAAACAAACAAACACACAAACAAACAGACAGACAAAAAATCCAAAAATTTGTGAAATGGAATCAGGGACACCTAAAAACCATATCGTAACTTTTTTTTTGTTAATATCTTCAATGTACAGACAAACTTCCTGTTACAGTTTTATAATAGTACGAGCGTTAACCCGCGACTTCGTCCGCACAAATTATATACCAGATTTTAAGTCAGATCATAAGCTAATAAACAAAAAAAGTTTCATCAAAATCGGTTCCGTAGTTTTTGCGTGATACTCGTTCAAACAAACAAACAAACAAACAAACACACAAACAAACAAACACACAAACAAACAGACAGACAAAAAATCCAAAAATTGGTGAAATGGAATCAGGGACACCTAACAACCATATCGTAACTTGTTTTTTGTTAATATCTTCAATGTACAGACAAACTTCCTGTTACAGTTTTATAATAGTATAGATAGATTACAGTCCCCCGCAGCGTTTTACTGACGCCCGTACATCTGTATAGAGACAAACACAAACAATCTATCTATCTCTACCTATAACGTCACGCCTCTTTCCCATAAGCAGAGACCAGCCGTCGTAAAGAGAGCGAAGGCACGATACTAGCCCAGCTGGGCGCGCAATCTACTACAATCCTTAGGTGCTGTTTATACAGAAGAGACGTGTGGTGGTGGCGGATTGTCAAAGTAACACCAATATAAACCTTATAGTAGGTACGTAGCATAGCGTCGTTCGCGACTCGCCACTCTCGCCGTACTATTATATTGCCGCACCCCGCCCGCGCCACGTCACTTCTATATAAACCGCGCCTTTCATACCACGTCTTTCGCCTGATTCACATCCATTCATCTCTTCATACTTGCCCGTTTGTTTCGAGTAATCTGCACCTCACTTTTTTGTAGGACATAACCGATTTGATCAGAGTACGTGGTATCTGGAGAAACTCTGACACCAGGGCTCTACCCACACGATAAGAAGAAGAGTAGGTACGTGACGAGGGTGCCCTCTTCCGACCCTATCTAGCACCATTAGCGGTCTAAGTAAGGTCGATTTACACATCTATAAGTAAGTAAGTCCAACTTACCACTTCCTTGCTTACTTATGGCCGGTTTACACATCCATAAGTAAGTAAGCAAGGAAGTGGTAAGTTCGACTCACTTACTTACGGATGTGTAAATCGACATGTACGCTACGCTCGCTCGGGTCACATGTGCGCGCGTTAATGACACCGACCATAAGCTCGGGCCGCGCGCACATGTGCACTCAAGTATTATTATTCTCTATTCCTTTCTTATTTATATGACCTGTCTAACCGAAAGTAAAAAGTCACTATTTAGTCATTGGTCTATTTGGTTTATATGTCATTTGTTCGCACATTTTTGGCTTTTGGTTTCAATTTCAAGTGTTTTTTACTTTGTAATAATACAAACAAGTATAGCAATAACACAGAAACAATATTTCTTTGCTTTGTTATGTTATTTTATTTGCTCGAAAATTGTGGTATTTGTGAATTCGTGACTTAAAACTGGTGGATTGGTTCTAGCTACTTTTGCATGTTCCATGAAAAATTTTGTTGTTATCAGGTATTATTTGTTATTATTATTATATATTTATTTATGAAAAAACATTACAATAAATTGACAAAATAGTGCAGTAAAAACCAATGTAGGTTTATCTATGACACTATCGACTCGTCTAGGACGTCTTAATTAACAGTTAGGATAACTATGTTATGTAATATTTAAAATAAGTTGTAAATATATTATATTATTAAATTATTATTATATTATCATTATTATAATTAAAAATGAATTAAAAATTATTAATTAATTATTATTATATTATCATTATTATATTTGTTGTAAATATTTGTAAATAATATTCGTACGAAATTATTACAACAACTTTTGCAAAGTTTTATTTCAAGTCTATAACCTACTAGAAAAGTCTAATATCAACCGTAGAAACTTGAGAGAAAACTTCAGATCCGAAAAGTGTGGTTATATTTCATTCGTGATTATGCAAAAATCTAATATGGGATTAGGAAAAGAAATTATATTATCTTAAAAAAAAATATTTCTTAAC
Organism: Agonopterix arenella; assembly: GCA_927399405.1. NCBI lineage: Eukaryota > Metazoa > Arthropoda > Insecta > Lepidoptera > Depressariidae > Agonopterix > Agonopterix arenella. Next base: position 3,557,511 of record OV656692.1, read on the forward strand.
ATAGTTTCATACATTTCTCAAAGAATAGTCAAGTTATAATTTTGTTATAACTATTTTTAAGTGCACGTTTTGGACGAAGGTCAATTTTAGTTACATATTTCTGTATAATTTATCATTTGGATACTTCTATAAATACCGATAAATGATTTCTTGTATATTCAGACCTTGAAACCGACAAAGTTTCAACAATATAGCTTCATAAAAAAAATAAACGAAGCAATTTCGTAACTTATTAAATTTTTGCGACATTCCGCCACGACACTCTCGCGATTGAACGGGGGGCTAATAAACGTCACCGATTTCAACCTTGTTCCCATAGAGATATGATGGTCTCATCATCCCCTTAAATTTTAAGGCTTAAAACTAAATGACCCTGTATTTGTTTCGTAGATCTTCAAACTTCTGCCCCGGCTTTTGCTTGACCGGCGTCTACTATCCCCTTACCTGTATAGGTGTAACGCAGGTGTAGACATAATTCTGGTGGACAACCTGAAGGTTTCTCATCAGGTTGGCCGGCCCGTAGGCCCAGCCGGTCTTCCACCCGGTCACCGACAACGTCTTGCCTGCCGATCCTATCGTGATCGTACGCTCCCACATGTCGGGCAGCGTTGCTGTGGATAACATAGATAGATAGATAACTCATTTATTTCACCAGAACAATGTAGGATAAACAGTGACAGACAAACGCAGTAGGTAACATTTTAGAGTCCGCATAAGGAGGTCCGTGTAAAGCCGCAGCAGCAACAGAGAGCTCCCATGACGGACCAATCAATAAAAAAAAAACTACAATATATTGTATGTATAAGCGTCGTCAAATATAAAGTAACAAAAAAAAATACAGACATAAATCAGCAACATGCTTCGTCAAAACAATGAAATACAAACTCAGTCGAATAACCCGCCCTTTGTCGATCCCGGCGCAAAGGAGCCCATAATGCTAGCAGCGTTGCCACGTTGAATTGCTATGGCTAGCCTCTGCACCAGAAACGACCAAGAACGGGGGTCACAATTTCGCTCCCTCAGTCGACGGCCAACCTCCGCAACGAAGGTCTTAGCCTCGGCACCCCAAACCCCCGTGGTCTCAACGGCGACAGGCACAAAAAGATAATCATAAAGATTGTATGTATAAATGTTGGAATATCATCGTTTTAACAACATCGTTTTAGTAACATCGTTTTAGCAACGTTAAATTATTCAAAGTGTAAAATTAAATGGAACACTTACTTAAAGGGGTGCTTCAGACCATCAAACTGAACAACTTTTACTATGGGACCAACGCTGAAATCGCGAAAAAAAATTCCGCTGCCCCATACAAAACTGCAAACATAACTCGACTGAAATGTATGGGACAGCAGATTTTTTTTCGCGATTCCGATATTGGTCCCATAGAGAAAGTTTGATGGTTTGAAGCACTCTATTAAGTAAGTGTCTTATTTAATTGTACATCCTGTATAGCATCGTTCTTAGTCAGTGAACGCAAATATTCTTAATTTACTGTCAGTTTTTTAGGGCATTGAAAGCAACGTCGAAATCGCGAAAAAAATCACCTGTCCCGTACATTTGGGTCGAGTAGCATGTGTCTAGAATCTATACGCATACGTTCAAAGTCGGTTAGGAGGCGCTTTTGCCCTGCAGTGAAGATTATAATTACACTAGCTCTTGCCCGCGACATCATCAGCTTTCAAAAAATCGTTTCTTAGTTACCCCTTCTCCCCTTCATGCTCAGTAGAATATGTAATCCAAGTTTCATGTTTCTATCTTCAGTGGTTTAGTCTGTGCCTTCTCTGTCAGTCAGTCAGTCAGCCACGGAACTGTTCTATAAATATAGTGTCCAAATTAAAATACTGAGGGTTTTTTTAACACTTTCGCTGCTAAGCTCAAAACAATGATACTCAGATACAGTGCTAACACTGCGGAATCCTATACAATTTTGACTCACCGGGTGAGTCGTGCGCACTGCAGCCCATTTGTTGCTGACCTAGGTCGTCTGCAGTTAAAGTGTTAAGAGGATGATCAGACCATGAAACCCGACATTCAAATCACGAAAAGAAATCAGATGTCCCATACATTTGGGTCGAGAAGGGTTGCAGTTTTGTTTGAAACAACCATTTTTTTTTCCGCGATTTCGATGTTGCTTCCACAAAGAACAGATACTGATGGTGCTCTTAAAAAACTGTCAGCATATTAAGAAGGAACCTATAGATAAGAACGTATGAAAACATGACGTCAAACAGAAAACAAGAACAGTATAAATGGTTCTAGTGCACCCAAAACTAATGTCCCCGAACAGAACTCACCTACCTACTTTTAAACACCTTTAGTTTACAAATCTTACTTTATCCGCGAGAATTTTAGTCTGAGTTTTTTCCGCCGCCAACTCTTCCTAGGACGACCTAGACGCCGACGACCGTTTTCTGGAATCCAGGAGTACGATTTTTGAAAGTCACCGGCTGAGTAAAATGACCGATATTTACCGATCTCCCAATGTTAGCATTTTTTAATCTCACCGACTAAATCCGTATTGAACTCATGAATAAGAATAAGAATAAGAATAAGAATAACTTTATTGTTAGAACTGGTACATAAAGGTCTTACATAATAATTACATGAACAAGCAGCTCTTAACTATTTCAGGCATACAATACAAACATTTAAAACATATTATCTTATTTATCAAAATTTATCTCAATATATCTCAATATATCTCAAATTTATCAAAATCTATACGCAACAACAAAACTTAAATGACATTTAAGACACCTTTGGATATTTACATTACATTAAAAAAGCAAGCAGATACAATTACCAAAAAATACATTTAATTTCAATAAATAAAAAATAATATAATGTCATAAATTCGTCAAATGTCAGATAATTGCCAACACACTCATGGGTATGAGAAGGCTTTTTTATGAGATTCAAAAACCTTTCAAGCTCACCGGTGACATTCAAAAATCGCATCCCAGGGCGTTATAATTCTTGCCCACCTTTCCTGGTGCATTCGACAGACATGGCCGGCCCAATCCCACTTTAACCTGGCAGTTTTTTCCCCAAACATCGGCTATTCGTGTTTTGGAGCGCAGTGTAGTGTTTCTGACACGATCCGGTCTTTTATTTAACACCTAGTTTACTACGCTTCATTGCCCTTTGGCAAACCTGGTTGGAGGATGGTTGGAGGATGAAAGGGGAGGCCTTTGCCCAGCGCAGTGAGATGAAATGGGCTTGTAAAAAAAATTTTACAAGATCTTTTTGAACTGAAGATTTTACAATTAATAAAGATTTTTAATAAAGTATATTTCATTCATTCATTCAATTAGGTAGGTACCTAATTAACTGCCTTATTTTGTTGTGTTTACGGAAAATTTTTCCAAGCAAGTATGCGAGTTAGCATTCATCAATAGCGCGTACAATCCGCAAGGCATTTCTATTTTTTAATTTCTCTGTTCAGTGGACATGTCCCTTAAGGTGGTTTCAGTCCATACAAAAGTTCGACGCACAATACGCGTAGACGGAATTAATAAAAGTAATATTATATATATGGAAAAATAGTTTAGAAAATCTAGTTGCCGCGTCACAAATAACATTTGCAATTTATAATATAACGAGCGTTAACCCGCGACTTTGTCCGCACAAATTATATACCAGATTTTAAGTCAGATCATTAGCTATCAAACAAAAAAAGTTTCATGAAAATCGGTTCAGTAGTTTTTGCGTGATGCTCGTTCAAACAAACGAACAGACAGACAAAAAAATCCAAAAATTGGTTATATGGAATCAGGGACACCTAAAAACCATATCGTATTTTTTTTGTTATTATCTTCAATGTACAGACAATGTTCTGTTACAGTTTTATAATATTATAGATTACGAAAATATAAAGATTTTAAAATTTTGTATGAAAAATTTCAAAGCTTTATATCTTCGTAATTATTTTATAAATTGCAAATGTTATTTGTGACGCGGCATCTAGATTTTCTAAACTATTTTTCCATATATACAAAGTTACTTATACAGGGTGTAAGTGACAGCCTAGCAAATACTGAAACGGTGAACTCAGACCATCAAACTGAACAACTTTCACTATGGAGCCTACCTCAGGAAACGCGAAAAAAATCAGCTATCCTTTTCGCGTTTCGCGTTTCCTGGGGTAGGCTTCATAGTGAAAGTTATTCAGTTTGATGGCCTGAGTTCACCGTTTCAGTATTTATTTGCTTGGCTGTCACTTACACCCTGTATTAATACCGTCTACGCGTATTGTGCGTCAAAGTTTTGTATAAAATTGACCCCTCTGCAACCACCTTAAATATAAGAAATTTCATCATAATACTTATTTGAATAGGAACTATTTCACAATATTAACAATATCATGTGACCTAAGTTTATGGGTTACTGATACTTGCCTACTTATACACGATAAAATAAATACCATACAAATTATCATACCATAGCATATGTTACATTTTATCAGGGACGAATACATACTCATAAACTTTGTACACGTTTTAAGATAACATTATCTATCTCTGACAGTGTAATTGTTTAACTTTGCACACAAAGTTATCAAGTATTAAACTGCTCTCAGTTGTTTTCTTTTTCAAAACTAAAGCAAGGCATACATTATTTATCGTATTTATCTACATCATCATCATCATCATCATCTTAGCAGATGGACGTCCACTGCCGGACATAGGCCTCCCCCAAGTACCGGTCGTTATTTATCTACATACAATAATCAAATTCTTCCCGATATCTTTCCGTGGTGTTCTACAAGTCGATTAAAACATAAAAATTGTTTAAGGGCCTTTGCATCTTGGTTTCCTAAATATGTAAAGGCCACATGTAATTTGTAGTTCAATTCAAGCAATAGTTTCCGACCACCCTTGAAAGGAAACAAGATCATTCCATGAATAGATAAATGTTGAGTCACATTGCAGGTTTTGACCTGAGCACTCGTCTCGCGTGGATTTCGCGCGTCGCGTTTTTGCCTGCCCCGTGGCTCCGCAATCCTCAATCTCTTCTTGTTCTTGACCAAAAACAATCACTGAGATTGGGATAGATTCTCCCATAAACACTTGACACTGGCGGAAATGCAGTGCTAACGCACAAGCAAGAGTCCACTAATTATAAGGAAAAAAAAATGTTTAATTTTGAAATGTACCTATCACACTGAAGATAGAAATATGTGTAGATTTGGAATTCATATATTCTATAGAGGATGTAGGGGTGCACTCAGAAAGTATATATCGAAAATCAACCCCTATAATAAAAAATAAAATGGAATATTGAAGTTTTCCGAAATCCATTCCGACGAAGTCACGGGCAAAAGCTAGTCAAGGATTTACAGTATGCTTTTAAACCGGTCGTTTAAGCCCATTATAGGTCTCATTTTTTGTCCATATCATTTGTATGCATAATATAGTTTCACGTTTATTCGGTTGGCCCCTTTGATTAAATTAAAATAGCGGAAGATAAGTGACGTTCTTGCATTACGTCCTCGAAAAATGGACCTGCTTTTCATTTACTTACGAGTGAAAAGTAATGCCGTAAAATCTATTTTTCTTTTTGAATGATTTGTACCAGTTTTAAGCACGCGAAGACATTGTGGTATCTATATCCTGCCTAAAATAAAAAAAGTATCTCAATCACGCAATGCCGCTACTAAGTAAATTAGGCGACGGGGTTCAATTTATGCGGTCCATGTGCTATAGGCTAGTCACCGATCTTACTATTTTAATTTAATCAATGGTTGGCCCAATAAAAACTTACCGATCCTTATATGCTTGTTGGGCTTATAAACCATCCATTCGTAAACTTCATCAGATATACAAAGCACATTGTGTTTCTTGCACAGATTGGCAATCATCTCAGTTTCCTGCATAGTGAACACCTTGCCGAGAGGATTGTGCGGCGTGTTCAGTAACAACGCCTTAGTTTTACTCGAGAAGAGGGAGTTAAGTTCGTTCTCGTCCAGGACCCAGTCGGCTGACGTCATGGAGTCGCTGATTTGTTTCTGGAAAAGGTTAAGTAATTTATACTGGGTGAAATTGATATCATTAGAATCCTTTTAAACTATGGGTCTACCCAACAAACTGAACAACTTTTACTATGGGAGCAAACCGATCGGAGCAAAAACAAAATCTGCGTTTCATACTAAACTGCAATGCCTACTCGACTCAAATGTATGCAACAGCTGATTTTTTTGCTCCGATCGATTGCTTCCATAGTAAAAGTTGTTCAGTTTGATGGACTCTTAGTTTAAAAGGATGCTAATGATATCAATTTCACCCTGTATACACGACATCAATGAGAATAAAATAACTACCGTTGCTAGCTCGTTTGGCAGGAAACAAGAACCTAATGGAAAGCAAGAGCCATATCATATCACACAAGCGATTTTTGAGCGTATTAGGCAATGTCGCAACTGCACCGCGACGATATCGTTCCTTCAAACCTCTTTCAAATATAGCTTGAAATATGGCCCTAAAATTAAAAAAAAACAATGCTCGACTCAAAACCAAACGATTTATTTAACAATTCGATGCAAGATTGTTTTCAAAATGGTTTCGACATTATGAAAACTTTACGATATTAACTTGTAATTGTGCTAAGTTCATGTTGAAGAATGATAACTTTTAAGAAAATTGTGATGTTTGTTTAAAATCAGATAAGCCTTGAAACTTAATAATGTAGGTATTGATTAGGTCATTATTACGACCAACTTACGGGTTTCAATGCAATAAACTTGGGGATCCCGCCAGCTGACTTGATCATAAAGTCATAGCAGTCGAAGAAAGGCTCAATTACTATCACCTCATCACCAACGTCTACATGACCTGTAATAAGCATCGAATTAAGAGTTAGTGTAATAATACCATGGGAAAGTAGACAATGTAAATGATATGAATAATTTTACTAGGAATATGAACCAAAGAAACTGTGAATCAAGACCAACCGAAGCGATTCTTTCCTGTTATTATTAACTAGAGTTTACCCGCGTCTTCGTACGCACAAATTATACAGGGTGTTACAAAAATACAAATAAACATTTAAGGGGGTTAAGACCATCAAACTAAACAACTTTCACTATGGGACCAATATCGAAATCGCGAAAAAAAAATCGGATGTTCCATCATCATAACAGCCGATAGACGTCCACTACTGGACATAGGCCTTCCCCAAAATGGGGATTTTCCTTAATCGCCATGATGCGATGCGTTTGCGATGTTTCATACTAAACTACAGATCTACTCGAGCTAAATCTATGGGACAAAAGGTTTTTTTTTCGCGATTTCGATGTGTGTCCCATAGTGAAATTTGTTCAGTTTGTTTGTCTAAACCACCCCCTTAAAAGTTTTCAATTTTTATTTTTACTTCTGTATACAGATTTTAAGTCAGATTATAAGCCATTAAACAAAAAAAGATCCATCAAAATAGGTTCAGTAGCTTTTGCGTGATGCTCAAACAAACACAAACAAAGAAACAGACAATACATCCAAAAATTGGTTATTTGGAAATAGGGACACCTAAAAGCCATATCGTAACTTTTGCTTATTAATATCTGCAATGTAGACATTTCTGTTACAGTTTTACAATAGTTAAGATTAATGGCCAGTTCCCTGGCATCTTACGCGGCAATTCTGCCAATATTTTAGTTTAGTGTTTTAATCTCAGGTACCTATTGTTTTTTGGTCAAGAACACATTACAGATTTACAAAATGGCAGAGCCACGTGCAAGTCTGAGAGAAGTTACGCAACGCTCGCGATCACCCTCCGTAAGACGTGCAGCGCCTCTGAAATGTTATATTAGATAAAGTATATGTATAGATTGAGCCTCACACCTCTTACCGTATAAAACAAAAGGGGCCAACTTTCTTAGGTTGGTGTGCGTGAGGCGTCATACAAATTATGTCTGTGTGCATACCGATAGGGTTTAGAGGCCAGTGCTGGCTGCAATTTTTTTTTTACGCGTTCGTAGTTTCGACTGTTTACCTTGACATATAACTTATCAAAGGTTTAGAAATAAAATAAAATATTGAGGGCACTGGAGGTACCTCTTAAGTTGTTATCCATGCTTACCTAAAATAGCTGAAAATAATGCTCCATAAGCGCCGCTCGAAACCAATATTTCATTCATAGGATCTATTTCTCTTCCAATTAAAGGAGAGTATAATTTTGATAAGGTTTGCACTAGAGCTAGGTGACCCTGTAAATTAAAAGATACTCATTAAAGTTGTGTTCATAAATAGACCATCTCTATAAACCCTTTTCTTCTCTGCAGAGTCTGGGGACCTGGGTCATAAGAATAATGAATACTCTATAGAAACGAAAATGGGCACGCGGCAAACGGCAATTAATGTTCTTATGATGCGAACGAAAAAGTCATCGGCTGCAAAAGAGCGATGATAGCCCATACGGAAGAGAGCTAGCGCCTCAATCATGAGGCCGCGGTTCGATTCCTGGCCTGTACCAATAAGTTCTTTGGAATTTATGTACGGATGTATTTATCATTTAGTAGCTCGGCGGTGAAGGAAAACATCGTGAGGAAACCTGCATTCCCGAGAAAGAAAAGAAAATACCATAAGTTCGGAGGTATGCGTAAAATATGGGTGAGCTTGGGGCGAACACAAAGGACCAGCGCTGGTCTCAGTGATACAACGACCCTTGCTTGCAATAGCCCAAGCACAAATAATCATCGGCTGCAATATTATTTTTTAACTTTTAAGTTTTTTGGAAGGCGGTTTTAATTTTTTGTTAAAATGTTGTATATTTCACAATTTTCAGTGGTGAATTCATTATTTCGACTCAGATATCAGTATTTTCTTTAGATAGTGAGTAAGTTTAACAATGAAAAAATCTTTTTTTCTTGGTCTTTCTTCAATTCAAGATACTATGTTGTTTAAAATAAATTGATCCTTATGAATGACTCTTTCGGTTGGTATCATAAAATACAGAATGTTTTTTTTTTCACATTTCACCGGTTCGATTCCCGGCTCAAGCAGATGATTTTTCAAAAATCTTTAAATGCAGTTTTAATTATTTTTGAAAATAAAGGAATGTTTCCTTTCAGTAAAATTTGCCATCATAAATATTAAGGGTTCTTTCCCTCCAACTACGGCCTTTTTTTTCCACCCTGTATATATATATATATATATACGGTCGAATTAAGAAACCTCTTTTTTTGAAGTCGGTTAAAAAACCAAAGGTGAGGTTAAGTGTGACCAAGACTTCTCTCTTTAAGAATCGTTTGGTCTCTTATTAGTCTAATAAGAGATTGACAAACAAAATTTTTCCAGCCCAGCCCAGCACTACAGGCAGCTCCATAAACTCCATTCGCGTGCAGGTATTTGGGCAGGATACATGATGGAACATAGTCTGTGGAGCAACACTGCATTCACACTACCGGAGGTCCAACCCGTCTATAGAATCCTACTCGAACAGATTATTTTTATTACGGCTGAACTGTGTTTTGGAGTCTATTTAAACACCTCCAAATCTGGAGGGAGGCTTTCCATAAGAGGGACAAACGGGCCAGGGATTGTCATATTTATTGAGTACTAAAGTGTAAACTTACGAATCCTCTAGTATATTGATTGAGGAGAGGATTATTTCCTGTAGTGACTTCTGCTAAAGCCTTTGTGACATGCGCGGGCGCATGGAAGTCTGGGAAGCCTTGTCCGAGGTTAACAGCTGGCTTGTATTCCATTGCCAACTGGTTGTATTCCACCCTAGAAGTAGGCTGTGTTAATCAACAAGTCAATCAATTCAGTTACACTTTAATCAAACTCAAAATAATTTATTCAATATTGGATTGAAGCCCACTTATTAAACATCAATTCTTTTTTTTAAGCTACCACCGCATCGGAACGTGTTGTCTCTGTAGAGAAGGTGTGGCCAGAAACTCTACAACTTACTATTAATCTCATAATTTAATCAATCAATCAATAAGATACTTATAAAACAGTTCCTAGCATTCTCAGCAATGTACTCTGAATTGTCATTGTCAATTGTCACATTTATTGATAATAATTAGAAGTAGGTTAAAATTGACTTCCTAGATTTTCTTACATACTTACTTAGTTAGTTACATACAGGTGAACCTAATATAAGCGTGTTAAAAAGCGCCCTCATAGACAATGCACCGCCTAAACTGCTGAAGATAGAAAATTTGGATTTTCTATTATTATAACACTTTATTGTACACACTGACATACAAAAAACAGAAAACATGTTACAAAGGGCAAGCTTATCTCTGATGAGATTCCTTCCAGCAGATCCGCAAAAGTGACAGTTGATAATTACAAAGCAAACTTATTGTGTACAAACAAACAATAAATAAATATATTATACATTCTATGGCGGATGTAGTGCATTAAGAAAGGATTTTTCGAAAATCAATCCCTAAAGGGATATGAAGGGGTGTTAAATCTTTCTAAAATTCACAAAGAATTGAATTCTTTATTTGTCATTTTTTAGTTACTAAATTATTGATGTAATTAACACCTTTAATAATAGAAAAATGTTCCGGCAAAAACTCTTATGTGTATTCAGAATTCTGACAGAGTTTTTAATGTCAGGAAATTGCTCCAAACGTGCAGGTAATAAACTTAAAGTAATAAATTATTTCATCTTCTAAAGGAGATGCAAATTGCAAATTTTACAAAAGAAGATTGGCAAATTTGGACCTAGCCATTTTTTACGAAAACTAAAAGCTCTTCAGGACGGCAGTCATAATTATCATAAACAGAAAAAATTAAGGCATTTTTTACAATAGCTTTCACATCTCCAGAAGTACGGATTCAAAAGTAGAAATTACTAGTAAAATAGACAAATCATCTAAAAAGCAGTAGAAAAACGCAATCACTACAGCTATTTATCACTGAGGTATTTCTTGGTCGTTACGGAATGTATTTAGCTTGGTTGAACTGATAGAATTGTGATTTCGTTTTCTTCCATTATCATAATATTGTACGGTTATCGTGAATTTTCATTGAAATAAACACAATTAATGCATAGAAGATTGAGTGGACTATCTACTAAGAAAGATTATGAGTTTCACACACTTGTTACAAAAGGTATCATAAGGAGAAATACCTTTCCCCCAACTTCTACAGGTTACAAACAATTTACTATTTTGTTAGTTCAGTTTCACTCTACATGTATTACTAAGTTTCATTCATGTACTGGACCTCTAAGTCTGGGTCCCAAATAACATGGCCGTCCACCAAACTTCTTTCATTATTTTAGAAGAATTAAGTTCTTCATACGTAACAAAAGTTTTATCATTCGCACTGGTTAGAAAATTGAACCATCATTATGACCTTCATGTTAATTGTTTACATTATTGATAACGAGCCTGTTATGTAACTAATAAACTAACTTTTATGAACTATTATAACCAAGTAGGTAATCAAGATTTTGAGTTAAAAAACAGTTTTCCCAGCTATAGTAAAATTCCTACTAAAATTATGTAGATGTCTAATAGAGTTTATTATAACGTAGGACTTACCAAACGCTTTTTTCACCGGCTCCATAGCGGGTAGGTAATTTAAACTTGTCATCCATTACCGCTGATGTAGATAGCGTCCTCAATACTAAATCCAAGCGCCCTTGTTTCACGCCGCTGTGTACTTTCGCAGCGACTGATATTGTATTCCGCCACCTAAACATTATCGAAAGATAATAAGTAGAAACATTAAAAGTTAACCTTTGCCGCTTTGACAGTTTGCGAGGTCGGTCAAAAAAGATTAGTGCTACGCGGTTAAAGTAACCCGGACGGAATCTTGCACAGTCTAACAATTTATTTAGAATTTCATTTAGTATGGTAATCAAATGAAAATAATACATACGAAACGAACATGAACTTAGTTTTCTTTATCTTTTCTGCCAACTGCCACTGAACTGTCACTGTCACTGTCAGCTGATATTTTTTGGTTCAATTTAAAGCAAAGGGCCATACATCCCATACAGCCGATGTCTTTAATAAAGTTTTCTCATACAAAGTAATTAAATTTAAATGTTGGTGTTCGACGTTTTGACGCTTCTTTACAGTTTTTGGAGACAATCGAAAGACGCAGGAAACGCAGAGAAGTCCACGGGAAAGAGGCGAACCGACCGCTTTGTCGCGCTACAAATGACAGAACACTTTTCCTGTTTACGACCCATACACCATCATATTTCACTGAACTGTATATTGTTCACTTGCACGACACTTTGTTACGCAAAACAACACCAATTTGACGAACCAAAACTCATTATAAACCTCAGTTATAAACAGTAAAAATTCGATAAAATATGTGGACACCAAACGTAGCTGACGAATTCCCGCCAAAAACTCCCCACTGTCAGCTGATTTTGTACCATACAGCCGATGTCTTAAGTAAAATTTTTTTAATGTTGGTACGTGCGGTGCCGCTCAAATCAACACATAAGTTACCTTGAACCAAAGCTTCTGTTTTCGTATTTATTTGAGATGTTAAGTTGTAGATATCTGTTAGATATTATGTTTATGTCTTTGATAATTGGTAGACCAATATTCAATATACTAGATATTATGTGCTGTGTGACTTGGGTAACTATTAGAAAATGTTTCCTCAGTAGCCCGACAGTTTTTATACTTCCTACCCTTGGGCAGGCAATTTTAACCTGCTACCTACCAAAATAGTTTCCCATCAAATTCTTCGTCTATGGTTGGGAGCATGCGCTAAGCAACTTAGACAATGTTCATGGCGCTGAGAAACTTACAGCTTCACTGATATTTTTTTCGACGCTTTCGTAGCTTCGACTGTCAATCTTGACTTGCCATACAATAACTTATCAAAGAGGTATGGATTTGAATAGTTATCGGCTAGCTATAATTAGCATAATTTATGGTGTAGTAATATTTCACCTAATGTTCAGCAGGGATAGTATATGATATGGTCTACCTACCTATTACATATAGGTATAGTAAGTAAATATGCAATTAAAAATGCATGGCATGCATTGAGCACAGATGCAGGTGAGCCGTATTGGTCTTTTTACGTTATGACTGTGCGCACGACCAACGACTGCGCGAGGATCATTGTTTTGAGCTTAGCAGCGAAAGTGTTAAGTTTGTATGAATATCCCCTATCCCCATAGTTAATTCCTCTCCCCTCCCCAGACCTGACCCGCCTATGTCCATCAACCCGACCGAGATCTACCACAAGCACGTGGGTATGGTGCCCAATTACGCAGGACACATTCCTGGAGCCATGTTTAGGTGAGTCTCTTTTAAGATTGAAGTACGTAAATATGCTTAAAAATGCTCGCTGCATGTAGGATGCGAATGACTACCACAAGTAGCCTAATTGGTGGACCACGGTTAAGCATGTCAATCTACGGGATGTTAGAGTAAACAGTTGCATTACTTTAAGGGGTGATGGTACCCATGATACTGAATAACTTTCCCTAAGAAACCTATAGGAAATGGTCACAGGGACAGTGATCGAGATTGAGTTATTATCAATTGAGTACTGAAAACTGCTCGAACAGTTCTTCGCTAGGTGTGCGCTGACCCTGAGAGGTAGCACGTTTACTGATATGGGGGTGTCCTTTTCAACATGAGCAACAAACAATCCACTTTATATTGATGTCGACTTTATATTGATTTTCACACTGATCCTTGTCATAAGCATACTAGGGGTTAAGATTGCACCTTCTCAGAGCCGAACCACACGGCGCGGTGCGGCGCCTGTGTGGTGCCGCACCGCAAAGATTTCGCCGCACAGGCGTTCACACGGGCGGTGCGGCGCCCGAGCGGCACCGCAGCGACGAAGAAAGGAGTGTGACATACAGTCTGTTATTAAAAAGCTGCCGCACAAACAACTGAGCGGCACCGCTCCAGCGCCGCACCGCTTACATCCCTCCCCGCCTCGATAGATTTTTATATGCATGACACCGCAGCGGCACCGCTCAGGCGCGCCGTGTAGTTCGGCTCTTACACCCCAGAGTATAGCCAATGTGATCGTATATTGATTGATTATTATGTTTCAGATTTGGCAATACATATGGTAATGATACTCGGGATGCCAAGCGCTGGCTACGCGGAGATTTTACTTCATGAACTTACATTTATAGTTATTTAATCGGCACAGGCAACTATCAACTCTATTTGTTGACAATAAGATGCAAATTTGTAAGTAATATTACGTTTTAAGACCAAATTGAAGCTATTAATCAATAAAACAATTAACAATAACTTTTGTTTATTTTTAGATTGATATAGTTATCATTATCACAAATATAACGGGCTAATTACAATAAAAACTTAAAAAAGTATCAAAGAAAACAATATAAGGATACAAAATTAATTCGTGTACAAAAAAGATAAGTGCAATATCACATGAGTCTTATAGATTATAAATAGACCTATTTTTTCTTAGCGTTCCACTTTTTAAGTAATTTCTCAGTCAATTTCAGGTTCTCGTCTTTCTGTAGAGCAAAATAAAGATCAAATTAAAACCGAATTCATACTACAACATTACACTACACATTCGTCAAACGCTTTGCATTTATCGATACTAGGTCAAATCAATATCGCATGACTTTGTGAATACAAACTAAGTACTAAGCCCATTTAATTTGACGTCTGACTAAAGAGCCCAGAAATACCGTTACAGAATTGCTTCAACGGGATTAGTATAAAGGATGACACCGTGCCGGGTCCGAGCCGAGTCCGAGCCAAGCGTCGTAATACGATCAACTAATCACACGCTATACCGAGCGGCAACCGCGCCGTGGCCGGGCCGGGCCGGGTCGGTTGCCTTCGGTCGGCCGCCGCTCGGCTCGGACCCGGCACGGTGTAGCGTGAGTCATCTTTTAGACGGTGTTTTTTTTTTGTAGCTAAACCCAGGCACAGGCAGGACCGATAAATGCGAGGGGAAATCCTCTCACATTTATCGGCCCCGCACCATTCGAAATGAAACCTATTTCCTAAAGTACAAAGCAAGGATTTTAGAATTATAAAGGATGCCACTCCTCCTTACAAGCATGGACACAAGAAAATTGTCCATGAATATCGGTAATGTTCGACCTTCTTTCGTATCTCCAAAGTCGATATTTCGAACGTTTTTGTTTCCCTTTCTATCAGAACAAAAATTTAATAAAAAGGGACAAAATAACGTCGAAAACATAGACGGGGATTTTCGAAAGAAGAACGATCATTACCGAACACCAAGGAGTATTATCATGTTTCACCGCTTGTTAGGCAGTGTGCCCTCCAAGGTATAGACAATACCTATGCCAGCTTCCTGGTACAAAGTCTGGACTTTCGTCTTCATGATAGAAAAGGAAATTGAAATGAGGATTCTAATCGTATAAGTCATTTTTTGATGTGCAAATCAAAAAACATCAAAAAATACTTTTATCGCCTCTTTTCCTCTTTTCAATTTCCTTTTCTGTCATGAAGACGATTATCATAAAGAATATTTTATTTTTATGTTCTCATTCTACGGCTAATATTAGTAGGAAGTTATAGAGAGGAATCTTAATTTACATGACGTTAAATAATAATAATCATCACATGTTTCAACGTACCTTGATGAAGCAGAACCTGGTGAAGTTCTCTCCGAGATGCTTGTGCTCCTCAGAGTAGAAGGCGGTGGGCGGGATCGTCAGGATACTCGATTCCTTAGCGAACTTCTTCGTGAATTTGTAGTCTTTGTATTTGTCAGGCTCTTGTGAGAGATCGATTTTGTTACCTGAAATGTTAACAGTTAAGGCTATTAACTTAAATAATGAACTGGTGATCTGAAGGAAGTTATTTCAAGGAGCTTTTATTTAACATGTGGGTGTAATATTATTAGGAATGAAATCTCCATATCAAAGCTAACATGTAAAAGTTAATATGTCCCTATCGATACTATCAGAATTATCTTTTTTTTAACATTACAACAACTTTAAGGGTCAGTTTGACGTTTTAAAACTGGGAAATTCCCAATCCCAATTATGTCTAGTATGCCTGGTAAATTTTTGTAAGAAGAACCTAAGAAAAAATCCCATTTCCAGTCAAAGATAATTGAGTAAACAAGGATTTGCAAATTATGGTTTTTAGTTCAGCCTTCTTCGGCCTTCAATCATTTAAATTACTCGAGTTAAGTGATTTAGTGACGTCACCTTTGCGAGCGAGGTCATGCACATTGTTATTACTAAAATAATTTATTTCTTGAAATCTAATAACCTTAAGGGTAAGTTTGGTCATTCAAGGAGACAATGCGGCCAGCCTCCTAGGTACTCTGCTTCGGATGGGCGCTTTGGAGGATATCTTTTATTTGTAATTTGGGTGTAATATTATTTTTGTACCTAATTAATATTATGGTTTTTTTTCAGGTTTTTTTGGGTGTTTGTGTGATTCATAAATGATATAACCTAAAGTACATGTGCAGAGAAATTGAACGCAAAAATCTCGCTTACTCAGCTTGGTCCAATCAGCAATGATGAAGTACCCTCCCTCTGGCAGTGTGGGGTTGAACCCGTTATCTTTGAGCACCTTCATCAGATAGTCCCGCTTAGAGGTGAGGTCCCGAGCCAGCGAGAAGAAGAAACAGTCCGGGGAGTCGTACCGCGCTAGCTCATAAGCCAGCGAGCGGGCTATGGCTTCCTGGAAAGTTTAAATAATAATAATTTATATAATCGACGGCCCGATAGCTGTCTGTAGTAAATCTGCCGTGCCGAGGTCGCGGGTTAGAATCTCGGAACTATTTTTGTACCCAAGTCGTCGATGTTTCTATTTATAAAAGGTGTCACAAAAGTAAAAATAAACCTTTGAAATTTTTAAGGGGGTTGTTTAGACCATCAAACTGAACAACTTTCACTATGGGACCAACATCAAAATCACGAGAAAGAACAAATTTGCCGTCCCATATATTTAGCTCGAGTAGATTTTTAGTTTAGTATGGACTTTTTTTAGCAATTTTGATGGGAACTATTCCCATAGTGAAAGTTGTTCAGTTTGACCGTCTAAACCGGGGGTGGATTAGACCATCAATCTGAACAACTTTAAATGTTTATTTGTATTTTTGTAAAACCTTGTATAAGGTCTAAAAAATTTGGTTTTTGTTTTGGCGAATAAACATTTGATATGATTTTGATTAGATAAAACTATTTTAAGGGGATGATCAGACCATCAAATTGAACATCTTTTTTATGGGACCAACATCGAAATCACTCGGGTCGGGTAGGTTTGCAGTTTTGTATGAATGGAACAGCATTTATTTTTCGCGATTTCCACGATGGTCCCATAGAGATAGTTGTTGAGTTTGATTGTCTGATCATCCTCTTAAAATAGTTTCAGCAAATTTTGTTGGACCTTAAATACGTATTCTGTACCGTTATCAAGTCAACATAATATAAGTCCGGGCTAGAGTAAACTATAGGACTTTAAACGGGAATAGATAATCTGTGTGGCAATGTCCTTATTTATTTAAGTATATTATAAACGAGCGTTAACCCGCGACTTCGTCCGCACAAATTATATACCAGATTTTAAGTCAGATCATAAGCTATCAAACAAAAAAGTTTCATCAAAATCGGTTCAGTAGTTTTTGCGTGATACTCGTTCAAACAAACAAACACACAAACAAACAGACAGACAAAAAATCCAAAAATTTGTGAAATGGAATCAGGGACACCTAAAAACCATATCGTAACTTTTTTTTTGTTAATATCTTCAATGTACAGACAAACTTCCTGTTACAGTTTTATAATAGTACGAGCGTTAACCCGCGACTTCGTCCGCACAAATTATATACCAGATTTTAAGTCAGATCATAAGCTAATAAACAAAAAAAGTTTCATCAAAATCGGTTCAGTAGTTTTTGCGTGATACTCGTTCAAACAAACAAACAAACAAACAAACACACAAACAAACAAACACACAAACAAACAGACAGACAAAAAATCCAAAAATTGGTGAAATGGAATCAGGGACACCTAACAACCATATCGTAACTTGTTTTTTGTTAATATCTTCAATGTACAGACAAACTTCCTGTTACAGTTTTATAATAGTATAGATAGATTACAGTCCCCCGCAGCGTTTTACTGACGCCCGTACATCTGTATAGAGACAAACACAAACAATCTATCTATCTCTACCTATAACGTCACGCCTCTTTCCCATAAGCAGAGACCAGCCGTCGTAAAGAGAGCGAAGGCACGATACTAGCCCAGCTGGGCGCGCAATCTACTACAATCCTTAGGTGCTGTTTATACAGAAGAGACGTGTGGTGGTGGCGGATTGTCAAAGTAACACCAATATAAACCTTATAGTAGGTACGTAGCATAGCGTCGTTCGCGACTCGCCACTCTCGCCGTACTATAAGGTTTATATTGCCGCACCCCGCCCGCGCCACGTCACTTCTATATAAACCGCGCCTTTCATACCACGACTTTCGCCTGATTCACATCCATTCATCTCTTCATACTTGCCCGTTTGTTTCGAGTAATCTGCACCTCACTTTTTTGTAGGACATAACCGATTTGATCAGAGTACGTGGTATCTGGAGAAACTCTGACACCAGGGCTCTACCCACACGATAAGAAGAAGAGTAGGTACGTGACGAGGGTGCCCTCTTCCGACCCTATCTAGCACCATTAGCGGTCTAAGTAAGGTCGATTTACACATCTATAAGTAAGTAAGTCCAACTTACCACTTCCTTGCTTACTTATGGCCGGTTTACACATCCATAAGTAAGTAAGCAAGGAAGTGGTAAGTTCGACTCACTTACTTACGGATGTGTAAATCGACCTGTACGCTACGCTCGCTCGGGTCACATGTGCGCGCGTTAATGACACCGACCATAAGCTCGGGCCGCGCGCACATGTGCACTCAAGTATTATTATTCTCTATTCCTTTCTTATTTATATGACCTGTCTAACCGAAAGTAAAAAGTCACTATTTAGTCATTGGTCTATTTGGTTTATATGTCATTTGTTCGCACATTTTTGGCTTCTGGTTTCAATTTCAAATTGATTTTTACTTTGTAATAATACAAACAAATATAGCAATAACACAGAAACAATATTTCTTTGGTTTGTTATGTTATTTTATTTGCTCGAAAATTGTGGTATTTGTGAATTCGTGACTTAAAACTGGTGGATTGGTTCTAGCTACTTTTGCATGTTCCATGAAAAATTTTGTTGTTATCAGGTATTATTTGTTATTATTATTATATATTTATTTATGAAAAAACATTACAATAAATTGACAAAATAGTGCAGTAAAAACCAATGTAGGTTTATCTATGACACTATCGACTCGTCTAGGACGTCTTAATTAACAGTTAGGATAACTATGTTATGTAATATTTAAAATAAGTTGTAAATATATTATATTATTAAATTATTATTATATTATCATTATTATAATTAAAAATGAATTAATAAATTATTAATTAATTATTATTATATTATCATTATTATATTTGTTGTAAATATTTGTAAATAATATTCGTACGAAATTATTACAACAACTTTTGCAAAGTTTTATTTCAAGTCTATAACCTACTAGAAAAGTCTAATATCAACCGTAGAAACTTGAGAGAAAACTTCAGATCCGAAAAGTGTGGTTATATTTCATTCGTGATTATGCAAAAATCTAATATGGGATTAGGAAAAGAAATTATATTATCTTAAAAAAAAATATTTCTTAACATAGTTTCATACATTTCTCAAAGAATAGTCAAGTTATAATTTTGTTATAACTATTTTTAAGTGCACGTTTTGGACGAAGGTCAATTTTAGTTACATATTTCTGTATAATTTATCATTTGGATACTTCTATAAATACCGATAAATGATTTCTTGTATATTCAGACCTTGAAACCGACTAAGTTTCAACAATATAGCTTCATAAAAAAAATAAACGAAGCAATTTCGTAACTTATTAAATTTTTGCGACATTCCGCCACGACACTCTCGCGATTGAACGGGGGGCTAATAAACGTCACCGATTTCAACCTTGTTCCCATAGAGATATGATGGTCTCATCATCCCCTTAAATTTTAAGGCTTAAAACTAAATGACCCTGTATTTGTTTCGTAGATCTTCAAACTTCTGCCCCGGCTTTTGCTTGACCGGCGTCTACTATCCCCTTACCTGTATAGGTGTAACGCAGGTGTAGACATAATTCTGGTGGACAACCTGAAGGTTTCTCATCAGGTTGGCCGGCCCGTAGGCCCAGCCGGTCTTCCACCCGGTCACCGACAACGTCTTGCCTGCCGATCCTATCGTGATCGTACGCTCCCACATGTCGGGCAGCGTTGCTGTGGATAACATAGATAGATAGATAACTCATTTATTTCACCAGAACAATGTAGGATAAACAGTGACAGACAAACGCAGTAGGTAACATTTTAGAGTCCGCATAAGGAGGTCCGTGTAAAGCCGCAGCAGCAACAGAGAGCTCCCATGACGGACCAATCAATAAAAAAAAAACTACAATATATTGTATGTATAAGCGTCGTCAAATATAAAGTAACAAAAAAAAATACAGACATAAATCAGCAACATGCTTCGTCAAAACAATGAAATACAAACTCAGTCGAATAACCCGCCCCTTGTCGATCCCGGCGCAAAGGAGCCCATAATGCTAGCAGCGTTGCCACGTTGAATTGCTATGGCTAGCCTCTGCACCAGAAACGACCAAGAACGGGGGTCACAATTTCGCTCCCTCAGTCGACGGCCAACCTCCGCAACGAAGGTCTTAGCCTCGGCACCCCAAACCCCCGTGGTCTCAACGGCGACAGGCACAAAAAGATAATCATAAAGATTGTATGTATATATGTTGGAATATCATCGTTTTAACAACATCGTTTTAGTAACATCGTTTTAGCAACGTTAAATTATTCAAAGTGTAAAATTAAATGGAACACTTACTTAAAGGGGTGCTGCAGACCATCAAACTGAACAACTTTTACTATGGGACCAACGCTGAAATCGCGAAAAAAATTCCGCTGTCCCATACAAAACTGCAAACATAACTCGACTGAAATGTATGGGACAGCAGATTTTTTTTCGCGATTCCGATATTGGTCCCATAGAGAAAGTTTGATGGTTTGAAGCACTCTATTAAGTACGTGTCTTATTTAATTGTACATCCTGTATAGCATCGTTCTTAGTCAGTGAACGCAAATATTCTTAATTTACTATCAGTTTTTTAGGGCATTGAAAGCAACGTCGAAATCGCGTAAAAATCACCTGTCCCATACATTTGGGTCGAGTAGCATGTGTCTAGAATCTATACGCATACGTTCAAAGTCGGTTAGGAGGCGCTTTTGCCCTGCAGTGACACTGATAAATACACAGATAATTACACTAGCTCTTGCCCGCGACATCATCAGCTTTCAAAAAATCGTTTCTTAGTTACCCCTTCTCCCCTTCATGCTCAGTAGAATATGTAATCCAAGTTTCATGTTTCTATCTTCAGTGGTTTAGTCTGTGCCTTCTCTGTCAGTCAGTCAGTCAGCCACGGAACTGTTCTATAAATATAGTGTCCAAATTAAAATACTGAGGGTTTTTTTAACACTTTCGCTGCTAAGCTCAAAACAATGATACTCAGATACAGTGCTAACACTGCGGAATCCTATACAATTTTGACTCACCGGGTGAGTCGTGCGCACTGCAGCCCATTTGTTGCTGACCCAGTCGTCTGCAGTTAAAGTGTTAAGAGGATGATCAGACCATGAAACCCGACATTCAAATCACGAAAAGAAATCAGATGTCTCATACATTTGGGTCGAGAAGGGTTGCAGTTTTGTTTGAAACAACCATTTTTTTTTCCGCGATTTCGATGTTGCTTCCACAAAGAACAGATACTGATGGTGCTCTTAAAAAACTGTCAGCATATTAAGAAGGAACCTATAGATAAGAACGTATGAAAACATGACGTCAAACAGAAAACAAGAACAGTATAAATGGTTCTAGTGCACCCAAAACTAATGTCCCCGAACAGAACTCGCCTACCTACTTTTAAACACCTTTAGTTTACAAATCTTACTTTATCCGCGAGAATTTTAGTCTGAGTTTTTTCCGCCGCCAACTCTTCCTAGGACGACCTAGACGCCGACGACCGTTTTCTGGAATCCAGGAGTACGATTTTTGAAAGTCACCGGCTGAGTAAAATGACCGATATTTACCGATCTCCCAATGTTCGCATTTTTTAATCTCACCGACTAAATCCGTATTGAACTCATGAATAAGAATAAGAATAAGAAAAAGAATAACTTTATTGTTAGAACTGGTACATAAAGGTCTTACATAATAATTACATGAACAAGCAGCTCTTAACTATTTCAGGCATACAATACAAACATTTAAAACATATTATCTTATTTATCAAAATTTATCTCAATATATCTCAAATTTATCAAAATCTATACGCAACAACAAAACTTAAATGACATTTAAGACACCTTTGGATATTTACATTACATTAAAAAAGCAAGCAGATACAATTACCAAAAAATACATTTAATTTCAATAAATAAAAAATAATATAATGTCATAAATTCGTCAAATGTCAGATAATTGCCAACACACTCATGGGTATGAGAAGGCTTTTTTATGAGATTCAAAAACCTTTCAAGCTCACCGGTGACATTCAAAAATCGCATCCCAGGGCGTTATAATTCTTGCCCACCCTTCCTGGTGCATTCGACAGACATGGCCGGCCCAATCCCACTTTAACCTGGCAGTTTTTCCCCAAACATCGGCTATTCGTGTTTTGGAGCGCAGTGTAGTGTTTCTGACACGATCCGGTCTTTTATTTAACACCTAGTTTACTACGCTTCATTGCCCTTTGGCAAACCTGATCTGGATGGTTTCGATGACGCGTGGTCAGAGCATGCCCAGGACAGAGATGGTTGGAGGATGAAAGGGGAGGCCTTTGCCCAGCGCAGTGAGATGAAATGGGCTTGTAAAAAAAAATTTACAAGATCTTTTTGAACTGAAGATTTTACAATTAATAAAGATTTTTAATAAAGTATATTTCATTCATTCATTCAATTAGGTAGGTACCTAATTAACTGCCTTATTTTGTTGTGTTTACGGAAAATTTTTCCAAGCAAGTATGCGAGTTAGCATTCATCAATAGCGCGTACAATCCGCAAGGTATTTCTATTTTTTAATTTCTCTGTTCAGTGGACATGTCCCTTAAGGTGGTTTCAGTCCATACAAAAGTTCGACGCACAATACGCGTAGACGGAATTAATAAAAGTAATATTATATATATGGAAAAATAGTTTAGAAAATCTAGTTGCCGCGTCACAAATAACATTTGCAATTTATAATATAACGAGCGTTAACCCGCGACTTTGTCCGCACAAATTATATACCAGATTTTAAGTCAGATCATTAGCTATCAAACAAAAAAAGTTTCATGAAAATCGGTTCAGTAGTTTTTGCGTGATGCTCGTTCAAACAAACGAACAGACAGACAAAAAAATCCAAAAATTGGTTATATGGAATCAGGGACACCTAAAAACCATATCGTATTTTTTTTGTTATTATCTTCAATGTACAGACAATGTTCTGTTACAGTTTTATAATATTATAGATTACGAAAATATAAAGATTTTAAAATTTTGTATGAAAAATTTCAAAGCTTTATATCTTCGTAATTATTTTATAAATTGCAAATGTTATTTGTGACGCGGCATCTAGATTTTCTAAACTATTTTTCCATATATACAAAGTTACTTATACAGGGTGTAAGTGACAGCCTAGCAAATACTGAAACGGTGAACTCAGACCATCAAACTGAACAACTTTCACTATGGAGCCTACCTCAGGAAACGTGAAAAAAATCAGCTATCCCATACAAAACTGCTGTACCTACCCGACTAAAATGTATGACAGTTGATTTTTTTTTTTCGCGTTTCCTGGGGTAGGCTTCATAGTGAAAGTTATTCAGTTTGATGGCCTGAGTTCACCGTTTCAGTATTTATTTGCTTGGCTGTCACTTACAAAGTTCAAAGTGCGTCAAAGTTTTGTATAAAATTGACCCCTCTGCAACCACCTTAAATATAAGAAATTTCATCATAATACTTATTTGAATAGGAACTATTTCACAATATTAACAATATCATGTGACCTAAGTTTATGGGTTACTGATACTTGCCTACTTATACACGATAAAATAAATACCATACAAATTATCATACCATAGCATATGTTACATTTTATCAGGGACGAATACATACTCATAAACTTTGTACACGTTTTAAGATAACATTATCTATCTCTGACAGTGTAATTGTTTAACTTTGCACACAAAGTTATCAAGTATTAAACTGCTCTCAGTTGTTTTCTTTTTCAAAACTAAAGCAAGGCATACATTATTTATCGTATTTATCTACATCATCATCATCATCATCATCTTAGCAGATGGACGTCCACTGCCGGACATAGGCCTCCCCCAAGTACCGGTCGTTATTTATCTACATACAATAATCAAATTCTTCCCGATATCTTTCCGTGGTGTTCTACAAGTCGATTAAAACATAAAAATTGTTTAAGGGCCTTTGCATCTTGGTTTCCTAAATATGTAAAGGCCACATGTAATTTGTAGTTCAATTCAAGCAATAGTTTCCGACCACCCTTGAAAGGAAACAAGATCATTCCATGAATAGATAAATGTTGAGTCACATTGCAGGTTTTGACCTGAGTACTCGTCTCGCGTGGATTTCGCGCGTCGCGTTTTTGCCTGCCACGTGGCTCCGCAATCCTCAATCTCTTCTTGTTCTTGACCAAAAACAATCACTGAGATTGGGATAGATTCTCCCATAAACACTTGACACTGGCGGAAATGCAGTGCTAACGCACAAGCAAGAGTCCACTAATTATAAGGAAAAAAAATGTTTAATTTTGAAATGTACCTATCACACTGAAGATAGAAATATGTGTAGATTTGGAATTCATATATTCTATAGAGGATGTAGGGGTGCACTCAGAAAGTATATATCGAAAATCAACCCCTATAATAAAAAATAAAATGGAATATTGAAGTTTTCCGAAATCCATTCCGACGAAGTCACGGGCAAAAGCTAGTCAAGGATTTACAGTATGCTTTTAAACCGGTCGTTTAAGCCCATTATAGGTCTCATTTTTTGTCCATATCATTTGTATGCATAATATAGTTTCACGTTTATTCGGTTGGCCCCTTTGATTAAATTAAAATAGCGGAAGATAAGTGACGTTCTTGCATTACGTCCTCGAAAAATGGACCTGCTTTTCATTTACTTACGAGTGAAAAGTAATGCCGTAAAATCTATTTTTCTTTTTGAATGATTTGTACCAGTTTTAAGCACGCGAAGACATTGTGGTATCTTTATCCTGCCTAAAATAAAAAAAGTATCTCAATCACGCAATGCCGCTACTAAGTAAATTAGGCGACGGGGTTCAATTTATGCGGTCCATGTGCTATAGGCTAGTCACCGATCTTACTATTTTAATTTAATCAATGGTTGGCCCAATAAAAACTTACCGATCCTTATATGCTTGTTGGGCTTATAAACCATCCATTCGTAAACTTCATCAGATATACAAAGCACATTGTGTTTCTTGCACAGATTGGCAATCATCTCAGTTTCCTGCATAGTGAACACCTTGCCGAGAGGATTGTGCGGCGTGTTCAGTAACAACGCCTTAGTTTTACTCGAGAAGAGGGAGTTAAGTTCGTTCTCGTCCAGGACCCAGTCGGCTGACGTCATGGAGTCGCTGATTTGTTTCTGGAAAAGGTTAAGTAATTTATACTGGGTGAAATTGATATCATTAGAATCCTTTTAAACTATGGGTCTACCCAACAAACTGAACAACTTTTACTATGGGAGCAAACCGATCGGAGCAAAAACAAAATCTGCGTTTCATACTAAACTGCAATGCCTACTCGACTCAAATGTATGCAACAGCTGATTTTTTTGCTCCGATCGATTGCTTCCATAGTAAAAGTTGTTCAGTTTGATGGACTCTTAGTTTAAAAGGATGCTAATGATATCAATTTCACCCTGTATAATCTGCTACACGACATAAATGAGAATAAAATAACTACCGTTGCTAGCTCGTTTGGCAGGAAACAAGAACCTAATGGAAAGCAAGAGCCATATCATATCACACAAGCGATTTTTGAGCGTATTAGGCAATGTCGCAACTGCACCGCGACGATATCGTTCCTTCAAACCTCTTTCAAATATAGCTTGAAATATGGCCCTAAAATTAAAAAAAAAACAATGCTCGACTCAAAACCAAACGATTTATTTAACAATTCGATGCAAGATTGTTTTCAAAATGGTTTCGACATTATGAAAACTTTACGATATTAACTTGTAATTGTGCTAAGTTCATGTTGAAGAATGATAACTTTTAAGAAAATTGTGATGTTTGTTTAAAATCAGATAAGCCTTGAAACTTAATAATGTAGGTATTGATTAGGTCATTATTACGACCAACTTACGGGTTTCAATGCAATAAACTTGGGGATCCCGCCAGCTGACTTGATCATAAAGTCATAGCAGTCGAAGAAAGGCTCAATTACTATCACCTCATCACCAACGTCTACATGACCTGTAATAAGCATCGAATTAAGAGTTAGTGTAATAATACCATGGGAAAGTAGACAATGTAAATGATATGAATAATTTTACTAGGAATATGAACCAAAGAAACTGTGAATCAAGACCAACCGAAGCGATTCTTTCCTGTTATTATTAACTAGAGTTTACCCGCGTCTTCGTACGCACAAATTATACAGGGTGTTACAAAAATACAAATAAACATTTAAGGGGGTTAAGACCATCAAACTAAACAACTTTCACTATGGGACCAATATCGAAATCGCGAAAAAAAAATCGGATGTTCCATCATCATAACAGCCGATAGACGTCCACTACTGGACATAGGCCTTCCCCAAAATGGGGATTTTCCTTAATCGCCATGATGCGATGCGTTTGCGATGTTTCATACTAAACTACAGATCTACTCGAGCTAAATCTATGGGACAAAAGGTTTTTTTTTCGCGATTTCGATGTGTGTCCCATAGTGAAATTTGTTCAGTTTGTTTGTCTAAACCACCCCCTTAAAAGTTTTCAATTTTTATTTTTACTTCTGTATACAGATTTTAAGTCAGATTATAAGCCATTAAACAAAAAAAGACCCATCAAAATAGGTTCAGTAGCTTTTGCGTGATGCTCAAACAAACACAAACAAAGAAACAGACAAAACATCCAAAAATTGGTTATTTGGAAATAGGGACACCTAAAAGCCATATCGTAACTTTTGCTTATTAATATCTGCAATGTAGACATTTCTGTTACAGTTTTACAATAGTTAAGATTAATGGCCAGTTCCCTGGCATCTTACGCGGCAATTCTGCCAATATTTTAGTTTAGTGTTTTAATCTCAGGTACCTATTGTTTTTTGGTCAAGAACACATTACAGCTTTACAAAATGGCAGAGCCACGAGCAAGTCTGAGAGAAGTTACGCAACGCTCGCGATCACCCTCCGTAAGACGTGCAGCGCCTCTGAAATGTTATATTAGATAAAGTATATGTATAGATTGAGACTCACACCTCTTACCGTATAAAACAAAAGGGGCCAACTTTCTTAGGTTGGTGTGCGTGAGGCGTCATACAAATTATGTCTGTGTGCATACCGATAGGGTTTAGAGGTCAGTGCTGGCTGCAATTTTTTTTTACGCGTTCGTAGTTTCGACTGTTTACCTTGACATATAACTTATCAAAGGTTTAGAAATAAAATAAAATATTGAGGGCACTGGAGGTACCTCTTAAGTTCCAATTCTCTAAGTATCCATGCTTACCTAAAATAGCTGAAAATAATGCTCCATAAGCGCCGCTCGAAACCAATATTTCATTCATAGGATCTATTTCTCTTCCAATTAAAGGAGAGTATAATTTTGATAAGGTTTGCACTAGAGCTAGGTGACCCTGTAAATTAAAAGATACTCATTAAAGTTGTGTTCATAAATAGACCATCTCTATAAACCCTTTTCTTCTCTGCAGAGTCTGGGGACCTGGGTCATAAGAATAATGAATACTCTATAGAAACGAAAATGGGCACGCGGCAAACGGCAATTAATGTTCTTATGATGCGAACGAAAAAGTCATCGGCTGCAAAAGAGCGATGATAGCCCATACGGAAGAGAGCTAGCGCCTCAATCATGAGGCCGCGGTTCGATTCCTGGCCTGTACCACTAAGTTCTTTGGAATTTATGTACGGATGTATTTATCATTTAGTAGCTCGGCGGTGAAGGAAAACATCGTGAGGAAACCTGCATTCCCGAGAAAGAAAAGAAAATACCATAAGTTCGGAGGTATGCGTAAAATATGGGTGAGCTTGGGGCGAACACAAAGGACCAGCGCTGGTCTCAGTGATACAACGACCCTTGCTTGCAATAGCCCAAGCACAAATAATCATCGGCTGCAATATTATTTTTTAACTTTTAAGTTTTTTGAAAGGCGGTTTTAATTTTTTGTTAAAATGTTGTATATTTCACAATTTTCAGTGGTGAATTCATTATTTCGACTCAGATATCAGTATTTTCTTTAGATAGTGAGTAAGTTTAACAATGAAAAAATCTTTTTTTCTTGGTCTTTCTTCAATTTAAGATAGGTACTATGTTGTTTAAAATAAATTGATCCTTATGAATGACTCTTTCGGTTGGTATCATAAAATACAGAATGTTTTTTTTTTCACATTTCACCGGTTCGATTCCCAGCTCAAGCAGATGATTTTTCAAAAATCTTTAAATGCAGTTTTAATTATTTTTGAAAATAAAGGAATGTTTCCTTTCAGTAAAATTTGCCATCATAAATATTAAGGGTTCTTTCCCTCCAACTACGGCCTTTTTTTTCCACCCTGTATATATATATATATATATATATATATATACGGTCGAATTAAGAAACCTCTTTTTTTGAAGTCGGTTAAAAAACCAAAGGTGAGGTTAAGTGTGACCAAGACTTCTCTCTTTAAGAATCGTTTGGTCTCTTATTAGTCTAATAAGAGATTGACAAACAAAATTTTTCCAGCCCAGCCCAGCACTACAGGCAGCTCCATAAACTCCATTCGCGTGCAGGTATTTGGGCAGGATACATGATGGAACATAGTCTGTGGAGCAACACTGCATTCACACTACCGGAGGTCCAACCCGTCTATAGAATCCTACTCGAACAGATTATTTTTATTACGGCTGAACTGTGTTTTGGAGTCTATTTAAACACCTCCAAATCTGGAGGGAGGCTTTCCATAAGAGGGACAAACGGGCCAGGGATTGTCATATTTATTGAGTACTAAAGTGTAAACTTACGAATCCTCTAGTATATTGATTGAGGAGAGGATTATTTCCTGTAGTGACTTCTGCTAAAGCCTTTGTGACATGCGCGGGCGCATGGAAGTCTGGGAAGCCTTGTCCGAGGTTAACAGCTGGCTTGTATTCCATTGCCAACTGGTTGTATTCCACCCTAGAAGTAGGCTGTGTTAATCAACAAGTCAATCAATTCAGTTACACTTTAATCAAACTCAAAATAATTTATTCAATATTGGATTGAAGCCCACTTATTAAACATCAATTCTTTTTTTTAAGCTACCACCGCATCGGAACGTGTTGTCTCTGTAGAGAAGGTGTGGCCAGAAACTCTACAACTTACTATTAATCTCATAATTTAATCAATCAATCAATAAGATACTTATAAAACAGTTCCTAGCATTCTCAGCAATGTACTCTGAATTGTCATTGTCAATTGTCACATTTATTGATAATAATTAGAAGTAGGTTAAAATTGACTTCCTAGATTTTCTTACATACTTACTTAGTTAGTTACATACAGGTGAACCTAATATAAGCGTGTTAAAAAGCGCCCTCATAGACAATGCACCGCCTAAACTGCTGAAGATAGAAAATTTGGATTTTCTATTATTATAACACTTTATTGTACACACTGACATACAAAAAACAGAAAACATGTTACAAAGGGCAAGCTTATCTCTGATGAGATTCCTTCCAGCAGATCCGCAAAAGTGACAGTTGATAATTACAAAGCAAACTTATTGTGTACAAACAAACAATAAATAAATATATTATACATTCTATGGCGGATGTAGTGCATTAAGAAAGGATTTTTCGAAAATCAATCCCTAAAGGGATATGAAGGGGTGTTAAATCTTTCTAAAATTCACAAAGAATTGAATTCTTTATTTGTCATTTTTTAGTTACTAAATTATTGATGTAATTAACACCTTTAATAATAGAAAAATGTTCCGGCAAAAACTTCTGTTCAGAATTCTGACAGAGTTTTTAATGTCAGGAAATTGCTCCAAACGTGCAGGTAATAAACTTAAAGTAATAAATTATTTCATCTTCTAAAGGAGATGCAAATTGCAAATTTTACAAAAGAAGATTGGCAAATTTGGACCTAGCCATTTTTTACGAAAACTAAAAGCTCTTCAGGACGGCAGTCATAATTATCATAAACAGAAAAAATTAAGGCATTTTTTACAATAGCTTTCACATCTCCAGAAGTACGGATTCAAAAGTAGAAATTACTAGTAAAATAGACAAATCATCTAAAAAGCAGTAGCAAAACGCAATCACTACAGCTATTTATCACTGAGGTATTTCTTGGTCGTTACGGAATGTATTTAGCTTGGTTGAACTGATAGAATTGTGATTTCGTTTTCTTCCATTATCATAATATTGTACGGTTATCGTGAATTTTCGTTGAAATAAACACAATGAATGCATAGAAGATTGAGTGGACTATCTACTAAGAAAGATTATGAGTTTCACACACTTGTTACAAAAGGTATAAGGAGAAATACCTTTCCCCCAACTTCTACAGGTTACAAACAATTTACTATTTTGTTAGTTCAGTTTCACTCTACATGTATTACTAAGTTTCATTCATGTACTGGACCTCTAAGTCTGGGTCCCAAATAACATGGCCGTCCACCAAACTTCTTTCATTATTTTAGAAGAATTAAGTTCTTCATACATAACAAATGTTTTATCATTTGCAGTAGTTAGAATATTGAACCATCATTATGACCTTCATGTTAATTGTTTACATTATTGATAACGAGCCTGTTATGTAACTAATAAACTAACTTTTATGAACTATTATAACCAAGTAGATAATCAAGATTTTGAGTTAAAAAACGGTTTTCCCAGCTACAGTAAAATTCCTACTAAAATTATGTAGATGTCTAATAGAGTTTATTATAACGTAGGACTTACCAAACGCTTTTTTCACAGGCTCCATAGCGGGTAGGTAATTTAAACTTGTCATCCATAACCACTGATGTAGATAGCGTCCTCAATACTAAATCCAAGCGCCCTTGTTTCACGCCGCTGTGTACTTTCGCAGCGACTGATATTGTATTCCGCCACCTAAACATTATCGAAAGATAATAAACACGTTAAACGCTTAGGCAAAAACTATCATTTTGACCAAAATTAAAGTGAGTGTTAATGTTTCTTGGGACATAATATGCACATAAAACTTGAAAAAAGAAAAACAAAAATATTGTTTTTGAGTTATTTAATAAAAACATGCTGCGGTCACCGGTGACCTCCATGGCGTACAAAAGTAAAAAAACGAGAATTCGTTATCACAGCGCCACGCCGCCGGTCACCCCGCCGGTCTCCCCGCGGTGATGCGGTTTGGTTGCGTTGCGTTGTTCTCTCCGTGTTTTTACTTTTATTTGCTTATTTTCATTTAGGTATTGTTGTATTGCAAACCAATCTAGTAAACGAACAAGATGGACGGTGATTTTATGGAATTTGAAGTGGATTTTGATGGTTTGGAGTTCACACAAGAAGATTTGGACCAAATTGCTATTTTAGAATCAAGTGCACTGCCCGAAATAAATAATAGCGATGACGAACTGCAGAATCTTTGCGCAACACGTAAACGGAGGCGACTGAATAAACGTAAATTAACCTTGCATTCAAAAAAATATTTTTTTATTGATTTTTCGTTCATTATGACATTTTCTCTAATGCCACCTGTTTCCCAAACGAAAGTGTTGTATTTGAGCGCCATGCCGGGCACCTCAATGCGTTATTACTCTAATAACTGCGCCCTACGGCGCACTACAGTGATTTGAAGACAGGTCTGACATGAGGTCACCGGTGACCTCCAAGGCGGGATTCAGTAGACCTCTTGAGGTCACCGGTGACCTCCATGGCGTTTAACGTGATAAGTAGAAACATTAAAAGTTAACCTTTGCCGCTTTGACAGTTTGCGAAGTCGGTCAAAAAAGATTAGTGCTACGCGGTTGTTTTTGTAATGATAAAGTAACCCGGACGGAATCTTGCACAGTCTAACAATTTATTTAGAATTTCATTTAGTATGGTAATCAAATGAAAATAATACATACGAAACGAACATGAACTTAGTTTTCTTTATCTTTTTTTTTTTTTTTTTTTTTTTTTTTATATTATGGCCTTTGTTATCGTGTCTAGGCACAATAATTCCGCCAATGTCAGCGTAGTGGAGAGTACACAAAATTATCGAGTAGTGATCGGTTTATTTATATTTATGAGATTTATGGTTCTGTTCTACCGAATCACCATCTAAAACAAACACAAACAACAAACAGATAATATGGATATGGACGGCACAGACAAACACAAAAGGGTTTCCTACTAATTTTAATAATTTCTAAACATTGATACGATAAATTATTAGGAATTTCAGTGACTACAATTTGATGTCATACATTTTAATATATTTACATAGATATTTAATGATGGAAGGGTCTATAAAAGTCAGGAGATATTGGAAGTTAATAGGACGGGGAATATTATAAGGAAGCACATCATATAAAGAGATAGGGAATCTGGAACAGTTATCAAAAAATATATGCTCTAAGGAACCCTCGTCAGTACCACATTCACACAGGGAGTCATCTCTAACCCTGATTTTGGCTAAGAAAACCGGAGTACATACATGACCTAGACGTAGACGGCATATAGTCGAAGTTACTTGTTTATTGGCTTCTCGGAATCGGAAAAACCAAGGTTTAGTAGGTATTGATGGTTGAATACCACCATAATACCGTCCTGTAATCATTCTAGACAAATTCCAACGGTCATTCCAAGATGTTCGAAGATCAGTTTTCGCGAGGTTCATGAGATCAGAGGAATAATTTTTACAGTTAGACACCGATCCAGACTGTACAGCATCCTTTGCCCACATGTCAGCGCGCTCATTTCCAGTGATACCACTGTGCCCAGGGATCCAGGCTAAGACTATCCGAATACCTTTTTGTTCACATTGAAACAAAAGATTTCTGATATTCAATATCAAAGGAGATTTTAATTTAGATCTATGCTGATTAGCACTGACAGCTTGCAAACAACTTTTCGAATCTGAAAATATTATGGTTTTATTTAGGTCATGTGATTTTGCGTAGGTGATGGCTTCTAGAATAGCAACCGATTCGCCAGTGAATACCGATGCCTGAGGCGGACACTTAAAACTCAAAACAATTTTATATTTAGGAATCCAGACAGCCGCACCCACATAACTTTGATCAGAAAATTTCGAGGCATCAGTATACACAGCCAACCAATCTTGCCATTCTTTATCTAATTCTGTGTTGAAAACTGAGTTAGCACTGGGGTCATCTTTATTTACACCAAAGTTTAAAATAACAATGGGTTTAAAAATTAAAGTTTCGAAATTATATTGGAAGAGGGGCAATACAGAAGACTGGAAAGTGGGGTCAGGGAGGTTCTTAAATTTTGACTAGCTTTCTAATATTTTAGGGGGATCTTTGTGAAGCCAATATTTGTTATTAGGGATTTTATGGGATAGAAGGTCTAAACGGGATAAAAGAGGATGGTTGGAAAGTTGCACAGTTTTCATGATGAACCTGTCGGAAAGATATTGTCTTAGGAGGGAAAGTGGAGGCTCTAGACATTCAACTTGTAACGCATTCTTGGGGGACGACTTCATCGCTCCAATGATGATGCGTAAACGTTTCGCCTGAATGAGTTCTAAAGACTTGAGGGCTTCTTTACTACAGGGTTCCAGAAGGAACGAACCATAATCAAAGTGGCTCCGGACCAGAGCGTTGTAAAGAAGTTTCTGACAGAAAGGGTGAGAACCCCACCAGACACCAGAGAGAGCTCTTAGTATATTTACACCGCGCTCGCTTTTTTCTGCGACATACTTCAGATGGTGAATGCCAGTCATTTTACTATCAAAGATGATGCCCAAAAACTTCACTCTGTCAGCAACCGGGATGATCTGATTATTGCAGACAATTTCAATATCAGGAACTAGTCTTTTCCTAGTGAAAATTACCACACTACATTTAGGGATTGAGAGGGAAAGTCCATGGTTTTCAAGCCAGACATTTAGGTAAAACATGGCTGAGTTAAGCCTTCTTGACGCGTCGTCTATAGATTTTGCCGATGTATAAAGAGATAAATCATCTGCGTACTGTAATATGTTACAGAATGAACTGACAACCTGCTCGAGATCATAAGTATAAATACTATACAATAAGGGACTAAGTACAGAGCCCTGGGGGAGACCATTCCATACACATCTAGAAGGGAGCAAGAGACCTCTTGACCGAACCTTAATATTCCTGCCTTTTAAGAGATTAAAGATAAAGTGAACTATCTTCTCTGGGACACTCAGATGTAGCAGTTTCTGCCTGAGAACCGGAAGAAGAACACTATCGTACGCGGCGGCAATATCAAGAAATATTCCAACAAGGAATTCATCATTTGTAAAGGCAAGTCTTATGTCAGAGGTTAGTACACTTAGACTATCTACAGTGCCTCTACCTTTGCGAAATCCATACTGGCTCTGAGGGATAATCCCTCTGCTTTCCATTAGCCACTCTAATCGGTTTTTAATCATGTGTTCTAAAATTTTACACAATGTTGATGATAAGGCAATAGGACGGTAAGAGGAAGCACATTTTGGGTCTTTACCAGGTTTTAATATGGGAAGAATAATTTGAGTTTTCCAAGACTCGGGTATGATGCCAGATTCAAAAATTTCATTCAAAACATTCAGGAAATTAGATTTGGCAGAAGGGCTTAGGTTAGTAATAAAGGAGTATGGGATCCCGTCTTCTCCAGGAGCAGAGTCTTTAAGACCATTTATGGCACATTGCAATTCTAAATAGGAAAATGGTTTGTCAAACTCGTCAAACTCATGATTATGGGGGAAGGAAGGAGATGCGAGGAAGAAATCCTCACATGGGACGAAAGGAGGAGCCAATCTATCAGTAAAACTGTCAATCCAAGGCGAGGGATCGTTCGATGATGCTGAGCCTGACGAAAGAGAACCTCGAAATTTTCGAATATTTTTCCAAACAGAAGAGGCTGATGATTTGGGAGATAAACTCTCACAAAATTTTTTCCAGCCCTGCTTTTTCTTTTTGGAGAACAATCTTCTAGTTTTAGCTGAAATTTTCTGGAATTCTATAAAGTTATCAATAGTCATGGAGCAGTTATATTGCGACTCTGCCTTATTTCGAGCCTTTGCCATTGAAGAGCACTCTGCGTCCCACCACGGAGGAGAAGACAATCTTTTATTATTCGAAGTTTTCCGAGGGACATGGGCATTTGCAGCTGAGATGAGACATAGTTCAAATTTATAATAGTTGGATAAGGAGGCAGAATCTGTGTCTGTAGCTATTTCTATTAACTTTCTGTCTACTGCCATTGAAAAATTTTGCCAATCTGCTTGTTGAGTCTTATAATTTAGAAGAGGAGTGGAGAGGGTAGAAGGTCTAACAGTATGGGGCATAGTCACTACTATGGGATAATGGTCACTACCATAAGAGTTTATCAACGTTCTCCATGACAGTATGGAAGATAGGGAAGGACTACAAGCTGTTAGATCTGGAGCAGACTGGGGGTTTTGATTAGGATAAACTCTATGAGTTGAAGAACCATCATTAATGACACATACGTTAATATCATCAAAGAGCTCAGCGAGTAAGGGAGAAAAAGTGTCGATGTAGTAAGAGCCCCAAGAAGTATGATGGCAGTTAAAGTCTCCAAGGATTATCAAGGGGGGAGGGACTGATGAGAAAATAGAGGACAAAATAGGGATGTGACTAGGTTCAGGATGAGGAACATAGACAGAGAGAAAGCTGATGCCCATAACGGAAACAGCGACAGCGTTAAATCCACGACAATGATGCGGGAGAGGGATAGCAGTGTAGGTGTATGACCTATCAATAAATAAAGCACAACCAGCATAACCATCATCCCTGTCATCCTTAGGGATGACAGGGATGATAGGTATGCCTGTCTTAGGACAGGCATACCCAGGAACCCTAAAGTGGGAACTTGGTAAAATCCATGTCTCAGAGATGGCAGCGATAGCTATTGAAAATTGTCTTAAGAGGTATATAAAATCAATTTTTTTAGGGGAGAGACTTCTACTATTCCATTGGAGAAACTGGGTCGTTAAGTCCATTGTTAGAGGTAGGGAGAAGGTTATATAGTTGAACAATTTGTTCGGCAACGTTGTTCGGTAAATTATCGCTCCATTTGGAAATAATATTGTTTAAGAGGGAGAAAACTAATTCCAATAAATTTTTATTATGGGAACCGGGGTTAGGAGAAGATCCCCGAAGGGCATGGCCATTAGAGAAGGAGGAGGGGGGATGGCCTATAATGTCCTGATGGGACTGTCTATTGTAACTAGGAGAGAGGGGAACCCTGGGATGAGGTGTAGTGAACACAGTTTTCTTGTATGATACAGTCTTTGGTGGAGAAGATATAGGGATTTGAGGAGGGGACTGGAAAGATGTGACATCGGCATAAGACCTACGAACTTTGGGTGTCAGTGACGATGCGTCAAGATAGGAAATGCCTTGTTGAGACATTATGGACTTAATATGTTTCTGCCGGAACTGTTCCGGGCAGCATTTATCATTTGCAAAATGGCTGCCGGAACAATAGAGACAGGTTGACATTTCCTCTGATACTTCACAATCATCACCCGGGTGTTCCTTGGAACAACGAAAGCACCTTGCCCTAGATCGGCATTGATTCTTTGTGTGGCCGAAACGGCAACAGTTATAACACTGAATGGTGGGAAGTTGGTAGGCTTCAACAATTAACGAGTTATAAGCTGCATATACATATTGTGGGAGCCTCTGCCCCTCAAAAGTCACTACCACGGATTGGGTTGGGACCCACTCAGGAGTTCCATCAACCATTTTCTTCCGATTTAGTCGTCTAGCTTTCAGTACTTTTCCTGAGCCATCTGAGACTTCCATGGTGTTTACAAGATCCTCCATTGATAGATCGACAGGAATATTTCGAATAATACCCATACGGGAAATGTTATAGGCAGGGATTGATGCCGATAGGTTGTTTGCCGTAAGTAAAGAATGAGAAATGAACTTATTTGCAGATTCTCTATTTTTAAATTGGACAGAAACCCTGTTTCTACCTACACTTTTTATGCCATCTTTAGATATATTCTCCACTTTGTTTCTGACTAAAAAAAGTCCTATTTTCATTGGACGTAGAACGGTACCAGTTGCAGGATCTGGTTCAATCCGAGATAAATGTACAACATACGGTCCCCTGTCAGATTCACCATAGATGCGATTTTCCTGAGATAGGCTCGGGTGAGTGTATACAGACTGAATCGATGGGGAAGATTGTTCTATATTTTGGATAGATTTTTTACCCTTGGAACCTCCTAGATCATCACCGGCTGCACGTTTTGTGCCTCTTTCCGATTGGCTTAAATCTTCTTGAGATTGGTCGCTAAACAATGGCTGCGATAATAATGGAGGATCAGGGGGTTTTCTTGGAATATCACGGATTGGGTGATCCATGATATTGCATTCAGGCCAATTAAGGCCGGTTATGGGTTAGCAAACAGCACAATACTTACCTGTGCAATACCCACCACCAACTACTGAACGAAAAATCTCAGTTAAAAGCACAAAAGATAATAATCCACAATTGACGTTCGATAACACGTGTGTTAACCAACTACGCCAAGCACGGAATCTAAAACGGTTGTTATCGAACGTAATTATCAGTTCCAATCTTCTTTATCTTTTCTGCCAACTGCCACTGAACTGTCACTGTCACTGTCAGCTGATATTTTTTGGTTCAATTTAAAGCAAAGGGTTCTATACATCCCATACAGCCGATGTCTTTAATAAAGTTTTCTCATACAAAGTAATTAAATTTAAATGTTGGTGTTCGACGTTTTGACGCTTCTTTACAGTTTTTGGAGACAATCGAAAGACGCAGGAAACGCAGAGAAGTCCACAGGAAAGAGGCGAACCGACCGCTTTGTCGCGCTACAAATGACAGAACACTTTTCCTGTTTACGACCCATACACCATCATATTTCACTGAACTGTATATTGTTCACTTGCACGACACTTTGTTACGCAAAACAACACCAATTTGACGAACCAAAACTCATTATAAACCTCAGTTATAAACAATAAAAATTCGATAAAATATGTGGACACCAAACGTAGCTGACGAATTCCTGCCAAAAACTCCCCACTGTCAGCTGATTTTGTACCATACAGCCGATGTCTTAAGTAAAATTTTTTTAATGTTGTTACGTGCGATGCCGCTCAAATCAACACATAAGTTACCTTGAACCAAAGCTTCTGTTTTCGTATTTATTTGAGATGTTAAGTGTAGATATCTGTTAGATATTATGTTTATGTCTTTGATATCTTAGATATTGGTAGACCAATATTCAATATACTAGATATTATGTGCTGTGTGACTTGGGTCACTATTAGAAAATGTTTCCTCAGTAGCCCGACAGTTTTTATACTTCCTACCCTTGGGCAGGCAATTTTAACCTGCTACCTGCCAAAATAGTTTCCCATCAAATTCTTCGTCTATGGTTGGGAGCGTGCGCTGAGCAACTTAGACAATGTTCATGGCGCTGAGAAACTTACAGCTTCACTGATATTTTTTTCGACGCTTTCGTAGCTTCGACTGTCAATCTTGACTTGCCATACAATAACTTATCAAAGAGGTATGGATTTGAATAGTTATCGGCTAGCTATAATTAGCATAATTTATGGTGTAGTAATATTTCACTTAATGTTCAGCAGGGATAGTTTATGATATGGTCTACCTACCTATTACATATAGGTATAGTAAGTATAAAAAATTAAAAATCTCCTGTTATATTGACCAGAAGTAAAACTAAATGTAATTTGAAAATATGGTTCAAACCACAGAGAAATTACGCGCTCCCCTAGGGTTGAAACGACCCCAGCCATGGGTCAATTTGATCACTTTCCCCTATGTCACATGTCACACCACACACACCGCTGTAACTCCTGTAAGCCAGGACCTTTATGTCTATAGTTTAGATACAAATGACTGTTGAACAAAAAATTCACTTATTGACCCGAGTCTCCCCTAATTAGTTACCTACCTTACATGAGATCTGAGACTTTTCTTACTTTCCTGCCCAGGCTCGCGCAACACTCTAACAAAACGTTTAAACGTTTATTCTTCTCCACACAGTTTTCAATATACAAAATGGTCTTAAATTATAGGTACAGTCATTTATGTGGAGACTGGTGTTAGTGCTAAGACCTAGAAACTAGGAATTGTGCTACAAAAAAATGTTATATGAAACGTGTTCATACAATTCTGGATATCTGTCACGACCAGCCTAGCAGTCTTGTCGTGGCTAGCATGCCACCCACGACAAAGCGTTTAAACGAGAAAAACGTCATGCGCGCTCTTTCTGGCCTACGTAAAATAATAAAGATGGAGGCACATCTCGATTTTTGTCGTTTTCTCGGGGGTGGCATGCTAGCTAGGCAAGAGTGCGATTTTTGAAACTCATACTTTGAACTCAATATAAGCATATGCTCACGACTATATTCCCTGAGGGGGTAGTCAGAGAACTCAACTGAACTCAATATAACTATGAAGATATGCATCTTTCTACTGCTGATTTGACTTTCAAATCTCGCTCTCTCGAAGTGTGATTTTTGAAAGTCAAATCAGCAGTAGAAAGATGCATATCTTGCACATATCTTCATAGTTATATTGACATTTTCAACTGCTGAGCTCAGCGAATGAGATTCAAAAATCGCACTCCAGGAGTGCGATTGTTCATATGTTCATATGTTGAACTCAGCAGTTGAAAATGTATGAATATACACATCTTTCTACTGCTGTTTTGACTTCCAAAAATCGCACTCCTGGAGTATGATTTTTTAAAGTCAAATCAGCAGTAGAAAGATGCATATCTTTATAGTTATATCGACATTTTCAATTGCTGAGTTCAAAGTATGAGTTTCAAAAATCGCACTCCAGTTTTTAGTATGGAAGTCCCGACTCTCATAACGTTACATTCTCTTTGTTCCTGCCCTCGGTGTGTAATCTACTATTTCAAGTAGGTATGTCTGTGTATCTATATCTAAGGTACGTCAAACATGGTAGCTATAGTAGGTTCCTAGTGTAGTACCTACCTACTAGATTTAGAATGTATCTACTCACTAGGTACCTACCTACGAGTATTTCCATTTTTAATATTTTCTT
This sequence comes from Agonopterix arenella, assembly GCA_927399405.1. Taxonomy (NCBI): domain Eukaryota; kingdom Metazoa; phylum Arthropoda; class Insecta; order Lepidoptera; family Depressariidae; genus Agonopterix; species Agonopterix arenella. The sequence continues at coordinate 3,598,085 of OV656692.1, forward strand.
CTATCAGAAGTGCAAATATCACCGTCAAAGTGATACCTTTTATAGGAAATTGAATACGTGCCTAGACTCCCGTGGCGAGTAGGTAGGTAGGTACATATTTGCAGAAGTGATTTAATAACATCAACACGGAGGAAAATAAATTATTCTACAGACGAAATAATAGATAATGGAACGCTCTTTATTTTCAGTTTTTTACCCACCCTAGAATTCGTTGAGGGCTGAATCTAAAGTCATTTCGAAATAATTGTCTGAATAACAATATTTTCAGTGTTAGAGATTTTAAAATGAAAGGATTACAGATATTTTAAATAAAATAACATAAACGAGTGCTTGACGTCAAACGACGACCTGTAAACTCCTTGGTGAACTTAAAATAACTGGCCTGAGAAAAAAATTAACTATGTCCGAATTTGACATTTTGATGTTGCCGTTTCTGTTTCCAGCAAAGAGTTAGAAAGAGAAGGCAGGTGATTTTAAATTGGAGTTCGAATGATTTTTCCTCTACCACTTTTGCATTTAGAGATAACAGATCAAATTCATTTAAAAATTTAATTTATATTTATAATTTACTAGCTGTTGCCCGCGACTTCGTTTGCGTTATCCGGATAAAAAGTACCCTATGTGTTAATCCAGGCTATGGTCTATCTGTATGCCAAATTTCATCGAAATCCGTTCAGTAGTTTTTGCGTGAAAGAATAACAAACATCCATCCACACAAACTTTCGCATTTATAATATTAGTAGGATATTGAAAATCTCAATGAAACGCAATAAAAATGAAATTAGTTTCTTAAAAAATGATGTCTTCTATCAGTAAAAATATAAAATAGAGAACAAAAAACTTGACATGTCTACAGGCACTTCAATAATTATTGTACACAAAATAATTTGAAATAAATAAACTAGACCCAAAGAATCAACATTGAATTCCACTTGGTCTACCCTATCTTTATTCCGAAAGAGTTCTGGCTTCAACTATTCTTATTATGGAAAACAGTTGAAAACAAAACATGCGCTTGCTTCGCTCGCTAACTCACCACGTGGTGCTAAAGTTCTGAGTTCACTTTGAAATTTCCATTTGTCGATATGGTGGCTCAAGTGCTTTCCTACCTCGTAGTTCAAGACAGTTTTTCTCATGGAGGTACAAGAGGTATGCTTACTTAGCCTGTGCCACGCGCTCGCCTCAACATGACGCTCCCAGTGCGCGTCCCGCACTGCTGATCGTGGTGCACAGATTTTGTTCGCTTAGGGTATTTGGTAGGTTTTTAAAACTGTTCTACGTTAATCACTAATAGCCCAGTCATTTTACGGTTTGAGCCGGCACTAATTAGTAATTGGTATTTTTTTCGGTATAGTATTTAAGAGCCAATTTTAGCTTAGAAATGTACCAAAATTAAAAAAAAATCTCGTCAGCAACAGTTCCAAATTTAAAATTTGGTATTGTTTCGTTATAAAATACCTGATGGTAATTTCTTTTTGCATATATTTAAGGCATTATACATATATACATACATATATACATACTTCAAACATGGTGTAAATATTTTTATCTACTTAGAAGGTTTTGAAAAATACATTCGTATTTTCTGATAAAAACCTAATTTTTTAAATTTCATTAATAATGTATATTGTAAAATCTTATTCAAATGAGTGCACGGTATTAATATTATTAATTTAAAAGCCTTCTGGGGCTCACAATTTAGATTTCTATGTTCCGTATAGATTTTTTTTAATATGTTTTCAGATAGTCTGAAAAAGACTATCTGAAAGCATATTAAAAAAAATCTAAATAGTGCCGGTTACAGTTTAAAAGTCCAATTAATAATTAATTCCCACCTCTCCTAACAAAACTCCGTAAAATCACTGGGCTAAAATGTCTAACGACTCTATAGAAAATGTATATCTTTTCATACCTAAACTTGCTGTTTGTTAGGGAGTGATTCTTCTGTACGCTAGTACTATTATATATTCTGTGATTTTACGTTCCATTAACATATTATAGTGCAAGAAAAACGAAAACAAAAAAATCTATCTATACTATTATAAAACTGTAACAGGAAGTTTGTCTGCACATTGAAGATATCAACAAAAAAAAAGTTAGGATATGGTTTTTAGGTGTCCCTGAATCCAATTTACCAATTTTTGGATTTTTTGTCTGTCTGTTTGTTTGTTTGTTTGTTTGAACGAATATCACGCAAAAACTACTGAACCGATTTAGATGAAACTTTTTTGTTTGATAGCTTATGATCTGACTTAAAATCTGGTATATAATTTGTGCGGACGAAGTCGCGGGTTAACGCTCGTATTATTTAAATATCCCGCCAAAACGCTTTTCTTGACAATTTACGTGTCTACATGCAGGTGTTGTCACGACGTGACATCACCTGCATGTGACACTCATGTGACTAAAGTAGACAAAACAAATATTTTCTTTGTCGATTTTCTCTTAAAATAGTATTTTTCTTAACTGAATAGTTGGTTTCCAAAACTCATATTCAATACGGATGTCATCAATAGATCCTATATTTTACATGCTGTCAAATACCCTATAGTTTTTCTTCGGAAATCATGAACACCAAAAAGCTTATCAACACCATGGATATCTCAGCTTCCTGATCAACACTAAGAAGGACGCCACAATAAAAAAATGGAATACTTTAGAATTTCTTTTAGTCTAAGCAAGTGGTATTGTGACATTTGTTACTGGCTCAAAGTAAGTACAAAGCTCAAAGTAAAATGCATTTATTTTTAAACCATTGCATCTAAGTGGCTTAGCTCCATATATCACGGTATTCAAACTAATAGGATTTGCAGTCTCTCCCTTTTAAAATATCTTTGTTAACTTTATTCTATACTTCTTTGTGATGAGCTTTCGAGGATCTTTGAACGTTTGTTTTCTATTCTATCCAACCAATCTAATAGGTAGGTAAGCTATGGCTGTCTGACGCTCTGGTGTTGTCTATTTTGGATTATGCTGACATTGTGTATGGACCTTACCTTCTATCAAAAACTCAGCGCAAAATACAAAGAGTTCAAAATGCATGCATAAGATTTTGTTATAGGGTTCTCATATTACGCCGTTTCTTAACACATATAATATATTAAATATGTCTAACAGACGAAACCTGAAGCTCAGCACAATGACTTTTAATGTGAGAAAATCTGATACTCCACAATATCTTGCTGACAAGTTGGGATGGAGTGACAGGCGGAGGGGGAAATCCAGACATGTCCGTTATCCTGTTTTGCATGTCTCTCCATCTCCTAAATTGGTTTCTGTTTGGGGTTGTAAAAAAAAAATCTGTTGTCCCATGTATTTAGATCGAGTTAGTTGTAGTTTAGTATGGAAAGTCCGATTTTTTTTTCGAGATTTCGATATTGGTCCCATAGTGAAAGTTATTCAGTTTGATGTTCTAAACCACCTCCTTAAATGTTTATTTGTATTTTTGTAACACCTTGTATACAGGTTGAAATTGATATCATTAGCATCCATTTAAACTAAGAGTGTACCCATCAAACTGAACAACTTTTACTATAGGAGCAAAGAGATCGGGGCAAAAAAAATCACCTTTTGTATACATTTGAGTCGATTAAGCGGTGCAGTTTAGTATGGAACAGCTGATTTCTTTTTTGCTCCGATCGGTTTGCTCCCATAGTAAAAGTTTTTCAGTTTGATGGGTAAACTCTTAGTTTAAAAGGAATGCTAATGATATCAATTTCACCCTGTATAGACAACGATATCTGAGCTGTAGATAAAGCTGTACAATTTTATAGAAAGGTACCTACCTACATTCTTTTTGAAAACGTCGTAACATAGACATCGAGAACATTTTCCATTTGTCCTGTCCTGTTATGCTAACAACAGTGTAGGTTGGTATGGAATTGATATTAAAACAAAATTATTCACCGCGATATTGAGCCAGTGGAGTGTGAACTGTGTACGAATCATCCATCACACATGGCATGTAGGGCAACCAATCACTACTCTCTGAAAATAGGACACATAAGATCGTCTTGAACAAAGAGTATAGTAAAATTGTACTGTTCAAATTATAAGTTACCTAATTTCCTTTTTTTTTCTCACTGTAATACATAAATTCATAAACTCACGACCATTATAGGGAACGTACCCAAACTACGTGACCTGTTGAGGGGTGGGAGGGGGGTTTTTAAAATACCACGCTTGGTCACAGGGGGGGGGGGTGAGGGGGGGGGGGTAGGGTTTCGTCATGTAATCAATGTTCTCTAGGGCAACTATACTATCGCCTTTATATGCGCTAATGAGGACAATATTTGAGCATAATATTTTTTTTCACTTTTAGTTCGCAAAAAATGATTTAAAATCATATTTATTAATTACTACGTGAAAAATAGAGGGGGAAGGGGGGGGGGGTGTGGGGAGAGGGGAGAGGGAGGTAAAAGTGGTGAAAATTGGGTCACGTAATATGGGTAGGTACGTTCCCATATCCGTAGTTTAGCCGACATCTCACACTACTGCTAGAAAAAGGCCTCCCCTTACTTATTCCATAGCGTGAATATATTTATAGGCTGTGCTTATACCTACAGGCTTTCCCACGGCATTGCACAAAAATTAAATACTTATTGAAATAATTGTTTCAATACAATCAGTTCGGGTGTATTCGGGATTTCGCGCTGATATTTATTTCGATCTTAAACAATGTATTAATGTTTATTCATTAACACATTGCATAGGACGTAAATCTTAAAACAGCTCAGAAGAAGTTAAGCTGAACTTATATATATCGCATTAATTATGTATACAGAGAGAGGGCCAAAATTGTTACATAATGGGTTTTATAAGTACAAGACGACGGAAGCCAGCGTCTTCGTAGAGTTAAAAGAAAATGGAGAGAGAACCAGATCAGTTATACCTATCCATATAATAGGGATGATGACTGACCCTGGAAACCCATATATTGTGACGAATTACAGAAATAGGCTAAATTCAATAGCAAAATATTCAAACAAAATTCCAATTGAACAGAAAACAAATAAGTTACTTATAAGCTATTGAAAAATGTTTTTATCATCTTCTATCTCTTTCATGCAAAACAGGTGTTAGTATGACACGTTGTCATGATTTGAATGACGTCACTTTTGTTATATATACCTCTCGCTCTAATCGTAAATTTTGAACACTTATATTTCAGTAATTTTTAAATATAATCAAAAATTAATTTCAGTGTTGTGTTTAAGATATCAAAGAGTTTTTGAAACAGTTATAAATTTTTTTTTGTCATTATCTCTATTATACCTCAGCTACTTATATGAATAAATTATCTTACAAGTAAAGCTTTTGCGATTTGTGTCCTCACAATGCTTAATATATAAGGTCTAACAAAATTAGGTGAAACTATTTTAAGGGGATGATCAGACCATCTAACTGAACAACTTTCTCTATGGGACCAATATCGAAATCGCGAAAAAAAAACCGCTGTCCCATACATTTAGGTGGAGTATATTTTTATTGAACTGCAGATTTTTTTTCGCGATTTCGATATTGGTCCCATAGAGAAAGTTGTTCAGTTTAATGGTCTGATCATCCCCTTAAAATAGTTTCAGTTAGTTTTGTTAGACCTTATATACGTAGGTAAGGATGAATACGACATATTTCGTTTTCTAGATGAGAGGCTTTCAACGCTGAAAACGGGATTGAAGTTGTCGTCGTGGACTAAATCAAAAAGTAAAAGTCCCGACTGGGTCTCGAATTTGAATAAATGTATGGTAACACTAATAAACACCACATATTGTTAGATTTATTAGGTAGGTAAATGCATATGGCACACGTGATAAATCTATTCACTCTTTTATTCTGTTTATAACATAGACGAAGAATTTTTCGCTTATAAAGATTTTTGGATTTTGGGAACTTCGACTGATAAAGTGTGTTACAATAGCAATGTCCTAAGATATTTGTTTGCTTTATGGTTTTGACTCTATCTTCTTCTTCTTCTTCTGGTACTATCTCCTATCGGAGATTAGCTATCATTAGGGCTATTCGGTCCCTGGAGACTGCAACCTTGAATAGTGAGGTGGTGTTCATATCAAACAGGTTCTTAAGCCAGGAAATCATTCATCTCTCTAAAATATTCCCCTGTAGAATAATCTGTAGAAGTTGGTATTTTCACTTTTCATTATTCGACCGAGTTGCCGAGGTACTATAGTAGTGTCTGAGTTCTAAGGTTTTTAGAATTTCTACTCTCTTATTCATCTAGCTAGTTGCTAACTCTAGTACGTTTGACTCTATGAAACTTAGGCCCGATTCGACCAAACGCGAGTAAATTTTATTCTTAAATTAAGTCGCTGGTTACTCTAGAGTAAACTGATTTTGCGTTTTACAAACCCTAATCTATGAATATGTTGAGAATATATTTTACGTGGCCAATTTTTACGGTGTAAAGCACCAAGACTAATGAAATGTCAATGTCACATAATTAAAAAAATTAAAGAAAAAAGAAACCTAACAAGTTAAAACCATAGAGATAGTAAGTACTAATGGTTAAAACCGTATAACCTCACAATGCAATAAGTACGGATACAACGACCTCTTTCTTTAGGTGGATTATACATTCGTTCTTTTAGTATGGGTTTAGTGTGGTAGAAGACAAATGAAATTATTTGGGAGTAAACGCTAAGAGTTAAATTGTTCCTTGTATAGTTACTCCTCTATAAATCAAAGTTTGGTCGAATCCGGCCTTTTATAGATAAAAATATCAGTAATACTTAAAGCATACTTAAAGCCAATTTTTAATATTATTTCGCAAGTTTATAATATTTTTAAACCATTAAACAACATCTAACAATTCTAACAGCCTGTAACTAATTTTGGAAGACTATATTCTATTTAAAAGACAATGCGGGATTTTGTATGAACGGAACGGAACTTGAATATTTTAGTTACTATAGTAACTTGTTATGACAAGTATATCTCTAAACTCAGTCCGAACAGAGATATAAAAGCTTGAAGTTGAAAATTTGTTCATTACGCTTACTTCAAGCCTTTATATCTATTTTAGGACTGAGTTTAGAGATATCCTTGTCATACAAAGTTTTATTAGTTACTTTATCCTGAATTAAAATATTCTAGTTTAGTTGATGGCCGCACCAAAAAATTGGCAAAACACCAAAAGGCACCATTTTTAGGCATTGGCTTTTTTATGGCTGCATCATGGTGTCGATGATATTGCCAGTGTCGAGTTAAAATGAAGTTGGTTAAAAAGCACATGTGCTTGACATTATTACGGTAACGTAGTATTATTAAATTTATTCCTCCACGGTTCCCTTTGCTAATCAGATGGACACATGGAGGAAAGCCCACCCCGCGTGTAAGGTTATTGTTATTCGCTACAGTCACTCTTCCAAAGAGACCAGAAGCACGTGGTCACACTTGAAGATTACCTGCCTTAACTTTCGGAGTTCTATTAAGTTCCTAAACAGCACTGCGAGTCGGTCAGTCAATTGATGAACAGAACCTATCCATCCCATTTGCTCAGCAGTGGAACCATAGAGATCTAGAGAGATGCCAACCAACGCGCTGAGTACGAAACCTAGTGTCGCATTACCACCAGTACCACGCGATAGAAAGTATTTTGTTAGCTTGAATGTGCTCATTAATATCCATTGCGGTATCAGAACTCAACGTTCGAATAATCATTAGTAATACGCAAGCATTGTAAACTATTTACACATAATTTTGTCGACTGGCTTTCAGCCTCATATTTATATTGAACCATTACTGCCGCGAGCAATGTCTTCCGTTTTTGCGCATATTGCTGCGACACTGGCCCCGCCCCATTTTCACATCTCCCTTTAGTTTTTGTGATCTGTGAGTGGAACAGACCGTTCTGTAAATGTATTCTACAGCTTTGTTTCATTTCGGACAGGAGCGTGTAACTCCACGTGTAATTTCACCCTAGCACGGTGTATAGTCTCTTACATCCGCTCAATATTCAAGTTAATTTTATTACTCCTCAGGGAAATTACTGCCTTCATTAATTTACCTGCAGAATTCCTCTAGTCAAGACTTTTTAATTTAAATAAAGGCTCAAAGGTGGACGTGTAATTAAAATATCATTAAGAAAAAAAATCTTTTCTGTTCTTCTTTATAAAATTGAATGCTGATGAAAGCACTTTTGAAAATTTTAACAAGCTTCCTACCTAGCTAAATTGGAATATTCTGCATTGGCATTAAATTATACAAATCATATGGTATTGGACGTACAACTAGGCTGTAGTGTTTTTATTTAATTATTAATCCATAATATTTTGGAAGTTTGAAATTTTTTGAAACTCGTTTGTAAACTGATCCTACTTACCTTATGATAGATACACGACTATTTTTTTAATCAGGTACTAGACAAAAAGTGTGTATTCAGATATGCAACATCTTTCCCTCAGGAATGGGTCGAAAAATGAGTATTTTTTTTCTGAAACTTTACAAGCACCTCAATAACATACCTATAGTGGTATAAAGATGTCGATAAAATGATTTAGTTTATTATCTTTTCTGGTAGTTGGGTGGAAACGTTTTATGACTTCTCATGACAGAAAATAAAAATAATAATAAAGTAATAATAAAGATAGATAAATAATAATAAAGTATATTTCATTCATTTTCATTTATTCAAAATATTCAGTACCTCCTGTACCTATTATATCAAAAGTTTTATTGGAGGGTTTTGATTTTCTTTCCGAAAGCGTACACACGGCGACACATCAAGCTATACAAAACCAACATAAACTGGCCGCGCGACGTTATACGTTACTCCTATTACGCGCGGCCAGCTTATGTTGGTTCTGTATAGATTGATGTGTCGACGTGTGTACAAGGTAGGTTTGCGGTAGGTAGTATAACACTTTGAAAAACGTTGATTCGACACGAGAGAGTGTGATGGTGCAATATTATTCCTAGGGAGTGTTTTTATACCTACTTGTGGACGTGTAAATTATAATAAGCTCTTTGGTCATACAGTATTATATTATCTATGGTCATTCGTAGGTTCGGTATTCTGTATGGTAGGGATACTGCTAGAAAATGAGTTGGGGTCACGAACTCATGACAGCTTTCAAGGGAGACTTTCCGTCTTTTATAGCACTTTTCTTTGCAAAACATATCAACTGTAATAACTTCGATTCTCAGGAGTCTGTAACCCGCCATACAGGGCGTTAGAATTTTATTATTTAGGAGGAGGGATGTTGGAAGCCATCTTGCAAAGAGATCTTTTTCATGATCACAATATCTTTAATCAAATCAAAAACGAAAACACCACGCCGTCTAGTGATTGAGGCATAGCGGGGTTCCTTTTCTGAGATTTGGAAACCACCATACTTCCTGACCCGTTTGTCCCTCTTATGGAAAACCTCCGTCCAGGACAGGAGCTCCCCAGGCCGATTTGGAGGTTCTTAGAAAGACTCCGAACTCAGATAGGCAGTAATGATAACCGTTTCAAGTGGGGTTCAGACGGGTCATGTCTCAGGTATGAATGCGGTATTGTTCCTCAGACTATTGCCCATCTTGTATCTTGTACGGAGATTATGACGCTGCTGATGGTGTTATTAGTGTGACAAAATAAAGGGCTGGAAAATTTTTGAAATGCCATCGACTCGAAAGAAGATGAAGTTATGCCCTTTTTCTGTAAGAAATGAAGGAATTAATATGCGGAGTTACGCATGACAGGCACGCGGGTTCCACTTACAGGGGTACATATTATCGGTCCAACTATCGTGCACTGAACACCCCGTATATCTAAGCTTCCTCGTTTACCACACATAGTGATATTTATAGTGAAGTTGTTTACGTCAGTAGAATCCTTGGGGACGAACACTATGAAGTTGTAACTATTTGTGACGGAGTTAGAGAACGTGATGTAACTTTTGAGGGACTTACGGTCGTGTTGATTATTGAGCGAATATGAACAAAAATAGCCTTACTCCTCACTTTTCCTAGGTTATCGATTATTGAGCTAAGTACGACCGGGAAAATAATTCCGCTCGTTCATCTTCGTTTTCGCAGAGCAGATCAGAGTCCCAGACAAAACTCGAGAAGTTATTTTGTAATCAAAGGGTGCAAAGTCGAATAGCAGCGAAGAAAGCGCGAAAACATCAATTATTAAATAACATACATCAATTATTTCGCGCGCTGCTATTAAAATTTTTCAACTGCGCAGGTAGTGCAGGTACATTGGTAAGACTACCTCGTACAATTTACAAATAAATTGTGTGCCAGTATTTAATTTAAGATCGTACCTAACCACTATTTTCGTTTGTTTCATTCTGTTTAAGAACCTTATATTCAATTCAAGACGGAATTAGAGACGGAAAATGTTTGTTTGGGGTAGATTTTCTCACGAAGTTTTTTTTACGAAAAGCCTTGTTTGCCTTCAATATGAAGTAATTAAGAAGATATTTTGTCAGATTTTCTTTAAAATATAATTATAGTTTCAATGCTAGGAATAATTTAAGATTTGTTTGAAAATCTTAGAACAACTAACATTTGTTTAAAAATCTTTGAGTCACTGTAACTTTGAAACTATATATTTTAAAGAAAATCTGACAAACCACAGACATAGATCGTGTCTAAAAAAATTTATTTGTAATATTGTTTTAAATATCTTCTTCTTCTTTTATCGAGTCGATGACGGGGCTTGACAGCTGATCGTTGGTGTAAATATTTAAGAGTAGCGAAGCCAGGACAACGCCCTGTGGCAGACCGTTCTTCTGAGAGCCCCAGCCAATTGAATTTTTTTTTAATACTGAATTTAAAATTTAGCTTCGTTTTTATGGAGCGCGGTAACTGGTAAGTATGTTCTTTTAATTTATTAACATCCAAACTATAAAACAGTATGTCCAATAAGTTTATATTTAACTTACGATATCAATTATATGTACTTCTAAGGCTTTACAATCATACGGTTTACGTTAGCGTTACGTATGTGAAATGTAAACGAACCGCTCAAAAGTATTCAGTCATACTTAATTAAGTCAAATTAATAAAAATACTTGTTAATAAAAAAAGGATAGTACATTATGAATATATGCTACAAGTGAGCAAAGGTGGTTATTGCAGTCGAGGCTGGATTGCGGCACGAGCAGCAGGCGAGGACTCTAAATGAGCCAAGAATATAATGACCAATGCTCACGCATTTCACACGACGTTTTTCAATACACTTGCGAGGGTAAAATAAAAGCAATTTAAAATAAAAAGTTCTGTCAAGGATTTGTGAAAAATGACGCCAGATTTCTTATTTCCCTAGCCGTGCGCCTGTGTTTGAATAAGATAAGCGCGCGCAAGTTTTCTGCACTAATTGCGGTAATGTAAAGTAAAACGCACGTGTGTTTTATAATCTGCATTATGAACCTAAAAGCGGTGCAATAAGAGCCACTTTACGAGCAAGTGCGTTGAAAAAAATTATGTATAAGGTATTTATTGACGGTCCGATTTGAAGAGTGGCGGGCAGTGAACGCCGTTCACTGGTGGCGGGTTATTTCTTATTTCTGACCCTGTCTTGAGAGGTACCGTAATACCTAAATGAAACTTAGCAAACGTGTGGAGTATGATAAAATTAATACAAATTAGGTACCTAGTGTAACGTGCAAAAGTTGGAGGAAAGGTCTTTCTCCATACTTTTTTTTTAATTCTTTTGTTTTTTGGAGCTTTTAACCCTGAGGTTACGTCAGCCCTTCTCCATACTTATGACCGGGATGTCCCATCCCATAGGAAAACTCTGTGTAGGAATAAATTAAATTATTTCCATTCCCTATAAATAATATTACCTAAGCAAACATTATTACTAACTTACCTACTTACTAGACTAAGAGATAAGTACACTTTTTGCAACCATCAGCTGCAAGGCCGATTCAGTGTTTATGGGGTGTAGAGCATCTCTGTGATGGGGATGGACCAGGTCTGCCTGCATACCTCCAGTCGGTTTAGAAGTTACTGATGTTTAAAGGTTAGTAAAAAAAGGCTGATCGTATGATATTATTGTAGTATACACTGTAGCTATGTGAAAAGTACAAAAACTGTCATGGTTCATCAGTCGGTTTAGGAGATACAGCCGTTCAAATATCCGACATTTGAACAGCTGTATCTCCTAAACCGACTGGCAGTTCATGTCAGTTTTTGTACTGTTCACATAGCTACAGTGTACACAACAATAATATCATATGATTAGCCATGCAGCTGATCGTTAATTTTTTACTGACCTTTACACGTCTGTAACTCCTAAACCGACTGGAGTTATGCAGGCAGACCTGGTCCATCCCCACCACAGAGATGCTCTACAATCAATAAACACTGAATCAGCCTTGCTGCTGATGGTTGCAAAAAGTACAATTATCTCTTAGACTATAATAACAAAATGTTGGAATGGAAATAAATTACCTAGTCTAATAAGAACTTATTTTTCTTACAGCTATGCAAATGAAGCCAAACCTCTAACTCACTGACTTATAATGAAGAGAGTTTTTATCTCCGTTTCACTTTCATTAATTTCTCCATTTGTTCGAAAATTGAGAGTTTGTCGAACTTCATATTCGGGGTCTTATCCATGGAGCGCGTAATTTCTCTATGGTCGTATCATTCTCGACCGAACATTCATAAACCACAGTCGAGTATTAGCTTTGCTTTGTATTAATTACGAGCGTTAACCCGCGACTTCGTCCGCACAAATTATATACCAGATTTTAAGTCAGATCATAAGCTATCAAACAAAAAAAGTTTCATTAAAATCGGTTCAGTAGTTTTTGCGTGATACTCGTTCAAACAAACAAACAAACACCCAAACAAACAGACAGACAAAAAATCCAAAAATTGGTGAAATGAATTCAGGGACACCTAAAAACCGTATCGTAACTTTTTTTTCGTTAATATCTTCAATGTACAGACAAACTTCCTGTTACAGTTTTATAATAGTATATAGATAGATTTAAAACTAGCTATGCCCGACATGCGTTGTAATGGATCTTTTTTCCCGACACATAGTTACATGATCATTTTTTTTTCATGACCCTTCATAAGAGATGGCACGACGACCTGGATGCCCACGAAGTAAAATGGCAACTGATGGCACGGGATAGAGAAGGCTGGAAAAGCTTGGGGGAGACCTTTGCCCAATAATGGGACGAAATAGATTTTAAAAAAATCCTTCCCCAGCGTGTGCACAACAACGTACCAAAGTTTTATCGCTATCAGAGATACGGTTTAGGACTGCATAGAGGACAAACATACAAACTTTCATTTTTATTTATATGTTTAGACGATATACAATATAACATAACATAAATATTCTTTATTTGCACACCAAAAATTTTGTTTTTAAGAGGATGATCATACCATCAAACTGAATAACCTTCTCTACAGGAAAATCGATCGAATAGATTTTAATGTTAGCCCCCGTCGAGAAAGTTGGTCAGTTTGATGGTCTGATGATGTCCTTAAAATCGTCAGCATATTAAGAAGGTCCCTATATAAATACAAATAACGAGCGTTATCCCGCGACCTTGTCCGCACAAATTATATACCAGATTTTAAGTCTATCAAACAAAAAAAAGTTTCATCAAAATGGGTCAGTAGTTTTTGCATGATGCTCGTTCAAACAAACACACAAACAAACAAACAAACAAACAGACAGACTAAAAATCCAAAAATTGATGATATGGAATCAGGGATAACTAAAAACCATATCGTAATTTTTTTGGTTAAGGTGGTTTCAGTCCATAGAAAAGTTTTATGCACAATACGCGGAGACGGAATTAATAAAAGTAAATTAACAAATAACATTTGCAATTTATAATATAATTACGAAGATATAAAGCTTTTAAAATTTTGTATGAACAATTTCAAAGCTTTATATCTTCGTAATTATTTTATAAATTGCAAATGTTATTTGTTACGCGGCATCTAGATATTCTAAACTATTTTTCCATATATACAAAGTTACTTATATTAATACCGTCTACGCGTATTGTGCGTCAAAGTTTTGTATAAAATTGACCCCTCTGCAACCGCCTTAATATCTTCAATGTACAGACAAACTTCTTGTTACAGTTTTATAATAGTTTAGATATAGAAGATGACACATAAACAGCCATCACATATACGTAGGGATACAGGGTGTTTTTGTTAATTTCTCATAACTTTAGGGTATTCACGAGACATTTAGTCAAAAGTCAAAAGACAAAGAGGGTGTGAGAGAGTGAGAATCCATCTTTGTTGATAAATGTATTTTCATTAAGACAAAAGGCCGTCTCGGTGAACTGTTCCGTAATAAAGGTTTGTTGATTAAATTCTATTATTTTAGATTTATGGCGTAAATTAAGGTAGATTTGTTGGGTACGAACGCGTAAGGGTACGAACACATCAAACGATAGCAGTTAGTCATTACATTACATTGTAATATACATTTTCATTCACAATAATATATTTCGCTTCTTAGCGATAAGACCGCCTTATTTTGTGCCTCTTGTATTTTTATTTCTGTATTTTACTGTTTATGTTTTGGTGTAAAATAAAGTATATTTGATTGATTGATTGATATTTATACAGGGTGTTAGTGTAAACAGTTACATTACTTTAAGGGGAGATTGTACCCATGATACTGAACAACGTTCCCTAAGAAACCTATAGGAAATTCCCAAAAACATTTTTACACTTTACATCAGCTGATCGAACGTTTGTATGAAAAGACGATTTATTTTTTGCGAATTCCTGTACCTTTCTTAGGGAAAGTTGTTCAGTACCTAAAGTAATTCAAAATCACTCCTTAAAGTATTTCAGTTATTTACCCTAACACCCTGTATAGCCGTGTGGTTCCGGCTTACCGCCTGGCCACGGGTCAGGGCGAACTGCGGCGCGAATTGCGATTTTAGAATACACTGCCTACGCGCCGCTGCGTGCTTGCGTAATAGTAGGGACACAACGCTCAGTGTATTGAAAAAACGCAATTCGCGTCGCATTTCGCCCTGTCCCGTGGCCAGGCGGTTACAAAGTACAACTCTAATAGGATATTTGGCAGGTTTTTAAAACTGTTCTACGTTAATTAGTGATGTCTAAGCACTCTATAGAAAATGTATATTTTACATTCCATTACATATTATAGTGAAGAAAAAACGAAATAAAAAAATATCCCGCGAAAACGCTTTTCTTGACAGCTTTTCTTTCTACAGGCAGGTGACGTCATCAACTGTCTTCACGCAGTTGACGTTATCAACCATTCGGTCAATCACAGTCGGTTACGATCACGTGACTAAAGTAGACGAAAAAAAAATTTTCTTTGTCATTTTATCTTAAAATATCAAATATTTTTGTTAACTGACTATATAAATAGTTGCTTTCGAAAAAATCATATTCAATACGGATGCCATCAATAGATCCTATATTTAACATGCTGTCAAATACCCTATTGCTAAATGTGAGCTACACTCTTAAACATAATGTTGGTAATTGTAGCAATGTCTCTGACTACCCCGAAATACTTCCTATTGTTTTATTTTGTATTTTTGGTGCTTTTGCGGTCGTGTCTTCAACACTGCCATAAATGATCTCTTGAATTGGCTCTCTAATAGCCATGTTTTTTCCTTCTTATTGCTGTCTCCCGTTTGCAATGGAGGGAAGTCGGATATTTCGTTTTCCTACTCCTCCTATCTTCTTTGATTAATTCATTGCGGGTTCCAAGACAGATTAGAGTCATCCCCCGGGCTCGCTGGACTTCATTGTCCAGTGTTGTGAATGGTCGCCGCTGTTGATCCTGGCTTACAGGAGTTATAGCGGTGGGAATGTGTGGTGGGCCTATGACTACCCCGAAAGGTATTACGGTCGTGAGTTTATAATTATATGTATGTATATTTAGTTATATCTCACTAGCGCCAATTTGAATCCTTATTGAGTTAGAAAGAACTTTTCTATTTAGTTTTAACTAGCTTATTATATAAGGTCTAACAAAATTAGGTGAAACTATTTTAAGGCAGTGATCAGACCATCAAACTGACCAACTTTCTCTATGGGACCAATATCGAAATCGCGAAAAAAATCAGCCTGTTTCATACAAACCTACTCGGCCTAAATGTATGGGACAGCAGATTTTGTTTCTCGATTTCAATATTGGTCCCATAGAGAAAGTTGTTCAGTTTGACGGTCTGATCATCCCCTTAATTTAGTTTCACCTAATTTTGTTAAACCTTATATGTGTTAATACAGAATATATTCCGTCTGTGTGCCAAATTTCATCCAAATATGTTCAGCCATTTATGCGTGATTGAGTCACAAACATATAAACATCTATTTCAGGGAGTGAATCGGATCAACAAACTGAAAAACTTTCACTAAATACTGGTTATTGCATATTTAGTAATTTCAATAAATAAATATTAAACAATATTTTACCTTTACAGAAGGCTTAAATGTCGTAAAAATTTTCGTAGTACAATCGTAGCAACTTTCGTAGTAAGATCGAAGCGGAGTCGTAGCATTCTCGTAGCCTAATTTGAGATTTTATATAATTTATCAAAGTGAGTAGGTAGTCCTTCATTGGCCTTTTTTATTAGATTCTGCAAATTTATTTCATCACGAGCGTTAACCCGCGACTTCGTCCGCACAAATTATATAAGGTCTAACAAAATTAGGTGAAACTAATTTAAGGGGACGATCAGACCATCAAACTGAACAACTTTCTCTACGGGACCAATATCGAAATCACGATAAAAAAATCAGCTGTTCCATACAAACCTACTCGACCTAAATGTATGGGACAGCAGATTTTTTTTTCGCGATTTCACTATTGGTCCCATAGAGAAAGTTGTTCAGTTTGATGGTCTGATCATCCCCTTAAAATAGTTTCACCTAATTTTGTTAGACCTTATATACCAGATTTTAAGTCAGATCATAAGCTATCAAACAAAAAAAGTTTCATCAAAATCGGTTCAGTACTTTTTGCGTGATGCTCGTTCAAACAAACAAACAAACACCCAAACAAACACACAAACAAACAGACAGACAAAAAATCCAAAAATTGGTGATATGGAATCAGGGATACCTAAAAACCATAATAATATCGTAACTTATTTTTTGTTAATATCTTCAATGTACAGACACACTTCAGCTTTACAGCTTTATAATAGTATAGATTATGCGCAAAAAAAAATGTTTCATTATAAAACTGTAACAGGAAATTTGTCTGTACATTGAAGATATTAACAAAAAAAAAGTTACGATATTATTATGGTTTTTAGGTATCCCTGATTCCATATCACCAATTTTTGGATTTTTTGTCTGTCTGTTTGTTTGTGTGTTTGTTTGGGTGATTGTTTGTTTGAACGAGTATCACGCAAAAACTACTGAACCGATTTTGATGAAACTTTTTTTGTTTGATAGCTTATGATCTGACTTAAAATCTGGTATATAATTTGTGCGGACGAAGTCACGGGTTAACGCTCGTAATTTATAAAAGAGGATTTTATAAGGTTTTAATAAAGACAACCTTTTTTATCAACTTCGTTTGATGTTCCCAACATTTCGTTTGCGTGATGAAAAGTGGCATTTATATTGAATTGAATCAAGATTTATCAGACTATAGTTGTAGAAAAATTTCAGACCACACCGGAAAGGAATAGTTTACAATAGTGCAACTTTCTTAAAGTTCAAAGTCGCAGTACAAACGTTTTAGACGTTGAACAGTTCTTAGTGCTTCTTAATGTTGACTTTTATAATGGTGAGAAACGTTCTCTTCTCGCTGGGTACTATTAGAGTGCGCTAAATTCGTTCTAAAATACAAAGACCCGTAAATCAAGCAATTTTGAAACGTGTAGCTAAGGCTTAAGTTCTAATACAGTTCTTGTGTTCTTTTTTATTATATTATACCTCTTTGTCTGTAATGTTCTCCTAGTAACTTAATATTTTATTGTCTTATTTACTTTGGCTGCGAAATATATATTCAATATATAATATAATAATAACCCTGTTTTTTGTTGTTGTTGTAGGCATATTCCAAATTTTATTATTTCTATTAGGTTAAGTATTTTACAAATTTTACCGTGCCACCTGTTTTATATACAAAAAAGAAATGTGTTTTATTGTTTAAATTAGAACAATATATAATAATGTTACGAGCGACGGGTTACGGGATTGGAGTGAAACGCTAAGTCCAATTTATTTACAGAGTTTATTGGGTTACACACTTACACACGGACCACCTCGCAGAGGTTCCCCTTTTAACAGTCCTCCTCGCAGGGGTTTCCCCTCTCACCACTTTCACTACGTGACGGCGCGCGACACGCTATGACGTCACGACGCACGGCACTATGACGTCACGACACGCGACACATGTCTACTCACTGTTCCACTTTACTTTGCACTTTACTTTTCACTAGCACTTTTCCACTTTTACTTTTCTTCCTTTTTGCTTCGCACTTTTCACTGTTAAATCAATACTGACTTGCGTCCGCAAACTCGCGGCCTTATATACCCCTTAGAATTTTCTAGATGGCCGAATTTCGTTAGTCTTTTCTTTATTCCTTTGTTCCCTTCCGGATATTTCTTAATCCCGCCTTCTTTCTCGAATTTTCCTAAACACGCCCCCTTTTATTGTTTTTTTACAAATATTTCTGCTCTCTCTTTGTTCTAGAACATTCCTATTGTTTTTGGTTCTTTTCGAATATTCCTTCTCTCTCCGTTTTCTAGAACATTCCTAGACACGCCCATTTTTGTTGTCTCTTTCTAAATATTCTTACTCCCTCTTACTTTTCTAGAACATTTCCAACAACAATAAAATCTAGAATTATTTTCGACGAGAACCATCGACCCCCGGCATGGGAGTCCATGCCTCGACCGCTGAGCTACGAAGCTTGTTGACAAACCGTCCGAATTTTTGAATGCCTTTCTATAGCTGCGTCATTTCACAGCATCCGTGACAATAATATATATTCTAGTCCAATTTCGATAAGAATTATAAGTGCTGTTATTTAAAAAATGTCAGACAAAATGTATCTACCTAGTGATGTTATTTGAATGGCATTAAACAACCCTTGAAGTC
The DNA here is from genome assembly GCA_927399405.1 of Agonopterix arenella. NCBI lineage: Eukaryota > Metazoa > Arthropoda > Insecta > Lepidoptera > Depressariidae > Agonopterix > Agonopterix arenella. Next base: position 3,617,130 of record OV656692.1, read on the forward strand.
ACCAAAAAACGTCAAGAACTTTTGCTTTATTGACAAAATCATCAAAATCAATATTGCAGCCATTTTTTTAATAGAATGGAAAATAGAATAAATTAAACAAATAGATAAAATTTTTAAATTGCGAACGTGAAAGTCAAAAGAAAACAAAACAAAGTTATCGGTACCGAACTAATTGCCGAACTACTGATAATAGGTATACAATATGTATAAGGGTGATCTAAGGAATCACTAGGGAATCACACACGGCTAAAGTATTAATATTTTATTTTATTTTGTTTTATTGTATAGGTACACGTACAGATTACAGTCAAGATGAAACCATTTACATTGCAATAAGATACGTAGAACTAGATTGTAATCCAATTACACATGTACACAGCATCACTATCTTTAAAACATGGCGGAGTGAGTTTGTTACATAAATTAAAATCCTAATTAATTCCTAAAACATCGAAGCGAAACGAAGCAAGTACATTTAAGTATACATAGGCAAGGCACCCAAATTTCAATAAGCATCAACATTCAATTACCTAACTAGCATTTCGTTCCAATCCAGAAATGAAAATAGTATTAAACCAAAGTAGGTAATTATTAAAATTAAAAATGAACTCATTAATTTACATTAACAAAGTAAATTAAGAGATATAATTAAGTCAATTTGAATTACAAAAAAATATTAAACTATGTTCATGCAAAACTTAACTGATAAATTGTGGTGGGTTAAGAATAGCAATGATGCATCGTCTAAATCTTGCAAGACTTTTGAATATTTAACATTCTGTGTCACCAATTTTCTTTTCCTGACTTTTACTAATTTGTTCTTCAAGATCCCATAAAACTTATCAAACGAGAAAAAAAATTTGACTTAAATTTATCTTTTGTTCCTTTCTTAATTTAATTCAGCAAACGTACGTTATTGTTCGTTCAGGAATGCGCCCTCGGAGATTCTGCTCCAAATTAAATTTCTCTCGCTTGATTGTCTTCCAAATGTTTTTAATCAGGGATGCATGTTTGTACCTACATCTTTATATCCTCTCCAGTTTTTGTACTTATTAGAAAAGTCAAAGGATTGCTTTTGACAAAGATAAAGAAAGAAAAAAAAATGAAAGATGGATGATGATGTATGTTTTCATTTAATGAAATACAGGGTGTAAGTGACAGCCTAGCAAATACTGAAACGTGAACTCAGACCATCAAACTAAACAACTTTCACTATGGAGCCTACCTCAGGAATCGCGAAAAAAATCAGCTGTCCCATACAATTTAGTCGGGTAGGTACAGCAGTTTTGTATGGGACAGCTGATTTTTTTTCGCGTCTCCTGTGTTAGGCATAGTGAAAGTTGTTTAGTTTGATTGTCTGAGTTCCGTACCTATTTGCTAGGCTGTGACTTACACCCTGTATATTAAAAAGATTAATTAGAAACCCTTTGATTAAAAAGAACGGATTAATTAAATTGGGTGATAATTAACACGACTTCTATTTAATAGCATTATTCTCCTCTGAAAGAAATGGAATTGTCCTCTGAATTACTAGATCAGCCACCATCAATGCGCGTCTAAAAAATACTATCTTAGCCACTATGTATCTTTGATGTAAGCTACTGTAAATACGACCCGGGATGGTAGTTATTTTTAATCGACTTCAAAAAAGGAGGAAGTTTTATAGCATCTAAAGTAACATAGATATTCAAGCCACTTTTAAAATAAAAGAATAGTAAAAACATTTTTAAAACATAATTATACTAGCTGGTGCCCGCGACTTCGTCTGCGCTTCGTCTGGACAATTCACACAATATCTTTATAAATTGTAGCCTATGTGTTATTCTGATGTATAAGCTATATTATTGTAAAGTTTCATTAAAATCCATTCAGTAGTTTTTTACGTGAAAGAGTAACAAACATCCATTTATACTTACAAACTTTCGCGTTTATATTATTACTAGGATACGAGCGTTAACCCGCGACTTCGTCTGCACAAATTATATACCAGATTTTAAGTCAGATCATAAGCTATCAAACAAAAAAAGTTTCATCAAAATCGGTTTAGTAGTTTTTGCGTGATACTCGTTCAAACAAACAAACTAACAAACAAACACACAAACAAACAGACAGACAAAAAATCCAAAAATTAGTGAAATGGAATCAGGGACACCTAAAAACCATATCGTAACTTTTTTTTTGTTAATATCTTCAATGTACAGACAAACTTCCTGTTACAGTTTTATAATAGTATAGATTATATTATATTATATGTATATTATAGTAGGAAGTAGGATTAGTAGGAAGTAGGACACCAATAAAGTAAGGCCCCTTGTTACCGAAACGGGTTCTACCCGGTCTATCGACTTCTAATTTTATATATCTAAATAAATGGAGTAAAATACAACTAAAAATTCGCTTTCCCATAGTCGGGAATCTGCAAAAATGCGTTGCCATCTGCAAATGTGGGTACGCTTATGGGCAAATCCTCGTTTACATTGGTATTTGGTCTGAGACTCGGTGGAAGAACAAAATTGAGCCATATCACTGCGGGAACGTTAACCACCTAGGCCACAACGGCATCTCCCGTCAGCGCAGTTCTGGCAAAATGCTAGTTTTTGTACATCAACTGTATTCAGCGAGGAAATGCGGCCAGCGTTCTGGGTACAAACAAGTCCCACAAGGCCCGAACCTGCACCACATCCTAGGTTAGTTTAGTTTTAAGGTGGTTTCAGTCCATACAAAAGTTTGACGCACAATACGCGTAGACGGAATTAATATTTTATATGTGGAATAATAGTTTAGAAAATCTAGTTGCCGCGTCACAAATAACATTTGCAATTTATAAAATAATTACGATAAATACGAATTAAGGCTTTGAAATTTTTCATACAAAATTTTAAAAGCCTTATATCTTCGTGACGCGGCATCTAGATTTTCTAAACTATTTTTCCATATATATACAAAGTTACTTATATTAATACCGTCTTCGCGTATTGTGCGTCAAAGATTTGTAAAAAATTTACCCCTCTGCAACCACCTTAAGTCGATATCATGACCCACATTTCTTCCATTACTGAGAATGCCAAAAACATATCACTACATTTATAGTAACTCGTTTAAAATCATACTCATGAACCACCCGCGGTTTTGTTTACTTTGCAACCACGTCCGTGTACGTCCAAGTAGGTCAATGCTACGACCCCTGCAGCTGCGGTCGATATCGTTCAAGGCTTTATTGGATGAAAGTGGATTTTTTCAATATTATATTATTTTACAAAGATATAAAGCTTTGAAATTTTTAAAACAAAATTTTAAAAGCTTTATATCTTCGTAATTATATTATAACTTGCAAATGTTATTTTTTACGCGAAACTAGATTTTTTAAACTATTTTTCCATATATAAAATATTACTTTTATTAATTCCGTCGTCAAACTTTTGTATGGACTGAAACCACCTTAAGGGTTGAACCTCATCTGGCAGCACGGAATCGCATTTTTTGACGCTCCATCCTTTTCTGTCGCTCAGGAATGTCATTTGCTAGAGCGAGAAAGATAGCGGGAATGCGATCGCACGCGGCAACACCCGCAGTGCTGTGGCAGCAACACCTTTCTCGCTCTAGCTAATGGCGTGCCTGAGCGACAGAAAAGGATAGAGCGTGAAAAAATTCGATTCCGTACTGCCAGATGAGGCTCAACTCTAAAAACCCGCAGCAGCTCAGCAGTAGGTAGATAGATTTTAATGTAAAATAGCAAAAATAAATACGCTCGAAAAACATAACCCTCCTTCTGGTGCAGTCGGGTAAAAAGTAGCTTTCGGTCAGTTGCAGAAACGCTCATTATAGTTAATCCTCCATTAAATCTCTTGCTGTCACTTTTTGTTTTGTTGACATAGTAAAAGCAAGCAAGATATTTAATGGAGGATTAACTCTAATGAGCGTTTCTGCAACTGAACCTTTAAGTCACAAAGTTTAAAGGGAAACGCTCAATCCCGTTTCGCCTAAAAACTGATAAATTTGAATTTAAATTTTATAAGAAATGCTACAATAGAAAAGTATAATTTTCATTTCCTTGAGAAGTATGTTATTCCTCCTATTTTGTGTATAATTATAGCTATCAAACTATTTGTATAGGTATGTGTTCTTTGATCATACTCATTCATTAGTTGTGAAACGAATTAAAACAAAAAAAAGAAAACAATTTATTTCAGACAATGTCCATAGTGTGGTTAGTAGATACATTTATGACTTAAAAACTATGTTAGTCAGGTACACATCATTCAACACAATTATACACAACGAGCGTTAACCCGCGACTTTGTCCGCACAAATTATATACCAGATTTTAAGTCAGATCATAAGCTATCAAACAAAAAAGTTTCATCAAAATCGGTTCAGTAGTTTTTGCGTGATACTCGTTCAAACAAGCAAACACACAAACAAACAGACAGACAAAAAATCCAAAAATTGGTGAAATGGAATCAGGGACACCTAAAAACCATAATTATCGTAACTTTTTTTTTGTTAATATCTTCAATGTACAGACAAACTTCCTGTTACAGTTTTATAATAGTATAGATTCAATTGCGTTGCGAAGAGGTATGGACACCCAATTATGGGGGTCCGGGTTCGAATCCGCACGGACAACATGCCATGTACCAATGAGTTTTTCTAACTTATGTACGTAATACCGACTGCTCTCAAACGGTGAAGGAAAACATCGTGAGGAAACCTGCATACACTGAAGAAGAAATTCTGATGTGAATATGAAGTCTACCAATCCGCATTGGGCACGCGTGGTGGACTAATGCCCATACACCTTGAGGGTAGGCCTGTGCCCTGCAGTGGGACGTTTATAGGCTGATGATGATGATGATGATGATGATAGATTCAATTTACAAAATTTAAATCAATTCAATTCAATTATTGAAACGAATACATTTCGTCACTGGTCGTCATTTAAAAATTACCTAAATGTTGTACTTATCAATACTTTTATTTTGTTATTATTTTTTATGGACCAGTACAACCGTCATAGCTTTTATCTAATATAAAAAAAAAATTCCATCCTCTGGTTGTCTGGAAGAAGTAACTTTTAATGTTAAGCCCGCATTTCGTACCTAAGTCTTGTTTATGTATTCGATACATAAATAAATAGATAACTCGTTTATTTCATCAGAACAACATAAGGCTATACAGGGTGTTAGGGTAAACAGTTGCATTACTTTAAGGGGTGATTGTACCCATGATACTGAATAACTTTTCCAAAAAAACCTACAGGGTTAAATTGATATCATTAGCCTTTTTACCTTTTAAACTAAGAGTCTACCCATTAAACTGAACTACTTTTACTATGGGAGCAAACCAATCGGAGCAAATATCAATTTCACCCTGTATAGGAAATCCACTAAAAAAATTCGTCTTTTCATACAAAAGTTCGATCAGCTGATTGCATTTAGTATGGGAAGTCAAAATTTTTTTTTTATGACTTTTCTATAGGTTTCTTATAAAAGTTGTTCAGTATCATGGGTACAATCACCCCTTAAAGTAATGCAAATGAACTGTTTACCCTTACACCCTGTATTAATTTCCTACTTTGGTAGATTTTTATTTTGCGGGCGAAATTATTTCAAGTTAAATGGTCCACCAGTTTCCACGAAGTTTAAAACTCTTTTATTCAACTCATTTAATTATTATTCCCACGGGAGCTTTTAGGCATGATAAATTATTCGTAGAATTGGAAATTATTCGCTTTTTGCGTAAATTTTTATTTGAAACTAGCATTTGACTGCAACTTCTTTTGCTCCACAGAACATTATAAGTTTGCTCCCACCGTGCCCAATCACAGGAGATTTCATAAACAGGCTCCTTCTTAATATGCTGAAGGTTTTTCAGAGATGATCAGACCATCAAACCCAATAATTTTCCCTATGGGACCAACATCGAAATCGCGAAATAAATATGCTGTTTCCTACAAAACAGACAGCCATTGAATAATTATGTACCTATAGCTAACAGACAACGTGAACAAAATCTGTGCACCACGATCAGCAGTGCAGGGCGCGCACTGCTGATCAGGCTCACGGAACTCTCTAACAAAAAAACGTTTCATGAAACGTGCACCGCCGCCATTAAATTTCTTTGAACGGTTGCACACGTTTCATACATTCTGGATCATCGGTCACGACCAGTTTTTAGTATGGAAGTCCCGACTCTTTTATAACGTAGTGAGCTACATTCTCTTTGCTAAGTAAAGTTGAGCCAATTAGCTACAAAACATTTTGTCTGGGTGTTGCCTCTAGAAGGTACCTCAATGGGGACAGCCGATTTTTTCACGTCACTTTTGTCACGTTTTCGATGCTGGTGCCATTGAGAAAGTTGTCCAATTTGATAGTCTGATTATCCCCTTAAAAAGTCAGCATATCTAAACTATTATAAAACTGTAATAGGAAGTTTGTCTGTACACACAGCGACACATCAAGCTATACAAAACCAACATAAGCTGAACGCGCGTAGGTCGAGTAGCGTATAGCATCGCGCGGCCAGCTATGTTGGTTTTGTATAGCTTGATGTGTCGCCGTGTGTACATTGAAGATATTAACAAAAAAAAGTTACGATATGGTTTTTAGGTATCCATGATTCCATATCACAAATTTTTGGATTATTTCTCTGTCTGTTTGTTTGTGTGTTTGTTTGAACGAGCATCACGCAAAAACTACTGAACCGATTTTGATGAAATTTTGTTTGTTTGATAGCTTATTATCTGACTTATAATCTGGTATATAATTTTTGCGGACAAAGTCGCGGGTTAACGCGCGTTACTTATATAGGTATAAGCAATATCGGAATGGTAAAATTATGCATTTTCAAATTCGGAACAACCTTTTCTTTTTTTTAAGTCGGTTAATAATTTCGATCAGTCTTTCGTCTGCATCTCATCGTCTGTAAACGTTCAGTTTATATGTTTATCATTATGTCAGAGGCCAGTTGGTTTTCGTCTAGCGCTGTACCTATAGTTTATTCTAGTCTATACAATAAATAATTGCAATAGTCAAACAAACAATGTTTGATTGCATTGCATTCCATGTTGCAATCATAAATCATACCTTATTCTATTCCGATGGGAATGTCTAAAAAAATTATAAAAATAACCCTTCTTCTGGGGCTGTCAGGTTAAAAGTAACCTTAAAACAGTTTTTAATGACAAACCTTCCGTTAGTTACATTTTGTTTTTTGTGTATTGTTGGGACGTAACTCAGTCGAGGCGGTGCAAATATAACAAATTTTAATGGATATTTTTATTTATCGAGAAAATTTACATCATGTCACCGGTTTTAGAACAAATCAAAGAGTACTTTTTTAAATAGTATGTTATCCAAATTCAACCTAAAACTGCCAGTCTCTGGGGTCGCTCATGCGACCTCCTTACAGTACCTAGTTTAAGTTATGATTAAATATTTTGGAAGCTTTTAGCATACATGGGGTATAACAAAAACCCTAGTCTATCTATCTATCTATCTATACTATTATAAAACTGTAGCAGGAAGTTTGTCTGTACATTGAAGATATTAACAAAAAAAAAGTTACGATATGGTTTTTAGGTGTCCCTGATTCCATTTCACCAATTTTTGGATTTTTTGTCTGTCTGTTTGTTTGTGTGTTTGTTTGTGTGTTTGTTTGTTTGTTTATTTGTTTGTTTGTTTGTTTGTTTGAACGAGTATCACGCAAGAACTACTGAACCGATTTTAATGAAACTTTTTTTGTTTGATAGCTTATGATCTGACTTAAAATCTGGTATATAATTTGTGCGGACGAAGTCGCGGGTTAACGCTCGTAATATTTAAAGGGGTAGTTAGAGTCTAAACCAATCCTCAAAACCACAGTACTATAAGAAATAGTATATAATTATCACTACATACTCAACACTTTAGACCATCAAACTGAACAACTTAGCTTTCACTACGGAGCCAACATCGAGAAAAAATAAAAAAAACTCGTCAAATGTATGGGACAGCTGATTTATTTTTTTAATTTTTTCGACGTTGTCTATCCATAAACAAAGTTGTTCAGTTTTATATTCTAACTCTAAACTACTTCTTTAAACATTACTATGGTGTTTTGTTACACCCTGTATACGATACCAATGCAGTATGAAATAGGGTATTCTATGGCGAAACCTCAGCACAGTAATTAACCTTGGTAAAGCAAGGTTAATTAGTAATTACTGTGCTACCAAAATCTCTGCTTTAAAAACCACTTTATTTATTCACCAGAATAGAGTGAAGTTAAATGAATACATAAAAATGACACACGATACACCCGGCACATTTCCCCGAGGTCTGTAAAAATATAAATTACCTAGCTCGTGCACAATTTGTCTGCTTCTGGAATAGCAACGGACGGCGTAAAATATTTAATGGACTTTGTTTTTAAATGGGAATGGCGACAAAATATACTCTGCCACCTGTTTGTTAAGTGGTTGCTCTGAAAACATCTTACTAATGCAAATGTTACAATATATTGAGTGCTGAAAGTCTACTATTGTATTAATATTTCGCGGATAGTGAACGAGACACAATAGAACTTTTATTGTTATCACTGCTATAGCCAGTTACTGTCCACGAACGTGTTAAAGACACAGGGAGGCACACGCACAGATTTAGGCCACGTTTCTTATTAAGGTGAGTTTTGCAGGTATTTTTTCTATTAGACCTTGGACCGGGGCATAGCCACGGCATAATTATAATCAGCTAATGAAACCTTTTTTTGGAGTCGGCTAAGAATAGCACGATCCAGTTTCCTCCCGTGGGTGTCGTACAAGGCGACTAAGGGATCTACTGAAGGATGGGCAGCAGCATCCTTTTGTGTACACACATTGATCCGATCCAACTGCGATCGTCAACCTGCCTTCGATTATGGCAAATCCCCCTATTTTGGTGGAGGCTTATGACCAGCAGTGGACGTTTATCCGCTGATATGATGATGATGATGAATGAAACCTCAAGAACATTAATAGAAAAAGAATAAAAAACAGAACATTTTCATGATTAAAATTGCAATTTGTTCCTACACAAAAATTTGTGCTTAAAATTGTACTGTAATTTTTTTTTATCATAATATCTCTACTATAAATATCTTTGGTACTTACCTAATCTGTCATTGGCTTTACTATAAGAACATTGAATTGTCTAATCTGTTTATACAGGGTAAAATTGATATCATTAGCATCCTTTTAAACTAAGAGTCTACCCATCAAACTGAACAACTTTTACTATCGGTGTAAACCAATCGGAGCAAAACAAAAATCTGCTGTTGCATACATTCGAGTCGAGTTGCAGTTTAGTATGGAACAACTGATTTTCTTTTTAGTCCGATCGGTTTGCTCACATAGTAAAAGTTGTTCAGTTTGATGGGTAGACTCTTAGTTTAAAAGGATGCTAATGATATCAATTTCACCCTGTATACTCCTAAACTGTTGATTAACTTAAAATAAATAAATAAAATACGATTTGAATTATGACCAGCTTAATATGTAGTTTATGAACATGCAATGATGTTTTGCTTATTCGCGTTGAAAGACTCGAAATTTATGTAGTACGAGCGTTAACCCGCGACTTCGTCCGCACAAATTATATACCAGATTTTAAGTCAGATCATAAGCTATCAAACAAAAAAAGTTTCATCAAAATCGGTTCAGTAGTTTTTGCGTGATACTCGTTCAAACAAACAAACAAACAAACAAACAAACACACAAACAAACAGACAGACAAAAAATCCAAAAATTGGTGAAATGGAATCAGGGACACCTAAAAACCATATCGTATCTTTTTTTTTGTTATTATCTTCAATGTACAGACAAACTTCCTGTTACAGTTTTATAATAGTTTAGATGTAAGTGTATTTAGTAAGTATTATTCTTTTGATAATAATAATAACAAAGAGATTGCAACTAGAGGCATAGAGGGAGCCACACCAACGTAGTACTTACTATCTCTATGGCCATACCATTGCAAGAATATCCACTTTTTTGACGTTTGTGTTTGAGTGTGTGGTGTCAAGTAGTAATAGTACTTACTATCTCTATGAAAGTAGTATGGACAAAAGATGACCAAGTGACAGCTGCCCTAATGTTTACAGTCACTTTTCACATACACTAGCACAAAAAAAAGTGGACAGCCGCATTAACAAATATCTATAGTATAAGGTACGTCATAAGCCAAAAGAGACTAACTACAATCGTAAATTGATGCGGACTCTATATGCTTTAGAATAAAGAGAGCCTTCCTCTGAGGGTAATAATAAAGCGTAAAAGAGGCGAAGTTTTTATCGTAAATGTCAAAGGAGTGAACCTGCTGAGATTTCTATATTTTGTGATAATGTTAGAAGCTCTTAACTTTGTGAAATTAAGTTACATACCTACATGTAACATGTAGCCTCATTTGTTATTCTCAAGTTTGACATGTATTCGTAATGTGAAAGGCTCCTCGTTTACTCGCAGACGAAATGTCGTCGTGGTAATGAAATTATCAGTGTCCTTTCGAAACATTTCCGTTAGGTTCAATTTCATTCAATTTCATTTCATCGAATGAGGCTCACAAACACGAAAACAAAGTTACTGAAGTCATTGCTCCTTCAATAGGAAAAAAACTTTTTATATATCGAATATCGATCAATCAAATTTAAGGTACTTTACTTCCTCTTTACTTCACAGCAAAACATAATACAGACCTTCTTCTTCTTCTTATCGTGTGGGCAGTAAGTCAAGGGCCCCATTTAATAAAGGCGAAAATTAACAATGACTATTCAGAATATATTGCTGGTTACTAATGACGCTAATCTTGCAGTAGGTAGCATGACTATGTCCTAGCATTCTCAGCAATGTATTCTGAATTGTCACGTTTATTAAATGGGGCTCAGGTGTCGGAGTTTTTTCGCATTTTCGCATTTCAAATATACACCTAAATATATAGTATATACAAATAAGGCGGCCCTGTAGCTAAAATGCTATAATCTTTGAGCTAATTCTTTGGACTATGTGAGCTACTCTGGTTCTTCTGTGGATTTATTCATTTCTGTAGGCCTACCATGAGTTTACACTGTAGTATACTACAGTAGTCTACTGTAGTGAACTACAGTTTTTGTGCTGAATTTCGTACAACGCTCCTGGTGGTCACGTTGAGAACTACTTCTGTCATACAAAATTGGTGCCGCCGCAACTATAGTAGTAACGTACAGTGAAAACTCATGGTAGGCCTGCTGGTTCGATCTCGCAGGGAAACATCGAGCATAGCCCTCTACAACTTTATATTGACCTTTTTGGATGACTTCAAAACTCAACCTCGGCGCTGACATCGAGTCTAACGGATAGCCTGCTTGTCGGTCTTCTACAGATTGTACTTCGGTGACTGTGCCCAAGAGCTACATGAGCTCATCTCGCCTTCCCCTTTCTAATATCGGACTTCCAGACGCACCGTGGAATATCACCCCTTCTTGGTTGACATCCCACATATCCGCACCAAGCGCCTTTCTGAATCTTTTATAATGCGCGCAGTCAAGGAGTGGAATGCCCTGCCTGCCTCAGTATTTCCGAGCGCTTACAACCCGAATTCGTTTAAAGTACGAGTGAATAGGCTTCTGCTTTGTAAGCTCGCTACATCATCGGCCCCATCTTCGTCCTGAGGACTGGATTGAGGTCAAGAGCAAACCCATAAGTAATAAAAAAAAAAACAGCCTTTTTATGAGGCCTTGAGTGAGTGACCACGTCTCTGTTCCATATATCATCACATAAAAAGTTAAGGTTAACTCACATTCTAGATTAGTTAAAGCATAGAGTAGGTACGGTACAATAATTACTACGTTAAAGTATGGCATTAGCGACTTACCTGGAGTTACCCTTGAATAACTCACAACTTCTAGACCAGCCTAGCTAGCATGCCACCCACGAAAAAGCGTTTAAACGAGAAAAACGTGATGCGCGCTCTTTCTGGCCTACGTAAAATAATAAAGATGGAGGCACATCTCGATTTTTGTCGTTTACTCGGGGGTGGCATGCTAGCTAGGCTGGTAGTAAATAAAGTTTCCAAGGTTTACTCCATACGTTTCAAAGCAAATCTCTTCGGAACCATAAGGCGGTAACAGCATAAACACATTTGCATTTAATATTCTTCTGGGGTTACGTTACAGATTCGCTTGGCAACACGTATAGTAGTGCTTGGAATTTATGTTTTATAAACATTTGCTTTTCTAATGTTTAACCAGCATTTTCCTTGGACGGAATCTATTCAGAAAGTTATTCAGAATATTTTTTTTAAATATTTCCTGTTTACAGAATGTTTAATTTAATCTTAAGGTACGCCAAGGGATATAAGATTTCTTTAGTAGAAATTTAATTTATACAAAAACAAAATAACACTTCTTTGTAGCATAATACAAGGTAAGTAAAACCGATGTATCTTCTTAATAACCATTAGGTCGTACGTTATACGTATTGGATTGGTTGACCTGTCATATGCCCATCCATCCTCCTTGAGGGTAGGCCTGTGCCCTGCAGTGGGACGTTTATAGGCTGATGTTGATGATGATGATGATGACCTGTCATTTGGGAAAGACAAAAATACAATACAGCAAAGTTATTAGTCTAGGTCTATCTCTAAAGCAAGCGCGAGAAAAATAAATAAGCTAGGTAGGTAAAGTACCGACTTTTTATCTAGAAAACAAAATGAATTGTGTGACTACGAAACGTAATTCTATACTTGAAGAATTTCTGTTATGTTTCTGAGAAAACATTTGTTTATTTCGCCGGTGCCAGACGTTTGATATGCTTAAATATCAGAAGTAGTGATGGACTATTGGTTTTTCCAATGGGTTTTTACCTAAGGGATACTTATAATTTGGAGCGCGCTCCATACAAAGTCTGGTTATATTTTCAATAATAACCAATTAAATTCATTGATTTTCTTCAGCAACAATCTAGAAACTAATAACTATGCTTGGAATGAGTCAGATTTTCGTTAAAATGTATAGTTTTAAAGTTACAGTGCCTCGAAGATTTCCATACAAATCTTAAATCAATCCTAGCATTGAAACTGTATATTTTAACGAAAATCCGACTCATTATAAGCATAGAGATTAGTTTTTAGATTTATTAAACACGTTCTAGAAACTGTACCTGTGCACAGGTACATGGTTTGTCAGTTTCTAGACTGTTTCTGAAAAAATCTTTTGAAACTAAGACCAAACTTCGTTTGTATGCAGCGCGCATTTAGCGCTTTAGGAATAAACATCTCTTAACTAGGGACCAGCCTCGCGTTAGCATTCCCTGCTAAGTTACAAGATCGAATGATCATGTGCATTTACGTACAATTTTATACCTTATCACTAAACGAGACAATAACTTCAAAGTAGTCAGACGAAAATTAGAATTTAAAGTAATTGGAATGAAATCCAAAGTTGCGGATTTCATGGTCAAAAAGTGTCAGAAAAGTTTGTGAGAAGAATTACACGCGTAACTCGTTAAAAGTGTGTACTCGTCCATAGTTAAATGGTCTAAGGTTTTAAGCGCCTATGTTGAAAAATAATTGAAGCGAAATGGGCGTGTGATAGCTTATATTACTGCCTGATGCAAGAGAAAGAGATGGGACGGCGCGTGCCTGAAACGACGCAAGCGCAGACTTTATTTAATTGTGATTGTACTATTTATTAAATTAAATTAAATTAAATTACAAATTATTTATTTCAGATTATTCATCCATTTATGCAAGTTCAATTCTGCTCTAATCAAACTTTATAAAATATCAATATCTTTTTTTCAAATTAGGTCTCGTGTTTCTATTATTCACCGTTTAGCAGTTCCAAGCGTTTATCGATAAAGACGGAGGCTACTTTGGCTTGTTTTTCTATCGAGAAAATGTGTCTTAATCGTGTTTTGGCTCTAATCAAAACATCAATTATATGTTCAATTTGATTATCCGCAAATCATACTCCTACTGTTAGTACTTCATGATATATGACGCTTGAAGAATCCAATTTTGTAAAGGCCCATATTTTTTTAAAGCTTTGCTCAACCCCTCTCTCATATTATCTGTACATTAGATGCAAATGTGGGAACTCCCGAGGGATATTAAACGATATTCAACCACATTGTCGGCGCTTATTGCGGATTTTAGACGCTACTTACACGCGAAACATTTTTTGGTAAGAGATTCGTATCAAAAGAATTTTGTGACCTACATTTTGTGGATTTATTGTGTTGAATCGAGGCAAGATCTGATGGGTTAGCTAAATTACGAATGTTTGTGTTCGGTATGAATTACCCATGAATACCATACAGGGTCAAACTTATATATATGCTGACGTTTTTTTAAAGGGATGCCATCAAACTGAACAACTTTCTCTATGGGACCAATATAGAAAGCGCGAAAAAAAATTGCTTTTCCATTCAAATCAACAATTCTATTCGACCTAATTGTAAGTGACGATTTTTTTTTGCGATTTAGATTTTGGTCCCAAACAGAAGCATTTTGATGGTCTGATCACCCCTTTAAAAACCATCAGCATACCAAGAAGACCATAAATAAATAAATAACGCTCATAGGCACATACATTGTAATGATCCCAAGTAAGCACTATAGGCTGTTTAATATGGAAACCATACAACAACGGCACGAACATATAACATCCATGACCGAACCGGGATTCGAACCCAGGACCCTGGTTTGGCAATCCGGCGTGGTAACCATTACACCAACCGGTTCGTCAATAGTAAGTAACTATTGATTGTGTTTTGTTGGTAAGTACGATGTAGAACGCAGATTATTTTTACTAGTTAGTAACAAAGTTACTACCGTAACAGATGCTTCACTCAACCCGATTTTCGATTTTTCGGATTTCGTACCTTGCGCTTCAGGACCGAAAACCAAAACGCGTCCAATGAGCGACCATTCACTCGTCGGTTGGGATCGGCAGTCAAGCGTACCTGAGCTGTGGAGAGTGACAAACCTGGTAGAACGCACGTCTCTGACTACCCCCTTCGGGGAATATAGTCGTGAGCATATGCTTATGTTCAAATATATTATGTTACATTATGCGGTTATGTTATGCCTCAGTTTATTTCTTTTCCTAAACATTGAAAGCTGGGTCATTATTTTATTCAGGGTGCCATAATCCGGTCCCCTGCAAAGGCAACGGAACAAAGGCAAGTAAAATAGGTAAATTCCAAAATTAAACTGTTATCGGTAGCTACCGAATAAGAAACCAGTCTTAGAAAAACGTTGAAGTTAAAGTACTATATACTCTTTTGCAAATTACGGTAACTCAGTTGTTTGTGTAAGCAACGCAATATAATTTTGAAGGGCGGTAACGCAGTGGTTATTTTGCTGAAAAAACATCAATAAATGTAAGAAGTAGCTAGATAACATCGCTGCAAATGTCTTTAATGATTACTATAAACAATTATGAACAAAAATTTGCATAAAACGGTAAAAAAAGACTTATAGAATTTATACAATAAATGAAAATAAAATATTGTCCAAATTGTACCCTGAATAAAATAATGGCTCAGCTATTGATGAGGAAAGCTTTTGAGTAGGTCCTCTATTTATAGTTTCGGGAATGAGACTTTTAGCGTTAGAATTTATTTCGCCTACATCAAAGGACGTTTCTAATCGTATAGAAGTTAATAGGTATGTATGCCGCAAAGGGTAGGTAGGTAACCTTCCTATTTTGAAACATCGAAATTCGAAGTTTCAATCTAGAGGGTTTGTCCTTGTATTTAGCTGATATGAAAGTTAAAACTTTTGGGTCGAGATGATGTAATAATATTGGCAGCCCTATTTGAATAACAAGGACGTTAGAAAAGAATGAAGGACTTTCTTTAATACAGGATATTATAT
The DNA here is from genome assembly GCA_927399405.1 of Agonopterix arenella. Lineage (NCBI taxonomy): Eukaryota > Metazoa > Arthropoda > Insecta > Lepidoptera > Depressariidae > Agonopterix > Agonopterix arenella. Next base: position 3,632,999 of record OV656692.1, read on the forward strand.
TGCGATTGGCGGCCATCTTGGTGACGCAGTCGACGTGCACCGTCAGTACCGTTCGCAAGGTCAGCCCGCGCTTACTCTGTACTTTTTTGCGACGGATGCCGTCACGCAGCTGTTATTGTGACAAGGTTCCATCGCAATATCAACTTGCGGGGATAGTAAGGAAAAGTATCATTAAACTTTAAACCACATACACTACCCATCAAACTGAACAACTTTTACTATGGGCGCAAACCCGTCAGAACAAAAAAAAATCTGCCGTCCCATACGTTTGAATCGAGTAGGTATTGCAGTTTAGTATGGGACAGCTGATAATTTTTTTGTTCTGACAGGTTTGCGCCCATAGTAAAAGTTGTTCAGTTTGATGGGTAGAGCATGTGGTTTAAAGGTCTTCCTTACACCCTTGTAGGTTAACACTTACACCCTTGTAGGTTTCTTAGGGAAAGTTGGTGATTATCAGGGATACAATCACCTCTTAAAGTAATGCAACTGTTTGCAAATGACGTTCGGATATTTTGATGTTTAAGTGACTCAATTGCGCATAAACTGTAAGGATTTCGATGACACGCAGATAGAATATATTCTGGATTAACACATTAGTATACCTTTTATCCCGATTATGCGTTTCTGGGGGATAATTTACAAAGTTTGCAACATTTGGCTGGTTTTCTTATTACTTTATTTTCTTATTTTGTTTTTACACATGTCTATTATGTTTAATATCATCCTAGGTATTAAAGCGGCACGCAATAATATTTTTAACAAGATTTCGTTGCTGTAAATGACCTCTCCCCACCGGCCAAAGTAGCGGCGATGTTGGGGAGCCGGGTGGCATGGGACGCCGCGGTCGCCTTCTGCGAGACCGTCATGGTCCAGAAGGAGAGCGCAGAGCGAGACCGCGAGCGGGCAAATCCCGCCCGAAGACCGAGACGCCGGGGACGCCAAGTTGGCCCCGCGATGCGTCACAACAACGCCCCGGGATAGGGGCGCCCAGGGTCGCGGACGGTCGGAGAAGGGGCTCAGGCCGTCCATTTCCAAGCGACCCCTGGAAGGCAGTGGTAGTACGGCGTGGTCCCGTCCCGCTGCAGCGCAGAGACGCTGCGGGAGTGTTGGCCCGGCATCAGTGACGAGCCGGGAGAGCTTCGGCGAAGCGCGAGAAGAGCCGTGGACGCACATTGCTTCCCCATGGCCCTTCGACATGCGCTAAGGTGACCACCGGGGGGGTTTTAGTGGATAAAAATCCCACGTAACCCGACTCTTCCCCTAAGGAGCTGGGTATGAAGATTTCCCCCCCCCGACACCAAAAAAAAAAAGGTATTAAGGCGGCATGCAATAATATTTTTAACAAGATTTCAAGTTGCTAACTTTATATTCTTTACACCAATTTTGATAGCTTTACGCACTACACACACAAAGTTGCCACGTGTGGATAAAGGCAGTGATATACAGGGTGTGTAATAATTGTTATGATCCTTTTTTAGTCTTCCATAAGAAAGTTTGCAAAACAAAACAGTCATGGAATCACCTCGGTGTCTGTTCGTCCGTCCGTCCGTCTGTCATAGGCATTTTTCTCCGAGACCGTAAGACACAGGAAGCTGATAAAATTAATCGTCCAATAACATAAATGAAGTCAAAAAATTTTTATACAGAATGGCAGTTTAAGGTGGCAGAAAAAGAATTTTCGGTTTTCTCCTTTATCGTGTTATGAAAGTTTATAAAAATACGAGTCTAACTTTGTTTATTTTTTTTAATTTTTATTTGATACTTTGTTGAACAATTTTTTTATAAACTCATAACTAAGTTCCTGTCGATATTTCAAAAAACTTGCTAACTACCTGTAAAATCAAAAAAAATTCATGAACATTAGAAATAAGGTGTGCATAGCGACAAAATTATCAGGTCGGAACTAAGTTAAATGGTTTTACCTTCAGTAATTATGAGCCTACATACTTAGTAAGTATCATTTTATACTGACTGGTAGTACGGAACACTAATTGCCCGAGTCCCGACTCGCACTTGACCGGTTTTTTGATACTTATTCCAGAAATTGGATTACCTATTTTAATAGCAATCGAGTAGACGCTCCTTCCTTGGTGCATTGTTGGAGCTTTAAGAGCTTTCTCCATTGTAAAATGTGGCTTTTGAATAGCACATAAATTAACATCAAAAACATTATTTAACATTTTATTTTACACGTAAAATTACAGGCAACGCAAATAAAGTAGACATGTACCTACAAAGGGCGAGCGGCGAGCTTATCTCTAAAGAGATTATTTCCAACATCAGCAGGCTGGCATATCGAATTGTAACATTGTCATATCGAACATTGTTGGTTAGGTTATCGATGCTATTGCGTACCTAGTATTTCCTACCTACATTATACATCAATGATCAATATACTTATAGTGTAAAATTAAATTGGACACTTACTGAAAGGGGTGCTTCAGATCATCAAACTGAACAACCTTCTCTACGGAACCAGTATCGAAATCGCGAAAAAATCTGATGTCCCATACATTTCAGACGAGTTATGTTTGCAGTTTTGTATGGGACAGCGGTAAGTAAGTGTCCAAATAAATGTTACGTCTTGTAAGTACATATTTAATTTTATTTAATGTCTGTTTGATGTCTATTTGGTCATGAACTTTCTCAAAGAGAAGTATGGTTAAAATGAGTAGAACCTCCTTGAGTAACGTACTGAACCCCGATACGTCCAGCGCACCCTGGGTAATCACAAAGCCTTTTGGTAGGCAATTCTCTTTACCACTATGGCTTCTAGATACGCCAGTGATTTGACAGAAGAAAAGTAATGAAAAATTGCATTCTCTTCTTCATTTAAACAACAAAAAATAAAAAATCAAACAAACGTTTGTTTTTAATAAACAACTTCATTACATTTACCTAGTTGTAGACTAAGATCAAAGGTTGTAGATATGTTTTTGGCAGTTCATTTGTTACAATATATTATGTTACTCGTGGTCTCTATTAGGTCGAGATTCGGAGAAGTCTTTTTAGCGTTAGCTTCATAAGTAGGGTCGAAAATGTATTTATGAATTTTTGAAATACGTACGGGAGTTCGATTCGAACTAAGACTTAAAAAATGTATCTGAATCTCGACCCTATTATTATTCCCATAGCTTTCCATTCTTGCGGAGATTAGAAATTAACGTCTAAAGTTTTAAACCATAGTTTGGCTCTCGGGGTTAATTCGTATAATTGCCTCAAATCTTCTGCCAGGATGTGCTTGATGTAGTCTGCGAATAAACTATTCTGTTCCGGAGTCGCATTCTCGACCCTAGGTAATAGATACTCTTTCTTATACTGTGTGTATCACTGTCCTAACAGACTTCATAATATGCGGAGTGAATCCTCGTAGAACATTCGCAGTGTTATTTCGCTCCCTGGGATAATCTCGTTTATTACAGAGTCTCGTTTTGCGCTCATGCCAGCCCCCGCTTTATTGCATTTCGCATGAGGTATTTGTTATTCAACAGTTAAGTACCTTATAATTTGAAATGTAGGCATTTTCGGTCGCCATTAAGTTTTTAAGATAATGTTCTAAGTTTAATTATGTATATTTCGGACATTAACCAGTTAAAGACATTGAAATTTTTAAAACTTCTTGTAATCTAATCTTTTTGCCTATCGTTTGTCAGATTTTCATTAAACTTGAAAGTTTCAAAGATATAAAATGACTCAAAGATTTCCGTACGAATCTTAAATTCATTCTAGAATTGAAACGGTACATTTTAACGGAAATGTGACAAAGCATAGGCACACAGATTACCTATTGAATCGTGTTTTAAAAAAGGTCATTAGTAACTTCGTTTGAATACAAGGACTATCATCTTAAGTATCATCTTATTCGAAATGTAGCTGTTTTTGGTCGTCATTCGGTTTTTTAGGTAATGGCTTAGTACGACTGTTAAAAAGTTATCTATAAAACCACCATTTCTTTGGCTGTAAGCCTCCGGTTGGGCCTTTAAACGAACCAGGCTCACCAGTGCGGGTGTGGTGCCGCTGTAAACAGGTTAGGCCACCACGGGCTTTCTTGCCGGAGAAGCGCCGGTCGCGTCCGTCCCGCGCCATAATGCTCTGAATGACGTTATTCGTCGGGCTCTTGTCTCAGCGAACATTCCGGCAAACTCCAAACCAAACGGAATGGTCCGCACTGATGGCAGGAGGCCCGACGGGTTAAGGCTCATTCCTTGGCGACAGGGGAAAAACTTGGTGTGGGATGTGAACTGCGTGGACACCCTAGCTCCATCTCACATCCAGGCCACTTCCGAGCGCGCTGGTGCTGCTGTTGCGGGTGCTGAGGTCGAGAAGTGTCGAAAGTACCGCGATCTGGCCGGCAGCTACATATTCACGCCAATAGGTTTTCAGACAGACTGTTGGGCACCATGTCTTGCGGCGACGCTCTGGAATGTGTGTATTATTTGTAGGCTTTTATGTCTTGAGAAAAGATCTGATGTTGTTTATATCTGAAGATAGCTTATTAGTCTAGTTATATTTTAGATTAATCAGTTGTTGTTCGTTATTTCATATGTCTAGTTAAATAAAGTTTACACCATCTATAAAATAATTATAGGGTATTTCTAAGATTGGCTTCGGCTTCGGTACAAAATCGGCGTTCTTACAAGGTATTTAATAATACATTGAGTATGATGTACTTATGTAAGTAGGTACAGTATTTGTAACGTTTATTTTCATTAAAATTGCAAATTGTTTTGAGCTCTCTGTTTTTTAGGTTAGCAGATGAAAACAAGAGTTATTCTGAATTATGTTTTTCCTGATATACGAACTGCAGAAGGTAGCAAGTTCTAATTGTGGAAAGGGCTTGAGTGATGAATAGGAATACAGTACAGGTTCCCTGTATATTCCTATTCATCAATATATAGGGAACCTGTACTGTATTCCTACTCCAACTTAATATTATTCTGACGATCTGACAGATCTGACCGATCAGACCATCAAACTGAACAACTTTCTCTATGAGACCAACAAAAGAAATCGCGAAAATAAATCAGCAGTGTCTCATTCATTTGTGTCGAGTAGGAATGCTGTTTTATATGAAACAGTTTTTTTTTCGCGATTTCGTCTTTGGTCCCATAGAGAAAGTTATTCAGTTTAATGGTCTGATCATCCTCTTAAAAACCGGCAGCATACTAAGAAGGTCCCTAAACCACATGATGCTTTATAATCTATATTTTGTCTATTCTTTCTTTATCATGTATCCTTAGTTCTTTAGATATTCTATAATAAAAGGCGACAAAAAATAATCAGCGTTCAAGATACATAGAGATAGTAAGTTCAAGATATTATGTGTATTTAATCTGTGATATTATTCCGGAAGTCATTGCCTTTTTTCAGTTGGAAAACAATTCTGGGAAAAGGGAACTTTTTTGAAATCAAAAACTTTGCACTTCTTATAAAGTTAAGTTGAGGACCGAACGAGAGATTAAAGTGAATGACCTTGTTGTTATGAACTTTTATAAAATTGCAAAGTTTTTTCTGAATTTTTTTAGTTAGTTGTTGGTTCGATCGAATAGAAATGATTGAATTCATCGGCGAATATTTTCTATGAGAAACGCGATTGCCCAGCCTTCCGAAAAGTGCGTGCGTGGGCCGGGCCGTATTTTCGATTAAAAAGAATGAATAACAGTACTTTTTATAGATTTTTTTATGATTTCACTAGAAAAACTAATGGAAAATATGTGAGTAAAATTCCAGTAATTATAAACGGTTGCAAGTTATTCTAGTTTGAGAAAATAATGTTAAAAATACGTTATTTTCTTAACTATTCGAAAAGAAATTCTATCGTGTGAAGTAATTCATCATCAATAAAGTCATCTCGGATATGGGTATACAAGGTGTTACAAAAATATAAACAAACATTTAAGGGGATGGTTTAAGTTAGACCATCAAACTTTCACCATGTGACCAATATCGAAATCACGAAAAAAAAATCGGATGTTCCATACTAAACTACAAATATAGATACTTTTTTCGCAATTTCGATGTTAGTACCATAGTGAAAGTTGTTCAGTTTGATGTTCTAGACAACCCCCTTAAAAATTATAAATGTTTTTTTTTTTACTTATGTAACACCTTGTATATAAGGTCTAACAAAATAAGCTGAAACTATTTTAAGGGGATGATCAGACAGACGTGGTTTAAATTGGGTTGGTTCAATGATACTTTTCCCTACACCCTGTATAATAATGGTATCAATGCGTTCAGTATGGCCTCCTGAATGCTAATATGTGGAATGACAACCGCTCAGACTGTGGGGAATTGGGTGACGTCATGAAGTTGGCCGTACGAAAAAAATCCGTTCAGACAAAATAATGGGAAATGGGCAAGAGAATGATGATTTCATTTTCAATTTTCCTGTTAAACAAAAGAATCAAAGAAAAAAATAACAATTATTATTGTCCATTATTGGTGAGCAAATAAAGAATATTTATCTTATCTTGTCGTTACAATTACCGATTTATTTATTAATTCAACCGAGTACCGAGTTTTAAATAACATTTATTTCCATTACCGTTTATTTATTATTATCCGATCTCACAGTCAGTTCCAATGTTTATTTGTATTATACTGCAGTGCTGTCCAAATAAATAAAGATCTCCGAAAATTCAGGGGAATTATTATTAGTTCAAAACCCGTAAGGTGGTTCCAGTCCATACAAAAGCTTGACGCACAATACGCGTAGACGGATTTAATAAAAGTAATATTTTATATATGGAAAAACAGTTTAGAAAATTTAGTTGCCGCATCACAAATATCATTTGCAATTTATAATATAATTATTTAGATACAGGGTGACTGGTAATTCGACCTATTCCTTGAAAGGGGTTATACTAGAGTTCATTTGCAACAATTTTGCCCCAGTTAACTGGGGGTCGAAAATCGCTTGTTTTCGAGTTATCTCATTTTTAAGATTTTTTTGAAAAAATCCATTTTTCCACCTAAAACTGACAATTGTGAAAAAAATACTCCACTCTCTGCACTAAGTAAGCATTTTTCTAATAGCTGACGAATGAGCGACTACATTAAACTAAAATACATGTGTAAAATACCCGAAACCACTGAAATAAAAGGTTATAAACCGCACGACAAAATTTTTTTATTTGGATTTCGTTTCAATCCAAAGAGGATTACTTAAAAAAAATGTATCACACTTGGCGTACAAATTACGGAAATAACTTCCTCAATTCCTAAACTTTCCAAAAAGGTGCAAATGTTGTCTACTTTGACAAGAGTTTGAAAAAAATTGTTAACAATGGCAGAGCAGGTAGCGGATTTCCTAGAAGCGAACCTTACAAGATGCCGATTTGCTTTTGTCTCTTTCATTTTATTGCTTACATTGTTTCTCTTTTGTAAGTATTCGGGAATGTTTGTACTAAGGTTCACAATCGAGGCCCACTCATTCGCTCAATTCATTAAGTAATCAGTTAGTTTCAACCATCTTGGAGTTCGGACGTGTCGTTGTTAACTAACTTAAATTCTGCGCTAAAACAGCTTCCTTTTCAAATGGCTGCTTACCAAAATGAAGAATACGCGGATATCATGTATTGTTACGGGTTTTGTGATGGTGACGCTGCTGCTGCTCGAAGAGACTATCAAAGACGTTTTCCTACCCGCCGTTTACCTGATGTCAGCGTGTTTGGTACGACATATCGGCGCATTCGAGAAACGGGATCGGTTCGACGTCGCCAAACCGACGCTGGTAGACCTAGCGTTAGTGATCCAATCGAAGAGGAGCAAATTTTGCAGTGTTTTCAAGCAGACGGCACTACTTCAACAAGAATTGTGGCTAGGCAGCTTGGTATGCCTCAGTGGAAAGTCTGGTTCACTCAGCACACAGCACGGCAGTATCCATTCCATTACACGCCAGTACAAGCTATCGAGGAGGTAGATCCTGTCAGAAGGATGGATTTCTGCAGATTTCTAATAAATGCAGACATTGAAGACCCTGAGTATCTAAAAACAATCTTGTGGACAGATGAATCGAACTTCGACCGTGATGGTATTACAAACTATCATAATCTGCATTTTTGGGCCCCTAAAGGTCAGAATCCGAGAAAATCTAACGAAGGAGCTCACCAGCACAGATTCTCACTTAATGTGTGGATGGGAATCGTGCACAATAATTTAATCGGGCCATTCTTTCTGCCGGCACGCCTAACCGGCATCGCCTATGAAAACTTTTTAAGAGAAGAGTTACGTCCGCTGCTGGAGGATGTGCCGCTTACCACAAGAACAGCTTTGGTGTATCAACATGATGGCTGCCCAGCCCACTATTACCGGGGCGTGCGACAGTGGATGGATGAGAACTATCCACTGAGATGGATTGGTCGAGGCGGCCCGATCCCTTGGCCGGCTAGGAGTCCCGATCTAACCCCATGCGACTTCTACATTTGGGGTCATATGAAGACATTGGTGTATCGTACACCTATCTCTTCTCAAGAAGAATTAAGAGAGAGGATTTTGGCAGCTGCCCAACAAATTAAAGACACGCTTTCAACTCGAGTGACAGTAAGCGAAGTACGTCGCAGGCTTCGTGCTTGCATACGTAACGGAGGAAGACAATTTGAGCAAGACTTGTGATTTTTAAATGTAAAACTTTAAAACAAAATTTGTAATTTCATATGATTAGGTACTAAACATTATTATTTTACTCTTTTTTTTATTTTCACCAAACCAATAACTTTTTGAATAAAATTCACATCTGCGTGTTTAATAAGGTTTATTTTCCAAACTTGAACTAAAGTACACAACTTTTGCATCTTTTTGGAAAGCTTAGGAATTGAGGAAGTTATTTCCGCAATTTGTACGCCAAGTGTCATAAATTTTTTTTGAGTAATCCTCTTTGGATTGAAACAAAATCCAAATAAAAAATTGTTGTCTTGCGGTTTATAACCTTTTATTTCGGTGGTTTTGGGTATTTTTCACATGTATTTTAGTTTAAAGTAGTCGCTCATTCATCAGCTACTAGAAAAATGCTTACAGAGTGCAGAGAGTGGAGTATTTTTTTCACAATTGTCATTTTTAGGTCGAAAGCTTTTAAAATTTTGTATGAAAAATTTCAAAGCTTTATATCTTCGTAATTATTTTATAAATTACAAATGTTATTTGTGTCGCGGCATCTAGATTTTCTAAACTATTTTTTCCATATATACAAAGTTACTTATATTAATACCGTCTACGCGTATTGTGCGTCAAAGCTTTGTATAAAATTGACTCCTCTTTTTGATAGCAAGTTGGGTTATCTTGCCTCCACCAACCTACCTCCACCACCACCTACTTTTTGGCCGACTATACGTTGGAACCAAAATTGGTATGGGCTAGCAAGTGGTCATGAATTTCCGTTGAAGTTTAATCCTTATTCAATTTCAGTTGTAATACAATTGCAAGCCAGTTACTATTCAACGGTGCTAATTCCGTATGGCGCTAAGCTTGACAGCGGTAATGAGTCAGTGGCATTCGAGTTACGACTCGAATTGCTGTCAAATGATTAGCGCAATACAGAATGGGCAAAAAGTTGTAATTCGGTAGCGGTTCAATTTGTTTTAAATTATTAATGACGATTTTCAAGAATCTAGAATTAATTGTCAAGGTACCTACAGTGCCTGTAAAGGATGAAAATAGGTACGTACATAGTCACGCCTATGTCAAACTGAGATAGGCAGAGCTAAAGATTCTGATACACATCTCTCGTCTTGACATCCATTACAAAAAGTCTGAATGAATTATTGTAAATTAATGCGCACACAACACACAAAGCTTGAGGCACATTTGCCCAACAATGGGGAAAACAGGTAAAAAAATACACATGTAAATAACGACACTGTTCAATTTGTTCTTGTAATTAAAAAAATTGCTATAGGTTCAAAGCATCGCGCGTTTTAAAGGTATTTAAAAATATCGTACATTACATAACTAATACTAAGATCTTTCTTCTTCAGCTCCATCTGCAGTCTTCTCCAGTATCCAGTCCTTGAAGGAGTAAACCCTCGTGTAGACGTCAGGGTAACCCCTAGCACAGGGCATGCCCCAAGATACTATACCAACTACCTTGTCGCCTTCCACCAACGGACCACCAGAATCACCCTGAAACAGGCAATATTAAAAAAAAAAATTAAAGCCTGTCTACGGTAGGTGGTAGTGGCCAAAGTTTTTGCCTGTTTTAATAGATTTATGTCACGTCATGATGACGGATTTACTACGTTTCAATCTACGGTTACAATATATTTTTTTTATAAAACGCAAGCTAAAATTTTGACTGAAAGTGTTGTCGATAATAGAGTTTTTATAGAGAGTAGCGAGAGTAGATGGGAACACAGTGTTGTTTGGCTTCGTCATAGTCTGGTAACACAGAGATCCTACAACGTTATCTACCTTACCTACCGGTTTTTTGAGTATTTAAATTTTAGTATCTACAGGTTGAAATTGATATCATTATCATCCTTTTAAACTAAGAGTCTACCCATTCAACGGAACAACTTTTACTATGGGACCAAACCAATCGGAGCACAAAAAAAATTTGCTGTTGCATACATTTGAGTCAAGTAGGCACGGCATGGCACTGTAGTTTAGTATGGAACATCAGATTTTTTTTTCTCCCATTGTAAAAGATGTTCAGTTTGATGGGTAGACTCTTAGTTAAAAAGGATGCTATTGATATCAATTTCACCCTGTATATTGGGTCACTCCCTCCTGTAATTATTCGTGAGAGGAGGCCGACCTTTGCCCTCCAGTGGGATCCTACTGATAAAGGCTATAACTCGCACTACAAGTATTGGGCCCCGGTTTCATCTGTGTAGACTGTATTGTAGAGTATGTTTTTGAGTTTAAAAAGTTGCATAGGTATATCCTTTTTTACACAACAGACTACATCTTTCTATTGTGCCACGTTAGTATAATATAGATATAGCGGAAAATATCTGGTAGTGTAATGAATAAGAATTCAAATATTCCCATACATTTTTCAATTCTTGTTTGGTATATCCCCGCCCCGTTCTTTAGAGCCGGTGGAAAAACTACTTATTGTGTAAAGGCGCAGCAAAAAGACAAACGGTTAAAAACACATGCGATGGATGTGTGGAAAATATGTGTATGGTTAGAGCTGCTTTTGGCACCTGCAAACGATTTCCTCAAATTCAATATGACAAAACGTCCCAAAAATTTACAATCCAAACGTATATTTCCGAATTGCCTCGGCTGTCATCGTGTCAACCAGTTGAAAACACTACCGAAAAATACTGTTGGAGTTTGTTTTGTACTATTTTTGTTCGGTTAACGTCAAACAGCGCAGCTTTTTTACTGAGAGCCCTTTCAAACGCACTTCGCTTCGCTGTCAATAACTGCGGATTTCCTGGGATAAATATGATATTTTTCTATAAAAGAAAAACTTAACTACTAAGCCTACGCCCCGTGCATCAATGCGTCCGTCTGTCCAAGCTGTATCTTTTGAACAGCTTTATAAGATACGAGCGTTAACCCGCGACTTCGTCCGCACAAATTATATACCAGATTTTAAGTCAGATCATAAGCTATCAAACAAAAAAAGTTTCATCAAAATCGGTTCAGTAGTTTTTGCGTGATACTCGTTCAAACAAACAAACAAACAAACAAACAAACACACAAACAAACAGACAGATAAAAAATCCAAAAATTGGTGAAATGGAATCAGGGACACCTAAAAACCATATCGTAACTTTTTTTTTGTTAATATCTTCAATGTAAAGACAAAACAACAACTTCCAGTTACAGTTTTATAATAGTATATATATATATATATAGAAAAGTGTGTATATTATCGTTATAGTGATATTGTTGTGGAGTTAAAAGTCTTGGGTAACATTTGTCAATTAGTCTGGCAAGTTTCTCTTTTTATTAAAAGTTGGCGGGTAGCCCTCCTGGCTACAAGCCATTTAGCTAAAAGCTAAGTTGATAGATAGGTACCTATGACCTAAGAGATTTGGTGGTGATTGATTGATGATCAAGTGGGTTTGATGTCCTTGATTTCGACATGTGGTTTAGAGATAAAATATTATTTCGTTTATTTATTTATTTAAAGATACATTTTCTTTTAGGGTTTTTTAAATAAGTTTATTATTATCGTTGTTGCTAAAAATATTTATGGCTTCGAATGGACCCCATTTTTCCCATATGGGTATCGTGGGATGTAAATAAGAGATAAAGTTTCTTATGCAGTGTTGTATTCTTATAAGCGATCTTTTTGAACATCGAATCAGGAACGCCACGAGCGACTGAAAAACTACATAAACGATGAAATTCCAATCTCGTTAAAATTCTAGCCGAGGCAGAAGTTTTTCGTTTTGTCATGTTTACAAAATTGCAGTTGAAATTGTTTTATAAAAGTTCTCTACTCGATATTCTGTACATGAACAGTAAATAGCTTAGACCTTTGTCTTCTTTCTTATTATTTATGTTAACCCTGATATACATTTTTCTGGAGTTGAATTATTGTACATTCATTTTGACTCACTAAAATTAACGTGACTTTAAGGCATTGTGAGCAGCCGTTCACTGTAGAGTCCCAACAATATAGTGATGATGATTATGAGAGAAGCCATGACGGACATTAGACAGCAGTGATGAACGTCATAGCGGATCGTGAATGAGTAATTTGAGTATCATTTTATCAATATGACTGACCGAGTTTAGGCGTTTGATCAAAAGACTGGATTTTTTTAGGCGTATGATAAAATGGAGGTATTCATTGGGAGTATTTGATCAAAAGCTTATTTTTACCATTTGCCTGCGACATTTATACACCGATTAGATGAAGAGTGATGATATAAATACTAAATACTCACATGACAAGCTCCTTCTCCAGTCTTGGTTAAGGAACAGATCTGGCTTTCAAAGACTGGATTGATGGAGCTGTATATATCCTGGCACTGTTCCACACTCAGCGCAGTCAGGTTGATCATCTGGAGATTGATGGGAAGTACTCCTGGATACTAAAGAGAAGAAGAGAGTATTGAAGAGAAAAGATTTGGTAGTAGAGCTCAATTTGCTGCAGCTTCCTAGGTACTTGTGTGGCTCAAGTTACTAGAACGATGATAATGGTAGGATTTAAACCCGTGATCTACCAAACAGGGGCAAGCTAAATGTTTTCACTTAAAGATAAAAGCAAAACATGGCACGAAGGTTTGCACGATGTACGAAACCAGTAAAAATCACACTGTTTAAAGCATTTTGTCAGTCTTTCTACACGTGCAGCCTTTGGACCCGGTATACGCAACGAGCATACAGCGATCTACGCGTACAGTATAATAACACATTCAGGATACTGATGGGGCTGGCACGGCATTGTAGCGCGTCGGGAATGTTTGCGGAGGCGCACACGGACGACTTCTATGCTATATTGAGAAAACGGTGCGCCTCCATGTTGGGCAGGCTCCGAGCCAGCACTAATGGTCTCCTGAATGTGTTCAAAGACCGGTGGGACTCCCCGCTGTTGCATCACTGGGTGAAGCTCCACACCGGGTTTTTAAAATAAAATGTTTTTGTTGTTTTTTTTTTGTTACTAACACTAGCTTTAAGATAAATGTATATACTAACACTATATGGACATCTTGTCTGAAATAAATTATTTGAATTTGAATGACTAATTTTTAGTAAAATGTGAAATACTCTTTACTAAACACATTTATTCCCTGTAATCCCAGACTAGAACAGGACCCACTACTTCCAAATAAATGTGCTCTAACAATACTCTAAATGCCTTACATAAACCACATAGGGGGGTCAAATGAGGTGATCTAGGAATACGCGCACGAAGAGAGAGAAGCCTCTCGATGGCAAGTCAAAGACAATGATATATTCCATTGACTCCACGGATGAAGGAATAGACAGCAGTAAATCAGTTATTTAATACATCTCATCCAACTGCGATCGCCAGGCAAAGTGAAGAAGAGACCCTCTTCAAAATCTCGTAATGGCATGAAGCTCATATACAACAAAAAACCCTCGTGGCTGATGTGGAAGAAACAGGTTCATAAACTTACAGAAAGTCTTCCCCATCCGCTCAGAAGAAGACTGGCCCCAGCTGCAGTATCATCGCCAGGTAGCTGCACTGGCTGGATTCTATTGCTGAACTGGATATCCTTGGAGACCTTGAGGAGGCTGACGTCATTGGCGATCAGGCTGCCGTCGTAATCTTCATGGATAATGATGGATTCGACAGAGTAGCGATCTCCACCAATGAGGAGGCTGTTGGTGCCTACTACAACTCGGATGTTGAGGCGCGATTGACTGCGAAGAAGATTATAAGCATTTTAAACTTTTAGGCTGGTACCGATGTCGAACGGGCGTAGCTATCGCTATGAATATAAGTTACGCTGACCGTTGCACATATTTGATTGGTTCGTACCGTCAGCTCAATGCCGTCAACGTAGCATTAAAAACAACCTTACAAATTTTACGGAAAGTGTCGAATAATAGCAATGCCCGAAAAGTTTTGATGCTGAACTTCAATGAATAGTTTTTTACTATTAATACCTAAATTAGCCATAACTATAAAAACTACCTAAGCTAGGTATGCAAGTTTAATCAAAGAAAGCCTCCACTTCTCTAGATTCTAGTTAATCCAGATAGTTAATTGCAAATAGACTCGCTTGTTTCCTGCCCTGTCTGGTTGCTCCTATTAAATGAGTCGCTTTCTAGGTCGTCCGGAAGCGAGAGGAGCAAACAAAAGGCACACCTTCCTTTGTGAAATAAAACACCTTTGTCGTTCGTGGCACATGTGAAGTCCGGAGAATCCGGGTATTTTGTTATTTATAATAGAACTTTCTGTCAGACTTATTTCAGGTATACACTAAACTTGCGTTTACATACATACATACCAACTAACTTAATATAGTACGGTTGCAGCCTCGAAAGCGTCGGCCTCGGGACGTTCTGAACAATCCAGACGACGCGATCACGGTCGCTATGATATCGGTATCGGCCCTACAAACACCACTCACCAACACAAACTCACACAAAACGATCACCGCCGGCGGTAACACAATCATCTCTTTGTTGCGTCGTCATAATAATCGAAATCCCCTCCGTCCCCCGGGGGGTCAGTCGCGATCTCTGCCCACTCCTTTTCCTTCTGGCGCCTACAGACGCCACCTGGTCTCGCTGGTCGGTTCTCACCGATCCCCACTACCCAATCGTAGTCCGCGTAGTCCCAGCAACGCCCCTTGGGCAGGTTGCTTAAGTTCATTCACTGGCTCGGTAGACCTACCAGGGCGCTTCGTCGTAATGCTTTATTTGTCAATTCGAAAAAAAAGTACGGTTGTAGTTTTAGCAAGGCTCACTTCAAGTATATTGAACTTTTCATGATGAAATGATAATCTATTTTTGTCTACATACCTTTCGGTGCAATGTGCTGCTGTCAACACCCATCTGCTGGATATTATTGAACCACCACAGAAGTGCGAGTTGAGGAGGTTCCTCAGTGATACTTGGTACGGTACTTGGCCTTCTGGAGCATCCTGACCGCCAACTATCCTGGAATCTTGGAGACGAATGTCATAAGGTAATACCGACCCTGCAAACAAAAACAAATGTCTCGTTGAAATCAATCAGTTTACAGTTAAACAGGAGAAAAGATGATGCCTGTTCATAATTTTTATCATCATCATTTTTATCAGCCTATCGTTATAATACAACTCGAGAAAAGTATTTGTAGAAGAGGTTCTGGCCGTTTCGGATTATGGTCGTGAATTGTATAGGGTTCTTCTTAATTTTGCCGATGGGTTTTTTTAGAGGATGATTAGAGCATTAAACTGAAGAACCCAGAAAGAACGTTTTTCGAGATTGTAAAAGTAAAAGTTAAGTTAGTAAAAGTTGATCAGTTTGATGGTGTAAAACACCCCCAAGTATGTAACGCATTTCAGTTTACACCCTGTATATCCAAACTGTAGTGACCAAAGAAAATTATTTACTCTAGCGAGTATAGTGACTTTCCAAATTAAATGTTTGCTGTACATAAACAAACGTTTGATGATTTTTGCTACAAAACAGTTTGGAAGTCACATTTTTGTTATATTTCACAAAACATTTTTTCAGTGAACTTTCTGTATAGAACCAATATTGAAATCGCAAAAAAAAATCGGCGATTCCATACAAAACTGCAATGGTACTTGACCCAAATGGGACAGTAGACTTTATTTTCGCGATTTCTATTGTTGGTCCTATAGAGAAAGTCAGTTTAATGGTCTGATCAAGCTCTTAAACAGCCGGTTGGACCCCGTATAAATTCAAAATTCGTCTGAATTTTCAACTGTTAGAATCTAAAATTCGACCATTACGCCCTCTTCTGGAAGCAGACATTTCTGCTCCGACACTTTCTCAAAGTGGCACTCGGTAAGGAAATTGCCAACACCAGCATGTTTCCGTAACTCAATGGAAAAATGTTTAAATTTTGTGTAAAAGTTTTCTTCTGCGCGTCGTCGTTTACTTCATAACTGTTCAGTTTACGATAAAATATACGTATGTCATATACCTCTCTCATGAACTTACTCGTACTTATATCCTATTTTATTTTATTAATTTTAACACACGGAAATATAAATGGAAACAGCATAATAGACAATTACAAAGGGCGAGCTTATCTCTAAAGAGATTTCTTCCAGCAAACCCGTGAAAGAGAGAGAGCATATTGAGTGAGGCAGGCATAGTGTGCACATTTAACAAATAAAACAGTATTTAACACTAATAAATAGATATGATTATATAAAGATACAGGTATATACATACATACATACATACACATATATATATATTTATAAAGAATGATAAACAAATAAATATACTAGTTTATTGAATGAAGAGAGAGATAGTGATCTTTGACTTGTTTTTTAAATGAAGCAATTGTTTCACAGTCTCTTATATTAAATGGGAGAGAGTTCCAGAGCCTCCTCCTTCTCTTCTGTATCGTTCATGCGCGACCAAATACGGTCTTGTTTGACTTATAGAAGTCCCACAGCAGGCCGAAGTACTCCTGGAGTATTTCAAACTCCAAGCAGGCTTTGATGGAGGCAAGATCAAGATCAAGAAAGCGTGTAAAGCAGTTGGTTTGATACCAGATACTGATTATAAGCAGTTACTAGTCAGACAAATTAGAAACTCGTAATACTAGGAATGTAACATGCCGATGATCGATAGATCTATATTATAAAACAAATCGATTCGACATCGATCATCGATAGGATGTTTCTTTACTGGCGATTCTTCTTCTGAATAGGTCCTTCCTTACTTTTATTTTGTAGTTTCATACGATATACAGGGTGTAAGGAAAAGTATCATAAACCTTTAAATCATACTCTAACCATCAAACTGAACTACTTTTACCATGGGAGAAAACCTGTCAGAACAAAAACATCAACAGAATAAAAAAGGTATGTGGTTTAATGGTTAATGATACTTTTACTACGTGTAATGGTTACCTTACACCCTGTATATCGGGAAAAGTTACGGACGGTTACAAATACAAATCTTGGATCGGCAGCATACGAAATCGCATCTCGTTAATTCTCGTTGAGGCGGCTTTAAAATTAGTTAATATAATTATTTATTAAGTAAATACCTACCTTCTATCCCAACACAGACTAAAGCAAATAGAATTAAATTCATTGTAATCTAATTAGCAGAAACTACTACAAACAGACGCAAATAAACTTTAGGTTTGAAACCACTCACGAAATCGTATACCTTTTATAGTACTGCGAATTGCGATGCGCAAATTGACTGATAATATAAATGAAGAGGCTATTGTGTTACACTTGAGGCAATTTTATGTTCAAGGACCTCTTGGGACCGAAATATTTGTTTTAAGCTGATCGTAGACGTGTAAGAGGATCTCCTTGAGGTAATTCCTTTAGGCATCGTCAACATCTATGACCGTCTTTGATAATGCGATGAATATACATTTTGATTCTCATACCAACATTGACTCATTTTCAGGGCTTGAAATAGCGCTTTTTTAAGGAACCGGCTCCTGACGGTACCGGTACTAGTACTATTGAGTACATTTAATCATTATTGGTATTATACCGGTACCAAACAAATATTTACATTTTAGTTAGAGAGATGACAGATGTAGTACCTGTATTCGGTACCGGTACTTGTTAGGCGTAGTATCGATACCAGTCTCGAACTGGTACCCGTCTGGAAACTGTACCCAGGTACCAAAATGGCAAGAACCGCTAAGTACCGGTACAGTTCCTGCGCTTTTGGATCCAAATGCCTGCTCGTCTGTCGGTGTAATAAAACAGTTAAACTAATAAAAAAAGTGTTGTTTTGTATGCTCCTCTAACCAGGTGAAAACAGACAGGGTAAAATCGAAATCGCTGGAATCCAATTAAACTAAGACTCTAGGTAGAGACTTTCGATCCAGCGTACCATCGATGAAGCGTACCATCGACGTAGCGTACCATCGATGAAGCGTACCATCGATGAAGCGTACCGAGCGTGTTGACCGCTACCGACACATTGTAACTGACCTTACCTAACCTAACCTATCCTATCTAACTATTCTAGATTCTATATACCCACTACTTATTAAATTATTTATGATATAACTAAGACTATCTTGTTTTTCCGATTCTAATAACCTAATGATATGTAATACCTAATCTTTAAGTTATCCAAAGAACTATTCCATAACAACAGACTTAATTTACATCTAAACTTAAATCTACCTAATTATCTAAACTTAAACTAAAAATTGGCCAGAAGGAGTGTTCGTCTAGGAACCCACATTATGTAGTAGAAACTCAGATTCTTTTAGAAGGACTTAGTGACTTAGATCTTATCTGCAATGTACCTAAAGTAATTCTAACCTGAATAATACCTAACCTAACCAATTATACAGGGTGTAAGTCTGAATTAGATAAATATCATAAGAAAATGGAAAGCATAAATTGATTAGACAACATTGTGATTGTTTTTTAGGGGAGACCCCAACCATGTGGCCGGATACTAGAATTATCAGAGAAGAATATTAAATATTTATGTTGTGAATGTCATCATTTGGTAGACATTTGGAATATGAGTAGAATTAATGATATTTTCAGCTTTATCTTTTGAAGTGTAACATCTCCAATCATTTTTGTATGGAGATTAGCTACGGGCTGCTCTCTGCTCACCCAAAGACAAGCAAAAACTATCAGGACCTCAAGTTGACTTTTTGAAGAGGTTTATTATGTTATATTATTAATATTTAGATCTCTTAATTAGGACTTCTTATGTAAATCTTGTAAATAAAGTTCCTTCTCAAATACTTCTATTGGATAGGGTATGGCCTTAAAAAAGGATTCTACTACCACGTCACTAGGGACCTAACTGCAGAGAAGATGTGGCCAGAACCTCTACAGTGATACCTTCAAGTATTCAACAACTTTAGTATGAAATCAGTAAGTATGAGTAAGTATTTAATATTAAAATAGAGGACTATAATGATTATTTTTATTTGTCAGTTCTAGTCAGTTTTGTCAGAGTTATTGAGACAGTTGGTATAATACTAGGAAAATAAACTATGAATCTGAGCAAATTCAGTGGATGTGTCTTTCTTTAATATGCTTAACATTCTCTATTAAATAGTCAGCAACTTTGAAGATAAGTTCATACTAATTTATCAACTTAGTACCAATCTACTATAAAACCAATATTGTAAAGAGAAGATATTGTTAGAGTTTAAAATTACCTCCCTAATTAATTAAGATCAAGATAATATTATTTTCCTATGAATTCTAACATCAATTATTCCCAATATTAATCTAAGTAGCTATGATACCTATCCTATCCTAGCCTATTCCTACAATAAAC
This sequence comes from Agonopterix arenella, assembly GCA_927399405.1. Taxonomy (NCBI): domain Eukaryota; kingdom Metazoa; phylum Arthropoda; class Insecta; order Lepidoptera; family Depressariidae; genus Agonopterix; species Agonopterix arenella. The sequence continues at coordinate 3,652,859 of OV656692.1, forward strand.
GTGAATTTAATAAACTAACCAGTGTCTAAAATATTCCTATTCTAAAGAAGTTTCCCTAAGGTTTGAAACACTCCGGTGTAAGAGTATTCCGCAATACTAGAGGCAGGCCTCACATTTACATTTAATTGTGTAGGTGTGTAATGTAGGTCTTCCCGTGATTGTCTAGGGAAGAAACCTTCTGACTAGCTAAGTTAAAAGGTTCGAGGGTGGAGCCCTCTAAGTGTACCTAACCCTATTCCATGTGTAATGTTCATATCACGGCCGAAGCCATAAGTTGTGATATGAACGGTCCCTACAGTAAAAGTGTCATATGTTAAGTGGACTAGATTTCGCACGCCGAGCATAAGGTACTAAGGCCCCCTAAAGGACTCCCTCCACTTCGACGGTGGGATACCCCGTAACAATACACCCAGCTTACGAAACCTATGTGGCTATAGATCGTTATGTCGGTAAAAAACGATCCCTGGCACACCACAAGACCAGGCTAAACAATGGAAGCTATAAGCGCTTTCACCTTTAACACCGCAAGGTGTAAAAGGAGCCTATAACCCACGATACTTCATCGTGTTCCGTAATACCCTTCAAGCTCACAATTTAAACATTAACCCCAAATAAATGAATTTAGTAAATAATTAAAGATATGAAAACCCCAGAATTTATCCCAAAAATCAATAAAGAAAGTTTATCGCTTCCCCTTGAATTACTTTACAAATTATCAACAAAATTTCCCAAATGTAGGTACGTAGAAAATTTAAGTAAAATCAAAACACCAACCGGCAGCGAGTGAGCTCAAAGAATGTTAATCGTTGAATGCCCCGTCCCCCTCTCGAACCCGCCTATTTATACTCCACAAAAGGTGGGAGACGTGTCTAAGGTGGCTAAGGTGGCTAAGGTGGCTAAGGTGGGAGACTCATTAACAAACAAAATTGAACCTTATCTCGATGAAAATAAGGTCGTGTCCAGTTAATTCTGAAGATATTTATTCTTTCAACGATAATGATCTCTATAACTATAGAAATAAGGTTGTTACGTTTCGCCTTAAGATAATGCAATATTAGTATTATTTCGTAAAACATACTACTTAGATCATGCGGCTTTCCCACTTATTTAATTTATTCAAGGATTTTTATTCTTTTTAAAGTTAATTTCTATTATTAGATTTATGTTCTTAGAAACTATATCTGACTAATGTTATATTTGTGAACCGAACGAATAGCTAGCATGATAGCCTATCTCGTTACAGTCACCCCCATGAAAATAACTGCTGGTCTGATGCCGAAAGATATTTTCAAATCTTTCACAAATATAAAAGAAAAGAGTTTATCAATGCTTTGCCCCAAAGTATTTTTTTTTTTTGTGTGTGTGGTGTCTTTAAAACCAAAGAAGAAACAATCCCAATAGTGAGAAAAGTCTCTAATTAATAACATAGAATTCAAGATCAATTAGTAGCCTTCACTAAAACATCTGGTTCATGTGCAGAAACTAGGTTGTGAGACTAGCCAATTAGAGGAATTATGTACTATGTCAATCTATCTGATTCAATTTTTCAATCTAATAGAACTCCATAATACATTCTACCATAATCCAGATCCTCATCAGGGTTAAACCAATAATCATCGTTTGAATAGTACATACCCTATCTGAAACTTTCCAACATCTACTGCAATCATTAATTGTTTGGAGAGTGTGTAGTGGTCGCCCAGAAGATATCATTGCTGCCAGTGGAGTATGAGAATTCCTTAACTACCAGTTCAAACTGAATTCTTTTTCTTTCATCTAACCTAACACCAATTCATTAAGGAATCTCGTTGTGTGTATGGAGTCTTTAGAACAAAGCGCAAATAAACTTATCTCATGGCTACAAAGTCTGGTACACCGTTAACGCCCAGCTACATATGATAAACATGATTGAAAACATTCCATACTCACTTTATACTTCTCTTTCATTTCTCCACAATGTACAAATATAAAACAGATAATATTCATCCTTCCCCAAGCTCAGATTCATTCGACTTTAACAATGCAACAGTTCACAGCCATGAAATTTCTATGAATTTAATACTAAACTAAACTGTTCTCTTTCGATAAATAATTTCAGCAATTTGCAAAGTAAACAAATCCAAAACGTCAAAACTTTCCCCAAAACTAACCCTTTTTTTTCATTCGTCAATTCGGAAAGGCAATGAAACTAGTCTCTACAACCGTTGACTTTAGTTATTATTATTATAATTTTTTTTTTTTTTACATTCTAATGAACACATCAATTGATATTATAATATATCAAAAGAAAGTCATTGGGACACATAAAGTTATTCACTAAGACGGAATCCAACCATGACACAACTTTATTCCAAGGGAATTTTACGCGAGAATCAATCTGAATCAAATAGAAACGTCTATCTTTATTTTAAACCGTAAACAAAATTTTTTCCTTTTTTTTTCAATTTATGTAGATCAATTAAGAAAGTGCGTCGTTGGTGCGCTGCGGAGAGATATGGATACCCATTTACGGGGATCCCGGATTCGAATATACACAGACAACACGCCATGTACCAATGTGTCCCTCCAACCCATGCACGCAATATCGATCGCTCTCAAACAGTGAAGGAAAACATAATCATAAGGAAACCCTCATACACTGAAGAAGAATAAGATGACATGTGAAGTCCACCAATCCACACCGAGCACGCGTGACGGACCAACGCCCTCCCCGAGGACAAGCCGGTACCCCACAGCAGAACGCTTACAGGCTGATGATGATGACAAGAAGTTATTTTAAAATCTCTTTGTCCGAGGCCAAAACCGAAACACAGTATAAGGAAGAGGATGAAACCATTTCTCTAATAGTTCTGGGAGATCTCATATAGCGCTATCCTTTTTTTCTATTGTTGCATTGCCACACGCACCGTCAGCTGTACAACAACTTTTAACAGATAAATTCAATTAGAAGACCATATTCAAAGAAGTAGAAATAATCTGAAACTCAAAGACATCTCGAAGATCTCGAACTCTAAGATTGGCTCAAAAGGAAGAAATCCAGAGCCGTAAAAATTTATAAAAAAGTAAAAACCATAAACAATGTGACCATCGACTGTCAATCATAGAGTACTTTCTGTCAATGTCACAATGTTCCTCCGCGAAACATTTTCAAACCGCCGACCGCCGTATTTCGTAAAAAATTTCTCTAAAAACAAAACTAAAGTAGTGCATGAACTCCCCGACTAAACTATGCTGAAATATAACGCGTACAAGTGTGACAGAGTACTTAATATAAAAGAAGACCCGGATTGTCGTTATATCGGTAAGTAAATCTATCGCCGGGAGACAAATTGTTTAAACTGTTTTTCATTACATATTATATGTTTGGAGAGAGCTATGTTCGGTGTTTCTCTGAGAAATCACATCTGATACGAAAAGATACGTCAGAGATCTAAAGTAGTCGACATAACTCGGAAAATTTGCAAGCTGAAATGGCAAAAGGGTTGGTCAGATTTGCCGAAGACCTGACAACAGGTGTGGTGTCAAAGTTCTGAAACTGAGACCGCGAACTAGCAGCAGTAGGGTGGACTGCCCTGCTGTCCACCAGATAGACAACCTAAACGGACAGAGTCTTATGGCGCGCCTAAAGAGAATCCTATGTTCTGCAGTCGATGATGATAATAGGCTGATAATGATGATGATAATAGGCTGATGATGATGATTTACATAAAACCAATAAATTATGTCATTATTTTGTAAACTTGTGAACTATTTATTGTTAAGAGACCCCATTTGATCCTTCACATACCAGTGCAAAATTCCAGACACGCATTCGGCAAAGATTTTTCCACTAAGAAATCTTTTTAGCCTTAAATTAATTTCAACCCAAGTTACTTACATTATGTATACATTATTATTTACAGAATAAAAAGAAAGTATCCATGAATCCAGCATAATTTCTGAAGGAAAAGATACGGAGCGGAGACCATGCGTTGTCAGACCTAACTGTGAAAACAGAGAAAAATCTAAAACTACAACGGAGACTGCTACTACTCATCCCAGTACCTGGAACGTTAGTATCCTATAAAGTAGTACTATCAGTACATTTAATTCTAGCGTACTGTATGATTCACCCATCCCCAGCCAGCATTATTGTAATGAAGCATGAACCAACTTAAATACATATCTACCTACTCAATAACCATATATGAAACATAACAAAATAAGTAGTTCATGTTGTACAAAAAATATTTTAAATTATAGTTAATCTTAATTTGCTTAATATTGAATTGCCGTGCGACGCTGCTGATAGTTTATTTTTTTAGTCCCTCTCTACGACTTAAGGATAAATTCTATGTTGACCTTTTAACTGAAAGTCATCCCTAACTCCTGTCAATAAAGCATTATTTTGACTGTCATATTTGAGTTCAAATTTCTTGAGGAATAATATTATGTCTATTGTTTCAGACTCAGGAAACCAATGTACCAGTCAAAATTATAAACCGGAGCTGTACCTATAAATAACTATGATATAATTATCATATCCATGAAAATGAAAAAATCATTGACGGAGAGATCAAAACATTGATGGCATCGATTTTGAACCGCCCTTTAGATTAATACAATTCTCATATTACAATCTACATTTCAGGACTCCTAGTTAATCTGGTTAAGGATTGAAGAAACGGATCTGTTATATAAATTCAATGATAATACTACAACTGCTTATGTTTTAAATTTACAATTACTTAAATTTATTTAAATCTGATGATTCGGATCATAATGACTACGAGTATTTCTATTAGTTTGTATTATCATGACTATTTTAGATCCCTTAGGAAAACTAGAATGCCGAAAACAACTGCTATAAAAATTAGTTAGTGAATTTACCCTACCAATTTAAAATATAAATTAAATAAGTAAACTTATTATTTTGTTTGAAAATTTCTATTTTCCCACATTTTCTATCTCAAATATTATTTACCATTATTAGAGTTGATTCTACAAATTCAGGCTCATGTCAAAAATAAATTCTGAATTATTTCTTACTTATTAAAGTTAACTCTTCTTAACTATTATATTTATCTAAGCCTTAGGTAGATACCCTTTGATTACGGAATCGTGTTGAGTTTTATTTTCGAAACCATAAAATGAAAGCTAAATCTAATAATTGATTTCTGCATTCAGCCATGGAATATATAAGATGCTTCTTTTCAAATTAATATGACAAATTTACAAGAAAGTATATAAATTCATCTTAATAAAACACAATGACACAGTCATGTGTAAGTTTTTCTTATCATTAACTCATTTAGGTACTTCCAATTAAGATCTTTCCAATCCATTATTCTTAAGGAATAAGTTAGTGTTTTGTAATAAATAAGCAACTGCACCAATTATATTTTTGTGTTTTTTTTTTCATACAGTAATCTCTAACCTCATGTCCTAAAATAACATTCAAGGCTCCACCAAAGCTACTTACTGATGTTTTCAGACCTTGTGAAAAGACATATTAGCCATTAGGATTGGCGAACACTCCACCGAGAAGAGTGTAGCTCTTAAGATGATGATGATGGTAATACCTACATTGCAAACATTTGATTTCCCATTCAAAGAGAACCCTGTGACCCCTTACCAGACTATTTGGAAATATGCATTATTTAGATCAATAACACATGAACTTTGTTCCATGAAACGAATTTCTTACATCTAACTGTAAAGTTGATTTTTCTGTTTCAACTATTGTGATTTTATTAATCTCTCTTGAAAGAACCGACTGATTTTACAGTAAAAGTGGACTAGCTACAGCTGGATGCAGCTGGTAACAATTCCGTGTTCCTCCATTCCTTTACTTAATCTCTTATTTACTTAAAAGCTATTTCATCTTCATTGATTTATATCATGATCATAAGACCGCATGACAAAATTATTTTCTAGTTTCTATCTTTAATCATCAATTTCTTACAATTTTATTACTTCTTATGTAAATAAATATTCTATTAATAACATAAACAAGTTATTAAATCAAACCCATCAAAACTCTATTCATTTCATTCTATACACCCCCCCATATTTACAACTTTATTAATCTATCAGCTGTCGCCCGCGACTTCGTCTGCGTTACCCGGATAATATGTACCCTATGTGTTATCCAGGCCATGGCCTATCTGTATGCCAAATTTCATCGAAATCCGTTCAGCAGCTTTCACGTGAAAGAGCAACAAACATCCATACCTACAAACTTTCGCGTTTATAATATTAGTAGGATTATTCTCACCTCCAATTCTTACAACTCTTCACCAGATGCCTTGTCACTTGATAGTAGTATACTGGTATCATAATTATATTTCTACCCCTATATTTGCTATTCTAGGTATTATAAAATATTAACTAACTTAACAAACATACACCCCCCCTTTTCTTATACTTTTAAAACTCTGTCATCATATTATTTCCTAAATCCATAAGTAAATAATGCTACTAAAACGTAAAAACCACGATTACAGTATCCGAACGTTAGAATAAAAACTTTTGTTTATGTCTCCTACAATCCAATAAATTTTTGTTATCTGTGATATTCTTTCCTACGACCACAGATCATTAATATGTAGCAAGCTTCAGATGCGACGGTAAAATTTACTCTTAGTTCCAAAATTTCCGCTATGGCGCTACTATCTATGTAATATTATAAGATGTTCTACCATTGACCAATGATAACGTTTCATGTCATAAAAGAAAATGCGACTTCAGCGCCTCAATGGGAATATCGGAACTAAAACTGTCATAGGCCTGACAATGGCGTTAAAAATTGAAATTATTCAACAACGTAGTGTTTATATTCAACAAGGAAAAATTCAACTATTTCCATGGTAGCTTCACTGGAAAAATAAACCCTCTAAAACTATCAAGACAAAAGCTACAACTTGATTCAAAACCAATCACCGTTTCCCAACTCCAATACAGCAATTGAGTAAACATTGGATATGGCGGCCGCAAGATCTAAAAACTACTACTGAAGTTACAACCATTGCTTTATTGCTACGGAAATAGTCCAAGGAAGGCCCGGAACTGAGAAAACGTCTGCAAGTACAACGAAATACCGAACATCATCACGCGCTTACAAAAACGAGACGGTTTCTTTTCAAACTAAATCCTCAAGCAAACATAGCATAGCATAAAGTCTATATTCCATCACACCATGTTCTACCCAACATTTGACTAAGTAACTGATTTCTTATTAGTGTCTTATCAGAAAACCTGTCTAGGAAAGTGCGATAAAGTGAAACTATGAGTGAACTCCTAATTATTTTTAAGTAGTGCTATATCAGGTGGTGGGTACAATGTTTATCTTATTGTAAAAATTAAACCATTTTATTCTTGAATTCTTTGAGTTTTCCTTTACCTACCTACAACTAGCTTACTTTAAAACGTCTAGCATGATTCCCCACACACGAGCGACATTTTTCTATGTGCGCGACGCGCCTTTGCTACAAAATAAATTATTCCCACTCTTTTCAAAGATTGAAAACCACAATTACCGAAACATGTTATATAGAGAATAGTCGAGCCGCACGCTAATTGTGACATCATGCAAGAGGGTCTGATCATTACAAATAGACAAAACTAAGTCCTTCTTTCCATTTCACGAGGCAACAAATTGTGGCCAAGCCACTTTAAATTAGTTAACATACATACATACACAACAACATACATTAATAACCTCACGACTCATGCCATAAAGGACTAATAGAAACCATAAATCTCCTTTAGCTATCCTAAACACTATGTACTAGTACTAATTATATTTCCTATTCATAAAATAGATAGTGAAAAGAATTTGACAAATTTTGCCAGCAAAATGTAAATATTTCTAAACTTGGACATGCAAACCAAATAGTAACAAGCCAGAATTCTTTTAACTATTTAACCTATTCAAGCCAATCTACAGAATATTAAGTGTAATTAAATCTTGGTCTCGGCCAACGAAATGTAACGAATACTGGTCGAGACCAACCAAAGGTAAAACTCTCATACTGGTCACTCGGCTCCTTATTGTACTAGTACTAAATTGTATTATCCTATGCTAACTAAGAAACAATTTGAATCTAATTCAATAATCCTGGGCTATCGGCACCAAATTGTAACTGACCTTACCTAACCTAACCTATCCTATCTAACTATTCTAGATTCTATATACCCACTACTTATTAAATTATTTATGATATAACTAAGACTATCTTGTTTTTCCGATTCTAATAACCTAATGATATGTAATACCTAATCTTTAAGTTATCCAAAGAACTATTCCATAACAACAGACTTAATTTACATCTAAACTTAAATCTACCTAATTATCTAAACTTAAACTAAAAATTGGCCAGAAGGAGTGTTCGTCTAGGAACCCACATTATGTAGTAGAAACTCAGATTCTTTTAGAAGGACTTAGTGACTTAGATCTTATCTGCAATGTACCTAAAGTAATTCTAACCTGAATAATACCTAACCTAACCAATTATACAGGGTGTAAGTCTGAATTAGATAAATATCATAAGAAAATGGAAAGCATAAATTGATTAGACAACATTGTGATTGTTTTTTAGGGGAGACCCCAACCATGTGGCCGGATACTAGAATTATCAGAGAAGAATATTAAATATTTATGTTGTGAATGTCATCATTTGGTAGACATTTGGAATATGAGTAGAATTAATGATATTTTCAGCTTTATCTTTTGAAGTGTAACATCTCCAATCATTTTTGTATGGAGATTAGCTACGGGCTGCTCTCTGCTCACCCAAAGACAAGCAAAAACTATCAGGACCTCAAGTTGACTTTTTGAAGAGGTTTATTATGTTATATTATTAATATTTAGATCTCTTAATTAGGACTTCTTATGTAAATCTTGTAAATAAAGTTCCTTCTCAAATACTTCTATTGGATAGGGTATGGCCTTAAAAAAGGATTCTACTACCACGTCACTAGGGACCTAACTGCAGAGAAGATGTGGCCAGAACCTCTACAGTGATACCTTCAAGTATTCAACAACTTTAGTATGAAATCAGTAAGTATGAGTAAGTATTTAATATTAAAATAGAGGACTATAATGATTATTTTTATTTGTCAGTTCTAGTCAGTTTTGTCAGAGTTATTGAGACAGTTGGTATAATACTAGGAAAATAAACTATGAATCTGAGCAAATTCAGTGGATGTGTCTTTCTTTAATATGCTTAACATTCTCTATTAAATAGTCAGCAACTTTGAAGATAAGTTCATACTAATTTATCAACTTAGTACCAATCTACTATAAAACCAATATTGTAAAGAGAAGATATTGTTAGAGTTTAAAATTACCTCCCTAATTAATTAAGATCAAGATAATATTATTTTCCTATGAATTCTAACATCAATTATTCCCAATATTAATCTAAGTAGCTATGATACCTATCCTATCCTAGCCTATTCCTACAATAAACGTGAATTTAATAAACTAACCAGTGTCTAAAATATTCCTATTCTAAAGAAGTTTCCCTAAGGTTTGAAACACTCCGGTGTAAGAGTATTCCGCAATACTAGAGGCAGGCCTCACATTTACATTTAATTGTGTAGGTGTGTAATGTAGGTCTTCCCGTGATTGTCTAGGGAAGAAACCTTCTGACTAGCTAAGTTAAAAGGTTCGAGGGTGGAGCCCTCTAAGTGTACCTAACCCTATTCCATGTGTAATGTTCATATCACGGCCGAAGCCATAAGTTGTGATATGAACGGTCCCTACAGTAAAAGTGTCATATGTTAAGTGGACTAGATTTCGCACGCCGAGCATAAGGTACTAAGGCCCCCTAAAGGACTCCCTCCACTTCGACGGTGGGATACCCCGTAACAATACACCCAGCTTACGAAACCTATGTGGCTATAGATCGTTATGTCGGTAAAAAACGATCCCTGGCACACCACAAGACCAGGCTAAACAATGGAAGCTATAAGCGCTTTCACCTTTAACACCGCAAGGTGTAAAAGGAGCCTATAACCCACGATACTTCATCGTGTTCCGTAATACCCTTCAAGCTCACAATTTAAACATTAACCCCAAATAAATGAATTTAGTAAATAATTAAAGATATGAAAACCCCAGAATTTATCCCAAAAATCAATAAAGAAAGTTTATCGCTTCCCCTTGAATTACTTTACAAATTATCAACAAAATTTCCCAAATGTAGGTACGTAGAAAATTTAAGTAAAATCAAAACACCAACCGGCAGCGAGTGAGCTCAAAGAATGTTAATCGTTGAATGCCCCGTCCCCCTCTCGAACCCGCCTATTTATACTCCACAAAAGGTGGGAGACGTGTCTAAGGTGGCTAAGGTGGCTAAGGTGGCTAAGGTGGGAGACTCATTAACAAACAAAATTGAACCTTATCTCGATGAAAATAAGGTCGTGTCCAGTTAATTCTGAAGATATTTATTCTTTCAACGATAATGATCTCTATAACTATAGAAATAAGGTTGTTACGTTTCGCCTTAAGATAATGCAATATTAGTATTATTTCGTAAAACATACTACTTAGATCATGCGGCTTTCCCACTTATTTAATTTATTCAAGGATTTTTATTCTTTTTAAAGTTAATTTCTATTATTAGATTTATGTTCTTAGAAACTATATCTGACTAATGTTATATTTGTGAACCGAACGAATAGCTAGCATGATAGCCTATCTCGTTACAACATCAAATTGAACAACTTTCACTATGGGAGCAAACCTAAAATCGTACTCGGTAAGAATCTTTCGCGATGCGGAGTATACATGTTCATAAAGATAAAAATCTAGCTAGATATAATATACTACACAAGTTAGGTCTGAAATCTTAAATAAATATTTAAGTAGTTCAAGTGTAACGTTCTGATATTTGTTATTATCTGTTTTTCCCCGCGAGAATGAACATACTCTTGATTTTATACACAGTTTTAACAAAATAACGCAATACAATCTTTTGTGCAGTTTGTTAGTTGATCAACCTTTATGACAACATTCCAAAATAGGAAGAAACGTTTTTTTAGGGCCTCGAAGATTTAGATTTTTTTATTAGTAAAGTTCAATTAAAAAAATCAAATATTTAAGTCGTAAGTTTTGTAGGTCTGCTATTGGGTAGTCACGTCACTCGTCGATTGCTGGTTACCCCTTCCGGGCCTACAACGAAACGAAGTTCCTGTGGTGACTCAAGATATTGTTCTTTTCGAAAAACAATCCTTGAAGTCACCAAAATACATAAATTACCGTACGACGTCAAACCCTCTTGCTAAATAAACTAGACATTGGCAAAATCATCACAACCAAGTTGGCAGACATTTTTTTAAATTTTCCTGAAATATTTGAAAAGAAAATAGGCGTGAAATAACACGTTTTCCTCGTACCTAATACCTACATAATCCAATTGAATGCACAGGCACGCGTCTACCCCGTAATTATTAACGTATACTTCAATAGATGTAATAAATATTCATCGCACTTTCAGCGATAGAGCTTTTTCTGTTTTGAATTGATCGGTCTTCATATTCGTCTTCGTCTAAAGAGTTCTATTTTGTGTTTTAGGAAATTGATATCATTAGCATCCTTTTAAACTAAGAGTCTACCCATCAAACTGAACAACTTTTACTATGGGAGCAAACCGATCGGAGCAAAAAAAAATCTGCTGTTCCTTACTAAACTGCAACGCCTACTCGACTGAAATGTGTGCAACAGCAGATTTTTTTTTGCTCCGATTTGTTTGCTCCCATAGTAAAAGTTGTTCAGTATGATGGGTAGACTCTTAGTTTAATGATATCAATTTCATCCTGTATATTCCCGGAGAAAGTCAGATGTATTCTGAAAATTCAGAAAATCCACGAGTCATTAGTTAGTACCGAACCTGTGTTCAGTGGGACGGGTACCAGCCAGTCGCCACTTAGGGATCATGAACAGTGGGAACGATACGCATCGACATTGAAGCATACAGGTTTACTCACGATGTTACCGAAAAGCCAGTGTTACCAATCGTACATAAATTCCGAAAAACTCATTGCACTCATTGCACTCACCCTGTTGGTGATATGCATAAAGTAACAAAGACAGACAGAAGAGGCACGTCTCGATTTTTTTCGTTTTCTCGGGGTTGGCATGCTAGACCCACTGATGGGCAGTCGGTCAACAAGTTCCTAACGGTCTGATTAACAAATCTCTTCACATTTGACAAGCTTAATAGTATGCATAAACATCCAAACATTGTCACAAGACAAACTATCACATAATATTAGTACTTTATTAGTACTATCATACCTAGTGTGGGATGGAGAGAGAATCGCCCAGAAATGAGTTTATAGTCGTTTATTAACGTTTCCCAAATAAAACCAACACAAGTACCACAGTATAAGAAAGAGTTTCTCTAGTGCTACATAACTACCAACAGTAAGAGCATTTCCTGTCCCCCACCAAATTTAAAATCACCCCGCTTCTCGCTTGGTAGGAAGCATAGCGGAAAATGTAGGCAATAGCTTATTCCTATCTTGCTCGCACTCACTCAGTATCGCACATGCTCACCTCTTGTAATTTTTCCCCATTTTCCAATGACAGCTTAGGGTGAGTCGCGTATTTTGAGTACGTTTCATATAAGGGTGAAACCAAACCAGCATAATTTTGTGAGTTCCGAGTTTCCGAGTTTCCGAGTGAGCGAGCGTTTCATATAAAGGCTGATGTCATAGACAATGCATTCACGAATTTTATATGAAGGAACCAAGCCAGTACCAAGGAATATGAGAGGCCAGTACTTCCAGTACACAACGTTCGAGAATAGGTATGTTACAGTATAAGAAAGAGTAGTATGGGTATGGTTCACACAAGCAGTAATTATTTAATTACGGAATAGACACAATACCGAATGTTGCCCATAGAGCAAAAATTCATAATTCCAGATGCGACTCTGCTTTTTTCCAATACTAAGTTTTGCGGCTTTCGCTCTCCGAAAAGTGCGGGATTTTTATGCAGCGAAGGCGCATCGCGCGCGTGTAGTGAAAACATACTAGACGTGCAGTAAGCTGGCAAAGGTATTGTCTCTCCCAAACTTCTTATCCAATATGTGGTTATAGATCGTGTCCCGTAAACCGACGACAACTCGGTGGATGCTGATAGGCATGGAGTAAAGCGTGTAATTTCTCTATGCTGATAGAGTTGCTGCTGCTGTTCCTGCTGTTGTTCATGCCTAACCAGAATATACTAAAATAAAAAAAAATCTGTCAATCAATCAATCAATCTGTCAACATTTTCTTTAGGAAAAGGTTCTTAGTTTTCGAGATTACGACAGTTTTATGAAATTCGTGAAACTACCTTACCTTAGTCACTATTTTGAATGCCACGGCTACAAAATGTTCTATGCAATATCTGTATTAAAACTGTCAATATCTCGAAAACTAAGACACTTTTACTAAAGTCAAATTTTGATATTCTGCTTAGTCATGACCTAACCTATCAGCATCCGCCGGGTTGACGTCGGTTTACGGGACACCTGTATACTGTTGCAGTCAGTTTAACTGCTAAGGGTCATGTGTTAGAGCAGTGCACTAGTAATTGCTGTAACGTGATCAGCTTACCGAGAACTCGTTGGATATACGAGTGAAAACTTCTTGAAGCGAAGAGAGAGGCAAATACTGTGATCGTTTCAAGTTTGATGAGGCGGTCTCCTTAGAAAAAGTATATGTCTAGAAAGAGCCTCATGCTTTTACCGTATAAAACAAAAGGGCCACCTTTCTTAGGTTGGTGTGCGTGAGGCGCCATACTAATTATGTCTGTGTGCGTGTATATGGATACGGTTTAGACGCCAATACGGGTTACAATTTTTTTCTACGTTTTTGTAGCTTCGACTGTCAATCTTGACATATAACTTATCCAAGGCGGTCTCATTAAAAATATAGTTCAGTGATACTGGATGGATGGCGTTCTAATCTTGTGTTTTTTATTCCCTAATTTTAGTAAGCAATTTGTTGATTATTGATGTAGATTTTTTTAATATGATAGCGATATTCTCGCTCTAGCCAATGACGTGCCTGAGCGACAGAAAAGGATAGAGCGTGAAAATGCGATTCCGTGCTGCCAGATGAGGCTCAACCCTTACATTACCCACCCATATACAGATTTCTCGTTTTACTAGTCTTGGAAATTATGAAAATGGCATAATATTGTGAGTCATATGCAGTTTCGAAAACCGTTGTAGCGACCCTCACTGCTGCGAAAAAATATTGGCGATGAGCTCACAAGAGAAAAAACCTACTGTTTAAAACATGTGAACCGAGTCCCTAGGCATGGTTTGTATGAAAATGGAACAGCTGAATTTTTCTCGCGATTTCGAAGTTGGTTCCATAGTTGACGTGTTCGCACTGTGAAAAAAATTATCCTGTATTAATAAGTAGTAGGTATTGAATTTCTCATTCCCCGCCCCCTTAAGGATGTTAAGAAACGTTCTTAGAGTATAGGGGTTAAATTATTTAAGGTGAAAGACCTTTGTGAACCCATTGTCTTATATTAGAGCTAAGCTTGCGCTTTTGTAGGTTATGTGAAAATATATAAAGAGCAAAAGGTCCAGCTCCAGTATATGTTAAGTAAAAAATTTATAATCCAAGGCGATAAACCATTGTGTAGATGAGGTTAGTCAGTCTTGATCACTGTGTTCCCGAGACCTGCTTCTAGGGTACGCCGAATATCTGGCCAATAAAATATAGAATTACAAAAGTAGAACAATTGACACGAAAAGAAGAAGGCGATAAAATCCTGCAAATATTTTTTACAAACGACGATAATATTCACGTAAATAAAACATAAGTACACACGGCGACACATCAAGTTAAAATAAGCTGGCCGCGCGACGTTATACGTTATGCAACATCCGCGCGGCCAGCTTATGTTGGTTTTGTGTAGCTTGATGTGTCGCCGTGTGTACATACGATTATTATCGTCCGATAGAACACAAGGAATATCACACAGGAAGGTAGGTAAATACTTATATAAAACAATTAAACTCAGTACAGAAACAATACATAAAATGAGCACAAAGTGGACAGCAGTTTGTACATTGAGAGTACTAATGTTGATATCATCTTATTGTGTGATGCGAATAAAATATATTCATAGCAAATGCTCTGTCAACCAACTGGATTTAAACGAATAGCTCATCTCTAAATTTTTTGTTATCGAATTTAGCACTTGAAATAACAATAAATAACAAAAAAAGATGGTATTTTTAGGTATTCGTAATTCAGCACATGTTCAGCACTTGAAATAAATATAAGGTTCGAGGATTTCTAAGTAACCCCTCTGTTTAATCCATATTTGTTCACGTTTGATTATTTCATTGACGTCACGTTTGAAGATGATCATTTTCAGAAAGAGACATTAGAGTTAATGGTATGACTTGGACTGCGACTTGGAGATTAGAAAAAGTTTCTGTTACCTACTTCTACTAAGTACTAAGTAGGTATGTGATGTGTGAATCAATTAGGTAGGCAGCTCAGTAAATATGTGTTCTTTATTTTTTACAAAATATCTACTTCAGTAAACCATTTTTAAGGTTCAATAGGCTTCTTAAAATGCTGACGATCTTTTAAAGGGGTGATCATACCATCAAACTGAACAACTTTCCCTATGGGACCAAAGTCGAAACAGAGAAAAAAATCTGCTGCTGCTTCCATTAACGAACTGGTTTTAGGTTAATAATTCCTTATAACATTTTATACCCTGTATTCGAACTCAAACTCAAACTCAAAATGTTTTATTCAAAATAATATCAATAAAAAAATAATAATAATAATTTTATTTCAGACCTAGTCCATAGATTGTTAGTATATACTTAAAAACTATGTTAGTGCAGTATAATACAACAATAGTCCTATATAAGGTCTAAAAAAATTTTGTGAAACTATTTTACGGGGATGATCAGACCATCAAACTGAACAACTTTCTCTATGAGACCAATATCGAAATCGCGAAAAAAAATCTGCTGTCCCATACATTTCGGTCGGGTTTGTATGGAACAGCTGATTTTTTTTGGGCGTTTTCGATATTGGTCCCATAGAGAAAGTTGTTCAGTTTGATGGTCTGATCATACCTTTAAAATAGTTTCAGCTAATTTTGTTAGACCTTATATATTACTTAACCTATTTTCTGATAGAGGAGGCAGCTGAGAGGTGTAGTTCCGTCCAGTGCCTCCAGAAGGGACAGTGTGGCATATCACATGGATAGCTTTCTGACGTAATTTTTGACTCTACCGCCCCGTCGGGTGTCACTACCAAGGTCAAGTACTCGAACCAAATGTTTGAGACACATGGCCATCGCTTGACTTTCTTTTTGCAATTTCAATGATGGTCCCATGCAGAATGTTGTTTGGTTTGATGGTTTGATCATCCCCTTTAGAAACTGTGAAGGCCGGGCCATATTGTGCTGGTTTTTATAGAAGTTACTTCTCGTTATTTGAAAGACACAAATTGATGAAAAATATAGAAATGATCTTTAACATCTCGACTTTATTTGCAATTTTCAATGTTTAATTGATTTCCTTGGATTAGATGGCACCACAATGACATATTGAAGGACAAGCCAGTCAAATATACCTACTAAAATGACGTTGTTTAGTGGAGGTGAGGCAGCTCTGAAAGGGTCAAGGTCGATTTGTAGGGGATACGCCTTAAGGGCCTATGTCGAAAAATAATTGAAGCGAAATGGGCCTGTGATAGCTTATATTGCCTGATGCGAGAGAAAGAGATGGGGCGGCGAGCGCGCTTGAAACGACGCAAGCGTTAAACAAACTTTATTTAATTATGATTGTAGGTACTATTTATGTAAGTTCAATTCTGCTCTAATCAAACTTTATAAAACATCAATCCCTTTTTTTTAAATTAAGTCTCGTGTTTCTATTATTCACCGCTTAACAGTTCCAAGCGTGAAAATGTGACTTAATCGTGTTTTGGCTCCAATCAAAACTTCAATTATATGTTCAATTTACACATATCTGTTAGTACTTCATGATATATGATGCTTTGAAAAATCATATTTTTTCACACATCCTCTTAAGAAGGATCATGTCCTGCATAGAGGTACGAGTATCTCGCTTACTACATGCTCTAAGGCCCGTATTAATAAAATAATCTCTAACGCTGGCGGCGGCATCTTAAGATAAATAATAAATAAATATCTTGGACATTGTCACACAAATTATCTATGTAGTCACATTTAAAGTACCTGGACTTGTATTATGATGACTAGACAACGATACAGAATACATATACAAGGTGTAAGTGACAGCCAAGCAAATACTGAAACGGTGAACTCAGACCATCAAACTGAACAACTTTCTCATACAAAACTGCTGTACCTACCCGACTAAAATGTATGGGACAACTGATTTTTATCGCGTCTCCTCAGGTAGGCTCCATACTGAAAGTTGTCCAGTTTGATGGTCTGAGTTTACCGTTTCAGTATTTGCTCGGCTGTCACTTACACCCTGTGTAGGAACAAACATCCTTCCTCGACTCGGGTACAAATATTCATATTCATCATACATATAAATATTTGTCCCTTACGAGATGACGTTTTAGAATGCGTTATTTGATATCAGAGTTGAGTTTCGTTTATTAAATACGCACCTAAGAGTACTACATACCTATTAGTCGTAATGCAGTACTTAATCTCTTAGATAAAACCACGACCAGCAGGCATGATGCGTCTATTATTAGCATTATTACGCAAGTTCATCCAATCAGTTCTGTAAGTAGTTAATCTTCCTTTAAGCCAAGCAATCAAGTACCCTACAGCCAAACAACAAACTGTTTAGTAAGGCAACTAAGTAACTTATTTTATTGAATATATAAAAGGGAATATAAACCTTATTTCCTTTAGAGGATTCAGTTTCGTCCAACAATAATGTGGGATGTTTCTATTTCTGGCTTTGTTACATTTCTGTTGGTATTATTTTTTAGGAGGTCCGTAGTCAAACAAGGAAACCTAATATACTTAGTAAAAGTTCCTAAACTCCATTGAAACATTATTTTATTTTTCTTAATTTTTTGTTCTCATATTAAATATATCATAATTATAATTTTGGATAATCTTTTAATTCGTTTTTGTTTCGAAATGCAATTTATACAGGGTGAAATTGATATCATTAGCATCCTTTTAAACTAAGAGTCTACCTATCAAACGGAACAACTTTTACTATGGGGAGCAAACCGATCGGAGCACAAAAAAAAATCTGCTTTTCCATACTAAACTGCAATCTTTGCATCCTACTCGACTCAAATGTATGCAACCGCAGATTTTTTTTTTGCTCCGATCGGATTGTTCCCATAGTAAAAGTTATTCAGATTTATGGGTAGATTCTTAGTTTAAAAGGATGCTTATGATATCAATTTCACCCTGTACACCTAAATCCACTTTGTTTTCCTAAAAGTGAGCCTTGTTTCAACTGCATGCAAGACAGCTCTCCTGGTAGTTATCACTATGTTTCTGATAAACCCGATAGATGTATGCCATTTCTGTTGGTACCTTTCGTTAAATTTGCATACATTTTAAGGGATCAGGTCGGTTACGTCCTTTTCCCTGAACGTCCATCGCTCGAATTCCTTATACGACCATTTCCCCGAACGGACATTTCCCCGAACGGCCAATTCCTCGTACATCCATTTCCGTGTACGGACATTTCCCCTTACGTCCCTTTCCTTGAATGGACATTTCCCCTTAGTACATTTGTACCAAAATATATTCGATTTTCAGCTCTGTAAAAATTACTGTTTCAAAAATAAATACAGGGTGTAAGGAAAGTATCATTAACCTTTAAACCAAATACTCTACCCATCAAACTGAACAATTTTTACTAAAGGAGCAAACGTAATAGCGCAAAAACAACAGTTGTTCCATACTAAACGACCGCACTGCCTACTCGACTCAAACGTATGAAACAGCAGTATTTTTTTGTTCTCACAGGTTTGGTTAATTACTGATGTAGGCACGAAGATTGGCAACAACATGGTTATTTACTAAAATGAGTTAGTGTACCTAATCTGTCAAGTAGATCATTATCATCACTGCCGTACCATGGGACAAAAGTATAAACGACAAACTGCAGGATACAAAAATTTTCTGTACCTACTGTCTTCTCTTCACCAATCCACCCTTATGGATGAAGTATATGGCCCGCTGCTGCCTCGCCGGATTCGTGAGTCTTATGGATATTTCAGCAACATACGAATACTTACTTATAAAGAACACTATCCATTATGGATACACGGCTTACTACTTGTCACACAAGAGTGATGTGGATAATAGGCGGAATTTGACAGGTTTTTAAAGATGTCTAAGGACTCTCTAGAAAATGTATATTTTATGTTCCCTTACATAAGAAATAAACGAAAACAAAAAATATTATTTTAATATCCCTCGAAAACGCTTTTCTTGACAATATACGTGTCTAAATGCACTCATACTCTACACGCAACTGTCTACATGCAGTTGACGTCATCTACCATTTGGCCAATCACAGTCGTTTACGATCACGTGACTATAGTAGACAAAAAATTTATATTCTTTGTCGATTTTCTCTTAAAATATCCAGTATTTTTCTTAACTGACTAAATAGTTGGTTTCCAAAATTCATATTTAATTCGGATGCCATCAATAGATCCTATATTGTACATCCTATACGTACAAATACCCTATTCTGGATGTACCTGCTTATAGTCATAATTTCTCAGACTAATCTTTTAGGAAATGTATTCGAGAGCATTTGCTTATGCTTTATATTATAATACTTCAATTAAATTTTTTGGTTATGGCGTCCGGTGTGTTATCACAATTCAGTCCCGTTATGTGGAGAGTACACGTAGGAAAATGATTAGTAGCATTCTAATAAAGTAATATGTCTATTCACAAACAAGCTAAACAATTTTGCAACATCAATAGAACCTATAAGCCGGCCGATCTAAATAAGCCCATTGTATGGTTCCGGAGCATTCATCTCCTGAATCGGTCCGTGTCCATTGTTGATGCCCGACTATTGCCTTTTCAAAAATAAAATTTGCAATAAGGAATATTTATGAAATGTGACGAAAGTTCTCATTTTGTCAGGAAAATGCCGTTTCTGATTTATTCTTTGTCTACTTTTCAATGAGGCGTTTACAAAAATGAGTAAAACGAAAAATCTGTAGAATGGCTATATGAAATTAAAAAAAAAAAAACGGTCAAAAAGCATAGAGAGTATTTTTTTACAGATGACAACAATACTTTGGACACTGCCTAACAAGCGGTGAAACATGAAAATACTCCTTTGTGGTCGGTAATGATCGTTCTTGTTTCATAAATTCCCGTCTATGTTTCGATGGTTCCTAGGTTTTCGACATTTCTTTGTACCTTTCTAATCCAAAGAAAAAATAAAAAAAAAGTTTATATTTAATTGTTGTTCTGATAGAAACATAGACTTATATATTAGATAGAAAGGAACACAAAAACGTTGGAAATAAAAAAAAATGGATATCGACTAGGGAAACGTACGAAAGAAGGTCAAACATTACCGACCGCCATAGCCAATTTTCTTGTTTCCATGCTTGTAAGGAGGAGTGGCATCCTTTATCATTCTAAAATCCTTGGTTACAGGCATGGGATAACGTAAGCGAAAATTCTTTCTGAATGTAAAAAGGAAAGTATGTATAATTATTGCCAGAAATTGATTGTGTAATTTTGTCGCATTGATCGTATCAGTACAATAACTAGATACCTATTACAGTCTAGTCAGAGCTAGATACCTAAGTATTTATGGAAATGGTTGCTATCGTTAGTTGTTGACTGCATTTCTCTACCCTACACCATAATTCTACGTTTATCAAGTTTAATGAAACATTATAGTAAGCTGCTTAAAAAGTAGCATTGAAACTTTCTATTGCAGCTTATGCACTTGCCTTGACTATGAACTGTTGAGATCAGAACAGATTATGTACAAGCTTGAGTATATCATATTATAATAGGCTTAAAGTTGGCCAGAAGCTTTGCATATGCAGTTGTTTTTAGCATACATTTGAGCGTAATACCACAGAGGTAATACTAATAAATAATGAAATAAGTCATTCGCTTAGATATTCCACCCATGCGAACTATTATATATAATTCAGCATTGCAAGCTCTCATAAAATTTGGTATTCGCTCATTTTGACATTGGAAATGTCTTTTCGTTCGCTCCAGTATAGGCTCCGATTTCACGAAAAACTGCAATCTCGGAGAGTTCTGAAGATATGATATTCAGAAAAGGCTCAAAAGACTCGTATTTACGAGAGAGGTACAAAAAAAGTTATTCGAGAAAGTTAAAAACGAAAAAAGTTATGGCCAAAATAGTGAAAATAAAAATAACTTTTTTCCGAATTTTTGATTTTGGCGCTCGATATTTTGGAAACGAGGAATGATATCAAAAATTTGAGGAAGATTCCTAAAAACAAAGATTATCGGATTCCGTAGATTCATTTCCAATGTGCTCGATAGTCGTGTGAGGCACGAAATCTGTGAATTTTTTCATGTTAGTATATTTATGTTTTGTTATCTATTACTGATAAAAAGTTCCGTGATTATCTGACGGACTGACTGACTGATAGATAACGCACAGCCTTATGCGTTGAAGACAGTAGAAACATGAGGAATATAGATTTTTCGGAAAGGTTTTTCCGATATTCTAATTTCACGTGGACGAAGTCGCGGGTAAAACCAATAACTAAATAAAATCTTCTTTTAAAGTCTTGTCTCCATATCTCTCGTACGCACTTATATTTTTCGTCACGTCTCACGTAATAAAAAGAGCGCTACGGTCAAATTGGGCAGCAGGCGATTTACTTTACCTTTATATATCCCTAACGGAAGAACATTAATTACTTTTACTTATACATATTATTATATCATGAAATGAGGTCATCCGCGCCAGAACCCATGCCGCCCGCACTACTACCTGCCAATCTAAAGTGGGATTAGGCTGGACATGTCCTATGGGCCAAAACCACTACCAACTGGTACCCAGTAAAACAAAATCGGCGTCGATGCAGACTTGGAAGAAGGTGGCGGGACGAAATCGATGACTTCTTGAAGAACTGGCCTAACGAAGCTCAAAACCGGGACGCATAGAGAGAACGAAGGGAGGCCTTTGCCCAACAGTGGGACAGCGACGGCTGATATAATCGCACCACCTCGTACTCACCTCGTTACTCGTACCATCAAAAAGACCGGTAAATCGTTTGCTGGGGTGAGGCTGGGCTAGTGCTATAGAGGTCATGTTCTTATTTTGTTATGTTCTGGTTTATTCACTGGTCTGGCCATGTTTTAGTCATGTTCTGCTTTGCACTAATAGACCGTAGCACTCTTTTAACGCGACACATCCTGTAGGTATTAGTGTTCTTTCTTATACTGTGCCCGGAGTATCATAAATCATATTCCGACAACATCATGGACTTTACTAACAGTGTTGGTATTAAGGCAGAGTGCAGAAACGTGTTAGTTTACGAATCCCCAGAGTGAACTCGGCGGGACTAAACCGTATTATTTCACTATCGTTGTTATTATAATGGGAGCAAGGTTAACAATTTGTAATTTAAAGGCAATATCGATACAGAGATATGCAAAATACCAACTACTCAAGATTATTTTGCAAGGGACATGAACATTTTTGGGGAGACGAATGCCTGGTACACTGTTTGAAGAACAGTTCGTTATGAGCACTGCCCTATTCAGAACTGCAATCTCCAGGGTCCGAAAAGCCAAGAATATCTGCATAAGACGCCAAAAAATGTATTTGGCTATTTGGCAATCAGGCATTGAAGGAATGCAGAATTAGAGCTGTTTGAAATAAAATAGGTACTTACAATATTTCAAGGTTTCTATGCAAATGATACCAACATAATATTTTTTAGTTTACTTATGATCTTGGACTCAGGTCCCGGCTTAGAATAGGCTACCCCATTTCTTCCAGTGGGTGTCATACGAGGCGACTTAGGGATAAAGTATCCTTTGCAGTATTTTTTGTGCCAAAAGATAGCCACCTGTCACCACTCGAAACATCATTCCATCCTGAAACCTGAAATATTGTTAAAGGGTTTCTTGCTACCAATGATATTAGTAAAACAGCCTTGCTACATTGTTATGTAGCAAGGCTGTTTTACTAATATCTGTTTTACTAATATAGTGAAATTTCGGTTCTGATGTTGTTACATCAGAACCGAAATTTCACTATGCCATCCACCGTCTCAAAGTAAGGTTATGTAAAAAGCCCCCATTTTGAGGGTTAAAAACTAGGATGTTTCGTGATATAACTTTCTTTTTATTTTTTTCAGCCCATTTCATCCCACTGCTTGGCAAGGGCCTCGCCTTTAATCCTCTAACCATCTCTGTCCTGGGCATACTCTGGCCACGCGTCATCGAAAGCATCCAGATCGTCCCGCTACTGCTTCCTCTAGGACGACCTGGACGCCGACGACCGTTTTCTGGTATCCAGGACGTGACAATTCTTGCCCACCTTTCCTGGCGCATTCGACAGACATGGCCGGCCCAATCACAATTTAATCTGGCGGATTTTTCCCCAACATCACCTATTCGTGTTTTGGAGCGCAGTGTGGTATTTCTGACACGATCCGTTCTTTTAACACCCAGTTATAATTTTAACTATATAATTATATTTCCGCGGCAACACTTAGCTGGTTTTCTAACTAAAGTGACCAACGGCAGTTTAGAATGATGGTTAGCCACTGAAAAATAGATCTTGTTTAAAACTGCAATAGATTCACAGTAAACAAGCCCGCAGCTGCCTTGCCAAGTGCTAAGTGTTATAAAGTTGTCTACAATTTAGTACCTAGGATTATGGCAGAGCTCCAAGAGTCGTGAAAATATAAATTTCAATTAAGCTTGTTTCGAAAATTAAAAAATATATTTTACCTGAATTTTCCACTGAGTGTGAAAGCAACATAGTGCTTTTTGTAACCTACACGGAGAAAAAAATCTAGTAGTATATTATTATGATGTGACAACTATTCATAGAAAATTCGTTGCTAAAAATGGGTAATTATTTGTTGTAAAATAATTCTGGGAGATGTGACTAATTTCTTTTTTTTTTATTTAGAATTATAACAAAAAAAATGTAGCTATGTCATATTGTTAAATATGTTTTCTCCGTGTTTGTACTGCAACGTTTTTTTGGCTACTCTGATTAATGTTTTAGGCACGTAAGACCTTTGCAAATACCAAAGGATTATTCCATGCCAGATCTCGCATTAAATAATCCCTTGATGTTCGCAGTCAGAGTCAGTCTCTACGTGGATACATACCTATAGGTATATTATAGTGACACACATTGTCATTAGGGACTTTCCCTCCCAAAACCAAATGCGTCTTGAGAAGTCCTAGTTGAATAGACCTTGAAGATAACATACACATACATATACAAACATAATGCCTACACCTGCACCTGTCCCACTGCACTGGAGAGCAATCGCGCTAAATAAATCTAAACTGAACCATGACTAGACCGCGTGCGAACCACAACTTTTAACACATTCTGTATTGCGCTATTCATTCGACAGCCGTTAGAGACGTTTTGACAGATCGCTCAGACTTTAAATCTTGAAATTAGCGGGATCGCCCTCCTGGTCACCACATGCTACGGTTCTTATACACATCTCTGGCAACATTTATATGTAGTTTATTGATCCAAAAATGTTTTGTTAAATATAACCAAATTCTAGTTAGCTTGCAAAATGCATTGCAGCCATTGATTGTAGTACAAAATCACACATTTGATTTTGAAACCTAATAACATAATTTCCAGCATATCATAACAGAACATACAACACTGTTTTGTAAAAAAGGGAAATAAAGGACAAAAATAAAAAAATTTTTTTTTGGTTATAAATTGCAAAACAGTTTTGAAAATCTCTAAAGTTTGATAATATTTAACAAAAAATATTTTTTCAGTGTGCATGCTCGTCTGTTCCGGGTACATTTTGTTTGACCTTTCTTAAGGACGCATCTGATTAAACCTGAGTTTGACCTTTAGGTTAAAGGGTAGCAGTTACAATCGCAAGCTAATGAACCATTATAATTCTGTACTTCTACTCCGTAGCCGTACGAAGCGTTGGCAATTAAATACAAAATATAAAGTAGGCCAAGGGAACATTTCTTTGAAGTTTAATAGGTATTATACTTCCAACGACAAAATCGTAATATCTTTTAACAACACTTGAAAGAAGATATCAGTCAAAAAGAATAGTAGTGTAAAATGTTTTTAAATGGATAAAGCACCTACTATTGTAGGTAAGTATGAAATCTAGAAAATATCCACCAGACACTACCTACACAGGACCCAGGTGCATCTTAACTTTTTGACGATTCTGAGGAATTAGATGAACGGATCATAATACTGAACAACTTCAACATCAAAATCGTGAGAAAAAAAAAATCAGCTCTCCCATTACAGAGAAATTAAATTTGTATTCGATTACGTTTGCTGTTTTGTATGGAATAGCTGTTTTTTCTTGATTTTGATGATAGAAAAAGTTGTTCAGTTTGACCGACTTGTAGCTTTTTGTTGGTCTGTTTCTTTGTTTAACTTAAACTACTGGATAGATTTTGTTGAAACTATTAAAATTTCGGTTTAAAAACTTATGATTAGATTTATGGTACATATTTTATCTCGTTACCTACCATATGTATGTGGTCAGTGGTACCTAACTTTTCATATTTATACAGTGTTTGAAGCATCTTGAAGTACTGTCCCATGAAATGTACACGTATACTTTAGAAGAACTTTACTTCTATATATAGTATCATAGGTGAAGTTACATGAATGTAAACCCTCGTAACCCAAACACACACACATACTCACATACACACACCCAAAACATAAACACAATTTAATGTACTTACCAACATGCTTACCTTTCTTATTAAATCCCAGGATAACAGCTAGGTAGATAGTAGGGCAAAGCTAATAGTTTGTACTTATCTTATGTACGACCTGACTGACAGGTTTTTTATTCTAAAAAACCCAAATCGGGCACCAGTTCTCACCCATAGACTAAAAAAAAAAAAAATAAGAAGTTTGTTCTATGTTCTGAGGTATGTACGTATTGATTTTAATATACGAGTACATAATTACATTGAAGTTTTAGTATTTGCGTCTATCTTAAGAACGGTAAGATGTTGTTGATGTTGGCCCATTATCCACTCAAACGAAGATGGCTGGTGAGGACAGATGAAAGGATAGACCTAAGAATGTATATTATTAAAGCATCTTTTGTTGTTAATTTTACGCTCGGATTATCACTGAACTTGAGGAATTGAAAATCTGATACCACCCTCACCAAGCATGAAATTTTTACGCAGTGCCACAGAATATACAGGGTGAAATTGATTCACGATGGAATTACGTGTCAGGTAGAGACAGGGGGCTAGCCTTAAGCCGACAGTAACACTGCAGTAGATGGCATATCATTTTATATTTTTCCAGCCCAGTATTTTGCCACACGGATAGCACTACCAGCAGCGTCCATAAGCTCCATTCACGTGCAAGTTTGCGGGCAGGAAGGGCAAGATATGAGATAGGCTGTAGTCTGAGGGGCAACACCACATTCACACCTCAGGTCTGATCCATAGATAAAACCCCATTTGGACAGATTCTCCGTACTCCGGCCGACTTGAGTTCGGAGCCTGTTTAAAGACCTCCAAATCGGGCTGGGTAGTTCATATCCTGGGGGAAGGCTTTCCGAGGGGGGGACACACTGCACTAGTAACCCTTATCCCTTAATCGCCTCGTATGACGACGACGTCAACCTCACTGACCCGTGGTTCTCAACCACGTAAAGAGATGGCGTCATCCATTCTAATCCGTAACCACACGGCAACTCTACGTGATGTTGATTCATCATCATCAGCCTATAAACGTCCCACTGCAGAGCACAGGCCTACCCTCACGGAGGGTGTATGGGCATTAGTCCACCACGCGTGCCCAATGTGGATTGGTAGACTTCACATATGCATCAGAATTTCTTCTTCAGCGTATGCAGGTTTCCTCACGATGTTTTCCTTCACCGTTTAAGAGCACTCGGTATTACGTACATAAGTTAGAAAAACTCGTTGGTACATAGCATGTTGTCCCGTTGTCCGTGCGGATTCGAACCCGGACCCCCATAATTGAGTGTCCATACCTCTCCGCAACGCGCCACCGACGCTCTGTGTGTGATGTTGATTGCATAAAGAAAAACCGAAAAATAAATAAATGAAATGAACCGAAATAAAAACGGAAATAAACGGATGCAAAAGTTTTTCGATTACAGCAGCATCAAAGGATTTACGTAGAGTTTCTGACGTCTGCCAGCCGATTATCACCTTTAAAGCTTAAGTTTAGTAAGTCTGTAAAACCTTCAATATAGGCATTGTACGAGAAGTTTGAACGTTCCAAAGTATGAATCTTTGTTAAGTTGAATTGTTCTTGAGAAATACAGAGACCGGTAAATCTTGTTCTCGGTACTTTGTTTCAAATTCTAATTTACTTTGTATTATTAATTTGTGACGTTTGTTTTTTTAGGAAAGGTACATATTTCTGTTTGATCTCGATAGCTGATAAACTAACAAAGGTAAACGAAAATCGAGTTATTGTTTTTTTGTTGGTTCTCGACGGATAAATTCGCTATTATATGTGTTCTGTTCGCAAATAACAAGTGAGCATTCGAAATTGATTTTCGTCTAGCTTTCAATTCAGCTCAGCTGATAGAAGTTAAAATTTAAACTTTGAAACCGTAGCGGGTTTTGTTGATTTATGACATAGATTTTTGTGTGTTTTCACTTCTTGGTTGAAAAGTCTCGTCACTCGTGGTTGTCTGAAAGAAATCACTTTTAGTGATAAGGCCGCCTTTTGTACCCTTCTTGTTCATATTATTGTTGTTTTTTTATTTTTATTTTGGTGTGCAGATAAAGAATATTGATCTTATTTTCTCCTTTTTTGTGTCAGAATGAGCTATATCGCAAGAGAATCACTCATGCTGTAGTGTAAAGATTAGATTAGAAATGTTTTCACTGAATGCAAAACTTATTTTCTAATTATTTTAAGGCAAGTTTGTTTTAAAGACAAATATACACGCAAGTCGGTAGGAACAATCGCGAAAAAACAAATCATCTGTTCCATACATTTGGGCCATTGACTGACATTTTCTATGGAACAGCTGAATTCAGCTGATGATTTTTCCCGATTTCGATGTCGGCTCTATAGTGAAAGTTGTTCAGTTTGATGGTCTGAAGCACTCCCTAAGCTATGTAACTAATTTTATATTACACCCTGTATGTAGGCACAAGCATTGCTCAGGGTCCACCTTGTTGCTTATTGCTGCGGCAATTGGTGGACCATAAGATAAAAAGATCAACCAAACCAGTTGGTTAGGTTAGGTAGGCCATTTGTTAGTCTGTATGAACAGTCAATTTACTTATGTTACGGGTTTTAAAAACATACTTTGATACATTGTTCTTCAATAATCGATTCTGTTGAAAATGTTTTCAATTTTCAGGTTTTGGTAATTATTTTTGTGTGTCTGAATAACTTCGATCTAACTCTCTAATTTTAGAAGAGACTTAAGTAATTACCTGCGATTAAGACCCTTTTAATTTAATTTACATACAATACATACATAAACTCACGTGTTTTTCCCAGAGGGGTAGGCAGAGACTATGGATCTCCATTTTGGGTGGTTCTGACACACATCTCTTTAATTTATCTTTATTCGATATCAAACTGAAAATTACTAAACAACGTAACATAATGATGTGAAACTAATTTGAATTTCAGGAGATAATTAATAAAATCAAGAGATTGGTTGATGCACTCCCCTTGTTATAATGTAATAATTTGCCGGTGGTAGAGCCAGCCTATACATTTTCATTAATAGTGTCAAATTTCCATTATGGTTCAATAAGCCATCTAATTAAAACGTATAACCTGTAAATTTATACATTTTCCTCGTGCGGTTAATAAACTGAAACACTTTTATGTCACTCTGGTTTCAATGGAATAAAGCCGTCAAAGGACAATATTAATTACTTCTTTTCTTTTAGAAATACGTTCCTGTGACAGATCTTGATTTATTTAGTTAGATTTCACGGTGCGTCAATCCGTCACCGTGTGTGCTTCTACGTGCGGTTTCATACAACTCCTTGCGTCACAAATGACGGACTAACGTCTGCCGCTCCGTCAATGCGTCATCGTGTGTGATCCCACTAAGTATTTAAGCAGACTCCAGTCTCCGTAAAAATCTGCTAAAGTATGTTTAAGACCATTGTATTCGTAACTTTGTGGAGATAATAAACTTCATTTTATTTATTTTCTTACGTCTTTCCGTAATATAACACCCTGTACGTACGTATAAGACGAAGAAACCCCAATTAATTAGCACGTGTAGGAACACGTTAAGGTCGTGTTGGTGGTTATGTAAATGTCAATAAAATCTATTCAGACTGCGGTGGAGTGTTGACAAAATACTACATTAGCCACTTACACATAGTCCGCCAGTCCGTGTCCACTTTATGTTACAAAATAATATTCGCTTATGAAATTAATACCAAACTTAATATCACTTAACTATTATTTATTCGCATACCAAAGAAAAAACGATTATAATAATTTAGAAACAAGAATGAGAAGGGTACAAAAGACGACCTCCACTAAAACTATTTCTTCCAGACTACCATTGGATAGAAGCACTTGTATATAGTTATCGAGTATTAAGTAATACTACGAGGGAAACACGAAGTTTTGTATGAAAAACGTTTTTTTTATTTCAAGCATTTTCTTGGGACAACACGTATGGGCTGGTAATTTGGCACAGGCCTATTCCCCGACTTGAAAATATTTTGACGATGATGACAAGTTAGAGACTGTTTGATCTCTAACTTGCTATCATCAACAACCACTGTACTCGGCCAACGTGGTCAACTGTGGTCAACTCTTTCTGTGCTATATGCATTCACCCTGCAGTGAGATACTAACATTAATTCACTAAGACTTTGTAAACATAATATCTCATTGTTAATTTTCCTTGTAACCAAGACTGTTAAATAAGTAGACATGAGCTTTTGTACTATAATGGAACAATCAATTCTATTGCAAATTCAATTTCAGTTTAATTTGCCTCAAAGAAAAGGTTCCAAACATGTTCTACAACATGCGTAACGTGGCTGACTTAATTGCATTACAGGCACACTCAAATAAAAAAAATAATAAGCGACGTAAAAACTAAAAATTCAATAAAATTAGCTGTTGGATTCCATTGCACTGTAGGGCAATTTTACCAGAGACAAACTATCCAGTTAGGTAAGGTAGTAGCCCAGTCATTTTACGGTTTGAGCCGGGACTAATCAGTAATTGATATTTTCGGTATAACATTGAAGAGCCAATTTGAGCCTAGAAATGTACCAAAATTAAAAAAAAAATCACGGCAAAAACAGTTCCAATTTTAAAATTTAGATATTATCTCGTTCTAAAAAACCAGATGAAAATTTTTTTTTGCCCATATTTAAGGCTTTACCATTATACATACTACAAACATGATGTGAATATTTTTGTCTGCTTAGAAGGTTTTCAAAAATACATTAAAATTTTCTAATAAAAACCTCATTTTTTTAAATTTCAATGCCTATTTTATTGCTCAAAAATAATTGATATTGTAAAATCTAAGTCAAATAAGTGCATTGGTATTAATATTATTAATCTAAAAGCCTTCTGGGACACACAATTTTGATTTCTATGTTGCGTAGCGATTTTTTTAAAATATGTTTAAAGTTAGTCTTTTTGTTACTAAATGGTGCCGGTTACGGTTTAAAAGTCCAATTAATAATTACTCCCTACCCCGCCTAACAAAACTTCGTAAAATGACTGGGCTATAGGGCCAACTTCGAGAAAGAGATCAACCTCGGCTGGGCAGCGTTCGGGAAGCTACGTAGTATCTTCACGTCTCAAATACCGCAGTGTCTCAAAACGAAAGTCTTCGACCAGTGTGTGTTGCCATTGATGTTGATGACATATGGAACTGAGACGCGGTCGCTAACTCAAGGTCATAAAAAGGCTGAAAGTCACCCAAAGGTCTATGCTCGGGGTTCCCCTGCGAGATCGAATCAGAAATGAAGAGATCCACAGTAGTTTCATAGTAGCCGACATAGCCAAAAGAACTATTAAACTAAAGTGGCAGTGGTATTACTCGCAGAACCGATGGCCGATGGAGCCGAAGAGTTCTCGAGTGGCGACCGCGTACCGGAAAGCGCAGCGTGGGCCATGTGTCCATTAATTAATTTAAATAAAAAAAATAATGCCATCCATCCAGTGTCACTGAACTGGAGTCGCTCTGCAAGTCTGACGGTGGGCGGTCACGTATCATCTTCTCTCGGGCTTGCACGTGGCTCCGTAACGTTCAAATTTATTCTTGACCATAGAATAATACTTGAGATTAAAACACTAAAAGCTACTTGACATTGGCAGAATTGCCACGCTCGACGCAAGCAAGCCATTAATCGGCCATTAATTAAGAAAAATAGAAATAGTCACTGAACTATTAGTTTTTTAGTGAAAACGCCTCGTGTTGGCTTTCGGAAAATCCCTCATTCTGCAGAACGTTCTGTTCGTTGAGAAAACGTGGAAAATTTTGCTAGACCTGAAGATGGAGGCACAATGTAAACATAGCTTAAATCTCTCGCTCGCGGGCTTCACGCTCGATTGGATTTCGTTCAGTAAACCCTTTTTTCAGATCCCTCGCCTTGGGAGCTTTAAGCCTTATTTAATTTACACTCCAAGTAAGCTAAGTTAAATGTTTTACACTATTTACTTTTGAGCTTGTGGTGTGAATGAATTGTAAAAGAATCGTGGAGACGCAAAAGGTTAAAAGCTGAAATATTAACGTAGGACACAACTTGTAAATATTTTGCGAGAATTCGGCGATTATTGGTTTTCATATTTTCTCGACGATTTTACAAATCTAGTTAAAAACTTTAAAAATGTATGGAGAATTAGTACAGAAGTTAGAAATGAAAACAATAAAACAGTACCGACAGGTATAGAACAACTTAAGGATCATAAAAGGTCGTCGGGTGCATCACCACGAGACATGACGTGACGACCCGGTTGGTGTAATGGTTACCACGCCGAACTGTCAAACCAGTATCCTGGGTTTGAATCCCGTTTCGGTCATGTATGTTATATGTTTTTGCCATTGTTGTATGGTTTCCATAACAAAAAGCCTATAGCGCTTGCTTGGGATCATTAAAATGTATGTGCTTGTGAGCGTTATTTACTATTACATGGTCCAAAGCATGCTGGCAGCGTTTCCCCTTTAAATAGACAAGCTAATTCGTTGGCCAAGAAAGCTGCCAGGTCTACGGTCACCGGTGGTCTCGTGGAGACGCATCGACAACTCTTTAATCATTTTTTTGGCTTCTGGGCTCCTGTAACCACATGATAATAAAGATACTCGTACAGGGTGCTAAGTCCGGTAACCTCCACGTGCGCCCACTTGCTTCTGGTCCATTTGGATGGGTCCGGAAGGAACAGCAGTGAGAATGGGCCAGTGCATCCTGGACGTTTGTCAGTGACTTCTCCTAGTGAGATCCCATCACTGTTTCACGGCAAATAACCTGACTTGAGGGGGTGGGAGTTTCTTCGTGTTTCCCTCTGATTAGCAGAGGGCACAGTGGAGGAACATTATAAACTACATTACCGTAAAACTGGCAATCACGTGTGCTTTTTAACAAAACTTAATTTTCCGGGTGACTGGATTACGGTGCGCCACTTAGGTACTACGTTCCATACCATAAAGTTATTATGTATAATAACTATAAGTTATTATGTATAATAACTTTATGTTCCATACATACCTATTTCATACATGCGCGCAAGTTTGGTGTACTCCGCACCTAACCTTTGTGTAGGACATCGTTCGTAATCAATTTGATCAGTGTGTGTACGTCCTACCGCGTCCTAGAGCGCTCTCTAACGACACTACCGTCCAAATTCACATAATAAATACCAATTCATTTCAACTCAATTATTTATTGCCATTAATAATATATAGGTCAGTATAAATATACAGATAGGTACAAGGATGGTAACAGAACAGAATGTTTCAATGTAATTTTACCCTAAGGTGTAGCAAACTAGCAAATAAGTAATTACAATATATTTTAATGATGAAAAATGATGATATCTTTATTTTTGAATGATGATAAGCCATGGTGGTCCAGTGGCGAGTAACCTTGCCTGCCGTGCAGGAGGCGATGGTTCGATCCCATCCAGGCTGACTCGTACCAATGAGTTTTTCGGAATTTATGTACGATTTATAACAACACTAGCTTTTCGGTGAAGGAAAACATCGTGAGGAAACCTGCATGCTTCAATTTCGAGGCATGTATTGTACCTACTGTCCTTTTACAAGTGGCGACAGGCTCACTCCCCGTCACACTGGGCAGAGTTTCAGTACTAGTAGTGAAACGTGGATGTTCTGAAGTTTCAGAATATCTCTGACTACCCTCTCGAATATAGCCGTGAGCATATGCTATGCTATGCTTTAATGATGAATTTATACAACATGAGAGTACTTACACCTTCACAGAGGGAGTAGGCGTAGAATGCGTGCCACACGGTTATGCAATGATTTGCATAATATCGTAAGGTGCTGCGCGGCGTGGAGCGAGCGAGAGGGCATAAGTAGGTTGTAGCAGCGTGAGTGGGAAGACAAGTGGCGACAGTCGTCTTCGAAGCAAAAGCTTTACTTTGCATTTCAAACTCTCTTATAATGTTCTGTGATAAATAATTATCTTTTGTAGTTACCTACATTTGCTGTCGTTTCTTTTCCACATGACAAAACCATCAACGAAGCATACCTTTCCCTAGCTTTATTCATGTGTTAATCTAATGTATGAATATGCAAAGGTCAGTGAATTGTAAAATTGTCGGTGCCCCTTTTAACAAGTTTCTTCAACGGTTGACTAACCTCTCACCGCAGCGCAAGCAGAGGGTTAAAAGGGATGTTTCAGAGATAGCTTCGTAAAATGATTTTAGTATTCTATTCTTAGAACATTTTAAGGATTTTTAGACGGATTAGATTTCTTTTGGGTGAGGTTTCTAATGGAGTTCATAGCATCTGTTTTATTCAAATTGGGCTTACGCTTGGATTCAGCTCACTGATGGGAAATGTAGATGAAGCCGACGTAACGCACTCAACCAGAAAAAGCTTATCTTTAAAATATCCTGATCGTATCTGCTTATTCTTATTATCAAATTATTGTATTTTACTTAGAAGAATAGTATACTTATTATAATTATCTAAGTAGTCGTGAATTATAGAAGTGATGTACTTGACAAAACATAAAAGTGAGTGAGAGCGATGTTATGGAAATCATATGGAAAACATAGAAAAATAGCTTTTAGTAATAAAGGCTGGGCCACACAGAGTGCAGCTACAGAACGGGTGCAGGCCCGCTGCGGGCCGGCAGTAGTTGTAAACTATGGAATTATATGCGAGGTGTCACACTGCGGCTAGCCCAACAACGGCTCGCTATCTTATCTTATAACGGGGGCTGGCTAGCCAGCAACACTTCGACCCAATGGCATAATTTGTGTTGACCCCTAAATATTTATTTTGAACAACCTTCAAAAAACTGATAAATGAGGGAGGCAAAGGCGATAACGTTCGGGGGAAGAAGCCTGTAATCTCCCGGTTTTGGATAACTATCGCCGCCGCCAAGGTATCGCAGTCACACAGGATATTTTCCATGGTTTCCTCCTCCTCTCAGCACATTCAGCAGCTGGGATCTAGGGCTAGCTTGATCTTGTGCATCATCGTGCATGTGACGTAGTGCCCGGTGGCACGACGATGACACGAGCTTTGCTCCTGCTGTTGTTCAGTATGAGCTTTTGGATTTGTGTTATTATATTGCTGAAAAATCTGCAAAGTTGCAGACTCGAAAGGCCAGACCATTCTTGCCACGAAGAAAAGAAGGGAGCGGAGGTGAGCAAGGCAATTTTTCTATTCAAGTAAGTGTCGCCAAAATGCGGGGGACGGGGTACGAGATGGGCGTAGGCTCCGCCCCAAAAACCCAAATCTATCTAGCGGCGAAAGGAGTAACTACAACAAATGCACAGTAACATGACAACCAACTAGTGCCGTCTGCTGTGACCGTTATCTACTCGCCGGTAGATGTCGTCTTGGATTTGAACGATTTTTTTAGTAATTGACTAATTCAACAAAGAAATAAAAGTTAAATCGATATAAATGAGTTAAACACTTTGTTTTTATCATTATTTTCATCTATCATTTACACTTTAAGTTTCTAATATCGTCCATTCCATTCCAATTCTTTACCATCTTAAAGAGCGGCATCTTGGGGTAGTAGCAAAACCAATTTTCCTTCTAATTCGAGAATTATTTTCAAAAAACAACTCTTATTAAATTATATTGGACTTACCTATGAAAAGTTATGCCATCTGCAAGCTTTGTCTGTGATCCTGAACAATTTTTACATCCAGAAACAGCGCACTTCAACGTTCTAGATGTTTTTTATTGACAAAACACCTCTCAGAAAACAAAATAAAGACGTACGAAAGCAATGGCGGTCCGATTCGAACTGAGCAGCATAGGCCACGCCCACTGTGACGTCATGACCTCATCGAATGGCGACTGACCTCACTGCCTTGCCTCAACTCCGCTCCTTTCTTTTCTCCATGATTCTTGCCCATTCACTAATGGTCCATCTAATGTTACATGCCGGGTTTCCCACAATTGGTGCTAGTTCAACCATCTTTTATTCTGATCTGGCCTTCGCTACCTAGCCCAGTTCTGTTGGGAAGCCAGCCTAATGACAGAAGGTGACTAAGAACTTGCGCGAACACTTTAGAATATTAGGTATTCTATAGTGTTCGCGCAAGTTCTTAGTCACCTTACTTACTAAGAACTTGCGCGAACACTATAGAATATTAGGTATTCTATAGTGTTCGCGCAAGTTCTTAGTCACCTTCTGTCATTAGGCTGGCTTCCCAACAGAACTGGGCTAGGTAGAGAAGGCCAGATCAGAATAAAAGATGGTTGAACTAGCACCAATTGTGGGAAACCCGGCATGTAACATTAGATGGACCATTAGTGAATGGGCAAGAATAAAGCCACACCCTACACCCTAGAGTAAAGCCACAGCATAACTATATTATAGTCTTTACAGCACGGCAACGGATGTACTTGCGCAGAGCAACGGAGGGGGCCTTTCGGGGAAGCGGGCGGCGGGGGTCTCATCATGAGATCTGTATGAAGGTATCGTATCTGCGCATGATAGCGCGGCGCCGGGGGGCGGCGGCATCGCCCGCCATCAAGAGAGTTGCCATACTGTGAGGCTTATAGTAATACTGTGGTAAAGCTTTTCCAGTATTTATAACACGACAATGACATTGGTACACAGTTCCGAAAGCATCATATCGCGAGGGATTAAGATTTGGAATGACAAAGATAAAAAAGCTCTCCAAAAATTACCGCAGCACTGCCCGATTATCTAAAACAAATTTACATTGTCATTTTTTATGTCCCATTACGTAGATAAGATTAGAATAACAAGTTTATTTACTCGTTAAAGTGTGTAGCTTATGGGAAAAATTACTTGCATATCTATCTATCTATACTACACTGACCTGCAAAACTAAGTACTACACTTTTAATATTAAAAATTTTTCCGAACTATAGAAATTAGAGATTTAAAATAAAAACGTTTTATAGCAAATGCTATCTCGCTTTCTTTGTAAATATTCTTTGTAAATTAAACTCTTTTTCGAGTCCTTTTTATTTCGAAAGTATATTTTGTGTACTGAAAAAGTTATTACAATTTTAAAAATGTGATACTTAGTTTTGCAGGCCAGTGTATTATAGAACTGTAACAGAAGTGTGTCAGTACATTGAAGATATTAACA
The DNA here is from genome assembly GCA_927399405.1 of Agonopterix arenella. Lineage (NCBI taxonomy): Eukaryota > Metazoa > Arthropoda > Insecta > Lepidoptera > Depressariidae > Agonopterix > Agonopterix arenella. The sequence continues at coordinate 3,689,836 of OV656692.1, forward strand.
AAAAAAAGTTACGATATGGTTTTTAGGTGTCCCTGATTCCATATCAGCAATTTTTTTATTTTTTGTCTGTCTGTTTGTTCGTTTGAACGAGCATCACGCAAAAATTACTGAACCGATTTTGATGCAACTTTTTTTGTTTGATAGCATATGATCTGACTTAAAATCTGGTATATAATTTGTGCGGAAAGTCGCGGGTTAACGCTCGTACGTTGTATAAACCTACTACTTAGGTGTGGGCATTTTTCATGTTTATGGTATAATGGATGAGAATATCCGAAGTCAATCAGTCCCTCAGCTTCTTTACCGATTTAATATAGAGGGTGTAAAATTTTGTGCGTTACATATTTACCAAGGCATTTCAGACCATCAAAATTAACAACTTTCACTATAGAGCTAACAACGAAATAGCGAAAAAAAAATCTGCCTTTCCATACATTATGGGTCCAGTATGGAACAACTGATATTTTTTTTGTGATTTCGATATTGGCTCCATAGTGAATGTTGTTCAGTTTTCTGGTCTGAAGCATGCCTTTGGATAATGTAACGCATTAAAATCTACAACCTGGCCCTATAATAATATTTATGATTTTTTTTTTATTTATAATTAATGGACTCTTGCTTGTGCGTGCGTTAGCATTGTATTTCTGCCAGTGTCAAGTAGTTTATGGGAAAATCTATCTCAATCTCAAGGATTGTTTTTGGTCAAGAACAAGAAGAGATTGAGGATTGCGGAGCCTCGTGGCAGGCAAAAACGCGACGCGCGAAAACCACGCGAGACAAGTGTTTGGGTCAGTACCTGCAACATGACTCCAATATTTATGTTATTAAGTATAATAACAAATTGTTAGTGTATTTTTTTTTAAATTACCTATGTTCTGCAATGCATCTCATCATATCAGCCGACAGACGCCCACTGCTGGACATAAGCCTCCCCCAAAATGGGGGGATTTGCCATAGTCGCCACGCTTGGTAGGCGGGTTAGCGATCGCAGTTGGATTGATTGTGTGTACTCAGAGGATGCTGCTGCCCATCCTCCGGTAGATCCCTTAGTCGCCTTTTACGACACCCACGGGAGGAAATGGGATGGTGCTATTCTTAGCCGACACCACACGGCGTGCAATGCAACTCACTAAGCACAAACATCGCCACAACCTTAAGTTCGTCGTTGAAACGTCGGCGAGCTCGATTTCATGTGTCAGACTCATACAAAATCTCCGACGATCTGATATGTGAGCTCCAAAGACTCCAGTTTAATATACGGGTGAGCTCGTCGATGTTTTTGACAGCGATGTTACGCAGGCCCACTTGCGCCAAATGCAGGGTTAAATTGCGTAACCTCGTCTTCAGTAGCACTGACCTGAAGATTGAACGAGTGTTATCGAAGATAGTCTTGCGCCAATGAAAACTAGTTCATAGTTAACTAAGCTGACAGTTCTCTTTTTTTCGCTGGCAACATCCTAAATGACCATAGAGTTTATGTAATCCGACCAAATATGAAAAGTTAATGATGGATGCATATAATATATACACGTCTCTTTCGCACTACATCTCTTTGTATTTGTCTGTCTCATTTGTTTTATTTTGGCAATGACATTTCGTTGTCATCGTTCATTCATGTTATTAAAGAGCATGTAACACACTACGTTATGAGTCGGGACTTCCATACTGAAAACTGGTCGTGACAGATTATCCAGAATGTATGAAACGTGTGCAACCGTTCAAAGGAATTAAATGGCGCGGTGCACGTTTCATATAAATTTTGTTTGTTAGAGAGTTGCGTGAGCCTACAACAAAACTATAAAAACAGATGTTTCCTCAATTTTGACATTTAGCACTTAGTTTAGTGACTTAAACCTACCACATCGGCGGTTTAAATATAACACAAGTTTAGCCCCTAAAACAGGATGGTGCAAGACATAATTATAATTTAATTCCAAATTTGCGTCTAGTTCCTAGTTAATAACGATAACCCTGCTAGGCGCAAGCGGGCCTTAGTGAATTGCACATAGACTTCTGTATTACAATAGCAATCAGAAGTCTGTCGAATTGCACTCCTGTGATTTCTATTCTACCCTATGACAGAAATTCTATACAACGGGAGATAACATAGTCTCTCTGCAATTCCCTGTTCGATAATAGAACACCAAAATTGTGGTTTATCTCACTAAATACCTTTGTTCCCTAAACGATCTAAATTAATTCAAATTGCAGCCACGTACGGTTAATGTTCGATTCGGAAATGTATAGAGAATACAAAACCAGTGACAAAAGGTTGCCAGGTGCACGGGATTTAAGGGATTTTCCCGGAATTTTTTGTGCAGTACAATTTCAATAAAAATATCAGGTGTAATGTAGCAAGAGTTACTGTTGTTGTACCTATTTTGTTCATTTTCATTCTGTAATTTATTTATCGGTAGTATTTTCTACATACATATGATAGGGTCCTTCAATATGCTGACACTTTTTTAAGGGGATGAACAGACCAACCCCCATCAAACGACGAACGTTACCGACCGCCATCGCCAATTTTCGTGTTTCAGTGCTTGTTTAAGAATATATAAAAGTCCCATTCATAATTACTTCCCACACCTCCTAATAAAACCTCGTAAATTGACTGGGTTAACAAATCGTTTTTCTATATGAACAACTTTTACTATGGGAGAAAATCTGTCAGAACCATAGACTTATATATTACTAGCGTGTAGTGAGAACAAAAAAAATCTGCTGTCCCATACGTTAGGTATTGCACTTTAGTATGGCACAGCAGATATTTTTGTGTTCTGGCATGTTTGCTCCCATAGTAAAAGTTTTTCAGTTTGATGGGTAGAGTACATACTCTACCCATCAGCTTTAAAGGTTAATGAAACTTTTCCTTACACGCTGTATAAGTATCTACTAGATACTTTTTTCTAATGAAAGACCCTATATTGTAAAGCTGTATACCTATGTACTTAACGACCACGAAGAAAAGCCCCACTACAAAGAGTATCGAATTTAATTTAATAAAGCAACTTTACCATTACTTTGTCTTTCTTTATTACTTCGTATCCCGCTAAGATAAGATTGCACGTAGTATTAAAGGGAACATACAAAAACGCCAAAGTTCTCTTTAAATAATTATAAATTCAAAGCGGAGAAAGAAAACTCTCAGTAGGAAAAGCTTTATTAATCTGTGGATAAAATATGGGGTAAAACCATAAAAGTTTTTAATCTAACAATTAAAGTCAACTTTTTTTCCACCTCTCCGCGCGGAAAGCGTCCACTTTCGTCCCACTGAGCTAAAAAAAATTAAATACTCATTTATTTACGAAGTTGCCGCTTTCCGCCTCCGTCGCGGAGAAAAATAGTATATTAACCTCAGATCACATGAGATCCGAGACCTTTCTTACTTTCCTGCCCTCAGTATGTAATCTACTATTTTGGTACTGTCACGGAAGAAAATATCTAGTTTACCTATGTCACAACTAAAAAGTTGTGTAAATTATCTTTTAACTAACTATTTTAGCAAACGTTACTAGAAAATTGTTTTAAGTCTGATTATAGTTAAATCAACTAAAATTATACTTACTTATAAAAACCAACTATCTAGTAAACTCTGCTAAAATAAATAATTGTACATGCTCAATATCATGGGAATGCAACTGATTACCCGCCTAACACCGTATATTCTAAAACTAATCAAGGTATGGCTTTCTATTTAGGTATAGTTATTTTGGCTTAAAATAAATGAGTGAAATCGAGGAAAACTGAACCACTCGAGCTATTTTAGGCCACCTCTAAGTGTTATTATATTATCCAAGCCTGCAGAGATAATAATAAAACATGACAATGCTTTCTACACTAAAGTCAAATGGAACAATGTGTCTGACACAATGGAAAATAATGCCTTTGACACTGTTTTCCTTTCAGGTTTGAAATATGAAACTTTAAGTACTGGGGCTTGCACGCAATGTTCCTTTGGCAGATTAGTAGATACAGTCAAGTCAGCTCCATCGAAAAAACAATGTAAAATGAAATCGCTGTCGTCTTCATATCGTGTGGGTAGAGCCCTGGTGTTAGAGTTTTTTCAGACCGCCTCACGGCCTCTAACGTGGTTTTTATGTAACCACTACTACCACTAGTTATAGTAGCCGGGTCCAACGGATTAACGTGCCATCCGAAGCACGGAAACAACTTTCTTTTCAGACAATCAGGTGATTCAGCCTGCAATGTCCTAACCAACTGGGGAAAAACGCACAAACTGACATATCACTAGGTGTCCCCCGTGGGATTCGAACCCACGACCTGCGTGTAGAGGGCCTAATGCTCTTAACCATTAGACCACGGAGGCAGTTATTAGACCACGGAGGCAATCGCTGTAATCACTGTACTATTATACTATAAAGGGTAAAATTAAATGCGTTACATATCAAAGGGGATGCTTCAAGATAGAGCGAAGTGGAAGAAACAGATTAAGAAAGCAGACCCCGCTACCCAGCGGGACAGCAGCTAGGAAGATGATGATCAAAGGAGATGCTTTAGATGTAGACCATCAAACTGAACAACTTTCACTATGGAGCTAACATCGAAATCGCGAAAAAAAAATCAGCTGTTCTAGTCAACAGCTACTCGACCCAACTCTAGGAAGAGCCAATTTTTTTAGAAGATATGTAACCTATTTAATTTTACACCGTGTAAAGGGTTAACCTTATTAATATTTAGGGGGGGATTTAGATTAAACGCTTCCACTATTGAGCCAAAACCGAAATAAAATTTAAAAAAAATCGGATGTTTCATATAAAACTGTACTACCGACTCGAGTTCAATGTATGGAAAATAATATAGTGCAAGTTGTTCAGTTTGATGGTCTAAATCTAAACCACCCCATTAAATATGACTAAGGTTTTAGTTGCATTCTCTACATTCGGATTTTTGGGGGGGAAAAAATCCTTCTCCTGGATAAATGCTTGTTGTTGGCCATTATAAGCAGGGCTCGGGGTTAGTCAGTGTGAATTCGGGATTTGCAACACGAAAAATTAATATGGAAATCCCGCGAAAGGGGGATTTTTTTTATTGCCTTCAAATAAAATACGGGATTTTAAAATGTAAAAAATAATAAAAATTACCATAAACGTCGTAATGTATTCATGATACATGTAAAATGAATACATTTACGAAAATGTGATATTAAAAACACTCTATTAAGTTGTTTTAGTCTGGTTAGCTTTAAAGAGCGTTAGCGTCAGCTTTAGCGTTTTAGCTCGCCCTTTGTACATGTCTACTTTAATTGTTTTTTCTGTATTGTTATGTGTACAATAAAGTGTTAAATAAATAATAAATAAATAAAGATTTTTTTAAAGAGGGCAGCCCTGTGCACCACGATGCTCCTTAAAAACAAGCCTAAATTGTTCATAAGTAGTTTTAAGTAGGTAACAAAATTAATAATCAACAAATGAGGTCAACAATCGGGATTCGGGATTTATCCCAGGGGTATGTCCATATTAATCTTTACATTTTGTTACAAGTACCAAATTCACACTACCTAACTACTAGCTCTAATTATAAGGCTTATTTTTTAAATATAATTATCATTTAAATCTTTTTCAACATCCCGCAACAGGCCCAAGTCTCCTCTAGGGGGAGTGACGGGGCCATAGGTATCTACTCCAACGCAACGCACATATTTTGACAATATGCGGCTAGCAATTTCAACTGAGGTACGTAATCAAATCAATAAAAATTTACATTGAAATCCATGCATTTTGTATTCATTGTGATTGATTGGAGCAAAAGTTTATCAGACCCCGTCAATTTGGGTCAAATTGATTATACCCCTGACGATTTAAAAACGACGAAGAAAAAAGGAATGCATTTTTAAGAATAGGTATTGGCTTAACCCAACGAGTGTACTGTACCTGTTTGCCTACTTTTGCTATCGATGCTATTATGACTGATGTTTCTGCATTGGGACAAACCTAATATCAGGTTTATCAATGCTTTTAGTTCATAAGATGTTTGTTTATACATTTGATAAATAAATTTAAAAAAAAAATACTGACGTAGGTAAGGTATGGAAAGTAAACAATTTTTTTTTGCGTATTTCTTTGAAAATGTCTTAGGAAAAGTTGTAAGTATCATGGGTGCAATTACCCATTAAATTATGGAACTGTATAGCATAAGCATATGCTCACGACTATAATCCCCGCGGGGGTAGTCAGAGATATTCTGAAACCTCAGAACATCCACCTTTCAATATAGTACCGAAACTCTGCCCAGTGTGACGGGGAGTGAGACAGTAGGTACAATACATGCCTGGAAATTGAAGCATGCAGGTTTCCTCACGATGTTTTCCTTCACCGAAAAGCCAGTGGTGTTATAAATCGTACATAAATTCCGAAAAACTCATTGGTACGAGTCGGCCCGGACGGGGATCGAACCATCGCCTCCTGCACAGCAGGCAAGGTTACTCGCCACTGGACCACCACGGCTTTCTAAATGCAGCTGTCTACCCTAATAAAACCCAGTAGAAGTTCTAACAGGCGATCCACAGGCCATCTTCCCTTTTCATTAGAGGAGCATGCCACAAGGCAGTACCACAAGGCAAGCCTTTACTGTTCTTGGTCTATATAAATGACTTGCCGGACATGTTATCTCATGAATGTATTTTATTTGCGGACGACACTACTATAGTTATAGATGGGAAAGATATGCTAACTTATAATGACGAAATAAATAAAGCTTTGTTTGTAACAGTAAATTGGTTGACAGAAAATAATTTAAAAGTAATTATAAGTAAAACCAAATATATCCAATTTCATACGCTCCAAGGCAATTCCCAGCCATTAAATATACATTTCAAAGGTGACAGTATAGAAGAATCGTCAGTAACAACATTCTTAGGCATAAATATTGATTGTAACTGTACCTGGAAAGAACATGTAAATAGTGTGTGCTCAAAAGTAAACAGATTTGTATATGCTCTGAGAAAGGTTAGCCAAATTGTATCCATACAAGCAGCTGTAACAGCATATAATGGCTACGTTGATTTTGCTCTACGTTATGGCATCGTAATTTGGGGGAATTCAACCGACATAGGTATAGGGTACTTCTAATCCAGAAACGATGCATTAGAGCTATATTTGGGCTAGACCAAATAGATTCATGTCGACCGTATTTTAAACAATATTGTATTCTGTCTGTTCCATGTTTATATATACTAGAAGTCTGTTTATTTGTGTACAAACATAAATATCTATTTCAACTAAGACAAGATACGAGCTCACGATTGTTACGATGTCAATATAAGCATACATTGCGTAAGATTTAGCTTCTTGTTTGTATATAAATGTCATGTAAATTAATATTTCTATGATAAATGTGTGTTCACCTGTGAAGGTAGGGTGTGGACGGCCTGACAAAAAATGTGACTGTAACTGCAAATTGTATTACCCAAATTCCACATACAATAAATTATTATTTCATTTCATTATTTCATTTCCACAGTGAATACCTTCTTCTGAGATTAAATACGGGAGTCGCAGACGTGTAGATTGTGTGCTTTCTGGCTGGCAACAAAGCACCGTCATTTTGTAAGTATTAGCTCAAATAATGTGTTCAGAAAGCAATCCTTATGATTGCAATAGTCCTAAAACCTACAGGACATTAAAATACCTATTCATTGTAATTTACCGTTTATGTATTTCATCATCATCATCATCTCACCCGCTGGACGTCCACTGCTGGATATAGGCCTCCCTCATCCAACGGGTTCCCGCCGCCTTCACCAGGTCGTCGGTCCACCGTGTGGCGCAGCCGGTCTATATTTAATGACATAATAATACTATTTCGCTTCAATCCATCCTGTAAGATTCCCAAGTTAATTCATAGAAAAAAAAAAGTTTAAGGTGGTTGCAGAGGGGTCAATTTTATACAAACCTTTGTAACACGAGGGTTGAGGAAGGAGTGCGACGAAGGGGGGGAGGACGCAGCCAATGCCCAAAAAGGGCTAGGGACTCTCGAAAAATCGGGACAGAGCGCTTTAGTACATTGTAGTAGGAACTTGTATTGTTGTGTTTGAAAGTTGTGTTTTAAAAATATATGTAAACAAAGTGATTACGGACTTTTAATTAATCTCACATCCCCAAATGGTGTTTTACCTTTGACGCACAATACGCGTAGACGGTATTAATATAAGTAACTTTGTACATATGAAAAAATAGTTTAGAAAACTAGATGCCGCGTCACAAATAACATTTGAAATTTATATTATAATAACGAAGATATAAAGCTTTGAAATTTTTCATACAACATTTTAAAAGCTTTATATCTTCGTAATTATATTATAAATTGCAAATGTTATTTGTGACGCGGCAACTAGATTTTTTAAACTATTTTTCCATATATAAAATATTACTTTTATTAATTCCGTCTACGCGTATTGTACGTCAAACTTTTGTATGGACTGAAACCACCTTAATAGTAGAGATAACTTTTCCTATTCCCGTATTTGGAAACAAGTCTAACAAATCATCAATCCATTTGCAGCTGTTCGGTATCTGGTACTTCGTATAAAGTTTTCGTATCATTATAAGTTACTCTGAGATATGATATCCATCAGAACCCTTGTGAAAGTAAGTGTTGTGACTCGACAGGGTCCCGTACATATAATACCTTTAGAAGAAAATATAAACCTTATTAGATTTGACTTTGTTATAGCTTATATCAAAATAGGAACGTAGGTTATCTATGCTATGATGTAACTTCCGTTCATTCTAAAAAAATAAAAAGTGATCCATTCGCTCGTCAGCTAGTTAGCACGTTGTTGTTTTATTTCCAGAACTCTAATTATTATTAAAATCACAGGTTATGGGCAACAGATTCGTATTAAAATAGTAATTAGTAGTGTTTCAAATCAGTGTTGGCAGTTAGGAAGTTCGTCGAGTGCAAAATAGTAACAATGACGTCGCACTTTCTAGTCAACGTTCCGAAGTTGAAAGGACGCGAAAACTACAGAGAATGGCTCTTCGCCGCGGAGAATTTTCTTGTACTTGAAGGCATGAAGCATTGTGTTCGGCCAGATTCAGGAAAAGTACCAGAAGCCGCAGATGACGAAAAAACCATGGCTAAACTGATATTAACAATTGATCCGACGCTATATGTACATATCAAGGAGGTAAAGACTGCAAAGGAACTATGGGAGAAGCTGAAGGCATTGTTTGACGACTCCGGTTTCACGAGGAGGATAAACCTGCTGCGTAACCTGATTTCCATACGGCTGGAAAATTGCAGTTCTATGACTTCGTATGTTACTCAAATAGTTGAAGGTGGTCAAAAACTAAGTGGTACAGGATTTAGTATCAGTGACGAGTGGATTGGGTGTTTATTATTGGCAGGATTAACAGATAAGTTTAGTCCGATGATCATGGCTATTGAGCATTCCGGAATTTCGATCACAACGGACGCCATTAAAACAAAGTTGTTGGACATGGAAACGGAAGTGACCGAGAATGGGAATGAAGTTAGCAGTGCATTTGCGAGTTGGCAAAAGTGGCAACATAGAAACAAAAATAAATCTATGGGTGGAGGTAACAAAGATGGCTCCGTAAACGCACCGAAGGCAAATGTCAAAACGCCTGTCAGTGTCAAGTGTTACAGATGTAAACAAAACGGACATTACCGAAACCAGTGCCCGGAAAATTCTTTAGATGATAATGATAAGAAAACTACGCGAAAGCAGACAAACGCTTTTAGTGCCGTATTTTTGAGTAGCCATTTTAACAAAAACGAGTGGTATATAGACTCGGGCGCTAGTATGCACTTAACTGCTAACGAAAAGTGGGTTGTGAATCCCGTTTATCAAGAAAATAAGGAGATCATCGTTGCAAATAACACCAAAGTACGTGTATCGTGTACCGGCGATGTAAATATTGTGACTGAAACTGATCAGTGCGAATTTGATGTGCCAGTTAAAGAAGTTTTGTGTGTGCCAGATTTGACCACAAATCTATTGTCTGTGAGCCAGTTGATACGTAATGGCAATAAAGTGTTGTTCACGAGCACTGGCTGCAATATGTACAATGCAGTTGGACAATTGGTGGCAGAGGCGACACTAGTTAACGGAGTCTACAAGTTGAGAATGCCTGAAAGTGTGTTGGCAGCCTCAGCAGTATCAGGAGACTTATGGCATCGCAGATTGGGTCACGTCAACAGCAACTATCTCAACAAAATGTCAAGTGCTGTTGAAGGCATGAGACTTGAAGCAAAGGTTGATATAAATAAGTCAACATGTCCAGTCTGCTGTGAAGGTAAGCAGTGCCGTTTACCATTCGATCATGTTGGAACTCGTAGTAACGATATACTACAAATAATCCATAGCGATATTTGTGGGCCGATGGAGAATATATCTATTGGTGGTTCCAGATACTTCATTTTGTTTGTTGATGATTACAGTCGCATGACATTTATATATTTTTTAAAACGGAAAAGTGAAGCCCTGGCTTGTTTTAAAGATTTTAAAGCAAATGTTGAAAATCAAACCAACAAGAGAATTAAAACTCTGAGAAGTGACAATGGTCTCGAGTTTTGCAACAAAGAGTTTGATACATATTTAAAGAAGGAAGGTGTTATTCATCAGAGAACAAACGCTTATACTCCAGAGCAAAACGGATTGTGTGAACGTTTTAATCGCACAATTGTAGAGAAGGCTCGATGTCTTTTATTTGACGCTAACATGGGCAAGGAGTTTTGGGCTGAAGCCGCTAATACGGCAGTCTATCTTCAAAATCGTATTGTGGCAACGGGATTAAATGGCAAAACACCATTCGAAATGTGGACAAATACTAAGCCAAACATTAATCATCTTAGAATATTTGGCAGCAAAGTTATGGTTCACGTGGCCAAAGAAAAACGGCAGAAATGGGATAAGAAGTCAGAAGAACACATTTTAGTTGGATATCCTGAAGATGTAAAAGGATACAGAGTTTATAATCCCAGAACCAAAAACATTACTACAAGCCGCGATGTCATAATTATGGAAGATATGAAGAATTTAGAGAGTACCATTCCAGTAAATGAGGATACCGTGGATATTGAAGAAAGCTCAGATTCAGTGGGGGACACTGATGAGAATAAGGTCAGTACATTGTCAGAAGGATTGTTATCTGACGGTGATGAGTCATATTATGTTCCGAGTGAATATGAAGATGCTGATGACCTACCTGAAAGAAGCTGTAAGCCTACAAGGATGAAAAGAAAACCAGAGCGATATGGATTCAACATATGTATTGATGATCAAATGTTGGATGATGCTAGTGGTTTGTCGCTGGAAGAAGCATTAAGAGGACCTGAAAAGGAAGAATGGTTAAAAGCAGTTAATGAAGAACTTCAATGTTTTGAACAAAATAGTGCGTGGGAGTTGGTAGACACTCCGGCTACTGGTACAATAGTGAAGTGTAAGTGGGTTCTGAGAAAGAAATATAACAGTGATAAAAGTGTTCGTTACCGTGCGCGACTTGTAGCGAAAGGATTCATGCAGAAACAAGGTATCGATTATGTGGACACTTTCTCTCCTGTTGTTAGGCATACTACACTGAGAATGTTATTTGCGTTATCTGCACAGATGGCATTGGATATAACGCATCTTGACATTACTACAGCATTCTTGAATGGGGACCTTGAGGAGACGATTTATATGCAAAAGCCAGATTGTTTTGAGAGCCCTAATAGTAATGGTAAAGTTTTAAAATTAAAACGCGCAATTTATGGCCTAAAACAGTCCTCAAGGGCCTGGTACAAGAAAGTAGATGATTGTCTCATTGATTTGGGTTTCATAAGGTCAAAGATTGAACCATGTTTGTATACTAAAATGAAAAATAACTGTAAAACTATTGTTACATTATATGTGGATGATTTTTTCATTTTTTCAAATGACACAGTTGAAATCAAGAATTTAAAAGATGTATTAGCTTCTAAGTTTAAACTCAAGGACTTGGGGGAGATTAAACAATGTCTAGGTATGAGTGTTAATGTAGATAAAGCTAATGGTACTGTATCTTTGAGTCAAGAAAATTATGTGAATCAGTTGTTGAGTAAATTTAATATGACAGAAAGTAAAACAGCTGATACTCCTATGGAGGCTAAATTAAATGTTAATAAAGAAGAGAAATGTAAAGCTCAAATCCCATACCAACAGCTTGTTGGAAGTTTGATGTATCTCGCAGTGTTAACACGACCCGATATAGCATATTGTGTTGGATTTCTAAGTCAGTTTAATAATTGTCACAGTCAGGAACACTGGTCTTATGCAAAGAGAGTGTTAAAGTATTTAAAGAAAACAAAGCATTATGGATTAAAATATAGTAAAAGTGGTAACTGTAAATTAGAAGGTTTTGTCGATGCAGACTGGGGAAATAATGTGGTAGACAGAAGGTCTTATACGGGGTTGTGTTATACTATAGCCGGGTGTGTTATTTCATGGGAAACCAAGAAACAGAGAACAGTTGCACTGTCGAGCACAGAGGCAGAATACATGGGTATCACAGAGGCTTGTAAGGAAGCAATATACTTACGTAACTTGTTAAAAGAAATAACTGATAAGTTGTATACTGTGGTTCTGTTTAACGATAACCAGAGTGCAATTAAGCTGTCTGTAAATAATGTCTTTCATAAACGGACTAAGCACATTGATGTGCGTTATCATTTTTGTCGTGACTGTGTTAATGATAAAGTTGTAGAACTTCAGTACTTGAAGACTTCAGAAATGCCAGCAGACTTATTTACAAAGAGCTTAAATACTGTAAAACATTTTTACTTCATGAAAATGTTAGGTATTCAAAGTGTTAATTAAATTCCCTATTGTTTGTTGTTATTTTTGATATAGTGGGGGTGTTATAGCTTATATCAAAATAGGAACGTAGGTTATCTATGCTATGATGTAACTTCCGTTCATTCTAAAAAAATAAAAAGTGATCCATTCGCTCGTCAGCTAGTTAGCACGTTGTTGTTTTATTTCCAGAACTCTAATTATTATTAAAATCACAGACTTGCTCACAAAGAGTGTATTTATTTGGGATATTGGAAGCATTCCATAATTTCTAAAGAGCTATGTAATTCAGTCATCGATGTGGAATGCTTCGGTGAATGTAAAAATCTTCAAGACGAAGCGGGGTGCGACTTATGATGGGTTACTGTGTGTTAACATTCCATCTCAACAGAGAACTGAACTGAACTGAACAGATTTTTTAAATCTAGTTCATAATATTTTTTTTCAATACCCTGTACCCATGTTTATACTTAATTTCATTTGCCGAGTTGTTGACACAAACTTAAATATACACTGACAACAAGGGAGACAAGGAAAGGCTATCTGATGCATGCTGTGTGTAGTGAGTGTGAGTAAGAAAGGAATACACCACTGCTATGCTGTATGTTGCGCTTTTCTGCAAAGTTTATTATCGATTTAGAATGTATGTTTTGAATAACGCAGCTGCAGAGGTATTTATTTAAGACACGACACTCGGCCTGCGGCATCGTTTGGCTGGCAGACTGACCCCGGAGACCAGGTCCACCAGGTTCCAGTGGGGAAGCTTCGGAGCTTCGCTCCTAGGCGTAGCTCGGCTAGGCCTGCGGCCTCGCAAAAATTACAAAAACTCATTGGACACGATATTTTTTTGTTTTCTGTAACTTTCGAAAAACAACGATACCTGAAACTGTACCCGAACACTAAATTAATACCTAGTACTGACTGTACATAAAATTTTAACATTTATTTAAATATAGTAAAATCAAAGAGCAAAACTTATCATCAACGTTAAACTAAACAAAACTCAGATAAATTATTAATTTATCTGAGAAACAAAATAACTTAAAAATAACTAAAAGCGAGCTGAATTTGTTTCCCCTCCACGGACTCTGTGAAAATCTCCAGTTTCCGTTAAAATGATAATTAAACTGTTCTTTTGTTAGGTAATTGCTTGGCCACGGAACTTCTCTAGAAAAGAACTAAAAACCATTTCTATCTTCTATGACTTAAACGACCTTAGGTACCTATTAGGTGTAGGTACCTACGACGCTATTCCCAGTGGGGTCAAAGCCATCAAACCTAATCATTGTTAATATATTTAGATATTAATTATTTAGGTCGTGACGTGAGTTAAGGTACCTATGTATGTAGAATGTCCTGAATAAGTTGATCTTATGTACGCATTGCCTTGTTCTTTCCATATGGTAGGTAATTGATTTTACCAAAATGAGACTAATTGTGTTTACTTTTGCTTCAATTGCTGTGTTTGCTCTGCTTCGAGTAATTTCAGATCAACTCAGTGATAAGAAAATATTGTACTGTCATCAGAATTGTGCTTTACTAACAAAATCCGAGTTGAACGCCCTTTCTGAGGGTCAATTGAATTAGAAGATTTGATCCAAATTCACAATACGTAGGTAACCTAAAGGAAAGGAGTATTACGTAGAAACAAAAGCAATTGCGTATTCAAAGAAATACTGGAATAAATCTATTATGAGAAGTAATTAGAGTTCTGAATCCCCTAAATTCTATATTATCGAAACACGTTCCAATTTCTTTAGAAGTCGCGTAGCCGATGCTCATGGCATATTTATCTAGATATTTTCTCGCAGTCTGTGTAAATGTCTGTGTAATGGATTTTGCGACTTTTCTGGAGAACTCGCGCCTTCCGATAACACGTTTGTATGATGTGAACATTTTGTATTTTCTGAAACACGTTACTCATCCTTTCCAGTAAAATGTCTTGAAAAATAACTTCTGTCGATAATTTTACAAATCTTAAGGGATATAATTTTCTCTTGTTACGTTAGGTCTCTAATAGCACAGAATAACTAGGTGAAAACCTACCATAAAAGGTAAGAAATGAACGGAAAACAGAAACCAGATAAAAATGAAAAGTTTATTTAGTACAAAAAAAAAGTAAACAAAAGAATGAGGAAAAACCACTTGCGTGTAATTTCTCTGTGGGAAATACCCTGTAACCTCTAGGTTGGCCTGAGTTGACAGACGTGTGTGTGTGTAAGATTAACAAGAATCATTTATGAGCATTCACACTATTATCTGGCTCATTGGCGATAGTAAGCTGATGGAGAACAAGCTTCATATCCTAGCCCACCGCTGCAGAGTAGCCTGCTTGTCGGTCTTCTACAGAGTGTGCTTCGGTGATTGTGCCCAGGAGCTGCATGAGCTCGTTCCTATCGGACATCTAGGCGGTCCGAGCGATATCGCCCCTACTTGTTTGACATCCCGCACCTAGCGCCTTTCAGCATCTTTTATAATGCGCACAACCAAGGAGTAGAATGCCCTGCTAGCGTCAGTATTTCCGAACGCTTACAACCCGAATTCCTTTAAAGAACGGGTGAATAGGCTTCTTCTGGGTAAGCTCGCTACCATCTTCGAGCCCAACTTTGTCCTGGGGACTGGATTGAGGTCAAAGCAAACCCTCCTGTACTAATAAAAAAAAATTCTGAAAATTTCAATTGATGTTCAGTATTCGATTCAGTAGGTACTTACCAGGTGGCTTTTCAGACTTTGCGCAAATTTTTAAACACCCTGGATAATGTGCAATCGCTTGAGATTGCGTTCGTGTGCAAGGACCTTCCATACCTACTCGAATCTATTTTGAGACCAAACATTATCGATTTCTAAAACATGTACAACAAATTAAATATTGGGCAGAAAGCCAGATAGGCCGTGTGTATATTTGTTATTCGGTCGACGCGTCGACAAATCGATCGACAAACTGATTTAGATACGGTTTTGTTCTCTGGCAAAATAATAATAAAAAGAAGTAGAAATAAAAGTAGCCATCTTGTTGAATAGTAGTAAATGGACGCGAGTGTACGGAGCGGAGCTGAGTAAATATTGAGTACGAGAACATTAGGGTTGCCAATAAATGTACTATTTTTATTAAAAGTAAAATTGTATTAAAAATATTGGATTTTTTCAAGTGTTCCTATAGCTCAGTCATTTTACGGTTTGAGCCGCTACTAATTAAGAATTGATATTTTTTCGGTATAGTATTTAAGAGCCAATTTAAGTTTAGAAATGTACCAAAATTTAAAAAATATCAAGTCAGCTACCGCCCCAAATTTTAAATTTAGCATTTATCTCGTTCTAAAAAAACGAAAGGTAATTTTTTTTTGCATGCTTTTATTGCTTTACCATTATACATTACATACTTCTAACATGGTGTTAATATTTTTGTCTACTAGGAAGGCTTTGAAAAATACATTAGTATTTTCTATTTAATATCTCCTTTTTCAATTTTAATGCCTAAAGTGGCAAGCATGAATGAAGGTAATGTTTCTCCATTGAGACAGTAAAAGAGATGTATCGATGATCGTAGCATGTTCCAATATTATATTGTCTGTTTTTTTTTTTTCGAATTGACAAATACAGCATTGCTCAGGGAGCATCGACTGCTTATTACTGCGGACTATGGGGGGACCACACCAGTGACGGCGAGGCGCCCTGGTAGGTCTACCGAACCAATGCATGAGCTTAAGCAACCTGCCCAAGGGGCACCCCTAAGGGGTACGGACCTCGGCAATGGGCTTTGCTGGGACTACGCGGGCTACGATTGGGTAGTGGGGATCGGTGAGAATCGGCCAGCGATGTGCCGGTAGCGTCTGTAGGCGCCAGAATATTGTCTGTATATATTCTGTATCCATCCCTATTGGAGACAAGGCTTTGGCTTCACAGGAATCTAACGGCCATTTGTTATTAATATGTGATCCACGTAGGGTACCACGTATTTAGTAAATTATAGAATTAATATTGCGAATGTACCGATGACAACCCTAGCACGAACCCTCACGTATAATGATTACACATTGTATGAATTTCGGTCCACTTCCCTTCACGCCCTGAACAATGAGTAAGTGTAGGCGCTCACATTTATAAAGGAGGAAAAATTTGGGAAAATGTTACTTCTTGCTGGTGACAGTTGGAGATAGGAGTTATATTTTATACAGCGCAATAAAATCTGACATGTAACATGCACGTAACAGAAGATCTCTATGAAGAATGCAGCATGACAGTTAGGTATTTATTAGATTCAATAATTTAGTTTTGAGGATAAAGGTACTAAATAATTAAAAGTTGTAATTGCAACAAGTTCGCAACAAGCTTCACTTTAATTTTACTCTAAATGGATTTTGAAAAAAATAGTAGTTAGTAGCTTGAGCACCTAAAGAGTTTTCTTTAAGTCACGATGAGGCTTTGACTATTTATTATAAGGACTAGCCTTGCGGTAGCATTTCCCCTCTGCCACGGTATAAGATCAATTAATCATGTGCATTTACATTCAATTTTATACTTTATCACTAAACGAGACAGCCTATAATTGCGAAACAATAATTTCGAACTTAGAACGTTTGGGGTTCACACGAGACTACTATTCATGATTTTTAACGTTGAAAATTAGAATCTAAAGTTATGGAAATAAAATCCAAAGTTGCGGATTTTATGTTACCTCGCCCCCCGCAAAAAGTGGCAGGAATGTTTGTTAGTAGAATTACACGCGTAACTAGTCCCTATATAAGTAGAAAAAGGGCTGGCATAACCTCAGTTTTCGCGTAGGTGTCGTATTATGTGGTTGGTAGTTGCGCAAGGGTTCTAACCACCCTGAAAGATACGGTCGGTAATTAATGTATGTATGTCTTATCCACTGCAACAAAGAAAAAAGAAAAATAGGATAATTAACTCAAACTTTTATTATTTTCACATCCTAATTCTATACAATATTCAAAGTATAATTAAGTTTATTGAATTAAGTATCCACTATTTGTCTAGACATTTAGGTTTATGGCACCAGATTAACTGTTCTACTTGGACCTCAGGGTCAAGGGAAAAAGAAGATTTTTGATTAACACTTGGCAGACAACCAGATGAAAATAATGTATTTTTTTCTAATATACAGGCAAATCAACGCGGTATGCGTTGGCTTTGTAGGATTCGTACATTATTATCTAGTGGGCTAAGTGTTGGTACAACCACAGTTCGCATTGATTTGTCTTTGTACTTGCGTTCCCAGCTAAGCTTCTTGAATTACAATTTAAAAATATATCAGATAAGAATGTAGAATGGATTATTTACATAATGCAAGGCTTTCTATTCTGAAAAGATGGTATTTTAATATGAACATTCTTTAACTAGCTCATAAAAAGACAATTTAAACATTCTTTTATATTCCTTATTCATGGAGCGTAGGAGTATCTCATCCACTTGATTGGTAGCACTTTGTGAGATTACAGGCTGCATTTTTTTAAATGCCTTTCAATAAATCCCTTTGTTGCATCGTCAAAGCGTTTTATGATCAAATTAAAATAAAGTTGCTCCAGGTCCCGGGTTAGGTTAAGGTACAAATTCGTAGCCGACCGCATGCAGCAGCAGCAGACGACGTGTGACGACTACGACACGTCGCAGCGATACGTCGTAGAGTCATGTCGCTGCAGTCATGATTTCGAACTACTGCGTTGATTGAGACGAGCGAGGATGGTCTGCGGTCGAGCAACAGTGAAGTCTGACCGCACTCGAGTGACGTGTCACAAGCTACGCAGGGTATTTAATTGAAATAACATACAAACCAGTAGTGTCACAGCGACACGTTGTCTGCTGCTGCTGCATCCTACCAACTTGTACCTTTAGGTTAGGTCAAGCTACAATGGTGCGGCGCCGCACAACAATGATTTTGCCGCAGACGATGCCAACGGCGGCCGGATGTCTATTAATTATATTTACTTATCGTCGCATCTCTTTTTACCCCTTACTAGGGGAACTAAGAAGTAGGACCACCAGTCCGTAAGGTCCCCTCCTCATCTAGGGCTTGTTGCAAGAGCTGCATGTGCGAGCAAACGACAGATTTTTGTATGTTGAACGCCGCACCGCAACGCATCGTGTAGCTTGACTCTTAGAATATGGGGCTACCCCAGCACTTCCTACTCCTGGGTGTGGTATGAGGAGAAATCATTATTAGGTACTTGAATTATAAATTACCTTTATCTAACTATGGTTGACAGTCCTTCTAATGCCTATTGTGGCGGTCGACAAATCCATTCTATACGAGGAAGACATGTCCAGTAGTGGAGTTTTTACAAACAATTATCGTGATAAAATTTTATTTTTCACCTCTCCGGGCGGAAAGCGTCAACTTTCGTCCCGCTGCGGTAAACGAAGTTGCCGCTTTCATCCCCTATCGGGGAGAAAAATAGTCTACTAACCTCGGGCAGTAAATAAGAAAGCCTCAGATACAATGTTCGTTGACCTCGGCCTCGCCTCGACCACCCTCGGCCAACAATTACATGAGATCTGAGACTTTTCTTACTTTCCTGCCCTCGGTGTGTAATCTACTATTACATGTACTGCACAATTATATTTTCTAATTTGACTACGATTTAGTAAGCGTAATCCATTCAGGCTTTAAAAGCCGGCGTGCCGGCAATTCTTAATTATAACAGTTACAAATCTTAAATTACTATAATTAAGTCTAAATTAATAATGAAATTTATTATAAGTACCTACTCTTATTTTTAATGACTAGATTCGCAATTCGTTCTTGTTATATTCAGACAGTTTTCGATTGACTTCGTTTTGCTTTTGACAGAGATTCCATTAACTTTACTAAATAAAAGTTCATTTGAACTTTTCATCATTATGGCTTCAATGTTTAATTAAGTTTAATTGAGTTACAATAAGAATTTAGTGTTCTTATCTTGATCATTTAACTATTTCCCAGTGCAGATATCAGAAAATTACTAATAATGAGATTACACGATAAATTTAATAGGAATTGTTATCTAAAAAATATCAATCAGCTATGATTCTCGTCTTTTATCAATACAACAAACTGCTCTCTTCAAATTCTCGGCGAAACCACTCTTATGAATTTGGACCTCACTTTTACTAATCTTTCTTAACTCAGAATCTTCCGCACTTTCAGTCTTTTTGTCCTCTTGCTCTGTAACGCGTATCTCATCGTCGGATCACGTATCAGAACCTGGATACTTTACGATAAGATCCAATTCTTCTTCGTTAGGTTTAGCACTACGAACTTCAGTTTGGCCTTCGAACTTTTTCGGTCTATCTATATTGTTCTCTATATTGACGAGAACATCGGCTATACAGCGGTGGTCTTCCGGCGATTTCACTTCAGCATCATCTCCGAAAGCTGTTTCTTGATTTTCTTGAACACCGTTGTTGTTTTGTTTATCTCTCTCAGTTTCTGCTTTACTGTCTTCTTCTTCGCTGTTCTCTTTTCCTTCGAGAATAATTTTGGGTGTTGTTTCTTCTATGACGCTGTCTGTTGGTGCTTCGTTTATGCAGGAATGTGTTAGTATAAATGGTAGTTTGACGGATACCTCTCCACCCATTGTACTGAGAGTTAGTTTTACTTTGACATAGTACGAGACGTAGATGGCGAACACGTTACGTTCTTCGGGAGTATTGGAACAGCAGACGACTGTTGAGGCGAGACTGGCGCCAGATTTTGAGTAGGAATCTTCGAGTGCTATCCAGTTTTTAGTGACTCCTGTGGACAAATTACCAAATTAGCTGTGATAGCTTTATTAGCGGCAATAGGCACAGGTAAGATAAGATAAATAAGATAAATATTCTTTATTTGCACACCAAAATAAACAACAACAAAAAACACAACAATACACAGGTTGTTGATGATTAACTTTTACTGTGATATAAGTCGCGGCTCGAATCTCTAGCGCTGACCTTGAATGCGCTAGCCGTATGCACTACTTTCCTCTAAATTTCGAGCACTAGAGTTTCGTGCCGCGAGGATAAGGATATTTTTGAAATTGGATCGATAAGATTAGAGGTTTTGTTTTATTTGCGAGGAAAAGGTGCGCGTTGGTTTTACAATATTTAAAAATACTTTCTGTAGCTGTTTAAATATGTGGTTCAAATTGCTACAAAGCAAACATTGGCAGCTGTCTTGTCGTACATGCAACGTGAATAATATCCAAATATCTGAAGAAAATCCACATTACAACGGACCTGCCCGGTTGGATGTAATATAGATTGTGCGACATGGATCAGTGAGTCAAAAATAAAAATAAAAACCTTTCTAACAAGACCACAGAAAACAGTATCCTTTGAAGCGAGAAAAATATTTAAAAACGGGTCTGGCCAGTTGTAATAAACCTAAAACGGAAAATTTTAGTAGTGCGGCGAGGTGATTTATTCAATTACGCGAATTATATTTCAAAAAGAAATTTTTTAGAACTCGAAAATAATATCAGTACCAGAAATATTGGTTTTTATTGCTAACCTGGTTTCTTAGTAGAAAGGTTAGCTGATTGCATTTAGTGAATACATACTTATAGATTTCTTAAGGAAAGTTCATCAGTATCATGGCTACAATCACCCTTACCGCTTGGCCATGGGACAGGGTGAACTGCGGCGCGAAAAGCGATTTTTCAATTCACTGAGAGTTGTTTTACCTACTATTACGCAAGGACGCAGCGGCGCGTAGACATTGTATTGAAAATTCGCTTTTTGCGCCGCAGTTCGCGCCGTCCCTTGGCCAGGCCGTTAAAGTAATGCAACTGTTTATCCTAACTCCCTGTAAATATGAGTATCACGCCAAATCTTACCTCTATGAGGCGTCAATACATAAGTATCAGTGAGGGTCTGTCCAGGCACGACGGGAGAGCCAGACCCTCGTACCAGCGCCACCACATTCTTGAACTTGCCGTTGGAGAACATGCAGACGTCCACGTGTTGAACAACCAGCGTCTGTGACAAATATGAGTACGTTACAACTATAATTGATTTTAAACATGTTACAGCCATGATGTTAATTTGATCAGTACGTTAGATACAAACACATCTATACTATTATAAAACTATAACAGGAAGTTTGTCTGTACATTGAAGATATTAACAAAAAAAAAGTTACGATATGGTTTTTAGGTATCCCTGATTCCATATCACAAATTTTTGGTTTTTTTGTCTGTCTGTTTGTTTGTGTGTTTGTTTGGGTGTTTGTTTGTTTGAACGAGCATCACGCAAAAAGTACTGAACCGATATTGATGAAACTTTTTTTGTTTGATAGCTTATGATCTGACTTAAAATCTGGTATATAATTTGTGCGGACGAAGGCACGGGTTAACGCTCATTAACACGTTCCGGGACAGTGACCGGCTATAGACGTGGTAACAATAAAAGTTCTATTGTCTCGTTCACTGCCCCGGAACGTGTTAATAAATAAATTTAAGACTTTTTACAATTTTGTGTTGGTTGTAAACTATTGTTGGTTGTTGGTTATTTATGACTACAAAGTACAAACAATCTTAAGGTGGAAATGGTTGCAAGGTTCGCTTTTCGCTATTTTAGGGTAAAGATGACATTAAGGTGTCGGGCGTGTGCAGGTATAGGTGGTTATACAGTATGTTTTTAATGCGTTTCATATTGCAGGCCAAACATCAAATCGCGAAAGAATCAGCAGTTCCATACATTTGGGTTGAGTAGCCGCTGACGTGTGTTCTATGGAACAACATTTTTTTCACGATTCCGATATTTGCTCCATATTGCTAAAGTAGGTATGCAAAGAATTTCAGTTTACACCCTGTACAGTTAGTCCACAAAAACACTGCAAAAGAAACATTATGCCCAAGTCGGGGTGTACATGTACACCCGTGACGAGATGAAATGGGTTGGTCCATACAAAGCCGGAACCACACGACACAACGGGATTACATTTTGCAACTTCAAAGAACCCCAAACAAATAAAATTAACATGTCTAGCTGAAATGAAAGGGATTTTGTAGTCCGGTCCGGTTCTCGGAATAGCATGCTAGCCGGGAATTAGGACTAACATGACTGTTTACATGTTACACGATGCTGTTAGTTTCTTGGAAAGAAGTTCTGTATTTAATTTTGGAATAATAAAATATGGAAATAGATAGAAATCTAGTTTTATAAGACACGAGCGTTAACCCGCGACTTCGTCCGCACAAATTGTATACCAGATTTTAAGTCAGATCATAAGCTATCAAACAAAAAAAGTTTCATCAAAATCGGTTCAGTAGTTTTTGCGTGATACTCGTTCAAACAAACAAACAAACACCCAAACAAACACACAAACAAACACACAAATAAACAGACAGACAAAAAATCCAAAAATTGGTGAAATGGAATCAGGGACACCTAAAAACCATATCGTAACTTTTTTTATGTTAATATCTTCAATGTACAGACAAACTTCCTGTTACAGCTTTATAATAGTATAGATACAAGCTTATAATAAAATTAAATAGGTATTACCAGTATAGGGTTCTACTTAATATGCTGACACTTTTTTAAGGGTATGATCAGGAGTGTGATTTTTTCAGGAGTGCGATTTTTGAAACTCATTCGTTGAACTCTGCAGTTGAAAATCTCAAAATTACTATGGAGATATGCATTTTTCTACTTATAATTTGACTTTCGAAAAAACACAGGAGTGCAATTTTATAAAGTCAAATCAGCAGTCGAAACAGCAGCATATCTCCATAGTCATTTTGACATTTTCAACTGCTGAGTTCAACGAAAGAGTTTCAAAAATCGCACTCCAAACCGTCAAATTCACAACAACTTTCTTTATGGCACCAACATCGAAATCGCGAAAAAAACTGCTGTTCCATACAAAAATTCAAACCTACTTGAGCCAAATGTATGGTACAGCTGATTTTTTTCCGCGATTTCGTGACGCGACGCGACGACCGTACGGCTACTTCGCGCTACGGCTACGCTTTTTATTCGGTCCGCTTTTATTCGCGCCACGGCTACCGGCATCATCGGCACACGAATATTTGGGAATGTTTTCTGTATAGTTTAATTTGATGTATATCTTTTACAAGTTAAAATGTTCACACTAACCTTGATCCTCCGTACAGTTTTGGAGGAATGGTTGGCGATGACCACGCTGACGGTGATGGATTCGCCGTGGGAATACGTGGCTTTGTCTAGCCACGCTTCAAGCTCCACCCTGAGAACAATAAACTTGTCGGTAAGTAAAAAAAATACAATTACGACAACTATATAAGGTCTAACAAAATTACCGATTGCCGTTTTGGTATTGTTGTAGGATACGAAATTACTAAACTTATAAAAACCCAAGGCTTACAGATCACAACCAGCCGAAGCAAAAAAAAAAAAAAAAAACTTAATTTTTTTAAATTTCTATTTTACCGTTTTTTTTCTATACTGTCAAGTTCTTCACCTTTGTTCAATACCCATATGTAATAGTAAGAAGTAAGACTGTCTAATCATTGAAATTTAAAAAAATTTAACTATTTTTTTAATTTTTTTGTTGCTACGGCGGGTTGTGATCTGTTAGACTTGGGTTTTTATATTAGTAATTTCGTACCCTACAACAATATCAAAACAGCAATCGGTAATCTTTTTTGTGATTAAAAAGTCCCGTGGCTACAGTACTATTATTAATAGTAGGTCTGATAAATAGAGATTCTCATTTTTTAAACAATGGGTAATGATTTTCGATAGATCTACAAATTTAAAATGGAGTCTAAGCGAAGAAAGTGGAATTTTACGAACTCATTCTCTATCAATATCTTCGTAACATATTATTATATAAGACTCATTGGAAAACAAAGGTTTAGAAAGAAATTTATTATCTCTTTTGGCTCTATTCACTATCGTAAGAATCGCCATTAAAAGATAACTAATAGGATAAAGTTAATAACAGCGCAGCGTAAGATTTTGTTAAACTAGTTAGTGATACGAAAATACTTTCTTTGATTGGAAAACGCTATGACATAAGAAAAGCCAGTCTTGGCTGCCTGTCCATTGACGCGGAGATAGGCGGCGGAGCGGAGATAGGCGGCGGAGCGGAGAAACGGAGAAATATTAACCAATAAGATTGCATAAAATCTCGGAGCGGAGGTTTTATGCAATCTTATTGGTTAATATTTATATAATATCTCCGCGTCAATGGACAGGTACTTTGTTAACAATTTCATGCTGGAACTGAAGTGTTAGTTTTTAAGTCGTATACGAAAATGTACAAACACCATCGATTTCATAAATCTATTTTCTTAAATCCAAAATAGCACCCATGGTCGCGCTTTTGAACCTAGGTTGGAAATTGGACTGAACTATTTTGACAACAAAGGGATTCCATTCATTCAAAATGACGTTGTTGATGTACACACGGCGACACATCAAGCTATACAAAACCAAAATAAGCTGGCCGCGCTACGTTATACGTTACTCAACCTACGCGCGGTCAGCTTATTTTGGTTTTGTATAGCTTGATGTGTCGCCGTGTGTACGTAGCTCGAATCGGATCCATTGCAATATACGGATTACGGAGTACCTACGGGCTACGGCTTAACAAAACAGAGCCTGACGTATTGTGATCCAATATTCATCAATTAACACGGGCGGTACAAACATGGAAGTAATAGTACTGTAGCCCCCGGAATTTTTAGTCACGAAAAGGTTACCAATTTCCGTTTTGAAATTGTTGTAAGATACGACATTATTGATATAAAAACGAGCCGTAACATAACCATTATGTAACGACAGTTTTTTTCAATTAACAATTACCAAAGAATTATAAATTTGGAGGTTTCTACCGTTTCATTTAACTGTCATGTTCTACACCTTAGTTGAATACCCTTACGCAATATAATAGAATAGTATAGAAAACTTTATTTTCGACCAACTGAGATCACAATATTGTTAGTAACACACTTAGCCGTTAGTTTATACACAGCGGCATATTTCTTTTCAATTATAATTGGTTGTTTGTCAGTAAGTGAATTATACAGTAATGGTTCACGTACTGACAGTCAAACCTACTTACAAACATGGTCAATATGCTGTTGGTGCTGGTGCAATGAATTAAGTAAATAAGTAATTTCATTGCAGTTGCCGTACGATATTTTAAGAACAGATGAAAATGGCCAAAAAACTTTATACGGCAACTTTACAAAGTCTTACTTACGTAATAATTTTTTTGTCATTACTTTTGGTTACGGCGGTTTATGATCTTTCAGACTTGGGTTTTTATGTCAATAATGTCGTACCTTACAATAATTACAAAACGTCAACCGGTAACCTTAGTCGTGATTAAATTAATAGACCTTGGGCTACAGAACTATAACATTAAGTAACTCTGGTAGGAGCTGTTGTGTTTCCGTACTTACCTAACTAATGAGTTTAAACAGTTGACTGTTGTATGAAAGTTCTATTTAAGTATGGAAGAGGCTTCGATACGATGATGATATTTCTAAATTTTGAACCGACCGACTGTACGGACAAAGAAACTGAAAAGAGATAAAGAAGCGTGCTAAATCTAGATCCAAAGTTGGAGAATTCGAATTGGAAATAGATGAAGAAGCCATTTTGAGCCTTGTACACCGAATATATAAGAGTACAACTTATACGAAGTTTACCAAACAGAATTAATATAATGTATGAAAGTTTCCTAAACCGAAAAGAAAAGACACAAAGTGTCTTCCTTATTATCATCGAATTTCGATTTTTAGGGTTCCGTACCCAAAGGGTGAAAACGGGACCCTATTACTAAGACTACGTTGTCCGTCCGTCCGTCCTTCTGTCCTACATATCTAGGGCTGTAACTTTTGAACCGTAATAGCTAGACAATAGAAATTTTCACAGAGTATTCGTTACGGCGGATTCGTTAACAAATAAAAAAAATCAAAATGTTAAAAATTAAGGGGGGTCCTCATACAAGAAACTAGATTTTATCAACGTTTTTTCTTCTCGCTTTATCGTAAAAACGGTAATACATACAATCGTCAATCTTCGTGTATTTATAGAGTAAACTCTACAGTATAACAAAAAATAATAAAAATCGGCCAAGTGTGAGTCGGTCTCGCGCTAAAGGTCCCGGAGAAAACAAAACTTTTTTTAAAGTTAATAAGTTGTGTGATGGTGTGGTACGGAACCCTCGGTGCGCGAGTAGTCCGACTCGCACTTGACCGATTTTATTTATTTTCAGTTCAAGATGGAGTTTCATCAACATTCTTCCAGTAGTTATAGCGTGGTGGTAATGCACCAGAATTTAACTTTATTAAATAGGTATTCAAATATTATTGATTTTTAAACATGTTACAGCCATGTTGTGCTATTTCGAATTTCGTTCTCTGGGTAGTGGGCTCGGTGGCGAAATTGGATAACGCAGTTCCCCGGTTTGGAAAAGTGCGGGTTCAAGTCCCGCCCGAGACAAATTTTTCAATCTATTAAATAGGTATTGGATAGGAAAGTCCATTTCCGATATGGATTTTTAATTTACTAAGTGTTTCGCACAAAATATTATTAATTATTATTGGATGCTGTAGAACAAACACAATTGCTGTACAATTTCACAACTGGCACAAGGTAACAATAACTTTGTCATCATCATCAGCCTATCATCGTCCACTGCTGAACATAGGCCTCTCCAAAGGCGCGCCACAAGACTCTGTCCTCGGCCGTCTGTCCTCGGCCGTCTGTCCTCGGCCGTCTGTCCTCTAGGTCGTCTGTCCAGCGGGCAGCAGGGCGTCCCACACTACGCCTTCCAGTTCATGGTCTCCACTCTAGAACTCTGACACCCCATCAGTTCGCTCATCTAGTACAACAAAGACGGAACTGTCACAAAATTTTGTGACAATTCCGTCTTTGTAGTACTTGATGAGCGAGTTGTCCATTGTTAAAGTACCTACACCTATCTCTATATGTTTTATGTGTTAATAAAAGAAATAAAAATTTAACAACTATTTTATTTGTGATACATATAGTTCAACTAATATCAACTCAATAAAGCTGTCAGAACTCACTTGAGATTGATATTGATAACGCTATTCATTGTTTAATGTTTAAAATCTTATTTTGACCGTATATCAATAAGTTTTCGAAATAAATAACATAAAAATTTTAATGATGTCATTTAATATGAGTCGTAGTTCTCTTATAAAAATATTGTTGACCTCAGTGAAGTTTCCAAATATAAACTAGATTTAATTTTGTACCAAACATAGCTAGCTTTTTTCAGAAACAATATAGAAACTAATCTCTATGTTTGTATGAAGTCAGATTTTCGTTAAAATATACAGTTTCAATGCTAGGATTAATTTAAGATTTGTATGGAAATCTTTGAGGTACTGTAACTTTAAAACTGTAAATTTTAACGAAAATCTGACATATTAGTTTCTAGATTGTTTCTGAAAAATTTCAAGACAAATAAAGGAAAAGAAAATTGGTAAATAAAAATATTGAGAAAATAAAACTAACTTAACCTAAAATATGGTGCAGGTTTGGACCGCGCGGGAGGGTAGCCAAGATTGGTTAGTATTGAAAACATCACCAGACCTTCCCTTAATTATCATAATTTCAGTTTATTTCTTAATCTTCCCGTCCCATGTCTGTGGGTCCGACGTCGGACCCAAACAATTTTATACGTAGAGAGTCTGTGGGTCCTACGTCGGACCCGTAAGCATAGTGCCGCCATTGGTTGGGCGGTTGTGCAGGCGCGTTTCGTTCTACCTCACGTTTTATATTTTTTATAGACTTAGTGTACTGTTGGGATGTCACTTAATTTTTTGGAGTGTGGTTTGGGAAAAACGAAACGCAATAAAAAATAAAAATGTGGTTCGCGGGCAGTGCCGACGTGCGGCAATGGCGGCCGGTTTTTGTTTTGTTATTTAGTTATTGTGGCGTAATTCTAGTGTTTAGAAACAAAGTATTGTTACTATAAAGTGATAAAATAAGAGCTTATTATATTATCGTGTAGTTTGTGTGATCTGTGAAGTGCAAACAGTGAAAAAAGTTAATGTGATTGTAAATTTCGTTCGAGGTCATGTCGGAAAAAACTCGAAATCAAAATTTGATTTGAATAAAAAAAATTGATAATTCTATTTGAATATCAGGTACGTAATTTAGCTCTCATATAACATAATATCACTGTGGCAAATATTATGAGCTTTCCATTGATATTTTTTTTATACCATAGGGTCAAACATAACCTCCACAAATAATTATTTTCTAAAGGTAGTCGAAAATAAAACAAATGACGTAATATTCCCAGACATTTGGGGCACTTTTTTTGCGTGGGAGGTCGACACGAAACGGGTTAAATGCCCATAGGCTCTATTTTTGACAGTTCATTAATGGAGCTGTTGAAAGCGTAACACTGCATTGATGTAATAAAGCTAACATTAAATTGTAAATTTAATTATGAATTATCGTTACCAGCGCAGGCTTTTAATTATGTTAAATTAAATGTTGGACCGATTTTGAGCACTGTTAGTGAATTGGGAACATTCTGATTATGACAGAGATATTCGAAATATCTCTGACTACTCGGTGAATATAATAGAGAGCATAGTGGTTTCAGTCCATACAAAAGTTTGACGCACAATATGCGTAGACAGAATTAATAAATGTAATACTTTATATATGGAAAAATTGTTTAGAAAATCTAGTTGCCCCGTCACAAATAACATTTGCAATTTATAATATAATTACGAAGATATAAAGCTACATCATCTCATCTCTCATCTCTCTCTCTCTCTCTCTCTGCTCTCATCTTTTTTCTACTTTGTGTATTATTATGTCCGTGTGTACAATAAAGTGTTATAATATAATATAAAGCTTTTAAAATTTTGTAAAAAAAATTTCAATGCTTTTTATCTTCGTAATTATTTTGTTAATTAATTAATGTTTATTAATTTTTAGGGTGAGAATGTTATATGTGTGTTATCTTTAATAAACATACTTTTTACTCATATCACTGATATTAGTAAAGAGTTTTTTACCTGAAAATGAAACAACTTATTGTTTTATAAATTGCAAATGTTATTTGTGACGCGGCATCTAGTTTTCTAAACTATTTTTCCATATATACAAAGTTACTTATATTAATACCGTCTACGCGTGTTGTGCGTCAAAGTTTTGTATAAAATTGACCCCTCTGCAACCACCTTAAGCAATATTGCATTTGATAAAATGTTGATGTAAAAAGTTGATGAAAAAAGTCGTGATTTTCTTACAATGTCAATTTCTGTCAATTTTAATTACAGAAAAACTTCGACACCTCGTTGTACCCCTTTAGATGTAGATTATCGAAAAATCCTCTCTTAGCGCACCCCTACATACTCTGTAGAATATGTAAGTATTCCAAAATTAATTATTTTTATCTTCAGCGATTTAGGTTGTGCGTTGTCTGTCAGTCAGTAAATCACGAAACTGTTTTATAAGTATAGAAAGAAAAAGAGAGATATAAATAAATCAGTCGACAAATTGAATTTATGCGAGTATTCTCTCTTGCCTACCATAATCTACTCAGAATCGTATATTTAGGTACTGTCTTAATATTAGTGTTGCCGAACTATCGAGTCTTACTGTCGATTGACACCTTGAAATCTGTTATTCTATCGACCAATAGCTAATTCTGTTGTTATAGTAGGTAGTATTTTTACAATGAATAACAACAATCACAAATCCAGTCTCAAGAGTTGCCAAGAAGCTATGGAGCGCAGCATTTTAGGTGTAAAATTAACCGATCGGGTGCGAAAAACAGATCTGCGCTCCAAAACTGGTATAGCGGACGTAGGCCTAAAACAGCTCAGCTGAAGTGGGACTGGGCGGGACATATCTGCCGTATGCCCCCGGAGAGATGGACCAAGATGGCCACAGAATGGGTTCCACAAGACGGCTGCCGACGTCGAGGGAAACCCAAGAGAAGAATACCTTTGAATACCTTCCTGAACGGTTGGCCCGATTTCGCGTTGCATAGAGAGGATTGGGAGAAAAGAGGGGAGACCTTTGCCCAGCAGTGGGACACAAAATAGGTTACATAAAAAAAACAGCACTATCTATATTAACGATATCATTGCCTTATTTGTTATGCAGGCACTACATTCTCGCCGAGAACGGACGAGAAGGTCCGAGGGCGAGAGTGTGGATGCCCTTCATTGATCTCGCGGCGCGTCCTGAGCCGTAGTTATTTTCCTTTGAAAGTTCTCGCCGAAAAGTTCTCGCGAGCTGTATTACATGAGTAGTTTCGTATTTTCATTGTTATTTATTTGCATATCGATAATATTGATATTTCTTATAGATATTCGATTATCGAGGGGCAACATTACTGAATATGATCAGATAATATGAAAGGTACTTCAACTTCGTATATCGATAGCATCGAGACCATAAATCACATTTATAGTATTTAAACGATGCGTAACAATAGTATCAATATAGTATTGCCACATTCTTAACGTAATTAACGATATTTCCTTACTATCGACAGTCGATTATCATGGGACAACACTACTTAATATGATCTTACCTGCCATCAGATAATAAGAAAGGTTTTTCAACTGCCGCCCGCGGTGGTGCCAGCTCGCTGTTATCTGAGGAAAGATAATTTTATGACTTCACTGGATGGATGCATAAATTTTCATTTACACTGAAAATGGTACAAGGATTTTGTTAAGGCGGTAAATTTTCATTTAGTAAGCTTTCTTCTTTGAGTAAATTTTATTGTGCTGGGATTTTTAAGGTAGATTCCAATACCTACATGCCAGTTTCCTGATTCGACGGAAGTTATACACATACAATTATGCAATTAATAATGGGTACCTAGTACCTACAGCTTGGCCAAAAAGAGTAGAAAATGAAGAAATTAAATATTTTAGTTCAAAGTCTTGAAATGAAAATGAAATATACTTTATGTACACCAAAAGAAAATACAAAACAAAATAGGAAACATAAACAAAAAATTTTTTTCCAAAAAAAAAAACATCTAAAATCTTGGCCAGTGTTGTCAGGTTATTCATTATTATGTCATCGCAAAGAAAGTGGCGCCTTCGATTTTTTAAATCTTATTTTGGTCCAGCTTTACCTACCAATTCGCTACCAGAAAATGACTTTGAAGGTCAATATTTTAGAAAAATAAAACAGGTCGCATGACTTAAAAACATTTTGTGCTAAAAATTTTCCCTTAGATATAATAAATAAATGTGATATGAAAGTAGCAGTGACACAGTGGCCGGCGATATGGGAGGGGAAACGGTCATGGCCACAGATCACATAAACTAAAGGGAGATGTGAAAAGGGGGCGGGGCGAGTCTCGCAGCAATATGCGCAAAAACGGAACTCATTGCTCGCGACAGTAATGATTCAATATTCAAGCTAACAAAATAGTTTCTATTGCGTGGTACTGGTGGTGATGCTACACTAGGTTTCGTACTCAGCGCTTTGGTTGGCATCTCTCTAGATCTCTATGGTCATGGCAGTGTACTGTAGGTATACATTCCATATTACAATAATACCTGCATATATTCATGCATATTAATTTTTTGCAACCATAACTGACTTTTGAGCGGCTGTAACTACTAAACCGACCGAATTTTTGATAGGATCAGTAGGAACCAATATTTCATATCATAATTATCATTTTGTTTATTAAAACAATAAACAAAGTATGCAAGCAATCAAACGTATGTATTTGATATTGTCTGAAACGTTTGAAATAGTAACTTTTACATCCTAATATTTTGAACAGTTAAAAAGTATAAAACGATGAAGCCAGTTCTCTGGAAGTAGTTTGACATTTAAGCGTTCGATAAATGCAATTTGCACAGGAATATTCTTCAATAGGATTCGGCTAACCTTTACCGAAGTAACTGCGCATGAATATTCAACACCGTTCCATTTTACGCTCGTTACACTGTTATTTGTCACACGCGATATTTCTATCTTCGCACAGTTTTACGCGGACAATCTTGATGATGATAGTCACGTCTTACCCGACACGTTTTTTTTTCGTTTATCGCTAATTATAGCTATACCTTCTTTTTACAATATAGATTTAATTTAATTATAGTTACAAATTTTCAGTAAAGGCAAAAACGGTACCTACTATACAGTTCCAATAAGGAATATAGAAAATGAACTCACCGCCTTCTTCACGTTTCGGCTGAAAATTCTCGTCTGATTCCAATTTGGCCTTATTTTTGAGTCTGCAACAAAACGGTTTGTTAAATAACAGAAGATCGTTTCGTAAATTATGTTCCAAATTATAATAGGTACTGTTGTTTCAGAATCGTTTTCGACAACTAATTTTCTTTGACAGACATCATAATAATAACGTTAAATAAATAGGTACCTATTTATAATTTGCAAAGCAATAAATAATTTAAAAATACATGAACAAGGTACCTATACTAAATGAGGTACAGAATCTGCAAAGTTATACGTGGGTACACTCTGTTGGTACACTAGTAGGTAGGGCTTAATGTTTAGGTCCACCACACACATACGGAATTGCAATCCGGAATTCCGAATCAGGATTGTGATTTTATATAGGATTTGACAGCTGCGCAATTCCGAACGAAATTGTGGAGGGGAAAATCCATACGAATCGTAATCCTGATTCATGATTCCGGATTGCAATTCCGTATGAGTGTGGCGAACCTTAACGTTACTAAAATGATTACTAGTAGGCTTAGCATGCCACTCCGAGAAAACGACATAAATCGAGACGTGCCCGTGCACGCATGACAGGCACGTATCCAGGGGGTAGGATAGGTGGGATTTATACCTACCCGTAATCTGAATATTTGTATGGAAAAGTGATTACAGCACTCACTTTTTCACTATTTTTCTATGAATATTCCCCCCCTCCCCCTCGAAAATTTATGTCCCACCCCCCTGAAACAAAAGTCGGGATACGTTCTTCACGCATGACTTTTTTATAGCTTTATGTTGCGTGGCGTCACATACTAGCGTAGAACAACTGTATAATTAGATCTTTGTTCACGATTTCGACGAAACACCTCTGAAAATCTAGGAAAGCATCGCCAAAAATGTGATCTGTAGGTATACATGAGAAGATATCAGCATTAAGATTGTAATGATGTGAATCTTAATCACAGAAGTTTTAAACTTACGCAGCAGAATCGGAGATGACGTAGACTTAAAGTATTTACGAGATATTCTCGAGTAAGAGATAAAACAAGTCGATTTAAGTCTTAAATCTGCTTAACTCTTAATAAGTTTGTATCTTTTGCTTATTTATTTTCTAAGGCTCGGCGCAAACGAGCCACCGGTGGCCACGGCACAACTCCGGCACTTCAAACAACGTTTTAGATTTGACATGATGACGTTCGCATATGTGCACTTTGCGCAAATTGTGCAAGACATATATGTAGGGTTGACATACCATCGCATCGTATGAGCATCGTTATACATTTTTTTTACTTTTTATCTCATTTCTCTCTCTGTTTCACTTCTCTGTTCTCTCATTCTGTTACAAAAATTGTATTTAAGCTATGGAATCACTGAAAATTGTAATTTACCGTTATTTTCCAACGTTTATGGTTTTCTCGTTTTGTCGCTTTGTCGTGCATGGCTTGTTACAGGGCTACACTGTAACTATGTTTTAACTGCGATAAAATAATAGGGAAGACACATATTTTTATGGTTTTTTTAAAAACTGTAAAGTGACATAAATGAACATCTTTAAAAGTAACCCAAATATAAGTGTTTAAAGTTTACGGTTAGAGTGAAAGGCAGATATAAATAGAGATAGGATAAGGTTGCCTTAGTCGTACCACCGCTTAAGTCGTACCCCAGTCATATTTCGTCTCGTATTTATAATTAGTGACATATATAGCACTTCAATCCTATATACTTGGCGGTCGGCCGAGTTTCAAAACGAAAAATATATAATTTCGTTATATAAGGTCTAACAAAATTAGCTGAAACTATTTTAAGGGTATGCTCAGACCATCAAACTGAACAACTTTCTCTAGGGGACCAATATTGAAATCGCGAAAAAAAAATCTGCTGTCCCATACATTTAGGTCGAGTAGGTTTGTATGGAACAGCTGATTTTTTTTTTCGCGATTTCAATATTGGTCCCATAGAGAAAGTTGTTCAGTTTGATGGTCTGATCATCCCCTTAAAATAGTTTCACCTAATTTTGTTAGACCTTATATATTAAAAACAGATCTTCCTACCGTTTTCATTAAAAACTTTGGCTCATACGTAAGCTATTTCAAGGGAAAATATAAAAAAAAATGATGAATTTAGCTTTCATTTAGATATAAGCAAACAGTTTAAAATTTTTATGTTATGTCAGAAGTTTTGGTTTGAAACATTGAAGGTCTCGTTGCCTAAGTCGTACCCGTGTACGATTCCTTAACCGTACCTTACGTGCTGGGGTGGAAAGTAAAAAAAAAGAAATATATTTGTAATATCTGTGTTCATTCCAAATTAATATAGGTACCATAGTGTGTTAAACTAATTTTATTCTTAATAGTTTTGATTTTCCAAGAATTTATAATTTTGTTTTCTGAGTGTAAGTTATATTTTTTTGCAGGAATTATTCTAAGTATGACTTTGGCTATAGGTGGTACGAGTTAAGCACTTACTTTATAGGTGGTACGAGTTAAGTTAAGCTCTTACACTTAACCGACGCCTTAGTCGTACCCAAGGAACTTTTTTTCAAAAATTGCTATTTGCTGCCATATTAAAAGTTGTTCAGTTCGATGAGTAGACTCTTAGTTAAAAAGGATGCTAATGATATCAATTTCACCTGGTAGAGTTTTTGATGCAAGATGACCGTATTATTTGAATGCTGGTTAGGAGTTAAATAAAATAAGATTCCATGAACACCAATAAAAATGTTTAAATTAAATTAATTTGAAAGTTACGGCAATTCTCCCTTAAGGGGTACGACTAAGGCAACCTTAACCTATTTTCATACAAATAATAAAGACGTCACATACATAGATATGTTTTGCATGAAAGAAATAGAAGATGAAAAAAGACGTACCTGGGTATTTAAATCGCTTCGCTTATAACTTATTTTCGTTTTTATTCAATTCCAATTTCGTTTAAAGATTTTGTTTTTATTATGTAATTCGTTATACGATATGAATTTCTAGGATCAGTTAGCATCCATATTATATAGGTAGGTACTATAATACGGGCCTTAGATTAGATACTTCTCAAATGGTATTACAGTTCCTTCTTGTTCTATTATTCATTGACCTATTAATTTTGTAACATAGCTAAAGGTAATTTTGGGGAAAGTTTAGGAAAGTTGTACAAACAATACTGGACCCTAAAACTATTATAATAAAGGCTTAGGTAACTTATTGTTTGCAAAACAAACATGGAAACATTTGGATTTTAACGTTATTATGTTTCTACGTGAAAAAGTTACAAATTACATTACCAATAAAAATATTCGTATTAAATTGGATTAAAATGTTATGACCTACTGCTATAACAAACCAAACAAGCAGCGTAGTGCTACAAGAAAACCACTTCATAGGCCCCGACCCCTTTCTCGGAATACCTTATGGAGGTTCTGCTTGGGAATTTTCCTCCATTGAAAAGGGAAGATCTTCCACCAGGCTATGTGTGAAGCCTGGGGACCGGCCGTGGTCCAACAGTTCTTAGTGGGACTTTGTTTATGTATCGAATCTCTGTGATTATTTCTCTTGCGCGATATATGTCTTGCATTCGATTATGAACCTTATTTGTAGTAGGTTACGAGTTATGTATTCACGGTGAACGTTGTCTATGTATGGAGCATATTTCCGAGAGCAACGGTATCGCCTTCTGTTGGCATCTTTGCTATAACTTGTGGGTGCTGAAATTCTCTGAATAGGGCCAGCTTTAGATAGGCAATAAAGCTATGGTGCAACACCCCAGGCATGGGCCACTCCAAAGCCCTTATCAAAGGCTACAATCGCAAACTTTCGAACGGTCTCCTTGCTCTCAGCAAGGATCAAATTTAGTACAATAGCAAGGTCACTCACAGGCCACTTCAAATTAAACGAGAACATGCACACACTGAAATTAAGTGATAGGACGGGCTGTAGATTCTGCCAGGAGATGGAAACTCCTCTGCACCTCCTATGTGACTGTGGCCCCCTGATGTACAAACGCAGTTTTCATTTAGGTAGGCAGGTATTGAAACCAGATGAGATACAAACCGTGCCGATCAAAAATCTACTACGATTTCTGGCCGCAGTGGGAATGGGTAAGGAACTGAAAGGGTGTTCACAAAGGACCAGGCGATGGTCTAAGTGGCACAGGCTTTGTAAGCCTGTCAAGGCCTTGGGGCCTTTGTGCCTTAGGGTTTGGACCCTCAAATAATAATAGGGTATACAGATGCATTAGTTTAATGGGTGATTGTACTCATGATACTGAACAACTTCCTCAAAGGAACAAATGGAAATACACAAAAAAAATCACCTTTTTAACCGACTTAAAAAAAGGAGGAGGTTTCTCAATTCGACCGTACATATTTTTTTCATACAAAGCCAAATACCAAAAGCTTTTTTGCGAATTCCCATACTTAAGTTTCTTAGGGAACCATGTTCAGTATCACATTTACAACACCCCTTAATGTAATGCAACTGTTTACCCCTACACCCTGTATTACTACTACTAGATATTTTTGTCCGTGTGAACAGCTTTCTCTATGTGACAAATATGGAAAAATAAATTCTGTTCCGTAGTATACGTAGTAGCTTAGATCAAAGTAAAATTAATGGATAGGCCCCTTACGCGAACATTTCAAACCAGAAAAATGAGGCAAAACAATTGACAGTACTAAGCGTAAAGGTACCTCTATGGACTAAAGAATTATAGCACAGACAAGACGAAAACATAATCATCAGATTCTTCCTACTTTCCTCACCTCATAACATTGTGATGCGCAAGAGCACTGAGCTTATGATGCGGAGATTGAGGCGGGAGGGCGGGGAGGGAAGGCCGTCCTGGTCCCTGGAGGACTCTGATGCCCATCCGCACCGTGTTGCGTCTGGAAACCTTTTCGTCTGCTCGATCTGCTATAAATAATATCTATCTGTAACATTACACCTCTTCCTTAGTGGGGTAGGCATCTTTACGCAACTTTCGCCTCATCTGTTCCATATACAGGGTCCTTCTTAATAATATGCTGACACATTTTAAGGGGATAATCAGACCAACCCCCTCAGGGAAATAGTCGTGACTGAGCATATTCTTATGCTGTGATCAGACCATCAAACTGAACAACTTTCTCTATAGCACCAACATTGAAATCGCGAAAAAAAATCAGCTGCTCCATACAAAACTGCAAATGGGACAGCTGATTTTTATTTCGCAATTTTAATGTTTGTCCCATAGATAAATTTGTTCAGTTTGATGGTCTGATCATCCCCTTAAAAAGTGTCAGCTTATTAAGAAGGACAGTTCTACGAACTATACGGTTGTTAATTTAGATCGCGATTTTCTTACCAATATAAGCTCTAACATCGTAGGACGTGCCGATAGGTGCACCGTGGTACTGCTTGGCTGGGACCAGCTGGACACTGGGCGGAGCCAGTGGAGTCAGCTCCAGGTGGAACGGGTAGGCGTGGGGGCCCAGCCGCTTGATGAGGGCGTCCTAGGGTGAAAATTTAGGTAAGGTGAGGTTATCTACCTACTATTAAATAATCTGTGGTTATGTTTCATAATTATACCTAATTAACACTCAGTTGCAGAAACGCTCATTAAGGTTTATCCTACATTAAATCTCTTGTTGTCACTTTTTGTCTTCTTGACGTAATAAAAGTTATCAAGAGATTTAATTTTAATGAGCGTTTCTGCAACCGAGTGTCAGTCGGTAACTAGAACTGTTTTAGAGTAATCGATGAGGCCAATTTGTAATTTACACTAATTATTATACAGGGTGAAACAAAACACTCTAGTAATATTCTAAGGGGTGGTGTCGACCATCAAATTGAACAACATTTACTATGGAGAAAGCAATGAGAAAAAATAAAATATTCAGTTAGATGGTCTAAAGTTTAGACTCTAAACCACCCCTTTGAATATGAATTAGGGTGTACCGTACAGTACGACCAGGAAAATAATTTCGCCCGTCAATCTTCGTTTGCGCAGAGCAGTGCAAAATCACGTATTTTCTATCTCGCTCCAACTCGAAAAGCAGACTATGGATGCTTCGGCAGCGAAGAGGGCGCGAAAGCAATAAGCCAATAGCGGCAAGGTGTCACATCCTGATTGGTCAATATAATTTCGCGCGCTTTTAAAATTTGTCAACTGCGCAGGTACATCGGTGAGACTTATAAACCTGGTACTACTTTACCCTTTTGTAACTTCTCATGCTTGTCTTGTATCGTGGAAAGTAGACACAAATTTAATATACTATTTTACACAAATATAATATTCTTTTTTTGCAAATCTAAACCATAAAAAAGTTGAACTTAAGAGAACAAAAATGGTGATCTTACAAGGTTAATCCATAGCATAGACTAAATTGCTTTAAGCATAATAGACTCTATTATCCAACCAACAAGGCCCTATGAATATATTTTTTTTGAAATCCCGTAAAGTAACTCATTAAAATACACCACTATTTTTAATTACCCTAAAAATACTATATTCACATTTAATGAAACTAACCAAATTTTTCTTAGGAATATGGCCATTATTGGTCGAAAAACGAGATAGTTATTTTGAGTACCTGTCATAGAAAATCGATCGGCTAGTCTGCACTTTTAGGTCCGCCACACACAGACGAATTGCGATCCGGAATCCTGATTCAGGATTCAGTGTTGTCAACTATTGTTACAAAAAATACTAGTGCTGTTTAAAAAATGCCTAAAATAAAATGTATGAAACGCCAAAAGAATGACAATTGCATTTTTAAGTATTTATTAAAACGAAACAAACAATTTCTATACATGATAATTTCTATCATGTGATGAGGTCATGGCGTTACGATGATGATTTGTAAATTGTATTTCAATATTATGCAACTATATCAAAAGACTATTGATAATTTTAACATCAGTCATAATCTGCATACAAAATGGCATGAACCATTATCACACAAGCTATTTTTGAGCTTAGGCGATTTCGCAACTATGCCGCAACGACGTCGCAACTGCACCATCACGATACGGTATCGTTCCATCGACGCCTACGCTCAAAAATCACTTGTGTTATATGACTGCAAATCTTTAAAAAATGCCATGAAATAATAAAATCACTAGATCTAGTGAAAAAGTCTCTGAAAGCGGCAACCCTCCATCCGGAACCAATTCCGAATTAGGTTTATTCCGTATGTATGTGGCGGACCTTATATGGAATGTCCAACCATTTTTCTTGTTTTGCGACCCATGTTCCTTATAGATAGTTGTTTAGATTCATTGTCTGGATACACTCTTAAAAATTGTAATTAAAAAATAGTGGTGTTTATAAGCTACAAACCATGTCCAGTTTTCGATTGTTTACAAACGCGGGAGTGTTTTTTTCGTCACTCAAGTATGGTAACACAACTTGTTGTGTTGTTATACATCTAACGAAGGTCCTTCTATCTTAATGAGGTCCTGGAGCACCGTCGTTTGCAATACTGTGCCACTTAACTCGCTGACTTCAAAAGTTTTCATACTTTCCTTCCCTCTCGTTAAGTATACTTTCAAGCAGTGGTTGGTAACTATATCTGTACTTTCTACTTTCATCTCAAATAATACTTAAATCAATACCTACCAAAAATAATTTAATAAATAATAAAAAAATATTACTAAAGGCAATTTTTACTAGATGTCAGGGTAAACAGTTGCATTATTTTAAGGGGTGATTGTACTCATGGAAATTTCCCTTAGAAAGGTATAGGACATTCGCAAAAAATAGTTTCGTCTTTTTATATTTTTTGCATTTAGTCAATGAGCATTTAGTATGGGAAATACAAAAATGTTTTTGAGAATTTCCTATAGGTTTCATAGGGACAGTTGTTCAGTATCATGGGTAAAATCACCCGTTAAAGTAATGCAACTATTTACCCTAACCCCCTGTAGAATAAGATAAAATCAAAACAGGATTATTATGCCTCTAAACAGTATAATACTATGGTATGGTATGCTACTTTATTTATAATTAATTCAGCAGTGTAAACATTTTTGTCGTCTAGGCAATTATTTTCTACAAAGTTACGTAAATAAAATCAAATTAAACTCAGAAGCCCTGCCTACATGATATTGTCCGAAGTCAAAACCAAATTACAATAGCCCGAAAAAAAATTTTGAAGAGTCAAACGTTCAAATCAGCAGTAGAAAATTTTAAAATTGCTATGAAAATTATGCAACATTCGATCATGATTTTGAATCTCACGGTTCTGATCAGATTAGAATTTCACGGGGCGCTGAAGTTGTTCAACTAATTCAACTTTAAAATATTTTCATTCAAAAATAAAGAAACCTATAAATTCCTTAAAATATCTAATAGTTTAAATATAAGTGAGTAAACTAGCAAAAGTTAAAAATAAACATTTGTTTAAGGGGATGATCGGACCGTCAAACTGAACAACTTTCTATATGGCACCAACATCGAAATCGCGAAAAAAAAATCAACACTTCCATACAAAACTGCAAATCTACTCGAGCCAAATGTATGGGACAGCAGATTTTTTTTTCGCTACTTCGATCTTGGTCTCATAGCATATTAAGAAGGACTCTGTAGTTCAGTACAGTCGACAGTCCAAGTTTGTTCGTTCTTCGTCATAAATCACATTAATTCATATAAAACAATTTGGTCTATTCCTATTTAATGTTTTACTGGCCATGGACCCTTGGCTAGGGTATCTAGCTATGTCACAGATATTTGAACGTAATTTTTTCAGATAAAAAACTAGAGCCTTGCTACAACTGCATGCAAGACAGCTGGTTGTAGTTGTAGCAATGTTTGTGACCATACCGAAAGGAATTTATGGTCGTGTATTGTATGTTTTTTAAAAACTTAATGAAATTTCACCCCATGTCTGTCTTGTCTCCCTTCACTATATTGCCTCCTTAGCACGGAAAAGGGGTTAAATTTAAATTGAAACATCTTTGGCGCAGTCGTTGGCCGCAATTATGTTATTGTTTTCTTTGTAGAAACGATCAACCCAATGAATAAGAGGCGGTCAAT
The DNA here is from genome assembly GCA_927399405.1 of Agonopterix arenella. Taxonomy (NCBI): domain Eukaryota; kingdom Metazoa; phylum Arthropoda; class Insecta; order Lepidoptera; family Depressariidae; genus Agonopterix; species Agonopterix arenella. The sequence goes on from OV656692.1 coordinate 3,731,771, forward strand.
GACTGTACCAGCCATCACACTTAAAGTCACATAAATTATTATCGTTATCGATTATAGGCTGACCGCAAGCTGTACCGCTCGTTAGGTGCATGCGGCAGAGCTCTAGATATTTTATCTCATGTGCGTATGACGTACGCACGGCGACATAATTATCAAGCTATACAAAACCAAAATAAGCTGGCCGCGCGACGTTATACGTTATGCAACCCACGCGCGGCCAGCTTATGTTGGTTTTGTATAGCTTGATGTGTCGCCGTGTGTACACAGTCCGATGTAAATAAACCGAGTAGCCGCTGCGAAAGTCTACGACGGAATCCGCGTATATCAAACTGTACCTAGTTTTTGGACGGAATGAGTTGGGAATGAGGAACTTTCTATCTGACTGACAGCCAATAAATCGTAATTCAAAATGCCGCGATAGATGGCGTTGACTCAAGTTGGATGCGAAGACGGAAATTTTAGACTAAAAAGTAATAATGTCACGAAATCAAATACATCCGTTGTCGAACTCCTTCTTATTTTGCTGCTTACTACACGAATTTTTATATATACATATATTTATATGAGTATGTATATTATATATGTATTTATAATAGGTTTATTTTGTATACTTACTTTTTGTTTTTACTAATAACTGCTGATTTTTGATAATTTTTTTCTGGAAACACCGCCTACCTTTCTTCTTTTCACCGTTTCCAATAACCTAAGGTTGTCTGGAAGAAATCGCTTCTTAGCGATAAGACCGCCTTATTTTATGCCTCTTGTTTTTTATTTCTGTATTTTACTGTTTATGTTTTGGTGTAAAATAAAGTATATTTGATTGATTGATTGAATTTTTACAATTTTATTTGTATTTTATTATCTGCAAGGTCGCTCATCCATCTTTCGTCAACGCTATCTATCGAGCCATTTGGAACTATTTTTAATGGCGTTCGGAAAATGACTCATTGCAGTTGCTCGTTGCAATATGGAGGCAAAGAACTCCACATTACAAGGCGCAGCTACCTACGGAGAAGCCCTAGGGTCAGACTATGGTAACAGCATAATTATATGAACGGCAACGGATGTACTTGCGCAGAGCAACGGAGCGGGCCTTGCGGGGAAGTGGGCGGTGCGGGTCGCATCCCGAACTCTGTATGAAGAGGTTGGTATTGCCTTGCATATCTGCGCATGACAGCGTAAGTAAACGGTGCGGCGCCGGGGGGCGTCGGCGTCCCCGCCGTCAAGAGCGTTGCCATACTGTGAGGCTTATAGTAATACTGTGCTATAGTACTATAGCTGTAGGTACCTACAGGATATCTGTTGATTCTTACCTGCAGTGGTGTGTTAGGTTCCCTCTCGTGGTTGCAGTGTACCGGCCACACTTGCGCTAGACTCATGATGGCTTCATTGCAGAACTTCAAGCCCATTACTTCTTCGTCTTCTCTCCCGTACCTGTCAGCAAGCAGAACAACTTTAAGTTTATTTAGATCAATCATTCAATCAATTCAGCCCACATCAACCCACTGTTGGATATAGGCCTCTCTTTTATTGTGCCATTCCTCGTGGTCCTGTGCTTATCTGATCCAATGCGAACCCGTCACCCCCACATGTCATGTCATCGGACCAACGTGCAAAGAGTCATGATAAATCCATACGGAAGAGAGCTAGGGACTCAATTATGAGGCGGCGCGGTTTGATTCCTGGCCTGTACCATTCTACGGAATTTATGTGCGTTTGTATTTGTCATTATCATCGGTTCGGCGGTGAATGACAAAACATCGTAAGGAAACTTGCATACCCGAGAACGAAAAGAAAATACCATAATAAAAATGGGCGAGCATGGGGCAAACACAAAAGACCAGAAATGGTCGCAGTGTCATAAGTTTCGACTTGCAATAGCCCTCCCAAAATTATAACGTGCTGGTGGTCTGCCTACAGACCTTCGTCTCTCTATTGGCCACCATTCTGGTACTGTCTTGATGTCTTGATAATTATAGTAAGTGGTCATATGGACGTTATCTAATCTAAACTATTATAGAACTGTAGCAGAAAGTTTGTTTGAAGATATTAACAAAAAAAAGTTACGATATGGTTTTTAGGTGCCCCGATTCCATATCACCAATTTTTGTCTGTCTGTTTGTTTGTTTGTTTGTGTGTTTGTTTGTTTGAACGAGCATCACGCAAAAACTACTGAACCGATTTTTATGAAACTTTTTTGTTTGATAGCCTATGATCTGACTTAAAATCTGGTATATAATTTGTGTGGACAACGTCGCGGGTTAACGCTCGTAATTAATGTTTGTGTCGTCACTGTCTCTATTTTAATTAAAAAGCCATGTAGCATATGATCGTTCTTTATTAATTTATTTTATTGATGTAATTGATTATTTCAAAAATAAAAAATTCAAGATTCTATTATAGCAATTTTGTGAATTAGACATTCGTCATAAAATTTAGGTTCTATTAGTTACTAGCCTTCATTTCTAGCTTTAACCACAATAGAAAAGAAAGAGTAGGTATCTTACCTACATATAGTTTAACCGAACTCTTTTGTCAAAGATAAACCCTTCTGTAATTTAGAAAATGTTGCTGCTGAATAAATTTTAATGGAAAATAAACTCCCTTTAAATGGGAACAATCTAAAAATTTATTATGCATTTTGTATTCATTGCATATTATTTGTACTTCTTGTATTTTCTGCTAATTATGGTGAAATCTAAACATATAATAAAATTGTAAACTTGGCGTGTATGAACATTGAAAATATTTACAAAAATATTAATTGGCGTTTAGGTTACGTAATGGAATTGAGATTGTATCTGTTTGTTTGTGCAAGCACCACTTAAAAACTATTAAATCAATTTGAAATACCTAGGTTTCCACAAAAGCATAGAGCTTAGTTTGGATTTATATTTAGGCTTTATTTAAGAGGATATGTGAAAAAATAGGATTCTTCAAAGCGTCATATATCATGAAGTACTAACAGTAGGAGTATGAATTGCGGATATGTGTAAATTGAACATATAATTGAAGTTTTGATTAGAGCCAAAACGCCTTATTTGTACCATATTCAGTTTATGTTTCCTATTGTGCATTGTATTTTCTTTTGGTGTCAATAAAGTATATTTCATTCATTCATTCAAAACACGATTAACACACATTTTCTCGATAGAAAAACAAGCCAAAGTAGCCTCCGTTTTTATTTATAAACGCTTGGAACTGCTAAACGGTGAATAATATAGAAACTCGAGACTTGATTTAAAAAAAGAGATTGATATTTTACAAATTTTGATTAGAGCAGAATTGAACTTACATAAATAGTACAATCACAATTAAATAAAGTGTGTTTTACGCTCGCGCCGCCCCATCTCTTTCTCTCGCATCAGGCAGTAATATAAGCTATCGCACGCCCATTTCGCTTCAATTATTTTTCGACATAGGCCCTTAATCAAAATCGGTTGATGCAATCAAAAGTTAAGAGTATTTAAAGTCGGTGGTCTGCGTATACGAAATCGCGAGCGCTATAAATTATCAATGATAATTATTCTTTGATTACATTTTAATGATCTTCAAAACTGAAGCGCGTCTTAATTATTTACAAGTAAAACTTCAGACACAAATTGTTTCATACTACAAATGTAATAATTAATAAAATAATATAAAAAGCCGAAATCCCGTAACGGAGACCAGGTTTTCCGACCTGTTAATTAGTCAACGTAATTATGCTGTCATCCGCCAACCTCATAATTATTTACTTCGTGTTCAGTAAAAAATGTGAGCTACCTATTCAATTTAACTTTATTTTCGACATACTCGCTCGTAAAGTGGCTCTTATTGCACCGCTTTTAGGTACATAATGCAGCTTATAATATTGCTTTACAATATGCAGCGAAAATTATTATATTATCGCACTAGTGCGGTAATGTAACTTTTTTTTTCTATAGTTTGTTTTTAAATCTCAGCAAATAGTTTTTATGAAAAAAATCTAACTTTTTTCTGAATAAGTTAATCTGTTTTAATTAAAATATGATAAATAAACGCTCCATTTCATCAAACAATTTGTTTTAGTTAACAAATTAACATTAATTTGTGTTATAGATGCATAAATATTAAGTTTATAACGTTTTTAGTATTATGTTGTTTGCAACAAAATGTCGTTTGTTGAATGTTGGCTAAAGACAAAAAAAAACCCCCCAGCGCCATTTTCCACAAATATTTGTCTAAAACTGTTGTATTTTACGAAATTTTATTACTTTTTCCTCGCAAATATGTTGAAAAACGTCGTATGAAATGCGTGAGCGTTGGTCATTACAGCCTTGGCTAGTATGCAGCACTCGCCTGGTGGCTCGTGCTGCAATCCCGCCTCGGCTGTAATGACCAACTTTGCTCACTTGTATAGTAATGTAGTATTATATAAAGAATAATGTAGTCTATCAATTATGGAGTAGTCTAACCATATCGTTTCAATACATACACATCCATCACCACATTAGAAACAAAAATGGTTGCTTATTGAGATATTATATATTAGTAAGATATTTACAAGACATTGGTACCAAAATAAATTAGGTACTACTTACTAGACAATTTTTAAGACTAGGTTTTTCATTTTTTATGCCTGTATAATTACTTATTTTCGAAGTAGAGATTGTATTTCTTTGATATGGAGTTCAATCGAACCTCAAAAGGAAAAAACTGGAACCCTCATAAGTAGGATACATTTCTTTGTTAGGTAATAAAGACATTTTTATATAATGTTATTTAATTCAGAAAAAAGTAACCACCGAAAGACTGCAATGCCACAGAACATTATAAGAGAGGTTAGAAATGCAAAGTAGCGCTTTTGCTTCCGAGACTTTTGGACACTTTCATCCCACTCACGCTGCTACAACTTCTTATGCCCCTCTCGCTCGCACCAGGCCGCGCGCCTTACGTTATTAAGCAAATCATTGCATAACCGTGTGGCACGCGTTCTACGCCTACTTTGCACTTCTAATCCCTCTTATTCTGTGGGCTTTTCCATACCGCAACAATACCCATTCAAATACCCATTCGGGCCTTTTGTGCAGGGACCGAAAATTTTCGGTTACCTTTATTTAAATGTTACCTTTATTATATAACCGATTTTAATACCGGTAACCTAAATATGACCTTCAAGAGAATGCTAGTGAGTGCGGGTAAAGGTCAGTATAGACGGAGCGGCCAAAAGCGCGCGTGGTTTTTAATAACACTGAAAAATGAACTTTAATTTCTACTAATCAAAAGTACAAAATTGTTTGAAAAACGTCTTTGTTGTAGCGGTTGACGCAAATTTTGGAGCACCCAAAATGATGCGCGCACTATTTTCAGTGTTGCTACAGCATTCGACAGGTCGAGATAATAAAGGCGATGATTATTTACATTTTACTGAACCCAAATGGTTTAAGTTTACGTTCACGTTTGAGTTTAAGTTTGTTATTATAATTGATTTAATTTGTATTTAGTAACGACTGACGAGGTACTTACTTAAAATTGAATACTCACTATATTTATAAAGAAACAATTATTTATTTAAACATATCTCTGTGTACGCGGACCGTTATTAGAATGATATAAAAGTTACCTCTAAAAATACATGTAAAAAAATTTTTGGTTGTAATAAAAAAATACCGGTATTATTGATACCGGTTTCGGTCCCTGCTTTTTGTACGGAACCATGAAACCGATTTGTATCGTACGACCCGCTATTAAGACAATTTCCATAAAGTAACAAAAACACTTTGGAAGCTCAAATTAATATAAATGGACGGACATAACGAACCATTTCGTTTCCATTTATTTATACGAGGGTCAGGGTCTGTTGTATAGATGACTCGTTGTTACTGTTTACTAAAATTGAGCTTTCGGGGTAATCAGAAATATTGCTACAACTACGAACTAACTTTTTAGTCGAAGCAAAGTATAGAGGTGTTCAATTTCATTTTCTGTGTTTCTTTGGTTCAGATGGGTACAAAATAAACCCCATTCATCTTAGTTTAGACGCCGCTATTATTAAATTAAAAGGCCTAAAATAAAATAAAAACCTTTTAAAGTATTGACATTACAGCCGATGTCTTTTACTTTCGCATACAGAATCTCAATAGTAATTGTTAGTTTTCTATTGTTTGAACGTTTGATTTCCAAATATATTCATCATCTAAAACATCTACAACTGCCATGATCACGGGATGACTCCAGATGATGATGGCCCTTGTAACACTGCCGAAATATCGGGAACTCAAATATACCAAAACGCGGTAAGAAGCCGTTAAAATGTTTATTTCTAGATTAAATAATAACTGCGTAACTCTCAAAAACTGTATTATATGTCTGTATATTCATTATTATTACTGTATATTCATCATCATCATATAGATATCATTAGCATTCATTTTAACTAAGACTCTAGTCATCAAAATAAACAACTTTTAATATGAGAGCAAACCTGAAAACTCAAAAAAGAAATCTGCTTTTTCATACTACATTATTACAATGCCTACTAGACTCAAATGTATGAAACAGTTAGTTTTTTCACGATTTCAGGTTCGCTCCCATGGTCAAAGTTGTTCAGTTTAAAGGTCTCAACCACCCCTGAAAATTTTGAAAGTGTTCGAAAATCCTCACAGTATTATAAAACGGCCTACAGTAAAACAGACCTTTTAAAATATAAATTTAATACCCGATGTCTTTTTTTACCTTCATGTCTATAAGAAATTTAATTTGTTTGATCAAAGTCGCCTCAGATTCGGGTCCGAACTTGGAGCATTTTAATTGGGATTGGTTTTTACAAGCAATTTAAAATGGGACTAATTCGAGGAAAATTCCGTAGTTATCGTGGATCATACGAAAATCAAACGATATTTTTTTATTTAACAAAGCTCACCTGAAAGTTAGCGTGACCTGTCCGTACAGTTTCTTATTCTCCAAATACTCAGGATCCACGTGGAGGACCCCCTGTATCTTGTCAATGGTGCCATGTTCCACCACCAGGTCGCGTGAAGCCAGGTACAGCGTAAGCTTGTTGTTCGGCGATGATTTCTTGAACACACTGTGGAAAATAAATCGTTGAGTACAGGGTGAAATTGATATCATTAGCATCCTTTTAAACTATATGAGTCTACCACAGAACATTAGAGTCTACCCATCAAACTGAGTAAATTTTACTATGGGAGCAAACCGATTGGAGCAAAAAAAAAATCTGCTGTTGCATACATTTGTGTCGAGTAGGCATTGCAGTTTATTATGGAACAGTTGATTTTATTGTTGCTCTGATCGGTTTGCTCCCATAATAAAAGTTGTTCAGTTTGATGACTCTTAGTTTAAAAGGATGCTATTGATAGCAATTTCACCCTGTATAGCGCGGAACTATATAAGGTCTAACAAAATTAGGTGAAACTATTTTAAGGGGATGATCAGACCATCAAACTAACTTTCTCTATGGGACCAATATCGAAATCGCGAAAAAAAAAATCAGCTGTTCCATACAAACCTACTCGACCTAAATGTATGGGTCAGCAGTTTTTTTTTTCGCGATTTCAATATTGGTCCCATAGAGAAAGTTGTTCAGTTTGATGGTCTGATCATCCCCTTAAAATAGTTTCACCTAATTTTGTTAGACCTTATATAATAGGTACCTATAATAATTATGTTAACTTTGTAAATAACTTTTACGACTACAGCGTTTCGACCTCTGGCTGCTATTTTCTTCATTGTGACCAAAAGAGAATCCTGAGTGCAGCGAGGAGTTCATGCTCACCCAAGAACTAACACATTTATTTTACACATAACTTTTCACATCTTCTGCGAGACAATAAAAAGCAATCTTAAAATTCATTGAATAGTAATTCGTGCCTTTTTTTTTTTTTTTTTTGTAAGCCGTGGTGGCCAGTTCGATTTTCGAATATAAGTTCTTTTTGGTGCATGTCTCCGTAGACAACACCTTTACCAGGTTCCTGTCTCTGATGCATGATAATGATAAGTTAGGTGTCACAAGAATTTTGAGTTGCGGTTTCAAATTCAAATCACATTATTGACCACCAGCGCAGCGGGTTATAATGAAATTCAGTGTAATATTATTGCCCGGCTATACCGTATGGCTAATAATAATGACTTACTTTAGGATGTGATTTAGATTAGATCCGCATGTTTCCAATAGTACTTATTAGTTTCATGGTTTCCAACTGGTTTCCAACTAGTCAAATTAGAAACTCTTTATCGAACGTCAAAAGGCGCGCTTTGTATGAAAACTTGTAATTAATAGTGGCGTCATTGTTTTTCGTCATCGTTTCGATACTTTTTATATTTTTTACAGTTATCTAAAATAGTATTTATGCTAAAAAAATAACTGAAAATGTGAGTTTAGCATTTTTTTCAAACTCATTTTTTAATGTGAAAGATAAAATTCAAATATATTTTATGCAGATAGGTAACTATTATCGGACGGGTGGTAGTGTCAAAACAAAAAATAATAATTGATTTCTATTCTATTCTGTCAACACCATCAAATAAACATGAAATTAGAGATCGATCGGTTTGATACAAGGTATGTCAGTCAGTTGATTGATATAAATTAGTACTTCACTTATTATGGTAGAAGGTTTGAATCAGGTTATATCCAGGGAGTGTATTGAATAGCTGAGGGCTTCGCGTTTCCCGACGCGGTGGTAGAGTCAAAAAATGACGTCAAAAAGCTATCTATGTGATATTATTTTGAATAAAAAATTTTGAATTTCATCATCATTCGCATCGCGTTTAAAATTCTCCAAATCATATTTTTCGGATTCGTAAGATTTAGCGAAAGCCCACATTTTGAGAAAAATTTTAATTACTGAAAATGACCCCCTGTGCACGGGGCATCCTATCTGAAACTTCTCAGATACTTTTTCCGTTTCCGATAAGCCCTGGATATGTAGGACATGATTTAAACCTTACGTACAAACTCAAAAACCAACGAGGCTTTATAAATTTGTATAAAAAATTTTGCATTAGCATGCTCACGAATAATTCCCCGTAGGGGTAGTCAGTGATATGAACAATCTAATTTTGCTAATTAAGTAACAGAGGGCGCTATCGCGCTGCTATAAATGAGCATAACACTTCCTCCCGCAATGAAAATCGTAGCTAGCAACTGCAGAACATTGATCAATTCTCACAACAAGGCCAATAGACTCCTAACAAAGCCACAATTGACACTACTCTGTGCTAATTGTTACTGAGATCACATAATTGAACACTATCATGGGAATATAGCCCTTCTCGTGTCACACTTACCGTTGAGAATTGAGTGCGTTTTCTGTCATGACGAGACTCTGACGCGGCCTGCAGACAAAAGTTTGAATTAGCTTCGTTAGTTTGAAATTTCGAACAATACATTGTTTATTAAGGGGAAAACGTTACACACGTACTCACGGCGACACATCAAGCTACGCAAAACTAACATAAGCTACGTGACGTTAAACATAACTGTACCTACGCGCGACCAGCTTATTTTGGTTTTGCGTATGTGTCGCCGTTGTACATGGTTAATAAACAAAATAGAGAGGTGTCAATATGATGATTAGAAAGGACATCATCCAGGTTTCATATATTTTTGGTCCAAATGTGAAAATCCAAAGAAAATATATTATATTCTGTTAGAACTTGTCCGTCTTGCTATTATGTAGGTGTCATAATAATAAATGCTTGGACGCCATGAACATTGGATACAGCTTTGGTGTGTATAATAAATGCGTTGTTTAAGTAGGACAGGTTCTAACAGAACATAGTTTTATTATTCTTTGGCCGGCACTTTCATATTCACTGGGCAGTCAGCCTCAAATTCGACCATTGCTGACTTGTTAATCTTTCCACTACATCATGAGTGATTGTCATACGATTAGCTCATGCATGCTCAAGAAGAAGACTTTCATAATCAAATTAAAGATTGAAAAATTTGTCTCGGGCGGGACTTGAACCCGCACTCTTCCAAACCGGGGAACTGCGTTATCCAATTTCGCGCCGAAGTGAAAGAGCCGACTACCCAGAGAACAAAATTTTCAATCTGTTGCGTCTTAAGAGGACGTGGCTAAGCACAACATGGCTGTAACATGTTTAAAATCATTAATATTTGAAATTATCTATCTATCTATAACGTCACGCCTCTTTCCCAGTGGGGTAGGCAGAGACCAGGGCGCGCCACTTACTACGATCCTTACATACTTCTTTTGCCTCATGCACATCCATACATCTCTTCATACATGCCCGTCGGTTTCGAGTACTACGCACCTCCCCTTTTTGTAGGACGCAACTGATTTGATCAGCATATGTCCTACGAGGGCGCCCTCTGCCGACGCTTTCACTCACATTAGCAACATAAATATCTCTTTCGTACATCTCCTATCACTCATCCTCTCCACATGACCAAACCAACGAAGCATACCTTTCTCTATTCTTGTCACTACATCTTCTTTTAATTTACATCTATCTCTTATTACACAATTTCTCACTCTATCTTTCAGCGTCACACCACACATACTTCGCAAGGAACGCATTTCAACAGCATTAATTTTACTTGCATGCTTCTTCTGCCATACCCAGCACTCACTGCCATACAGAAGTGTAGGCACCAACACACCATTGTGTGTAGCAAGTCGCGCCTTTTTGGACACTAATTGGCTAGCCACAATGACATGTAGAGCACCGTTTACTTTGTTTGTAATATTTGAAATTAAGTCTTTCATATTTGGACTTTTATAATATTTTTGCGGAAATTTATAGATACCTACCTCGGTACTTTATATCGAAAATCGCAAGTCCGAATATACGCTTTCATGTGAAGTTGTTTTCTGTTGCTTGTTATTTTTGTACATTCAAGTATTCAATTCTCAGTTCAAATGGGGCCCTTTAATAAATTATTATATGAATTACTCTTTTGTTTCTATTCTCTTCAATTGAGTCAACGGCATTTCATTGAGGTTGACATCAGGGTCGCAATCGGGCAATTGAGATTCTTAAAATAGCACATAATAATATTAAAGTTTGTTACCAAATTATTAAATTACCAACAGTCAATGGTTTATTAATTACTAAAGCCTTAGAAAACTTCCGTAACAAATAAACGAAAGTTATTTAATTGTTCGGGAAACGTACGAAAACACACCGTGTTGAAGTTAAAACGGTTTATAATACAAACAGTGGAGCTTCATTGAAAACTAAATATTGCTCGTATTAGAGCTTAATTGAGCATTGGACCGTCATAACTTTCACATTTTCAAATCCTTTTAACAAACAGTTTCTCCTCACGTGAAATGAAAATTAATGACTCACTATATTTTGATAAGTACTAAAAATGTTTCAACTAGGGTTTGCGGTCCCGGTATTTTTATACACCGGGATCGAAAACAAATTTACAGTATTCAGACATCCAAAGAATAAATGGCCATAAATCGAATTGAAAGCCTTCATTTAAAATTTTTATTTTTTTATCTGTTAACGCCCCTTTAAATGTTTTAATGACCTACTGAAGATCCGTAAACACTGGGCTCTAAATTAAGGAAATGAGATCAACCTAGTTTTATGTCACACATAAGTTGGCATAAATTTGGAAAACAATATTTGAATGTATTATTTTCTTACCATTATTAGGTGAACTAGTACCAAAGTATCCCGTAGGACCTATACTTTGAAGTACCAGGATAAAATTTAAACCGGGATGGTAAATTTCCTGCGGGTTTTCCAACCCTAGCTAAAAAACCCGGCCACAAATTAAAAGTAGTAAAATTCGTAATATATTCACGACAACACCTGCTGTGTGTTCATGCTACACTCAAATAAAATATTTCATTCTTTCCATCGTTAAAGTTTTAGACTGATAAGACCTTTTTAAGCCTTTTTAGTTAGCTGTACTTTGTTAGCACGTAACAAATACTGGACTAGGGCGTGTTGGGTGCACATTAAAAATAAAGGTTTCGTGCATTTGATCATGAAACTAGATGGAGAAAAACATCTAGTACCTTGTGGGTACAATTGACAACTATTTACTTTTGCAGACTTTTAGTAGAAAAGTTGCTATGTTGGATATTAAATATAGGTAAACAGGGTGTTAGGGTAAATAGTTGCATTACTTTAAGGGGTAATTACCTACAGGAAATTAACAATTTTTTTCCACTTTCTATACAAACGTTCGATCAGTTGATTACATTTTGGGAATTTCCTATAGGTTTCTCAGGAACAGTTGTTCAGTATCATGGGTACAATCACCCCTTAAAGTAATGCAACTGTTTACCCTAACAATCTGTAGAGGTTAGATATACTTAGATATTAGATAGATATATTAGATAATCTACCTGAAGAAGATTTATGTATAATAAAAAAATGTCCTGTAAAGCCTTAAACTATTTATATAGGGACAAATTACGCGTGTAATTCTACGAACAAACATTTCTGCCACTTTTTGCGAGGGGCGAGGTAACACGCAATTATGGATTTTATTTCCGACGAGCGTTAACCCGCGACTTTGTTGGCACAAATTATATACCAGATTTTTAGTCAGATCATACGCTATCAAACAAAAAAAGTTTCATCAAAATCGGTTCAGTACTTTTTGCGTGATGCTCGTTCAAACAAACAAACAAACAAACACCCAAACAAACACACAAACAAACAGACAGACAAAAAATCCAAACATTGGTGATATGGAATCAGGGATACCTAAAAACCATATCGTACCTTTTTTTTTATTAATATGTTCAATGTACAGACAAACTTCCTGTTACAGTTTTATAATAGTTTAGATAGAAAGATAACTTTAGATTCTAATTTTGAACCTTAAAAATAATGAAAAGAAGTCTCGTGTGAACCCCAAACGTTTTAAGTTCGAAATTATTGTTTCACAATTATAGGCTGTCTCGTTTAGTGATAAGGCATAAAATCGAATGTAAATGCACATGATTAATTAATCTTATACCGTGGCAGAGGGAAATGCTACCGAAAGGCTAGTCCTTATAATAAATAGTCAAAGTGTAAAGCGTATTAAAATAAACAGTTGTCATAATACATTATACAACTAGGTAGGTAGATGTTTTTCCCCGTGCACTCTCAACAATCTGCGTCAAAAAAAACTCAACTTTGGATTAACTTGAGTAATGGAAAGCAAGCCAGAGGGTGAGGTAAAGAAGACAACTGGAAAAATTGGGCAGTCAATAAAACATACAAACTATATATAACTCAAAACTTTATGTCATCATCTAGTGGAATATGTTTTCATCAAGTAAAACTGTAAGCGTATACAATAACGTCCTGTTGTTTTTCGCGTCGTCATCACCATACTCAAAAATAGTTGTACACAACGGATGTTATACATTTTTTTCCCAAATTAACTCCGCAGTTTAAAACATCGTAAATTCACCTCAAATAGCCAAAGCTCGAGCGTAAAAACCCGTAGCAAATTTCCGTTTCTTCTGAGATTCTAAAAGAATGTCATAAACATACTTCGTTTACGTGTTTCAATCGTAGCTTATATTATACAGAATTATAGGTAGGTATGGTCTTTCTTAATAAGCTGACCGTTTTTTTCGAGTTAGAGATCCATAAGCAAAATATTAAGCTTTAAAATGAAATTTTTTGTTAGAGTCAAGTGTCTCCCCCCTCTCCTGGCAAAACGGTTGTAATTGGGGATGTGAAAAAATTCACGGCAATAGCATATATAATGAATTTAAAAGGAAAACTATCACGGCTAAGTAGGCTTTACAAATTAACAAGTTATAGTCGAACAACTTAAAAAATGTACTTGGAGACGGTTAAACCGTAATATAAAACATAAAGCACCCTTCTAAGTTAATATATTGTGAAGGGCAACTACGGAACCCTACACTGCGTGTAGCCCGACACGTACTCGGCCGGTTTTTTCAAGGTATCATTAGAACAATCATACAACAACTTTCTCTACGGGACCAACAACGAAATCGCGAAAAACAAAACAGGCAACCCCATACTTACATAAACGAATTATCTATCTACATTTGGGGCGAGTAAGTTTGCAGCTTTATATGGAACAGCAGATTTTTTTTCGTGATCTTTAATGGTCCCTTAGAGAAACCCATACTTACATAAACGAATTATCTCTCTACATTTGGGGCGAGTAGGTTTGCAGTTTTATATGGAACAGCAGATTTTTTTTCGTGATCTTTAAAGAGAAAATTGTTCAGTTTGATGGTTTGATCATCCCCTGAAAAAACCTTCAGCATATTAGGAAAGACCCTGTATAAATAGTACTACAATTACAATACAGATTTGACAATGGGTGTGTTTGCTCTTCTGGGTGTGACATTACGCTATACCATTCTGCTCTGAGTGCACGATATTAATATTTTTAACAATATTAAGCCTCATCGCCACGCTCCTATTAGATCTCTCTTAAATTTTTAATGACTTAAAAGAAGAATGGAAGATGCGCCCTTGCGAAATTATATCGGTCTCATTTTCGGTAATTTTCGTAAAATAGACTATATCCAGATTAGTCATCCTTCTTTATGTTCTCACTATTTACTCGAAAATCGATTCCTTTCAGAATGCTCTTTGTATTTGAAAACTTTGCCTTGCAGCTGATCGTTATTAATTTTTTACTGACCTTTAAACATCAGTAACTCCTAAACCGACTGGAGTTATTATGCAGGCAGACCTGGTCCATCCCCAATTACCCATCACAGAGGTTCTACGAACACTGAATCAGCCTTGCAGCTGATGGTTACCAAAACAACGCTTATCTCTCGTAATATATCGTCAGTGTCCACGTTTGCGCACCATACGTTATCAATCACTACTGGCAGGATGCATTGATTGAACACCTGAGGCATTGTGGTAGGCACGAGGAGAAAATATATGGTAAGTATGTATTAAGAATACAATATGAGTGTTTCGAGTTTCGTGAACTTGAATACACCGTACCCGTATATTTTATTACGTCGGTATTGGTAAGCCACAATTTGTATTGTGATGGATGGTGAATAATGATGACATATCTTGATCGCGATTTTATTATACTTTAGCCGTAATCCTGGCTTTAATCTTTCCCATACGTTTCTAATGACGTCATTGGTAAGCTTCTGAGTCTTCTGACGTCATAAGGGAACTGTATTTAATAAATAAATAAGTAGGAAATAAGGAAGGAGAGCGTCGGTGGCGCCTCGCGGAGAGGCATGGACACTCAATCATGAGGGTCCGGGGTTTGCTTCCGCACGGACGATATGCCATTGTACCAATGAGGTTATTCTAAACTTATGTATGTACGTAATACCGACTGAATCTCGAACGGTGAAGGAAAACATTGTGAGGAAACCTGCCTGAAGAAGAAATTTTGATGCGTATGTGAAGTCACACGTGGAAGTATTGGGCACGTGTGTTTGACTAACGCTCATACACCCTCCCTCAGGATAGGCTTGTGCCTTGTCTGGCTGGCACAGGCCTACTACTCAAGGAATATGGGCGATAGTCCACCGCGTGTGCCGAATTGATGGACTACACATGCAAACGAATTTCTTCTTCTGCGTATGCAGGTTTCCTCTCATTGTTTTCCTTCACCGTTTGAGAGCAGTTGGTATTACGCATAAAGACATTACACGTATGCAAGTTGGAAAAACTCATTAGGTACATGGCATATGTCGTCTGTCCGTAATTGCTCACTTTAAGCATTAGAAAAGAGAACAGTCCATTATGCGGTGTTTCTAAAAATAGTGTAAAATAATAACTTTAAAGTAGGTAGGCAATATATTTGAATACGAATGTTGTGTTTCCGTAAGCAGTGGAACTTTTCCAAGCTAATCTTTTAAATGGAGTGCTCATAAAGTGTTAGTCGTGATAAATAGTCGTTATTTTACAAGCTCTTTGTACAGTCACGAACAAAAAGATGTAATCACAAGGTAATTTGACTTTTATTTACGCTTTTAAACTTAAA
Source organism: Agonopterix arenella (assembly GCA_927399405.1). NCBI lineage: Eukaryota > Metazoa > Arthropoda > Insecta > Lepidoptera > Depressariidae > Agonopterix > Agonopterix arenella. The sequence continues at coordinate 3,747,699 of OV656692.1, forward strand.
TTTCTTGTTCGTTTTATTAATTTTTCTTCTCCTCCATTCCTTCTCTGGAAGTCGTAGTCGTTGTGGTCTAGCGGCGAGTACCTAACCATGCCATTCAGGAGGAGATGGTTCGATCCTAATCGAGGCCGACTCGCCGCAATGAATTTTTCGACATTTATGGACAATTTATGGCCACTGGCTTTTCTGAAGGAAAACATCAAGGAAACCTGTATGCTTCAATTTCGAGGCGTGTACTGACTCACTATCAAATTATTAATTATAAGTTACTAACTACCCGTCACACATTGGACAGCTTCTGAGTTTTCAGATTATCTCATGTAGTCGTGAGCATAATATGCTATACTTGACCTCAGGAACTCCAATGTATCACATGTGCATCTCCAAACCACCCCTTGTTTATCTATTGATTACATAATCCCATGGTTACACAGGTTTAGGGAATCGTAAGCATGTTACGTATTATGCTCACGACTATATTCCTGTAGGGATTATTCAAATAAATTCTTTATTACGTACGTACGTATTTAGAATAGAATATTCACATTTCACTAGCTATGCTCGTGACAGTAAGGTTTGCTCGTTCGTACTTCTATAGCTAGCTAGCTCGAATTTGTACTGCAATATGATTAGATCGTTTCAATAGAATCTAATCTTGAAGTAAGGTTCACGTGCACATTAACAAATAACAAACTTTACTTTTTAAAATAGGTAAGTCATGCTAGGAAATACATGCTCAGACGATGCGCGCCCCCTCAGTCTTTGCGCTCTAGACTTCGCCTAATTAGCAAATGTGGGTTAATCAGGCCCTGTGTGCACCCCTTCAGTCCTTGGCTCTCTAAACTTTAGCCTAGTTTGCCTGTGGGTAACTCAGGCCCTATGGTGTTCACAACACGGATAATTATTTAGACTTGTGACTTGTGAGGTTGTCACGCTCTCTATATTGTTACAAGCGCTTCATCCACAACCACCACACGTCTATAATATTATACCTACTCACATCTATCCATCTGTTTTTGTATAACGTACCTATAGTAACAAAGTTACAAGTATATTGTATTTCAAATATCTCAAGATGCATTCTAGCGGGCGGGCCCTTAACCCGACCCGAGGGCAGACTGTTTCCGTACGCACTCGGCGACACGTGTGACAGCGAAATTGTTGTAATACTGAATATAAAAAAGTTATGGAAGATACAGTTTTAATTTCAATAACCCCGTCACAATATGTGAGAGGAGATCTTTGCCCTGCAATGAAATCCTACACAAAGTTTCTAACCAACCGAAAGATATTATAATCGTAAGTTTATGTATGATAGCAGAATGCATGCGAGTTGATGTCAGCCTCTTATACAGCTGAATCAAGCGGCTGTAACTGAAAATTTATGTTGATTCGCTTTTGACCATCAAGACTCGGGTCTCGCACTAATCCACTTGACACAGAATGTAGTTTGACATTTATCTTTAGCCAGTGGCGACATCTTTGAAATCCCTCAGCACCTCGGCATTGAGCGTTGATGGGACGCTGAAGTTATTAGCTACGCGGCGGATTGGGTAGTGGGGATCGGTGATGAGAGGATGCGGGAATCGGTGAGAAAAAGGACTCATTGCCTGCACCAGCTGAACCTGTACTCATCTGTAACTGAAAACAGTTTGGGCACTGCAGCTACTGAACTATTTATGTTCTAAAAATAGTAATCTTAGAATATCTCTGCCTACTTCTTCTGTGAAAAGAAAAGTATAATTAACCTTTAAACCAGATAATCTACCCATCAAACTAAACAACGTTTACAATGGGAGCAGACTTGTCAGAGCATACAAAAAATCAGCTGTTCCATACTAAACTGCAATACCTACTCGCCTCAAATGTATGAGACAGATGTTTTTTGTTCCGACCGGTTTGCTCCCCATAACCAAATACTCTACCCATAAAACTGAACCACTTTTGGTTCAGTTTGATGAGTACTCTACCCATTTTGGTTTAAAGGTCAATGATACTTTTCGTTACATCCTGTATAGTCATGAACACATACTTTGCTTAATAATGTTTTTTACTCAATGACACATTGTCTGACACCAGGGCTCTGCCCACAAGATAAGAAGAAGAAGAACGTATAATACTTATTAAGAAATTTTATCCTCCCGGCAGTGCCACCGGCATTACTGAAAGTGGTTAAAACAACAAGAGAATAAAATAACCGAGAAATAATAAGAAATGTATTGTATTATGCTACACCAGCACCTGTTTCACGCTACATAATTTCCAATCGATTGCATCTTATGGCGCCATAACAACAAAATGAAACTCAATAAACATCAGACATGCACGACCAACTGTTGTGGAACAACAAACGTGGAGGACAAACAAACACCACGGGCTATTTGTTTCGGTAATGTTTGTTTTTATTGTCCCGTTCAAATCGAAGCGAGCTCTAATTTATTTTCAAGGAAAATAACGTACTTAAAGCGTACGAAATGAAAAATGGCTTTACCGGGTATTCGGAATTGACGAAAAATCGTTAAATGATTATAAGTAATACGCAATCATATGAAAAATCGGAATCTACCTAGGTACTTTGGGATTTAGATCTAGCGAGAAAATTTTACGGAATCTTCTTTTACTCTTATCAAAATAGGTAGGTTACAAAGTTTTAAATAAATGAAATACGTTACTAGGGTATTTCACGATTTATTCGAATTCAAAAGTGACTCAAATTCCTCAGGTATCCTCTTCATGATTATGGGAACTGTCGTTCCTAAGTTCTAACTCTGAGGATGCCCATATTATAACATTACACATATAGGCATAGAAAGTACATAAATTCAGTACAGAATTTCCTTACAGGGTGATCTTCGACACCCCAGTATGACTACTCTTTCTTATACTGTGGTACAACTGTCAAATTCACAAATGATGTTAACTACTGGAGAATTGACTGTTGGTCATTTTTTAGAACGCCTGAGATAAAATTTTAAGATAATAAAATGCAAAACTGGATTTTCTTAGATTGTACTTTTTTCTATGTCTTTTCCAGCTGTCAAATAAATCTGGCCAATGGGAAAAAAATTCCCGTTGGCCAGACTAGTCTGACCATCAATCTGACAACTGGGAAAAACTCACTCCCTTAGTTGTAGTACAGAAAAGAGATATAGTAAAGATGTTAGTGAGGGACAGGGTATGGCAACATTGAAAGAAACATCGGTAATCTATGTAGACAGGCTTTTAAATAAATTTGAATAGGATTGGAGACGCCATCGCTATCTACGTGCTTTGGTTCTTTTCATTGGTATTTCTACAAGAAAAAGAAGTAAAGAAAACCTTCTTGTACCTACTGGAAACAGTTTCAGAGTGTGTACATTTCATTTCATGTCATAAATATAGAAACTTTGCATCTTCAGGTATAGTATTTAATATAAGACCCAGTACTAAAACTGGAAGCATGAAGTCTAGTACATAGGCGGCACTCAATAACAATTATTCAAACACATGCGAGCATTACGAAGTACACAAATTTATGACCCCATTCCCATTGCAACTCGGGAGTTTACTACCATTTTCCTGATGGTTTGGTCTGATCGTAGCAAGGTTAAAATGTAAATTTAAAACCGCCCAAAAGCGTGTCGGACGCGCCTGTGACAGGGTTTTCTAGCCATTGTAGATGTATTTATTGTATACTACTTTATACTATTATAAAACTGTAACAGGAAGTTTTTCTGTACATTGAAGATCTTAACAAAAAAAAGTTACGATATGGTTTTTAGGTGTCCCTGATTCCATTTCACCAATTTTTGGATTTTTTGTCTGTCTGTTTGTTTGTGTGTTTGTTTGTGTGTTTGTTTGTTTGTTTGTTTGAACGAGTATCACGCAAAAACTACTGAACCGATTTTGATGAAACTTTTTTTGTTTGATAGCTTATGATCTAACTTAAAATCTGGTATATAATTTGTGCGGACGAAGGCGCGGGTTAACGCTCGTTGTATATATATTTTAAAATCCCTGCCAAACGAATATCGGACACGCATATGACAGGACCGTCAGGTCCGTAGCCATTTACGGTGTTTAATAAATTATTCTGATATGTACTGATTGTGCTACAGCATCCGTTATTATCAGAGATCGGATTCTGCCGGTCATTCCAGGTCCGCATTTAAGTGATATGATTGGGGCCCCGCTTTTTAATTTTCATTTATCTGTATTTTGCAAGAAGTTCTAGTATTTTTATAATAATGAATTTCTTATTATTTTTACGTTTATGAACCGATTTTGATGATTCTTTTTTTGTTGGAAAGAAGATATTCCAAGGGTGGTACCATGATAAGGAAACCAAGATCTAATGATGGCATCCCAGAGAAATCGAGGGGAACCTTTGAAAATCGTAGTGCCGGCTAGTGCGTTTGTTAATTTAAAGCACTACTATTAAATTGAACTAATGAATTCACCACTGAAAATTGTGAAATAAACAAAATTTTAACAAAAAATTAAAACCGCCTTCAAAAAACTAAAAAGTTAAAAAATATTATTCAGCAAGCAAGCAAAATTTTAAAAAAGAGGGCCCCTTTCATATCACTTATATGCGGACCTGGAATAACCGGCTGAATCCGACCTCTGGTTATTATCTTCATTGAAAGGTACTTACTAAGAGAGCAACAATTGAGAATTTTTTTCCCCTTATTACTTTTTTTTCCATTTTGATCTTATTTATGTCGTTGGGTGGGTTATCATTATCCGTATAAGCTTTTCCCCGCGACTTTGTCCGCGTAAATTTCGGAAATCACTAAAACACCCCATTATACCCCTTTAGGGATTCGTTTTCGAAAAATCCTTTCGTAGTTCACCCCTAAATCTTTTGTATAAAATGTATTTTTCTTTCATATTTCTATATTCAGCGGTTTTGTCTTGTCTGTCAGTAAGTTAGTCACGGGACTGTTTTATATGTATAGATATTTTGTGTCTATGATCATTATGATCAGGAGTGCGATTTTTGAATCTCATCCGTTGAACTCAGCAGTTGAAAATGTATGGAGATACGCATCTTTCTACTGCTACTTTCGCTTTCAAAAATCACACTCCTGGAGTATGATTTTTGAAAGTCAAATTTGCGGTAGAAAGATGCATAACTCCATAGTAATTTTGACATTTACAACGGCTGAGCTCAGCGAATGAGATTCAAATATCGCACTCCAGATCCATTGTCTGAAATGAATTGAATTAAAAACATTTTAAATAATCATGTGACCTGCGTGGACACCCTAGCTCCATCTCACGTCCAGGCCACTTCCGAGCGCGCTGATGCTGCTGCTGCGGTGGTGCTGATCTGGCCGGCAGCTACATATTCACGCCAATAGGTTTTGAGACGCTAGGTCCTTGGGGACCAGAGGCCAAAGCATTCCTTGCAGACCTATCCGGGCGTCTCAATAAGACCTCTGGTGCCGCAGAGCTGGCAGGTTCCTGGCACAAAGAATCAGCCTCACCATCCAGAGGGGGAATGCTGCTAGCCTGTTGGGCACCATGTTTTGCGGCGATGTTTTGGAGTGTGTGTATTATTTGTATGCTTTTATGTTTTGAGATAAGATGTTGTTTATATCTGAAGATAGTTTATTAGTATAGTTATATTTTAGTTTTGAAATATTTTAGTTTAATCAGTTGTTGTTCGTTATTTTGTATGTCTAGTTAAATAAAGTAATGGGAATCTTTTATTTAAAAATAATAATAATATCATACAGAACTTTGACGACTTGACATTGACTAAAATATTAAGAAGTAGAATCGCTAGGAACTACCATCGATTTGATACCGATTCAATCCGGAGTTACACAATTAAGCATAGCATATGCACATGATTATATTCCCCGAGGGGGTAGTCAGAGCTATTATGAAAACTCGGAATATCTACGTTTTACTAGTAGTACCGAAACTCTGTCCAGTGTGACTGGGAGTGAGCCCGATCCCAATTGTAATGGACAGTGGGTACAATACATGCCTCGAAATTGAAGCATGCAGGTTTCCACACGATGTTTTCCTTCACCGAAAAGCCAGAGGTGTTACAAATCGTACATAAATTCCGAAAATTCATTGGTACGAGTCGGAATGAACGGGGATCGAACCATCGCCTCCTCGATTTAATAAAATATTATACCTAGTACGTATTACAAATCTCTGGCCTCGAATTAAACACGAAAATAAAAAAAGCTATATTCCTCTTGAAACTTAATACCCGATATATTTTAACAGAATAAGAAAATCCAAGATTGATTCTCAACGTGTATAAAAAATAGCTAAGTTAGCACGAGTTAAGGACCTTGGACCTCTGAACGACCTTGACCCATTCAGAGCCCTCACCTCTCCCAAACTACGTCATTTTAGTAAGTAACCTATTTTTGACTGGCTTGTCCTTTATTATGTCACTGTGGGTACTCTTAGATATTCTGTGACTGTGGTGCCTTCTAATCCAAGGAAACCAAATTTGAATTACAAAATTATCTATTAACTTATTAAATATTGGTCTTTAAAAAAATTCAAATATCTACCAGAACCCACCAGGAAAAAATCGGTCCCCACCCGATTACAAGAAAAGCTTTTTTGTTTATTTCTATCTTGTCAGTCCGATTGGGGTCTTATGTATTGATTTACATACATACATAAACTCACATCCGTAATCCCTTTTGGGATGGTCGGGTGGGTTGATTTAAAAAAAAATTTTATAATCGAAATAAAATTATTTTTTCTGTTTTTTCCTGACAGGTCCTGGTACTAACCCAAGTCAGCAATCTAAAAAAAATTAATGTCCATCTGGTCTGGACTACTCTGTATATTTGAGACTTGACATACTCTACCTCTGAGGTACAGAAATACTCAAGAGACTCATCGAGAAGGAATACCGTGACTAACATAATAAAAGGGCACTATCTCTCTCTTCATTCAATAAACTAGTATATTTATTTGTTTATCATTCTTTATAAATATATATATATATATATATATATATGTGTATGTATGTATGTATGTATATACCTGTATCTTTATATAATCATATCTATTTATTAGTGTTAAATACTGTTTTATTTGTTAAATGTGCACACTATGCCTGCCTCACTTAATATGCTCTCTCTCTTTCACGGGTTTGCTGGAAGAAATCTCTTTAGAGATAAGCTCGCCCTTTGTAATTGTCTATTATGCTGTTTTCATTTATATTTCCGTGTGTACAATAAAGTGTTAAAATAAAATAAATAAATAAATAAAGGGACTGTATAGAGTTATGCTGTGATAAAAGTCTGCGAATTGATACAACTGCGCAATATTTACCTACTTGTGCGATATTTAAATACAAAATTTAATTGTGTTTGGAGAGGCACGCTAATAAAAAAATACACCTTTCGTTTTTCGACCCATGTTCCTTAGGGAAAGTGGTGTATATTTGTTATGGTCTATTCTGTATAGTCTTCCCTACTTATTTCACCGCTGTTATTTCCATCCTAAACAGCCTCAAGTTTTAGCGAAAGATTTTGATTGCATAAGTTTTAAAGTTGAAGTATTCCACGAGACACTCAACTGCAAAAGTACTAGGTAGATTTCGTTATTAATGTTTCAAATCGCTTAGTTAAATAGTTAACTGAGCAGAACGTTTACGGAATACATTTAGCTGCTATTTGGGTAACATTCAACTTCGTTAAAAGCTCTAAACTTCGTTAATTGGGTTCTAAATCGCTACAAAATAGAGTGCCAGAAGTTTTCTGTGAAGTCTGAACGAGTACCGAGTGGCAGATGTCAGTTCATATGATAAATGGGACGATTTAAAGGAAACGGATATTATGACAGACGTCTCATTTCTTGACAAGTGTATTATATAATTTAGACCCTCACGCATCATGTATTTGGCCACTTGACGTATATATTTAATCTGTGAATCGAAGTCATGTGTTGAATTTAACCATAGGTATCCGTCAGGATTATTATGTGTTATTATATGTGTTATTGCAAAGGTACGCAAGACTAAAAAATAAAAAAATAATAAAAAAAAAATTTATTCACTTAAATAATATTGTCAAGAAGGATAAGAAACAAATGTATTTGTGTAATGTGAGGTGTTTTGTGAGAAATAAATAATTTAAAAAAAGACCAGGTACCTACGAAAGTTCATAAACCCTTCATGCATAATAAAATATTACAGCTAGTTAGTATTCTTTGCCTTGAGTCTGCAATTATAAACTGAAAGCCATTTTAGAAGTTCCTTGGTCCTTGCGTGTTTTAACAATTAAAAAATGCGGTCGAGCATAAAGCTGCAATAATTCAAGATTTTCCTCAACTTTAAAATAACGTTTAAGCCCAATTATTTGTTATGAAACCTGATCACGGTGTAAGATTAATGTGTAGAATTATCGAGACAGGTTAACCGGCACGCCTTGGCACGGCCTTGGCATTTCGCCAGCGTCTGCCAAAATTCTGGAGCGGCATTAACACGTGTATTTATTATTATTGTGCCATGTTAACATCCATAAAATCATTATGGGATACAAATTAAATTTGGCTGTCAGAAGCGCTGATAAATTCGAAATTAATTATCTTTAAATACCCGATGCCGTCCAGCCGCCATAGTATGTTGCACGTGATACGGCTATATCACGCCTTTTATCTCGTTCGTTTGCGTGGTTTTTTCAGACCGCCTTACGGCCTCTGACGTGGTTTTTATGTAACGACTACTACCACCAGAGATAGTAGCCGGGACGGCCAACGGCTTAACGTGCCATCCGAAGCACGGAATCATTTTTCTTTTCAGACAATCAGGTGATTCAGCCTGCAATGTCCTAACCAACTGGGGAAAAACGCACAAAGTGACATATCACTAGGAGTCCCACGTGGGAATCGAACCCACGACCTCCGTGTCGAGAGCCCAATGCCCTTAACCATTAGACTACGGAGGCAGTTGCCATGATCGCAATGCTGCGGGGGCTAGTACGCCAACCCGCGCGCTTTCGCTCTCTTTCTATTTGCGCGCGAAAGAACGAGATAAAAGACTAAATTTGACAGATGTATGTGTTAAATGTTGTACTAGCCCCGCTGGTTTTAATCGTACATTGGAGGTTTGAATTATACAGAAATCGCGAACGAGCTAAAGCGAGACCGCTATGTCTAGTCTTGTGTTATGTACCTATTAATTAAGCCAGGTCAGAGACCTATATTAAGGTCTGACAAAAAGTTGAATATTACCTTACTTTCCACTATCCCTACTATCCTCCTCTTTCTCCCTCCCATATTCATTAAAGTAGGCATTGTGTCCTGCAGTGAGACGTTTATACATAATTTCTTCTTTTATATATTTAGATTACGTATAGGTACGTAGTATGATGACTTGATAACATACGTTGACTTGACAGGGTGAAATTGCATACATTTGAGTCGCGAACTCGCGCGTCGAGATTGCAGTTTAGTATGGAACAGCAGATTTTTTATTTGCTCCGATCGTTTTGCTCCCATAGTAAAAGTTGTTCATTTTGATGAGTATACTCTTAGTTTAAAAGGGTTCTAATGATATCAATTTCGCCCTCTATACCGTGGAGCAATAGATTCAATTTTCAAGTTTATTGTTTTTACAAAAGCAAAAGAAAAAAACTTATAAATCTAATCAATAATCATTTTAATTAACTAATAACACGGAGAAAAAATATCTATCTAAACAACTAAGTATTTATTTTAGCAGTCTATATATATCTAAACTATTATGAAACTGTAACAGGAAGTTTGTCTGTACATTGAAGATATTAACAAAAGAAAAAGTTACGATATGGTTTTTAGGTATCCCTGATTCCATATCACCAATTTTTTGATTTTTTGTCTGTCTGTTTGTTTGTTTGTGTGTTTGTTTGTTTGTTTGAACGAGCATCACGCAATAACTACTGAACCGATTTTGATGAAACTTTTTTTGTTTGATAGCTTATTATCTGACTTAAAATCTGGTATATAATTTGTGCGGACAAAGTCTCGGGTTAACGCTCGTATTAATAAAAATTTTCTAGTAAAGTCTGTTATATTCTGGTAAAGTCTACTAAAATAAATAAGTAGTTGTTACATATAACTAATTAGGTACTAGCTATTTTTGAATAAATTATTATCATATTAATCTTATTATCATATATCTTCTCCGCGCAACCGTGTCTCGTTAAATATAACGTAGGGCGTTAATTAAAATGGTTATTGCGTAGATTTAGTTTCTTTTGCTTTTGTAGAAATATTACTTACTTATTTCTGGTGCAGTCAGGTTAAAACTATAGCATTCCAAAAATAATATTATCCATTCGGTAGTTTATTAATTATTCATACAAGTAATTCGAGAGTCACCATAATTAATAATTTGAACCTAAAATTATGATAATTATTGTGGTGTTGATTGATATTTGATCAATTATTAATTATTTGGTACAGCTTTACAAACTTAGAAAAATCGTGGATATTAGTTTCATGAGATTCCAGTAGATTTCTCTTATAATGAATATCAGAAAATTTCTTTCTCTATACAATGCTATTTCTATGACGCTAAAAATCAAATTCACATTGCACAAAAGTTCTAAATTTTCAAACCGCCAAAGAGAACCTTTAGTAAACAGCAATCCAACAGAACAAAGCTCGACACGAGTTTAAACAAACGAGCGGGTCACACGTAGGGTTGCCACTTTAGAGTAAAATATAAGAAAAAATTTACAGATTTCGTGCCTCACACGACTATCGAGCACACTGGAAATGAATCTACGCCGGAATTCGAAAAAATATTGTCTCAAAAAGGTTAAGCTACAGGGCAAACCCTTAATCCGATCATCTTTGTTTTAGGCTCAAATTGTAGCTGACTGAATTGTCCAGAGGATTTTTGCTCAAATTTTTGACATCATTCTTCGTTTCCAAAATATCGAGCGCAAAAATACAAAATTTGGAAAAAATTGCTTTTTTTTCACTATTTTGGCCACACCTTTTTTTGTTTTTGACTTTCTCGAATAATTTCTTTTTGCACCTTACAGCTCTCGTAAATACGCGTCTTTTGAGCATTTTTTGAATATCATATCTTCACGACTCTCCGAGATTCTTCCGAGAACCAAAATTATAAAATTAAAATTTCCTCGTGACGTTGTTGCAGATATTTGGATAAATTATAGTATCTATTTTAAGCCTATATCCAAAACGGTCAATAGATTTGATGCTTTCGATATGATATCGAATAATATTATGCTACACGAGCCTACGAATCTTACATTTTAGCCACAAATATATAAATAAAACATCACAGAATATACGACCCAAAGTTCCTCTCATCCATAATTCACCCGAATATTTAACAGGATACTTCACAAAATCAAGACTACATAACCGAGACTCTACATAACCAACAATTCAGACAGATCTCAATCTCAACCACGTAGCAACCCTATGCTCACGTTCTATACAACTGGGTCGCATGTCCGCTGGTCTGGTCCCGACTTAATCCTGCGGCTTCCGAGTGCTGGTTATAACATGCCACTTTCCTGTTGCTTGTTCTCAAGACTCAAGATATGTAATAGTAGATAACTATAAATTGTTTGGAGATGATTGAATTATGAAGCAATAAAGTAGGTAGGTACCTATACTTACCTATACAAGGTTAACAACTGAACGCAAAACTTGAAAACCGTTTCACAAGAATCTATTACTGAAACATTTGATATGTTTTTTTTTAATTTATAATTAATGGACTCTTGCTTGTGCGTTAGCACTGCATTTCCGCCAGTGTCAAGTGTTTATGGGAGAATCTATCCCAATCTCAGGGATTGTTTTTAGTCAAGAAAAAGAAGAGATTGAGGATTGCGGAGCTTCGTGGCAGGCGCGCGAAATCCACGCGAGACGAGTGCTCGGGTCAGAACCTGCAACGTGACTTGTAATGTTATAGTTTTTTTGCAAAAGCCAATAACTAAAAATGGCGCCTTTTTCTTTTTGCTTCTTTTTTAGGGTGGCCAACCATCAAACTTGAAATATAAGTACCTAGTTTTGAATAACGGACATAATATCCAGACAATGGATTTTCCAATTTGATTCCAAGTGAATTTGGTCAAGAGCATACTCTGATCGTGTCAACGTGGCTGTATGGATATGATGCCGTGTAGCAAAATGCTGGGCTTGAAAATTTCAGAATGACATGGCATCGACTCGATACTGGCGACAAAGCAAGAGAGCTCGAAATGCGCTTTGCGTGCAACATTCAGTCACCTTACTCAATTTTTAATCTTTTTTTAAACTTGTTTTTTACTTTTTTTATTTTTGTTTTACTTTATATTTCTTTATTATTTTTTTTATACTATAAATTTATATTTATTAAACACAAGAAGAAAAACCATAATAATATAAAACACAAATTACAATAAACGATGTCCTCCAAAGCCCAAGCCCGCCCAAGTGTTTATTTATTATTCGTACGTAGGCAAAGCAAAGTACCTACGGAGGAAACACAAAGCAAATAAATAAGCGCGTTTATTAGGTGGTCACATCAAATAGAGAGAAAATGTCTATACTCGTCCTTCCACTGAGTACGTGACATCAATATACATTGGATAAAGCTCAATAGACATTTAGATAGGAGTTTAACAACAACTAATGTTGAAGATAATCCCGTTCAAGTCTCCGCTGATCTCAAGGAGTCACATAGTTCTCAATTTACGATAGCCTTGGATTGAACGTGAGGTTGCTTTCAATTCATTTGTGTAGGTCTAGGTACTATTATAATTATATTAGTCCTTTGTATACAATTTGAGACAGAACTAATATTATTAAATCTTGTAGATAATTACAGGACTGATATCATTGGCATCCTTTTAAACTAAGAGTCTACCCATCAAACTAAACAACTTTCATTATGGGAGCAAACAGATCGGAGCAAAATAATAATCAGCTGTTGCATTGCGTACATTTGAGTCGAGTAGTCATTTACAGTTTAGTATGGAACAGCTGATTATTTTTTTGCTCCGATCGGTTTGCTCCCATAGTGAAAGTTGTTCAGTTTGATGGGTAGACTCTTATTTTAAAAGGATGCAAATGATATCAATGTCACCCTGTATACTTCATTTCATGCAAGAATGTAAAGATATTTAGATTCCTATTTAGCGTTCTGGCCAATTTGATTAGCAAATAAAATGTTAACAGAAAATATACTACCTATCCGACAAATCATGGACGTTGAGTGTTTCCAAGGTGTCTTTCTGTAATTCAAAATAGCATTATTTTGTTGTAATTTGGAAGTGTGAATACTAAGTAGATAGGTAACTAACACTTACCTACTTAAAATATAAGGTATAACAAAATTAGCTGAAACTATTTTAAGGGGATGATCAGACCATCAAACTGAACAACTTTCTCTATGGGACCAATATCGAAATCGCGAAAAACAAATCAGCTGTCCCATACATTTGAGTCGAGTTATGTTTGCAATTTTGTATGGGACAGTGGTTTTTTTTTGCGATTTCGATATTGGTCCAGTAGAGAAAGTTGTTTCAGTTTGATGGTCTGATACTCCTCTTAAAATAGTTTCAGCTAATTTTGTTAGACCTGACATGTGTCTTAAATAAGCTGACGAAAGAAGAATAACTAATTAGGCTCTGGGCAATTACTAAATGGCCTAGTTCTGTTTTAATGAATAATAAAAAAAGTATTTTTATGAAGCATTATTTTGTGAGCACGATTCTATTCAGCGATCTAGATAAAACTGCGGATATTTAATAATAAAATGGCCTACTTTTGATATTTTGAAACATTTAAAAGTAGTCTTTGTAGTTTTATTACTCCTAGATATAATTAAGCAATAAATTCACTGATATGTTCAAGTATGTGTCATAGGAATTTTAATAGCCAATAAATTACATGAGAATTAAATTTATCAAATGTATTTGTTTTATTTTGTTCGTAAAAAATGTTTTATCGGTGATCGACATAATGTGCGGTTCGTTGTACAGTTTTCTTTCTAGAATTATACAGGGTGTAAGTGACAGCCTAGCAAATACTGAAACTGTGAACACTGAACAACTTTCACTATGGAGCCTACCTCAGGAAACGCGAAAAAAAATCTACTGCCCCAAACATTTTAGTCTGGTACAGCAGTTTTGTATGGGACAGCTGATTTTTTTTCGCGTTTCCTGAGGTAGGCTCCATAGTGAAAGTTGTTCAGTTTGATGGTCTGAATTCACCGTTTCAGTATTTGCTAGGCCGTCACTTACACTCTGTATAATACATACGTAATCATGAATTTAAGGCCTTATTCCATTTCAGGGTGCATAGAACTTTGTGCACGACCACATTTTACAGAGCTTTATGACATCTTTTTGCATGTTAATAATTTAATTCCGAAGAGGCATTGAAAAACGTGTAATTCACTTTCCATCTTAGGAAAAAAAAGAAAACATCCTGAAAAAAAGGGCAATATCAAACTAGTACGATAAAATCATACACGTAATACAAGAAACATGTTTTTTTCGGTTTAGTCCTTTTTCGCCGGATTCGTTATTGGACGGATAATCTTTTTAGTCGCCTAACTGATGGTACAATTTAATTGATTGATATGTATCATGAGTACAAACCAAATACTTTTGCCAGCTTCCTGATATGTATACTTTTACGATGAAAAATAAATTTGTCAAATGAAATCACTAGCGTTTCCAAACAAGAATCTGGCCAAAACGGAATCCGTCCAATAAGGAATCCGGCGAAAAAGGACTAAAGCGTTTTTTCAACGCTATTCGCCTTTCTCTATCTTAATAAAAACGATAATACATACACAACAGGTGTCAAACTTGGTGTGATTCTGATTATACTCTACCTATAGATAGATAAAAAACAAATACATAATAATAACTGGCCAAGTGCGTGTCGGATCACGCGCAGGGTAGGGTTCCGTAGTTGCCCGTCACAATATAATATGGACTTAGAAGGAAGCTTTTTGTTTTAATCTACGGTTTAACCGCTAATATAATATACCGCTAATATAATACGCCGAGTGGTGTCGGCTAAGAATAGCACCACCCCATTTCCTCCCGTGGGTGTCGTAAAAGGCGACTAAGGTATCTACCGGAGGATGGGCAGCAGCATGCTCTGAGTACACACATTCAATCCAACTGCGATCGCCAACCCGCCTGCCAAGCGTGGCGACTATGGCAGATCCCCCAATTTGGGGGAGGCCTATGTCCAGCAGTGGACGTCTATCGGCTGATATGACGATGATGATAATAATATAAGTAGACTATTACTCGTAAACTTGTAAAGCCTACTTAGCGGTGACAGTTTTCCTTTTAATTTCGTTATATATACTACTGCCACGAATTTTTTCACATGTCCAGAAACAACGGTTTAGCTGGCAGCAAGCAGGGGGGGGGGGGGGGGGGGGGGGGGCACTTGACTCGAACTAATATTTTCACTTTAAATCTTAATATTTCTGGGGTAGACGAGAAAAAACATTCCATTCCCACTTCGTGTGTAGGGGAGGTACCCTAAAAAAATATTTTTCGAGATTTAATTTTACCACTATTTTGGCGTGATTAATTTGTATATCGATGCTAAATTACAATTATCTAGTACTAAGCGTCTCTGAGCTAAGCCGCGGACAGACTGACGGACGCGGGACGGAGAGACGGACGGAGACATAGCGAAACTATAAGGGTTCCTTGTTGACTTCGGAACCCTAAAAACGGGCCAAGTGTGCATTGGTCTTGCGCTAAGGATCCTGGAGTAAACAGTTTTTTTTTTGTAATATTGTGTGGTTTTACGGAACCCTCCGTGCGTGAGTCCGACACCCGCTTGGCCGGTTTTTTATTAAAGTCATTGCGTCGTTTAAAAATTCGCCTTCGAACGGCGAGGCTCTAAAACTACATTATTATAACCTCGTTGGCCATCGTGTCTACTACGTTAAATTATAGTAGCTTTTCCATCTGACCGATTTATCACACAAACGGCTTTTTTATAGGCGATAATTTTTATATTTCGCCGTCTCGGCAGCCGGCTCATGAAAGCTTTTCAACACAATCCATATGATTTACGATCTTTATGAGCTGTTTCAAAAAACAGATTAGCTTTATACGTTTCTTTTGTTCGTATTAGACCGGAAAATAAGTACAATTATGTATTTATATATAGAAGCTGTGAGTTTGGGTTTTTACGAGATATATTTAGATTTTACAAATGTTTTAGAATGATCTTGAGTTAATCTTGTTTAGTACCTATTTCAATTTTTGTCTTGCTCACTCTCACCGTGTTGCCTTGTGTTTCCTTGTGTTTCCACCGTGTTTCCTTGCATTTACGTTTGTTTGACGAACTGTATAAAAGGAAATCAATGCGCATTTTCGGGCACATAACCATAATAACACTCGATTCCGAATGCTCCCTCCCAAAAAGGTAATTGTACCATATATGTGGGAATGGAACGTAGGGAAGTCTGAGTGTAACGGAATGCAGATAATGAGAGAGGGATGACAGATAGAATGCAGTGTTGTGTGATAAGGATACAAGATGTAGGACGAATGACAGCCCAGGTAAGAGAGGGATGGGAAACAAGGTGCGTATGTGCGAGAGAGATGGAAGAGAGTGTGACGTAGGAGGAAGCTTGGGAGGGATGCCTCTCGGATTTCAAGATGGACGGGCGATGGAAGTGTATTGAAAAGACAATGTAAAATTAATATCTAAAAAGTGTACCTATTGTTGAAAGATAAATACAAAAGCAGATAATCATTAACGTTTGGTTTTACTTGTCCACAATCCCACATATATGTCAGTGCGTTATTACAAAGACTATAAGCCATGATTGACCGACCAATCTTCGTAATCTGTAAATTTCGTCGGGTAATCGGACATATGACCCACCTAATATTGGGTGAAATTAGCCTGGTCGGTCATGCCTTTTTTTATGTATAACTGCCTACCTAACAAGTCTATTAACAAGTCAAAATAAATGTTAATTTGACGAACAAATAATCTAATAGAGTGGGAAAGGTTCTATAGCTATCGACAAAGTAGTAGGTAATGAATTGACTGTTCCTAAAAAGCTGCTAAATGATAATAAATTAGGTACTTTGTTGAGCTTAAGTGAAGCCAAAATTTTCGAGATATTGTGATATAATCAATGACATTAGTAAACCACATAGGTATGTAAAGTAATATTGTTCCTCAAAAGCGCTTTGGTCGACTGGACCTCCATGCGACTGGGCCCAGTGGTCAAGTTAAGAGGCTATGTGAAAAAAATCGGATTCTTCAAAGCGTCATATATCTCGAAGTACAACAGTAGTAATATGATTAGCGGATATGTGTAAATTCAACATATAATTGAAGTTTTGATTAGAGCCAAAACACGATTAAGACACATTTTCTCGATAGAAAAACTAGCCAAAGTACCCTCCGTCTTTATCGTTAAACGCTTGGAACTGCTAAAAGGTGAATAATAGAAACACGAGACTTGATTTAAAAAAAAAGAGATTGATATTTTACAAATTTTGATTAGAGCAGAATTGAACTTACATAAATAGTACAAACACAATTAAATGCGCCGCCCCATCTCTTTCTCTCGCATCAGGCAGTAATATAAGCTATCACACTCACACGCCCATTTTGCTTCAATAATTTTTCGACATAGGCTCTTAACGAATCACACTTTTTTGAATGAGCATTTTTCTTTTCTTTTTTAATTTTAGTTCCTTAAAAACTCAACGGATATGTATTGCTCAATAGAGACGTTCGTGAGATTCTGTCAAACTCATGTCAAGACTGTGCCTGCCATTTTTTTAAAGCCAAGGGATCGAGCCCATACAACCATGTCAGAAGTAAACAGTTTCAAATTTTCAATTAAAATGATTTGCAAATAATGAAATGGCATCTTTTCCCTCTTTATTATTTTAAAGAAACTTTTTTGAAATTGTGACCTTTATTCGCACAGACCGTAGCGCCATCTATCGATACCCTAGAAAACCAAAAGAAAAACGCTCATTGGTCGACTGCTCGTCGAAGTTGAAGTCGAAGCTGTCCGAAAAAACCCGGCATTGTTCCAACCCCGCCTATTGTGAGAAACAAAACAAATTGGATCCTAATTGTTAGCATTAGAATCGAATGTAACTTTATCTCTTTGCCAATTAAGGCTAACAAGGTGATTGAATTACAAAGATGTTCTACTTCAGACTCAATTAATTAAAGGTTTATAAAGTGAACTTAACATTTTTCAGTTTTATCTTTGAAAACATGTTTTATATTACCGGGGATTTAATAATAAAATGGCTTTTGAATGGGTAAAGCTTCTGCGGCCAGTACCTACCATTTAACTGAGGGAATATAAGCATGTTCAGGTTGACAAACTATTTCCTAATTATCTAGGTAGTTCTAGACCGAACGAGCAGCGTCACAAGGCAGATGTTCGCACAGAAATCGTGTGGATGTGTCTCTCCCTTGGCTTGCCCTAGGTACCTACCTAAACAAAAGTGATGATTCTTATCAATTCTATATAATTATATACAGGGTGTAATAACAAAACATCCTTAAGGGGGTGCTTCAGACCACCAAACTGAACAACTTTCACTATGGAGCCAACACCGAGAAAAAAATCTGCTGCCCCATCCATACGTTTGAATCGAGCCGGTACTGAAGTTTAACATGTATCGATTTTATTTCGCAATTTCGATCCATAATGAAAGTTTTTCAGTTTGAAGGTCTGAAGCAACCCCTTAAGTTGCAGTCTAGGGTGTTTTGTTACACCCTGTAGATGCCCCAGCACGGCTAGCATGCCACCCACGACAAAGCGTTTAAACGAGAAAAACTTCATGCGCGCTCTTTCTGGCATACGTAAAATAATAAAGATGGAGGCACATCTCGATTTTTATCGTTTTCTCGGGGGTGGCGTGCGAGGCCTACAGAACAGAGCTCTATACCCAACCTACTACTGTACGCGATCATTATTTCGTCGACCTGACTCGCAACAAATTAAAAACCGGCCAAGCTCGAGTAGGACTCGCGTACGGAGGGTTCCGTACCACCATACAATATTACCAAAAAAAACATCTGCGATCCTTAACGCAAGCTACTCGCAATAATTTGATCAGACATAGTTTCATTGTTCTTTCATAAATAAATTCTCTTATATTCCACAGCTTTCGCAGGTAATTTATGTCTGGAATTTAATAAAATTCCAAATTTTCAGAGATCAAAGGAAAATGTTATTAACCGCGAAGCGATTTGTTATAATGATCCCAGATGAAATTGATGAAATACACCGAATCTGTATTCGGAATCTGAATCTGTATCTGTAGGTATTCTTGTAATAATATATATATATATATAAAATAAATTAAATAGTCGTCTACATTATTTTGACATTGGAAATGTCTTTTCGATCGCTCCAGTATAGGTTCTAATTTCATGAAAAAGTGCGATCCCCTTATATCTCGGAGAGTTGTGAAGATATGATATTCAAAAAAGTTACTAAGTCAATTTACGTGAGCTGTAAGGTGCAAAAAGGGTTATTCGAGAAAGTTAAAAACGAAAAAGTTATGTCCGAAATAGAGAAAAAAAACAATTTTTTCAGAATTTTTGATTTTGGCGCTCGATATTTTGGAAACGAGGAATGATATCAAAAATTTGAGCAAAACTCCTCTGGACAAACAAAGACGATCGGGTTAAGGGTTTGCCCTGTAGCCTAACCTTTTTGACATAATTTTTTTTTTTACAATATTTTTTCGAATTCCGTAGATTCATTTCCAATGTGGTCGATAGTCGTGTGAGGCACGAAATGTGTGAATTTTTTATAACTCGTTACTGGGTAAATAAATACATTGTTTGAACGCAGTCATTCCGTTCAAACGCTATGAATATTTACCCTACTGCGGTAAACTTACAATGACGACAATTAATATACATTTTTTACTACAATCAAATTGGAGGAATCTTAAGAGGCTATGTGAAAAAAATTGCATTCTTCAAAGCGTCATATATCATGAAGTACTAACAGTAGGAGTATGATTAGCGGATATGTGTAAATTGAACATATAATTGAAGTTTTGACAAGAGCCAAAACACGATTAAGACACATTTTATCGATAGAAAAACAAGCCAAACTAGCCTTGGAACTGCTAAATGGTGAATAATAGAAACACGAGACTTGATTAAAAAAAAAGAGATTGATATTTTACAAATATTGATAAGAGCCGAATTGAACTTACATAAATAGTATAATCACTATTAAATAAAGTTTGTTTTACGCTTGCGTCGTTTCAGTCGCGCGCGCCGCCCCATCTCTTTCTCTCGCATCAGGCAGTAATATAAGCTATTACACGCCCATTTCGCTTCAATTATTTTTCGACATAGGCCCTTAATAAAAGCTACGCCTTGGGATACTCGGAGGACACGGATTTCGGCCTAGGGAATACTTGGCAATGTGGTGGAGCGAGACCTAGATCCCGCAGAACAGGCAATAAAAGCTAAAAATGCCGTTTCCGTCGTTCTCCAAGATCGGTTCAGCCGTGGACAAGCAAGAAACTTAGACTCAAATTAGCATTCTTCTTACTTATTCTTTCCGTGTCAATGGTACTCCAGTAGTGGTTTAAGTCAAGCATTTATAATATTATAAAAAATGTTATTATGATTAAGAAAATCAACATTTCACAAGTATTGATCCAATTGAAAGGTAAAGAAAAAAAAATATTCTAGACGATTTATAATATTCATAAACATTCTCGGTAAGTACTGTAATTTGTATTCCTCGCACAAAACTGAAAAATAATTAGGTACCTGAAAGCTTGTCATCACAATCCTTTACCGTCATAGCTTTCAGCTTTTGTTAGAAAATTATTACAGAAATCTCACAGAAGTTGATAATTAGTTGAAGATCTGATATTCCAAAAAGTTACAAACTTCCAAAGTTATTTCAAAGTGTATCAGCTTGAGTGTCTATCAAACTGTTATTAGTCAATTTAAGTACTTTTTAAGGTAATTTCCTCAAAGTTGTAATTCCAAATTAAACGCTAACCAGGCTCATGTTGACGACAGTTACAACATATTTAAACGTGGTATAAGGGGGCACCGAGCCTATTGTGCTGCTCTCTGTCGTATTTTTTATTTTTATTTTTTTACAATTTAACACATTTCCAAGAAACAAAAATGTCACATTGTACTCATTGCTGATTTTCAATTTATCAAGTCACTGCGGAGTAATTTTTATAATGTTTGTAGTTATCATTAAAATCGCCAAAAGTGGCCACTTTTAATAGAAGTCTGGCTAGCGAATCCTGAACCTAGCAAAACGTGGCAAATTTAAAATTTATGAATAAGGCAACACAGAAAATAGTTGGGAAAAACGATTTTGATACTTTTATAATCAATTTTATTATATTGTACAAAAAATATATTTTTGGGTTTCATTTATCGCAGCACAACATTACTATTATTCCTGAAAATCTGTTAACATTTTTATTTCAATTATAGATTAATATTTTAAAGAGAAAAAGATTTATATGTTTTTTATCATTATTATCACTATACATATTGCATA
The DNA here is from genome assembly GCA_927399405.1 of Agonopterix arenella. NCBI lineage: Eukaryota > Metazoa > Arthropoda > Insecta > Lepidoptera > Depressariidae > Agonopterix > Agonopterix arenella. Next base: position 3,769,210 of record OV656692.1, read on the forward strand.
TTATCACTGCTACCTAAAGGTAAAGGATAAAGGAGGAGGTTGGGATAAATCCCAAAAAGGGAGTTCCTCAGCAGTGCGAGACAACCGAGTTCTTCGCGGGCGAAGCCGCAGGCGGAAGTTTGATAAAAAATAAAGTCACTGAAATAATAGTAAATATGATTCGAAACCTGATTATATCGCACTTCCAGAAGAACTTCTTAAAATTTTCGGATTTAAAGTATTAAGTAATAAGTAAGTACCAAAACCAATAGTTCCGATCTGTCAAAACGTCAGTGTTGCAACTTTAAAAATTGATGGGTTCACCATTCACTAGCCAGACTCCAAGCATAAAACATAATAATCCATAATGTTTCGATAAATTGACAGGCAATTACGACTTCAATGTGACATTTTTATTTTTTGGAAATGTTGTCAAATTGTTTAGAAATATAAAAAATTCGAATGAATACCAAGCTGCCGTGGCCTTTGTGCCAAAAAAATCTAAAAGAAGGTGAAAACTTGTTGTGATGTAGGAAATCAAAACCATCGTTTTACACCTAGAAACTGGCTCGTATCAATATTAAAAAATAAACGCAAACAATAATTGTTTAGAAAGTTTTGATACCAAAGGGATCTAAAATGGCAACACAGAGAGTAAGCCTAAATTTAACAGTCACGTTAAAACTTAACCAAGATTAATGGATTTGGTCCCTTCCTGGCACTGACTGATTGCAGCGGACCTTTGATTTCACGTGGGTCAAAGATTCAGGTATATGTTAGTAGGATGAAAACTTTGGGCGAGTCATGATCAAGGTTCTGGAACATGAATAAGTAGAGTACAAGTACGTACGACCAGGAAAATTAGACCGCTCGTTAATATTTGTTTGCGCAGCCCGGACCAGAGTCCCCGACAAAACCCGAAGTCATTTAGTAAATAAACTAGAGTGCCAAAAGACAAACTTACATACATAGACTGATAAATACATTACCCTTCCTTTGCGTCGCGTAGTCGGGTAAAAATAGTCTATAGGATTGCAGAACAAAGGTCTCCTCTCACGGTTAAGGGGGCAAGGAAGAGAGGAGAATGCTCCACCACGAGCGGGCCCAGAGCGTGATCGAGGTGGCCAAATAAAGGACAAATAACTTTTCAAGCCACCTTAATAGGCCTCTAATTAATGAATAGATACACCGTCATACAAACACTGATCGGACTCGGCGCAATACCGAAACTAGTGTTGCCTAACAACGGTGGAACTATCGATAGTTTATCGATACTATTGTGAACTTGAAAAATACTAACAATATGATAGTATTGAGATGCAATAGTATCGATACTATCAATCAATCAATCAAGTCTTTATTTGTTGCAGTAGTACAATAGTTTGATTAAGAAGGTGACTAGCCTATAGCGCATGGACCGCATTAATTAGGCCCCGTCGCCTTATTTACTTAGGCTACACTGCGTGATTGAGATACTTTTTTGATTTTAGGCGGGATAAAGGTATCACAATGCCTTCGCGTGCTTAAAACTCGTTTTACAAATCATTCAAAAAGAAAAAACCAATCAATCAGGATAACATTTCACCCGTAAGTAGAGACATGAAAAGCAGGTCCATTTTTCAAGTGCGTAATGCAGGAACGTCACCTATCTTCCGCTATTTTGATTTAATCAAAGATAATCATTATATAGGCTGAAATTGATATCATTAGCATCCTTTTAAACTAAGAGTCTACCCATCAAACTGAACAACTTTTACTATGTGAGCAAACCGATTGGAGCCAAAAAAACAAATCTGCTGTTGCATAGATTAGAGTCGAGTAGGCATTGCAGTTTAGTATGGAACAGCAGATTTTATTTTTCTCCTATCGGTTTGCTCCCATTGTTAAAGTTGTTCAGTTTGACTCTTAGTTTAAAAGGATGCTAATGATATAAATTTCACCCTGAATATATATAATTATAATATTTATATTTAATATTTTATATTATCATTTAATAATACATTAAAACAATAAAAATAATTTTCTAAAAGCCAACTACCTAATTTAGATTTAAATATGTTCGCATCTAGCAGTTTTATGCTATCCGGTATTGTAAGTTTCAATGCTCATGTTGTATACGTTTTTTTGTTGTAAATCGATAGTATCCACTGTTTTAAATTAATACCATCGATGCTATCCAAAATATCGATACTATTTTACAAGGTCAAACTATCGATAAATATAGGCAACACTGCCCGAAACTCCTCTAACCCAACAAATAACTCATTAAGTACTTCGCATACATTGCTTCATGTTCAGATACACCTTATAAATTAATTGCAATCAAATGCATTTCGAGCGGCCGTTTTGCCAAAAGTACCAACGCCAACGCACGTGCAAAATGAAGAGGGAAAATTCCAGTGTATCCGCAGCGTACATAATTTCATGAGCACACAGTTCCAAAGAATGTCCCCTGACATGACTCGCAATCTATCGGGTTAAGTACGAAAATTGCATGATTTTAAGAACTTCGTGTTTGGCACGCACTGTACATAATTTCATGAGCTTATTCCCGCGCCGAAATAACCTGAATTTCGTGAATTCTACGCAAACCGATGATTATTATAGGTACCACGTGACGGATCCAGTGGAACTCGACTGGGAAATATCTTTAGACATGCCAAAAAAAATGTCTTTAGAATAATTTTGCAAATATAAATTGTTCCAAATATTTAAAATAAGAATAAATAAACATAGCAAAATGTATTCGACTCTACCAAAAATTGAGGTTGAGAAAGATTTCATAAAATTCTTAGTATTTTATGGCCATCGCGGAGTTACAACCTACTTTGTGAAATATATTCGTCGATTTAGAGTCCTGAAAGCTTATGGACCAAGAACGAACTGCGAAATTTCTTGCCAATGAAACTACAAGGTTTCTTTAAACGGATATTATTATTCCGCACTGCGACTAAGAGAGAGTGCCTGGGCCGCAGAATAGGTAATATACAAGGTGTTACAAAAACACAAATAAAAATTTTAGGGGTGATTTAGACCATCAAACTCAACAACTTTCACTATGGGACCAACATCGAAATCGCGATAAAAAAACGGATGTTCCATACTCTACAAATCTACTTGGTACTTGTATGGGACAGCTGATTTTTTTTCGCGATTTTGATTTTTGTCTCATAGCGAAAGTTGTTCAGTTTGATGGTCCAAACAACCCCCTTAAAAGTTTTAAATGTTTATTTTTAGTTTTGTAACACACTGTCTAGGATTAAACATCGGGTGCGTGGGTTCAAAAACTGTAATAGTATAATAAGTTCTACCTGACAGAAGTTGTTGAATCCATTTGTATAGGTGCTTCAATTTATTTTTATTTAAAACAAGCTGACCCAACAGACGTTGTCATGTCTACAAACCTTGACTTAAACAAAGTAAGTCCAATGGAATCAGTTTACCAGGCACACTACGAGATCTCCGCATTTGTGATGTGTCTCTTTTGGTTTGATCCAACAAAAGAATAAAATTAATTCACTTTAGTGAAATCGACTTTGATTTTGTTATTGTAAACTAAATAACAAGCAAAAGTTTTAATTAAACAAAGTAATAACGAAGTATTTGCAACAGATACATTTTTAAAAACTTTGTGAAAGGTGAGATTATGAAGTTTCTTGGATACCTTAATCCACGCTTTGCTTTTACAAATAACAAATCCAACTATTTAGGTACAATATAATTTACAGAAAATCACATTATTAAACTGATGAAGTAAAGATAAAGTAGTTTTGTATGGAACAACCGATATTTTTCATGATTTCAACGTCTGTCTTTTCCCCAGTTGGTTAGGACATTGCATGCTGAATCACCTGATTGTCTGAAAAGAAAAATGATTACGTGCTTCGGATGGCACGTTAAGCCGTTGGTCCCGGCTACTATCTCTGGTGGTAGTAGCGTTACATAAAAACCACGTCAGAGGCCGTAGGGCGGTCTGAAAAAACTCTGACACCAGGGCTCTGCCCACACGATAAGAAGAAGAACGTCTGTCTAGAGAAAGTTGTTCAGTTTGATAGTCTGATTATTCCCTTTAAAAAACCGTCAGCATGTTGAGAAGGACCCTATAGACAGGATAAATACAAATTTTACAACTTTTACTCAGGAGCCAGGTTTGAAATCGCGACACGAAAATCTGCTGTTCCATACAAAACTGCAGACCTTCACAACTGACCGACACAAATGTATGGGAATTTAAAGTTGATCCCGTAGTTAAAGTTTTTCCGTTTAAAACGAGCAAAATGCATGGTTATAGATTCAGCAATCCGCACTGACTTAAAACTCTCCTGTATTTAAAACTTAACTTTGCTGGGTTTCTGCCACTTTTGCAAATTATGTTCTGGCAAAAACATTAAGCGCAAAATCTCTTCTCATCGCTCAATAGCGCGATTATCTGCTCAACCATGCGGCTAACCGCCAGTCAACCCTTCCAGCCGCAAAATCGCGAGCAAAATCCTGTGGCTGAATCACAGCGAGCTAGCGAATTTCATCCCTATTTCACACGACCGCGCAAAACATAACATCAAAACTACTTAAGCACATAAAGGTGCATGAAGTTGATGCTTCACTGAACTTTTATATACGAACTTCCATTTACCGCAACTGTAACAAATAAAGGATGAGGGTTAAGGATAGGGAGGGGCCGAATGTTACTAAAGTTCGGCACGGTACCGAATTTTAAATAGTCAAAACTCGACAGCAAAACTCAAACTCGTATCAGGATCAACTCGATGCACTGAAGAATCTTAAGTTAGAGGATATAGGCTAACCGCTGTACAGCAGCGATCATGTATAACACTAGAAAAAATGAAATCCAGATTTTTAAATAGTCCAGGGATTAAGTACTTTGAATCTGTCTTGGAAACCGCAACGAATTGAATTCAATTTTTCTTCCGTGTTTTTTTTCTCATTTTCATTTAGATCAAAGAAAATAAGTGGCATTACCACCAAGTAACTTAGACAGTGTATAAAGTTTAAGACAGTTCTTACGATGACTGTATAGTTACGTTTAATCCAGCACGTCTAGTATGATTTCTCCATACGCGCGAGTAATAGTTCAATAGTTTTTGAAATAATAACACTTAACTACACTATTTAATTACGATAAAACAATAAAATAGGTGCTAACAGTTTGCTGTGTAAACCGAAAGTAAGACTATTCTTATCTGGTAGAGGGATGTTTCAATCCATAACACGCGCGACACGTCTTCGCTGCATAGAAAATAACCTGTTCCCGCGTTTCTCGGAGAGCGAAAGCCGCGCTTGCCGCGACATATAGTATGGGAAAAAGCCGAGTCGCACGCAAGTAGTAAAATCATGCTAGATGGTCTGGTTTATGTCTGGTAAATTTTCCTTTTTTTTTTTAAGCTCAGCCAAAAATTTAGGTTGATCAAAGGCCAATAAAGGCTTAAAAAACAAAATCAGCATTATCTAAAATAAACTCGTTGCCAATGAATAATTTATTTTGAACAAAGTGGAGCACATTTCGAAATCAGTTTTAAACTCGTTATGTCTCGATCGCGGGATAGGATAAAAGCTTTTTTTTCGGGAAACAGCAAAGATTTGGCACGTTCATTAATAATTAAAATGAATATTTATGAAGTCAAGTACCTCGTTGATTTGCTCTGAAGGACAACCTATAAGGGAAACAAAATATATATTACGAGTTTTCTAGCCTACTTTTATAGTTTATTTTAATTTGGCCATTGACAACAATGGACTTTTCTTACTTATTATGATGATGGATTTCCTACTTGCCTAGTCGATTTTGACTACGGCGACTTTACAGAAACTCTACGGAGACTACAGAAAAGCAATAAGAGTCATTTAAAAAATAGCTATATTGCTCCCCGAGACTTAGTATGCGTTAACTTTAAAATCTCAAACATCGAAATCAGTTCACTCGTTTATGCGTGATTGAGCCGCAAACATGGTCGTAAACACAATTAAAGTCAGTGCTTCGTTTCTAATCTTATTATCTTTCTATTGGGTGTTAAATAACGTTGTTTGTTACATCAGTGCCAAACTCAAAATCGGTCTCGAATCCTTGACCGAAACATTAGGTCTAACCTTAACAAATGCAGGCGTGCTGTCGTCAAACCACGCGCACTCGAGCGTGCCAAAGTAGATTGCAGTGGCCTTTAGAAGTTTACATCAACGAAGATCTACGAATCGACCCATTTTCTTCCCTAATCTAAAGGGATAGGAGTTTTGTTTGGGGATTTAAAGAATTGTAGATAAGTTTACAGCTAAATGGGACTAAATAAACAAGAGAGCCGACGGGTAATATTTCAAGTTGACGCTAATGTGTGGAGTTGTTTGCTGAATAGTGTTGCTTCAAAACAACCGTGTGAAATGAAAATTGTTGCGTTTGAAAGGAAAATTAAGTTGCAAAGTTAAGTAGGTAAATTAGCTACGAATCAGCCAGTATCTAATGCTGTTACTGGTTGGCAAATCTCTTCACCGCGATGGCAAAACCAACTCAATGACTTGCCAAGGACTTGACAGAAGAAGAATGTGTGAATGAACAAATCGTGACTGAATCCAGAATGTATGAAACGTGTGCTAGCTATCAAAGGAATTAGCGCCTGTTTCATAATTTTTTTTATTAGGGAGTTGCGTTAGTCTAGTTCTAGTATATACATCCATACATTTTGGATCTATTTTTTTTAAGTAAGTATTTATACAAAATTATTTGCCTTGCAATGGTTTTTTGTGAGTTGTTTCCACCCCACTATGCCTTAAAAATGATCACAACTGTAGACAACAAATAGGTATGTCGATCAAAGCTATTTTATAGTTTGACGCGACGTTCAATTCACACAATCCGCTCACAATTTTACACAGAAATGCGATGCGAATTCATTTTCAAAACTGGAACAAACGGTTGTGGCACAACGTTGTTCAAAAATAGGTACTAAAACTGAAATAACTGTCAAAACTTCTATCCAGAATGACCTCTCTTTCATAGCAGACACTTCCCAACTAACCTAGCCGGGAAATGTCCGTAAAAGTTGGCTTCATACCGGAAACATCGGGACATAACACAAAGAGAACTAGATGGGAATATCTTTTGTCAAAGCAAAATATGAAGGGACAGTTTACCAAAGTAAAATTAAGAATTATTCAGATCCGAAGAACTGCCTGTCTTGAAAACTTTTACGAAGTTATGAAGACAGCGGACTGCTCATAGCGAATGATTGAGGACTGAATTGCTTATTGGGTCAATTAATTGTGATTCACATCGGTAGACCGCACAGGCGCGTTAGGTATTTTTATCTAAGATCTAAAGGATTCCATGCATTGGTTTCACTTCTCCACACAACTTACCATAGCTGAAAGGAAAGGTTACCCTTTATTTACCTCTTTAGCATCTCTGTTTTTGGAAGGCACGTTTAGCAGTTGATCCCGGACAATATTGAAGATGATGTTATTCGTTATGCTTAGACAGAGGCTTAAGAGGATATGTGATAAAATAGGATTCTTCAAAGCGTACATCATGAAGTACTAACAGTACGAGTATGATTTGCGGATATGTGTAAATTTAACATATAATTGATGTTCTGATTAGAGCCAAAACACGATTAGGACACATTTTCTCGATAAAAAACAAGCCAAAGTAGTCTTTATCGATAAACGCTTGGAACTGCTAAACGGTAAATAATAGAAACACGAGACTTGATTTAAAGAAAAGAGATTGATATTTTATAGACTTTGATTAGAGCAGAATTGAACTTACATAAATAGTACAATCACAATTAAATAAAGTTTGTTTTAGGCTTGCGTCGTTTCAGGCGCGCGCGCCACCCCATCTCTTTCTCTCGCATCAGGCATTAATATAAGCTATCACACCCCCATTTCGCTTCAATTATTTTTCGACGTAGGCCCTTAATGGAACTAACTAACTCAGCTGGGTCATCAATCCAAAGATAGCCTTGGCCTCCGAATCGAGAGATCACCACTTTTCCCAATCCTGCGCTGACCTCGCCAGCAACTGGTTTGAGGAACTCCTACATAACTAATTACTAAGGCCGCAAGGATTGTGCCCTAGTACTGAGGACAATATACACTGATGATGCAGATAATGTTGCAACTTACTTCCACTTACGTATAAGATAATGCTCTGCTTCTAACTACATCCATTCCACACAATGACGACAAGGTAGTCGCTTCTAATACATTATCGTATGAAACTCTATCGATTTTCTCTTGTACTGAAACAAACTTACCTATTTGAATTTATAATATATTCATCCGGCACTGTATTATGGTGATATTTGATGCATAATTAATATTAATACCTTGGGACGTTATCCTTCTAGGAGCGAGGGATTATAATAGAGCTGTTATGGAGCTGTACGCTGCATGGGATAAACGAAAACGAGATTATTTATAAAATCTTGGCCATTTTAAGTATATTTGTATAGGTATACTAGCTGTTGCCCGCGACTTCGTACGCGCAGACAACTGAAATGTACTTTACGACCTATTCTTAGACCTACTGAATTTACACACAAAATTTCATAAGAATCGGTCAAGCCGTTTAGGAGGTGTTTTGTTACAAATACCCTAACCGAGAATTTTAGAGATAAGAGAAGATTTTTTCTATGACACTTACACTTAATTGCAGAAACACTCATTAGAGAATCCTCCATCTCTTGCTAGCTTTTATTACGTGAACAAGACAACAAGTGACTGTAAGATAATGGAGGAATAACTTTAATGAGCGTTCCTGCAACTGTTACGAGTAGCTTGGAATTGTTGCCTTAGAGCCTTAGCACACGGCGTATTTTAAACGCGCGAGATTTGAACGCAAACTTGTAACCTAAGCATACGAATCTACGGCGCAGAAAACGCGCGTTTCAGAAAAGTGCGTCGTCTGCGCGTACGTAAAATACGCCGTGTGCTAGGGGCTTACGTCACGCATCATTTTGCTTTTGGTACAAATTGATTAATATTTTATGTATCACCTAATTACCTAACTATTGAGTAGGTATATGAAATACGAGCGTTAACCCGCGACTTCGTCCGCACAAATTATATACCAGATTTTCTGATCAGATCATAAGCTATCAAACAAAAAAAGTTTCATCAAAATCGGTTCAGTAGTTTTTGCGTGATACTAGTTCAAACAAACAAATAAACAAACAAACAAACACACAAACAAACAGACAGACAAAAAAATTAGTGAAATGGAATCAGGGACACCTAAAAACCATATCGTAACTATTTTTTTGTTATTATCTTCAATGTACAGACAAACTTCCTGTTACAGTTTTATAATAGTATATAGATTCTTGGATTCTTTATTGTACGCCTGTCAAAACGGTGCCCGTAGCGCGAAGTAGCCGTAGCACAAATTTCTCCACAAAGAACAACATAACAATAACAACAATGAAAATATCACTTACTATTTAAAGATTAAAACATTGCGCATTTTGCGGACTTTACAACAATACCTAGACTGCATATTATATACTTACATACCTGAGCAGACCGATCTTTGCTTGGCGTCTTCCAAGTTAATCTAGATAGGTTTGATCCCAGAAAAAAATCCATTTACACAGGAAAAATATGTTTTCTTCTATTTATGTTCCAAAGCCGCGCACTATATGTTGAGATTGCAGTAGGATAGGTTGAGATATGGAGGAATGAATCCTATCTATATTAACTTGGAAAGTTAAACATTATCTAAATACTACATTTCATCCAAATCGTTAGAGCCCCTTCCGAGGAACCAATTCCATATAAATTTATAAGAATGGCTTACATGGCAATAAATGGGCATGCTCTTGATTGCATAATTCAGAAATAACGTTTCTTATCTTTGAATTTTTTTGTTAACATAAAGCAATCTATACAACTTAAAGTAGGTATTGGAGATTATAAAACAAGTAATCCAAAAAAATATTTATTTACGTTAAAACTTTTAATTATTCGTACAATTTACCACTAACGGCATTTTTTAAACTACAAATGAATATTTTTACCACTTGTTATGAGATAACACCACAAACTAATGAGGGATTCTAGATAACACTATTGTTTTCACTATATTTAGACAGAAAAGTTAGCATTTCTTTTTTTCACATCAGCCTTGTTTGGTTTTACCTAGGAGGTGATTTACTTTCTATAAGGTCTAACAAAATTAGGTGAAACTATTTTAAGGGGATGATCAGACCATCAAACTGAACAACTTTCTCTATGACACCAATATTGAAATCGCGAAAAAAAAATCTGCTGATCCTTACAAACGTACTCGACCTAAATGTATGGGACAGCAGATTTTTTTTTTCGCGATTTCGATATTGGTCCCATAGAGAAAGTTGTTTGGTTTGATGGTCTGATCATCCCCTTAAAATAGTTTCAACTAGTTTTGTTAGACCTTATATAAATCAGTACGAAAACATTGCTATTTCTAACTCGAAAGTTGTAAGTGATACATAGAAGAACTCCATTCAAACTTGCTACAACTTTCCCGGTTTGCCGGTCTGAGCGTTGGATAAAACCTGCATACAAATTATGACGAACGGCGCAGTGCGAAACGTTATATTATGCATATTGCCCATGTACGCCATATTAGGCAGCCTGGGTCTCTACCTAGTGACTGCCCAGTGACCGATGAGATCATTCGTTAACGGACGAAATAATTACACAATAGGAAATTTGCATTGTAATCGCATGAGTTAGTTTTACTATTGTAATTTTGAATTATAATTTAGATTTTACTACCGGCGCCCGCAACTTCGTGAGCGCAGACTACTGACTTTAAATACTCATAACTATGGATTTAATGAACAGGAGTGCGATTTTTGAAACCCATACTTAGAACTCAGCAGTTGAAAATGTCAATATTACTATGGAGATATGCATCTTTCTACTCCTGATTTGACTTTCAAGAATCACACTCGTGAAGTATGAATTTTGAAAGTCAAATCAGTAGTAGAAAGATGCATATCTCCATAGTAATTTTGACATTTTCAACTGTTGAGCTCCGCAAAGGAGTTTCAAAAATCGGACTCCAGATTGCGATTAAATTAAGCCTAAATTTTAATCCCGACCAAACCCTATGCGTTTGTTGAAGTTTGTTTGGTAGTTTTTAAGTGATGCGTACACAAACAAACAGATCAAAAAATGTAAAAATGAGATGAATGCATTCCATACGAAACTGCAATGCCTCAATGACTTAAATGTGTGAAACAGCTGATTATTTTTAATTTTCGGACAGGTTTGCTCCCATAGTAATAGTTGTTCAGTTTGATCGGTAGAGTAGAGGTAGGTATGTGGAGGTAAGTGATATTTTTCCTTTCACCCTGTTTTGTGGCGTGACATTTTAAATAGTACTTCTATTGTCCGTCGATTCAACTACCTAAAATTGGTTAAACAAACGGTGAAGAGTCTATTATTTTATTTGACTCCTTAAACGTTAGAAAACTAGTCGGTAAAGTTACAGTAAATACATCGCCTCGCATATAAAATGTTATTGATTTGAGTCACTTCTGGCAGGATATTGGAAAAGACCAAGTTTATGCACATACTTTAACAAAAAGTAGAACACCGGAACACCGCATCCGCATCCTTGTAAACTTTATTTCAAAGGCAATAAAGGCCAAAGTGTTCACTGAAGAGCCACAATAAATATTCTATGAAATATCAGGAGTAGACGTCCTTTGGTCCTATATATATTTCATAATACGGCACGTGACCGCTCATTTTCTTTGACATGTTAGTAATGTTTGTATTTCTTATAAGTCTTCGATCAAAATAAAACTTTGATCGAATATTTATACATAATAGCGATCGTGTTATAAAGCTGATTAAAAAATAAGGCGTTAAAAGTTCTGTATGGCTTCCAAGTGCTTAATCATTTTCATTTCTATAGAAAACAATTTTCAAAAGTTACGAACCAACTGCTAAGAAGCTTTAGAACATCAAATAGAAAAAAAAATCAACTGTTCCATACTAAACTGCAATACCTACTCGACTCAAATGTATGCAACAGCAGATTTTTATTTTGCTCCGATCGGTTTGCTCCCATAGTAAAAGTTGTTCAGATTGATGGGTATACTCTTAGGAAAGATGCTAATTTAATGATTTTTAACTAAAATCTGACAAACCACAGGCACAGATATTATTAGTTTCTGAATTACTTTCTGGTTAAAAATATAATAGAATTTCATTGATTTTGTTTGCGCGCTAAACGTAAATAGACAGTTATTATAACACGAGAATCGGGTAAATAAAAGCAAATGGTTGGAAATTAATGTGGACGCGATATAATGTTTGCTCCATGATAGTGAAAGTTCATCATCATCAGTTCGATGGTCTAACTAAACCACCCCTTTAAATATTACCCCTTTTTTACACCCTGTTTATAGACAAAAGTTAACTGAAAATATCTATCTAGCTCAAAATTGACACAATCTTTTTTCTTGTTAGCCCATTATATCGTTAAGGATAACCATAGTCACATGAAGTCATAAAAAACATACTCATGCATAAAAAACGCTAAAAGTTTTTCCAGGGGACTAACATTTTGTGGAAAGTTACGGTAGCAAATCCGATTTAGTTCCTAATCCTAACACATTCATAAAAACGCTGACGCAAAGAAAACGAATTTTCTAGCTTGGTAAAAAAGATCTCAGCTGTCAAAGTACCTACGCAATAAAGGGAAGTATGGTTCCTGTCTTTTTTTTTTGACTCTACCTCACTGGAGGAACCTGGATATTATTACTGAGAATAATATCGCGGATTTGAGGATGAGTTGAGGGAAACCTTAAGATATCCTCGAGTAAGGTTGAGTCGAGAAAGCTTTTGAGAAAGAGACTTAGAATATGGGTGTAGCCTTCTGTAGATAATTTGTAGCATAATATTCAACAATGTCCCTTGGGAAAACCCAACAGGTTAGGCAGCGCGTCCTTAACAATGATTTATTCTATTTGCCCAATGAAATGATAACATTTTGCGAATACGGTACAGCTACGTTGTAATATTTCTCTCATTTTATTCATTTCATACCTTTTTATGCTGTGTGATTTATTTGGGCACGTTGGTAATATATTTTGGTAAACGATTGCTTTATTTTGTCTAATTGTGGTAACATTGTTTTTAATTAATTTATATTTTTGTATTTTGTTGACGATTATTGTTATAATGCTTGCGGTCATCGTTGTTTTAGTGTAGTCTCATGGTTCGTAGAATGAAGGTATTGTTGTTTAGAAGTCAGAAAATCTTGTATGTGCCTCTAATAGACATATCTTCTCTCAAACGTGAAGGAAAACATCATAAGGAAACGTAGGCACGCTATATACAAGACCAGGCGGAGGACAGTCCCCTTTTAATGGCTTTTTCCGATTCAGTTTGCATAGACTGTGCTGCCATCTATTAAATACTTCGCAGAACTATGAAAAAAAGATTGTATTGTCTATGTCAATGTCTAATTGACAGATTCACAAAATGGCTACCTATCTTGCGTAATGTGCGCTGTTTGTAGTTTTCGTTCAATTTCGTGCCGATTTAGTGATGTTCTGGAGTTTCTGTTGTTTACCAATGTTTAGATTACAGGAATAGTAAGGATACTGGAATTTCACTCGATCGGTGCGGGATTGAACGAAATCTAGCATTCAAAACAATAATATCCATCGGTATGAGTAGATATAAGTAGGTATGTATAGTATAGGTTGAATTATTGTCGGTGAAACATAGATGGCGCTAGCTAGCCTTCAATTTGACATAAGGTGGATGCATAATGTTGCCACGAGTGGGTTCTCTTTTCTAATATACTTATATTACTCTTTGTACAAGACATTCTAATTTTAATGTGAAGTCTACCAATCCGCATCGGGCATGCGTGTTGGATGATGATTTGATGAGGCTATACTTGTCTGTATATAGGTATACTTGTCTCTATAAGAGTCGGTTTAAAACGTTTGAAACCGTCCCTCATAGAGACAAGATTTCAGTGTAGCCTATAATAGACAATGCCCAATACCAGGCTAAAGATGCGTCATCAATGCGTCATTAAAGTCATCATCATTAGTGTAACAAAAGTAATTGGTCTGCATTATGAATCCCTTCATATGTATTTTTAGCCCTGTGGGAATCGGGGTTTAAAAATAAAATACAATTTTATAGTAATTTTTTGTAAGGAATGAATGCTTTTGTTTTTATATCCTAAATATTTTTTAAATTAGGATTTTATTAATTTTTCCCATCAAATATTTCAATGATTTTCTTGTTTTAATAATGCTTAGTAAATTTCCTGTCTTTAGGTGACAATTTGGCCAGATGCAAGTTCAGCATAACTTTCATATAATTTTGGGCATGATCTTTTGTTCACCATTGACGATTCCCTCTTTTATGTGGAAAAATGTACCTGCACACACAAATAAACGAGTAATTATTTATGCTTTTTCTATAATTCGAACCCCTACCCTCAGCTTCGCATAAAGGTGCACTTACAACTAGCTAGGCTATCAAATATTCAATTAGTACGTACAATATAACGTGCGTTGTACACACGGTGACATATCAAGCTACGCAAAACAAACATAAGCTGGCCGCGCGACGTTATACATTACTCTACCTACGCGCGGCCAGCTTATTTTGGTTTTGCGTACCTAGCTTGATGTTTCGCCGTGTGTACTTGTATTGCTACGACGGCTACGACGACGCATGTAAAACAAAAGCATTCGTAATAGATTTTAAAGACACCCTAGAAATCACAATTTAATGAGAAGACAACATGGAAAGGCTCAATTTAAAATGAATCAAATATCAATTTAACCATTGTACTATGTTTAGCATGAGCCGATTATGATGATGATCAATTGAGTTCATAAAAATTCTAACAGACACGCGAACTTTTGCTTTTAGTGACTATACCTAGTAATTTGCTAACGATGTAGTCAAATTACAGCGATTTCTTTTACATCGTTTTTCAGTGTATATCCCACTTGTAGATGAATGTGCCCCCGAGCCCAAAGTCTGGATACGTGTATGAATAGTCAAATCAAACAGCTAAGAACTAGCAAGTTACCCTCATTGTATAATGAAAATGAAGAAAATAAGCGAAGATTCGGTAGATTATTTCAAATTCATCTGCTCAACTCCATTCAATAAAATAGATATTAAGTATTATCTAAGTTTTGTTTTGTTTTATAAAATATTATCGTATTGAGAATTTGAGACTCTTGATCCCACAGACAAACCGTGGAAACGGTTTTGTGGGACTTTACTATGTATACATATATTTCAGAAATAAAGTTTATGAAAAAAAAATTTTTAAACTTATACGTGGGTCAAATGCACGCTGCATACAAACGAAGTCTGGTGATATTTTCAATACTATCCAATTAAAGACAATGACATTTTTCAGAATCTATTTAGAAACTAATCTCTATGTTTGAATGAAGTCAGATTTTCGTTAAAATATACAGTTTTAATGCCAGGATTGGCGCGATAAAAGGGAGGGCCTATGCCCAGCAGTGGGTGATGTGGGCTGTTTTGATTCATTGATTGAATGCTAGGATTAATTTAAGATTTGGATGGATAATTTTCAGACACTGTAACTTTAAAACTATACATAAGTACAAGGATAGAGATTGTTAATCAAACATGTTTCTGAAAAATTTCATTGACTTTAATTGGTTAGTATTGAAAATATCTGACTTCGTTTGTATGGAGCGCGCTGCGAATTATATTCCACTGGGCAGGAAGCAATGTACTTGCGTGCGCACGTGCGCGACAATGTGTAAACAGCTTAACAATTTAATTGATATAATGTTGACACGTTGTTGTCGGAATTGGGAATTGAATTAGTAGCATAAGCATAAGCATAAGATCACGACTATATTCCCCGAGGGGGTAGTCAGAGATATTCCGAAACCTCAGAACATCCTCGTTTCACTAGTAGTACCGAAACTCTGTCCAGTGTGACGGGGAGTGAGCCCGTCGCCACTTGTAATGGACAGCAGGAAGGTAGTATCGAATTAGTCTTTTTGAATATTTTGTCCATTCCATACAGAAATCTTTAGCTTGTGGCTGAAATAAGCAAAATTGAGCTGAATCAGGACCGTTTTGTGTTTCCAATATTATTCTAGTAAGATATCGCATTCATAAAGTTATAAACTTCGTATACGTCACCTGCAGAATCCATCTCTTAACCTTATAAAAATGATTAGATTCTCGTATAAAACGTTAATCAAATTCGTATCAATTTAAACAAAAAGATATAATTATTATACCTATATGATAATCTCATACAGTGGCTTTAATAAAAGTCTTGTTTCTAGAACAATAAGGTACCTTTTCACTTAAAAACCGACATTTTCCTAAAGGTTCAAAAGGGGTGGAATTAATTTAAATCCCGAAAGATGATATTATTACAGGCTTTGTATAATATCACAGGCACAGGCTAATATCATAGTCCAGGCCGACTCGTACCAATGAGTTTTTCGGAATTTATGTACGATTTGTAACACTATTGGCTTTTCGGGGAAGGAAAAAATCGTGAGGAAACCTGCATGCTTCAATTTCGAGGCATGTATTGTACCCACTGTCCATTACAAGTGGCGACGGGCTCACTCCCCGTCACACTGGACAGAATTTCGGTACTAGTGAAACTTGGATGTTCTGAGGTTTCAGAATATCTCTGACTACCCCCTCGGGGAATATAGTCGTGATCTTATGCTTATGCTTATGCTACTAATTCAATTCCCAATTCCGACAACAACGTGTCAACATTATATCAATTAAATTGTTAAGCTGTTTACACATTGTCGCGCACGTGCGCACGCAAGTACATTGCTTTCTGCCCAGTGGAATATAATTCGCAGCGCGCTCCATACAAACGAAGTCAGATATTTTCAATACTAACCAATTAAAGTCAATGAAATTTTTCAGAAACATGTGTGATTAACAATCTCTAATCTGAGGGGGTCCTCGGGGAATATAGTCGTGAGCATATGCTTTATGCTCATTTGATTGTTTGGTAATCTTTTACCCAAACAATCTCTTTACCCCTCCTCATCGTTCCCTCCTGAAACCCTTACCTATAGGGTAAAATTACCTATCACTATAATACCTACTACTATTACTATTGTACATGAATACATGCTAAAATTTATGTGAGAAATAAAACTTGTTAGTTTACTCCAGAATCTTAACTAACATTACCTATTAATTATTTAACTTGGACATTAACACACTGATTAATTATCTAGCTTCAAATCTCAGTACCAGAATCTATTCCATATGCCTACCTAATGAAACGTACGGCACATATTGCAAACAAATCGTACGACAACACGCGCTACGTGTGACGAGGGGTCGCCTTATAATGGTTGTATCTATTACTATTATAAAACTGTAACAGGAAGTTTGTCTGTACATTGAAGATATTAACAAAAAAAAAGATACGATATGGTTTTTAGGTGTCCCTGATTCCATTTCACCAATTTTTTTATTTTTTGTCTGTCTGTTTGTTTGTGTGTTTGTTTGTTTGTTTGTTTGTTTGAACGAGTATCACGCAAAAACTACTGAACCGATTTTGATGAAACTTTTTTTGTTTGATAGCTTATGATCTGACTTAAAATCTGGTATATAATTTGTGCGGACGAAGTCGCGGGTTAATGCTCGTATTTAATAAAACAGTTTGCAACTGGTTTCGTACAAGGATGAATTTGTCTTCGATCGCAGCTGGTTACGAAGAAGAATGAATTTGTCTTCGTTCGCAACTGGTTACGAAGCTCCAGTTTCGTACGCGGCCGAAACTTTCAGAATCCAGATAAACGTATTAACTTCACGTATTAACAAATGAAAACGAAAGATAAAACATTTCATTCTAATCATAATTTTCGAAAGAAGAATGGAAAATTTGGACCGAGCCTTTTTTTTACGAAAACTAAAAGCCGTTCAGGACAGCGGTCATAATTATTATACGCAGAAAAAATTAAGGCATTTAAAAAAAAAACTTCCACATCTCCAGAAGTCCGGATTCAAAAGTAGAAATTACTAGTAAAACAGATTAATCATCTAAACAGTAGCAAAACGCAACCAATAATATTATCACTGAGGTATTTTTGGTCGTTACGGAACTTATTTGGCTTGGTTAAACTGATGGTGTGTAATTTTGTTTTCTACCATTATCACAATGAATGCGCAGAAGATTGAGTTGACTATCTAATAAGAAAGATTATGAGTTTCACACACTTGATACAAAAGGTATCATAAGGAGAAATACCTGTCCCCCAACTTCTACAGGTTACAACCAATTCACTTTTTTGTTAGTTTTGTTTCACTTTCATGTATGGGACCCCTAAGTCTGGGTCTCAAATTATATGGCTGTCAGCCAAACTTTTTTGTATTCGAAGAAAAATAAAATAGTACCCCTGAACTGATAACAGTACAGGAGTGCGATTTTTGAATCTCATACGTTGAACTCAGCAGTTGAAAATGTTTGGAGATACGCATCTTTCTACTGCTGATTTGACTTTAAAAAATCGCACTCCTGGAGTATAATTTTTGAAAATCAAATCAGCAGTAGAAAGATGCATATCTCCATAGTAATTTTGACATTTTCAACTGCTGAGCTCAGCGAATCAGTTCAAAAATCGCACTCCAGAACAAGGTCTTAATATGTATTTTTTCCGACGCGGCCAATTTGCTTGGAAAAGTTTAATATGCAGAATATCTCCCTCTGGGAATATTATAGTCGTGAGCATAAAATATGCTTATTTATGCTAAGTTAAATATTTAGTGTACACTACTGCTTGATTTGTTTTTTAGGTCTTAGAGCCACTTTAGACCTATCACTAAATGCGATCTCTTTCAAACAGCAAGTTTTAAAACAAAGAGTTAACGAAAAAGGTTTCGTTCACGTACCGGTTTATTAAAATGATGACTCCCTTCTTTATTAAAATAGATAAGGGTCAGTACAAAGCATTAATATTTAGCTGAGGTTATTCCTACCATGCAAGCTTTGACACAGGTGAATTTCAAAATACCACGTCTCTCATCCTACTCTAACACATGTCAAAAGATAGAGACCACATAAGCATTGAGCAGAGAAATCTTCAAATAGGTCTACTGGACAAAAAACAACGTAAAAGGGGTAAATGCAAATGAGGGTCAAAGAGGCATAACATGGGACCAGTTATTAAATTTTTTGTTTACTTTTCGGCACGGGTAGAATTTTTTATTAGAAAACTGATGGTAAACTTGAAAAAAACTGGTGAAATTTATTGCCAAAGATATTCCATTATGATGTAGATGCAGTCAGTATCAAAATTAATTTATTCTGTTTTTTTATGTAACATAGTGTAAATGTCACATATTATGGAACAGGACTTTCACTATTGGTAGCCAAATCGAAATTTAAAAAAAAATCTGCGGTTCCATAATAGGTAATTGTGTCAATAGCAAACTCAACCAAAAGGTAAGAAAAAGCTGATTTCTTTTTCGCTATTTCAATGTTGGTCCCAATGTAAAAGTTGTTAAGTTTCATGTTCTGAAGCACACCCTTAAATGTGTAACGTATTTTAGTTTTCAATTTCTTAGAATATCTTATACAGGTGTACAGTATAAGATATTCTAAGAAATTACAGATTGAGAAATATGGTACCATGGTGGGGCGGGACTCGAAGCTGCATGACATAGAGCCAAAGGGCATAGAGCCTTTTTAGCCCAGCCATTTTACGGAGTTTTGTTAGGAGAGGTGGGAAGTAATTATTAATTGGACTTTTAAACTGTAACCGGCACCATTTAGTGCCAAAAAGACTATCTGAAAACATATTAAAAAAAATCACTACGCAACATCAAAATTGTGAGTCCCAGAAGGCTTTTAAATTAATAATATTATTACCAATGCACTCATTTGAATTCGATTTAACAATATAAATTATTTTTGAGTAATGAGGTTTTTATTAGAAAATACGAATGTACTTTTCAAAACCTTCTAAGTAGACAAAATATTTACACCATGTTTGAAGTATATACATATAATGGTAATGCCTTAAATATGTGCAAAAAAAATTACCATCAGGTTTTTTATAATGAGATAATAGCTAAATTTTAAATTTGGAACTGCTGCTGACTAAAAAACAATATCAATTATAATTAGTCCCGGCTCAAACCGTAAAATGACTGGGCTATTTCCCTTGCAGCGCTTTGTGTTTCGGCTTTCGTACGTAAAAACAAACTGGTTGATTTTCGCCTGTTCTTTTACTTTCTTACTGTACTGGCTCAGGGACCTTGGGGTCTTGGCCTCCGACAACAAAGCACGCCATTCACCTCTTTTTTGTGCCATCTCAGTCCAGTAGTTGGGCATCTCCAGCTCCTCGAGATCCTTGGTGACCTGGTCTATCCGGCGATATCAGCAAAGCAATTTGCTAAGCGCAAACATCGTCACAAATTAACTTTGTCGTTGAAACATCGGTGAACTTTCAATTTTGTATTCGTTATGTCATGTGTCAAACTCATATAAAAACATCGACGATCTGAAGGATGTTACATTTGTGAGCATAGAGAATTACACTCCTGGGTCTGCCCACCGAGTGATGCCCAGAGGGTGGCCCCAGATACGCTCTCTTCATCGCACGATCTTCCCCCATCTATTCTATTTGTCCGAGCCAGCGTAGTCGAGTAGATTTTTTATCTCCTAGGACGTTGGGAGTGGAAACTAGGTCTTCTACTTCCATATTCTTCCTTTTGCACCAATTCCTTTCTTCTCTCTTAGTCGTCGGTCCCAAAATCTTCCGGAAGATTTTCCTTTTGGCCACTAATAGCTTATTTTCCTCTTTCAATGCCTGTTTTTTTGGTAATATATAATTTAACACATTCAGCTACGTTAATAATGTACATAATCCGATATCAAGTGTTGACAATATTTGGGAAAATATTAGGTCAATTTCATTGTCCAATTTAACGTAAAATTTGGCGTTGAATTTGTGGTCGCGATGTAACAGAACCGCAAAATGTTTTCCTCTCTTCAATTTTATGATTGCTTTGTTTATTCCAATTATGTTTTATTAATGAGGTTAACCTATAACGCGCTACATTTTTTTATCATTCGATATACGAATAATTGGATACTATGCTCGGAGTTTCCCTGCGAGATCGAATCAGAAATGAAGAGATCCGCAGAAGAACCAGAGTAACTGACATAGCCCAAAGAATTGCTAAACTAAAGTGGCAGTGGGCGGGGCACATTACTCGCAGAACCGATGGCCGATGGGGCCGAGAAGTTCTGGAGTGGCGACCGCATACCGGAAAGCGCAGCGTCGGTAGGCCCCCCACACGGTGGACCGACGACCTGGTGAAGGCGACGGGAACCCGTTGGATGAGGGCAGCGCAGGACCGGACGTTATGGCGATCCTTGGGGGAGGCCTATGTCCAGCAGTGGACGTCAATCGGCTGAGATGATGATGATGATACGAATAATTCATAATAATATATAAGAAGATTACGAAGTTAACATCAAAAAGTATACCTACCTATCTAAAACAATGACCGTTTTTTTTATTTATTTCCTAAAAAAGTAATGTTGATCTTTATTCGCGCAGATCGTAGCGACATCTATAAATACCCCAGAAAATTAAAAGAATAACGCTCATTTCAAAGGTAAATCTACACAAACCGGCGAAATTATCCACTCATTCTATAAATCACGACAGACAAAATATTTCTACCGAAGAATAGGTATTTACACACATAAACACACAACCGTAGGAGAGACTAGGGACACTTGATGAAAATCTTTATAAAGCAAACGGTAGCCAGGTTAACTGCGTATGAGTCGCCGGTAGCGTATTTTAATAAAAACTTATTTGTCTGAGATATCACTGATCCAACGAAAAGTGGATTTCGTACCTCACTACAACTGGCCACCACCCACCACCACCTACCTTTTTGCCATAAACAAGTTTTATTATTTGGTTGTGTGGGCTTGGTCAATGACCAATAGCTACTGCGACCTGGACAGATCTATTGTAGCTGTTAGCCAGGTTAACTGCGTATGAGTCACCAGTAGCGTATTTTAATAAAAACTTATTTGTCTGAGATATCACTGATCCAACGAAAAGTGGATTTCGTACCTCACTACAACTGGCCACCACCCACCACCACCTACCTTTTTGCCATAAACAAGTTTTATTATTTGGTTGTGTGGGCTTGGTCAATGACCAATAGCTACTGCGACCTGGACAGATCTATTGTAGCTGTTAGCCAGGTTAACTGCGTATGAGTCACCAGTAGCGTATTTTAATAAAAACTGATTTGTCTGAGATATCACTGATCCAACGAAAAGTGGATTTCGTACCTCACTACAACTGGCCACCACCCACCACCACCTACCTTTTTGCCATAAACAAGTTATAGGTAAATCTTAACTAGGTTGTACCGTTGTACGTGCAACAAAAAATGACAACAATTACACCTACCTACCTACTACACTTGTTGACTCACTACCTATGACATTGGACAGAGTTTATGGGCACTGCTAGTGACATCTATCGTAATTTGATATTCTGAATATATTTAGAAAATCTTTAACTACCCCCTCAGGGAATAAAGTGCTAATGCTTATTACAGGGTGTAAAATTAAATGCGAACTAACCATGTTGATCAGTTAAGAAGGGTGTAACAGAAGGGGGTAGTGTAATATTTAATTTAGACCATCAAACTGAACAATTTTAACTACGGGACAAATATCAAAATCGCGCAAAAAAAAACTGCCAATTATTTCATTTACCTATAATCAACGTTTTCTATGCTTTGACTAATTATATAGGGACTAGTTACGCGTGTAATTCTACGAACAAACATTGTTGCCACTTTTTGCGAGGGGCGAGGTAACATGAAATCCGCAACTTTGGATTTTATTCCCATAATACCTTTAGATTCTAATTTTGAACGTTAAAAATCATGAAAGTAGCCTCGCGTGAACCCCAAACGTTCTATGTTCGAAATTATTGTTTCGCAATTATAGGCTATCTCGCTTAGTGATAAGGTATAAAATTGAATGTAAATGCACATGATTAATTGATCTTATACCGTGGCAGAGAGGAAATGCTACCGCAAGGCTAGTCCTTATAATAAATAGTCAAAGTTTCTATGAAACTAACAGCACCAGCAGATTTATTTTTCGCGATTTCAATGTTAGTCCCATAGTAAAAATTGTTCAGTTTGATGGTCAGCAGCACTGAGTATGTAACGCATTTAATAAGTTTACACACCGTGTATTACAATCAAGGTTGAAAAATTCTGCCTACCGGGACTTTTCTGACTTTTGCCTAGTTAAAAAAAAATTATTACTATTTATTTCAGATTATTCATCCATATTGTGTTAGTAACAATTGTCTTATAACTATGTTAGTTCACAAATAAATAAATTTTTGTAGACCTCATCTAAATCTCGTGTCAGGAGGAAAGACGTTTCTCGGTGCAAAGTAGGACACAGTCATTAGCCATTTAACGAGCTCGTTGGTTTTTGGTGCTGTAAAACTTTACGCTATCCAGCGGTTAATGGCAGAGATCCACAAGCTAAGTGATAAGCCACTAATGGTCATAAAAGTGTCATTATAGAGCCATGTATTTACTAGGGAATATAAGCAACATGTTGCTAAACATGTGGGCCAACATGTTGAGCGAAGTCATAAAACTTTTGTTTATAGATTGATCGCCAGCCAAAGAGTAATATAAGTATATTAGAAAAGAGAACCCACTCGTGGCAACATTATGCATCCACCTTATGTCAAATTGAAGGCTAGCTAACGCCATCTATGTTACACCGACAATAATTCAACCTATACTATACATACATACTTATATCTACACATACTGATGGATATTATTGTTTTGAATGCTAGTTTTCGTTCAATCCCGCACCGAACATTGGTAAGAGAACAACAAAAACTCCAGAACATCACTAAATCGGCCCGAAATTGAACGAAAACAACAAACAACCCGCACATTACGCAAGATAGGTAGCCATTTTGTGAATTTGTCGATTTGACATTGATATAGACAATAAAATCTTTTTTTTTTCATAGTTCTGCGAAATATTTAATAGATGGCAGCACATTCTATGCAAACTGAATCGGAAAAAGCTACCAAAAGGCGAATGTCCTCCGCCTGCCGCCAGCTGTATACCGCGCCTTAGGTAAGTGCGCGGCGAGACGGGGGCGGAGCAAACCGCACTCTGACATTTCGCCGTTTACTACATTCGATCAGTGAACGCAAATACTGCATTTGTTACTGTGGCAATTATAATTTGACAGTACCGAATTTAGCTTTCATGTTCACTTAAATTAATGAGCAAATTTGACAGTTATGCATGGCACAAATTCGGTTAGATATTTTAATTTCACGATATCGCAAAATAAAGGTCATAATTAATATTTTGGGGTAATGCAAAAAAATATACTTCATTCCATATAAGGACGAAAAGATATCCTGTTTGGCTTTCTGTTCTGGCCAATTCTGATTAGCTAATATTATAATTAATTTACCTGAAAGATATACTATACGACATAATATCTTGAACGTTACTAAGTGAGAGCGAGGGCCTGTTTCACCATTTCTGAATAAGTTCTTGATAGCATATTTGACATAGCGTTTGACATATTTTTCATACAAAATTATGTCAGACAAGCTGTCAGATAAGCTACCAAGAACTTATCCGTAAGTGGTGAAAATAAGTGTTTAAAATATCGGTTTCTGTAATTCAAAATAGTGTACAAATTTCGTTGGTATTTGGAATGGTGTATAAGAATAGTAATGTATACTAAGTTTTATATATTTTTTTTTATATAATATAATAATGATGGTTTATTTAGTTATCTTATTCGTGTCGTGGGATACAAATCGGTTCTATAAATGGATTCGTGTTTTTTCAGACGATGTTTTGATTTAAAAATTGGTCGCCATAGTGTAGGTATTTGTCTAACTACGGCAACCAACGATAGTTGAATAGAGAGATATACAGGGTGTAAGGGACAGCCCTACACAAACTGAAACGGTGAACTCAGACCTTCAAACTGAACAACTTTCACTATGGAGCCTACCTTAGGAAACGCGAAATCAGCTGTACCATACAAAACTGCCGTACCTACCAAACTCAAATGTATGGGACAGCTGATTTTTTTTTCGCGTTTCCTGAGGTAGGCTCCATGGTCAAAATTATTCATTTTGATGGTCTGAGTTCACCGTTTCAGTTTGCGGAGCGCTGTCCATTACACCCTGTATACGGACCAACATTGAAAATTATAATATGTAAATTAAATAATGCTAATTTTAGGATACTGTATACATATTGTTATAACTTTGTAACGAATAAAATATTAATACTATTTAAAAAAAATAGAAAAATAATAATTTCTAGAAATATTGAGATATAATATTTTCGTATATCGGTCGCCGGCGTAGTACGCGGTATACATAAAAGTTTAATAAAGAAATATTTGTAATCATAATTTACTTACCTATATAGAAAAGAAAAAAGTTCCAAAAGCCCCTTTACTATTAAGAAAAAACACTGAGTTGTCACTAAACTTCAATCTAGCTAATTTACGAATTATTCACTAAAAAAAAAATTTACACTTTCAAATTACGAAAAAGGTTTTACACTCTTTCGAAAGTTTTAAATAAATTCACATCTCAATAATTCCGTAACGCATTTTTTTTACGTGTTTTGAATTTGAATCAAGACGCGCACGTTCATCCGCGTTCGGATCCGAAGCACGACTGAAAAGCTGAAGGCGAGCGTACGAGCGACTGAAACTTCTAAGCAACAAGTATACATTTAAACATAGGTATATGTAAAGCTTTGTAGGATGGATATAATTGAATAATAAAGGGTAACCTTAGGTGCAAACGTGGATTTTAATTAATTTTCGTTCTGCAAATAAATGCCAACGATCGATGAAAGTATTGTTGAAATATACCTACTTTGTTTGCGTACTTAAAGGTAGAACATATAGTATGTATTACGTACTTACTTACTAAATATAAAAATGATTTCAAACATTAAAACCTAGTTGTATATTTACATAAAATATGATACAATGCAAAACACTATAAAAATAAGGAAAGCTATTTTATTTTAATAATTATATTTTTTTGTAAAATATTTATTATACCTACCTACCTATCATAACAAATGCTTTTTACTGACAATCAATCAACCAATCAATCTGGCATCATTTCTCTAAGAACATTAAACATAAACTTTAAACTTATTTTTTGCAAAACAATAGTCTTGAATTCTAGATCCTAGGGGAGAGAGGCAGGAACGGAACGGAAAAATAACTATACTATCTACATCTATTCATATTGGTTTTTACTGCACTATTTTGTCAATTTATTGTAATGTTTTTTCATAAATAAATATTTAATACAATAATTAAAAAAAATTTACTATGAGGGATAATTTATATCCATTGTTAGCGTTGAAGAGGTTAATTAAAAAAAAAACAAGTTTGTTGTATGTTGTTACGTAAAAAACAAAATTATAAATATGTGTTAATAAATGATAGCAAAC
The DNA here is from genome assembly GCA_927399405.1 of Agonopterix arenella. NCBI lineage: Eukaryota > Metazoa > Arthropoda > Insecta > Lepidoptera > Depressariidae > Agonopterix > Agonopterix arenella. The sequence goes on from OV656692.1 coordinate 3,795,761, forward strand.
CGCACGAATACATTTTGTGAAAAATTTATAAACAATTTGATATTGAAATTTTGTTAAAAACAAAGTAGTTATTTTGATAATTTGAATTTTAAAATCTATGAAACATATCCCTAAAATTCTGTATTTGCTGGATAAACGGGTTTCAGGCTTTTTTATTCAGGATTTATTTTCAAGCATTTTTATTTACGATTTATTAATCAATCAAAAACCGAATGAATAGAACTGTTATAGAACGAATTTTCAGTCATTCTATTTGCCGAATTGGGGCCATTTTGCGTGGGAATTCTTTATTAATTGGAAACGTGTTATTACACGAGCGACAATATGTTCCAGGAAAATGAGAAATATTAAAATAAGTACCATAGAGCACACATTATATAGAAAAGGAAATGAAATGATAAAGTTGGAATGGAAAGAGTAATCAATGAAGACTGCTAATTAGATGTTATGTTATGAGAATCTGGGTATCATAATTTTTTGCACGATACAACAAAGAAGGTATGTTTGCCGGATCAAATGTAGGTATATTATTTAGATTATTAAATACAGGGTGAAATTGAACCAATCGGAGCACAGTAAAAATCGACTATTGCATACATTTGTGTCGCATAGGCATTGCAGTTTAGTTTTAACTGCAAATTTTTTTTGTTGCTCCGATCGGTTTGATCCCATAGTGAAAGTTGTTCACTTTGATGGGTAGACTCTTAGTTTAAAAGGATGCTAATGATATCAATTTCACCCTGTATGTATAAGATAAACAATCGCTCCAAAAACGGCAGATTCAAAAGAAATCCTACGAATACCGAGTTCGCATTATAGACCGAGACCCGACCGTAAAATAATGCACCTATTTCTTTGATGAACGAAAGGTGATTCTAGTTTATGTTACACAGGGGTTCATACAACGCCGCTAAGTTGCCTAGAAAAATCTTGCTTTTCCATTATATTTGACGGTAAGTAACATTTTTTCCACCTATTTGTTTGAGAGGTAAATGAGGTGCCATCGAAAGGAGACTAGTCTAAAGAACTAGAAAAACTAGGGTTGCCACCTCTCAGTCTGCCGCAACCAAAGAGATTATACCTAAAGGCATAGAGGGAGCCATACCTTTGCAAGAATATCCACTTTTTTTGACGTTTGTGTTTGAGTGTGTGGTGTCAAGTAGTATATGGACAAAAGAGACCGACTAGATCAAAGTGACAGCTGCCCTAATGTTGACGGTCACTTTTCACACACACTAGCATAAAAAAAGTGGACAGTGCATAAACAAATATCTATAGTTCCGTCTCCTTCTACTATTAAAGTTAGGTCATAAAACAAAAGAGACTAACTACAATCGTAAATTGATGCGGTCTCTATGCTTTAAATAAATAAATAAATATATCTTGACATTGTCACACAAATTATCTCGTCGCATTTAAAGTACCTGGACTTGTATTATGATGACTAGACAACGATTCTAATACATGTATAGATACAAACATCCATGACTCGGGTACAAATTTTCATATTCATCATATAAATATTTGTCCCTTACGGGATTTGAACCCCCGACCCTCAGCACAGCAGGCAGGTTCACTACAGACTGTGCTACCGGGCCGTCGTTTAGAATAAAGAGATCCTTCCTCTGAGGCCGCAACTCTAGGTTTGCCAGGTTCAAAACTGACTTCTTTGAACGGGGCGGCGGCGACCCTGGCGGCAGACTGAGAGGTGGCGACCGTACTTTTTCCAGTACAGACTGGTACAGACAGAATGGACGAAAGTATAAGGGTTCCTTGTTTGAATACGGAACCCTAAAAAATAGTTTTGAGACAATGAAACTAAACAAATTTCCCTAAGGATTTTTCCAAAAATTGCACAAATTTTGTTCCGCACGATATGATCGAAAGGTAAGAATTCTTTATACATGTACCTACCTATTGTACCTATGTCGTGATTTGTAGAAAGATTTGACAATTTCACAGGTCTGTGAAGGTATATTCAGGCTTTGAAAGTAACATTTTTGCATGTTTTCCCTTGATGATAACCATCTTAGAAGTAACATCTTCTATAAAGTGGCATGTATTATTTATAGTTTACTTTTTGGATCTTCACGCTTACGCCTGTCTGTCTCTAGAGATCAACGCTTTTAGGTCGAGATTCAGAGATGTTTTGTTTGAGCACAGAATAGGTAATAAGTATATGTATAGTTGGATAGTGTTTGAGTTCAAAATGTTATATTATGGTAAAATACTTACTTACATTTTCGACCCTTTCTTAGACTCAGCTCACGCTCAAAAGAAGAATCTGAATCTCAACATTACACTAAGATACCATACGTTAACTATTCAGTTAGGTGGGTCCAACTTCGAGAAAGAGATCAACCGTCGAATCCAGCTCGGCTGGGCAGCGTTCGGGAAGCTGCGTAGTATCTTCACGTCTCAAATAACGCAGTGTCTTAAAACGAAAGTCTTCGATCAGTGTGTGTTGCCAGTGATGACATATGGAACAGAAACGTTCACTCAAGGCCTCATAAAAAGGCTGAAAGTCACCCAAAGGTAAATGGAGAGGACTATGCTCGGAGTTTCCCTGCGAGATCGAATCAGAAATAAAGAGATCCCCCGAAGAACCAGAGTACTCAATACTGAATATATTTATTGCATTCCATAATGTACAATGAGGTGTTAACATATAAACTATGATATCAATTATGGACCCTGTAGGGCACAGCAACTATGAACATTACAAATAAGTAAAGTAGGTAACTTATGTAACTGACATAGCCCAAAGAATTGCTAAACTACAGTAACAGTGGGCGGGGCACATTGCTCGCAGAACGGTCGTTATGGTGATCCTTGGGGGAAGCCTATGTCCAGCAGTGGACGTCTATCGGCTGAGATGATGATGATGATGATGACCATACGTCATAGTGGTCATATGCGTCACAGGGTGTAGACTTAAATGCATTAAGTACGCCACATACTTTAGTAGGTGATTCAGACTATCAAACTGAACAACTTTACGATCGGTTACGGTTACGAGACAGTATTGCGCATGGCCGGTATTTTTTTCTAGTTTCTCCATTGACATACAAAATAATGCAAAAAAAAGTGTCCGAGATGCCGAGATTAACCAAAAACATTGAAAATGCTGAAATTCTTTTTATTTTGCTTGTGTAGTTTTTACCTCCGTAGTCGGCCGTTCAAACGAAGACTGTAACTCTTCATACGAATTGTAACTCTTTTGGTTCTGATCACTTTTGAGCGCGGACCCGACGTCCAGTACTTGGCAAGTCAATGAGTTTCCCGTTCATTTTTTTCAGTGCAAAATATTGGATGGTCTTGCCAAGTTATGCTTGCAAGTATAATAGAGCCATTGGTATTACAAATAGTTAAAAATTATTTTGTTAGGTACATTACCCATTATGTAGATAGTTTGGCTTTTTTAACTGACTTCAAAAAAGGAGGAGGTTTCTCAAATTGGACCGTATATATATATATATATATTTTTTTTTTTTAGTATCTAGACACAAATTCATAAGTAATAATTAAAATTATTCAGTATATAAATATAGTCATTATTAATATTAATGTGACATTCGGGTTGACCTTGCACACTTATTTAACTCTGAAAGTAATTTCGTTCGCTCCAGCGGTCTGTGATATCAAATTTTAATATAAATTACCACTTAATAACTAGATGGTATTGTATTTAATACTAATGATATTAGTAAACAGAAGGTTAATACCAGACATTTTTATGACATAAATATGAAGAGGAAATTCTGATGTGTATGTGAAGTCCACCATCCGCGTTGGTCACTCGTGGTCGTGGTGGACTAAATGCCTAAATATTTGGGTCGACATGTGCCTAGAACTATCGTCCTAGGCCTAGAATGATCATGGTGAAATATCATTCTTTAGAACTCGTAACCTAAGGGTACGAGAATTTCCAGCTAAGAGTCAACGTATTGAATACGTTGACTATTTGTGAATATGTTGACTGTGAAAACATAGTTCCCATTAACTAACAGCGTTTCACCTCTGGAGTTAAGAGGATAAGTAAAAAAAAAGGATTCTTCAAAGCGTTATATATCATGAAGTCCTAACAGTAGGATTATGATTTGCGGATATGTGTCAATTGAACATTATAATTGAAGTTTTGATTAGAGCCAAAACACGATTAACACACATTTTCTCGATAGAAAAACAAGCCAAAGTAGCCTCCGTCTTTATTTATAAACGCTTGGAACTGGTAAACGGTGATTAATAAAAACATGAGACTTGATTAAAAAAAAAGAGATTGATATTTTATAAAGTTTGATTAGAACAGAATCGAACTTACATAAATAGTTCAATCACAATTAAATAAAGTTTGTTTTAAGCTTGCGTCGTTTCAGGCGCCGCCCCATCTCTTTCTCTCGCATCAGGCAGTAATATAAGCTGTCACACGCCCATTTCGCTTCAATTATTTTTCGACATAGGCCCTGAGTTTTTCTATCGAGAAAATGTGTCTTAATCGTGTTTTGGCTCTAATCAAAACTTCAATTATAGGTTCAATTTACACATATCCGCTAATCATACTCCTACTGTTAGTACTTTATCATATATGACGCTTTGAAGAATCATATTTTTTTCACATATCCTCTTAATCGTCATCTGACCTGGCATAGATAAATGCCTAAAAGAGGTCGTAGTAAGGACCACAACTGCTCAAAATTTAGGCCCGGAGGCGCACGAGATCAAATACCACTAAATATATAGATACCCAATATAATATGTATACCCATGTACAGCGTCCTTCTTAATATGCTGTCAATTTTTAAGGGGATGTTCAGACCATCAAACTGACCAACTTTCTTTATGGGACCAACATCGAAATGGCGAAAAAAAACAGCGTGCCATACATTTGGCGCGAGTAAGTCTGCAGTTTTGTATGGACGGATTTTTCTTTTTCGCGATTCCGATGTTGGTCCCGTAGAGAAAGTCCCATTAAAAAAGTGTCATCATATTAAGAAGGACAAAGCTCCAGTATGCGTCTTCATCATAATACTCTTGCCCATTTTCCATTATTTTATTCATCTCTCTTAGCCGTCGTTTCAGCACTCACTCCTTTCTTACACATATCACGCATCTAATTGCATTATTTTGTACAAACACTAACACCAAATGCCTACAACAAAATAAAAGCAATAATACATAATCGGAAAATAGCCAACCTATAATAAACTAACTAGAAATTAAAAAAATCCTGTTATAAAATACGAAGAATAGACATTTAAATGCAGCATTCTTGAAGAAAAACACGAAAACAACTATAAAAGGCTTCAAACACGACTGCCACCTTTGTCAATCTGAGCGAGCAAAGGCCAAAGGTCCTGTTGTAAAGGAAATAAAAGTAGACGCACGGTAGTGTGCCTGGCCAAGTTTAAAGAACGGCAGGCGCTCGCCAAATATGTAGGTATAGCTAGAATTCGAGTTTTCTAGCGTATCGCTAGAGAAGATCAAATCTGACGATCGACAACATCGAGTCGCGACTAACTCAACAGCGATAGCACTGCATATCGACATTATCGACTGCGTGTTATAGATTTTCTGTTTTTTTTTTCGAATTTAAGTTGGCTTCAATACATTGCAAAAATTTTATATAATAAACATGAGCTTTATTTACCTATTTCAAGCACTTTACATATATACCTAATACCTAACACTGACAAAACATAAATTTGTAATTAAGTACTTAACTTTTTGTCAATTTCTAAAGTTTAATGTATCAAAGTAAAACTGTACGAACTTGTAATAAATTAAAGTTTTATTGAATCTGAACACTTGTACAGATATTGCAAAAACCCACCGAACCAAAAGCCTTTTAAGGGAATATAATTCGGAGCGCGCTCCATACAAACGAAGTCTATTGATATTTTTCAATACTAACCAATCAAAGTCTGTATGGTACGAACATGGAGGGTACGAACGACACTGCAAGCAAATGCTGAAGTAAGTAAATAAGTAAATAAAGCTAAGATAAATAACCAAACCCAATATGAAGTTATTGCAACAATTATGTAGGTCGTGCAAGCTTAGCTAAATTTAATATAATAAAGTAAATGAGCGGTAGTTCGTACAAAGTCAATGAAATTTTTCAGACACAATCTAGAAACTAATCTCTCTGTTTGTATGAAGTCAGATTTTCGTTAAAATGTATAGTTTTAAAGTTAAAGTTAAAATTTTCATACAAATCTTAAATTAATCCTAGCATTAAAACCATGGGCGTACGCAGGGGGGGCAGCTGCATAATACTGATAGGTACCTACGTCATAATACTGAAATTTTTTAATTTTAAACAGTATATTTTAACGAAAATCTGACTTCATACAAACATAGAGATTAGTTTCTAGATTGTTTCTGAAAAATTTCATTGACTTTACTTGGATACCTAGGATTGAAAATATCACCAGAGTTCGTTTGTATGCAGTGCGCATTTGCGCTTTCGGAATGGAGGAGAACTTGGTTAGTACGTATATTTTCTTTGACTTGGTCCTTTTTTAATTTTTTCTCTTCATGGTGGAATAGATTCCGAGACTTGAACTGTCTTTGTATACCTGCATTCTTTGACTTTGCATGCTCAAGAAAATATAATGTTTAAATTGCTTTTGGATGTTTATTGAACTTTTTATTTAGATTATAAACACGAAATACTAATCCGCATAAGGTCTCCTGGGGTAATTCCATAGAAATAAGTTCTCAGACTGTATTTTCATGTGTTTTAAGTTTTTATTATGGAATAATTTATTATTAAGTATTTAAAAAATACAACTATAGGGGTAGATGCATCTATGGAGCAATTGCACTTATAAATTACGATTCAGTTCTTCTCTTTATCTTGCCTTTACCTAATATTTGTAAACCAAGTAAACGAAACGAACTAATAAGGTACATCTACTCTAGGTATAGCACCCTACAATGACGAATTGGTGATAGAGTCAAAAAAAAGTCGTTGAACAATGTTTTTATTACCAATTTGAATTGACTAAAGCTATTCAAATTCGTTATTAGGCCTGTGCCCTGCAGTGGGACGTTTATAGGCTGATAATGAGGATTATTCGAATTAGTACGGTAATACAAAAACTGCAGTGCAATTTACTAAGCGAAAACATCGTCACAACCACAGACTTCTGTATTAAAATGAAGTCTGTGGTCAAAAAAAAAAACTTAAATTCGACGCTGAAACAACGGCGAGCTTTCAATTTCATGTGTCAAACTCATATAAAACCTCCGACGATCTGAAGGATGCGAGCTCGTCGATGTTTTCGACAGCGATGTGACGCGTAGTGAATGGCACTATCAAAGAGGTTTGTTTATTTTTGACTCTATCACCGCCTCCTCAGGTGTTAAATTGACACGCACGAGACGAAATAGCACCAAATTATTTACATTACATCATCATCATCATCGTCATCATCATTATCTCAGCCGATCAATCAATCTAATATCAATTTAAAAAAAATATTCTTTATTTTACACCAAAATATAAACAATAAAATACAGATAAAAAAATACAAGAGGCACAAAATAAGGCGGTCTTATCGCTAAGAAGCACGTCCACTGCTGGACATAGGCTGCCTGGCTATAAATTACATGAGTAAGGTATGCAAAAATGCACTCCTAATTACCTAATTATTCTTGCTCTGCCACGACGCTCGCTGTAATATGCTTGACGTGTTTTTACTCTCTTCTTATCTCTTCCAAGATACAGGAAAAGTTAAAGGTAAAGGCAGTGCCCCGTCACTCCTGTTTGACAGCAGCGGTAATTACCTTTGACAGCCTGCATCTTGCAAGATGTTGACAAGATGCAGGCTGTCGCTCATTGACATAAGGCGCATTCTAGTTTTCGTTCCTGAAGCGCAAAGTTGAATACCTCCTTTGTTTATATTCTGTGTTCTTATATTAACCAAAATAATATTAAATTGTAACTTGTTTGTCTCATAACCCACTAACACCTGTAATATATATTGAGCGTCTCTTTTTGTTTTAGGTATATAAACAGTGTCGCCTCTTAGAAGTAATTTCTTAGTTTACCAACCGTAACCTTGTTCTTTCATGAAGCCTACCTAATAAAGCAGAGTATATATCTTCAACACTTGATACTGGCGAAATCATCAAGGAAACGCCATCACACAAAAATAGAATAGAGTAGAAGAACAAAGTTCGAAATTTGAAAAAACGCGCGAAATCGGGCCGATTGCAGTTAACTATTAAGTAATCTGTGGTAAAGGTACAAACTGCTGTCACAAACTAAACCATATTCATCGTCTAGCTAGGTACAGTAAACCACTTCCTAAAGTTGCCAGTCTACAAGATCCCAACTAAATTAGATTGAAGTTAACACTACCTGCGATCAAAGGCTTAGCTTACATCTCTAACTAAACATTCACTTTATCTTCACCAGAACACGGGTACATACTTTACCTAAATATGAATATAGATTAAAAAATAGATAGACTGATCGTCAACTGCACGATTTAAAATTAGCATTGTATGTAAGTAATGGAAGCATGTTATGTGTTTTTAAGGGAATGATCAAACTGAACAACTTTCTCTATGACACCAACATCTAAATCGCGAAAAAAAAACAGCTCTTCCATACAAAACTGCAAACCTACTCGAGCCAAATAATGTACGGGACAGGTGTTTTTTTTTTTGCGATTTCGATATTGGTCCCGTAGAGAAAGTTGTTCAGTTTGATAGTCTGATCATCCCCTTAAAAAAGTGTCAGCATATCAAGAAGGACTCTGTATAATCTTATAAGTTCATATTATAGGTACTTGTATAAAATTGTCCTTGTTATTCATACCGACTGCCGAAACAGAAAATTTGATACAAAATCTTGAATATCTTATCAAAAAAACTATATTAACTGGGGATAATCATTGTCATCATTGAGATGTATGTAAATAAGCCGTCCTGTAAAAAGTCACCAGTTGTCCACTTTTTGTTTAGCTTTAAATTATTATTTTTTGCATTAACGTTTATTTACTCAATAATTCATAATTATAAATCGGGGATTATTGTGAATTAACGTTTTTCATGTATTTATCTAACATATTCCAAATTATCACCAAAAGTGCAATTAATGCAATCTACCCCATACAAAACTCGCTAGATTTCCCCGACTATGATTGAACTATGAACACACGTGAGCGAATGAATGAATTTTCATATTCATAGCCTATTTCTAATTCCGCTTTATTTGAAAAGCAGTAGGTAAGCATACGCAGGAAATTTTATGAGAGCATAAGCTTGGATTTATATATTATAACTAGAGTTTACCCGCGATTTCGCCCGCACAATATTATAGGTATACCAGATTTTAAGTCAGATCATAAGCTATCAAAAAAAAGTTTCATCAAAATCGGTTCAGCAGTTTTTGAGTGATGCCGTTACAAACATACAAACAAAGAAACAGACAGACAAAAATTCTAAAAACGGTTGATTTGGAGTCCAGGGTACCTAAAAACCATAAATTGTAATCTTTCACTTCTGTTACAGTTTTATAATAGTTAAGATAAGTGTGTGCACTAAACTCATATGCATTCTCTCGCCCGCACACACACATTGTATACGTATACTCACGACTATATCCCGACGGAGTAGGCAGAGATAGTAATTTATCGTCATCTACTTCCTGTGTTCTATGTACTTTACTTCCTATGTGATTGTTTGTCACCGCTTTTTGTATTTTGTATTTGTATCTGCTTAGATCCTTGACACACTTCTCTTGCTTCTTGAACAATTCAAATATCGTATCTGTCTGTAAAATGCAACTTCTATATTTTTAGAACCGGTGAAGGTAAAGTCGAATTTTCGCGGTCTGCGGTTGCGGTATCTCGACTCTGAAATTAGCCCAGTCATTCTACGGTTTGAGCCGGGACTAATTGTTAACAGAAATTTTTTTTCGGTATAATATTGAGGAGCCAATTTGAGCCTAAAAATGTACCAAAATAAAAAAAAATCACGTCAGCAACAGCCCCAAATTTTAAATTTAGCTATTATCTTGTTCTAAAACACCTGATGGTAATTTTTTTTGCACATATTTAAGGCTTTACCATTATACATACTACAAACATGGTGTGAATATTTTTGTCTACTTAGAAGGTTTTGAAAAATAAATTCGTATTTTATAATAAATACTACCTAATTTTTTAAATTTCAATGCCTATTATATTGCTCAAAAATAATGTATATTAAATCTAAGTCAAATGAGTGCATTGGTATTAATATTATTAATTTAAAAGCTTTCTGGGACACACAATTATGATTTCTATGTTGCGTAGCGATTTTGTTTTTTAATATGTTTTAAGATAGTCTTTTTGTCACTAAATAGTGCCGGTTACAGTTTAAAAGTCCAATAATAATTACTCCCTACCCCGCCTAACAAAACTCCGTGAAATGACTGTGCTAAATTGTTTTTAATCACTTTAAACCACTAATCCAAATTCTAGATAACTAAACAAAACTAAGTAAAGGAATTCCACCGATTGCTTTTGACATAAACAGCCCATATTTTTTTTCGATTCGATATTTTTAAAAGTGACTGTGGCATTTAGTGAAATACTTATATTCCGGAGTCAAAAATACCTAAGCATACTACCTAAATGATTCCGAAGCTTGAATTTTATAACGTACAGTGGGTAACGGCTGCAGAGAACCAGGTCCCCGATCGTGTTAATTTAAAAAATCGAAGTTCAATCCAAATTCAAATTCTGTTCTAATGACATTGCAATCCAATTACCTACTATTCAACTGTGCTGAATTCTAGCGGCTATCAAATTATTAGCGCGATAACACAATATCTATGCCAAGCTATGCCAGCTTCCTGGCGATAACGAATGTGTAAAAAGTTGTGGTTCGCAAGCGGTCCAATCACGGTTCAGTGGAGATTTATTTAGCTTGATTGGTCTCCAGGCGCTACTTCAATGAACAGAACGTTGACATATTACTCGCTTCAGTGTCTCTTCTACAGGGTGTTAGGGTAAACAGTTGCATTACTTTAAGGGGTGATTACACCCATGATACTGAACAACTTTCCCAAAGAAAACTATAGGGAATTCGCAAATAATTCTTTTGAACTTTCCATACGAAAATAATCAGCGAATCGAACGTTTGTATGAAAATCGTTTTTTTTTGTGAATTTCTTTTTCGTTTCTGAGGGAAAGTTGTTCAGTATCATGGGTACAATCACCCCTGAAAGTAATGAAACTGTTTACCCTAACACCCTGTAGAAGAGACTTATTTAACTTCACGTCTCTATGAACACAACTATTGTTGAGGTTTTAACTGATATATTAACCGTTATAGGCGGTTTAGATAAATCCAGTGACTTATTTTCACCTATCCCTTTTCTCAGCTTTCATTAGGAACTTCTTTAAAAAATGTTTATCGCATTATTATAACTTCTTTCAGTTCATTAAGATCGTAACCGTACTTATTTTATGACTAAATGTGTCTGGCAAGAAAATTAAAAAAAATATTGGTTTAAGGAATCGTTGACAATTTTCTTATACACTCGTTTTTGTTCGGCGCTGGATCCGGTCACTGAATTCATCTAAACCACCCTTTAGAAGTGGGTCTTATGCATAATGAAAATGGAAATTAATAATCACAAGTTGGACTGTGGCCGTTTCAAAGGGCATTCGAAAGGGCTCACATTAATTAAAATGAAGAACGCCAACGTCATTGATCCCTGTGCTCTGACCGTAGACAAACTATTCCTTAGATTTCGGCCAAGGTGCTTATTACAATGGCACTGGTACAATGGTGGGAAACTCCCAGACGTTTAAGACATTTTTGAGAATGGCGACTATTCATGTGGTTTGAGTTATAAGAGACTAGAAAGTTTAGTGGTCATATTACAGTCAGGCGATGTACAAAGGCGAGGTTACGGAAAGAGCATCAATTGCTCACAAAATCCAGGAGTTTCTCTAAAGTCCTAAATACGCAAAGTCAAGACGTATCAATAACCAACCACAATATATTTTATATGGTCGTCATCATCATCATCATTTCAGCCGATGGACGTCCACTGTTGGGCATAGGCCTCCCGCAAGGATCGCCACGACGTCTGGTCCAGCCCTTTCATCCAACGGATTCCCAGTAGGCCTCGCATGCCACCCCCGAGAAAACGATAAAAATCGAGATGTGCCTCCATCCTTATTATTTTACATATGCCAGAAAGAGCGCGGATGACGTTTTTCTCGTTTAAACGCTTTGTCGTGGGTGGCATGCTAGCCATGCAGCCTAGCTAGCATGCCACCCACGACAAAGCGTTTAAACGAGAAAAACGTCATGCGCGCTCTTTCTGGCCTACGTAAAATAATAAAGATGGAGGCACATCTCGATTTTTGTCTTTTTCTCGGGGGTGGCATGCTAGCTAGGCAGGTCGTCGGCCGACACGCGGTCCGCGGTACGTGGTAGCACTCGAGAACTCTTCGGCCCCATCGGCCATCAGTTCTTCGAGATATGTGCCCCGCGTGTGTGGTACGTACACATGATAATAATGAACCTTAGCAGGTTGTTTTCTGGATAATCAGTCCAGTTGCCATAAATTTAAAAATACTTGTTTGAATAAACTACTATTTATTAATATTCAACACAATGTAGCTCCAATTTAGCTTTTAGTACGTACAAAGGACACTGGGTAAAAATGTGTGGCCACTGGTCCAAGAGCCCCTCGCTATGACACAGGTAGGGATAGTTAGAGGATACCCAAACGTACATGGCACCCAAAGGGCATCAAAATATTTTCGAGAAAAAAAAAGGTACAGGACAAGATGTTTTATTTTGACGAAGTCGTTTTAGGGGTAGTCGTTTTTATATTATGGCCTGACTTGTGATCAGACTCTTAGTTAAAACTAGTTAAAGTTATTATTAAGCGTGCAAATGTAAAAAGGCTCACGTTTACTATACCGGCAATTTCAAGATGAGACAACGGTTTTCTCATTTTAAGCTCGTTTTAAGCTAAAGAATCTTTCAAAACACTTGTGTGTTTTGAGGGCTAAATATTCTTTAGCATTAATAATAATGAAAAAAATAATACTATCCACATGATACAAGGAATTCAAGCAACAGATGTAAATAGCGGCTACTTGCTAACAATAGTATGAAAAACGTAACGTAACGTACGTATGTAATCTATCTATACTATTATAAAACTATAACAGGAAGTTTGTCTGTACATTGAAGATATTAACAAAAAAAAAGTTACGATATGGTTTTTAGGTGTCCCTGATTCCATTTCACCAATTTTTGGATTTTTTGTCTGTCTGTTTGTTTGTTTTTGTTTGTTTGTTTGTTTGTTTGATCGAGTATCACGCAAAAACTACTGAACCGATTTTGATGAAACTTTTTTTGTTTGATAGCTTATGATCTGACTTAAAATCTGCTATATAATTTGTGCGGACGAAGTCGCGGGTTAACGCTCGTGTATTATGTTTTTGTGTACAATACAGAATCTAAGAATCTAAAAACCGCCAAACAAAAACCTGTATCTTTTTTTCTCTCGAAAATATATTGGTGCGGCATAAAAAAATGTTCTATATTAAACCCTCTTTCAAACGTAGTATTCCACTTATGGAGGGCTCTTGGACTACTTCTGCCTTCTGTCCTTTTCAATCAAAATCTGTAGTGCAATTTAGCGTCGGAAAAAACCTCTTCTGATCAGTGAAGATTATTTTCATGTACATGAATCTATCTATATATATCTATACTATTATAAAACTGTAACAGGAAGTTTGTCTGTACATTGAAGATATTAACAAAAAAAAAGTTACGATATGGTTTTTAGGTGTCCATGATTCCATTTCACCAATTTTTGGATTTTTTGTCTGTCTGTTTGTTTGGGTATTTGTTTGTTTGAACGAGTATCACGCAAAAACTACTGAACCGATTTTGATGAAACTTTTTTTGTTTGATAGCTTATGATCTGACTTAAAATCTGGTATATAATTTGTGCGGACGAAGTCGCGGGTTAACGCTCGTAATCACTAAAGCTACAGGACCCTATCATTCGTATGTCTGATACGTCCTTCGCCTGTTTTTATTATTGCCTTTATCTCGACGACCGTAGATGTCGCTAAAGTTCATAAAGTGTACCAAAGTAGGAGCTGAGAGGAACCTTGCGATGAGACTGCATCGCCAGCGTTTAGAAAGGAAGGAACGCGATGGACCTTGTCCGTTTCCGAATCGAGGGCAATTTGAAAGTTGTCTAAAATACTATTTACTTGCAAGCTGTAATGTAACAATTGATTGCGGGGGCCATAATGATCAAGGATTTGGATGTGGATGTACGCAGCACATTTTAATTTGGAGATACAGTACCTTGGCGGGATCGAGCTTTTTTAAATGGGACACTTACTATAAGCGGCGCTTCCGACAATCAAACTGAACAACTTTTACAACATAACTCGACTGAAATGTATGCAGCTAATTTTTTTTCTCGTTTTTGATATTGGTCTCATAGTGCAAGTTGTTCAGTTTGATGGTCTGAAGCACCCCTTTAAGTAAGTGTCCCATTTAATTTTACACCCTGTATAAAGGCATACCGAAATAGATTAAGAGATAAATATTTCCATATTATGTTCTATATAAGGTCTAACAAAATTAGGTGAAACTATTTTAAAGGGATGATCAGACCATCAAACTGAACAACTTTCTCTATCGGACCAATATCAAAATCGCAAAAAAAAAATCTGCTGTCCCATACATTTAGGTCGAGTAGGTTTGTATGGATCAGCTGTTTTTTTTTTTCGCGATTTCGATATTAGTCCTATAGAGAAAGTGGTTCAGTTTGATGGTCTGATCATCCCTTTAAAATAGTTTCAGCTAATTTTGTTAGACCTTATATAATTAAGTGTAGTACAGTGTGGAAAATACATCAGAATCTTACTTACAATTTAAGATTTGAATTTCCTTTCGTTTATAATTGATAGTAGGTACATAAAAGGCACATTGTTTTTAATTACCATATAAAACTAGGAAAACATAATGGAACAGAACGGCACAAAAAAATACGGAATAAAAAGATAATTTGCTCAATGGTAGAGGAGAGGTCGAATGCGGCAATCTAAAGGAGATTGCCGCATTCGACACGATATCTCTTGCTTCTTTACTACTTACGTAGTACTACAGTGGGTAACACGATCAAATGAAATAAAACTTAATGATTTAAAAGCTAAAAAGATAATTATAATGATAAAAGAGAAAAAAGTCCTCGAAATATTTTCCCGCTACGAAGAAAGTTAGAAAAGAAGTTTACATTATTAAAACTAATTTAATTATTTCTAACCAAGGAGATTTACTACCCTCCCAAAAAAGTTCAAACTTAATAAGTTTGTGTACAAAACGGATAATGTTACTGGCCACAAATCGTCAAAAAATATTCATGGAAGACATTAAATAAAATTAAATAACAAAAAGTTTTCTTTTTAATAAGTTTTAATGGCGTTTGATACAATTTTTTGTAACGTTTTTGGCCAGTCTTGAATAATGGTAATATAAAGACTCCTTAGATTATGGATTGAACAAGTTATTTATTACAACACGAACGTTAACCCGCGACTTCGTCCGCACAAATTATATACCAGATTTTAAGTCAGATCATAAGCTATCAAACAAAAAAAGTTTCATCAAAATCGGTTCAGTAGTTTTTGCGTGATACTCGTTCAAACAAACAAACAAACACACAAAGAAACAGACAGACAAAAAATCCAAAAATTGGTGATATGGAATTAGGGATACCTAAAAACCATATCGTAACTTTTTTTTTGTTAATATCTTCAATGAACAGACAAACTTCCTGTTACAGTTTTATAATAGTATGAGCGTTAACCCGCCACTTCGTCCGCACAAATTATATACCAGATTTTAAGTCAGATCATAAGCTATCAAACAAAAAAGTTTCATCAAAATCGGTTCAGTAGTTTTTGCGTGATACTCGTTCAAACAAACAAACAAACAAACACACAAACAAACAGACAGACAAAAAATTCAAAAATTGGTAATATGGAATCAGGGATACCTTAAAACCATATCGTAACTTATTTTTTGTTAATATCTTCAATGTACAGACAAACTTCCTGTTACAGTTTTATAATAGTATATATAGATTTCCACTAAATAATTTAAGCAACTATTTCAATTACCCAAAGCCAGAATATACCGAGCGTATGAAAAGTAATTAATGTGCTATTATTAAATAGATTTATCAAGAACAAAAGCACTTTTGATATACGAGCGTACACAACAATTAGGTAGGTACACTAGGATTGATACATCTACATAGTTTTAATACAAAATGTTAATATCTTTTTATATAGGTATGTATTCTAGATACATCTGGAGTCTTGCAAGATTCCATCACGAGTAAGTGAATTTGGAACGAATTTATTTACCCATTTTAGAAATCGAAATAATGCAATCTGCAAACAATACAAAACAAAACAACTATTATGGGTTTGAACAACTTTCTCGGTGGGACTTTACATATAAATTGCGAAAAAAATCTGTCCCATACATTTGGGTTGAGTAAACCGACAGCATACTTATAGGGTGACTTATTTATGATACTGAACATCTTTCCTCAAGGAACCTATCGAGAATTAGCGCAAAAAAAATTCCTCTGAGAAAGTTGTGAGAAACTAAATCATCTGTTGCATCCAGGCATCCCCGGAAGGGTAAGGAAACGGGGGACAACAAAAGTTTGGAAACGTGCTTGCATCCATTTGAGTCGAGTATGCAATGCAGTTTGATTATGACTAACTGACAGGCAACGCACAGTGAAGATATACACGGTGTATAATTAAATGGGACACTTACTTGAAGGGGTGCTTCAGACTATCAAAATTGAACAACTTTCTCTATGAGACCAATATCGAAATCGCGAAAAAAAAACAGTTATGTTGTCAAAGTTGTTTAGTTTGATGGTCGGAAGCACCCCTTATAGTAAGTGTCCCATTTATTTTACACCCTGTATATTCATGAAAATAGTTTCTACGGAGGATGTAGAAAAGAATTTTTGATATTTTAATTTTACGCGGTCGAAGTCGCGGGCAAAAGCTAATTTGATTATATTCAAGTTGCATTAGGTTTGCATAGAGATAGAATGTATCTTTAAATACCTATTTGTAACAATAATTTCGACTTTTCATAGAAATACAAATATTGCATGGAATACCTAAAATAAGTAAGTACCATGTCTACTCGAATAAAATTTACACCGCTTTTTATTGGTGGTTCGTCAATAAAATTTTATGGTTAACACTCAACATTTTAACCACGAAAGCAGACCTTATTACTTACAAAATAAAAGCGACGGTGTTGTAAAACAATAGAGACAAAGTAACATGAGTGTCGGTGTCGCTTTTTACGTTATTTCATAAAAAATTTAAGCCCTTTGTTCCTCCTAGATAATTTATATTCGCATTTTTTTGGCAGCCAATTTCTGTTTCAACGAAAAACCTTTTGATAACTGTTATAAAATATCGCTTTTCTATACCACGCGCAACAGTAGCTGGCAGCAAAAATTAAAAAAAGATACATTTCTTCTTACTTATTTGCAATTTAATTAATTTTAGGTCTATAGTGTTTTTCTCATCAAATCATCATGTCAAATGCCCATGTTGTACCCACTCCAATGATCGTAAACTCTGCGCTCGAAGTTGTTAACGACTATGTTTACCTGGTACAAACTATTCAGTTAGGTAGGTCCAACTTCGAGAAAGAGATCAACCGTCGAATCCAACTCGGCTGGGCAGCGTTCGGGAAGCTACCTAGTATCTTCACGTCCCAAATACCGCAGTGTCTTAAAACAAAATTCTTCGATCAGTTAGTGTTGCCAGTGATGACATATGGAACAGAGACGTGGTCGTTCACTCAAGGCCTCATAAAAAGGCTGAAAGTCACCCAAAGGGCAATGGAGAGGGCTATGCTCGGAGTTTCCCTGCGAGATCGAATCAGAAATGAAGAGATCCGCAGAAGAACCAGAGTAACTGACATAGCCCAAAGAATTGCTAAACTAAAGTGGCAGTGGGCGGGACACATTGCTCGCAGAACCGATGGCCGATGGGGCCGAAAAATTCTCGAGTGGCGACCGCGTACCGGAAAGCGCAGCGTGGGTAGGCCCCCCACACGGTGGACCGACGACCTGGTGATGGCGGCGGGAACCCGTTGGATGAGGGCAGCGCAGGACCGGTCGTTACGGCGATCCTTGGGGGAGGCCTATGTCCAGCAGTGGACATCCATCGGCTGAGATGATGATGATAAGTGTATTTCTAGGGTAACGTAACCTTAACCCTAAACTAACCTGTGCCCAAGTCAACGATAATTTGATCGTCGTGTCTGTCTATCGGTGGGTTCATCACATTATGTCACAGTATGGTAATTTTGAATCAAAATGCCTAAAATCTAGTTCAGATCGAAGAGCCAAGCCACACGATGCGTTGCGGCACCGTACCGCGAGATTTTACCGCAGAGGATGCCACACGGGGGCGGTACGGTGCCGCAGCGGTATGTTTTATAAGCACAGATTTTAGTATGTAGAATGACCCAGCGGTGTCGCTACGACGACGCTGCAACGGCACCGCAACGCACCGTGTGGCTTCCCCCCTCTCTAGAATACGTTAAAACCATAATTGACTGATATAAAATTTACGGGTTTGATATGATTGCGTATGCCTTCACTAAACAATAGGCCCTAAACCAGCCTAGTTAGCATGCCACCCCCGAGAAAACGACAAAAATCGAGATGTGCCTCCCATCTTTGTTATTTTACGTATGCCAGAAAGAGCGCGCATGACGTTTTTCTCGTTTAAACGCTTTGTCGTGGGTGGCATGCTAGCTAGGCTGGTAAGTATGTCAAACTCAAAGTCATTGGTAGGCCAAATCGATAATGATATAGAATCAGTGGGCCGCATAGAACTTGGAGAAATAAGATACGATAAGATAAGATAAATATTCTTCATTTGCACCAAGAACATACAAATACAATATACATGATGTAAGTGATAGCCTAGCAAAGACTGAAACGGTAAACTCAGACCATCAATCTGAACAACTTTCACTATGGAGCCTACCTAAGGAGACGCGAAAGTTGAGTTCACCGTTGCAGTATTTGCCAGGCTGTCACTTACACCCTGTATAACAAGAAATTGTATCGATCATTGAAAATCGTTTATTTAATAGCAGAAAATAATAAGTACAATTTCCTTCCATGAATGTGTCTTTAGCTAAAATTCTGTTGTTCATTTCGGGTAGAGGTAATTCTCTCTGCAGAAATTTCCAAACCGCATCGATATCAGGGCCGTAGATATAATTGAATTTAAGGTAGGGCAAAGACTAAGGGGGTTTGGGACTTCCAAATTCACTTGATAAAATCCTTTTTCTGTATAAGGTACCACTTATTATATTTTCGGGACCCTTGTCTCAGTTCTGCATACCATGCAATAAAAGTGAGCGAGCGAAGCGAGCTCGAAATTTTACATGACTCAAAAAAGTGGTTTTACATATTATATATTCTTCGTTCAATATGACTGTCAGGCTCGCCGAATATCTGGGTAATAAAATATAGAAACACAATAATAGAATAATTGACACGAAAAGAAGAAGACATAATATGAGTACTTGAGTATTTGTAAAAGGGTAGCTCGGGCCGCATCAGGAAGCTGTTCACGGGCCGCATGTTTGCGTGCCTGCCCTAAACCATAATCTAAACCCTACTGGAAGCATTAACAATTTAGGCACCCGAGCAGACATTGTTTAAAAATTTTCAGCCATGTCAGCTTTCGCTGTGCGTTATATGGAATTACGTAAATTAATTGAGAAACTAAATGTTTTTTGTTCTCGTAAGACGTCTCAAATTCAAACGACACTATTTAATTCTTTCGACGAATAAACTTTCAATCTGCAGATATTTTCTTTCTCGCAATTTTATTTGAGATTCTTACTTCAACAAAAATGTATTATAGTGCTTTCTCAAGCCGTCGAATACCGACAAAAATGATAATCTTTACTTTCAAAGAATTCATTGCGCGATTGACTACACAAACCTTAGACGCTACTAAACAAAAAGGGCAATGTATTACAAAAATTGAATAGTGTTAAAATCACAAATTGAGACGGTACAGAGGTTTGTTCTCACAGCAACAGAACAATGCTCTAAATCTAATGGCTGCTTCACGATTGCACAGACACAGTAATAGAAAAAATAGAGGTGACATACAAAACCTAGGTTATATAGTAATAACAAAGCAGTGAATTTCTCTCTAACGTGTCTTCCTCGTTTCTTCGATAGGCAAGCAAAAAGTTATATAACAGAGAAATATTTTCTTAGAACGGGACTTTTGTCGTGTAGTTCCGTCTAAGTAGGTATTTGACTACGTCACGTCAGTGTCACTGGAAACGTAGCGTACATAGCGACATAAGGGACATCTTTTTTCGTGGTAGAAAGTCGCGCTTAGCACTTTATTATTAAACTCTGAATTTGGTGTAGCCTTTAGGACCCCACTGCAGCTGAAAAGCCTCCCCTGAAACGGTACATAGACATCTTACCTACCGATTTTTTTAAACTGATTACTAACAAGACCTTATACAGTGTGTAAAATTAAAACGTTGCATATCGTAGGTGGTGATATAGACCAACAATCCAACTGAACAATCTCTGAAATCTGCTGTTCCATAGAAAATGTGAATGGCTCTACACCACAAATTTTAAATTACTAGAAACATTTTAAGCAGTGGCGCTTCCTGGTTTCCTGAGTTGGAAAAAAAATCTGCTGTTCCATACATTGGGGTCGACCCAATGTATGGAACAGCAGATTTTTTTTCGCGATTTCGATATTGGTTCCATAGAGAAAGTTGTTCAGTTTAATGGTCTGAGCATACCCTTAAAATAGTTTCACCTAATTTTGTTAGACCTTATATATATTTTTTTTATATTATACAATAATGATGGTTTATTTAGTTGTCTAATTCGTGTCGTGGGATACAAATCGGTTCTATAAATGGATTCGTGTTTATCAGACGATGTTTTCTAGTAATTTAAAATTTGTGGTGTACAGTTTTCAATGTTTGTTCTACCATGACTGTAATCGAACTTTTTATATGATATTTTGTACGTTTGATATATTCTTTTAGGTGATTCGTGACTTCATCGTAACCTCACGTCATCTTCAAACCCAAAAATAACTGGTGTAACTTTGCACTTTAGCAGGTTTGAAATCCTGTTCATAATGCATTCATTCAAAAATAAAAGAACCCTTTTATAACAGCAAAACATATAAAATGTTTATTCTTTTTTGGGGTTTCGTACGCAAAAGATGCCGACGAAACCCAATTACTGAGCCGACGCACGCTGCCGCTGCATGCTGCCATTCCGCCCGTACGTTCGTCTGTCTGTCCTACCTATAAAGAACTATCTTTTGAACCGTAATAGATGTATACATAGTTGAAATTTTGACAGTATATATATGAATTATTACAGCAGATCTGCTGACAACTAAAAATTAGGTCTTTTTCAAAAACATTTGTATTTACCCTATGGTAAAAGCGGTACCTCCAAGAATCAAACAAGAGTTTACATACCTAATTCAATTTTAGTGTTTCCTTCCAAAATTGCTAAAACCGAACCATTGCAATGGAAGAATGCATTTAACCAAGCTTTGACATTTGTTTAACGTTTTGAAATTCGCGATATTTATTTTGTGTTTCAACTTTTATACGTCCACCTGTCTCATATTTAAGTAAAAAGTTTAAAAAGTATTCTCGAAAAGTTATATTTATTTGTTTCAAGCTTAAGTTATAGTTACGTTAAATTAAGAATTAAGGTTATATGAAAACCTTCGCGAGTATTCTACTGTTGATATTTTATCGTTACTTTATGTAGGTAGGCTACATCAAATTAATGATCGAAAACAAACTTAGCTTTGATATCGGATACGGAACACTAATTGCTTAAATTGTATTCGAACTTGACCGGTTTGTAAATCGACATTATCTCATTTGTGTCAACCGTGTCAAAGTAACTAATGGTAAGTGCCTTCTTTATTTATCATCTTATGTGCGTTTTTTATTTTTTATTTATTTACGAGCGTTAACCCGCGACTTTGTCCGCACAAATTATATACAAGATTTTAAGTCAGATAATAAGCTATCAAACAAAAAAATTTTCATCAAAATCGGTTCAGTAGTTTTAGCGCGATGCTCGTTCAAACAAACAAACACCCAAACAAACACACAAACAAACAGACGGACAAAAAATACAAAAATTGGTGATATGGAATCAGGGATACCTAAAAACCATATCGTAACTTTTTTTTTGTTAATATCTTCAATGTACAGACAAACTTCCTGTTACAGTTTTATAATAGTTTAGATACAGGGTGTACACACGGCGACACATCAAGCTATACAAAACCAAAATAAGCTGGCCGCGCTACGTTATAGGTTACTCAACCTACGCGCGGTCAGCTTATTTTGGTTTTGTATCGCTTGATGTGTCGCCGTGCGTACACTTAAAACGTTACCTAAATATTTCAGGGAATGCTTCAGACAAGCAAACTAAACATTGTGGTCCATTGACGATTTCAATGGAACAACTATTTTTTTCGCGATTTGGATCTTGGCTCTATAGTGAAAGTTGTTCAGTTTGATGGTCTGATCATCCCCTTTAAATAGTCATTCTTCCCGTTCCCCATTCTTCACGGTCTAAATGCCCATCACTTTCACAAAATGTCATCAGACCAACGTTCTGGTGGTCTGCCTACTGACCTCCGTCCCTCTCTAGAGTAGATAAATATTTTCTGAATTCAAACAACCAATAATTTTTTTTTCATACGTAAAGACAGTATAAAATAAAATTTACTTTAACCTTTCACTTTTTAGGTTCGTTGATCCAAAATAAGCGCGGAATTTTCTGAATGGTCAATTTGTGTTATTAAATAACTTTTATGGAGGTTCCGTACATTAAATTGTTGCTTTATTTACTTTAACGTTTATTGCCTCTTGTAATTATAATCTGTTGCGTTTTTTATGTAAAATGGGTTTGCGTTTGGCCTCAATCGCACCTGATGGTAGATATGTGATGACGAGGTAATGAGAGGGTGAAAAACACTTATCTAGAAGATATCTATTCATTCTATAGATGCCTGTTCATTCATGTTCTTAGGATAGCCCAGTTATTTTACGGTTTGAGCCGGGACTAATTAATAATGGATTTTTTGCGGTATAGTATCTAAGAGCCAATATGAGCCTAAAAAAATGTATTGAAAGGAAAAACAAATTACGTCAGCAGCAACAGCCGCAAATTTAAAATAAAGCATTACCACAGAATATATAATAGTACTAGCGGCATTACTCTCATTAAAAAAAAATCAGATGGTAAATTTTTTTTGCACATTTTTAAGGCTTAACCATTGTACATACTTCAAACATGGTGTTAATATTTTTGTCTACTTAGAAGGCTTTGAAAAATACATTCGTATTTTCTAATGAATACCTATCTCATTTTTAAAATGTCGATGCCTATTGTATTGCTCAATAAAAATGTACATTGTTTAATCTAATTAATAAATGCATTGGTATTAATAATTATTATTAAGTTAAAACCCTTCTGGGAGATACAATTTTGATTTCTATGTTGCTTGGCGTTTTTTTGAATATGTTTTCAGATAGTCTTTTTTCACTAAATGGTGCCGGTTGCAGTTTAAAAGTCCCATTGACAGTTAATCCCCAACCCTCCTAACAAAACTCGCTAAAATGACTGGGCTAGGAATATAAATCACAATTATTTTATGACTGTTGCATTTAAGATTTTCCCAGATGCCCTCAACCCCCTTCAACTTTCTGTAAAAATAAAACAGACAGACACATTTTTACTTTAAATCTAGGTCCTAGGTTCAAAACCAATGCCTGCTGAACCCTGAATACAAATAAAACTCGTCCTCATCAACCTGCCGACCTTGGCCAAGCAGATGCTGGGACGCGCATGTAAGTATGCACCACGTTACCTTCACCAATCGTAACTGCATTCTCCAGCGCATCCTAACTTGATGCAGTTGGAATTACAAGATACTTGACGTGGTTTTCATATTAATCCTTTCAAGATTGCTTTTAAGTATTTTAATTACTGAAAAACATCAAATCAAAACAAATGGTGTAAAAGGGTAGTTATAAATAGCAGTATCATATCAGCCGAAAGACGTATGCTGCTGGACATAGGCTAGTCATATAATATATCCCCCGACCATCACCACAACGACCGGTCCTGCGCTTCCCTCAGTCAATGGGTTCCCGCGACCTGCTAATGATGCTGATGGTTTTTAATGGATGATCAGACTGTCAAACGATTTTCTCTATTGGACTAACATCTAAATCGTGAAAAAATCCTCTACTCTTCCATATACAGGGTCTTTCTTAATATGCTGACACTTTTTTAAAGTGATGATCAGACCATCAAACTGATCAACTTTCTCTATGGGACCAACATCGAAATAGCGAAGAAAAATCAGCTGTCCCATATATTTGGCTCAAGTAGGTTTGCAGTTTTGTATGGAAGAGCTGATTTTTTTTCGCGATTTTGATATTATGCCATAGAGAAAGATGTTCAGTTTAATGGTCTGATCATCCCCTTAAAAAAGTATAAGCATATTAAGAAGGACCCTGTATAACTGTAAACCTACTTGACCTAAATGTATGGGTCAGATAGTTTTATTCGTAATTATGATGTTAGTTCCCATAGGGAAAGTTCGGTATGATGGTCTGATCATCCCCTCCAACCTACCTTATAATGAGGGCTAGCAAGTCAGCAACATTTCGACCCAAAGGGGTCTTTTGTGTTGACCACCAAACATTTATTTTCTTCACCCGGACGCAATACCATTCAAGGGGAGAATCCTGTAATCTACAGGTTTAGGATATCCATCTCCAAGGAGAAAGGTGCGTTGAACTGCCAAAACATCGCATTCACTAGTTATGAAATATACCTATCCTGTGATAGGTATGTTTCATAACTAGTTTCCTCCTAGTCTCCACACGCTCGGCAGCTGGGGTCTAGGGTGAGCTTCATCTTGTTCATCATGGTGCCTGTGGCGATGGCGTAGTGCCCGGTGAGGGCTCCGACGATGGCACGTGCTTTGAGCATTCCCTATAAAAATAGTCAACATTATATTAAATATGCATTCAGAATATTTCACTAGTAGTGCTTAAACTTCGTCAAGTATCAGAGGTAGTGAGCTCGTCGTCCATTTTGATGGACAATAATCGCAACACAGTAATATGTTTCTAAATGAAATTTAGGTTTCGTCTTCTATGTCTAAACAAATAAGTAGTGATCCTTTGGCACATGCCCCATTTTAAAGACACTAGACATCTTTGAAACTATTTTGACACTAGAACTTACCGGTCAATAGTTGATCATTGTTATTCATATACCACAGTTACATGCACAGACGTATCTTCACGGTTTTAATTCCCTTCCTTTACGAAAATCTATTATTCACCCGATGTTCTTTAGCTCCTTGTGATAAGGTTTACATTGGAGTGGTTATTGTAGTCAACATACTTACGCTGTGCTCATAAAAGGATCCGAACCGGAATTTCTTTTTTAGGGATCCGTACCCAAAGAGTTTCAACGGGACGCTCGCTATTCATAAGCCTACTCTGCTGTTCGTCCATCATCCTCGCTTCAAAGGATAAACTGTAATAGGTACAGAGTTGAAATTATGTGTCATTATTTTGGATGAGCTGCATGAGCTGATCCCACCTCCACTTTTTACTACCGGACTTCCAGGCGCACCGCTGGATACCACCTCTTCTTGGTTGATATCCCACATATCCCCACTAAGTGCCTTTCTGATTCGTTTATAATGCGCACAATCAAGGAGTGGAAAGCCCTGCCTGCGTCAGTAATTCCGAGCACTTACAACCCGAATCACTTTAAAGTACGAGTGAATAGGCTTCTTCTGGGTTAGCTCGCTACATCTTCGACCCCATCATTGTCCTAAGGACTGGATTGAGATCAAGAGCAAACCCATTTTAATAAAAATAAAAAAATAAAAAATAATACAATATACAAAATGTAAAAATTTAAGAGGGGTGGTCCCTATACAAGAAACGTGATTTTTTTTCAAGGTTATTTATTTATGCTTGATCGTAAAAATGACAGTACATACTAGTGTCAAACTTGTTTTGATTATAGAATATACTCTAAAGTAAAACATCAAATAACAAAAACTGGTCAAGTATGTGTCGGGCTTGCGCTAAGGATCCCGGAGAAAACTCAACTTTTTGCTAATATTGTTGGAACCCTCAGTGCGCGAGACCGACTCGAACTTGGCCGGTTTTTTTCTTTAAGCACAACAAAGCTTCTTCGGCATTGAATAAGTATGAGCCTATGACTCGTCCGGCATGACAATCATATAAACCCGCAAAGTTCATTGCACATTACGTATACACCTGCCAAGTTAAAAAGTCACTTAATTAATTCGTCGGCGTTAAAGAGCGCAAGGTGTGCCGTTCTAGACGGTTAATCTTAAGGCGGGTTTACACTTTATATTGTTAAATTGCTAGTTGACTTGCAAATTTTAAGTGATTTTGCTTAAAGAACCGTGTCATGGTCATGGGTCGGCTGGAAGTAATCCCTTCAAAGATAAACTCCGTTGTACTTGCCTACTCTGTTGTATAAATTAATTCATCCGCACTCCGCTATTTTACATCGAAAGCATCGCCATTGGTACAATTTCGCGAATAATGCAATTCTTTGTTTACACAAATTATCAATTCGTACAATGCTCGATTGGTACAATTCTGGCATCAGTAAAATTAAGCCATTCGTACAATTTCTCTGTTCACATAAATTATCTGTCCACATATATTAATATTTGTACAATGAGCGATTGCCAGGAGAGCAATTCTCTAAGGCATTTCAGAATTCTTCTTCTTGCATCCTTCATATCCTCGGAGATTTCATATTAAGTTTGACACAACGCATACCGAATTGACAGCTCACCGATGTTTCAATCGATCGATGTTTGTGCTTAGAGAATTGCACTGTACAGTGTGAAATGTACAGGACATTGGTAGGTAAGGTAAATTACAGGTAAAATCCTAATTAAATATAAAGGGAAGAGATTCAATTATAATTAAAGTGTAACCTTAAATAGAACACTGGACCACCCTGGTGTATCACATGCGATAGAGAGATAGGTGGTAAGTATATCTATAGTGTACTCATGCTAAAAATAAATAGGTAGTCATACTTTTCTATTTCCATCATCCATCTCAAACGTTAACTAAAGTTGTATGAAAAAGTAGTGAGGCTATTGGATTTTAAGTCATACCACAAAATAGGTAGTAGTATATAATTAAGTCATACATAACAAATAATAGCAGTAGAACAAGTAAATTGTCGATATCATATCTACTCTATTCTCTTTGGAGAAAACTTGTTGGCAACTAGTGATTCTACGAATGATAATCCAGTTTGTGATCAACTCAAATTGAGCCAAAAATACTATCACATGGATATTTTAAGACTTGAACACTTATAAGTTAAATGAACGTAAGAAGTCTACTACAAATTATGTCACATCCCATAAACCCTAACCTAACCTAACCTGCACGTGAAATATGACATTCTTCAGGCGAAACAGATCGCTGTAGAGTGGGTTTTATTCTATTTTAATACGAAAAGTAGTAAAAATACATAGCGGTATCTTTTCTTCTTCTCGTCCTGTCATCCCTATGTGGGCTACAAAGGGCTTGGGTAAATGCTGTCCATCCATAGAGAAATTACGCGCTTCCCTGTCTCCACCCATTCTCCACCCCTCCCAGGTCATTATAAGACTTTTAGCCTCTACTTCCACACAGCGGCGCCAGGTTTTCGGTCCACATAGTGGTATGTAAACAGTAATAGATAAGTACCTACACAAATATAGTGAATTCTGCAACTGTTTACACTAATTGGAATCTTCTTTTCAAAACTCTTTTTAGCATTTTGCAACAGTAAAGTCTTTACTATTTTATTTTATTTATGAGGGATTACAAACAGTAAAGCATTATTTAACTAAAGTGTAAATTAGCCTTTAGCGAAACAAGAGTGGTAAGTGACGTTCACATTCACCTGCGCAAGAGTCGATTCCGCAGTCGTACTCCGTGAACCGAGCCATACGCTTCCTTTTTAAAATATTATCGTGCTTTTTTTTAATTTCGAACTTTTTTTTAAGTGAGTGTTTTCTGTAGCGGTGATCGAGATTTTTTGTTAACGTGAGTGTTTTTATTTTTTTTATTTAGCAGATTTTCCTCATTTCCTCCTATAAGAGTAACATAATCGTAATTAAATTAGCAATCGTTAACTAATTTAATTTTACAATTTGTATAGTAAACACGAAGGATTAAACCGGCCTATAAATCTGGATTGTTCTTTTATAAGTAGTCTCAATTATATATAATTTTGACAATTAACAACATTGCTAAGAAATTAAAATGAAATAATTTCTCGACCCAATAAAAAGTTTCAAAAAACCGTTCAATAAATTGCCGACGCCGCAGTTTTCTTCAAAGAAGACTACCTCTATTAATTGCAAGTGACACGCATCTGATCTGAAATGTATTTTCCCTATGTTGGACTTGCACTTAAATACACACACATCGTTATGACAGTATACAAAGAAATTTTTAATGTTTTAAATTAAAAGAACACAAAACTCAAACCCACCTACAAATACGAATGTATAATAGAAATGTAAATCAAGCTCAAAATGTGGCACCAAAAAAACTATACCGTGTTCTAAATTTATTTTTTAAAAACTCTACCTTGTCGCCAAAACTCATACATGACATTTTTCAAGAAGTGCCAAAAATTATGTTGATTTTGTTTAGAGTTATTCTTATAGAAGATAAACCCACATTGTGAGAAGATGGCCAATAGAATTCCTCGAGTATTTCCTCGCTGAATTATTTTCTGACAGCTTGTATGAAAATCCGCCAACCCTCGCGCACCAGGGGTTCCGGACCACCAGTATAATTGTATTTACCCATTGCTCTCTTATATAAAAGTCAATGTATTATAATTGTTTACCCAAAAACAAATGAGTTTTCTTCGTGCTCCTTAGTGCAAACCCGACTCATGCTTTATATTTTATTTTATAGTTTGCATCATGCTCATCAATTCTCAACAAGGTTGACGCATTTAATATATTATCGTTTTTACGATGGAGTAAAACGTTAAAAAAAATTGTTTCCTGGAGTGCGATTTTTGAAACTCATACGTTGAACTCAGCAGTTGAAAATGTACAAATTACTGTGGAGATATGCATCTTTCTACTGCTGATTAGACATTCAAAATCGTATTCCTGGATTGTGTTTTTTGGAAGTCAAATCAGCAGTAGAAAGATGCATATCTCCATAGTAATTTTGACATTTTCAAATGCTGAGTTCAAAGTATGAGTTTAAAAAATTGTACTCCTGATGAATTTTAAGTATTAGTCCTTGATTTTTTCCCTTTTTTATAATTATTGTTGTTATCAAAACTTTGTTAGCAAATCCACCATAATAAAAAAACTGGCCAAACGGGTAACAAAATATGACTTACTTGCCATTACTAGATTTTTTCGAGGAGTCACGTTGAAGGTGAGCACTTATCTCGCGTGGTGTTCGCGGTTCGCGTTTTTGCCTGCC
This sequence comes from Agonopterix arenella, assembly GCA_927399405.1. Taxonomy (NCBI): domain Eukaryota; kingdom Metazoa; phylum Arthropoda; class Insecta; order Lepidoptera; family Depressariidae; genus Agonopterix; species Agonopterix arenella. The sequence continues at coordinate 3,825,461 of OV656692.1, forward strand.
ACGAGGCTCCGTAATCCTCAATCTCTTCTTGTTCTTGATCAAAAACAATCCCTGAGATTGCGATAGATACTCCTACAAACTATTTGATACTGGCAGAAATGCAGAACTAACGCACAAGCCAGACTCCATTAATTAGAATTTTTTTTTTAAAGTCTGTTTAATATATAAGTAGCTCATCAAGTCCCATAGACGTTGTTTCTTCACAACATTACCGGTTCACATGACTTCGACAAAAAGTTTTGTCGTTCTTGCATCGTGCATATAAGATTATGTGATTATATCACTCACACACATACATTAACACTTACTGAGTTACAAACTAGGGATGGTGCGAAATTGCGAATACGAAATTTCGGATTCGGATATTTCGAATTTTCGATCATTGAGAAAAAATATACTCCAGTTCACACTAATAACTGTTTCGATTCTACTAATGAGCTTCATAGCTACAAATCTTGAAAAAAAACAATTAAATAAGTAGGTAATACCTGCAAGTTGAGCCGAGCATCAATGCTCTTATTCGACGCTCTCATTTTAGCATGTGAGTATACATATAGTTTGAAGAAAAAAAAACAATAAGGCTTTTGCTTAAACTTCACCAACAGGTATTTAGACTTGATCGTTTTTAGTGAACGCTCTGTCTCTTACACTGTTCGTACTGGTGACAAGGACAGAATCATATTTAAACATTTTGTACAAGCCACCCTTAGTTGTAGGTTAAAAACAATTGTTTTGGTTCTCTCCAATTTTTTATTTTTAGTAGCAAATAATTAGGTCTTCTGCGAATATTTTTCGGCTTCGGATACGGATATTCAGCTCTATAATATCTCTATTACTAGCGTTGAGTACTGACAAACATACTGGCAGATAGTGAAAGTGGTATAGTGAGGTCAATAGAACTAAGTAAGATGTATCCTGTTTATTATTTCCTGTACTTATTTTTAGCTTTACCAGCTTAATTAATGAATTAGGGTATTGAAAAGGTTTTACCCAAAAAGCTTAAAGAATTTATATAAATTAAATCACAATTTTTTTTAAACTATGGAATAAATTTTAGTCGCATTTGGGACCAAATACACTATTATTGTGACGCGTTTGGGCTAAATTAAAATATATTATTAACGTTATAATCTAAAATAGTATAATATTTTTTTTGTAGGCTTAAAATATAATACAACACGCTAATCGTAGTTGAAGACATCAAAACAAATATTATATTAGGTAGGTAAGTATGTTTTATTTCATTTTATTTTTATTTGCTGGCCAGCCAGGTCAGAGGCATCATCAGGCCTCTGATAGCAAGTTGACCACTGACTTGCCTCCACTAATCCGCACTGGGCCCGCGTGGTGGCATAATGGCCCATCTCTCTCATCATTATGCAGCCTTTGGTAACGCTCATTCTCGGTGTTGCTACGCTCTACCAGGGTTCATGTAAATACTTTGTGTGTAATTCTTTACCACCTTAAGCTGTTTAATCTATCTTACCTACTTGTTTCAATAAATATATTTAAGTTTACCTACATCAGATACATTTTAATTTCACAAATAGTATAAAAATAGCACTGAGATAAAACTTTACACAAATTTTTTAAACACAGCACGCATAATCTATACTATTATAAAACTGTAACAGGAAGTTTGTCTGTACATTGAAGATATTAACAAAAAAAAAGTTACGATATGGTTTTTAGGTGTCCCTGATTCCATTTCACCAATTTTTGGATTTTTTGTCTGTCTGTTTGTTTGTGTGTTTGTTTGTTTGTTTGTTTGTTTGAACGAGTATCACGCAAAAACTACTGAACCGATTTTGATGAAACTTTTTTTGTTTGATAGCTTATGATCTGACTTAAAATCTGGTATATAATTTGTGCGGACGAAGTCGCGGGTTAACGCTCGTGTTCTAATAAACCTATATTTTATCTCTACTTCCAATAACAACACAAGTTAACACCTATTACTTACCTAAATAGACGATAAAAGAGATAAGAACGAAAACAAAGTACTTAATTAATGTCTTATTTTCAGTGCACATAAATCTGATCGACAATGTTTCCACCTTCCCTGAGAAGAGACGTTATAGCTGTATTAGAGCTGAATAATGTGGGTATAGAGGTCGTATTGTGCGGAACAGTGGCCGTGCCGCAAAATCAGGTTTAATTTCAAGGCTATTAATGTTCAATGTTACATAGCCTAAATCAGATGTACAATGTTTCGCACCGTTTGTCGTCCCTGTATAGAGATAGAAAATGAGTTTGGTCTTGTATTATAATATCTGTGGTTTTGTTTTAAGTGACTTATCCTTTAGAAGTCAATTAACGCCACCAGTCTGGATTTTAGTTCATTTTTAAATCAGATCCTCGTAAAATGTGAGTGACATGACCCTTAGGAGAGTATGCTGTGCCATATCGTTCTATGGCCTGTATGACATACTCCCTTTCACCCTTATTGATGAGAAGGCTTAATGTCAAACAAAAATGTTTTTTGATAATATCGGTTCATTCAATATGATAACCTACCTTCAATAGTTTTATAAGGGAATTAGTACATCAAACTGAACAACTTTCTCTATAGGACAAACCTCAAAATAGATAAACAACAATCAACTGTTCCATAAAAAACTGAAATCTTACTTGAACCAAATGTTCATGACAGCAGATTTTTTTCGCGATTGCGATATTGGTTCCATAGTGCATAGTGAAAGTTGTGCAATATGATTGTCTGATCATCCCCTTAAAAAACCATCACCATATTAAGTTCAACCCTGTACAAACCTCTTCGATGCACCTGGACTGATTCTCATAGATAAGACCGAAAACAAAATAATCAATATCCAATATTCTCCAAAGTACAATGTATAGTGTTTGCTTATAGTTAGGTATGAAGGTCTGCGGCGTGACGTATAATAGAGATCGGACGTTATCGGTGTGTCGGGGCTGAATTATGTGGGAATAGAGGCCATATTGAACGGTGGGTGTCGTTGCTCTGAAATAAGGTAATGAAAATAAAATGAAATAAAGGTTTATGCAGACGTGTAAAACTTTTATTTAGATTTAAAGAGTGTAATAAAGGCATTGATCATATATAAGACTACAGGGTGAAATTGATATCATTAGCATCCTTTTAAACTAAGAGGCTAACCATCAAACTGAACAACATTTACTATGGGAGCAAACCGATCGGAACAAATAAAAAATCAGCTGTTCCATACTAAACTGCAATGTCGACGCGCGAGTTCGCGACTCAAATGTATGCAGATTTTTTTTTGTTCCGATCGGTTTGCTGCCATAGTAAAAGTTGTTCAGTTCGATGGGTAGACTTTTAGTTTAAAAGGATGCTAATGATATCGATTTCAACCTGTATATTATGCATGTTACATGTTAAATCTTAGCAATTTTTCTTCCGAAATTGTGATTTTTACTTCTCAGCGAGACGGACAAAAGAGCCCTCGGATATTCATTTGAAGGCTCTTTTGAATCTGCCATTTTTGGAGAATTGATTGTGTTCCTATCTACTTTTTATTCCTTATCTAAGAATAAATGTATTAAACATTTTAGAAGATAAGAGTTTTCGTGTCAGCATTAATTTATAAGGTCTAACAAAATTACCTGAAACTATTTTAAGGAGATGATCAGACCATCAAACTGAACAACTTTCTCTGCGGGACCAATATCGAAATCGCGAAAAAAAATGTCCCATACATTTCGGTCGAGTTAATATTGCAATTTTGAATCTGACAGCTGTATTTTTTTCGCGATTTCGATATTGGTCCCATAGAGAAAGTTTTTAGTTTGATGGTTTGATCATGCAATTAACATAGTTTGAGCTAATTTCGTTAGACCTTATATTTTTATCGCATGTCAATAACTCAAGTCAAATTACAGTTTTTTTTTAATCCCTGATTTTAGTCTTGTATATGCCATACTAGACTTATTTAAATTATTATTGATTTTAAACATGTTACAGCCATGTTGTGCTATTTCGAATTAAATTAATGATTGAAAAATTTGTCTCGGGCGGGACTTTTCTCGGCTGTTTTTTCAATCTTTAATTTAAGACTTATCTACGTGCAAATTTTTATGGTCTTGTATTTTTTATAGCACTACTAAGTTAGGTACAAAAATAAATAAATAACGCTCACATGCAGTACATTGTAATGATCCCAAGCAAGCACCAAAAAAAAGCTGCATAAAAATCAACCATCTGCGTTCGTACGAAACTCGGTGTATCGTTGATGTCTTTTGTATTGGTGTAGGCGCAGGCGCATGCGTACGTAAGCGTAGTAGCAGTAGCACATAATTTTTGGCTCCTAAAGAAAAATTACATATACTATTACTTTTGGGGACAAGGTACCTACAGTTTTTAAAGAACAAATTTAGAACACGGTACAGTTTTGGTGGGTACCACTTTTTAAGCTTGATTTACATTTCTATAGTTTTTTTTAGTCTAGACCTGACTTGGCCTTTATTAACTGTTTCAGCGACCCATTGGTAGATTCTTGATTGAGGATGCTTACTATACTTTCTCGTTCCCGATTTACAGAATTAAAAAAAAAATTATGGAAACCTAGAGAGCCTTAAAAATAGAGAAGAGAATAGTAGAAAAGTGTTCCAGCCAGGAACGACGCTTGGTCATCTCAAAGTTAAAGTACTCGTAAGCTTTCAGTCATCATCATATCGTATGGCATTTTTATCTTCCTGCTTGGATCCGAGGGGGGGGGGGGGTCAGATTTCGAGATCGAGGTGTTTCAGCCAGTCTTCCGCTGCCGGGGTTAGCCTGTGAAGTTCTTCGATTCCACCGGGGAAACATCGCAGAGTGCACTCATTTACCACATGGGAGAGGGTCTGGTCAGGTGCCCCGCAGTCGCACGTCGGAGACTCCCTCAAACCCCACTTGTGGAGGTGGTAGTTGGTTCTTCCATGGTTGGTTCTGAATCGGTTAAGCTTAACCCAGGTCTTACGGTCCTTTTCAAAACCAGCCGGCTCGACAGTCGGGTCACGCACTAGGCTTGCATGCGGATGGTCAAAAAGGCCCCAATCTGCCCGCCATGCATTATTAACATCGTACTGGCAGTGTATTCGGTAGCTTTCAGTTTTAACGGCAAAGGTCACCGTTCAGTCTCCATTTAGTTCCCGCACAACAAAGAATGTGCTGGTACCTATTTAATTCCCAAACCCGTAATCGATGCTATGGAAAACGCTTTTCATCTTAACCGTTCCGACCTTTTTAGGGTCCCATAGGCATTTCATCTGAGGACGTCAACAAGGGTTCTTTGTTGGAGACTCGTTATTTGGTAATAGGTAGGTACTTTGCGATTTCGTTAACAAAGGGCTGAGAAATATTGTGATTCAGCCAGTGATGGCGGGGAATTCAATTAGTTTTTGATGAGGGTGGAAATTTAAAGGTACATGTTCGATGGCTGCACGGCTGGTTCAAAAATCAGAGAAATAAGGAAAAGAGTAGAAACAGGTTCTTATTCTCGGGGAGGCTCTTTTCTTTAAATACACCTATAATAAATAAGTTGACAATAACACTTACGTAGTATTATATTATCTGTGTCTTAAGACAAATTTTACTGTAGATATTCTCTGACCTTCGTAAATGTACTCCGATCCTTGATCTTGCAACTACTTAGATAAAAAAGAAGAGTGGCGGACGGGCCTGCTATTTCAGACCCAGTCTTAGAAGTTCCGTAAAATTAACCTACCAAAAAAGTGAATTGGTTGTAACCTGCAGAAGTTGGAGGAATTGGATCCCAATATTTAGAGATGTGTTTTTTTGAAAATTACTTACTATCTTCCTTAAAATAATTATGACTTAACTGTTCGGCGGGCAGGGTCCAGTTTCGCCACTCTACTTTATGACTCTAATTATATGTTAAAAAAAATACAATACAAGTGCCAAGACTATTTTAGCCTTTACTACGCCTTACCAATTATAAGCAATTACAAAAATAGAAGAATACCCATTACATAACGACAAATAATTCCAACTACTATACATTACCGCTTCGATTCACATCTTTTTAATGCCGTATCACCTAAAGCGTCGGTGGTTAATGATATTTTGATAGCGTGCCGGTAATGCTCAGTAAAGTCGGTCAATGGACAGGTCGGTTTTTTTGTGCGCAATCGTTACGCAATACAGGTCGATTTGGATGAATGAGGCGTGGAATTCGGCAACAGTTTAACGATTGTCTTATCGCCGAGACGAATTGGTCATTAGTATACAGAAAATAGGATAATTTCGGTGATCGAGCCCTTTTTTTGTTATGTTGATCCGACGATGTAATCGATCATTTGTTGATATCTGTGGAACTGTACTTGTATGTACTCTAGGTCAAGATTTCCTTTTGATTTCCACCCTTTGTGTCTTCAAGGGAAGATTGATTTTGAATCTTCTTGATAACCGTTTTCCTCGGCCTCGTTATCATAGAATGAAGTCCAGCAAATAAGGACTATTCCGCTCCGGTCTCATGCTCCTAATAAGTTTTCCTACTCCTGGTAGGAGTACTAGGACACACATGTACCTATCTTAGAATCTGTTACAACAAATAGAAAATAACAATTGTTATTATGTTGCGTCATAGTATGCATTTTATATCTGTTTTTGCTGCAGTTTTATTTTGATGCTACGGAGCGACTGGGTCGTACGCCAGTCGTAACTGAGATTAAGTGCACTTTATCTCAGTTAAATATTTGACCTAGCGGTACGGTGGTGTGGGAACGATTGGCGAACGATCCAGTCACTCCGTAGCATCAATATAAAACTGCAGTAAAAACAGATATGAAATGCAAACTATGTCGCTACAAAGAACATAGATGAAAGAAAAAACAAATAGGTATACCTAGGTATAATATTCTTTCTTAAAAGGGAAACAGCTGACTAAAAGCAAGACAGTTAATAAATGTGGAAAACCTAGTCTGGCACCGCCCTTACTCTAGATGCCAACTGTAGTTTCCTTTTACGTTTTGGGTGAGAGGTTAGCATTTGGGTGAGGGCATCGGGTTACGACACAAAAGGTCTCAGGTTCGATTCCCACGAATTATTGTTAACCATTCTAAGCATAGATATTTAAGGAGCATTTCACACCAGCGATAAATGTGGAAACGATTTATATGCTTCAGGGAAGTTTTTACATTATGTCAGAAGTGCTACTTCTTTATGACATCATAAAACCTGTATTACACCACGCAATGTCTAGAATTAATTCTGTACCTATCCTGAATGCAAATAACTTGCAAAACATGGAGGCCAACGTAACACATTCGCAAAATAATTCGGTTATTGATCAGTACACATAAAGAAGTCGCCTGACACCATCTTTTTCTATTAGTCATAAGAACGAAAATGTCATGATATGCTAGACTTCGCATATTGAATGAACTAGAACTATTACAATACTGTTGCATCTATAAATATTTATAGAAATGTCTAACGATTATAAATTACATCGCGTGTTTGATAACTAATTTCATTAATTCCTTTTGATTAATTTGCAGTAACTCAAGTGACTTGTTCGTAACAGGAATGTAGAGATAATTGTGACATAATTAAAGCACGAAATTATTGTAGAATGCGTTAATGAACACATTCGTTAATTAGGTAGTTAAACTGGGAAGCATTCACGGAGCTACCGTTTCTATAGATGGCTTTTTCTCAAACGAACCATTGGGAGCAACGTTGATCCTCCACATGAATCTGATTAGTATAAAAGTTCCCGTCGTTCCAGACGCATGGAAATTCTTCAAGTAGTTTTCGACATGACAAAAGTGGGGAAACTCTTTGAAGAGTTTTTGAAGAAGGGGTTCTTGAGATTGAGAGGGTCAAGCGATATGTAAATAAACGTCAATATTTTTAGTCCAGTCAAATTCAACTTTACCTCCACTCGGGCAAAGCATCAGCACCGACTAGATATTCTACAGAGAAACAACTTCAACATGCATAGCAATGCTGCCGCATGCTTTCGTACGTGAACTCTCATGTAAAAGTCGATGAATTCGAAGTATCCAACGTCTTTCATATTAAAACCACTATAGTCTTATATTAATGAATCAACAAATTGCTCCCTATAATTAAGGAATCAAAAAAATACGGGACACTTGCGATATGACAGCTAACTTTTCACGATTGTAACGTCATCCTTTCAGTGTCTTCGAACCTCTAAGCTTCAAACTATTTTTGTTTAATGCATACGGTCAAATGCAAGTCGGGCTACTCGCGCACCGAGGGTTCCATACCTCACAACCACACAATATATTAAAAGAAAAAAAAATCGGACGGACGGACGAACGGACGGACGGACAATGTAGGCTTAGTAATAGGGTCCCGTTTTCACCCTTTTGGTACGGAACCCTAAAAAACGTTGTCGATTATTGAGATAGGTCGTACGCACGGCGACACATCAAGCTATACAAAACCAACATAAGCTGGCCGCGCGACGCTATATGTTACTGGACTAACTGGACCTACTCGCGGCCAGCTTATGTTGGTTTTGTATAGCTTGATTTGTCGCCGTGTGTACATCATTCTACTCCGTAGAGATACCAAGAGATATCATTTTAACATCCATCAGGTAATAAATTATTACGAAATTCAATTACATCATCCATAATTATGCCATAATTTAAATTGCATCGAGTTTAATAATTACTTGTAAGATCCTCACCTGGTAACAATTTTGTAATATCTGAATTACATCATACTTGTTAATATCTACATTTTACTATCTTGTACATTATGTATAGTTAATAATAACATGTACAACCGACGAGCATGTAAAAGTGCTTACATAGATTACGAATTTACGAAGATTTAATTTTATCTTATTTGGGACAACAACCAAAAGTACAAGATTATGTTTTACATAGTATATGCTCACGTCTATATTCCCCAAGAGGTTTGTCAGAGATAATCTGAAACCTCAGAACCTCCGCGTTTCACTAGTAGTACTGAACCGGCCGGCAGTGAGCCCATAATGGACAGTGGGTACAATACATGCCTCAAAATTGAAGCATGCATGTTTCCTCACGATATTTTCCTTCACCGAAAAGCCAGAGGTGTTACAATTTGTACCTAAATTCCGAAAAACTCATTGGTACGAGTCGGCCTGGACAGGGATCGAACCATCGCCTCCTGCACTGCAGGCAAGGTTACTCGCCACGATTATGTCATAAAAGCTTTGACTATTTATTATAAGGACTAGCCTTTTGATAGCATTTCCCCTTTGCCACGGTATAAGATCAATTAATCATGTGCATTTACATTCAATTTTATACCTTATCACTAAACGAGACAGCCTATAATTGCGAAATAATAATTTCGAACTTAGAACGTTTGGGGTTCACGCGAGACTACTTTTCATGATTTTTAACGTTCAAAATTAGAATCTAAAGTTATGGAAATAAAATCCAAAGTTGCGGATTTCGTAATACCTCGCCCCCGCAAAAAGTGGCAGAAATGTTTCTTAGTAGAATTACACGCGTAACTAGTCCCTACATAAGTCGTCAAAGTATAAAAGGTGTAATAAAATACTCTAGTATATTCAAAGGGGTGGTATACATTTACACCCAAACTGAACAACTTTCTTTTTGAGAAAAAAATTAAAAATCTGTTGTTTCATACTAAACTGCAGTAACTAAGTAACTACTCAGCTCAAATGTATGAGACAGCAGATTTTTTATATTATTTTTCTACGTAAAATTTTTCCTACGGAGACACCGTAAAAAATTTTTTCAGTTTGATGCTGGTAAACACCCCTTAAAAAATTACTATAGGATGTTTTGTTTCACCTTGTATACAAAGTATGTAAGTAAAAACTAGCATTACTAATGTGCTATCCACAACCCACATTATCAGTTGAGGAGGAGAGCAGTATGTTAGTTGTTTAAACATTATCGTATCGTATAAATTAATAAGGAAGGTATATCATAAATCATAATAATTATGTGCCCGGCCTGCGGTTGTTTTTAATACCCACGGACGACTTATAATTCTTCCCAAACTGAATGCCGCAACTAAGTATAGGCAACCATTTAAATATAATAATAAAACGAAAAGGAGTTTTATAGAGTTTTTTTGTTGTTAGTAACCTCATAAAAACATTTACAAATTGCTTAACAATGTAATAACAAAACTTTACAAAAGCTGCCGGCAATATTCTTTGAGAAAATGTAAGTACCTACTTAGCTCATAATTTTTTCGTCGTAGTTAACCTTAACTTTTAAAACATGGTCTACAATGTGCCAACATATGAATATTTAAATTTAATAATACCTATTAAAAAAATATGTAAGTTACTTGTTTTTTGCCTCGTTCTTGCTCATTAATGATCAGTTTTGTAATTAAAAATCAAGTAATAATTTGACGTAGGTATATACCTACCTACTTTAGAAATGCAGATATCTTTGTTTTTTAATTTTAACTAAACATAACACTTGCTTGTCTACAACAACACTTCAAGCCGTTCAATCGTTTAGGACAATAACTCCAGGGCTGCAATCGCGGTAAATATTCAGTTATTGAACTGTTATTGGACTACGTACGAACCATTACTTTTGACGCATTTGGTATTGCGCTAATCGCGGTACTGCTCTTGACAGCCGTTAGAGTCGTTTTAACAAATCGCTCAGACGTTATTGGCTGTCAGTTACATAGAGTTTAGCGCGATGCGGAATTCAGCACAGTTGAATAGTAATTGGATTGCAATGTGATTAGAACTGAAATTGGATAAGAATAGAATTTCGATGTTTAAACTTAGCGCAATCGGGCTGCAGTTAGATAACATGAGTATTTATTTTAATGTTTTTGTCTTTGACTATTTATTATAAGGACTAGCCTTGCAGTAGTATTTCGCCTCTGCCACGGTATAAGATCAATTAATCATGTGCATTTAAATTCAATTTTATACCTTATCATTAAACGAAACAGCCTATAATTGCGAAACAATAATTTCGAACTTAGAACGTTTGGGGTTCACGCGAGACTACTTTTCATGATTTTTAACGTTCAAAATTAGAATCTAAAGTTATGGGGAATAAAATCCAAAGTTGCGGATTTCATGTTACCTCGCCCCCGCAAAAAGTGGCAGAAATGTTTATTAGTAGAATTACATGCGTAACTAGTCCCTATATAAGTAGTCAAAGGTTTTTGTACTTATTCTGTATTTAATGAAGATTGTAGATATTGATGAGTATTTATTTTAATGTGTTTGTACTTATTCTGTATTGAATGAAGATTGTAGATTGAAGTTAAGAGGATAGGCGGGCTGAAATGGAAGAATAGGTCTCTTCCGACTGAATACGTAGTTGTTCGATCCGCCCCACCACCCATACGACCCGCCGACTACAGTGCGAAAGAGATAACTGCAGCTCGGACCGATTTTATCTACATAAAATTGAAGAAATCAGCAATTTGTATTCGCTTGTTTCCTCCTCCAAAACTAAACGGATTTTAATAATTCTTTCAAGAATAATATTTACTTATACGAATAACTTTTTTGTTTATATTCGTCAGTTTGCCGGTTGTCTGAAAAAGGGGGGTAAAGTAATATTGGTCATTTTCGAAGGTCTCTAGTTCTTATAGTGTTCATGCAAAAAGCAATACATAGGGACATAAGATAGATAGGGACGTAGATTGTACGGTAGCTTTTTTTTGCTCTAGTATCATTATCCAGGGAGAAAACAGAGGAATACGTTTGTATGGAAAAAAAGGTACCCGCCTATCCTCTTAAGCAGCATAAACATCTGCTCTAATTAAAAGAAACGTGTAATACATAAGGTACCTAACATATCTTGCCAGACTTCGTTGACCAGATTAACCTAGTTGTACAGTCCACATAGTTTTATTACCATTTATGTACAACCTGTCAACTAGCCAAATCGGCAAGTGTTACGTCATACGAACTAATTACGACGCGCTTTCACTGGCGAATATTGCGACAGACCTCATTTTTTCCGAGGACGCGGAGCATCTACGCTTCTGATGCAACCCGTGTGAGCAGTGATCTGGTCTCGTGAGAAATAAGATGCACCCTGAGGGCTTGCGCCTGCCTTGTATAATGATCTCAAGATGTCGTCAATTGACACAAGGTTTTTCTCGAATACGTGCCATTTATGGAGTTAAAATAATAAGATCACAAAGTTTTACAAATCAGTAGATAAACAAAAGTATTTATTACAGTAAAGGGTACACTGTTTTATAACACAACCTCATAACCTAAAAACAAAAATATTTAAAGAGTGAAAACTTACGCTATGAGTAAAAACCATCCTCAAAAGAACCGCTCGATGGCAGGGTGGATGCCCAGGGCCTCTACCCGGACATTCGAACTTCGCACTTCGCAATTGCGTGAACGTTTTCGATCCACTGTGAACTCTATTACAATGAAGTTCGGACCGAAACGGTCTCGATATATCGAAAATCGAAAGTCCGGGTACAGGGCCAGACTGGTAGCGTTGCCTCTTTGTATGGCCACATGACCAGAGTGATACGCTGGCTGAGGTAACTGCTGTTCCTAATGGTCACCCGAGGCCTTGACTATGCGCGTCGATAGATAGATAGCGTTTCTTTTGTAGTGTGTGTGTGTGTATTGCTCTTGATCGATTTCGGCCACGGCGACTGCTTCAACTCCGTTATTGGCATTCATGGGCCCTCATGTGGCTAACATAGCCAATCTTTTGTAGTATCTTTGTAGACGAAATGCTAATGCCACTTGTCACCACATTACACACGTAATTCCATCCGGAATCCTTTAACATACTTCTTCTTATCGTGTGGGCAGAGCCCTGGTGTCTGAGTTTTTTCAGACCGCCTTACGGCATTTGACGTGGTTTTTTATGTAACGACTACTACCACCAGAGATAGTAGCTGGGACCAACGGCTTAACGTGCCTTCCGAAGCACGGGATCATTTTTCTTTTTCAGGCAATCAGGTGATTCAGGTGGGGAAAAACGCACAAAGTGACATTTCACTAGGTGTCCCCCGTGGGAATCGAACCCACGACCTCCGTGTCAAGAGCCAAAGCTCTTAACCATTAGACCACGGAGGCAGTTAAACATACTCAAAATGAGCCTTACTACAAAAAAGTCGCTGCAAACGATTATTATCCCGGAAGGTATAATGATATCAAATTCTTATATTCACAAAGCAGAAATTTGTCTTACTTTTGAGCATTCAAGGCTAAATAAAATGTATGCTGAAAAACAAGGTTCAATTTATAATTAAGTAAAATTTTCGAATTTCCAGTATAAATTGTAGTTTCACGAGGTGCAAGAGAATAATGAATTAAACTTCCCAGTATTTCATTTAGTTCCGAGCTACGTTATAAATGTTTGAATAGCACGAGGACTAAGTTTGAACCTTTCATACAGACTTGAAATTAATTTAATGAATATGCAGACAAACTGTATGCTGAAACTTTTGCTTTTGAATATACCTAATATACTTTAATTGAGGAATCAGCCTTACAGCTGATCGTAAATTTTTTACTGACCTTTAAATATCAGTAACTTCTAAACCGACTGGAGTTATGCAGGCAGACCTGGTCCATCCCCATCACAGAGATGCTCAGTGATGACACCTCATAAACACTGAATCAGCCTTGCAGCTGATGGTTTCAAAAAGTACACTTATCTCTTAGCCTAAAAGCAAGTTGACCCCTAACGTGCAGCGCGCACGAGCAACTTTTGTCGCCGCAACTAATTTCTCTCTCACAGGGTTTGCATGAAAAGTCGCGTCGCTACATGCGCGCACTTTCATACAAACCCAAAGACTTGATGTGAGAGACAAGTTAGTTGCGGAGACAAAAGTTGCTCGTCCGGCGCTATCTCTAACTTGCCTCCACCAAAACTGGGCCGCGTGGTGGAGTAAGGCCCTCTTCCGTCACCATTATTCGTGAGAGGAGGCAAGAACACCCTGCAGTGGGATCATGCTTATACAGCAGATTTTTTTAAAATGTATTATTGAAAGGAACGCGTGAAATTAAAAAAGAAAAATCCATAGACTAAATAAAACCCCAAACGCAGATAGACCCTGTGGCAGTAACGTGGGGCCTCCTATTTTCCAGATTTTGAAGCGAACAATAAAATTGAAACACAAATGTTATCAGATTTCCACGCTTGATTGAACAATGTCCCTATATACGTTCAAAGACGTCTAAAGGTAAGCGCATATTAAGACGAGCCGCATCGCAGCGGAAAATGCGTACTACGCACACTAGAGCGGGCCGGGTCGCAACGCATTGACGGATTTCTAGTTTTACTGAGACGTTATAAAAAGTTCCGCTTGGCATACTTCAACGAGTAGCATCGGGGTGGAGCGGACCGCGTCGCGTCGCACAGGCGGAAATCCGCCGCGCAGAATTGCGACCTGAAGTGCTATTTTTGAATCGTGATATTCAAAATCGTGTTCGAATCATGCATGATCTCCATAGCAATTTTGACATTTTCTACTGCTGTTTTCAACGTGTGACTGGGCGGCCGCGGTGCAGTATGCGATAGTTCGTATAAATCTTATACAAGCGATTTGTTTTGGGCTGATTTTTGCGCTGCGGTGCGGCCTGACCCGATACGGCCCGTCGTAATGTGCGCTTACCTTAAATCAAATCGTGTAAGGTTGCTTCTTATTCAAAACACAATTCTATCACGGAACGATTTTCAATTTGACGTGTATCCAGACAACAGCACGGTATATGGTTCCGTACTCCTCAGCGTAGGGATGGTATTTCATCCGATTACGATTACGTTTTGCGTCTGATTTCGTTCCTATTACTGGTTTGGTACGCAATAGCGTTTAAAACAATGCAAACAGAATTATACATAGAACCTATTTTAAAATTTAAATGACTATCCGAACTATACATGTACCTAATACCTAACCAACTAACTTAAGAGGCTATATGAAAAAAATTGGATTCTTCAAAGCGTCATATATCATGAAGCACTAACAGTAGGAGTATGATTAGGGGATATGTGTAAATTGAACATATAATTGAAGTTTTGATTACAGCCAAAACACGATTAAGACACATTTTCTCGATAGAAAAACAAGTCAAAGTAGCCTCCGTCTTTATCGATAAACGCTTGGAACTGCTAAACGGTGAATAATAGAAACACGAGACTTGATTTAAAAAAAAGAGATTGATATTTTACAAATTTTGATTAGACTAGAATTGAACTTACATAAATAGTACAGTCTCAATTAAATAAAGTTTGTTTTACGCTTGCGTTGTTTCAGGCGCGCGCGCCGCCTCGTCTCTTTCTCTCGCATCAGGCAGTAATATAAGCTATCACACGCCCATTTCACTTCAATTATTTTTCGACATAGGCCCTTAATCAAACATTAGATTAATAATTACAATAATTTAATAAATGATTATTATATTACATTATTTACATACATATTAATAAAATACAAATTCAGTAAGTATAGTTTATTTTAAATTTAATTTCTCAAATTCTACATACTAGGTGGTTTAGTAAATTGATGCTTTCCGCATTTTCAGGGGTGGATTTTTTCAGACCTTAGATGAAAGTAAATTAATTGTACTTTGATCTATGGTTCAGACCATCAAACTGAATATCTTTTACTATGGGAGCAAACCTGAAATCGCAAAAAAACTGCTATTCCATACAAAACTGCAATGCCCACTCGATTCAAATGTATGAAACAGCAGATTGTTTTTTACGAATTCAGGTTTGCTCCACTAGTAAAACTATTTCAGTTGGATAGTCTGAACGACCTCTCAAAATTAGGAAAGAGTTTAAAATATAACCTAGAATTCTTTGTTTGGCTTTCTCTCACGTTTCATGTGAGGAATCGTGTGCCCTGCAGCGATTAGGACGCAAATATACGATTACGTAGACAATTATGATACAACTTGAGTAATCTCGAACTCAATGCGTTCACATGAGCCAATTCTATGAACTATCTCTACACTCATTTTTTTACTCGAATTAAATAAAAAAAAATAACTTGGACATTGCCACACAAATTATCTAGTCACATTTAAAGTACCTGGACTTGTATTATGATGACTTTAGACAACGATATAGAATACATATACAAACATGACTCGGGTTAAAAAACATAATAAGTAATAAAAAGCGAATAAAATATTGTCACCCGAGCGGGATTTTTATCAGAGATCGTATCGTGTCAACGTGGATTCAGAGTATCTATGTTTAGATAGCTTTTTTATTCAGAATCTAGATAATGAAAGTCCAAACGGCAACCCTAAACCCCAAACCAATTTTGAATGTTTATTTACTGAGGACCCGCTTCAAAACGTTTTTATTATTTGAAACTGTTGTTGTACTGGACATTTTTAGTTTTTAATTTGTAACGAAGCTGTATCTAAGGAAAAGTAATCTGAAATCAATCCGAAATAAATTGTAATCCTCAGTTGAGATTTTGTATCTATTGATTTGAAATATAATATTATGCTAACTTTGTTTTGAATCTGTATTGTTTGATTTGTGTCTAAACTAGTTATTTAATCTGCTTAATTAAATTAATACACGGATAAAATAAATATTACAATTTAATTTACAAAATTATGGTCATGCTACAGCTACAGGAAGATTTGTTCGTCTTAATCTCAGTGTGATATGTTAATAGACATTGAAAATACAGTTGTACTGTAATTTTATGCCTTTAGAGCCAATTCTCAGAAGCTTTTATTTTACTTATAATTAATGGATTCTTGCTTGTGCGTTAGCACTGCATTTCCGCCAGGGTCAAGTGTTTATGGGAGAATCTATCCCAATATCAGGGATTGTTTTTGGTCAAGAACAAGAAGAGATTGAGGATTGCGGAGCCTCGTGGCAGGCAAAAACGCGACTCACGAAATTCACGCGAGACGAGTGCTCGGGTCAGAACCTGCAACGTGACTCTCTCAGAAGCTTGTCATTGGTGTCAGTTCGAGCCATAAAGTAAATTATTTAGAAAATTGTATACCTACCTAGTAAAATTTAAAACGACAATATTCGTGAAAGCCCTTAGGTACCGCCGTCGTAAAAGAAAGTAATCATATTATACAGAGATAGAATTTTTTTTTTTAAATCTTCCATCCCTTACGTTGAATAAAACACAAAATATTATAATGATTAATAAGCCCTTTCCGTTTTCCCGAACACTTTTTTACATCCTGTGTACTTTCAACGAACATAAATCACATCGAAAAAATAATCTTGTCAACAATGAAAATAATGCCAAATTGAAATAACGCATACTTTACAGGGTATAAGGGAAATGCTTCCGAAAACTCAAAGGGGAGAAAATACCCATCAATATGAACAACGTTTACTGTGGGACCAACTGTGAGATCTCAAAAAAATCTGCTCTTCCATACATTTTTCGCGGTAGGAATTTAATGTTACTTTAGTATGAGATAGCTGATTTCTGTTTTTGAGACCTCATAGTAAAAGTTCTTTATATTGATGGGTACTTCCACCCCTTTGAGTTTTCGGAAGCAATTCCCTTACACCCTGTATATTTTATTCCAAACACGAAATTAATACATTTTACCAAAATATATTCCCGAGATAACTATAAAGCCGGAATATTTGTCGATCAATAACCAATGCGCAACCATTTTCATTGAAATCAAATGAAAATTTCATTTCGGTATCTGAATTTCATATCTATTGTTGCAGTGTTTACGGAGGCAGCTACCACAAAATGGCGTCCAGTCAGTGTTGGGCGAGCGTCATCGGTGAGTTACCTTTGTTACCCTCTCAAATTAATGCTCTAACATCGAAACTAACTTGTAGATTTAGAACCGAACCCATAGGTATTTAGACTACCTAACATTATACAGGGTGTTACAAAAGTAAAAATATATGTTTAAAACTTTTAAGAGGATTGTTTAGACCGTCAAACTGAACAACTTTCATTATGGGAACAACGTCCAAATCGCGAAAAAAAAATCAACTGTCCCATACATTTACCTCGATTAGATTTATAGTTTAGTGTGGAACATCCGATTCTTTTTCGCGATTTCGATTATGGTTCCATAGTGAAAGCTGTTCCACAGTTGTCCCATAGTAAACTACCCCCTTCAATGTTTATTTGTATTTTTGTAACACATTTGTGTTTCCTCGTATCCTGGTCCTTCTTAATTATGCTGACACTTTTTTAAGGAAATGATCAGACCGTCAAACTGAACAACTGAAAAAAAATACTGAAACAAAGGAACAAACTTACATACATAGGCTGATAAACACATCACCCGTCCTTGTGTTGCGCAGTCGGGTAAAAATATGGAACATCCGATTTTTTTTTCGCGCTACGATATTGGTCCCATGGTGAAAGTTGTTCAGTTTGATTGTCTAAACCACCCCCTTAAATCTTTTTTTGTATTTTTGTTACACCTCGTATATATATTCATGCTTAATTTCTATACGGCCAAATATTAAACATTGGTAAGCCGCAGCCTCCACAACGTTCGAGCAACATAACTTAATCATAGCATAGCTTATGTTTATGTTCGAACGTTTTAACTTCCTTCCCCTGTTATATTAACATTAATAACCGAAACATAAACTCTCGGGGAAAAACAACACCAGAGATGTTAAGAGTGATCAAGCGTCATAGTATAAGATCCAACAGAGAGATTCAGGGAAGCGCTCGATCCGTGGCGGCGTTGGGTAATATCAGTACCCAGAGATTAGTTTGCATTATGTAAAAAAAAATTGGGACCTACTTGACTAAATTTACGCTCAAAAGACGTCTCTAAATCTCAGCCTAAGACACCATCAAAGGAAGATCGACCGATGAAAGTTTTTTTAATGGGTGACTGTTTAAGTCCTATTTCTGTTTGTACCGCGTCTATGCTTCATCTGCCGTTAAATGTTGGTATTCACTTAGCCAATGCAGAGTCCTCCTAATGGGGCGAGAAAAATACCTCGACAATAAGGTGACCACCGCACTAGACCCGAGTAGTATACAACGGTCCTCTCTTTCACTTATACACTGTTTACCCAAGTAAACAGTTGCATTACTTTAAGGGGTGACTGTACCCATGATACTGAACAACTTTCTTAAAGAAACTTATAGGAAATTCGCAGTTTTTATTTTCGACTTTTCATTCAAACTTTCTATCTGCTGATTACATTTAGTATGGAAAGGCCAAAATATTTTTTTGCAAATTTCCTATAGGTTTCTTAGGGAATGTTGTTCAGTATCATGGGTACTATCACCCCTTAAAGTAATGCAACTGTTTACCCTAACACCCTGTATGAGAGGAGGACTGCGCCCTGCATTGCAACTTAATTTAGGTAATCAGCTAGCTCTCGATGATTATGAAATTATAGTTTTCATTATTTGGAATAAATAATTTTGCTGTTTAACTCGAGGGAAACTTTTGCTCCTAAATGTAATTCTGATTTAAATTGAATTTCGATAAATTATTAAATGTAAAATATTTCTGCCGGATCCCTACACTAACAAGTTTGATGAGGAAAGTTTTCCGAGCGTCATACGCCAATATATCTTATAGTTAATCTCACAAGTTCCTGTAAAAAAACTCTAATCTATACGCGATAAGATTGAAAATCGCTCGATTAGTCAGACTTTGTATGAGGAACGGAATATAATAACATTTCCTCGGTCGATGCCTCAAGCAATCGCTCAAAAGGACAATTTGTACTGCCGATGCCGGTTCGTTGCCAAGTTGGAAACTTAATTACTTTTCGATTGGGCTTTTTAGATAAGACGCAATAAACCACACTGTGTAAATAAATATATTCTATTCTATTCTATTTTTATTTAATGGTGTCCGATGCGTTATCACAATTGTGCCAATGTCCCGTTATGTGGAGAGTACACGTAGGAAAATGATTAGTAGCATTTCTGCCAATGTCAAGTAGTTTATTATAATCTCAAGTTAATGTTTTATAGTTAAAACACAAAAGAGTTTACAAAATGGCGGAGCCACGTGCAAGCCTTACAGATGCCAATACGCACGCGTCTGACCTCCCCCAGACTTGCAGCGCGACTCCTAAATAAATATAAAATAATAAATAAACATAGTGTCACACAAATTATCATACCACCCACAACTTATTGAATTGTTCCAAATTATATCACAAACGTCACTTATTGCAAGCGCAAATAGCTTTTTTTTTTTGATAGGTTAACAATTGACCCCAATCTCACCTAATGTTAAGTGACGATGAGGCTGAAGATGTAGCATGCTTACCTAGAAATATGCCTATTCACTCTCGCCTTGAAGAGGCCCAGGTTGTATTGCTCAGGGGACAGGTCCGCAGGCAGTGCGTTCCACTCCTTAGCCGTGCGCATTATAAAAGAAGCTAGGACGATTTGTGGTTAAATCTTGCTGCAGACAAAATCCATCAAAATAAAAATACTATTTTTATTTTAAACGTTAAAAATATTTTCTAGTTAAAAAAGAGTCATTAAAATTTTAATTTTTAAATTTTTAAGCAACCTATTTGAGATCATCTACAAATACTTACATATACCCGGCTTTAGGAAAAAATCCTGCCGACTTTAGGGAAAATTTGTTTCTTTCGATTTAAACCTTAATAACTGAGCAATAAACTGTTTTCTTGCTTTTGGCTTTAATTCTAATGATTATGAATTTATGAACCTCTTCGCAAAATAAAAAATAATTTTGAGAGCCAAACGGAGCCTTACGTAGCAAAATTGTTAAACGATTGAGATCTCAAGGACATTTTACTCTACCAATTTCTTAGCCAACCGTACACCTGTGACATAATACGGGCTACTGCACGGCTAGCATGGCACCCACGACAAAGCGTTTAGACTGTAATTGTATATATTTATCATGTTTTTTAAATTTAAATTTTTATTGTTCTAAAATGTCAATATTGAATGTTTGTTTATAGTTATTAAGAATATATTATTTATTTATTTATTTATGTTTAAGGTAGGGACAGAATAGCAAGTGGCAGTCGGCAACCCCGACTGTTATACTGAGTCCTTTACCATTTTGTCTCTGTTATTTTTAAAACCGTGCTATATTTATTATGTACTTTTGTATAAATAAGAGACAAATAAATACTTTTTAATTTAATTTAATTTAAACGAGAATAACGTTTATCGTTCGATTTATCCTCAAATGTCAAACTAGTAACAAAATTTGTTTAGTACTTGATTAATAAATCCGTTCGTGAGAGATTTATCGCAAATATTTGGAAGGATGTCAAGTCAACAAGAGATGTAAACAAAAGTTTTTGTTTGGTTCTATTACTTGATTAACTTCGGTATTATCGGTATTGCTGTGAGAATTGGGACTGTTTTAAACTAATCCGGATAAACAGAGCAATCTGTCTTTTTGACAAGCTAACACTGAGTTGCAGAAACGCTCATTAAAGTTAATCCCCCATTTAATCTCTTGCTGTCACTTTTTGCTTTGTTGACGTAGTAAAAGCTAGCAAGAGATTTAATGGAGAATTAACTGTAATGAGAGTTTCTGCAACTGACTGTTTGTCAGGTCTCTCTACTATTGACACAGATTATTTAATAGTTACTACCTATTGCTACGTAGTATTATACAGGGTGTTAGTGTAAACAGTTGCATTACTTTAAGGGGTGATTGTACCCATGATAATGAACAACTTTCCCTAAGAAACGTATAGGAAATTCGCAAAGTCTCACGTTCAAATCAGCAATATAAATAGAGAATAGGGATTATTCATCATTCGAAAATGATTTTAAACGTGTGACTTTTAAAAATGGCACTCCAATACACTAACAATAGCGACATTGCATGGAGTCACATTGCAAGTTTGGCCACGAGCGGTTGTGACTGACGTTCGCCTTGGTGTTCGCGCGGTTTGCGTTCCACGAGTTTGCCACGAGGCTCCACCATGTCAACAAACAATTCTTGAAGTTGGGATCGAAACTACGAACTACTAGTTAGTATAATTGGTTGATTGATTGATTGAAACTACTTGATTTTGGCAGAATTGCAGTGGTAAGCATAAACCAACCGTGGGCATATTCAATTTTAATAAAAACCGGTCAAGTGCGAGTCGGGCTACTCGCGCACCGAGGGTTCCGTACCACACCACCACACAACATATTAACTTAAAAACAAGTTTTGTTTTCTCCGGGACTTTTATCACGAGACCGACTCACTTTTAGCCAGTTTTGTTATTTGTTGTTATACTGTAGAGTTTGCTCTATAATCACACTAAGTTTGACGATTGTAAGAAGAAAAAACGTTGATATAAACTAGTTTCATGTATGAGAACCCACCCTTAATTTTAAACTTTTTGACATTTTGATTGTTCAGTCTCAATGAACAACATTTAATCTTATGAACGGTAACAAAATGTGAAAGAAAACCATATGGGATACAAAAATTGTAATACAAATTATCCGATTTTTTAGGAGTTGTTTGAAAAATACTAAAAACTACGAAATTTAGGATTACTGAACTATATTCCTTTATGTGGCTGCCTTTTCTATTGACTTAGACAGTTTTATTTTATTTCCGTACGTATCGAATAAAAAATTTCAAAAATTCATCGGAAAAAGGTATCCCATATTTTTTTAAATCCTATATTTATATTTTTCAATAAAAACAGATGGTTGACAAATTAAATGTTGTCCATTCTAAACTACGACGATGTCGCTATACATTACCGCTGATAAACGCTTATAATAAAGGTACAAATTCATTCAATACTCCATCATCATTAGGTAAATGTTATATTTCACATTGATGGCTCTATGCCGCAATATGTAAAACAAACATTGTAAAACAAAATAATTATTAACCACGCACATTCATAGGCAATTTATCAATCAACTCAAACGCATCTCTGTATATCATTTCGCAACTAAATTCAGAAGCTAAGACCATTGTGAACATTAACAATAGTGAAGTGGGAGTTCCAAAGTGGGTTTCTCATGACCTTCAAGTCTTGGTGAATGTCTAAATTGATTCAGATATAGTTGGAGTGGTATTATTTCAGGGGCGTGTGGTGATGAAGCTTACAAGTGTAATTGTTACGACATTTGAGTATTATGATTATATCATTCATTATTCTGTATACTTACAACAAATTCGAAGTGTTGCAACAGCAAGTAATGTGTGTGATGCTCTTCGTTAGGTTAGGTTAGGTTAGGTTTGGAGCTTTGACTGTATTCATTATTAAAAAGTTACAGCACAAATAAGGCATCAGCAGTGCAATTCACTAAGCGCAAACACAACCTTAAATTCGATGTTGAAACAACAGCGATCTGAAGGATGCGAGCTCGTCGATGTTTTTGATAGGGATTTGACGCTTAGCGAATTGCACTCCTGTATTTTCAGAGCGTGTATAATTGTAATAATACGAAACTGGCATAAACGAATACGGATTATAATGTTGTATAGAATCCAAAAACTCAAAGTATTCGCTCCATAGAAACTGGAACCGATTTTTTATGATTTTGATATTGAATGAACGGTTTGATTAAAAATTCCTTTATTTACAACCAACATGCAACCTATGCTATGCAACCTACATATAGCTTATACATGGTGAAGTTGATATCATTAGCATCCTTTTAAACTAAGAGTCTACTCATCAAACTGAACAACTTTTACTATGGGAGCAAACAGATCGGAGCAAAAAAAAATCAGCTGTTGCATACATTAGAGTCGAGTAGGCATTGCAGTTTAGTATGGAAGAGCTGATTTTTTTCGTGCTCCGATCGGTTTGCTCCCATAGTAAAAGTTGTTCAGTTTGATGGGTAGATTGCTTTTTTTACAAACCTGCGTTTTAAATTATACAGTAGGTATTTGGGGTAAATATTAAACTTCGCACAACCATGACTCTTTACAGGACAAGTCATAGACACATAATTAAGGACAGATACATAGACGAGACGTATACGAGTTGTTTTGTCCTTGTCCTATATAAAGTCAGTCAGGCGTGTTAATATCCTTTTGCATAAAGTATAGAGTAATACTAATAATGTATGCTTGTAAATCAATCGAATATGTAGCTAGTGGCTTATTAACTGGGGCAACCAGTTATCGTACTCTAATTTATAACAACTTGTTCTTATAGACACTTACTTTACACCTAGTGACGTCTAGCTTCCATTAGGGTAGACAGAGACAATGATCACTGCTACGATCCTGTGATAACAAAACCATGATTTCCTAAATCCGACCTCATCTAAACTATTATAAAACTGTAGCAGAACGTTTGTCTGTACATTGAAGATATTAACAAAAAAAAAGTTACGATATGGTTTTAAGGTGTCCCTGATTCCATTTCACCAATTTTTGGATTTTTTGTCTGTCTGTTTGTTTGTGTGTTTGTTTGTTTGTTTGTTTGTTTGTTTGTTTGAACGAGTATCACGCAAAAACTACTGAACCGATTTTGATGAAACTTTTTTGTTTGATAGCTTATGATCTGACTTAAAATCTGGTATATAATTTGTGCGGACGACGTCGCGGGTTAACGCTCGTACTATTATAAAACTGTAACAGAAGAGTGTATGTACATGGAAGATATTAACAAAAAAAAGTTACGATATGGTTTTTAGGTGTACTGAACCGATTTTGATGAAACTTTTTTGTTTGATAGCTAATGATCTGACTTAAAATCTGGTATATAATTTGTGCGGACAAAGTCGCGGGTTATTTATATACGCGTGGATTACAAACGCGTACCGTACACCCCCTGGGTCGATATTCGAAAAATAATTAATTAGTGCTCTCCTCTTCAAGTCCTCATCAACATCCTCTGTGCAATATAGGAATTATAAGGCTTTGCGTTGTCTTGTCCGTCAGTTAGTCAGTCACGGAAATGTTGTATGCTTATTGCAGATATTACACTTGCAGTTGGTCGGGCCTGATTTCGGTAGACATTACCTGATTTGTTCTCTCTTTTTGAATGTGTACCGATCAAAGCAAGCAATGTATGCCGAAATCGGCCCTAAATGTTGGGCAATGTAATCGCAGCTTAAGTATAGATTGATATGAAAATAAAGAGTAACAAATTGTAGAAATATTTTATATCGACAGGTAACAGATTTTTTTTTAGCTGTACAGGGTGCTTCTTAATATGCTGAAAATATTTTATGAGGATGATCAGACCATCAAACTGAAAAATTCTCTTTATCCTCCTGCGTACATTTGTACTTCTCGTAGGACATAAGAAATAATAAAATCTACTGATGGTGTTTTGGTTGGCGACTAAAACACTAACAATAGATTTTATTATTTCTTATGTCCTACGAGAAGTACACATGTACGCAGCAGGTTAAAGGACCAATTTGACGTTTAGTATGTAACAGCGGTTTTTTTTTTACGTGATTTCGACATTGATCCCATAGGGAGAAATGTTTATTATTTGTGGTATTTTCTTTTCATCCTCGGGAATGCAGGTTTCCTCACGATGTTTTCCTTCACCGCCGAGCTAGTAAATGATAAATACAACCGTACATAAATTCCGAAGAACTTAGTGGTACAGGCCAGGAATCGAACCGCGTCCTCAGGATTGAGGCGCTAGCTAGAGAAATGTTTAGTGTGATGGTCTGATCATTCTCATAAAAACTGTCAGCATATTAAGTTGGACCCTAGATAATATGCTACAATTACAAATGTGAAGGTCTTTGACCTTCAAAGTTATTCTGACAATAAAGTCTTACATTTTACTAATTCAATGTAGTAGTTTATGCGGATGAATTATTGTATATACATAATTTATTAAGAGCAATATCTCATCGCGCATTCTAATGAAGTTCCAGTAGTTAACTCCCGCCAAGAATTTAATTTGCATCATGTTCTTTTAATTGCTCATAGCATTTTCTAATTGATCATGAATTCATGACATAATTGTTATTGAAAATTTATGCGCATAAGCAGACAAGCGAGGACGATAAAAAGTTTTTTATTGGACCATAAAATGTAATCAAATATTACATTCACTTTCAGGCTCACGTTTTGAAAAGCATTTGAAAGCGAGGAAGTGACACTTTATTTCCCAGTTCGTTATGAAATAGCTTCGGTTACAAGCGAAAGCGTTTTAATTGTTTCATCGAGTCTACTATACCAGGCAACCAACATTTAAGGGCACTTTGGCACAATTGTATTTAAATATTTTCAATCATCTCTCTGAATGTTGTTGTTACTTGCAAGAAGGATTGTGGTAACTTTAATTGCAATAAAATTATAATTATAATCATTACGAGCGTTAACCCGCGACTTTGTCCGCACAAATTATATACCAGATTTTAAGTCAGATCATAAGCTATCAAACAAAAAAAGTTTCATCAAAATCGGTTCAGCAGTTTTTGCGTGATACTCGTTCAAACAAACAAACAAACAAACACACAAACAAACAGACAGACAAAAAATCCAAAAATTGGTGAAATGGAATCAGGGACACCTAAAAACCATACCGTAACTTTTTTTTTTGTTAATATCTTCAATGTACAGACAAACTTCCTGTTTCAGTTTTATAATAGTATAGATTGCAATGATGATTGTATTGTCTATCAATGGTAGTAACTTCTTAGACAAAACATATTATACAAAACCGTTCATGCAGCATCCCATTACCACCAGCTCATATTTTATTTTTTATTTACTAAGTAACGATTACATTACCCTACATGCTTGGCATACATAATCACTGCTTTGCAGCTGAATAGCAGTTCGATTTATAGGTACTATCGCGGACTTTTCGGTCTGACCACCACTAGGCTCATTTTTGCTTGTATACTAAAGAATAAAAGCTCTGTCTAGCCCTATTGATGAATAGACCAAAATGAATAGTTTCCAAACGAAACATTTTGCGCGACATTATGCGATTTCTTTTTTAAGTGGTCAGGCGGAAAAGTCCCTGATAGTAGGTACATAAACAAAATGATGATGGCCAGATGCTGACAATAAGTTCCCAGCATCTGACAAGTATACTAGTAATTGTTTTTTTTCTGCTTTCCATAACTATTTTAGTAAAACTGTTTTTGTATTCCATTAATTTTTACACCTTGCACATTACGAGTACATTTCTGCATTGATTCCAAGTAAGTGCATTAGTTTATAACTTAAACCATTACATAAAAGAATTCCTCAATAATCTGAACGACGACGGACGTTTTCTCTCACGACGCCGACGTCCGTCCGTGTGTCTGCTCTCACGAAACGACTAGGTACTTCCGAGGTTCCTATCTTGTGTGCATTGTAATAGAGTGCATAATTGTTTACTTACAGTTATAGACTGTAAGACAATCTAGATGTTACGGATGAAAGTCGAAAGCGTTTTTGCACTTTGTCGTATGCTCCATTATGTGAATATCCTGGTTTTAGAAATGTGACAATTTTTTTTTGTTTCTAATTGTCAATAAAGGATGTAAATTAAATACGTTACATATTATTACACATGGTGCTTCAAAGCATCAAACTGAACAACTTTTACTACGGGACCAATATCGAAAGAGCGAAAGAAACGTTTCGTTCCATAGAAAATGTAAATGGCTACTCGATTCTTTTTTCGTGATTTCAATGTTGGTCCCATAGTGAAAGTTGTTCAGTTTGATGGTCTAAACTAAAGACTCTAAAGTACCCTCTTTAGTTTACACACACATATACTCACGCCACTATCCCTCGCTCGCCACACATACTTCTCTCTACGATCCTGACATTCTTTTCTCGCCTCATCCACTTTCATAGACATCTCTTTATGCACTTCCGTCGGTTGAGGCTGCTACGCCTTGTCCTTTTCGGAGAAGACCATTTGTTTGGTCGTGGTAAGTTCTCCTTGGAAGCTTTCTCTCGACTGTTCCACTCACATTGGATCGATAAATCTCCCTTGCGAGTCTACTCTTGTTCATCCTCTGTACGTGACCGAACCATCTAGGCATATCTCTATACCTCTTTTAATCCTGGTTAAGTTAACCCCCTTGAGTGTAACACATTTAAGTTTACTCTCTGTATAATAGTTTTACTTCTTTATAGCCCGCCAGAAACGCTCGTTCACCTCTAACGCATACTTAAAGGCGAGCTTGAGAGCCTGTGAACGCATGGGATTACCAAAGAAGCAGAGCATTTTTTTTTGTTTCAATTTTTCAGAAAATAAGGGTTACAATTTTATTTGTTAAAGAACCAACTTTATAGCGGATTTTCAACTAACGCATGTTGGCTTGTTAATTAATAGGAACAGTGTTGTTTGTGAAAGCATGTTTTACCAAGAATTCGTAAATAAAATTGTCAGAAATTATAAATTAAACGAAATACGGTGGACCGACATCATCCAATATTTGTGAAAATACAATGTTTAAACAATATTCACCGACCAAAACATTTTATACCTTATATTTTTTGCTATCTGGAACCGCAAGTTACAAAATGAATTATTTTAATGAAAATACAATTCAATATTCTTACCGAAACATACAAAAATTACAAAATAACAATATTTAGCGCACAAAAAGGGAAACGGTGCTATCACGAACAACTATATTACTAATTATATTAGTATTACTACAGACATAGAATGGACGATTTAGCGATTGCAATGAACTATTGAGATTCTAAATAAGTGTAAAATATGAAGTATACAATACTAATACAATACAATATCATACAATACTCATAGGTTTTTTAGGTACTTGTGTTGAGACCACGAGTCTAAGATTTACTAGACAATTAGCAATAAGTAAGTAACAGATTAAAAAGCTTTGAAATTATTTTTCTGTACATCTTCTACAAGGGTCCTTAAGGAGATGATCAGAACCTCAAATTGACTCTTAGGGCCTAACATCGAAATCGAAAAAAAAATCTGCTTTTCCATACTAAATAGCAAATCTACTCGAATTGTCCTATAGAGAAAGTAGTTCAGTTTGATGGTCTGATCATCCTCTTAAAAAACGTTCATCATATTAAGTTGGACCATGTATGTAGTATAACACTATAACAGCACTGGAACTAAAACTTATTCAAGAGAAAGGAATTCACCATTTCATTGCTCCGAGAAGTTTACGTACAAACATTCAAATTTAAAGCTACATAGTTTTACTGGTTAACATCATCATCAACATCATCATCATCATCTCAGCCGATGGACGTCCACTGCTGGACATAGGCCTCCCCCAAGGATCGCCATAACGACCGGTCTTGCGCTGCCCTCATCCAACGGGTTCCCGCTGCCTTCACCAGGACGTCGGTCCACCGTGTGAGGGGCCTACCCACGCTGCGCTTTCCGGTACGCGGTCGCCACTCGAGAACTTTTCGGCCCCATCGGCCGTCGGTTCTGCGAGCAATGTGCCCCGCCCACTGCCACTTTAGTTTAGCAATTCTTTGGGCTATGTCAGTTACTCTGGTTCTTCTGCGGATCTCTTTATTTCTGATTCAATCTCGCAGGGAAACTCTGAGCATAGCCCTCTCCATTGCCCTTTGGGTGACTTTCAGCCTTTTTATGAGGCCTTGACATCCTTGTCATCAACATCATTAGCTTTTAATTCTACCACTGTTGAACAAAGACTTCTTCTTATCACCATTCTTGGAAGTAAAACTAAATATTTCTCAATACGCATATAATCTAAGCTTAGCCAGACAATCAGCAATAAATAAAAAATATAACTCGACAGTTACGTTTATAACCGTGAACTAATTGCGTAATCTTGTCTCTTAAACTAAACAATAAGAGTTTAACGAGTAAAAAGTGCAATTATAAAATAGATGCATTCAACACTATTAGTCTCACGCTATGTGTTGCATTTTTGTGTAATTTCAATTGTTTCTTTTGTTTCATTCTTTAAATTAATTTGTTCTGTAAAACGCAGCGTGGGTAGGTGGACCGACCACCTAGTGAAGGCGGCGGGAATCCGTTGGATGAGAGCAGCGCGGGTCCGGCCGCTGTGGCGATCCTTAGGGGAGGCCTATGCCCAGCAGTGGACGTATATCGGCTGATATGATGATGATTATGGTTCTCTGAAATTCACTGGATGAAGGATGAACCATGCTTTTTTATGTTTTTGTGGATTTAAAGCAATAACACTATTTATTTATGTTTATTTATGTAGTATAAAGGCTGACCGGCAGTAGTTGTAAACTATGGAATTATATGCGAGGTGTCACTCAGCTACCGTTCCGCAGCTGTTCCGCAGCCGCGCCGGACTGCATTCAGTGTGCACCTCGCATATAATTCCATAGTTTACAACTACTGCCGGCCTGCAGCCGGCCTGTACCCGTTCTGCAGCTGCACTCAGTGTGGCCCAGCCTTAAAACACCGGAATTTTCTTTACGTTCCTTCCGGGAATTTAATAAGCAACTCAAAATAGATGCAATATCTCATTTGCATTCTTTTTTTAACTGTCACATGCCTACCACATATTTCCAACACTGTAACTCATTTAAACCAGGATCAACAGCGGCGACCACTCCCAATACTAGGCAATGAAGTGCAGTGAGCCCGGGGGATAATTCTAACTTGTCTTGGAACCAGCAACGAATTTTAGTAAAAGAAGATAGAAGAAGGAATCTCATAGCATTCGTCAACATAATTTTATTGTTGACCAACGTAATACGAGTATAGTTACTCTTACTTTAAGTAAGAAAAATCTGTTAGATCCAAAGACCAAAGTCATCTATTGCTCATCCAACTTGAACAAAATAACACTGATAGTTTCGAAGCTTTTACCATGATTATATTTAATATAATATAAATGAGTTCTGTATCGATATTTATATTTATTTTATCAGAGTTCTAGTTAATAGAACTTGCAGAATTTTTTATGTCACCTAAAAATCTCCTTTGGTTTATGTGATGTACCCACAGAGATGTACCTATTACTTGCATAGATATACCTAGTGCTTACTATTTCTATGATTACTTGTCGTGTTAATTTATGATAAATAAATAAATACCATAGAGATAGTAAGTACATGATAAATACATATACAAATATTTCAATCGAGATATTTCGAAACTTCTTGAAGTGTGACCATAAAGTGTACAAAACATATGTAATGACACAAACTAATTAGAAGAACCGTGTTGGTAATGTCAAAGTAACTTATTTAGCAGGTGCTTGGTACATTAAAAAATGTAACATCGTAGGTATTGTTTAACACTATCTGTCTCTCCTAGGCATTTAAATAATAAAAACCGGTCAATAATAATACAAGTAATTAACACAAGTGTTGCAGGTTAGTATGGAACACCTTATCTTAAATTCGGATACAGTTTGATAGGTAGAGTCTTAGTTTAAATGGATGCCAATTTCACTCTGTATAAAATGAACAAGAGTCATTGATGTTTGTATCAATATAATTAGTTGTATAGATATCGTTGTCTAGTCTTCATAATACAAGTTTAGGCTAGATCCAGTACTTTAAAAATGATTGGATAATAAGTATGATAATGTCCAAGCTAAAAAAAACTGTTTAAATCGGCTGTTGTTTATCATCACAGTATGATTGCTAAACTGTTTCGATCAATCAATCAATTGAATGATTGATTGATTGATCAGCCCACATCAACCCACTTCTGGGTATATCCTTTGTATTACGCTTGTCACGATTTATGATTCTTCTACGGTAGTAATCTAAACTATTATAAAACTGTACCAGAAAGTGTGTCTGTACATTGAAGATATTAACAAAAAGTTATGATATGGTTTTTAGGGGTCCCTGATTCCATTATCACCAATTTTTGGATTTTTTGTCCTTCTGTTTGTTTGTGTTTATTTGATCGAGCATCACGCAAAAACTACTGAAACTATTTTAAAGAAACTTTTTTGTTTGATAGCTTATAATCTAACTTAAAATCTGGTATATAATTTGTGCGGACGAAGTCGCGGGTTAACCCTAGTTAATTATAGTACTCTGTGCTTCTACTATCGAAGCGTCTAGAATTTATCCAGATACTTTTACCTTTTATAATTAGTAACTTTTACGTGCTTTTACTAAATCATGCTAGGCTTTCATGTGATTAATTGAGCCCGCCAGAATCAGTCAATGCAAATGTCAGGGTATTGTACCGTTGTACCTATTATACCTACAAAGACGTTGCGGTTTTGTTCGCCCGTCACCGGCAACTGACGAAGTACCTATTACGTCATTGATTGGAGTCTAGATCATGACGTCATAATACTGATGGAGACCGCAGACGGTCGAGTATACATCAATGCCTAGGACGACGTCAAAGCTGTTTGAGAAATCGTAACATCGCCTTTGAATCAATAGGTTGTTTACAATTTGTGTTACAATTTTGTGTAGACTGTGCTGTGAACAGAATAATATAGAAAGAAAACAACAGGTCTTTCGCCTGTTTATATCGATGATCGGACCATCAAACTCAACAACTATCTAGGGTACAGTCATAGTATCAGAGAAACCTAACCCCTGTATATCTTAATCTTTATAAGTGCAAGGGGGTTATATTTCTCTGATGCTGACCATACTAACACGCCATGGTACTAAACATCGAAATCACGGTAAAAAAATGGTCTTGTTGGTAGTTTGATAGTCCGAGTTTACCGTTTCAGTATTTGTTATTTAGTCTGTCACTTACACCCCTTATATCCTAACCAAACATTTACAAAAAATGTTTAGAAATAAATATCTTCTTGCGAATAAATCCTCCAGGAAGGTGATTTATACGTGGCCTTGCAATCTAATAGAATCTTAAAGGCTACACAAGATTTTCCTGCGATCGAAGCAACCCGTGTCAAACGAATTGAGCAGCTTAGTTTGATTAAAGTTTTACAGTTGGAGCGCTCCATACAAACGAAGTTTGGTTATATTTTTAGTACTAACCAATTAAAATCAATTAAATTTTTCGGAAACAATCTAGATACTTATCTCTATACTTGTATTTAGTCAGATTTTCGTTAAAATGTATAAGTTTTAAAGTTGCAGTGCCTCAAAGATTAACATACAAATCTTAAATTAATCCTAGCCAAGGCTAGGAAGCTAGGCTAGCTTGAAATACAGTTTAAACTGTATTTCAATGAAAATCTGACTGAATAAAAGCATTGAAGATTAGTTTCTAGATAGTTTATGGAAAATTTCATTGACTTAATTTAATTGATTATTACTAAAAATATAACCAAACTTCGTTTATATGAAGCGCGCCGACGGTAATATCAACTTAATCAATCAACCAATCAAAATTATTTATTTGTATATCACAGGTTACTTGTATTCACAAACAATGATTTTTAAGAATCAAATTAAAGATTGAAAAATTTGTGTCGGGCGGGACTTGAACCCGCACTCTTTCAAACCGGGGAACTGCGTTATCCAATTTCGCCACCGAGCCCACCATCCCAGAGAACGAAATTTTCAATCTGTTGCGTCTTAAGGGGACGTGAGCGCCATCTACTGGTAGTTATGGTGGTTTGATTCGAAATAGCACAACATGGCTGTAACATGTTTAGAAATAAATAATATTTGAAAATTATTTTTAAGGTTCCGTAGTCTACGGAAACCTACCCTGCGCGTGGCCGGACACGCACTTGGCCCGTTTTTTTGTACCTACGTACTGAAACAAATGGCATGAAAACAACATTATAGTTAGTTCCGGGTTAGAATTGACCACCCACCCCATTTATCTCTTCCTGTGGGTTATTAAAAATCTTATTTAAATATTAAGGAAACATTTTCGTTTAAAAACATTTTCAGCTTAATGCATTTAGAATTAAATACGTTGTCAAGGAAAAAGGTAAACGTTAATCTGCAAGGTTCTTATTAAAATTAATATTTAATTTCTGTTAATAATTGAAAAAAAAAAAATAAGAATCGTTTATTTCTGAAATAGAAATAATATTTTTTTAAATAAAAATGTATAGGTACGTTGTATACAATAAAATAATCTTCTATTAGTACAATAGCTCAAGTAAGTACTATTTAGTTATGAAACATTTCGTCTGCATGATAATAATTTATCTGAGATCATAATGATTTCTCATATAGCCTGATGGAATCCTCCTGAATCTGATTCAACTTAGACCATTCTAAGGCTTCAACAGAAGACTACTCTTAGATTAGGGAAGGAGCGGATTGAAGTTGTATTGAATATAACCTGCAGCCACAGCAGACTGTGGATATCAGAGATATTATCGGATTACTGGCGTCACACGACACTGAATTGCTGGAACCTCACATGGAATACCTCAAAAACAATGGACACTTCAGTTACCATTTATGGACTAAAGGATCTCCTCGAATAGTCCTCCGTAAATAGGTAAAGCAAATTACGCCTCATGTATATTTAGAACCGCGTCCCGGTCGTGACCCATGTTAATCCAAGCGGCGTCATCCATAATAAAACAAACTAGGTAAAGTACAGAAGAGACAATAGGCATGTTACGTCCTTTTGAACTAAGAGTCTACCCATCGAACTGAACAACTTTTACTATGGGAGCAAAACGATCGGAGCAAGAAAATAATCAGCTGTGCCATACAAAACTGCAATGCCTACTCGACTCAAATGTATGCAACAGCTGATTATTTTTTTGCTCCGATCGGTTTGCTCCTATAGTGAAAGTTGTTCGGTTTGATGGGTAGACTCTTAGTTTAAAAGGATACTAATGATATCAATTTCCCCCTGTAGAGTCCTTCTTAATATGAGCTGAGCTGACGGTTTTTATAGGGGAACAACCCCTTAATATTTGGAATTAAAGTATTTAAAAAACCACCCAGTATATGGCATAAAAGTCGGTAGCTCATAACATTGTGTAAAATTTGCCAGTCAGCATTGGAGCTGCCATAGTGAAATTTGTTCAGTTTGATTGTCTGAAGCACCCCCTTAAGTGTAGAACGCGTTTAAGTTTTCATTCTGTATGTTTTGTGTCGTCGTTTTATGGTTTCCATAATAAAATGATTAAAGCCTGACCAGAAAAATAAAAATGGTCACCATTTTTATCTATACTATTATAAAGCTGTAACAGAAGTGTGTCTGTACATTGAAGATATTAACAAAAAATAAGTTACGATATGGTTTTTAGGTATCCCTGATTCCATATCACCAATTTTTGGATTTTTTGTCTGTCTGTTTGTTTGTGTGTTTGTTTGTTTGTTTCTTTGTTTGAACGAGCATCACGCAAAAAGTACTGAACCGATTTTGATGAAACTTTTTTTGTTTGATAGCTTATGATCTGACTTAAAATCTGGTATATAATTTGTGCGGACGAAGTCGCGGGTTAACGCTCGTACTATTATAAAACTGTAACAGGAAGTTTGTCTGTACATTGAAGATATTAACAAAAAAAAAGTTACGATATGGTTTTTAGGTGTCCCTGATTCCATTTCACCAATTTTTGGATTTTTTGTCTATCTGTTTGTTTGTGTGTTTGTTTGTTTGAACGAGTATCACGCAAAAACTATTGAACCGATTTTGATGAAACTTTTTTTGTTTGATAGCTTATGATCTGACTTAAAATCTGGTATATAATTTGTGCGGACGAAGTCGCGGGTTAACGCTCGTTAGAACTAAATTTCGTACTTGAAACATTGTCATTAAGGCTGCACCGAGCCTATTGTGCTGCCCCCAACCGTAGTTTTTTTATTTTATAACAATTTTTTTTTCAAAACTGGAATATTCACATTGTAGCCATTGCTGATTTTCAATTTATCGGGTCACTGCGGATTTGTTTTTATAATGTTTGTAGTTATTATCTTTAATACCGCCAAAAGTGGCAAATTTTGGCAGTTCTAACGATGACAGCTCAAAGTATAAAACATAATAATCCGTAATGTTTCGATTAAATTGAAAGCCAATCAGGACTACAATGCGAAATTCTTGTATTTTGAAAATGTTATTTAATTTAGTTTAGTTTAGAATTTAAAAAAAACGATTGAGGGTAGCACAATAGCCTCGGTAGGCTCTTAAAGGTTATGATCGATGGTACCGCCCCCAAAGTAGGTTTTATATTTTTCAAGTCGGGCTTTAAATAGCCTAGTTTGGGATCATTATAATGTATGTGGCCTGTGAGCATTATTTATTTAATATTTAATTTCAATATTTTACGCATGCGAATGAATAAAGTTGAACTTCTGCACTCTACTTAGAGACACGAAACAAATAAATTGTAACACAGTACATTCCTTTGTGAAACGAGACACTGGACGTAAAGACAAAGGATGTTTGTTCAGTACACAAGACACCTGTTACACTTTTGTTCATCCCAAATAAGAAGTCCTTTGACGAAACTCTTGGATGAAAATTGTTTGATTTCGATACATTTCTTTCTCTATTTCAAATAAACTTTGCGTTGTTTTATCTTTGGCACAATCTTTGAAGCGATCTCACCGCTTAAGCTAATGACTCTAAAACTAAATAGTTCTCAGTATAAGTCTCAACATAATTAAGTAAAGCGCATGTGCACATCTTGTGAGACTGCATTGCTTATCCCAAGTGTGGAAAATTAGCCCCGCTATGCATTTAGCAACAGTTGCATTGCAAGTGACGAATGTAAGCGTTGCATGTGTAATCAACGCTCCTGAAGCATTTGAAATTTCAACTCTTCTGGCACATATGAGATAAGAAGGAGGCAAAGTCCAAAGAGCTAAGTTTTATGTACTGCTTCTTGTTCTTTCTCTTCATTTCTTCATCTTATCGAAAGCCCAAAATTTACTGTTACATAATGTTCTGTGACTGTTACATAATTTTACATTCAAGTACCTAACCTACAGTTTTTCCCGCTCCTGTAGGCCTCGCATGCCACCCCCAAGAAAACGATAAAAATCGAGATGTGCCTCCATCTTCATTATTTTACGTACGCTAGAAAAAACGCGCGTGACGTTTTTCTCGATTAAATAGGCTTCTATTATATTTATTTACATAAAATAAAAAAATACACTGTTATTATTAGCTAACTATTAGACTAAATGAAATCTCCTTTATATTTTTCATGAAAGCGCTGTCCGATTTGTTTCAAAAACGTTTCCAATGACATAAAGCCAAAAAAAACGAAATGTGCATTTCTTTTTTCTATTATTAAAGTGCATTTTAAAAATATTTTTTGAGCTTAATCAGCCAGTACTTACAGATAAACAAATACAAACTCTTTTTAAAGAATAGTAACAAAACGATTTGGTGTCAAAAGGAAACACATCAGAATTTTTTTTATATTTGTGCCTGTAGAAGATACAAGAGGTAGAAGCCGTGTGGTTCCTTCTTAGAGCGATCACACACGATGACGCATGTCGGAGCGGCAGACGACATTCCGTCATTTTCTGAAGCAAGGAGTTGTATGAAACCGCACGTAGAAGCACACACGGTGACGGACTGACGCTCCGTGTGTGCTCCGTGTGTGCCGCTCCGACTCCGACTCTGTCTGCAATAGAGCCTATGATAAAAATACAACAGAACGGGCAGCGGCCATCGATGAGTTGCTTTGAATTTGCAGCAATCTATCGCACCAAGTCATGCGATGCGAGAATATGCATATCAAAGCGTAGCTTCAGAGGCTACCGATGTCCGCCGTTGAATGCTAATAGACGTTCATGTAAATATCTGCATCGATTTCAATCTTAATGCATCATTTCATGATCGCATGCCGCTGTTCAACGACGACGCGTTAAAAAGAATTGTTCTCGTGTCTTACAATTTTCTAATCTTGTTAATGTCTCAAATAATAGATTGTTTTTTAGTAAATAGTAAAAGCACCAGTAGATTAAATTATATCACACGACGCCGACGTCTCTTGAAATCGGTCCCTTAAAGACCTAAAAATCGGAAAGGGGCGGAGCGATAAAGAGTATGTCGCGGCTTTATACAGGGTCCTACTAAATTATGCTGACGGTTTTTTGAGGGGATGATTAGACCAATCAAACAGAACTACTTTCTCTATAGGATCAACATCGAAATCACGAAAAAAAACAGCTGTTCCATTCAAAACTACAAACTGACTCAACCCAAATGTTTGGGACAGCTGACTTTTTTCGCTTATTCGATCTTGACTCCATAGAAAAAGTTATTCAATTTGATGGTCAGATCATCTCCGAAGAACCCTATAGTAGAAATAGGAGAGCTGTTTTTAAATTCCACACGTTCGAATTCGTATAATGAAGAATACATAAAACACTGTCCATTTTTCTATATTTCCGCGTACAAATAAGATAAGGATAAATATTCGTTATTAAGAGCGTCGGTGGCGCGTTGCGAAGAGGTATGGACACCCAATTATGGGGGTCCGGGTTCGAATCCGCACGGACAACATGCCATGTACCAATGAGTTTTTCTAACTTATGTACGTAATACCGACTGCTCTCAAACGGTGAAGGAAAACATCGTGAGGAAACCTGCATACAGTGAAGAAGTAATTCTGATGTGTATGTGAAGTCTACCAATCCGCATTGGGCACGCGGGGTGGACTAATGCCCATGCACCCTCCCTGAGGGTAGGCCTGTGCCCTGCAGTGGGACGTTTATAGGCTGATGATGATTCTTTATTCGCACCAGAAAATTAAAAAAAATAATAAAAAGACAAATGAGTGTTAAATTCAAAAATAACGCTCCAGCTTGCGAATCCGATTCCCACAAACCACATATTTCGAAAGTGTCGGTTTGTTTATTTGGGTAAAAGCCAAACAACAAAGTCAAAAACTTTATCCACATTTTGGTTCAAATATAAATTTTGTGTTGTCTCGCTTCTTTCATTATAGTCGGTGGAAACCCACCTTCAAGATAATTGATTTTCCTGTGTTGTTGGTTAGTGTTCAATTATTTTCACCAATTAATTATGAATCGTACAATTTTGTAGCTTGTTTTCTGAAGCAAATTGTGTTTACCGTTTTATAGTTCCTCCTTTTATAATCATCTCCGAGGCATCCAATCGTTCAATACGTAAATCGTCCAATTCGCAGTGAGTCCAATAGGTGCGATTGGCAATAGGTCCAGTTCGCAATAGGTCCAATTCGCAATTGATCCAGTTCGTAATAGGTCCAGTTTACTGTAAAAAATTAAGAAGAACATGACATTTAATGCAAACATTTTTCTTTATACAAATACAAAATCAGTATCATCATTATTGAGCTGAGCTTTTGTTTGAGTCAACAAACCTTGAATTTAAAAAAACATGTTATATCATTGACCTATATTACTTAAGATATGATTTCTCCAAAATCTGCCACTCTTTATTTCGTAGGCAAAATTTTCTATCAAAATCTACCACAAAAATGTTCTGTATAAAATCGCTCATCAGTCATCACTTAGGCTAATCCTACCTACTTTTTATATGTTGTACTTTATTATACTTACATATATTTTCTGCAACCTACATACTGATTAAATAGTTACGTCAAGAATTAATTCATTAAGTGATCAAGACATAATAAATTAACGTTGGTTGGATATTTTTTTTATCCTTAGAACCCGATGATTTTATATAATACTAGAGTTTGCCCACGACTTCGTCCGATTGATGTCGTCTCAAAAAGTTTCATCAAAATCGGTCCAGTAATTATTGTGTGATGCTCGAACAAACAAAGAAACAAACGGGAGACAAAAAATCCAAAAAGCATAAAATTGCGGACTGGCGCTGGTTCTTAATGAGGAGTTTTCTGATAGCTAGTCAAACATAGTTCAACAAACCGGCGATAGATGGCGTTAACCAGAGAGGGGTCCGAAGACGAAAATTTTAGGCTAAAAAGTGAACAAAAATGCATGTTACTCTGTAAGACGCATCCGTTGACGAAATATATTTTCATATTTTGCTGTTTACTCAAAAACACAAATTCTTAATATTTTATTTGTATTTTATTATCTGCAAGATCGCTGACCCCTGTCTCGTCAGCGCCATCTATCGAGCCATTAGGAACTACTTTTTATTTTTTAATGGCTTTCGGAAAATCCCTCATTGGTTTTTATTAAATATTCTATCCCAGTTACCTATTGGGTTATAACACACACGTTTTAGCACACACATTCCCTAATAAACTATTCAAACCAGCGTAAGCGAAAAATTCTTCGACTATGTTCTAAGTA
The DNA here is from genome assembly GCA_927399405.1 of Agonopterix arenella. Classification (NCBI taxonomy): domain Eukaryota; kingdom Metazoa; phylum Arthropoda; class Insecta; order Lepidoptera; family Depressariidae; genus Agonopterix; species Agonopterix arenella. Next base: position 3,865,387 of record OV656692.1, read on the forward strand.
GATACCTATTAGATAACTAAAATGATTAGCTTCAATTATTATTACATACACTCTCACATAATAATATGAACTCTTGCAAAATGTTCCATGTCAAAGTCTCTTCATTTCTTTGTAATTTTATAAATAGGACAATCTAATGATTCAATCGACTTTTACTACGTCAGACCATGTAGGTACACTTTATCTACATGTTTTAATGTCTAAGACCTATGTAAGTATAACCGTGCAAATAATACATGAAAGAAATACTATGTACCTACACTCAAAAGATGACTATGAACTTTTCCTATAAAAAACCGAATATTTTTAAGACAATATTATTGTTTCTAATTTTTAATTGTTGTTTCGGACATTTAAAAAGATCTCAATTCCTACCTACTCCTTTATTTTATTATCATAATAATGAAAAACAAAATGTTCCCTAGTATCTTCCCCTCCATTGTCCCAAACAATAACATTCAATGTCATATGTCAAAATGTCGATTGCGCAAGTCGGAAGCGCTTTCACCGGCGGCGGCGCAGCGCACCCTGCCCTCCTCTTTGTGACATAACGTAACAACTGTTAAAACAATGTTATGCTCATGCTAATTTGTTGTACAAATAGTGTCATGTGTCGTAATTCGTTAAGTACAGCGTGCGAAGCCGCGAGAAAATGTAATGTAACTACGAAATTTGTATTTAGTACTCTGGCTTTTCCTATTGTTCCTTTGCTTGTTGAGTTCGATTCCTAGATCCATCGATCCATCCCTTGATCAGTCCGTCTTCGGACATAGGCTTCCTCCATATTCCAAGACGATCTGTCCCTCACCCTCTGGTATACCCGGACTTTCGATTTTCGCTCCTCCATATTCCTCCAAGACGATCTGTCCCTCACCCTCTGGTATACTCGGACTTTCGATTTTCAATATACATCGATTCTGTTCAAACTTCATTGGAATAGAGATGACATTAGAACTAAAACGTTTGTGCAATTCTGAAAATCGAATTTCGTGATAGACCCTCTGCACCCGTTGAGACCTGCATGTCGCAAAATCGCTTATTTCGTATTCGTAGATGAAGGTGGTTGCAGAGGAGTCAATTTTATACAAAACTTTGACGCGCAATACGCGTAGACGGTATTAATATAAGTAACTTTGTATATATGGAAAAATAGTTTAGAAAATCTAGATGCCGCGTCACAAATAACATTCGCAATTTATAAAATAATTACGAAGATATAAAGCTTTGAAATTTTTCGTACAACCAGAAGGGGTTAACTTAATAATATTAATACCAATGCTCACACACACTCAAATTGGCACTTAAATACTGTACTCATAAAAAAACAATTAATAATTAGTCCCGGCTCAAACCGTAAAATGACTGGGCTATTGGTAATGTATGCTGTCCCGACGCTACGTTGTATCTTTATTCATTGCTCCTGTGTTTTTTGTTCATAATTTACGACTCAGAATTAATTTCATAAAAGAATTTTCATCTCCCTTGACTGAAAAAGTTATGTCTGATCACGATGTTCTCATAAATGCTCCGTGTGGATACATTTTAATGTGTTCCTTTGTTATTATATTATTAATTTTTGAAGCTGATGGTGCTGTTTCTAGAGTATTAACTCTAGAAGGGTATAATAATGCCCTTTTTGCTGTGTCACGGTTAAAGCCATATTAAACTATTATCTAAATATGTTTGTACGGATCCTCTCCTCTCCGCCTAATTCATGTTTTTTTTTATTATTCTTATACACAAATAATGGCCGTAGGTATAGCACTGCAAAATCTTGATTTTCGGAATGGGGACTTATCTGAAATCTAGTTTAATCATAGTTTAACTAGCCTCGATAGATGGCGTTGACGTGTCCTGTCCTTGATTTCGAAGATGGTAATTTAGGCCAAAAAAGTTAAAATAAATTAATAAATGCACGTCACTGGGTCAGACGCATCCTGACTATTCATGTTTTAGCTTCTTATTAAAAAATATCAATTTATCACTATTGTATTTGTATTTTATTAATAGCAAGATTGCACATCCATTTCGCATCAACTATCGAACCATTTGGAACTATTTTTTTTCCATTAAACCTTCGGAAAGTCCTTCATTGCTTAATAATGTTATATTTTCACAAGACCTTTTCGACAATCGTGCCCTCAATGTCCATTTCAACTGAAAAATAAATAGCAAGAGGAACCTAAAGAGGATCAAAACAAAAAAAAGACTATCTTTTGGAGACATTTTTGAGGTAAAGTGAGGGATTTCCGGCTTAAACCGCCATTGTAGACCAAGCTCCTGCTTAAACTGCGGAAAATAGATCCTTTTGAATTAAGGATTTATAAAAGGAGTTGATATTTGAAGCTCTAGGGGCGTAGGATTGTTAAAAATGAAGACAAAGGAAAGGGGCGCCTGAATAGATGTCTAAATAACGAACCTATGGGGTGCCTATGGGAAAAAATTATTCATCTCGCAAATATTTCAACTGAAATTATTTTCTTTTAGATTATGGAAAATAGACAGCATACTTAGACTTACCTACTTCTTCTTATCGTGTGGGCCACTGAACAAATACTGTGATTATTTGTTGTGGTGTGGGTAGCAAGCTCTGGAGTGCGATTTTTGAATCTCATACGTTGAACTCAGCAGTTGAAAATGTATGGAGATACGCATCTTTCTACTGCTGATTTGACTTTCAAAAATCGCACCCCTGGAGTATAATTTTTAAATGTCAATTCAGCAGTAGAAAGATTTTGGTTATAAGGGCTTGGTCAATGACCAAATAGCTACTGCGACCTAGAAAGATGCATATCTCCATAGTAATATTGACATTTTCAACTGCTGAGTTCAAAGTATGAGTTTCAAAAATCGCACACCAGGTGTCAAAGGATACCCACTGATGACGTATAACATGAATTGTTTGCTTTTAAAGTCGGCTGACTGACTGACTGAATTTTTGTTTTTCGATCTTAAAATGAATGAATGAATGAATGAAATATACTTCAAATCTCTAAAAAACTCGAAAAAATGGTTATATTAAGTTTATGAAAAAACTACTTCTAAAATCCTGCCACCTCTCCTAAAAACCTGCCCTTCGTCCTCAAAGGCCGCAAACTATACTTAAGTAATACAGGATCTTTCTTAATATGCTGACCGTTTTTTAATAGTATGTTTAGACTATCAACTGAACAAGAATACATCGAAATCGCGAAAAAAATCTGTTGACATTTGGGTCGAGTAGATTTGTAGTTTTGTATAGAACAGCCGATTAATTTTTTTCTTTTTCGATGTTGGTTTCATAGAGAAAGTTAATCAGTTTTATGGTCTGGTCATGTCCTTAAACACCGTTAGCATATTAAGAAAAACCCTTTAGGTACTTATAGAAAATTATCTATTATTAACCTTAAACTAACACAACGTACAAGAGTCCATAGCCATAGGTATAACACACCGAAACGACTCTTTCGATGAACTTTACATCCTAACCCAACTCGTTACGAAATTCAATTACTAATGAATGCTTTCTTCTTTTACAGCCATCCTAGCAACAGCAACAATCGTCACCTGCACGCAAGTAGAAGACCCATGCAAGACCAAAGCGAGAATCGTTGCCGACGACAAGTACTGCGACAAGTACTGGGAGTGTGACAACGGGCAGAGTGTCCAGTACGACTGCCCCAACGGCCTGGTGTTCGCCGGGAAGCACAGGGGAGTCACCGAGGGGTGCGACTATCCGTGGAGGTCGAATTACTGCGAATATCCTAAGACGCAGATAAGTGAGTAGATTTATCATTCATACGTACATATACATAGGTGTTGATTGTATGAAACACTATTGTTCATCTCTCAATCAACTTGTATGACTTTCAACTTGAAACACTATTTCTCATTCCCTTAGTCGATTTTTATCACTTTTGTGGGACGTTACGCAGCTGGTGGAGTTTTCGACAATTTATAGAGCATGGCACTATCAATAGGTAGAAGAAAGCTGAGCTGTAGCTTAGGCTATTTATAAAGTATTTATTAATCCATACCTACTCATCGTATTAATTATTACCGCAATAGACCTCGGTTTTTATTTAGATTTCAATATACTGTCATATAAGATTGCCAAAAAAACAGACTTATTTTGTACGATGGCTTAAGCATTAAGGTCCTGATCATCACATCATTACAGCCTATGTCCCACTGCAGGGCACAGGCCTATCCCTCAGGAAGTCCTTAGTCCACTACGCGTGCCCAATGCAGATTGGTATACCCGACTTTCACATACGCATCGGAATTTTTTCTTCAGCGTATGCAGGTTTCCTCACTATGTTTTTTTCACCGTTTGAAAGCAGTCGGTATTATACGTACTTAAGTTATGTTAGTTAAGGTTATAGATAGATCAATTCTGAATTTTACTTTACCTGCATTCTAGACTCCAGCAAAACAGAGTACAGTAGTACCAGGTTTTTAAGTCTTACCGATGTACCTGCGCAGCTGACAAATTTTAATAGCGCGCGAAATTATATTGACCAATCAGGATGTGCCACCTTCAATCCGTTTACGCTATTGGCTAATTTGTTTTCGCGCCCTTTCCGCTGCTATCCGACTTTGCACCCTTTTATTACTAAATGACTTCGGGTTTTGTCGGGGACTCGGTCCTGCTCTGCGCAAACGAAGATTGACGAGCGGAATTATTTTCCTGGTCGTACTGTACTCTCTTTGAGTATGAAAAGATCATGGATCTTACATGGATCTTATACAGGCAAAACACCCTAGTAATACTTAAGGGGGTGCTTCAGGCCAACACCTACTAAAACTTAAATCTTTCCACCAGACCCGCCAATCGGTACGGAGCACTGCGACTGGCTGTACGGTATCTTCGGCCACGAGACCTCCTGCACCCGTTACTGGACGTGTTGGAACGGGACGGCAACAGAACAGCTGTGCATCGGTGGTCTGCTGTACAATGAGAACGCACATTCCTGCGACTGGCCCGAGAATGTCGATGGGTGCCAGAAACATCGTAAGTTTGACGTGACAATACTTTGATCCAGCTAGGTATAATCCTTTTGTTCCTGAACCAGTATAACCAGAGTCCCCGGCTCCTTCGCTGGCTCAGCGACCCAAAGTAGGTCTTGGCCTCCGAATTCAGAGAATGCCACTTTTCCCGATCCTACAAAACCTTTTGCCAGTTAGCCGACTTGAAGCTCATGTTCTTGAAGCTATAGTTCAGCCTCCTCTACGTTGTTCTAGCGATGCCTGGGGCGACATACTGGGCGTTGGCCAGTCTCTGAGTAGAGCATATCTGAGTAGACCACTCAGATATGCTCTCCCGACATGCTGATCCTCACCTTTAGATAGCCAAACCAGTAGAGACGGTGCCCTTTGTCTCGTCAATGATGTTTGGGAAGGCCGCAAGTAATAGTACACCAGAGGTAATAGTACCAAGAAATTCAGTTTCCATACCCAACTTTTAAACAATGTTTCACTGTACGATAGGTAAGCGTTATGAAACTTATGAACGCTCATATTCTCTCAATCGCTCTGGAAAACTTACACATAATTATTGATTTCGAAATCTTGATTGTACCTATTTGCTAATTAATTATATTCCACACAACTTTTTAGCTATTTCCTTATAGTGTGAAAGTTGTGAAACATCACATCATGACTCATTGGCAAGTCCATCAAATAATCTTCCATTGACAAGAAGCAATTTAATTTAATTGTCAATTTTCATAATCCACACCGAATGGTCAATGGCCGTAGTTTCACCTATCAATCAGTTCACATAGTTTTCACCCTAATTGCTTCCTCCATAAAGCGTATAATAGGTACCTAGGCTCTTTATGTAACAGTATAAATTGATAACAATCAAATGTAGCGATTAATCGATTTGTTGTTGTTGACAGGAGAAATCGATATGGTTACAAACTACATTGTCTTTTTGTACGTTAGCTAGCCATTATGACTTTGAAGTCATAGTCATAGATCTTATTATGTGGGTACATCTCTGCATTGATTCGGCAACTCTCTTTTTGATTGTCCTTTTTAGGGTTCAATGGTCAAATAAGAAACCCTAAGAGCACAGTATAAATATGCACTTTGGTTATAGATATAGTTTGTCTGTCTGTCTGTATATCAATAAGTTAGTCACATTTTTCATGTTATTAAAACAAAATTTGGCATGAAGACTGACCCAAAATCTAAAATTTGATAATAATGAAGAAAAATCCAAGGAAAATCAAGGAAACTTTCTTCGAGATATATTCAACTCATTTTGGAAACCAGTAGGTAGGGGTACATTTAGATCTTTAGGTAGTCAGGTGAAAGTCAGGTCCTACGCACGAGACCCGCGCCACACCCTGGAGTGCGATTTTTTAAAGTCACACGTTCAAATCAGCAATAGAAAATGTCAAAATTACTATCATTCGAACACGATTTTGAATTTCACGATACATAGTATTTATAGCAAAAAAACTATACATAGGGACATGGCGGAGGTAACATAGATTGTATGGTGAAAATACCTTTGCTCTAGTTTCATTATGCAGGGAGGAAACAGGGGAATACGCTTGTATGGTCTATACGGAACCCGCCTTTCCTATTAAGTGGGGCATCTATATAAGGTCTAACAAAACTAGCTGAAACTATTTGAAGGGGATGATCAGACCATCTGTGAGTGAAACTATCGATACTTTCGTGACCTCGAAAAATAGTAAATATACACCTTCTAAATATGCTGACACTTTTTTAAGGGGATGATCAGACCATCAAACTGAACAACTTTCTCCATGGGACCAATATCGAAATCGCGAAAAAAAAATCAGCTGTTCCATACAAACGTACTCTACCTAAATGTATTGGACATCACTTTTTTTTCGCGATTTCGATATTGGTCCCATAGAGAAAGTTGTTCAGTTTGATGGTCTGATCATCCCCTTAAAATAGTTTCACCTACTTTTGTTAGACCTTATATAATGATGATGATTTTTAATAATGACTTTAGTTTACGTTTTATACCAAAGTATTAAATATTTACGTATCTAATTTTGAAACACCTGTAATCAAAATGTGGCTTTACTTATTTACTATACCTGCTTTATGTACACGAATATTTTCACGAATATGGAATTAAAAAGGTTTAAACAAAAAAAACAGAAATCAATTATGGAACGCTCCACCTCACCCACACACAAATGTAAAGGTCAAGAAGTAAATCGAGTATTTCAATCGATATTTCCAATTACAGTTTTATCGACGGATCACCGTAAAGGTTAACCTTTTAAAGTAAACATTTCACGTTTTGCAATGCGTGGACTAGAGATGTCGTGAAGCTTCATGACCGACGAGTACGTTTACGATCTTATCAGATATCCGAATGCATTTTGTACAGAACCGAAACAGAAGCGAAAATTAAATAGTACCTATATATATCTTACTATTAGTCAACTTCTCATCAGCGGCGGCAGCACCGGTTCGGTAATTTATAAGTATAAGACAAACATAATAAGGTATTCCAGAATGCCAACCAATCTCGTAAGCGAGAAATGCATCATCAGTATCCATTCAATAGTCATTCTTCGTTTATTAATTTTAAAGCAATCGCAATACTTAATAGTTTTTTGATGCGTTTCATTAATCGGATTATTGAGAGTCCTTTTTTAAAATATTCCATTTCATTCACCACTGACTGCAATCAAACTGTAAGAAAAAAACATGAGAAAACATGTACTGAGACAAAAAGGATTGTTTAACTAATTAGAAAGCAAATGGCTATGACACATTTTATTTAAAACATTAGAAGACGTTTTTTATTAAAAAGAGCGTGAAGGTGAGAAATCGGGTGTATTTTTATTATAGCCAGCGTTTATTTCACTAAAACATTCGCGTTTTTAACAAGGTACTTATAATTCTTCGATCGACAAGCTCGATGAAAATTATTTTTGAGAACGAATGAAACCGAATATCCGATAAACCTTAACATTGACATCTCTAGTTTACGGGCGAATCACGAGTGGATAGAGCTATCTATTATAAATTCATTGCTAGGCGATGGTAAAACGATTCAATGGTCATTGCCGTTTCACGATCATGACTCCATGGCTATTGTTCTAGATGTATTGATACCATCGTCCGTCTGGCTTTTAATACAATGGACGTACGTGGTTTGGAGATATGATTTAGTTCTTATGCAGATTGGTGGCGAATACTGAATATTTTCGAAGGAAAAATTACGAAGATAATTCATAAGAATCTATTCTTTTTAGAACTAGATTACTCTTTCTTATATTTAGGTAGGTACTGTTGGTTTTATACACCATCCCACTCGGGTTTACAAGAAGTGTTGATGGTACTTACAGACTGTAACAAAAAATTTAAGGCAGTAGTGGATTATACAGGGTGTAAGGGACAGCCAGGCAAATACTGAAACTGTAAATCCAGACCATCAAACTGAACAACTTTCAATATGGAACCAACCGCAGGAAACGCTAAAAAAGGTGAATCCAGACCGTCAAACTGAACAACTTCCAATATGGAACCAACCGCAGGAAACGCGAAAAAACGGTGAATCGAGACCATCAAACTGAACAACTTTCAATATGGAACCAACCGCAGGAAACGCGAAAAAAATTTGCTATATGTACCTTACCCACCCTGATTTTTTCGCGGTTCTTGAGTTTGGCTCCATAGTGAAAGTGGTCCAGTTTGATGGTCTGAGTTCACTATATATTCTTAAAAAAATATTTACCTTTTGGCATCGCCGGCGCCGTCCGTCTTTAGAAGGGTTAAAAACTTGCCATACCCAATATTATTATTATAAAAAGTCACAAATATTATACCTCATAATTTTAAAACACCTGTTTTCTAAATGTAGCTTTAGCCTGCTTATACTTTATTCTATTGGAAATTCCAATAGAAATCTGAATCTCTTTCAATTTATTTCCTTATCAGCATCAATACAACGTTAAAAATCTGAATTTTTGGTCTACACTGGAAACAGCTCGTAGTAGCATCACAGTAAAGTAAAATATTTTACACAAAGAAACCCGGAAAGTTTATATTGTAGGTATTAATTGAGGTTCAAACCCACTTGAAATATGAGATCTACCGACAAATTAGAATGGAGTAGGGATATCGGACCCGTGATAGCAATTTGGTAAGGGTGGTAAATTGGGGTGGGCTAAGTTTATCCCCCCCACATGGGGTTACCAATTCGAGATGTGAAAAATCCTGACAAGAAGCCGGATAATAAAAAAAAGTCCGAACATTTTAACCAAAACATAAAGTTTACTAAAAATTGCGAAGTCTGATTTAATACGTATTTGTTAAATTTTAAGTAATTTAATACGTAAATTAAACATTCATTCAATGATTTTCCATTTTAATAAAAAATCCAGACAATGTCCGGACAAATCCGGACGGATGGTAATCCTACCTGTACATCCCTGGATACGAATCTCTGTCTAAGTTATTTGATTATGCCCCCGTGGTAGCTAGTATCAAATCAAATAATGTTGGGTCTATGTGACTTTGACATGACTTGAACTTGATTTAGTGTTTCTTGAACCGTTTGTTTATTTTACATACATACACATACATAAAATCATGACCGTAATCCCTTTCGGGGTGATCAGAAACATTTCTATAAATACCAACTTTCTGTTTAAGGCGGTTTCAGTCCATACAAACGTTCGACGCACAATACGCTTGGACGGAATTAATAAAAGTAATATTTTATATATAGAAAAATAGTTTAGAAAATCTAGTTGATTGATCTATTAATAATTACGAAGATATAAAGCGTTGAAATTTTTCATACAAAATTTTAAAAGCTTTATATCTTCGTAATTAAATTATAAATTGCAAATGTTATTTGTTACGCGGCATCTAGATTTTCTTAACTATTTTTCCATATATACAAAGTTACTTATATTAATACCGTCTACACGTTTTGTGCGTCAAAGTTTTGTATAAAATTGACCCCTCTGCAACCGCCTTAAGAATGTAGTTGTAGCAATGCACAACATCTCAAGTGGTGGGGCCGTTTTTATGAAAAACCGATGATTTTTTCGAATTTCCTATTTGTTTCTTAGGGAAAGTTGTTCAGTATCATGGGTACAATCACCCCTTAAAGTAATGCAACTGTTTACCCTAACACCCTGTATAAAGATTACCAATCGGCGTAGTCGAAATCGACTAGAAATCCATCATCATCATCATTAAAAACTATATCCTGAAGCTTTTCTACAGAAAAGTTGGTATATTATCGATTCTGGAACACCCACCCAAAATATCCCTTAAGAGATTTTTCTACATATTTTATTGATGATTCTTCTCATTCCAGCTCTCTGCAACGAAGACCCCAACGGCAACGTGCCTCTAGGCAAGTCCTGCAACCGTTACTGGCAGTGCCAAGGGGGTTACCCTCGCCTGCAGCGCTGCCCAGCCATGCTGGTGTTCGACAGGAGGTCCCTGAGATGCGTGGTGCCCCCTACCGAGGAGTGTGATGTTCCTACCACGACCGCGCCCCCTCCGGAGGAAGATACTGAGCAGGAATTGAGACCAGTAAGAGTTTGCTTGACGTTTTCGATGGTATAATTAAGCTCCACAAATGGCCGCTATAATATGTTGCTGTACTCTTCTAACGCACGCAAGTTGCTAATCGCTCCCTCTTACTCATACGCAGGAAAAAGACTTGCTTATGTAATTTTACGTGCGTGAGAAGAGTACAGCAACATTATTATGTCTGTGACGACCGTCGGGTTCTCGGATCTAGGTGGGTTGGAGACATGGGTTTGGCATATTATATAGCTCAAAGAACCGATAACCGATGTATAAAAGGTACTTTAATAATGACCTCGAACTGGAAGACGCTATGTCGCGATCCGATCTTTGACGACATTTTGAAGGTCGTAGAGAGACAATGGATCGCTCAAGAAGGAGGACAAAATCGATCGTTGTGGAAATCATAGGGTGTCCAATGTCAGCCAGCAAAATTGATGCTGCGAAGGGAGGTTGTGTCCGTACCGTATGTAGTTATGTAATTTGTATACTCGTTCTTATACTATGCCTCGTGCCATGTCGCGCGCCAGGCGGTGTGTGCATGACCCCTTAAATATTTTATGATTCTTATATTGGGTCGGAATAAGTAATGTTAGCTTTTTACTAACAGACCTAAATGTTTAACATCACTGGAATCCACCTATTCCATAAATTACAATAGAAAAACCAAAACTAATATCTAAAGCAAAAAGCTATTGCAGTTGTGATCTCAGAAAATCCTTTTTTATTTGTGCACTCGATTAAAATTTAATTAAATTCTAGATCTATTGAATAACTGAATGATCGTCCTCTATTCAAGATGAGCCGTTCTTTGTCGAACTGAGTAACTAATTAAAGTCGACATCAATTTTCACTGCCATGGAGAATTATGATTTACCCTACGTTCTCGGAAATGCCGGTTCAAGTTATTAGTAATTTTGACAGCAATGTATCTTGTAGAATGCTAATAAGCATCGGTAAAAGTACCATTTCTCAACCTGCGATTAGACACAGTATAAGAAAGAGTATCTAGTACCACGTCTATATGTCCCATACATACACTGGACACTCCCAGCCCATACATTTTTTTCCCACCCCCACTGGATAGACTTTTAGAAACTTTTCTTTGGCAGTAAAGTCCTGTGTGCTAATTTTTATGACATGACAGCTTTTGTCCACGGTTTCATAAATTATTTGGCGCAATCTGTCCAAAAAAATAAGACCCGTATTCCGAACATCCTTTTACTGAATAAAGAATACAATATTCTGAATTATAATGAAGTCTTATAAAATTAAACGGAGGGTCGCAAGGTATTTACTTAATTTTAAGGCTATTTAGGGAGTCGCGACACCATAATAAAAAGGTTGGGAAAAGATAATAAAGAGAAAAAACAATAATTGAGTAGAAGAATTCGAATCTTTAAAATCAAAAGTAATTTCAACCTAAAAAAACACAGCATAATACAAATCTGGAGTGCGATTTCTGAAACTCATTCGTTGAACTCAGCAGTTGAAAATTTCAAAATTAGTATGGAGATATGCATCTTTTTCTACTGCTGATCTGACTTCTAAAATCGCAATCCTGAAGTATGATTTTTGAAAGTAAAATTAGCAGTAGAAAGATGCATATCTCCATAGAGATACTGACATTTTAAACTGCTGAGTTCAAAGTAGGTATGATTTTCAAAAATCGCACTCCGGTAAATTCAAAAAGTCAGCGATAGATAAGTTTTGTTTTTCATTCGATAGTTAATACCAGACTTAATGGACATTATCCAGACTATCTAAAGATTTTCCAGAATCCAGTCTAGACTGTAATGATGCCGAGATACCGATATAGAATACAACAATATAATGGTTTTGGCAATACCAAATAAAAAGAAAGGTAGAGGTCATTCGCTAGCCGTAGCCACGTGGGTCTACCACTGTAACAACGGAACTGTAACAAAGGATTTGGAACGGGTACCTATGGAAACGGAGACAATACTATGTAGAACATAATATTTGCGACTTAGAGCCAGGATAGGGGACCCCAAGTAAAGGGATAAGGCATGGAAGAAGAAGAAAAAGAAGAAGATTATAGTATAATGGTTCATAATAAAGAACTCGAAAGGTCTGGATATTGATACAACCGACCTAATAAACGTCACTGCTGTGCAAATAAACTCTTTGATCACTATATGACTCCTTTATTTAAAGAAGAAGAAGAAGAAGAAGAAGAAGTCCATTCAATCGACGCACTTTCATATTTATTACTTAGTATTACGATTTTAGATAAGAAACTTGTTTAAAGGAGATATACTCAAAACAATTTTTGCTTTCAGAACCAGCATCAATCGAAGAGGCCCCAACACAACATTGATTACCAAGATCAACAACAACAACAACAGCAGGGACGTCCTCGGCCAAGGAACTAAGACTATTCTACTTTATTCTATCTTCTAGAATCATACATCACCAACCTTCTATCAGAAGAAAATCGTTCATCAACATCTTTTTTACTATACGGCAAACTCTAATAGGTACATTTGATTATTTAAGACAAGACAAATCATTATTAATTTAAACAAAAAGAAAAGCTCGGTATAAACTTCAATTCTAATTGTGAACTGCAAGATCTGGAAAAGAATAATATTCTGGGTCAACAACTCGACTGAGATGGAGAAGATATTATAAGACATTATGAATTATGATAGGGATGACAAAAAAAATCTATTTTTGAATTTCACACGTTCTAATTCGTAGAGTAATAAGTAGTGAAAATAAACCGTAGAGCTTATGCCATTTTCGTCATATGAATTCGAATGTGTTAAATTCAAAAATAGGAATCAACTGCTTCTTCTTTGCTTGTCGTCAATGTAGGTACCTATAATAGTATGGAAAAACCAATTTAGGTTTTATCAATAAAATATTTTTTTTACCTTGCCTTAAAAATTCAAATGTGTTCTATTTTACCCATGGACATTATAAACCAATAGAAGAATAGATTATATATAGACCTACACCACCTTCCTGATTGTACACACGGCGACACATCAAGCTAAACAAAACCAATATAAGCTGGTCGCGTGACGTTATACATTTCTCGTCCTACGGGCGGCCAGCTTATTTTGGTTTTGTATAACTTGACGTGTCGCCGTGTCTCCTCCTGTATTGTTTTCAAAATATAATTTCATTCACTCATTCACTTTGAAGGTATCTTCTTTCCCACCATTGTCATCAAAACCCCATTTTGTAGAAGTATTTAAGACTTCATTAAGTTTAGTCATAATAACTAAGTTTTAGTTAGATCTTAAGTGTAAATGTGAAACTGCCTACAAATTTATTATTGTTGCTTTAAATACTCAGTAAATAACACTCAAATTTGACCGTAAATTCTCAATTTTGTATTAAATTAGTCAATATTTAATTTTTAGACCGTACTGTCCTTAGATTTAGTTAATTAAATGTTTTTGTAAAAAAAAATCTTTCGTTTGTTTTACATCGTCACAAGATCTAGTAATAAAATATACAAGACCAAGTAATAAAATATAATCCTTCATTTTCGACGCAGCTTAATTCTTTAGATAATATAAGATTTTAGATTGCATAGAAAATAATTATTCCATTTCGCCATAAAAAAAACATCAAATGCGTATTGTCATGAAAAATTTTATAATTTTTATTTTCTTTTTGCTAATATGATCTTATTATAGCTAACAGAAAAAGTATATGTTTAAAGAATTTTTAGCTAATTCTAAGAGTATACCTTATGAGGTACAGGGTTTCATCATCCCTTTAAAATACCGTCAGCATATTAAGAAAGACCCTATTATTACAAACGGAAGACCCTATTAGTACATTTGGGTCGAGTTGGTTGTGTTGTGAGTAGGTTTGCAGTTTTATACGGCACAGTAAGAAACAGCAGATTTTTTTCTTAATTTCGATGTTGGTTTCATTATACAACGTTTATTTAGTTTGATGGTCTGATGAGGCCCAGTATCCTCCAATGCTGAGCGGGGCTGTAGGTTAAGTCGGTATAAAATCCACCAGTAGCATAAAAACACTCAGCACAATAACATGGACCCTATGTTTGAATAATAGAAACCGTAACTTCTTTGTGGCCATTACGCACGAGTGGTCCCTTGTACCTTACCTACCCTTCGTGACGCAGTTGTTATTGTGACTACCTATCCCGAAAGAGATCATCCATCCACGTGAATTTTTCTCATAGTTAGGTTAGTTTTTCTCATTAGTCCAACATGCTTGCAAGTTGCAAATTCAAGTCACAGATTATAAAAGTTACTAAGGTACTTGCGGCAACTATGGGCCACCTTATTTCAAAACCAAATATCATATAACTTTAGAAATGTAATAAAAAACATTTAGGTACTCATACGAAAATGTACTTTATTCTGAGATTAGAAAAGAACGAAATTGTTATAATTTTTTCAACATCGCTCGTAAGTGGCGCTTATTGCACCGCTTTTAGGTACATAATGCAGCTTATAGAACACGCGTGCGAAAATTATTACATTATCGCACTAGTGCGGTAATCTTACTTTTTTTTCTATAGTCTGTTTTTAATATCAGCAAAGAGTTTTTATGTAAAAAAAAATCTAACTTTTTTCTGAATAAATTAATCTGTTTTAGTTAAAATATGATATATAAACGCTTCATATTATCAAACAATGTATTTAAGTTAAAAAATTAGCATTAATTTGTGTTACATACAATAACAACATACAATATAGTAAGTATATAACATTTTTAATATTAGGTTGTTTGCAACAAAATGTCGTTGGTTGAATGTCGGTCAGTCTTTGCTTCTTCGACCGCCTGTGCGCGCATAGCTATCTCGAAAAAAAAGCCCAGCCATAGCCCAGCGCCATTTTCCAAAAATGCTTTTCTAAAAAAGTTGTGTTTCAGGAAATGTCATTACTTTTTCCTCGCAAGTATGTTTAAAAACGTCGTATGAAACGCGCGAGCGTTGGTCATTACAGCCCTCGGCTAGTATGCATCACTCGCCTGGCGGCTCGTGCTGCAAATCCCGCCTCGGCTGTAATAACCAACTTTGCTCACTTGTATCATAATGTACTATTGCCAATTCTTAGTAAACATTTTCATTACAAAAAAGACTACTCAGAGTCGGAGTAGTAGCCATTTAACACTTTCGCGGACACTGAACGAGACACAATAGAACTTTTATTGTTATCACTGCTATAGCAGGTCACTGTCCGCGAACGTGTTAAATGGCCACAATAAAATTTAAAGCTGGAGGTTCCAAAATCTTCATCTGAAAAAATCTATATAGATTTACCCATTTTAGAAAATTGTTAAAAATTTATTTTTGTTACTGGCGGATTGGCCCTTATTTGCCGCGGGTTTACTACAGCTGTGCATAAGCTTTTGGCTTTTGGTATTGCACGAGTTAGTATGATAATTATAATTAGCTTCAGGGTCTACCCTATTATTTTCACAAAGCTTTGTTTGCCGAATAAACCCCTTGTGAAAGGTCAGTACGGTTCATCTTAAAATTTTAAATGTAGTGAGTTCTTGCGAATATTAAATGAATATTTTTTCCTTTTAATTAATTTCAAGTTAATATTCTGGCGATGTTTTTTTATGAGAAACGCGATAAGTGCATGCGCGTGCTGTATTTTGGATTAAAAATAATTAATTGATGTACTTTTATTACATTTTTTATTAATTCACAGGTCCGTCGCACTGGACAGAGTTTCGGAACTAGTTACTAGTGAAATGTGGATGTTCTGGGGTTACAGAATATCTCTGACTACCGTCTCGGGGAATATAGTAGTGAGCATACATAAAGTACCGATTGTGTATTTTTTGTGTTTCGGTAACTTCTAGAAAAATGATAAATAAGTGCACTTTATTCGGGACGTATGGTATTAAGGATATATTTTTCAAATATATTTTCGTTCGTGACGTCATCACTTCCTGTCAATTTTCAATAAAAAATGTTGATAATGTCTTGTAAGTTGTCCGTGAGCTTCTTTTTGATCCATAGATAGACGAAAAAAATTTCGCTTACGCTCAACTTACGCTTCTTTCTACGTTTTTAATCTCGACCATCGATAAGAAAAGTGTTTTTTGCAAATTTTTTGAGTACTTGCCATAATTATTATTGAAATAAATAAATTAAAGTAAAGAATAATAAGTTATCGTTTGTATTTAATCAGAAATGCTTTAAATAAATGATTGAATGAAATAGATTTATTGTCACAGTACAAAAAGTTTAGCACTAGTTACGTTGCATTGCGATTTGCGAGTCGGATTCGCGCACGTACACTAAAGTAGAGTAGAGTACCTGTATAATTCTTACAATTATAGATAGGTATATAGGATTCCTTCGTGTGGTGCATCCTCTGAATACACACATTGAATCCAACTGCGATCGCCAACCCGCCTGCCAATCGTGGCGATTATGGCAAATCTCCCCATTTTGGGGGAGGCTTATGTCCAGCAATGGACGTCTAACTGACTGATATGGATGATATAGGATTCCTAGACAGAGTTATCTAGCCCAAGTGAAGAAAAAGATTGATGTCGTGTCGTATCAAGAACTCAAGAGACTAGAAGAAAAGAGACAGGATTGGCGAACACTCCACCTCCACCGACAAGAGCGTAGCTCTTAAATAAGATGATGATGATGATGATATAGGATTCGTGGTCGGGTAAGTAAATAGACGAATCAATATACCGTAGCAAAACTATTTTTTAATATTATTAACTAGATTAGGTAGGACTACAATGAAAACCGGTAACTTTCCCTTATGACGTTGCATGTGATATTTGCGTGCGGAGACGAGTAATTTTCCAAAAACCCATATCATGCAATTTACATAAGTACTTCCATTATCGAGGATTGAACTATTTCCGCCCTTTACTGCCCATTCGACTAATTTGATTCACCAATCACAAAAGATACCTCCCTAGGGTTCTGCTGTAATGGGCATTGTACTGTATTAAAGTGAAATGAGACGTAGGTACCTAGGTATTTTCGGGAGTGGCTGTATAAGTGGCAAAAATTGGAGCAGTCACCCGATCCCTAGAGGCTTGACTTGATTGTAAATTAACCATAGTTGTTTTAGGAAGCCCCTGTATTCGTGTAGAAGTAATTTGGCAATCATAACAAAATTGGGTCGATAATTATGAATTTTACTTTGTTGAAATCATCTTTTACAGATAAATGAATACTTATGTACCCATGTTTGTCCTATAATACTTACCTATTTTTAGTATTGTACTTACCTATAATTTTTGTTGTCTGTTTTGTCGTTACCAAGCTGTCATCATCATCCACGGCCCGAATCCACGCATTCAAACTCAATCTCAACGTAATTTATTCAATAACGTCAAATCTTATTTTTGAAGCTACCACCGCGTCGGAACGTGTTGTCGCTATAGAGAAGATGCGGCCAGAAACTCTACAACATAACATGACTTAATAACTATTAAATATAAATTCTATGGTAAACATTAACACACAGCTTTATTTTATTTATTTTAGTAACATTATTACCTGAAGCAAGTTATAAAGCAAGTTAACACAATACTTATCCTAAAACCAAAATATAACATGCAAAGTTTTTTTTGGGTCTTCGCTTCACAGACCAAAAAAAATTGTTGATAACTAGACTAAGCTTTCTTCTTCCTGCCCTTATCCCATTACTTGGGGTCGGCGTAATATGTCGTCTTCCTCCATTCATCTCTTTTAGCCGTCATTTCTGCGCACACTCCCTTCCACATGTCATCTTTCACAACTAGACTAAGCAATTCTTCTTAATTAAATAATTGATACTATACAATACAGTAAACTATAATTTACACTTGAATGGCCTTGAATTACCTTACCATTACCTTATACACAAATTTCTGACCACCCCGAAAGAAAATACTGTCGTGTTTATGTATGTAGGTACCTATGTATAGCAATAACCTTCGGCTAGCCAGACCGTTGCCCTAAGCTCTTTATCTTACTAGTTACAAGCTAACGTTACGTTTTGTACATCTTAAGGGACCAGAGTTAATACGACCGTCTGCAACCTCTTACAAGAAAACCGCAACTATTGTGCAGTACCTACACACTACATACAAGGTTCAAATTTAAATTTAGTACTTACCTAAATAAAATTATACGGGGTGTAAGTAACAGTGGAAAACATCGTGAGGAAACCTGCATACGCTGAAGAATTCTGATGCGTATGTGAAGGCTACCAATCCGCATTGGGCACGCGTGGTGGACTAATGCTCATACATCCTCCCTAAGGGTAGGCCTGTGCCCTGCAGTGGGACGATTATAGGCAAATGATGATGTAAGTGACAGCCTAGCAAATACTGAAACGGTGAACTCAGACCATCAAACTGAATAACTTATAGTATGGACCCTACCTCAGGAAACGCGAAATAAAATCTGCTGTCCCATACAAAACTGCTGTACCTACCCGACTAAAATGTATGGGACAGTTGATTTTTTTCGCGTTTCATAAGGTAGGCTCCATAGTGAAAGTTGTTTAGTTTGATGGTCTGAGTTCACCGTTTCAGTATTTGCCAGGCTGTCACTTACACCCTTATTTGTAGAGTAACTAACAGTTTTCGACACCAAGACTTTCAATGTGTTGACCAATCGATATAGAAAACATTCAACGTAGCGCACCACCCTATGTCAGCGAAAGTACGTACTTTCGATGGAGGGTAACATCCATGAACAGTGTTCGATGAAGAGATAATCAAAGTGCTGACTTTCGAAGTAACCTAAGGAACCCTCTAAAAACATAGTATATAAGTCTAACAAAATTAGCTGAAACTATTTTAAGGGGATGATCAGACCATCAAAATGAACAACTTTCTCTATGGGACCAATATCGAAATTGTTAAAAAAAATCAACTGTTGCATGCAAACCTACTCGATGTAAATGTATGGGAGAGCAGATTTTTTTTTCGCGATTTCAATATTGGTCCCATAGAGAAAATTGTTCAGTTTGATGGTCTGATCATCCCCTTAAAATAGTTTCACCTAATTTTGTTAGACCTTATATAATATCCTTCGTTAGGTATCTATTAATACTTCTCAAGTAAACGTACCTACGAAAAAACCTAGCGCGACCAATGAAGGGTACTCATTGTCACTCTTCTAACATTCAATTATACCTACTGAATAACTGAATAGGTTTACGTATACCTGCCCATTCAGTATGTAATGCGTTTTAAGCTCTCACATTCTCACTCTCTATACTACAACAAACAGTTATATAGATGAAACGTGTTCGGTGTAACAAATATCGTCTTTCTAAACGGCTTTAGAAGTCACGTAACTAATCCACTAAAATAGCAGGACGCTTGCACCTTTGATAAGATTATGGTACTCTACCAAGAATTTTAGAATCATAGGATGCCACTCCTCCTTACAAGCATGGAAACAAGAAAATTGGCCATGGCGGTCGGTAATGTTCGACCTTCTTTCATATCTCCATAGTCGATATTTCCAACGTTTTTGTGTCCCTTTCTATCAGAACAAAAATAAATAAGAATTTTTATTTTAAATTTTTGTCATTGGATTAGAAAGGGACAAAGTAGCGTCGAAAACATAAACGGGAATATCCGAAAGAAGAACGATCATTACCGACCACCAAGGAGTATTATCATATTTCACCGCTTGTTAGGCAGTGTGTCCTCTAAGGTATAGACCTATACCTATGCCAGCTTCCTGTACCCTACCTACCTTATTAGAATATCAGTTCAGTAGTATACCTACGTGCTAATTTATTATCAACCAAATATAACGCCAATTAGTAACATCATTATACATGTACCAACTGACATCTAACAACCAGAAAGTGTTTGATCGTTCATGGATAAAATAACCGCACAGATCAAAAGCGATTCCCTTTGCCTGATATTTAGATGGTGGCATTTGAATAGATATAATACTTAGTACCCTATTATTATATTCATATGACGGTGGTGGGCGTCGACGTATCTATCTATAAGTACAGTTTTCTATTGACACCTATCGGGATTTTTGTGTCAATGTAGAGTTGAAATGAAGTTGTACAAAAAACACATTATGCCAGGTTGTTACGGTTATGTAGTAGGTACTTACGTATAAATTTACTATTCCTCCACTGCCCCGTATCCTCACAAAACTGCAGTCAAGTTTTGTGTTTCTCAGAAATGTAAAAAAATGTAAAAAAAAGTATTATTTGTACCTATAATTTAAAATTTATTGAACTAGATGTCAACCCACCGCACGGGCACACTCTCTCTATTTAGGTACTACCAAAACATGAGCACGCTTTCATTCATTGCTGAAATAATAACAAATCATTTTTTGTATGAAAACTTAAAATGGGAATAACTTTAATCTATCTATACTATTATAAAACTGTAACAGCAAGTTTGTCTGTACATTGAAGATATTAACAAAAAATATTTTTATAATTTATAATTATTAACAAAAAAAGTTACGATATGGTTTTTAGGTGTCCCTGATTCCATTTCACCAATTTTTGGATTTTTTGTCTGTCTGTTTGTTTGTGTGTTTCTTTGTTTGTTTGAACGAGTATCACGCAAAAACTATCGAACCGATTTTGATGAAACTTTTTTTGTTTGATAGCTTATGATCTGACTTAAAATCTGGTATATAATTTGTGCGGACGAAGTCGCGGGTTAACGCTCGTACTATTATAAAACTGTAACAGGAAGTTTGTCTGTACATTGAAGATATTAACAAAAAAAAAGTTACGATATGGTTTTTAGGTGTCCCTGATTCCATTTCACAAATTTTTGGATTTTTTGTCTGTCTGTTTGTTTGTGTGTTTGTTTGTTTGAACGAGTATCACGCAAAAACTACTGAACCGATATTGATGAAACTTTTTTTGTTTGATAGCTTATGATCTGACTTAAAATCTGGTATATAATTTGTGCGGACGAAGTCGCGGGTTAACGCTCGTCAATTAATACAATTATTGTTTCAATACAACTATTTCGTTATAAATCAGTTGGGGTGTATGAGGTTCTGCGCTTATTCATTAACACGTTGTTGTACAAACTCACAACCATGTTCCCTTTCGAGGTGGTCAGAAGCTCTGCTACAACTACCAAACTGTATTTTTAATCGTGTCGTCGTAGCAATAAGGGTCTACTAGCAAATATTGGAAAGAAATAAGTAGTGAGCCTTTTACTTAGGTAGGTACCCATAAACACATCTAAGTATCCTTCTATTCTATAAGTATCAATATCAAAAGTCTATTTTTAGAGTCAATGTCGAATCTTGTACGGTACGATGATCGCCCCTTTGCGCTTAAACTTCAAGGGGGTGGTGAAGCGCCCTTGAGAGCGTTCCATGACAATAATGAAGACCCGGCTACTGTCGGAGACGTGACCCTTGAAGACAACCTTGAACAAATTGGCGCCCGCAAGGAGGGCCCAAAGTTAAGTCTTAAGTACCTACCTACCGTAGTGACGATTCTTTTATTTTGATCTAAAAAGAGAAAAGAAATTATAACTAAGCATTCAGATGTGCATTTTAAATGTCTGGAAGACATAGAGACTTCTTCTAGATATCTTCTGTACTACTTATAAATATCACAAGATACTAGTATCTCCTAGATGTTTGAGTAAATATTTAAAAGATATTTATTAGATATTCTGTATTTTGTGCTGTGTGGGTAACGTAACCGTGCTAAGATTCAGCTTTTTATGTCTTACTTGCAGTCTCTGAGAACAGACGATCGGACGACTCGGACGGACGGACATATAGTCAGTACATAGTACTCTTTATTAAGTCTGTGACAGACACTAAGTTGATTTCATAAGTGATCCGTCTTACCAATTTTGATATGGAACACTAAAAACAGAACATACGATTTGGTTTAAACATACGTTTTGGTTCAAGATTCGTACACATGTTAATTTTTGCGGCAACTCGCGAGCTTCCAAGATTGACCACAGATAAAAAGGGAAACTATTGAAGACAACGCCTGTTAGGGCTAGATCCCGCTGCCTTTCCGAAAGGGAGACGAAAAAAAATGATTTCTTTTTATATTTATTCTTTCGGAAAGACAATGGGAGCTAGTCCTTACAGCCGTTGTCTTTAGTTAGGTATATTTTTCTATGCTTTTAATCTTAACCTAACTTTTAAAATGCGACTGTGGTTCACACATTCCATTATTCAAGGAAGTTTTACTTGAGGATCAATCCGAATCAAACGGGAGCGCCTTTCTTTATTTCTCACTTTTACTCTATTGTTCTCCTAAATTGCACATTATTAAACTAATTCACCACATTAACAGAATAATAGCCACGAAAAACTAATTTAGAAAATTAAGAAACAAAGCCAGTCCTTTTTTCTTCACGGTTCCCGCCAAAATTCCCGAACAAAACTCAAAAAAAATTTCAATCACGTAAACGTCAATGTCAAAATGACAGCACCGACAGCCGTGCGTGATCCGAATGTTTTCTGATATTTTCAACAAAAAACGTGCAAGTGCAACACACCGAAATTAAATGTATAATTGAATTGAATTAATCAAAATGGATTTCATCGTGGACACAGTTGGAGACGACGAGCTCCAGTCGAAAACCCAGCTACTTGGCGAAGATGAGAAACCACATTTCATAGGTTAGTTTTGGCACCACATCATTGTTTATAATCAAGTTTTAGCTGTTTTATGTTTATTTCGAAACGAATTATGTGATCTAGAAACCTAAAATATCACTTATCCTCTCATCTAAATAATATTGGGAACTGCTGGGCTAACTATATTTAGATAAATCAGGCACTTCACTCTCGCGAGAACTTCTCGGCGAGAACTTTCAAGGAAAATTACTACGGCTTATGTTGCCACGAGAACAATGAAGAACATCCACACTCTAGTTCTCGGCTGTTCAAAGAGAATGTAACTCACTATGTTATAAGAGTCGGGACTTCCATACTAAAAACTGAACCGTTCAATGAAATTTAATGGCGGCGATGCACGTTTCATAAAACGTGTTTTTGTCAGAGAGTTGATTGAGCCTGGGCTGTTCTCAGCGAAAATGTAGTGCCCGCATCAAAGCAAAGATATTAAATGTACTAAAGTACCTGTCTATGGATGGAATTGTATTTGTAAAAGACAATCTTGATGCATGCTTATTGCGTAGCTTGATGTGTCGCCGTGTGTACTTGTATCATAATTCTACGGATTATCTGGGGGTGCACTAAAAAAGGATTTTTTGATATTCTGATTTCATGTAGACAAAGTCGTGGGCAAAAGCTAGTTATGTACATAATAAGATAAAACTCAGACTTTGAATCATGCCGGTCCTAGAATCCTCTCCTCTCCTGATGTTTCCTCAGGAAAACATTATAAGCAAAAGGAATAAGTATCCTGCACGACAACGGAATGGACGGAAGAGGAGTTCCCCTAAATCTGTCCCCAAAAGGGGAATGATGAAAATATTTATGACAGTCACTAAACCCACACCATTTTTCAGACAAAGAAGAAAGAAGACAAGCTATCTTAGCATTATTTGATAAAAAGAAACAAGAACTCGACGCACAGGAAGCCGCCGCAGAAGAAATACAAAACAAACTCAAAAACCTCAAAATAAACAACTTATTTGATGATTTCTTCCAAGAAATGAGATGGACTCATTCCCTGATTGTCAAGAGAGAAAAGAAAAAGAATAAATTGTTCCATTTTGATCAGTTGGATGTTGAAACGGGGAAGTTGAAGTCAAATCTAGGTGCGGTAGATATTGAGAAAGAGATGCAAAAGTCAGTTTTCCACCCCGGTATAGAGAAAGAGAGCCGTTTACCTGCTTATGATGTTAGCAAGAGGAAATTGAAGGCACTACGCAAGGTAAAGCATTGGAATTTTCTTCACTCCGGTCTTTTCTGAGTAGAAATTTAAGCATTGTACTTTTTACCATGTGGTTCCTATTTTTTTCATTGTAACACTATGGGCTTGTAACTCCCAATATATTCAGATTTTGGGAGGGAGGATAAATCGACCGCATGCCTCAGCATATTAAATGGGGTCACACTTAAGCATGAGCCCATTTGTATATAGTAACAGTGAAATGTCCATGTGCCCTTAGCGCACCATACCATGGAATATATAAGAACGTTCGCTCTACGCATGGCTGACACGCACACATTGACTCTCTGTGCGTGAATGTGCTAGAGATGTCAGTAGTGCGCTCCGATTCTGAACGAACAAATGTTACTTCATGGCGCGATTTACAAGAAAGTAACTAAACACAATTTGGTTCATCTAAGTCATCAGAATAATTACAAACAATGAAAAATACATAAAATTCAGGCCAAACAACCAATTGCGATGCAGTATTTTTTAGGATCCTTCGATTAAGATATTACTTTATACATCCAACGATGTTCTTCTTCTTCGGCCTAGCTGCGTAGGTACATTTTTATACCTTTCTTCACTTTATGTATACCTCAGATCCTAGTTACAGACCAGAAACCTGTAATTTTAAGATCTAATGCTTATTTTCCTAATTTACATGGTTTCACAAACAGAAAGAACGAGAGAAGACCAAGGGTCCCGGCTGGTTCAATCTACCAGCTCCCGAGATAACGGAGGAACTGAAGAATGACCTACAAGTCCTGAAAATGAGGTCAGCCCTGGACCCCAAACACTTCTACAAGAAGAATGATATGGAAGTGCTTCCTAAATACTTCCAGGTAATTAAAACATTATTAATTTTATTACTGTAACTTTTTTCTGATTGCAGTTCGTGACAGACTTAAAACATTTTTCAGTTTAAGAAGACAATGATTTTTAACAAAATAATATCCACTCCCATCATGAGAATGCAAATACATAGAGGACAAAATTCAGCATCAATTTAGTGCAAAATCACAGATAATCTTGGTCATTCTGACACAAAATATCTATTACCATTATGTACAGAATGGCCACTCCCTGCCGATTATTATTAATATTGTATTGACTCACCCAAACTAGTAATCAATAATTTATAAAGTCATTTTCAATTTAAATTTTTTGTCCATAACATAGTATTGTTTGACTCTGTGCTTATTTTCTAATATTTTTACAGGTTGGTCGTATAATGGATTCGGCGCTAGACCACGTAAATGAGCGCCTCACCAAGAAACAAAGAAAGAGGACTATGGTCGACGAACTTTTAGCCGACGCAGAGTTCCAGAAGTACAACAAAAAGAAATACAAGGGCATCATAGATGAAAAGAGAAAGACAGTGTATAGAACCTTCATGAAAGATAAGAGACAGAAGAATAAGTCAGAGTTGAAGAAGAATAAGGTGAAAAGTAAGAAGAAAGTGCAAAGTTAGTTAATAAATAGTTTGGATACTGTACGAAGTAGTTTTCATATGGCAGTTAAGTTTTTCTTTGTAGAGTAGTATTATTAATTAACCTGTCACTGTTGGGCAAAAGCCATTCTCTCCTTGCGTCCCTCTTTTGCTCTTTGATAGGCCTGATCTTTAAGCCGTCAATTTCTTCCAGCCACCTACTTCTAAACCTGCAATTAAATCTGTCTTGACGCCGATTTCGTTTGTTGGTAGTGGTTTTGGCCCGTGGTTTGGTTGTGGCATGCAGCAGATATGTATAGCTCAATCCCACTGTACATTGGCAGAGTAGTAATGATATAATACTGGCTTGATACACCTCTCACTCGGGCAATTTTTTCTTACGGCCGTTCTCCACGATCTGTAAACCAGGATCAACGGCGTAGCCGAAGAAGTCCAGCAAGCCCGGGATATGATTCTACTCTTGTCTTTCTCACCTAAACAAATATACAAAAGAAAAACAAATACTACCTACCATCATTTGTGAAATAAGGAGGAAGTTTCATCAAAATCGGTCCAGTATTTTTTGCATGATTCTCAAACCAACAGACAAAACAATAAATCATCGGTGATTTGGAGTCAGGGACACTTCATGTAGTAACCTTTTTCTATAAATATCTTCAATGTAGACTACACACTTCTGTTACAGTTTTATAATATTTAAAAAAACACTATTTCCATATTTAAGGCCAGGTATCCCTAGTGCAAGAGTCTCTTTCTTACAAGCAAACGTTTGCAATTAGCCATCCCGCTTCAATTGAAAGCAAGATTGCAAAAAAACGTATTTTTCATCAATATCTTTTTTCTTGGGTGTTTGGGGTAAAAACCATCGGGTAGAATCTCTGCTATAATTAATTACCTTTCAAATGATGGTATATTCAGAAGAAATGGTGTATGGTGTACTTTGGTCCTCTTTTCTATCGAGAAAATTTAATTGAATTATGTTTTCAACGGTTAGACGGCAGAAAGAACGAATCTACACTGTTATTTGAACTATACATAAGGTCTGACAAAATTAGGTGAAACTATTTTAAGGGGATGAGTAGACCATAAAACTGAACAACTTTCTCTATGGGACCAATATTGAAATCGCGAAAAAAAAATCTGCTGTCCCATACATTTAGGTCGAGTAGGTTTGTATGAAACACCTGATTTTTTTCTCGTGATTTCGATATTGATCCCATAGAGAAAGTTGTTCAGTTTGATGCTCTGATCATCCCCTTAAAATAGTTTCAGCTAATTTTGTTAGATCTTATATATTAAAAGTAATAATTTGGTTATCAAAAACCGGCTCGAAAACAGAGAAAGTTACTTATATGGAAATAATGTTCATAATCGATGCAGCAGTCAGACAAAAGAAATACTTTGTACAAAACAATTTATTTTATAAATTACAAATGTACATGTATTTCCCTGAATCATCCCTATATAACCCATATATAAATAACATTCAGTGTAAAACTTGACTGATTTATCTGATAAATAAGTTACTAAAATCCATAAAAACCTTTATATACATTGAAAAATATCACAGGTTTCAAAGACTTGATTTAAGTACCTATTGTAGTTGACATTTAAGCTTATTACTAATATTCAGTACTACTAGTACTTTTTTCACTATTAGTGGCGACCGCGTACCGGAAAGCGCAGCGTGGGTAGGCCCCCCCACACGGTGGACCGACGTCCTGGTGAAGGAGGTGGGAACCCGTTGGATGAGGGCAGCACAGGACCGGTCGTTATGGCGATCCTTGGGGAGGCCTATGTCCAGCAGTGGACGTCCATCGGCTGAGATGATGATGATGATGATGATGACTAATATTCAGTCTAAAATCCTCCGGTGATGTCGATTGAAGCGCCCGTGATGAACCCACTCTTGTCCGAAGCAAGGAATGTGATCAGTTCTGCCACCTCTGAAAATATAAGATGTTAGAATTATCCAGAAGAAAAGTGACAGAAGGCAAACTCTGCCACAACCCCACTACCAAATAGATATCCTATCAGAAAAGCAGCTTCATACAAGCTCGCGGCAGCCGGTACACCCCAACAGTTCCTGGCGTAGAAGAATTTGTATTCTTGGTAATAAATGAAAAACAAAAACAAAATACGGCTTTTGACGAACCTAAGATTTCCTTTGGCAGGATTGATCTTTGTGATCCTAACATCGGATTAAGAAGTGGAGCCACCAGAATTTTTGATGCAGGTGAAGGGGAGAGGGTTTTCAGCCTTAGCGAAGTCCTGGGTTTAGTAACTGCGTAAGTTTAGGTACTAATTCAAGTTTTAAAGATGTGGACTTCGCGTAACGCTGTATTTTGACTTCTACGCCAGCGACTATACGTTCTAAGAGCGGCAGTTTGGTAGAAACATCGCTGCCCATGTAGGGGTATACCTACAGGCCGCCGAGCGGAAATTATTCGCTAGAGCGAGAAACTCTGTTTGAAAAAATCGGATCCCGTGCCGATAGGTCATTCATATCCTTTGACTATTTATTATAAGGATTATCCTTGCGGTAGCATTACCCCTCTGCCTCGGTATAAGAACAATTAATCATGTGCATTTACATTCAATTTTATACCTTATCACTAAACGAGACAGGCTATTATTGCGAAACAATAATTTCGATCTTAGAACGTTTGGGGTTCACACGAGACTATTTTTCATGATTTTTAACAATCAAAATTAGAATCTAAAGTTATGGGCAATAAAATCCAAAGTTGTGGATTTTATGTTACCTCGCCCCCCTGCAAAAAGTGGCAGAAATGTTTGTTAGTAGAATTACACGCGTAACTAGTCCGTGTATAAGTATTCAAAGTTCATATCCCAATAGATACCGCATGATGAAAATTGTGTACAGGCCGAAGTCACAATTTTTGGCAGTAGGTGCGGGTAGCGGGGCACGAAACAATGCATCATGATTGGCCATTTCAAGGTCGCACTACTCCATTGCTTATATCAGTGCAAAATCATAGATGTTTGGCGCGCGTCGGCGGCCTTGTATGCGGTATCTATTGGGGGTAATCTGTGTTCATATCATAGGGACAAAACTCCTCAAAAATATATTCATGTTTCAGCTTTTTGTTTGGTTTGAACCAATCAAAACTAAAGAGATCTTACCTGTGGGCTCTCCCAATCTCCCCAGGGGCACTTGTTTCAGTATAGCTTCCTTAACTTTATCCGGAACAGTCTTTATTATAGGAGTATTTATAAAACCAGGCAGGATGACATTTACCCTGCAAACAAACATTTTTAGTTAATTTTATTACATACCTACATTATACATTGAACATGATGAACAAAAAGAGGAAAACTAATTGTATTCTACAGGGTGTACCAAAACACCCTAGTAATAACTGGGGGTGCTTCAGTCCATCAAACTGGACAACTTTCATTATGGAGCCAACTCCGAAATCGCGAAAAATAAATCAGATGTTCTATACAAAACTGCAGTACCGACTCAACTAAAATGTATGGGACAGCTGATTTTGTTTTCGCAATTTCAATGTTGGCTCCGTAGTGAAAGTTCTTCAGTTTGATGGTCTGAAGAACCCCCTAAAGTAAACATTACTAGGGAGTTTAGTTACACTCTGTAATTTAGCTGAAACTATTTTAAGGGGATGATCAGACCATCAAACTGAACAACTTTCTCTATGGGACCAATATCAAAATCGCGAAAAAAAATCCGCTGTTCCATACAAACCTACTCGACCTAAATGTATGGGACAGTAGATTTTTTTTCGCGATTTCGATATTGGTCCCATAAAGAAAGTTGTCCAGTTTGATGGTCTGATCATACCCTTAAAATAGTTTCACCTAATTTTGTTAGACCTTATATGACACGATTTTTTAAGGTCCTATTTCACATTATCATATTTCACAGGTGTCCATAGATATATCATACCTATGCAGGTGTCGCTATTATTGCCGTGGCTTATTACAACTAGTAGGTAAACCATAAACAGTTAATAAAGATCGTCTATCGTCGTCGTCGATCGTCTTCACTGGCAGATATTATGCTAATTCAAATGCTATTGAATTCGCATCTGCCTTGTGAATGAACCCACCTTATATTAAACTTTCCTAACTCTTGAGCTGCGGTCTGAGTCATGCCCACAACGCCTGACTTGCTTCCAGCATAATTCGTTTGGCCTGCAACATTTTACAAAAAGTTTAGAAAACTACAAGCGGCGCACGCGACTTCGTACGGGCAGACCACTGAATTTAAATACTCATAACTTTTGATTGAATGAACCGATTGCGATGAAATAAAGCCTAAATGTAAATCCAAACTAAGCTCTATGCTTTTGCGATTTGCGAAATCGCTTCAGAAGTGATGCTTGCACAAACATATTTATATATATATATATAATTGTAAAACCAAACTAAGCCCTATACTTTTGCGGAAACCCCATCCAAATCGGTTCAGTAGTATTTAAGTGATGCTTGCACAAACAAAAAGACAGGAATTCTAAAAATGGACGCAATACGTTCCATTACGTATCCTAAACAATAATTATAATTTTGCAAATATCTTTAATCGTTTATAAGTAAAGATGTACATCCAAGCCAAGTTGTCAATTTTATTATATGTACTTATACTTAGAAGCTTTTATTATCATCGGCCTATATCCGTCTCACACGCGTTTATGCGCAGGCCCAGTGCAGATCAAATTATTTTCAATACTCCCTGATACGATAAAAGGCAGCTAAGCCAGCACGCCTAACATGCCATCAACGACAAAACGAGAAAAACGTCATGTACGCTATTTTTGGCATACCTACGTTATCATTTTCTCGGGGATGGAATGCGGGGCCTAATGGCTTCCACACTATCTAACGGCACTAAAAGGGTTTATCTCCACAGTAAAAAACTATGTTTTATCTTCCATAAGTTCCGCGTATCAACACAATAACACATTATCTAATCATTATCTAACTACCTACCTATTGTAAAAATTCTCAATTTTTTTAAAGGGCTAGGAATTTAAAGTATATACAGGGTGAAATTGATATCAGGAGCATCTTTTTAAACTAAGAGTCTACCCATCAAACTGAACAACTTTTACTATGGGAGCAAACCGATCGGAGCAAATAAAAAATCTGCTGTTCCATACTAAACTGCAATGTCGACGCGCGAGTTTGCGACTCAAATATATGCAACAGCTGATCTTTTTTTTGCTCCGATCGGTTTGCTTCCATAGTAAAAGTTGTTCAGTTTGATGGGTAGACTCTTAGTTTAAAAGTATGCAAATGACATCAATTTCACCCTGTAGTACTTATTGATAAGAAAATCATCGTCCAGTGCGTCATAAAGTAAATTATATTGAGATCCTCACCAATATTTCCATATTTGCCGACAATGCTAGAAATGTTAACGATGGAGCCAGGAACGGATGCTTCCGTCATCGCTTTAGCAAACGCCTGCATCATTAGGAATGTACCCTGAAATTGGGAAAGAAATATTTTCATTTTACAACATTAGTCAATAGTCATCATCATCATCTATGTATGTTCCACTGCTCGGCACTGCCTGCTCTCGCGAATAAAAAAAGAGGGACCGGGCCATACTCCACCATGCTATCAATACATGGCTGCTCATTGCTGCTGAAAAACGTTGACCCGTGAACCCTCCAGTGACGCCTCCTTATATATAATGTATTATTTTCTATAGTTTTGGGAATGCTGCCAACACCCAAAAATATTGAACTACCTTCAAATTGACATCCATAACAATGTCATAGTCTTCTTCAGACATCTTCAGCATCCAGTTGTCACGCGTGATGCCGGCGGAGTTGACGACGATGGTCGGAGGCGCCCGGTATTGATTGAGGGTAGTTTTGAGCAGGCTTTGTACTGATGCGGAGGATGATACATCGAGTTCCACGGCACTATGGTCACCAGTGTCTGGAATAATGGTCATTTTAGTGCTAAGAGATAGGTGCTATAAGTATGAATTGTTTTTTCCCATTATTATATTAATTGAAATCATTCAAGAGATAATCATTATAAAATGAAATCATATTATTAGCCACAAAACAAGGCAGTTCTATAGCTAATAGTTATCCCTGCTATTTACAAAGAGTGAACATTTTTCGTTTATTGCCTGTATGAATTTCCGTGTATAGTTTTTGTAACACCAGAAAATTTCTGATGGGAAATTTTTTTTCTGGAAATTAATACAACCTGATAGGTTGGTCAAGAGTGGCATAATGGTGTGGAGGCTTATACAGGGTGTTACAAAAGTAAAAAAAAACATTTAAAACTTTTAAGGGGTTGTCATACTGAAAAACTTTCACTATGGGACCAACAATGAAATCGCGAAAAAAAAATCTTTTGGCCTATACATTTAGCTCGACTAGAGCTGTAGTATGGAACATCGCAAAAGCATCGCATCATGGCGAGTATGGCAAATCTCCTCATTTTGGGGGAGGCCTATGTCCAGCAGTGTACGTCTATCGGCTGATATGATGATGGAACATCCGATTTTTTTTTTGGCGATTTCGATATTGGTGCCATAGTGAAAGTTGTTCAGTTTGATGCTCTTAACCACCTCCTTAAATGTTAATTTGTATTTTTGTAACACCCTGTACTTATGTATATGATGATATAATAAAATGATGATCTGTAAGTACATTCAAAAATTAATTCAGAACAAATATTAGTAAAATAAAGGTTGTCATAATCAAATTTGACATGATACTCAGTTTACAGTAAGGATAGTTGGACCAGGTATTCGCTTACCATGGGCACCACAAGCCAAAGCGGTGTGAGTCTTGATGGTCTCCAGTGCTGATTCATAGTTCTTATCAGCTGCTATGACTGTAGCACCCTCTCGGGACAACACCTGGCATGCTGCACGACCAATACCAGACCCAGCACCTAAAATATACAATTAATTAGGCACCTAATTTAATAGGTCATATTTTTTTTTATTTAAGTAGGTAGTTGTGGATATTGGGTAGTCGTATGCTCTTTTAGTTCGGACACTTTTGAGCATGGACCTGACGTCCTGTAGTTGGTAAGTTGGCATGTAGAGATATGGTTCAATTTGTATGTAATACATGACTTTGTTATGTCCTACTGCGGACACTATTCAATTCCAAATGGAGTCACATTGCAGATTCTGACCCGAGAACTCTTCTCGCGTGGATTTCGCCTGCCACGAGGCTCCGCTTGACACTGGCGGAAATGCAGTGCTAACACACAGGCAAGAGTCCATTAATTACAAATTTAAAAAATAAACTAAATAAAAATTTTTTTTTTCTTTCTTTTTCTCATATAAACTACTATCAGTTAATAAGAATGTGCAGTGCATGATTTTGAAAATGTTGTTATTTTTAACTTGGTTGAGTAGGTAGGGTTTGCATAAAAAATAGGTACCGAGCCAAAAGACATTGCCCACGTGACGAAGTGTATTCGTCTCGGGTCATTTCACAGCCAGCGAATGTGTATGCTCAAAGAACACATCGAAATCGTACAGCTGAAATTATACACAAGATAGGAGGAATATCGTGATTCCCAAGGAAATGGAAATTATCCTTTGCTATCGTGGCATTAAGGCGGTTGCAGAAGGGTCACTTTTATATAAAACTTTGATGCACAATACGCATAGACGGTATTAATATAAGTAACTTTGTGTATATGGAAAAATAGTTTAGAAAATCTAGATGCCGCATAACAAATAACATTTGCAATTTATAAAATAATTACAATTACAATTATTATTCGCAATTATATTACAAATTGCAAATGTTATTTGTGACGCGGCAACTAGATTTTCTAAACTATTTTTCCATATATAAAATATTACTTTTATTAATTCCGTCTACGCGTGTTGTGCGTCAATCTTTTGTATGGACTGAAACCACCTTTAATAACAAAATACTTAAGTATTTTTATAAAATTAAAATTTACCAGTTTTGTAGGCGAAACGGGATAGGGCGTTCTCCTTAATCGTAGGTCTTATAAAAAAAAATTAGCCAGTATTTTTTTAAGATCATGCACATTCTTATTTTAAACTGATAGTAGGTATACGCGATACTATAACATAGTTACATTCTCTTTGCGCGATACCACGCAAGACATAACAATGATCTTGATATAAAAGCCGGAAGAAACTACCTCGCCTTTACGTTGTAAGAAATAACAACAACATGGAAATTATAAAAACTGAAATGTTTCGTACTTACCAGTTACTAACGCGAGCCTTCCTGCAACTATGCCGGACACCATTTTATACCTATGTCTCCTTTCTCTTCAAAAGTATTTGGAAAAGTTGAGTTTCAGTTTCACCCTTGAAGTTTGAACTTTATCGTTATCAATATCAAAAAGAAGATTTTAATACATTATCAATACAATACCTAACTTCGTAACCTTATCATTATCACTTCTAGGCCTACTTACTCTACCATGGCAATGGCATGGCATTGACAGCTTTAGTTCCGATAGGTTGGTTGTGGCGCTGTAGTCTCATTTTTCCTCACGAAGCTTACGTTACGAGGGGCGGACGCGGACCGAGGACGAAGGGTGCAATCATAAAGTAACTTATATATAGGTGGGTGCAATGTAAAATAATAGGTACACACGGCGACACATCAAGCTATACAATCCTCCGACCGTGGGGCCCGTATGGGCGTTCTCTCTATCAACTCTATCGATATTGAAATAGGTATTATTTTACATTGCACCCTCCGCACCCGTCCGCGCCCGCACCACAGATTATTTAATAATTACTGCCGTAACAGATAGTTCATTCAACCCAATTTTTCGAATTTCGAACGCGTGCTTCAGGAACGAAAAATAAAATACGCCTTATGTCAATGAGCGATGATGCACCACATGGTGGGGTTCGGCTGTCAAACGTACTTAAGCTGTGGAGTGAGACAGGCCTGCCCGCACGTGGTAATATGAATAGAACTTGAAACGCCATCTTAAAGGAGAACAGTAAAGTAGCAATAGCGTCATGCCGTGTTGTTGCGTCAGAAGCGTATAGATATCTTGTGTTTTTCCTGGTATTTTCGCTGGAGCTGAGAAGCCCTAATCTCTTCTCCGTTGTATGACATTATAATATCGTTGATTAGTTTGTTCCTTGCTTCCTTGGTCAAATATCCCTATTTTTGCATTCTGGAATCACTATAATTATATAAATATCTATACCTATAACTACAAGTTCTATACAAATTAGCTTGATGACAACAGCGCCACAACGGACCTGTTGGAACTTAGTGAAAATTTCACTGTCGCATCTGTAGCTTGTCTGTCTGTGAAACTTCTCTGTCATTCAATGATTTTTTTTTGTTACGTTCAAGGCAAAGGGATCTAGCCCGTACAGCCTGTGTCTTTAGTTAATTTAAAATAAAAAGTGACACAGTTTGATCTTGACATTGACAACCGCCTGAGAGTCTGACTCACTGAACAAGTAATCACTACGTTTTAAGAAGCGGAACTGTCGAACTAGCGTATTTTGACAACAGTTGTACCGAAGTTTGCGCGTCACAAAAAAAAAAAAAAAAAAAAAAGACAATGTCAAATCATTCCATTCATTCCGTCCTTTCGGTCGAAATACTCTTTCCGGTTGTAATAAAGTACTCTTTGGTCGATGTCACTGAACAAGTAATCACTACGTAGTGATTACTTGTTCAGTGGTCTGACTGACAGGCCGGCGCGATTTGTTTCAAATTCTAATTGATCTGTGATTTGTTTATTGCTGTTTGTCTCTCCAAAACGTTGTTTTTAAATATTTTCTGTGTAGAATATGAAGAAAAAATTGTACTTTATCTAAACTTTCATCTGTGCAATACAATACACCTTAACAGTTACCAAAAATGATAATAAAAAGTTACAGAGAAGCTTTCTTGCTTTGTGTTGCTTTTGCTTTCGCTTCACGATTCTCATATAATTATTTCAACAAAAAGAAAAAGGAGATAGTCCGTAAAGAAGTTCACGAAGTTATAATGTTCTCTCACGACCACACAAAGTTGAAAAAGAGCAAATATTCAAGGTGTGTGATCACCGAGAGCATGGAGAGATTACTTTACTATCTGAACACCCCTCGTCACAGTTTGGACATTTGCATGTACGTATTCACTAATTTAGACATAGCAAACGCCGTGCTAAAGCTACATTACAGAGGTGTTAAAGTGAGAATGATAATTGACGCCGATATGGCGTTCTCATCTGGTTCCAACGTGAGGAAGCTAGAGAAACAGGGGATACCGGTAAGATGGATGAAATCAACAAATCTGATGCATCATAAGTTCTGTTTATTCGACGCGTCGACGGACAGCACTAGTGCGACTGCAGTTGTGATGATGGGATCATTAAACTGGACCAATCAGGCTTTAAATGGGAGCTGGGAAGATGTAACTCTAACTTCTCAGGCGGATATTGTGAGACAGTTCAAAGTGGAGTTTGAAAGACTATGGGATTTGTTTAAGCCTATTGTTGATTTGATTTAGTTTTGAAGTTCATATTCTAAAAGTAAACTTAACTAAAACTGTACAAGTTAAAAGGTTGTTGGTACGGGTAACTAATTTGAAATGTCAAGGCCACTGTAGAACTCTGTTACAGTAAACTGTGTGCGGCAATGTTTATAATAATAATAATAATAGCCATTTATTTCCGAAAGTTTTGTTTACATAATTTTCTTACAATCTAATTTTAATTAATCTAATTTTTAAGTAATATCTAACACTAGTAAGAGTTTGAAGAAAATTTTTATCATGAATTTATAAAATATCTCTCAGTTCGGCGTGCCTTTCGGCATAGGCCTCCTCCAACTGTTTCCACTGAACTCTGTCAGGTGCAACCCTTGTCCAATATGGCCCCAGGGTCAGACGAATATCTTCTTCCCATCGTCTTATTGGGGTCCCTGACTTCTGGTGCTATCCCTTGGGTACCATAGTGTGACTTGCTTGCTCCATTTATTTTCTGTGCAACGTAGCATGTGTCCTGTCCAGCCCCATTTTTGGTGGTCGATTCGAGTAAGTATGTCTGCGACTTTGGTTTTATTTCTTATATCAACATTTCTAATTTTATCACTTAGTTTGACTCCAAGCATACTTCTCTCCATTGCCCGTTGACATCTGGCCAGTTTCTCTCTATGATCTTCGGTGAGGGACCAGGTCTCACAGCCATATGTCATACAGGGGAGGATGCAGGTGTTAAACACCTTCTTTTTGATATGGATCCTTAGTTCTTTACTCTTCATAATTTCCTGGAGTGACCAGTATTTTTTTTTTCCATCCGCTTGCTATTCTTTTGTCGACTTCTTTGGACATCGAGTCAATGGGAGAGATAATTTGACCCAAATAAACATACTCCTGTACATATTCGAACCTGTTTCCGTTTATTACCATATCAACCTCAGTGGAATTTGTCATCATTTTTGTTTTGCTTGCATTCATTTCTAGTCCGACTTCTTTGCTTTTGACAGCTAAGGTTTGTATCATGGCTTGTAATTTATAAGGATCTTCCTCCAGCAAGATTAGGTCGTCTGCAAATCTCAAATGATTTAAGCGGCTGCCATTGATGTTGAGGCCGTAGTCGTCCCAGTATATTTTCCTGAATATATTTTCCAGCACAGCACTAAACAGTTTGGGAGATAGCGGGTCTCCTTGTCTAACTCCTCTGTTTATGGGAAATGGGTTACCTTTCGATTCAAGTTTTATGCAGCTTTTTCTCTTACTGTAGATGTTTTTCATTATGCTGATATAGGTATTTTCCACTCCTTGTTGTCTTAGGCTTGTCCAGATATAGTTATGGTTCAAACTGTCGAAAGCCTTGGAGTAGTCGATAAAAGCTATGTATACTGGTTTTTGATATTCATTGTACTTTTCCAAAATTTGTTTTATGGTGTGGATGTGGTCAATTGTACTGTAGTTCTTTCTGAATCCTGCTTGTTCTACAGGTTGATTTTCGTATAATATTTTTGATATTCTTTCCAGGATTACTTTAGCAAAGACCTTATACCGGTCGTTATGGCGATCCTTGGGGAGGCCTATGTCCAGCAGTGGACGTCCATCGGCTGAGATGATGATGATGATGATGACTAATATTCAGTCTAAAATCCTCCGGTGATGTCGATTGAAGCGCCCGTGATGAACCCACTCTTGTCCGAAGCCAGGAATGTGATCAGTTCTGCCACCTCTGAAAATAAAAGATGTAAGTATTATTGTTTCATCTGGCAGAGAAAAATGACAGAAGGCAAACGCTGCCAAAAATACGGCATTTGACGAACCTAAGATTTCCCTTGGCAGGATTGATCTTTGTGATCCTAACATCGGATTATTTTTGTTGTGAGGGCTGGCAAGCCAGCAACACTTCGACCCAGTGGGATCTTTTGTGTTAGCCCCAATACTTTTTGTTTTCTTCACCCTTCAAATACATGGTCAATGAAGGAGGCAACACCATTGAGGGGAAGAAACCTAAGATCTCCCGGTTTCGGGTATCCATCTCCGAGGAGGCACATGCGTTTTACCGCCAGGACATTACAGTCACAAAGAACATGCTCCATAGTCTCTTCATCCTCTCCGCATGCTCTGCAGCTGGGATCCAGGGTGAGTTTCATTTTGTGCATCATCGCGCCTGTAGCGTAGTGCCCAGTGAGGGCTCCGACTATGGCACGAGCCTTGCTCCTGCTATTATTCAGTATGAATCTTGAGACGCGAGTTGTCACATTGCTGATAAAGTTTTTGGAGTGTTGTAGGCCTACAAGGCTAGACCACTCCAGTTTGTGTGCTTTATCAGCCCAATCCCTAATGGCCATTCTTATGCTGCATGCCGGGATTCCCACACTTGGTTCTGGGCCAACCATCTTTCGTTCT
This sequence comes from Agonopterix arenella, assembly GCA_927399405.1. NCBI lineage: Eukaryota > Metazoa > Arthropoda > Insecta > Lepidoptera > Depressariidae > Agonopterix > Agonopterix arenella. The sequence goes on from OV656692.1 coordinate 3,904,056, forward strand.
GACCCAGCCCTCGCCAGCTCGTCAGCATGCTCATTACCCTGGACGCCGGTATGTCCCGGAACCCAAACTAATCTTACGGTATTGTGAAGACCAAGCTTGTTGAGGGTCTTCACTCCGTTCAGAATTAGCTTAAAACTTACATAGTAGGAGTTCAAGGCTTTGAGAGCTGCTTGACTGTCACTGAGGATATATATAGTCTTGTCGGTTACCTTCCTATATATATTCTCCTGCGCACATGCTATGATAGCATATGTCTCTGTTTGAAAGACAGTTGCAAATTGTCCTAGACTAACACTTTCGCTATAGTCTTTGGAGTGTATGCCTGCACCCGTACCTGACTCGGTTTCGGATCGAATTCGATTCGAACATCGGATTAAGAAGTGGAGCCACCAGAATTTTTGATGCAGGTGGAGGGGAAAGGGTTTTCAGCCTTAGCGAAGTCCTGGGTTTAGTAACTGCGTAAGCTTAGGTACTAATTCAAGTTTTAAAGATGTGGACTTCGCGTAACGCTGTATTTTAACTTCTACGCCAGCGACTATACGTTCCAAGAGCGGCAGTTTGGTAGATACCTACAGGCCGCCGAGCGGAAATTATTCGCTAGAGCGAGAAACTCTGAACTTGAAAAAATCGGATCCCGTGCCGATAGGTCATTCATATCCTTTGACTATTTATTATAAGGATTATCCTTGCGGTAGCATTACCCCTCTGCCTCGGTATAAGAACAGTTGATCATGTGCATTTACATTCAATTTTATACCTTATCACTAAACGAGACAGGCTATTATTGCGAAACAATTATTTTGATCTTAGAACGTTTGGGGTTCACACGAGACTATTTTTCATGATTTTTAACAATCAAAATTAGAATCTAAAGTTAGGGGCAATAAAATCCAAAGTTGTGGATTTTATGTTACCTCGCCCCCCGCAAAAAGTGGCAGAAATGTTTGTTAGTAGAATTACACGCGTAACTAGTCCCTGTATAAGTATTCAAAGTTCATATCCCAATAGATACCGCATGATGAAAATTGTGTACAGGCCGAAGTCACAATTTTTGGCAGTAGGTGCGGGTAGCGGGGCACGAAACAATGCATCATGATTGGCCATTTCAAGGTCGCACTATTCCATTGCTTACATCAGTGCAAAATCATAGATGTTTGGCGCGCGTCGGCGGCCTTGTATGCGGTATCTATTGGGGGTAATCTGTGTTCATATCATAGGGACAAAACTCCTCAAAAATATATTCATGTTTCAGCTTTTTGTTTGGTTTGAACCAATCAAAACTAAAGAGATCTTACCTGTGGGCTCTCCCAATCTCCCCAGGGGCACTTGTTTCAGTATAGCTTCCTTAACTTTATCCGGAACAGTCTTGATTAGAGGAGTATTTATATAACCAGGCAGGATGACATTTACCCTGCAAACAAACATTTTTAGTAAATTTTATTACATACCTACATTATACATTGAACATGATGAACAAACAGAGGAAAACTGATTGTATTCTACAGGGTGTACCAAAACACCCTAGTAATAACTGGGGGTGCTTCAGTCTATCAAACTGAACAACTTTCATTATGGAGCCAACTCCGAAATAGCGAAAAATAAATCAGATGTTCTATACAAAACTGCAGTACCGACTTGACTAAAATGTATGGGACAGCTGATTTTGTTTTCGCAATTTCAATGTTGGCTCCGGAGTGAAAGTTGTTCAGTTTGATGGTCTGAAGCACCCCCTAAAGAAATATTACTAGGGAGTTTAGTTACACTCTATATACAGTGTGGAGAAAAAAGGCCGTGGTTGGAGGGAAAGTACCCTTAATATTTATGATGGCAAATTTTACTGAATGCAAACATTCCTTTATTTTCAAATTTAATTAAAACTGCATTTAAAGATTTTTGAAAAATCATCTGCTTGAGCCGGGAATCGAACCGGTGAAACGTGAAAAAAAAACAACCTGTATTTTATGATACCAACCGAAAAAGTCATTCATAAGGATCAATTTCTTTTAAACAACATAGTATCTTAAATTAAAGAAAGACCAAGAAAAAAATATTTTTTTATTGTTAAACTTACTATCTAAAGAAAATTCTTTACATAACTTATAAATTGCTCAAAATGAGACCCATTTTCACGTATGCACAGACATATTCTTCGAATAAATTCGCTACGTGTCGCCTTTTGTATTGAATTATGGGTGAATATTTGAAATAATATTTTGTACTTCCGTTTTTAATTCCTCTACTGACATGTAGTTTCTTTTATACACCAGATTTTTTACATGACCCCACAAAAAAAAAATCTAGCGGCGTTAGATCCGGGGATCTTGCCGGCCATCTAATGTCCCCGTTGGTACCTATCCACCTTTGAAAAAATAAATTGATTTGGTTAAAGGAAGCTCTACTATTTATGAGCTAGACAGGGGCGTAGCTACCGCCGTATCAGCCGTATCAATGATACGGGGCCCCCGGGCTACAGGGGCCTTAAACATGTACAACAAAAATTCGTAAAATGTTATCCACAATGTCACTTAAACTCTTAGGCCTCAACATCCCGAGTCAAAAATTAAAGCTAATAAAAAATTGTCTACGGACTTCAATGGGACAGGAAAGGTAATCAGACTTGTCACTATTGTCTATAGAGGCGGAACATTTAGAAAAACTGAAATCCTTATCGTCTATAAATGATTTAATAAATAAGTTCGCCGAACAAAAGGCAAGAAAAGTGTTTATTTGATTTTAATTGTTTGACAAGCTTAGTTCATAGGATTATTAATTGTCAGTAATAACGTCTATTCAATATATAATTATTTTAACTCAATGAGAGCGTTTTTCTTCCTTTTGTGGAAGAATGTTTACCCTTCATTTGGGCCCCCCAACAAATTTTGATACAGGGCCCCTCTAAGGCACGCTACGACACTGGAGCTGGAGCACCGTCTTGTTGAAAAATAATATTGCGTAGTATTTTCTTTAGATAGTGAGTAAGTTTAACAATGAAAAAAACATTTTTTCTTGGTCTTTCTTTAATTTAAGATACTGTTGTTTAAAAGAAATTGATCCTTATGAATGACTCTTTCGGTTGGTATCATAAAATACAGGATGTTTTTTTTTCACATTTCACCGGTTCGATTCCCGGCTCAAGCAGATGATTTTTCAAAAATCTTTAAATGAAGTTTTAATTATTTTTGAAAGTAAAGGAATGTTTCCTTTCAGTAAAATTTGCCATCATAAATATTAAGGGTACTTTCCCTCGTACCACGGCCTTTTTTTCCACCCTGTATAAGGTCTAACAAAATTAGCTGAAACTATTTTAAGGGGATGATCAGACCATCAAACTAAACAACTTTCTCTATGGGACCAATATCAAAATCGCGGAAAAAAGTCAGCTGTTCCATACAAACCTACTCGACCTAAATGTATGGGACAGTAGATTTTTTTTCGCGATTTCGATATTGGTCCCATAAAGAAAGTTGTCCAGTTTGATGGTCTGATCATACCCTTAAAATAGTTTCACCTAATTTTGTTAGACCTTATATAACACGATTTTTTAAGGTCCTGTATCATATTTCACAGGTGTCCATAGATATATCATAATATACCTATGCAGGTGTCGCTATTATTGCCGTGGCTTATTATTATTACAACTAGTATTCTATTCTATTTTTATTTAATGGCGTCCGATGCGTTATCACAATTGTGCCAATGTCCCGTTATGTGGAGAGTACACGTAGGAAAATGATTAGTAGCATTTCTGCCAATGTCAAGTAGTTTATTATAATCTCAAGTTAACGTTTTATAGTTAAAACACAAAAGAGTTTACAAAATGGCGGAGCCACGTGCAAGCCTAGCAGATGCCAATACGCACGCGTCTGACCTCCCCCAGACTTGCAGCGCGACCTACAACTAGTAGGTAAACCATAAACAGTTAATAAAGATCGTCTATAACACTTCACTGGCAGATATTATGCTAATTCAAATGCTATTGAATTCGCATCTGCCTTGTGAATGAACCCACCTTATATTAAACTTTCCTAACTCTTGAGCTGCGGTCTGAGTCATGCCCACAACGCCTGACTTGCTTCCAGCATAATTCGTTAGGCCTGCAAGATTTTATTAACAGCAAAAAGACAGAAATTCTAAAAAAGGACGCAATATGTTCCACCATTACGTAAACAATAATTATAATTTTGCAAATATCTTCAATCTTTTATAAGTAAAGATGTACATCCAAGCCAAGTTGTCAGTTTTATTCTATGTACTTATACTTAGAAGCTTTTATTATCATCGGCCTAAATCCGTCTATACTGTACGCGTTTATGCGCGGCCCAGTGCAGATCAAATTATTTTCAATACTCCCTGATACGATAAAAGGCTGCTAAGCCTGCACGCCTAACATGCCATCAACGAAAAAACGAGAAAAACGTCATGTACGCTCTTTTTGGCATACCTACGTAAAATAATAAAGATGGAAGCACATATGGCTTTTTATCATTTTCTCGGGAATGGAATGCGAAGCCTAATGGCTTCAACACTATCTAACGGCACTAAAAGGGTTTATCTCCACAGTAAAAAACTATGTTTTATCTTCCATAAGTTCCGCGTATCAACACAATAACACATTATCTAATCATTATGTAACTACCTACCTATTGTAAAAATTCTCAATTTTTTTAAAGGGCTAGGAATTTAAAGTATATACAGGGTGAAATTGATATCATGAGCATCCTTTTAAACTAAAAGTCTACCCATCAAACTGAACAACTTTTACTATGGGAGCAAACCGATCGGAGCAAATAAAAAATCTGCTGTTCCATACTAAACTGCAATGTCGACGCACGAGTTTGCGACTCAAATATATGCAACAGCTGATCTTTTTTTTGCTCCGATCGGTTTGCTTCCATAGTAAAAGTTGTTCAGTTTGATGGGTAGACTCTTAGTTTAAAAGGATGCTAATGATATCAATTTCACCCTGTAGTACTTATTGATAAGAAAATCATCGTCCAGTGCGTCTTTGGTAAATCTTCGACCACATACAAAATTCGCGTTTTATTAGTAATCGAGTCATGGCACGCCATAAATTTACTATGCTGTGAAATGTCCACCCTACACTAGCCAATGGAAACTTATTATAACGTCACAATACTTTAGCTCGGCTAGCATGCCACCCACGACAAAGCGAGAAAAGAAGAAAAACGTCATGCACGCTCTTTTTGGCATACGTAAAATAACAAAGACAGCACATCAGGAGGCACATCTCGACTTTTATCGTTTTCTCGGAGCTGGCATGCGAGGCCTACCTATAAAGTAAATTATATTGAGATCCTCACCAATCTTTCCATATTTGCCGACAATGCTAGAAATGTTAACGATGGAGCCAGGAACGGATGCTTCCGTCATCGCTTTAGCAAACGCCTGCATCATTAGGAATGTACCCTGAAATTGGGAAAGAAATATTTTCATTTTACAACATTAGTCAATAGTCATCATCTATGTATGTTCCACTGCTCGGCACTGCCTGCTCTCGCGAATAAAAAAATGAGGGACCGGGCCATACTCCACCATGCTATCAATACATGGCTGCTCATTGCTGCTGAAAAACGTTGACCCGTGAACCCTCCAGAGACGCCTCCTTATATAAGGTCTAACAAAATTAGCTGAAACTATTTTAAGGGTATGCGAAAAAAAATCAGCTGTTCCATACAAACCTACTCGACCTAAATGTAAGCGAGTTCAATATTGGTCCCATAGAGAAAGTTGTTCATTTTGATGGTCTGATCATCCCCTTAAAATAGTTTCACATTTACATAATTTTGTTAGACCTTATATATGTATTATTTTCTATAGTTTTGGGAATGCTGCCGTGTTGGCAACTATTGAACTACCTTCAAATTGACATCCATAACAATGTCATAGTCTTCTTCAGACATCTTCAGCATCCAGTTGTCACGCGCGATGCCGGCGGAGTTGACGACGATGGTCGGAGGCGCCCGGTATTGATTGAGGGTAGTTTTGAGCAGGCTTTGTACTGATGCGGAGGATGATACATCGAGTTCCACGGCACTATGGTCTTCAGTGTCTGGAATAATGGTCATTTTAGTGCTAAGAGATAGGTGCTATAAGTATGAATTGTTTTTTCCCATTATTATATTAATTGAAATCATTCAAGAGATAATCATTATAAAATGAAATCATATTATTAACCACAAAATAAGGCAGTTCTATAGCTAATAGTTATCCCTGCTATTTACAAAGAGTGAACATTTTTCGTTTATTGCCTGTATGAATTTCCGTGTATAGTTTTTGTAACACCAGAAAATTTCTGAGGTGAAAATTTTTTTCTAGAAATTAATACAACCTGATAGGTTGGTAGTCAAGAGTGGCATAATGGTGTGGAGGCTTATACAGGGTGTTACAAAAGTAAAAAAAACATTTAAAACTTTTAAGGGGTTGTCATACTGAAAAACTGTCACTATGGGACCAACAATGAAATCGCGAAAAAAAAATCTTTTGGCCTATACATTTAGCTCGAGTAGACCTGTAGTATGGAACATCGCAAAAGCATCGCATCATGGCGAGTATGGCAAATCTCCTCATTTTGGGGAAGGCCTATGTCCAGCAGTGTACGTCTATCGGCTGATATGATGATGATGATGATGGAACATCAGATTTTTTTTGGCGATTTCGATATTGGTGCCATAGTGAAAGTTGTTCAGTTTGATGCTCTTAACCACCTCCTTAAATGTTAATTTGTATTTTTGTAACACCCTGTACTTATATGATGATCTGTAAGTACATTCAAAAATTTATTCAGAACAAATATTAGTAAAATAAAGGTTGTCATAATCAAATTTGACATGATACTCAGTTTACAGTAAGGATAGTTGGACCAGGTATTCGCTTACCATGGGCACCACAAGCCAAAGCGGTGTGAGTCTTGATGGTCTCCAGTGCTGATTCATAGTTCTTATCAGCTGCTATGACTGTAGCACCCTCTCGGGACAACACCTGGCATGCTGCACGACCAATACCAGACCCAGCACCTAAAATATTCAATTAATTAGGTACCTAATTTAATAGGTTATATTTTTTTTTATTTAAGTAGGTAGTTGTGGATATTGGGTATTTGTATGCTCTTTTAGTTCGGACACTTTTGAGCATGGACCTGACGTCCAGTAGTTGGTAAGTTGGCATGTAGAGATATGGTTCAATTTGTATGTAATACATGACTTTGTTATGTCCTACTGCGGACACTATTCAATTCCAAATGGAGTCATGTTGCAGATTCTGACCCGAGCACTCGTCTCGCGTGGATTTCGCCTGCCACGAGGCTCCGCTTGACACTGGCGGAAATGCAGTGCTAACACATAGGCAAGAGTCCATTAATTACTAATTTAAAAAAAAATCTATATAAACAATTTTTTTTTTCTATTTCTCATATAAACTACTATCAGTTAATAAGAATGTGCAGTGCATGATTTTGAAAATGTTGTGATTTTTTACTTGGTTGAGTAGGTAGGGTTTGCATAAAAAATAGGTACCGAGCCAAAAGACATTGCCCACGTGACGAAGTGTATTCGTCTCAGGTCATTTCACCTAGTATTGTCTCAAAGAACACATAGAAATCGTACAGCTGAAATTATACACAAGATAGGAGGAATATCGTGATTCCCAAGGAAATGGAAATTATCCTTTTCTATCGTGGCATTAAGGCGGTTGCAGAAGGGTCACTTTTATACAAAACTTTGACGCACAATACGCATAGATGGTATTAATATAAGTAACTTTGTGTATATGGAAAAATAGTTTAGAAAATCTAGATGCCGCATAACAAATAACATTTCCAATTTATAAAATAATTACAATTACAATTATTATTCGCAATTATATTACAAATTGCAAATGTTATTTGTGACGCGGCAACTAGATTTTCTAAACTATTTTTCCATATATAAAATATTACTTTTATTAATTCCGTCTACGCGTGTTGTGCGTCAATCTTTTGTATGGACTGAAACCACCTTTAATAACAAAATACTTAAGTATTTTTATAAAATTAAAATTTACCAGTTTTGTAGGCGAAACGGGATTGGGAGTTCTCCTTAATCGTAGGTCTTATAAAAAAAAATTAACCAGTATTTTTTGAAGATCATGCACATTCTTATTTTAAACTGATAGTAGGTATACGCGATACTATAACATAGTTACATTCTCTTTGCGCGATACCACGCGAGACATTACAATGATCTTGATATAAAAGCCGGAAGAAACTACCTCGCCTTTACGTTGTAAGAAATAACAACCACATGGAAATTATAAAAACTGAAATGTTTCGTACTTACCCGTTACTAAAGCGAGCCTTCCTGCAACTATGCCAGACACCATTTTATACCTATGTCTCCTTTCTCTTCAAAAGTATTTGGAAAAGTTGAGTTTCAGTTTCACCCTTGAAGTTTGAACTTTATCGTTATCAATATCAAAAAGAAGATTTTAATACGTTATCAATACAATACCTAACTTTTTAACCTTATCATTATCACTTCTAGGCTATCTACTCTACCATGGCATTGGCATTGACAGTTTTAGTTCCGATAGGTTGGTTGTGGCGCTGTAGTCTCATTTTTCCTCACGAAGCTTACGTTACGAGAGGCGGACGCGGACCGAGGACGAAGGGTGCAATGTAAAATAATAGGTACACACGGCGACACATCAAGCTATACAATCCTTCGACAGTGGGGCCCGTATGGGCGTTCTCCCTGTCAACTCTATCGATATTAAAATAGGTATTATTTTACATTGCACCCTCCGCACCCGTCCGCGCCCGCACCACAGATTATTTAATAATTACTACCGTAACAGATAGTTCATTCAATCCAATTTTTCGAATTTCGAACGCGTGCTTCAGGAACGAAAAATAATATACGCCTTATGTCAATGAGCGATGATGCACCACATGGTGGGGTTCGGCTGTCAAACGTACTTAAGCTGTGGAGTGAGACAGGCCTGCCCGCACGTGGTAATATGAATAGAACTTGAAACGCCATCTTAAAGGAGAACAGTAAAGTAGCAATAGCGTCATGCCGTGTTGTTGCGTCAGAAGCGTATAGATATCTTGTGTTTTTCCTGGTATTTTCGCTGGAGCTGATTAGCCCTAATCTCTTCTCCGTTGTATGACATTATAAAATCGTTGATTAGTTTGTTCCTTGCTTCCTTGGTCAAATATCCCTATTTATGCATTCTGGAATCACTATAATTATATAAATATCTATACCTATAACTACAAGTTCTATACAAATTAGCTTGATGACAACAGCGCCACAACGGACCTGTTGGAACTTAGTGAAAATTTCACTGTCGCATCTGTAGCTTGCTTACAGTATATCGTGGCAGTATATTAATAATCTGTGAAACTTCTCTGTCATTCAATGATTTTTTTTTGTTACGTTCAAGGCAAAGGGATCTAGCCCGTACAGCCTGTGTCTTTATGTAATTTAAAAAAAAGAAGTGACACAGATCTTGACATTGACAACCGCCTCTGAGAGTCTGACTGACAGGCCGGCGCGATTTGTTTCAAATTCTAATTGATCTGTGATTTGTTTATTGCTGTTTGTCTCTCCAAAACGTTGTTTTTAAATATTTTCTGTGTAGAATATGAAGAAAAAATTGTACTTTATCTAAACTTTCATCTGTGCAATACAATACACCTTAACAGTTACCAAAAATGATAATAAAAAGTTACAGAGAAGCTTTCTTGCTTTGTGTTGCTTTTGCTTTCGCTTCACGATTCTCATATAATTATTTCAACAAAAAGAAAAAGGAGATAGTCCGTAAAGAAGTTCACGAAGTTATAATGTTCTCTCACGACCACACAAAGTTGAAAAAGAGCAAATATTCAAGGTGTGTGATCACAGAGAGCATGGAGAGATTACTTTACTATCTGAACACCCCTCGTCACAGTTTGGACATTTGCATGTACGTATTCACTAATTTAGACATAGCAAACGCCGTGCTAAAGCTACATTACAGAGGTGTTAAAGTGAGAATGATAATTGACGCCGATATGGCGTTCTCATCTGGTTCCAACGTGAGGAAGCTAGAGAAACAGGGGATACCGGTAAGATGGATGAAATCAACAAATCTGATGCACCATAAGTTCTGTTTATTTGACACGTCGATGGACAGCACTAGTGCGACTGCAGTTGTGATGATGGGATCATTAAACTGGACCAATCAGGCTTTAAATGGGAGCTGGGAAGATGTAACTCTAACTTCTCAGGCGGATATTGTGAGACAGTTCAAAGTGGAGTTTGAAAGACTATGGGATTTGTTTAAGCCTATTGTTGATTTGATTTAGTTTTGAAGTTCATATTCTAAAAGTAAACTTAACTAAAACTGTACAAGTTAAAAGGTTGTTGGTACGGGTAACTAATTTGAAATGTCAAGGCCACTGTAGAACTTTGTTACAGTAAACTGTGTGCAGCAATGTTCATAATAATAGCCATTTATTTCTGAACATTTGAGTTTTAGTTTTCTTATATCAAATTGTTAGAGTAATAAGTGAGAAAAGAAAATATTTTAACATGGTTTTATGAAATGTCTCGTAGTATGCTGTGCTTTTCGGCATAGGCTTCCTCCAACTGTTTCCATTGCGCTTTGCCAGCTGCAACCCTTGTCCAATATAGCCCCAAGGTCAGAAATATCATCAAGATATCATCTTCCCATCTTCTTGTTGGACGTCGCTGTTTTCTGGTAGCATAGTGTGATTTTGACATGGAGAAAAGAAAGGAGCGGAGTTGAGGCAAGGCAGTGAGGTCAGTCCCCATTCGATGAGGTCATGACGTCACAGTGGGCATGGCCTATACTGCTCAGTTCGAATCGGACCGCCATTGTTTTCGTACGTCATTATTTTGTTTTCTGAGAGGTGTTTTGTAAATAAAAAACATCTAGAACGATGAAGTGCGCTGTTCCTGGATGTAAAAATTGTTCAGGATCACAGACAAAGCTTGCAGATGGCATAACTTTTCATAGTTAAGTCCAATATAATTTAATAAGAGTTGTTTTTTGAAAATAATTCTCGAATTAGAAGGAAAATTGGTTTTGCTACTACCCGCAAGATCATCATCATCATCATCATATCAGCTGACAGACGTCCACTGCTGGACATAAGCCTCCCCCAGAATGGGAAGATTTGCCATAATCGCCACGCTTGGCAGGCGGGTTGGCGATCGCAGTTTGATTCAATGTGTGTAGTCAGAGGATGCTGCTGCCCATCCTCCGCAAGATGCCGCTCTTTAAGATGGTAAAAAAAATCTATTTTAGAAACTTAAAGTGTAAATGATTGATGAAAATAATGATAAAAACAAAGTGTTTATATCGATTTAACTTTTATTTCTTTGTTGAATTGGTCAATTACTAAAAAAATCATTCAAATCCAAGATGACATCTACCGGCGAGTAGATAACGGTCACAACAGACGGCACTAGTTGGTTGTCATGTTACTGTGCATTTGTTGTAGTTCCTCCTTACTTGAATAGAAAAATTGCCTTGCCTCACCTCCGCTCCCTTCTTTTCTTCGTGGATTTTGACAGCTAGATCCATGTATTTTGCTCTTTCCGCAGCAGTTATATTTACCAGAACCTTAAATTATATCAATACTGATTGTGACATGGTTTTACAGTGGTCTACATTTCAAATGGGTTAGGATTCTGAGCTGATTGTTACATACCTTTTAGTTTTATGATTTTTTTTTTTAATGGTAAGACTACATTCATTTAAGAGGGTACCGAGCCTATTGTGGTGCCGCCAATCGTTTTTTTTTTATTTCTTAACAATTAGACAATATTTAATAAAAAACAAGAATCTCACATTGTAGTCCTGATCAGCTTTCAATTTATCGAAACATTACGGATTATTATGTTTTATGCTTGTAGCTATTATCATAACTACAAACAGTGGCCAATAACTACAAACATTATGAAAACAAATCGGCAGTGACCCGATAAATTTAAAATCAGCAATGACTATAATGTATCATTCTTGTTTTTTTTAATATTCTTTAATTGTTAAGAGGGAAATAAAAAAAAAATACGATTGGCGGCACCACAATAGGCTCGGTGCAGCCTTAAAGGATTGTTTTGGCTTACCTGCAAAATTTTTTGTTTTGTCTATGTGAAGCTCTACACCTTAACATATTTAAGTTCATGAGAATTGATTTCGTTATAATTATCACATTAGTAAATCATTAAAATAATTATTAATTTTATGACTCTTTATTCAGTCAGTCAATATTGTTATCGATAAGGCATACTGAGATGTTAGAAAATATAATAAGAAAATTATTTATGTTTATTTAATGTTAGAAAAAATTTCTATGTTGAGTTACCAACAGGATTTTCAATGCAAAATGCAAACAGTAATTTTTAACCAGCAAGCATCTTACTTTTTTTGTTTCATTTATGTATAGCGTTTTTATGTTTTAGCCTGTATATCTTTTTAACTAAACCTACTTAGCAACACTTTTCAGAAACATTGAAGTTAATGTCTTTTTAATTTTTGAGATTGCTAATTAATATAAATAGATCTCACTGCAAAAAAGGCTTTTCACCGTTTATTGGTTCCCTCGTCACAAAATTTTAGATTTCATTTCAATCAAGAAAACCTAACATAAAAAAGTGCAATACCTACTAACTTACTAAAAAAGCTATTTCTTTATACAGTACTGTAATAGTTGGAAACAAACCAATTTTTAGAAAATACTAAATTAATTAAGTATACTATTCATTTAGATTTTCTTAATAATAGGTTTTATTTTATTAAGAAATCTTAAATGTTGTTATGAGGGGCTCAATCATATGGCTAAATCAAATCCACAGTACATTATAAGAGGGGTTAGAAATGCAAAGTAGCGCTTTTGCTTCAGAGAAGGCTGTCGCCACTTGTCTTCCCGCTCACGCTGTTACAGTTACTCGTGCCCTGTCGCTCGCACCACGACGCGCGCTTTATGGTGTTATGCAAATCATTGCATAACCTGTGGCGACACGTTTCACGCCTACTTTGCACTTTTAACCCCTTTTATAATGTTCTGTGATCAAATCCATTAACATTGTGACTCAGGTTATTAATTATTATTATAATATTAGGAATAAGCTTTATGAGGAAGACATTAAATAATTAAGGTGGTTTCCGTCCATACAAAAGTTTGACGCACAATACGGGTAGACGGGATTAATAAAAGTAATATTTTATATATGGAAAAATTGTTTAGAAAATCTAGTTGCCGCGTCACAAATAACATTTGAAATTTATTATATGATTACGAAGATATAAAGCTTTTAAAATTTTGTATGAAAAATTACAAAGCTTTATATCTTCGTAAATATTTTATAAATTCCAAATGTTATTTGTGACGCGGCATCTAGATTTTCTAAACTATTTTTCCACATATACAAAGTTACTTATATTAATACCGTCTACGCGTATTGTGCGTCAAAGTTTTGTATAAAATTGACCCCTCTGCAACCACCTTAAATCGTATTCTTTGATCTGAATTTTATCTATATAGGAAACTAAGTATAAGTGAATAGCGTTTTAAAGTGTTTATTGGTAGGTTTATTGTAATTTATTAACACTTTCATGGAAAGTGAACAAGATACAATAGAACATTTACTTTTAACATTGCTATTTGCTACCATTCTGTTTTGATTCCGGTTGTTTTATGATCGTTGCGAAAAGAATTTCTAGAAAACTAGGTTAAATTAAGTAAAACATTATGTTTAGTTAGTCCTCAATAAAATTTAGGATTTTTTTTAAATTAATCATACGCAACCAAGATTTACACTAAAAATATGCATTTTGAAAAATCTCACGTGAGGTTAGGGGGGGAGGGACGGGGTCGAGCCAAATCTCACGACATTTCACCATGAGGGTCGACAAATCTGCAAAACGAAATCCCCTCACGTAATTAATGGATGCCCCCTAAAAATATTTTTTTTGATAAAAGGTAGCATACCTACACTATTAAAATCGGCGCGATATCGAAAAGTCGAGCCAACTTACGATATCGCGCTATACTTACAGGATGTAACAAAACAACCTATAATACTTAAGGGGGTTCTTCAGACCATCAAACTGAACAACTTTCACTATGGAGCCAACATCGAGAAAAAATAAATAAATCTGCTGTCCCATATTATAAAACTGCAGTACCACCTACGACTACCGACTCAACTGTATGGAATAGCAGTTTTTTTTATTTTTTCTCGATGTTGGCTACATAGTGAAAGTTGTTTAGTTCGATGGGGTGTTGTTACATCCTGTATAGTTCACTTCTGTGTCGACCTTTGACTATATGTGTCGACCTTTATGCATGTATCTCTAACTAGAAGTGCGTTTATAAGTATAGGGTCCTTAATAAGCTGACACTTTTTAAGGAGATGATCAGACCGTCAAACTGAACAACTTTCTTTAGAGACCAACACCACTACCACACCAACATCAAAATCGCGAAAAAAAAATTCAGCTGCTCCATACAAAACTGCGCACCTATTTGAGCCAAATGTATGAGACAGCTGATTTTTTTTTCGCGATTTTGATGTTGGCTCCGTAGAGACAGTTGTTCAGTTTGTCTGATCATCCCCTTAAAAAAGTGTCAGCGTATTAAGAAGGACCCTAAATAAAAAAATAATTAGAAAAGGCCTTGTGCAAACGATGGATAGTGTTGTAAACTTTATATTGACATGTAAAACATATCTCTTAACATTTGTAATTTCTTTTAAAAGTTATTTTTGTACTTTTCTAATTACGTACGTATTAGTTATCTGTAGGATTAAGTATTTTGTTGGCTACTTCAAAGATTATTAAAACTATTTACTTAATATATAAATTAATAATAATTTTTCTTTGACTTTTGACTTTTTGATAATATTTTTACAAAAATAACGATATAAATAAACATGAACAAAATTTGGGTAGGTAATATTTCAATTTCCTTATGAGTTTTTTTTCTATATGCTTATTTTTGTCGAAAAGTAGAAAATTTAAAGACGATTTTTAGGTTTCACGTTCATTCGCTAGCTAGGACCTTTTTAGTCTCCCCAAATAAAATGAGATATTTTCGTAGGTATAAGATTTATTATAAAAACGTTTACTACAAAATGTCTCATAAAGTGATATTATTAATACTGAAGTCGTGGGGCCTCAGTCTCAAGTTCAAATTGTAAGAGCTATGGTGAGCCGGCGGTAATGGCCCGCTATAACCGCCTATGATAGCGCAGGACCCATACGCATTATCGCTGGCACCACTATAACCTGCCATACTTTGTCCCATCAAGGCATTCGAATTCGGCACATACTGTCTGTTACTGACATTTTGCATCATCAGAGAATAATCATTTTGGTACAATCCAGAGTTAGCAATAGGAAGACCTAGATTGAAATTCAAATTGTTTGATTGGAAATGATGCAGCCAAGGTTCTTTGGCGTTTCGGGAGAATTCTTGTCGGGGGTCTGTCTGATGGATGCCGATGGGCACGGGGACTGGCTCTGGAGAACTGTGGCTTGCCGAACTTCGGTGGCTGGACATCGCTGATCTTTCGTTTCTTCGGAATTTCGCTCGTCTGTTCTGGAACCATACCTGCGTAAAGATACATTGCATTACGCCTTGTAGAAAATAGAGTTTTTCATAAGTCGACGAGCATGCAGTCCCGTCGGCTTTTGCGAAATTTGAACAGGTTGCGCACCGTTTTTTTTAAGGCTAGACACTGAATCGTTTTTTTGACAGATTTTTCAGTGTTTTTGGTCAAGTGTTTCGATTTGATTATTCCCGACTTGGAAATCTTGAAATCAACAACAACAACAATCAATCAACAACTAACTACCATTATTTCTCCTCGTGCATTTTGCACACACAACTGACTAAATGATAAATATTAAAATACAATGAATCTATATCCTACCTGTACTCTAGCCTCGGTCAAGTTAACCCTCGCAGCCAGGTCCTCCCTCACAAACGCATCAGGGTAATGAGTCTTTTCAAACACCTTCTCCAGCGCAGCCAACTGCTGACTCGTAAATGTAGTCCTGTTCCTCCTAGGCTTCTTCCTCTCGTCCCCTTTCCCTTCCTCCTCTGAATCCTTCTGAACTCTCTCTTTCACCTTTGCATCATCATATTTCCGTCTCATGTCTTCATAAGCTAAATAATCTACGGGTTTAATGTATTGTCGTTGCATATCTTTGGAATACCAGATTTCGTTTTGGTAACTAGGGTCGTAGGTCCCACTGATTTGTCTGCCAGCTGTTAGGTGATGGAGACGTAGTAAGCTATCCTCGTGACATTTGATCATTTGGAATAGATTGTTCTCGGAATAGTTACCAGGGAAGGCTGGAGAGTTTGCTTCGTAATTCTTTACAGCTTCTTGTCTTGTGTTTTGTAGATCTGTTGATTAAAGTTATTTTTATAATGGAGTCTTCATGTTTATCGATAAGAAGTGATTATTTTTTGTAAACAAACTGCTTCCAACCCGGCCTTGTTGTGATTTTTTAACAGTGTGCAGTTAGAACTTATTGATGCTTCGTCAATGAATCATGTTGCCGGCTGCTTATTTAGAAAAGCATTCAGGTACTCTAGCAGTTTGATGATATTAAGAAAGTCTATGTATAGTAGGTAGATACAATTAAATTATAAGCTAACAAGGGTCGGCCACTTTTTTTTCAGTAGCTCCTAAAGGGTTAACAAGCTTTGGTTGCAAGATAAACAAAAGATAAAGGATCACTTCAGCACATGGGTCACACGCACCGGCGGCTTCTCTCTGTGGATCATTGTTGTTCGGACATGCGGATGGCGGCGCGCGCAGTGCTATCGGTTACATCGCAGAACACGTGGAAAACGTTTTAATGCTCGTTTAAACTTAACTGCCTTTTAATTTATTGAAAACTGAACTTTTGCACTGCATATCTCCTAAAGCTACGTAGGACGGAACGCGACGAAGCCGGAACAAATAGGTATATCAATCAAAATGTTCTGATTCTGGAAATGACCGATTATGATTATGACAGATACAGTCTAAGTTTTAGAACACCCTGAATATAGGTAAAATCATTGTCCCAAATCACAATTAGTAAGGTATTTTTTTAAATCAAACCTTGAACTGACGACCATAACATAAACACTATCGGGGTGGTTTGTAGTTTAGCTACAAAACTTTTTATTTTATTTTATTTATTCAATACATTACTTTATAATCACTATTTATAAATATTAACCGCACTTCAGAAACCACAGGGTTTATATGAAGTGCGATATATGAGGTCGCTTTCAATATAGCGCTTAATACATAGATAGGTACCTGTATATATGTCTTATATCGAATACTATTGATTTTTAGACATGTTACAGTCATGTTGTGGCTTCCAATATATGTGTTACAAAAAATTAATTAGTTACATTATACATTTTGGTTTGTTAGGTAATGTTTTTTAAGTACTTTTTTATATTTTTTACATGTATTTATGTTTATACTATATTCACAAATGTCTTTTTGTAGTTTTCTTGGTAGCTTGGTAACTAAGTAAGTATATTACTTACCTACTCAATACCTACTAATCTTTTGTAGCATGCATAGTAGGGGGATATGATTTTTTCAAATCTCATCCCCTGCTATAAATGCATTCCTGGAATAGTGGAAGCGAGGGAAGCGAATTCCAAAAAAGAATTATATGAAAAAGGTAGGTATGATATCTTTTCCTTCGAGTATGAATTTGTTGATTTCTCATCAGATAGTCAACTCAATTCTACACACGTATTTTTAAAGTAGGTTCCATATAAAATTTATTCAGATAATAAAACTAAACAACTTTCCCAATCTTTCGGCTGATCCGCACTTTTGTATGGAAGGTCCACAAATTTTTCTGGTTTTTCGACCCATGTTCCTGAGGAATGTAATTTTCGTGAAAAAGACGGGTCTAAATTCGCCGCCCTCGGAAGTTGGTATAAAAAATGTCTTTCTTTTCTAGCCAAATAGTTTCTTTTATTTAGGTCATTCCCAATCACGTCCAACGAATCTACATCGAGTTTGACCTAGAGAAACACGGAGATAGCATCGATTATTTGATTGTGGTATGGAATGGCCATAATATTAGTATGCGAAGAGTAACGTCTACACGTCTAGTAAGTATGATTATGGATGACTAGGTACATGAAGAGAGGACGACCAAAGGAAATTCCTACTTTAGAAACGAATGAGCACTGGAGCCCGATTGCGCTAAGTGAAAATATCGAAGTTCTATTCTTATCCAATTTTAGTTCTAATAACATTGCAGTCCAATTACTATTCAACTGTGCTGAATTCCGCATCGCGCTAAACTCTATGTAACTGACAGCCAATAACGTCTGAGCGATCTGTCAAAACGGCTCTAACGGCTGTCAAGGACTGTACCGCGATTAGCGCAATACCAAAATGTCTCAAAAGTTAAGGTTCGTACGTAGTCCAATAACAGTTCAATCACCGAATATTTACCGCAATTGCTGCCCTGAAATGATGAATAAGTATACAGAAGGGTGGCCCAGTCTATACCAGATGGATATAAAATGTTGTTTTGATTGCTTACTTGGTTAAAAAATAGGTTCCCATCCCACCTCTGTTTATCTCTATTTTGAGGACCATTTAATTTTTTCGGTTATAATTTTTGATTTGTTTATGGCCTGTGTTTACTTTATTAACTGTGCTCTCTCACAAAAAAAAACCAGACCGATAAGTTAATTTCAAGTGCACTACATTTTAAAACTAATATAAGTGATGTCTTTTGCGCCTACCCCAAAATACTTAAGGCTGCAGAACGGGTGCAGACCGGCTGCAGGCCGGCAGTAGTTGTAAACTATGGAATTATATTTGAGGTATCACACTGAATGCAGTCAGGCGCGGGTGCGGAACAGCTGCGGAACGGTAGCCGCAGTGTGATACCTCACAAACAATTCCATAGTTGACAACTACTGCCGGCCCGCAGCCGGCCTGCACCCATTCTGCAGTTGCACAGAAGAGTTACCTTCTCATATGACCTGACAGCTGACACCATAAATAGCTGAAAACGATCTTTGCTAGTTAGGGTTAAAATATAAGTAATGTACCTATTTATACCTATACCCGAAGACAATTAAATTAATAATACAGATTGCGCTTACCTTTACTTTGATCCATAACATTGACTTCATTAGTCTTAAAGAAACACTGCACACATTTTTTACTTTTCAATTTAATAAGAAAATTAAACTAATTTTCTCAACACTGTCACAGTTTATTTAAATATAAAAGCTGTAAGTCCAACTTAGATCCGACGCGTGAGCAAATAAATTATTATTAATCTAGGTACCTTATTGAATTACTTTATTTAATTAAATAATTCGACTAACTCATCCTAATGTGTGAACTAATGGAGTTTTCGTCTTGATCTGGCTGGCTTCTTCGCAATGCTAACCCGAAAACATGTGTGAACAAAAAAACACCTAATGAAATACACCCACTAAATTAAGAACTATTGTAAACTCGTCTTTATGTCTTTTGAGATACATTTCAAAATTAAAATTATCTGGGATTAACATGAATTTGACGAAAAATATACCTTAAACTAATGTAGACTGAAGTCATTTTAGAATGGGCAGGAATAATAGGATGTTCAAAGATCGCATTGGATTCGAATAGAGGCGTGGCTGAATGCAGCCCGCCCGCCAAGATGCATAGAAAAAAAACTTTTTTTCAACTGTAAAAAGATTTGGGGTAATAATTGAAACGTCAACGTGTATTATTTATAATAGCTGAGTAGAAAATTAACACAAAGTGTTTACGTAATTGGTTCTGAAAAGTTTATGTTGTAGAAAGCAGGAATGGATCGACACGGATGTGGAAATTGGATTTTTATGATGTTCGAAATTAGAATTGTAAATTTAATTACCAAAATTTTTTAAAATATTTGTTTGAGAAATAAGGTAATCCACAAAAGATATAATATCATCCGATTTTGTCCAAAATTTTTAAGTTAAGACTTGTAAGTCTAAAAATTTATTATTATGTCCCACCACAGGTATATGTCCATTATCCTTTGTTTTATTTGGATTAACAAAATCTGCCTTTTCATGATTTTCCAATTTTCGATGAATTTAGCTAAGACTAGGTATATTCTATTAGAACTTATGTCCTTCTCAGCATTATTAGTACCTACCTATAGCACCAAAAAGCTATATAGGACCATTTTCCTTGGTTTTATTAAGGTTTGAAAAAACTGCCTTTTCATACATTTTGATGTACTAATAAAATTTTTTTGTGTAAAAATAAGATGGAGAAGTTCTAACAGAATCAAATATTAGTTTTTGTTGGCCAAAAATGCATAAAAATCGTCTTTTAATTACTGATCTATTTCCATAACTTTTATTTTACCAATGTAATTCTAGTCAATAACATCTGAAGCATCCGCTGTACAGGCCAACTTTGTGTTCACGGTGTTGACTGCCGTCTTGCCGATGCCGAGCCGGGAATAGAACCCGCTACCCGTCGCTTCGAATTAGTGTAAAATCATGAAAAACGCCTGTAGTCTGCGCCCGCGCCGATGCCAGACCAGATACAGAGTGGAACCATTTTATTTACTTTATTTTATGAATAAGTAAGTATTAAAGAAATTTTATTTTCAATTCATTATCGAAAATAATATTTCTTTTACAGAAAAGAAAAAGCTTTTGAAGTTTTGTCTGTTTGTACGAATATACCTATAACTGGACTGATTTTATAGTCCAGTCAACGAATGGCCCAATATGGGGTGTAGAATGCATGAGAAGATACTTTCAGACAGACACGTATCGGTGGGGGGGGGGGGGGGGGGATAAGTGGGATTTATTCCCCTTATTTTTTAGAATTTCCAACCGTTTTCGAGCCACACGCTTCGGAAAAGTGATTTTTTTTAAAGAAAGATTTTTACCTCACATTTTAGGGTGAACGAGGGTAATTTTGTGAGTCGCGCATTTTGAGTTCGTTTCATATAAAATCCGGGAATGCATAGTCTATGACGTATGAAAAGGACTCAAAATACGCGACTCACAACTCACAAAATTACGCTCGTTTGGCTTCACCATTATCATCAAACATTTCCGGGCTTCTCAAATTGTCTACCATGAACATGTTTCTGAAGAAATCGCTTAGGTCTCCGCTCACGCACTTTACACATTCCTGATTGACTGAACTAAGTCCCATTTTACTTCTTGAAAGTCTTATGTTCTAACTAAAATCTGCGATACTTTATATACTGCCAAAGGAAGTAGTACATAAAATATTATAACGTAAAAACAAAAAACAATGTAAAGATATTCTTAAATCTCATCTTCATATTATGTAACTTATATAAGGTCTAACAAAATTAGGTGAAACTATTTTAAAGGGATGATCAGACCATCAAACTGATCAACTTTCTCTATGGGACCAATATTGAAATCGCGAAAAAAAATGAGCTGTGCCATACAAACCTACTCGACCTAAATGTATGGGACAGCAGATTTTTTTTCGCGATTTCAATATTGGTCCCATAGAGAAAGTTGTTCAGTTTGATGGTCTGATCATCCCTTTAAAATAGTTTCAGCTGATTTTGTTAGACCTTATATAATCTAAACTATTATAATACTGTAGCGGAAAGTTTGTCTGTACATTGAAGATATTAACAAAAAAAAAAGTTACGATATGGTTTTTAGGTGTCCCTGATTCCGTATCACAATTTTTTGGATTTTTGGTCAGTCTGTTTGTTTGTTTGTT
This sequence comes from Agonopterix arenella, assembly GCA_927399405.1. NCBI lineage: Eukaryota > Metazoa > Arthropoda > Insecta > Lepidoptera > Depressariidae > Agonopterix > Agonopterix arenella. The sequence continues at coordinate 3,925,829 of OV656692.1, forward strand.
TGAACGAGCATCACGCAAAAACTACTGAACCGATTTTGTTTGATAGCTAATGATCTAACTTAAAATCTGGTATGTAATTTGTGCGGACAAAGTCGCGGGTTAACGCTCGTAAGTAAATAAAATACAACACGCAGGTACGCTGATGTGCACAGCGACTCACCTCCTGCGATTAAACCTGTGGTTTGCAGGTTTTTAGTTAGTAAAAAAATATTGTAACTTTTCTTTGTAAAATAAATTTTAAAAAAATGTCCCGGTATTAAACATAAGGGATCTATCGCGCTTCTAAACTGCTGATTCGCCTTGCCAGTATACTTAAAACGTTTAAAAAATAATCCGCTAAAACCAAACCATTCTATATTCAAAAGCATACGCGCAAAGGTATCATGGCGGCCATAATTGGGGGTGACAGTTGTCTGCTGAGATCGACTCACGCGCAAGACGTCTCGTTTGCGCAGGCGCGTAACGCGAGTACTAATCTCGTCTTGTTCTCTCTAATAATATAAACGGATGGACATTAAAACGAACGTAATTTAATTACGGTTGTAATCTTTCCAATATAATAATTGGGTATCACATCTATGAGTTCTATAAATTGTTGCTAGGTAATTGATAGGTAGAATACTTAGAAATTTATAACGTAATCGTTTTTGAAAGTCATACTTTCAAAATCATAATCGAATGATGCATAATCCAGAGTAATTTTTACATTTTCTGTGACGGACCACTAAAAGAAATCTGGACGTTCGTTAGTTTAATAAATAAACGCTCTAAGCTACGCAGAACTATTACCTATTCTTATTCGTAGGACTACGATAAGGCTACGACAATTTTGCTACGAACTTTTGTGGTTCGTTCCGTTCGTTCGTAGCAAAATTACCTATTTCAACTTTTACAATTTGTTGCTACTGACTCAAATGAGTGACATAATACACAAATAACTAATAATAATACACAAATGAAGTATATTACAAAAAGATTTATTATGGCCGAATAGTCACCTTAGCCCCATTTTAGACCCACAAGAAAATACCTAAATACCCTAGTGCATTAGATTATGTAGGAATATTCTATTTCTGTTTAATTGAATTAGGTACTGCAAGGAGGTTGTACAGCCATAGCTAGGGTTTTTATTTGAATTAAATTTGGAAAGTCGTGGAATCCCGTGGTGGATTTCAATTATAATTGGGGGTCGAGAGTTGAAGATCGGTTCTAAGGGCAAAAATCAAAACTATAGAAAATAAAAGTATATAACAAACAGAAAAGCTTTATTTTAAACTACCATCTGAGTTGCGTCTCCACAGTACCTAGCATACAGGTAGGTAAGCATAAAAACATAATGTTGACTAATACATTTCGGCACGGTGTGGTCTATTGGCTGGCGTAACATGTTCATCCAGGGTGAAGCCAATAATCCGTGAACAAGATCATTTGTCATAACATCATCCGGTATAGTGGCCATGTGCGCCGCTGATTTTAGGACAGGCAGAGCTGTATCGCATCGCATCGTGTGTTTTGCAATCACATTTGATGTGACGTCTTCTACCTACCTATTGATTGGCTTAGCATAAATATCAACTTACCTATCTATTTAAAACCGACGATCTCATATGAAGCGCCTTAGTTCCTTTTCACACGTCCCGGTCGCATACTGGAACTTGTGAAATAGCCTTATTGGTAAATATTAGAATATTCAAGACGGGTAGGTCAGGACTAGGATTGTGGCAAGCAACGAATGATCAAGTGCCGTAACCTGGAACATAGTTATAAAATTATATAAGGTCTAACAAAATTAGGTGAAACTATTTTAAGGGGATGATCAGACCATCAAACTGAACAACTTTCTCTATGGGACCAATATCGAAATCGCGAAAAAAAAATCTGCTGTCTGATACATTTAGGTCGAGTAGGTTTGTAAGGAACAGCTGATTTTTTTTCGCGATTTAAATATCGGTCCAATAGAGAAAGTTGTTCAGTTTGACGGTCTGATCATCCCCTTAAAATAGTTTCACCTAATTTTGTTAGACCTTATATACATAGTTACACTTATGTTAATATTAAAATTTACTGCTATCTACTTAGTTACTTCCCCCTGTATAGATTTATCAATGCATAAACTATTGATAAAGGCAAAATCAGACCTTGGAGATCGTACCTAGATCAGATAGGCGACTCCATTACCAAATGCCAGGTGTAAAGTTTCCTAAATCCAAGAGAATGGATGAGGAGTCACGTTGCAGGTTCTGACCCGAGCACTCATCTCGCGTGGATTTCGCGCGTCGCTTTATTGCCTGCCACGAGGCTCCGCAATCCTCAATCTCTTCTTGTTCTTGACCAAAAACAATCCCTAAGATTGGGATAGATTCTCCCATAAACACTTGACACTGGTGAAATTATCAAGGAAACGTCATTACACAAAAAAAAATAGAGAATGTATGACGAAAACTATGTGATTCTAGACTAGAGGAAGTGAGAAAGGTACCTATGTCAGGACAGCCGAAATTGGAGATCCAAAGTCTCTGCATAGCCCTCTGGGAAAAGGTGTGAATTTATGTAGGTTTGTTTTAATTTTGTATTATGTATGTAGACTATAGATCGACTATCATTACACAACGCTACAACTAAATTGTAATGTGTCCACATTGATCACTAAATCATGGCCTTCCACTGCGCGCGCGCCTCGCAATTACCTCAAAGCACTGGAGCAATCACTCACGTCGCCTCCACGCAACGTTTCAACCCAATGAGTAATTAAGAGAGCTTAATTTTAGCGCTCACACGAAAAATTCCTCAAATAAGCACAGCTTTGTAAAATTAACTCGAGTAATGTAATGGATGAATTGATGGTTGATTGTTATTTTTATAAAATTAAATTGACTATATTTTTACAGGAACAATCAATAACAATCAGTCCATTTCTTCACGTGAGTGTCGTAATACGAGGTGACTGAGAATACGGTTATGCAGAGTAAGTTTGCGACAAAAGGGCAATCATCACCTGACTGCATGCATGCGACACTAAATAACTTAACTAAGGAAATTCATACCTACTAGTTACCTGAATAAGAAAAAAGAAATAAGGCTGCTGACGTAAAGGCACAGCCCCGGTTTAGCAGGTGGCAGGTTCAAGTCCCGTTCGCGACAAATTTCTCAATCTTTTATTATTATATTATAACACTTTATTGTACACACGGACATAATAATACACAAAGTTGAGAAAACATGTACAAAGGGCGAGCTTATCTCTGAAGAGATTTCTTCCAGCAGACCCGTAGAAGAGACAGTTAACAATTACAAGGCAAACTTATTGTGTACAAGCAAACAGTATAAATAAATAAATAAATGTAATATATACCTACAACATACAATATATATTAATATATGTATATAATTATATATATGAATATCACTTAAGATAGAGAAAGGTAGTGCTCTTTCGTTTTCTTTTTAAATACAGCTAAAGTCTTGGAGTCGCGAATGTCGGCGGGGAGTGAGTTCCACAACCGAGCAGCATGGATGGTGAAGGAGTAGGAGTAGAAGTCGGTGGAGTCTTTAATTGATTTGAGACTAGGGTAAATTTTTGCCACACTAATTAGGTACTTACTATACTTATAGGTAGGTAATTACCTATTCCTATTACCTATCACTTTCATAACTACGTACAATATTTACTTGTGCTATTGTGTTGTACTTACTTCGATTATCGATGTGGATAGAATCTTAATTCAAAACTAATTGACTGTCAAAACCATTATTAACCAATATAATCTATCCACCTTGGTGTTCCAAAATTGTAGAATTGCAACGAAAAAATTTGTTCTGCCCATTTGAAAAGTTCATAAAAAAATAATAGCCATAAAATATTTGTCATGGTGGCTTGCCGGCCCATCGCCAACCACTCCTGTGTTGACGTCTACCGAAATTAATGGGGCTCGTAACAAACGGGGCATACGATTTGCAACGCGTGCACTTCCGCAAGAATGCCACCGGTGACGCAGGCGCCACGTTTCAGGATGACAAAAAAATACACGTAAACGGCTACCTACCTAATCCTATCTTGCTGAAAACCTATTAAAACATGCTACGTACACATATTAAACGGAGTACTTCAGACTAGACTTCAGACCATAAAACTGAACAACTATCAATATGGAGCCAACAAAGATACAAAAAAAACTTGTTGTGAAAACGTCAACCCGACTTAAAAAAATGTATGGAACAGTTTTTGCGTTTTCAATGTTGGCTCCGTAGGTAGGTAGTTTGATGTAATTTCTATTAAAACGATAATAAAACCGGTCAAGTGCGTGTCGGGCCACGCGCAGTGTAGGGTTCCGTAGTTACGCCCTTCACAATATATGGACTTCGAAGGGGGCTTTTTGTTTTATACTACGGTTTAACCATCTCAGAGTACATTTTTTATGTTGGTCGACCAAAACTCGTCAACTTGTAAAGCCTACTTAGCCGTGATAGTTTTCCTTTTAAATTCATTATGTATACTATTGCCGTGAATTTTTTCACATCTCCAACTACAACCTTTTAGCCGGGAGAGGGGGTGGGGGCACACTTGACTCTAACAAAATTTTTCGCTTTAAAGCTTAATATTTCGCTAACGAATCCCTAAATCGAAAAATAGTTATACCTACAATATTTTTAAAAGACCTACTTAACGGTACCCCACCCACAACATGGGCCAGGCGAGAAAAAAAAAGTCAACCCCACTTCACGTGTAGTCAGGTACCCTAAAAAAATATTTTTCAAGATTTTAATTTACCACTTTGTCGGCGTGATTAATATGTATATTCATGCCAAATTACAGCTTTCTAGTACTAGGCGTCTCTCTGAGCTAAGCCGCGGACCGACGGACAGACGGACGGACATGGCGAAACTGTTGACCTTGGAACCCTAAAAACTTGTCAAATATTTAGAAACGCTTTTCCGGATTTTTTTGATCAATTATACACGTTTTTTTAGTTATTTGATTAGGCTCTTCTTTGTCTGGATGCATCTTGATGAATACAAATGGATAGTATTCCTCAAAATATCTCGGAATATTATAATTTTGTCTAATGTCTTCAAAGAGCCTTTATTGATAGATCTCCAGAAAAAAAACATAAAAATCCAACCATTCCTCACAACACCTACTCAATGTCTCTCATATTTGTAAACGTAATAACGACCAGATAAAAATAATTCATAATTCGACATTTCCTCAGGAAATCTGTTATTTGTGCTCTTTATCTTAACTACGATTTTAATTAAAAACATTCGTACCAAAATAGAGTCGAGAGCTTTTTAAACTTTTTTTTAAGTTCATGTCGTTAAACTTTGACACTTTTTTACAATTCAGCTTATCTGTTTTATCTAAGTTAGTTAAGTGCATGTCAGTTTACCGTTTCACCGAGATCGTGTCCGTTTCTTTTGCTCTCTACCGATGACACTCCCTAAGGACTTTGATGCTCGACTTTTTGACGTGCCCTTTTTTTCTGTCGCCGTCTTTAGCGGTCTGTTAACTTTTTTGGACTGTATTTTTCGGTAAATTCTTATTGATACTTAGATAGGTACCATTATTAAAATGTTAAACTGATCATCGATCGTCTACATTGCCAAAACATTGCTGTTTTCTTGGAGGCCTTGTAAGTAGGTACTATGTCTGGAGATTTGGATACAATTCTCAACATTTATGCATCTTGGAACTAAAGTAGAAGGAAATTTTATCCGCCCTAAACTGGACTAGATTGGACCGCTAAAACATAAACAATAAAGTACCTAGATATAGCGTTACATACTTAAGGGGGGCTCCAGACCATCAAACTGAAAAACTTTCACTATGGGATCAACATTGAAATCAGGAAAATATTGCTACTCGACTCGACCCAAATGTATGAGACAGCTGACATATAAATGCTCCCAAGTTACTGAAAGCACCAGAAGTAAATAATTAACAAAAATCTGTAACTCTATCTGCTAACTTCAGGCTCATTTCGGCGAAACTTTGTAAATAGCGACCACCGTGCGCGGGCGCATCGGATATCGGTTACAGCTCTGTACCGACATGCCCCGAGTCCCGACAGGCTACGTCAACTGTCAGCGACGTCAACAGACCGGGACCTGTCAAACTTTAACCGTGACATCTTAACAAGAATGAAGGGTCTGGCTTTACAGGAACCAGGGCCTCTACCCGCACATTCGAACTTTGCAATTGCGTGAACGTTTTCGTTCCAATCTCAACTCTATTACAATGAAGTGCGGACAGAAACAGTGGCGATATATCGACAATCGAAAGTCCGGGTACAGGACCTGGGTAGTTTTGTTTCGCTCTCTTGAGTTTCATCGATCGCAGACAAGAATATAATATTGAAGATTGAAAAAAGGACAACACTCACATCCACACCTTTCATGGTAGATATTCTTTGTAGGTACTACTACCTACTTACATCAAATATACTACTGATATCGGGTTGGAACAACCACCCGAGGTAAGAATTTTTTTGCTCTAATGAATATGTTTTGACTATTTTTTCTGCGTCACCTTAAATAGTTACTAATATAGGAAACATAATTTACAGCATCTCAAAATAAGTAAACCCAAGTATTCGCGCTCAAATAAAACTTAAAAAAATATCCTAAACAACCACCATTCCCCAGTAATTTCCTAACCAATCAAAATGCTATCTTTATTAGCAACTTCACCATTAATTCATACGTGTACCTACTTAAATCGTAATAAATCTGACAAAGTCACCGCCTGCGCATTTAGCACGATGATTTCAAAGACTCGAAATTTGTCGTGACAAAATTTACGGCGACAGAAAGACGCGCAAGATGCTTGCGAGATCAAAGCCGGCGGCGTCCGCGCAAGTGTACAACATGGAGGTCGCATTGCTCCTCGGGGAATGGCACCCTTAAAAAGTTTGTTTTGTAAATAAATATTTTATTAGCTTTCGGTTTTTCGGGAGCTGCGTTGCGTAGTGTCAGGTTTCAAAATTGTAAGTACGGCGTTCGTAGTTCTGTGAATGCAATAATATACAAAAAAAATGCAAAGCCTTTGAAAATAACGCGGTTATTTTTAAAAGTTTGATGAAAACTGTTTTCTAAACAGACTAAATATTGTGTTTTGTACCTACATTCTTTTAAAATTTTGCGTTCATGAATCTATATCTATACTATTATAAAACTGTAACAGGGAGTTTTTCTGTACATTGAAGATATTAAAAAAAAAAAGTTACGATATGGTTTTTAGGTGTCCCTGATTCCATTTCACCAATTTTTGGATTTTTGTCTGTCTGTTTGTTTGTGTGTTTGTTTGTTTGTTTGTTTGTTCGTTTGTTTGAACGAGTATCACGCAAAAACTACTGAACTGATTTTGATGAAACTTTTTTTGTTTGATAGCTTATGATCTGACTTAAAATCTGGTATATAATTTGTGCGGACGAAGTCGCGGGTTAACGCTCGTCCTACTATAAATCATTATGGAGAAGTACATCATTTTCGATGTACGTCATAATAATGAGTACCTAGGTATCAGAATCTTCATAAATATTGATGGATGCTCGGCATACTAGACATGGGAGATAAAGTGGCCTAGGCAATAATGAGTAGGCTTAAAAAAACTAGGTAAATCTTCTTTTTCGCATATTATTATAATGATAAAAAAAGCGACGAGGAATGATAGTCGTTACCTACAACTAATTCAAATAAGACTTTGATCAGATAAGAATCAGATAATGAAAATAATAATAATATCTTTGAATAATATAATTGAATATCTTTAATTCAAATCAGTTCATAATTAGAAAAATAGGTAGCTAGATTTCATTGTTGTTCGCTGACATCCAATGGTTCTTTTTGGAACTGTTGTTCTTCATCTAACGTTTGTTCTTCTAACGTTTGTTCTTCTAACGGTTGTGCCTGATCCGAGTCCGGACCGAAATACGCAGGTTTGTTGATGTCTTCAGGGCGGATGGCTTTGTTCCATGCGCCTGGACATCCGTATAGTCTGTTCACTCTCAATATATCGAAGGCGGTCACGTATGATAGTTGTCCCATATTTTCACCACCAGCCTGTATAGAACAAAAATTACCTATACTGGGCGATTTTTTAAACACTTTCCAAATCAGGGGTCAGATGTTCGGGGTTCAGATCAGACCATCAAACTAAACAACTTTTACAATGGGAGCAAACCTGAAATCGTAAAAATCTGCTAACTCAGATACCTCAATTTGAGTCGAATACTTAGGCATTGCAGTATACAGGGTGACTGGTAATTCGACCTATTCCTTGAAAGGGGTTATACTAGAGTTCATTTGCAACAATTTTTCCCCAGTTAACTGGGGGTCGAAAATCGCTTGTTTTCGAGTTCTCTCATTTTTAAGAATTTTTTGAATATTTCCGTTTTTCGACCTAAAAATGACAATTGTGAAAAAAATACTCCACTCTCTGCACTCTGTAAGCATTTTTCTAGTAGCTGATGAATGAGCGACTACTTTAAACTAAAATACATGTGAAAAATACCCAAAACCACCGAAATAAAAGGTTATAAACCGCAAGACAACAATTTTTTATTTGGATTTTGTTTCAATCCAAAGAGGATTACTCAAAAAAAATTTATGACACTTGGCGTACAAATTGCGGAAATAACTTCCTCAATTCCTAAGCTTTCCAAAAAGATGCAAAAGTTGTGTACTTAAGTTCAAGTTTGGAAAATAAACCTTATTAAACACGCAGATGTGAATTTTATTCAAAAAGTTATTGGTTTGGTGAAAATAAAAAAAAGAGTAAAATAATAATGTTTAGTACCTAATCATATGAAATTACAAATTTTGTTTTAAAGTTTTACATTTAAAAATCACAAGTCTTGCTCAAATTGTCTTCCTCCGTTACGTATGCAAGCACGAAGCCTGCGACGTACTTCGCTTACTGTCACTCGAGTTGAAAGCGTGTCTTTAATTTGTTGGGCAGCTGCCAAAATCCTCTCTCTTAATTCTTCTTGAGAAGAGATAGGTGTACGATACACCAATGTCTTCATATGACCCCAAATGTAGAAGTCGCATGGGGTTAGATCGGGACTCCTAGCCGGCCAAGGGATCGGGCCGCCTCGACCAATCCATCTCAGTGGATAGTTCTCATCCATCCACTGTCGCACGCCCCGGTAATAGTGGGCTGGGCAGCCATCATGTTGATACACCAAAGCTGTTCTTGTGGTAAGCGGCACATCCTCCAGCAGCGGACGTAACTCTTCTCTTAAAAAGTTTTCATAGGCGATGCCGGTTAGGCGTGCCGGCAGAAAGAATGGCCCGATTAAATTATTGTGCACGATTCCCATCCACACATTGAGTGAGAATCTGTGCTGGTGAGCTCCTTCGTTAGATTTTCTCGGATTCTGACCTTTAGGGGCCCAAAAATGCAGATTATGATAGTTTGTAATACCATCACGGTCGAAGTTCGATTCATCTGTCCACAAGATTGTTTTTTAGATACTCAGGGTCTTCAATGTCTGCATTTATTAGAAATCTGCAGAAATCCATCCTTCTGACAGGATCTCCCTCCTCGATAGCTTGTACTGGCGTGTAATGGAATGGATACTGCCGTGCTGTGTGCTGAGTGAACCAGACTTTCCACTGAGACATACCAAGCTGCCTAGCCACAATTCTTGTTGAAGTAGTGCCGTCTGCTTGAAAACACTGCAAAATTTGCTCCTCTTCGATTGGATCACTAACGCTAGGTCTACCAGCGTCGGTTTGGCGACGTCGAAACGATCCCGTTTCTCGAATGCGCCGATATGTCGTACCAAACACGCTGACATCAGGTAAACGGCGGGTAGGAAAACGTCTTTGATAGTCTCTTCGAGCAGCAGCAGCGTCACCATCACAAAACCCGTAACAATACATGATATCCGCGTATTCTTCATTTTGGTAAGCAGCCATTTGAAAAGGAAGCTGTTTTAGCGCAGAATTTAAGTTAGTTAACAACGACACGTCCGAACTCCAAGATGGTTGAAACTAACTGATTACTTAATGAATTGAGCGAATGAGTGGGCCTCGATTGTGAACCTTAGTACAAACATTCCCGAATACTTACAAAAGAGAAACAATGTAAGCAATAAAATGAAAGAGACAAAAGCAAATCGGCATCTTGTAAGGTTCGCTTCTAGGAAATCCGCTACCTGCTCTGCCATTGTTAACAATTTTTTTCAAACTCTTGTCAAAGTAGACAACATTTGCACCTTTTTGGAAAGTTTAGGAATTGAGGAAGTTATTTCCGTAATTTGTACGCCAAGTGTAATACATTTTTTTTAAGTAATCCTCTTTGGATTGAAACGAAATCCAAATAAAAAAATTTTGTCGTGCGGTTTATAACCTTTTATTTCAGTGGTTTCGGGTATTTTACACATGTATTTTAGTTTAATGTAGTCGCTCATTCATCAGCTATTAGAAAAATGCTTACTTAGTGCAGAGAGTGGAGTATTTTTTTCACAATTGTCAGTTTTAGGTGGAAAAATGGATTTTTTCAAAAAAATCTTAAAAATGAGATAACTCGAAAACAAGCGATTTTCGACCCCCAGTTAACTGGGGCAAAATTGTTGCAAATGAACTCTAGTATAACCCCTTTCAAGGAATAGGTCGAATTACCAGTCACCCTGTATGGAAAGGCAGTTTTTTTTTTAACGGTTTCGTACTTTCTCCCATAGTAGGTAGTAACAGTTGTTAAGTTTTATATGGTCTGAATCTGAAACCACCGCTATAGGTAAATTTGAAAAGTGTTTAAAAAATCACCCACCTATACCTACTTACATGTTTTATTAGTTTACGAATTTATTATTTACGAGCGTTAACCCGCGACTTCGTCCGCACAAATTATATACCAGATTTTAAGTCAGATCATAAGCTATCAAACAAAAAAAGTTTCATCATAATCGGTTCAGTGGTTTTTGCGTGATGCTCGTTCAATCAAACAAACACCCAAACAAACACACAAACAAACAGACAGACAAAAAATCCAAAAATTGGTGATATGGAATCAGGGATACCTAAAATAAAAACCATATCGTAACTTATTTTTTGTTAATATCATCAATGTACAGACACACTTCTGTTACAGCTTTATAATAGTATATAAGGTCTAACAAAATTAGGTGAAACTATTTTAAGGGGATGATCAGACCATCAAACTGAACAACTATCTCTATAGGACCAATATCGAAACCGCGAAAAAAATTCTGCTGTCCCATACATTTAGGTCAAGTAGGTTTGTATGGAACAGCCGATTTTTTTTTTCGCGATTTCGATATTGGTCCCATGGAGAAAGTTATTCAGTTTGATGGTCCGATCATCCCCTTAAAATAGTTTCACCTAATTTTGTTAGACCTTATACATATATAGATAGATCTATTTTAACACTTTATTGTACACACGGAAATATAAATGATAACAACATAATAGACAATTACAAAGGGCGAGCTTATCTCTAAAGAGATTTCTGATTTAGTAAGTTAGCTAACGAATATATTCGCGATGGTATTTTTTTCAAGTCATACTTATCAAATTTGGTGCTAAAATATATAGGACATAATTATTATTCTCTGGTTGGTGCTATTCTAATCCGGACACCACGGTTGACAACACCTACCCATCGTGCGACTATGGTAGGTTACCCATTCCTGCTGAACGCATGGCACCCGTAGTGTTGGTTGCTCACGTATTCGTAGGGGAGCCAAACCATGTCCACTTCGGCTTTGGACAACACGGTTGATAACACTTACCCATCGTGCGACTATGGTAGGTTACCCATTCCTGCTGAACGCATGGCACCCGTAGTGTTGGTTGCTCACGTATTCGTAGGGGAGCCAAACCATGTCCACTTCGGCTTTGGACAACACGGTTGATAACACTTACCCATCGTGCGACTATGGTAGGTTGTCCATTCCTGCTGAACGCATGGGACCCGTAGTGTTGGTTGCTCGCGTATTCGTAGGGGAGCCAAACCATGTCCACTTCGGCTTCGGTGAAACGATGGAAGTTGAATTCCTCTCCTGGACATAGAAAAAGGCCTCGTTAATTTATATCTCAACGTTGTAAACTTTCTTCTTTTAAGTGTTCCGAACCAAAATTGCCGAAACGGAACACTTATGGAATCACCTCGGTGTCTGTCCGTCCGTCCGTCCGTCTGTCACATGTATTTTTCTCAGAAACCGTATAACGTGTGTAACCAAATATATGCGTTTTTGTAGTAAATAGTATTCATGACTTCGTGTGTGTAGCTACTTGAATTATGTTGATGCTAAATTGTTTCCCTCTCCCGTTTTACATAGTTAAAAGTTGTTGCCTTGCTGACAGTTATTATAATTCTTGTCGATAATAAATAAAATAAACTTGCAACAACAAATTTTTGCGTAAAGTCTACTAAAATAAAATAGTTGTCACAGATTATTCGTTTTTAAGACTAAACTTTACTAGAAAATTTGTTCTTTTGAGTATATTTTAGTAATTAAGCTAAAGATCGCGTTTTTGTTATTTTTGGAGTTCCCTATATTTCGGCAGTGCTACAACTGCCATGAGCACGGGATGACAGAGCCGTTAAAATGATTAACTTTAGCTCCATTAATAACCGCGTAACTTTCAAAAATTGTGATATGTTAGTAATATTAGAACACAAATTTAGTAAATTACAACAACGAAAAGTAAAGTCAACAAAATAAGAGGGTTGTAACAGATTTTTTTTCCGTGAAATGCTAACCGGCCATTATATTCTGCCAGTTGATGATAACATGGTCATATCGGCTGTAAGTCTGTTGCATGTGCCAGAAGCCGACGATGTGGAGCCACTCGTGGATGATGATGAAGTGGTTGAAGCAGCCCCGGGCCAGGTTGAAGACATGGACGAAGTTATTATAGTGTCCAACTGTAGCATAGCAGCCGTCTTGGTTACCCTGATAAAATAAGATTGTAATTGTTAAAAACGAAAACACGTCAAGAAAAATCACGCTCTTTAGAGCGTGACACTAGAGTTGGGATTTTTTAATAATTGGCTTCGAAGGTTTTTTTTTGGTAACTTTGTAACATCCTGTAGTACCCATCTCTCTACACCATGCCACAGTTATGGAGATAAGTCGGACAGTCCAATAATTCATAAACATAACAACAAAGATCTTACAGTCACTAAGACGTAGGTGTTTTCGTTGGTCCTCCTTTGGAATCTGATGCAAGTCCTGGTGTGAAACATGTTGAAGCTAGCTATAACTTCATTTTGTTGAGCAACGCCTGGAATAAAAACATCCAGATGTCAAGTTATTTACGTCCCCATGCTTCGGAAGATACATCAAGCAATTGATCCAGATACTGGTGTTAGATGCCAGTATTCAATAAGCATATTATAATATAATATGCCTACTCAAGCGGCTTACAAACATTTTAACAGCAAGTTGACAAGAAACTTTGCCTCTCTTAAAGATTTTTTTTGGTCTAGCCTCTCCCTTATTAAGTCTCCTTTTTTGAAGTTGGTTTAAAATAGAGTGCCTGTGCTCTGCAGTGAGACGTAGGTATAATGGAGTATACCTATCTAAATCAGTTTAAAGTTTGGTAATAAGTAACTTCATTAAATGAACCGAATAATCGCCTGAACCCATTGTTTCCACACTGTCTCTCTCTCTCTCTCTCCTTCTCTTTCACACACGCACACACACCTCCACATTTTTTTTTCTTTTAATTTATTTTACAAAGAAAAAAGTTACAATATTTTTTACCAACTATAAACCTTCCTACTGCAAACCTTGATCGGTTTAATCGCAGGAGGTGAGTCGCTGTACACAGCGTACCTGCTTGTTGTATTTTATATACTTATGAGTTACATACTAAGATGAGATTTAAGAATATTTTTACATTGTTTTTTGTTTTTACATTGTAATATATCATGTACTATTTCCTTTGGTAAGTAGTTTAGAATATTGGGAAGCATATATTCTCTAGTACGTTGACCATATACATTTATATATGCAGGTTAGTCGTACATTGGTAAGTATGTTAAGTGACGTAAATTCTTAGGTCTGATTTTTTTTTTAATGAATGCAGTTGTTCAAAATCCTCACATATCATTAGTAATTTAATTTTATCAAATATGCTTAGTACATTACAGTATCGGAATAACTTTGTACAGTCTTCCTTGTATTTATTTTTAATCTTGTTAGGTACTATTGTTTTTAATAATGACAGTTAAGTAGGTCTTAAAACTACGGCCGTAACTACTTATGCTATACGTAATAACAGAATCAGCGAGTGCTAGGTACATAGTTCTTAATGTGTTATACGGTAACTTATATCTAAGTATAGATAGTTTCGATAATATTGCACGTAGCTTCTCGCATACATGATTAATGTGTCTTCTCCAGTTTAAGTTATCATCTATTGTAAGACCAAGGTACATTTGTTGTTTTACCAATTCCAGGGGTTTACACTTACAGACATCCACAGTATCCCTTGTATGTAGACATTGATGCTCGTGAGCCACGATTGTTGGTGCAATTGTTGTTTTCTTGTATGGTGATTTTATGTGCATAAGTTTCGTTTTACTAGCATTTATTACAAGCCCAACATCGTGGGCCCATTTGCATGTGAGGTCAAAGTTATTTTGCATGATTTTTTGTGCTGCTATAAGGTCAGAGTGTGCCGCCAGCAAGCAGGTGTCGTCTGCAAATTGGTACACAGATCCCTCTGAGAAGAGATTACACATCTCGTTGACGTACAAAAGATACTCAGTGGGGCCCAAATTTGATCCTTTTGCGGTGCCCTGATCAGACAATGTCCTATCGCTTACGTCCCCAGCTATACAGACCGACGTGTATCTATTTTTATGGTAGTTTCTAAACCATTGTAGTAACGGACCCTGTATACCGTTGTCATTCAATTTTGAAATTAGTGTCTTTTCGTCTAAAGTTTCAAATGCTTTGCTAAAGTCTATAAATATAGCTATAACGTGCTTACTTTCATTTAAGTATTTATTTACTTCATCTGTAAAGTCTGATAAACACACGCCCCTACATAAACACACCTACTTACTTATTCACACACACATACAAACCACACATTTTACAAGTACATTTGTACATTTAATGTGCAATAAATTTTACAGTTGTAGCTGATGTCAATAGCTCAGGCAGGTAATTCCTACCTTTCATGGCATCAGTTGTACCTACCAACACTCCTAGCCTAACATTTAGTGCTTCATTATTTTATTAGAAATCCGTCTGTAAAATGGCTTTTTGTGGATTAAAAAAATTTATTATTCTATTCCTACTGTAGGGTAACTATTAAGTAATCTGTGCTGTAGATATTAAACAGGTTGCCACAGACTATAACACTGAACCATTTTCACTATTAAACACACATTGAAAACGTCCCATACATTAAGGTCGAGTAGCCTTGACATTTTTCTATAGATTTTTTTTTTTTGCTAATCTGACCTTGGCAGTTGTTGTTCAGTTTGATAATCGGAAGCTACCCCTTAAGTATAGGGTACTCTAGGGGGTGCTTTAAAGTAGATAAGATAATAAAGAACTAGTGATGTGTCTAATCGATTTTTAATAATCGATTAATCGATTATAATGATAATCGGTTGCAATCGATTATCATTTCTAATCCATCGATTATAATCGATTTTTAGGAAACCGTCAGTCTCTAGTTCTATTTTAAATTTTAAGATGTTAAGCTGTGTGTGTAACTTTACAGGGGAACGCCCGAAATATTTTTGGTTTGGTTTTTTATAATTGTTATGTTCCAAAACTGGTCAGTTGACTAATTAGATTGTATCATAATGTATTTTTAAATGCGATCTATGCACTTTTTGACGATACCATAATCTGCGTAGGTATCAATTCAATAATGAATAATTATGTAAGTGTCTATAATATCTGTCACAATCATCTTTTTTTATTTTATTGTACCTACAAGAAAATATCGTGAAAGTACTAAATTATCTTTTTTATTTCAAACTTTTATTCAGGATGTCTAGACATGAGACTTCCATGAGATGATGATACATAGATTTTCGATACATTTTGAATATTTTTTAATCCTAGTTAAATAATCGATTAATGATCGATTACAATTATTTTCAAAATCGATTTATCGATTAGCAGAATAATCGAATCGGCACATCACTATAAAGAACTGCAGAGCATGTTGAAGATACAGACATTTTGCAAATCTAGGTTAAATTTCAATAACATTTTTCATATTGCCAATTCATAAAGAACTCACTAAAATGTCCTGGAGCAAAATCCCAGACAATAGTACGATAGGGCCACAAGCCTCCTGGTCTCCTGATAGCGTTTCTGCTCACATCAGGGTTGGCGTACTCCTCGACCATGTGCTCCATCTGCTCGTCTGTGAGAACTATGTCACCCTGGAACTTCCCGCTGTTCTCCCATGCACTGGCAAGGGGGTTGAGGGCCATTGCATCTTCAAGGCTTCCATTGTCTGAGAAAAATATTAATATTAGATCAAGTAGGTATTGATAATTGACGACCCGGTTGGTGTAATGGTTACCACGCCGGACTGCCAAACTAGGGTCCTGGGTTCGAATCCCGGTTCGGTCATGAATGTTATATGTTCGTGCCGTTGTTGTATGGTTTCCTTCATAAAAAAGCCTGTAGTGCTTACTTGGGACCATTACAATGTATGTGCCTGTGAGTAAAAATACTAAATATATTGTTTGTAAAATTAAAAATTTACTGAACCCGATGTCAACGCACAGGCACACTCAACCTAATTATTGCCAAAACAAGATTCTTTAAAATGTATCCATGGGTACGTTAGCGCTCATTACTGAAATGATAACAAATCATTTTTGCCTCAAAACTTAAGATGCGTATAACTTTAAATTTTAACTATCAAAATAATTAAATTATTGTTTCAATCTAATTATTTTGTTATAAATCAGTTGGGGATAACTCGTGTACATCTATTTTTATAATTACTAGAAAAATATTCTTCTTTCTTATCGTGTGGGCAGAGCCCTGGTGTCAGAGTTTTTTTCAGACCGCCTTACGGCCTCTGACGTGATTTTTATGTAACGACTACTACCACTAGAGATAGTAGCCGGGACCAACGGCTTAACGTGCCATCCGAAACACGGAATCATCATTCTTTTCAGACAATCAGGTGATTTAGCCTGCAATGTCCTAACCAACGAGGGAAAAACGCACAAAGTGACATTTCACTAGGTGTCCCCCGTGGGAATCGAACCCATGACCTCCGTGTCGAGAGCCAATGCTCTTAACCATTATGTTAATTGGGTTGTATTCAGTTAATGAAACGAAATAACTTTTCTAATTTATTGAAACATGAGTCGAAAAACGATAAATTTGTAAAAATAATACAATTGATCGGCAGATTCGCACTTTCGTATGGAAGGTACAGAAAATTTATGATCCTGAGGGAAAGTTGTTTAGTTTCATTATCTAAATACACTCCCGCCCAATGACGCAATGAACATAGAGTAGTACCTAAGTAGGAAAAGTATTGGTGCAAACCTTTGACTATTTATTATAAGGACTAGCCTTGCGGTAGCATTTCCCCTCTGCCACGGTATAAGATCAATAGATCATGTGTATTTACATTCAATTTTATACGTTATCACTAAAGGAGACAGCCTATAATTGCGAAACAATAATTTCGAACTTAGAACGTTTGGGGTTCACACGAGACTTCTTTTCATGATTTTTAACGTTCAAAATTAGAATCTAAAGTTATGGTGAATAAAATCCAAAGTTGCGGATTTCGTTTTACCTCGCCCCCCGCAAAAGTGGCAGAAATGTTTGTTAGTAGAATTACACGCGTAACTAGTCCCTATGTAAGTAGTCAAAGGTGCAAACCGACTTCTTACTTGGCTTTGCTTTTTCCAGGAATTTCTTAAATTCCTCGACTTCTTCCCTGCTCCGGGGAGCAGCCGCCACGGCCCCCAGGACACACACCAGTATCAGAAGCCGAAACATTTTGGCGAATGAATAATTTAATCTGTTAATCCCTCTTTTATACCAAAACTAAATACATTTGTATTATCTAAGTAGGTATTTATCAATGTTTAATACAAGATCCCTCTGTATACTACATGTACCCTATCCTTATAGTACTTAGGTACTAATTTGTCGTTTTCCCGCGACTTCATACGCATGAGTTCCCATCTTCGTACCGAGATAAATTATACTTATGTACCAGACTTTTAGTCTAATCATAATCTTTCAGAATTCTGGCACAAAAAGTTTCATCAAAATCGGTCCAGTAGTTTTCGCGTGATGCGCGAAAAAAACAATCAAAAAATTTCCGTCAAATAGTAGCGAGATAAAGATAACTGATAAACCAATTTGTAAGTCTAATTATAAGCTTTTAGACAACAATTTTCATCGAAATCAGTCCAGTAGTTTTTACGTGATGCTCGAACAAACAGACAGTTTTTTAATAGTATAAGTAGAATGTAGATCCGGTGGTGTAGCTGTAGCGTTGATTTCTGTCGCCTGGGGCACAGGCCGATTTTACCGCCCCCTTATGTTTATTAGAAGATCTACACAAAAGATAACGGAGCGATCGAAGCGAGCTCGACATTTTTTATCTCTATAATTTTACTATTTTTAGCATCTTCTGGTCTATCATTGAAAAAATAGAAACCAAGAGCGAGCGAAGTGAGCTTGACTTTTCTCCTCAATACGAATCGGTTTGGGTTTTTTTAGCACCGCGTTAGCTGTTGCCAGAAGGCAGAAAATGTTTAAGATTATGTGTAGGTGCAGTACAGTAATTAAAACAGAAGCTTACTGCGAGTAAAGCTAGGTCGACTTTTCTCTGCTCTACGAATTGGTTTTAGTTTAAATAGTTTATTAGAAACACCAAGTTATAAACAGAGCTCAATCAATCTGCAGTGTGTTAGGGTAAATTGTTGCATTACTTTAAGGGGTGATTGTACCCATAATACTAAACAACTTTCCCAAAGAAACCTATATAGGAAATTCACAATTTTTTTTGACTTTTCGAAACTTCTATCATCTTGCATTTGGTATGGGAAGTCCAATTTTTTTTACGAATTTCCTGTAGGTTTCTTAGGGAAAGCTGTTCAGATGATGAAATCACTCTGTTTGATATGTTACGCATTTAATCCGCGAGTTTCCAACTAGTCAAACCAGCCTAGCTAGCATGCCACCCACGACAAAGCCTTTAAACGAGAAAAACGTCATGCGCGCTCTTTCTGGCCTACGTAAAATAATAAAGATGGTGGCACATCTCGATTTTTGTCGTTTTCTCGGGGGTGGCATTCTAGCTAGGCAGCAACTCTTTATCAAACGTCAAAACACGAGCTTTGCATGAAAAGTTGTACTAAATCATGAATAGTGACGTCATTGTTTTTCGTCGTCGTTTTGATACTTTTTATAGTTTATCCTTTTATTAAAAATAGTTTTCAAGCTACAGAATTACTGAAAATGTAGGTTTAGCATTATTTTCAAACGTATTTTTTACTGAAAAGGTTAAAGTAAAATATACAATATGCCTTTGCCCGTCCCCACACAAAAAAATCTAGTGGGGTCAGGTCATTTTGAAAACGAGAATTTTTTTTTTTTCTAAAAATACAGTTTTTTTTTATTTGCTTAAAAATCATAAATGACTCAAATCGAAGTTGTATTGACATAACAAAAGAAAACATACTACTAATAACTAAAGCTCAAGGTTAAGTTTTTTGTTGTCAAACGCCGCCACCACGGCCTTTGTTTAGTTTTTTAAACCCCCTTTCTTCATTTTGGTTGGGGTAAGTTTATAATTTTTACACTAGTCTAAAAATAATCTCGCAATTTGTTTTAAGAGATCAATCTAAAGTTATTTAAGCAAAAACTGTTTCGTTTTAATTTGTTTGAAATTTTGGATTTGTCACCCTTAACTGGTTTATGCACCCTAATTTCGAAATTTGAAAAGACATCTTAGTAAATGATACCTCGACAGAAAGGGCAATAACCAAGCATGTTTTTAAAATGTTTTGAACATCTGTAGATATTTTATTAATTTTTTTAAATGACATTAAAAGTACGATTTTTTAATTTAAAATTTTTCTATTAAGTTTAAATAGTCTGTATTTTCTTATTGGACACAATGGTGCCTTAAAATGCTTCAGTACAACAAAGGACACATTAGACTAATAAATTCAATTAAAAAAAATGACATTTCAGCTTAAACTAAACGTTATTAGCACTTAATTGACAAATTTTGGGTTTTTGGCACAAAAAACGTATGAGTACCTACTCTAAAAAAAATATCAGACTTGGTCTAGGACAAATATGGCTCAACATGTTCTAAATGGTCTATACTAACGTCCCTTCAAAGGTCCGCACCCACCTTCCAAACACCCTGTATATGAACTCTCCAGTTTTACACCCTGTATATTATATCGCTAAGGTAGGTAGAAGACCGCCTGTTTTTGTGCCTTTTGTATTTCCTGATTGTTTGCTCTCTGTATACTCTGTTTTTTTGGTGTCAAATAAAGTATAATTGATTGATTGATTGATTTATTTGACATTACATAATTACTTATTTCTTTTAATCGGTACTTATGATTATATTATTATTTAGTAACTAGGCACAAAGTAACAGAATATATAAAACGGTATGATATAACTTATAAGATTGTAATTGATAAATTGAATAGAATATCGTGATTCATTGATACGTTTTAAATAAATATAATAGAGCGGATAGTTGACTGCAGTATGGAATTTTTGCTCAAAGATCAACTATCTACTAATGCCCATACACCCTCCCTGAGGGTAGGCCTGTGCCCTGCTGCTGGGACGTTTATAGGCTGATAATGATGATGGGCATCCGCATTGTAATAATGATCCCAAACGTAAGCTACCTATGCGTAGTCCAAACTAGTCACAGCAAATCCTGTGAAAAGTTATAAGCAATATTGAGCAACGGCTTATAGCATAACTGGACTTTCTTTAATTTCATATTCATACCTATAGGGTCCTTCTTAATATGCTGACACATTTTTAAGGGGATGATCAGACCATCAAACTGAACAACTTTCTCTATAGGACCAACATCGAAATCGCGAAAAAAAAATTAGCTCTGCCATACAAAACTGCAAACCTACTCGAGCCAAATGATAGCTGATATTTTTTTCGTGATTTCGAGGTCCCATAGAAAAAAATTGTTCAGTTTGATGGTCTGATCATCCCCTTAAAAAAGTGTCAGCATGTTAAGAAGGACCCCTGCAAGGATAGCAGAGGTGGGCGCCGCCCACAAATATAAATAATTATGAGTATTTTTTTGTGTTTTCATTCTTTTTCGTTCCCGGTTTTGGATCGTATTATCACGTGCCGACCAATTCATATTTTTTTTGTAAAATCTCGAGCTCACTTCGCTTGCTCCAGGTTTTGGATTTTGTTGTCACTTGCCTACCTATTTATATTTTAGTGAAATCTCGAGCTCGCTTCGCTCGTTCCAGCACGGTCAGCATGCCACCCACGACAAAGCGTTTAAACGAGAAAAACGTCATGCGCGCTCTTTCTGGCATACGTATAATAATAAAGATGGAGGCACATCTCTATTTTTATCGTTTTCTCGGGAGTGGCATGCGAGGCCTACAGGTTTTGGTTCGTTTTATGTTTGCTGACCTGTTCATATTTAAGTGAAATCGTGCCGTTTGCACCTGATTTTAGATCGACGGCTTTATGGCGACGGCTTTATCTTATTTGCAGTCCAACCTTGCAACGTCAAATTTGAGTCTTGCCACTGACGGTGGCTGATGAGCTGGCTGGACGGTTGCCCCTCTTAGGAAAAAACCCTATGCTACGCCTAGGGGGTTGTTATGTTTCACCCTCTATGTATCGTTATACCTATGGCTGCCTAATCAAACTACTAGTTAATCTGTGCCTTAATGCCCTCTCTAGTTTTCATCCTGAAAACAACACTATTTGTGTCTAAAAAGAATTTCAAGCACAACGACAGATTGCTAGATACAAAAAAGTAAAACATCACAGTATTTTCAAGAATGGAAAGCTTTTATTTCAATTCATCGCCTATCAAAAGATTCGGCCACACGGACCGATTCATTGGATTCCTCGACCGCTTCTTCAGATTCCTCAGATTCTACAGATTCCACCGCTTCTTCTGATTCCTTGGATTCCTCAGTTTCAATTGATTCCACGGATTCAACAGATTCTGGTTTCTCAGGCTTATCCCAAGCGCCTGGGCAGTTATAATGCCTGTTTATGCGAAGCCAGTCCTTGTCTGTGATGTACTCACGCTGCCCCATCTGACCTTCGTGCTCCTGGAACATGTTAAGATCTTAATGTGTGAATAGAGACTAGATAATATTCCTACGAAATTTCCATAAGTGTATCGAGGTACCTAGCTATATTTATACTCATCGTATGGCTTAGAACAGCCGATGAACCCTTTTCTTCTTGTGTGTGCCGTACGAGGCAAATTAGGAAATGGATTTTTTAGTGTTTGTGAGCGAAAGACTGGCCGCCTATCAGCGTTTGATAAAACAATTGGCGTGAAATCGTAATTATGTACAACTGCACAAATAATGGCTGGTACATGGCTGTAACATGTTTAAAATCAATAATATTTGAAACTTTGGTATAATTACACTTAAGTTACGTATGGGGCCCTGACACGACCGGGAAATCAACAAGCCTTTAACGCTGTTTGGAAAATCTCTTCACTACGATGGCATATCAAACTCAATTATAATGCCATCGACCTGACAGAAGAAGAATCAATCAAATCTACCCACTGCTAGGCATAATTATGCCTCCCTTTTATTGCAACATTCCACATAGTCCTATGCTAATCACTAATCAGATCCAATGCGAACCCGTCACCCTCACAATGTCATCGGACCATATTGCTCCATTTGCTACTGATCTGTTTCTCTCTTGGCCACGTCTAGAAGAAGAATAGAAATTAAAAAGAAAGGAACCTGTAAAGCGACGATGGTTGGCTCTCCGTTGACTGAGAAGGCGTAGCGACCGTAGTGCAGACAGCTCACAAAGTCGTATTCGACGTCCAGGTTACTGACCAATTCTGAGGTGTAAATGTCGAAGTTGTGCTCAGTTCCTGTAACAATTACCATTATACGTTTAGTTTTCACTAATCGGACAAACAAGTCGGCAACTGTGGAGATAGGAGCAACATGATATTTTATATCTGTAAAGGGAATAAACTCAATATTAGCGTCAAATCTTCTAAGTGCTGCTTAAAATGTCGTACACACGGCGACAGATCAACCTACCCATAGTTAAGCTCTATGTCCATGAACATAGAGTTCAAATAGGTATGGGTATAGGTTGATCTGTCGCCGGTCGTGTGTACCTGCCTAGTAAATATTGTCGGATTCGCATCCGATTATGCTGATGCAGTAAACTGAAATCGCTGGTTTTGCTCTGACTGGCTGGTTTAGTACATAGTGTAAAAGAAACACGGCACCGTTTTCTTTCTTTTTGGCTATCTGTGTATTTTTTAACAAGTTCGATAGAGTACTAGTAGGTACCTATCTACACAATACTTTATCTACCTATGTATGTCAGTATCATGCCTTTCCGGAAACACCAAAATATCATCCAACCATCTACTTTTCTGGCAATTCAGTCCTGTCTCTTAGAAGTCTGTACCTATATCTAAACACATCAGGGACTTGACCGAGTCTAGTTAACTTGTAGGAAGTTTACAGAAACTTTATACAAATTGACACGGCACTGTGGTGGTCCATTGGCGAGTAACCTTGCCTGCCGTGCAGGAGGCGATGGTTCGATCCCCGTCCAGGCCGACTCTTACCAACGAGTTTTTCGGAATTTATGTACGATTTGTAACACCACTGGCTTTTCGGTGAAGGAAAACTTCGTGAGGAAACCTGCATGCTTCAATTTCGAGGCATGTATTGTACCTACTGTCCATTACAAGTGGCGATGGGCTCACTCCCCGTCACACTGGACAGAGTTTCGGTACTACTAGTGAAACGTGGATGTTCTGAAGCTTCAGAATATCTCTGACTACCCCCTCGGGGAATATAGTCGTGAGCATATATATATAACACGGCACTGACATGCGTGGAAAGGCCTTTATACTCCAATGGACAGTACCTATTCTCCATCTAAATACACGGTATACCAACCAGGTGTAAGATTCTCCTCAACGATATTAACGTATTCATCCCTGTTGTAAGTGGACTGCATGTGGAGGAAGCCGAGGATGTGCATCCACTCGTGCACGATGGTCGCGTGGCGGAAGCAGCCGACTCCAGGGTAGTTGCGGGCCAAGTTCAGGGTGTGGACGCCGCGGGAGGCCCAGTAGCCGACGTGCGCGTAACACCCACCAGCTCCGCCCTGTTGCATGGTTGGGGAAATAATAATGACCAACTTTTCCCCAAAATGTATTAATTGTATTGTACCTACTAGGTATAGGTAATTTTCACTCAATCTAACAGTTTGAACGAAAACGGTCACGAAATATCGTAAATCGAAAGTCCTATCGTATATTGATTTTATTTTTCGGTTTCATCTGGATAAGCTTGAAATTTTTCAGTTCATGCTCTAAGCTTTGACGAGCTATTCTTGAAAACGATTAACAAATATTAGCAATATGTATATATTGTCTGCCTGTCCTGTATGTGTTTGCATGTTTGAGTTTTGTGTTAATTATACATTTGAGTCGAGTAGGTAGGTAGTTTTGTATGGAACGTTACATGTAGTTGCTGTGCCAAAATCTCTTCTCTCTAGATGTTTGTCTAGCCGTGGTGGAAACGGAACAGCTTATACTACCTAGGTTAGGTATGTGTGAAAAACAATCAAAAATTATGTCATCTACTAACGGTAAGTCGAACAAAAGTGTTGTCGTTTTCTTCACGCTTACGGAACTTGATGCAAGTGTGCCTCTCAATATCCCTGATGCCTTCCTCGATGGCTTCCATCTGCAGGGGACCTGAAGAAATAAATATTATTTTGAGTCGGCAGGGAGTGAAATTGTAAACATCTTTTTAAGGCAGACTGTACCTCGGATAAAGTAATTCGAATTTACAGAATAATTATGTAGTACCACATGACAGACAGATAGCCATAGGCCATAGTAAAGGTAGTTTTAAATCTATGCCATACCTCAGGTAGCTGGCATAGGTATTGTCTATACATACATAGAATACTATACATACAATGTTCTTTATACATACCTGTACTTCCTATTATTAGTGCAAAAAGTTTTTAATACTTCTGAATATTTTGAATTAAAGATAAACCTGGCTGCTTTAGCAGAATAAAATTTGTAAGCCTTAAAATTAGATAAGACAAAACTGATTTGCTTTTCTTTTTTTAAAGGCTGTCGAAACATTTTTTCATAACAATTAAAGCCAGTGGCTCGACAAATTTTAAATACAATCTCTTTGTAAGCGCTATATTACATACCGCATTTTTTTTACTATGCATGGTACCTAGAAATTATGATTGTATGATGGTACCTAATTAATTAGGTTCTGCCGTTAACTAAGTTTAGGTAGGTACCTTATAAACAAATACAAATGTTCACTTGTTTTCTTAATTCTTTAATATTATTTGCAACTATCTGTTTACCATTTTCATTTCAAGACCAGATAATGAAACAAGCCTTTGTTTTCATCATCCAATAAATCCGATTTAATCATACTTAATCAAATACTTCGTTATCATAATTTATTTATTTAACTCTTGTCTTATCGATCGGTGCTGCTGACGTCGTCTAATGAAGGTAAGCGCATAATTAGGGCGGGCGGGCCGCATCGCAACGGAAAATGCGGATATAGCACACTAGTGACAATGTGGATGTAATGCTGTGAAAATTTCTAAAAAAATAATTGGGATAAACTAAAGTTATCTTTGTCACACTAAGTAAAAACTGAAGTTATTATATTCACCATTGGCAGAAATACAGTGCTAGATAAACGCAAAACGACATTTTATAATTATAAAAGTAACTTCAAATTAATATAGTTTTGTAGGATTATACTTAAAAAAAGAATTTTAGATTTTAGGTATTAATTATAATAATAAAAAAAACAATTGATTAGGGTCTGATTAATTCAGATTAACAAGTCAACGTCAATATCGTAGGTACCTAATCGATGATTAAAAACAATCTGATAATTGTAATTATCATCAAGTACCTATGTTGTTTTATAGGCAATGTTACGTACCTATATCAGTAATCGATTTCAATAAACTAGTTAAATTATCTGGTTTTGTTTGATTGATTATTAATCTAATAATTAGATAATAACTATATACAAAAGTATGTTTGTTTACATAACAAATTCTACTTCGCCGAATTCCCAAACTAGAAAAACACAATGTTGGGTAGGGCTGAGAAATTTCGAGCTCATATTTTGTCCTGCTTATTGATTTTGGTACCTACACTAAGCGTTTTGAAGTGTTTTGAGCTTACATAGATGCTATGGAACCTGTACTAACTAAGTAATACCGTTTTGAGACTTGGTGTGTGAAATTTATAGCTTGCTTTGCTTGCTCCAAACTTTGGATGATATTTGATCATACATAGGCTAATGGAACAAGCACCACGGTTTAGAGACTTGGTGTGGGAAATTTTGAGCTCGCTGCGCTTGCCTTTGAAAGCTGTTTTATAGGTTTCATAGGCTATTGGAACTCATACCATCACCGTGAACCTTAGTCTGTGAAATTTCGAGCTCGTTTCGCTCGCTCAGTTACTTTTTGCGTTTTTGTCATTTCCTGGACATACGATTTTGATTATTTTGTTGCCCATCCAAAAAACCAGCCTTTAGCTTCCGCCCTGCCTTAAAATTCCTATGCTTTACATTAAATTTAGTTCTGCAATCCATAGCGAACTTTTAATTCTTTAGAGCCATTTTGTCCTGGATGAAGAACGCCGAGGGTAACTACTAGTTAAATGTAGCAGAGGATAGTTTTGTGGCGCGCCTTAGTAAGAGGTCATGTTCAGCTGTGGATGATGACACGCTGATGATAATGACGTCTTAATATAATTCACTGGATCACTTACCGAATTCACCTTCTCCGAATTCCCAAACAACGGTATCGTTAGGCCAGTGGGTGTTTGGCCAGGTGTAAGCGTTGCGGCCCATAGCGTACTCTTGGAGCATGCTCTCGATGATGAAGTCGTCGAGGACTATGTCACCCTGGTACTTTCCGCTGTTCTCCTCCGGGTTGGCGCGGGGAGATAGAATGCTGCGTGCTAGGAATTGAGAGCCATCGCCTGTGGGAGAAATTATACAGGGTGAAATTAATATCATTAGCATCCATTTAAACTAAGAGTCTACCCATCGAACTGAACATCTTTTATTATGGCAGCAAACCGATCTAAGCAAAAAAAAAATCAGCTGTTGCATACATTTGAGTCGTGAACTCGCGCGTCGACATTGCAGTTTAGTATGGAACAGCTGATTTTTTATTTTCTCTCATAATAAAAGTTGTTCAGTTTGATGGGTAGACTCTTAGTTTAAAAGGATGCCCAAACCATCAAATGAAACTAAACAACTCTCCTTATAACTAACATCAAAAACGCAAAAAAAAAATCAGTTCCATACAAAATTGTCATGTCCCCTACATTACACAGCTAAATTTTATTCCCGATTTTGACGTTAGTTTGTCCCATAGAAAAAGTTGGTCAGTTTGATAATCTGATCATCCGCTCAAAAAGCATCAGCCTATTAAAAAGAACCCAAGATTAACCTCTTGTGTGTACTTAATTTAAAAAATATTAAATACTTACTGGTCTTAGTGCTTTCCAAGAAATGCCTAAAAGCCTGGATCTCTTCCCTGGACCGCACGATTGGGGGAGACCCCACCGCCAAAGCGATTAAACCAAGGAGCACTGCTATGCGCATCATAGTTACTGCGCGCCCACTTTACTTTGAGCTATTTAAACTCTGCTAGGACTTTTATATGAATCCTGAACGATTATCGATTAAGATTGTCTATTCTGTATTAGATAGGATTTTTAGTATCTTTGTTTATTTAATGTACGTTATGTTTGATCATTAAGAGGATATTCCTTGCAGTGCGCTCCATACAAACGAAGGTTCGTCCTTATTTTCAATACTAAGCTAAGTACCTACCTAATTAATGTCAATGAAAAGACATTGCCCACGTGACGAAGTGTGTTCATTTCGGGTCGTTTCGCAGCTGGCGAATGTGTATGGTCAAAGAAGAAATACGAATCGTATGATAGCTGAAAATCACAGATTAGAAGGAATATCGTGCTTCCCAATGAAATGGAAATTATCCTTTTCTATCGTGGCATTTCTAATATAATTCAAATTTACCAGTTTTGAGGCGAAACCGGATTCGGCGTTTTCCTTTATTAAACACGATCTATATAGGAACGAATCTCTGTATCTTTATGTCAGATTCTCTTTAAAATGCAGTGACAAAGTTAGTGGCTCAAAGATTTCCATACAAAATTTATCCTAGCATTGAAACTGTATATTGTAACGGAAATCTGGCAAAACAAAGACATAAAGATTAGTTGCTAGATCGTGCGTAAAAAATTATAATATTATCTTTAATTTTTTAGTATTGAAAATAGGACGACGCGTATCAAGCGCCTTCGCTGTTATATCCTCTTAATTGAAGATTTCTATCTTCGGATAGATCTGAAGGAAAATTCTGATAGAAATAATTAAGTGACTATCGACATTTTCTTTACCGAACCTATTGCCTCATTTTTTTTATTTACAGTATAATTTATTTATTAACAACTTTATCATAAACAAGATAAGGTTCAAAGTACATACAAAGTTAAACTGTTATCAACCCTTTTTCTTTAATAATATTAGTTTGCATAATTAGATTAATTAGGTATCTTCACTTCGGGAAAAGCAGTGATTTAAAAAATACGTCTTATAATCCAAAATTGTATTTATTTTTGCTCTATATATAAAAAAATCTTTCAGTAATTCTACAAAATAAAGAATAGAATATCATTATAATACTTATTTAATAGAATATAACAAACGTAAAAATAAAAATACAAAATATTGGACGTGATACCATTCTCTCTTTCCTTATAATTTTTAATATAAAAACTACTCGGACCCTGACAAGCATCCCGCTGCTGAAACACACTACTTTACTGAATACAAAAATATCTTACAAACTAACCACTTACAATTATCAGTTCAGTAAAAACTCTCTAACTATAGATGCCACTAACTTCATTCCTAACTTACTATTGGCTTATTTTGCGAATGCGAAAATTAAACTGATCACATAAAAATCTCAATGTCAATTTATATAACACAAATGTGGCACATTGTTTCAGAAACATATCATGTATTTATTACTAACTTATATATGAGCAGATTTTATAAAACTACTTACAATAAGATGAAGTACTTATGCCCCTTTGAGTGTAGTGTACATTGGTTTCAATTTTATCTATTTTATTTTATTTTGAAATTTATTTGTGCAAATATGGAAGAATTACAAATATAGAACTGTTTTGTCATTAAAATGATAGAATTAAGAAACATTTAAAACCGTCTTAAACGAAAAAAAAGTAACATAATAAGAACATAACTTTTGTCACTGGTTCAAATAATCAAAATAAAATTAGATAAACTACGATATTTCCTAAATTATTTAATTTCTATACCTAAAATACGCTTAAATGAGAATATTTCTTCACATAAAATTAAAAGTATTGCAACAAAACCGATGTGCTCATAGCAACATTCTTTTTTATACAAAACGGCAGTGAATGACTGGTATATCCATACTACAAATTTGTAGCTATGGCATAAAAATGATTTAAAAAAGATAAAAAAATAATTTGCGCAAAACTTAGTTCAAGCCAATTAAAAATGTAAGTTTAAACCTATAGTTAAGCCTGATGCTAAGTATTGCACCAAATATAAAAGAAAAAAAATATAAAAACGATGTTAATAAATAGCACATTCATTTCGACAAGCGAAAACCTTTTATAAAACCCCAAATAAAAACTGTTCATTGCAAAACAGGTCGAAAAAAAAGATATACATTGTAGTTTTTAAAACTGTTTGACGCTAAATTCTGAAAGTTAAACCCTCAGAGTTATTAATATTAAAGTACATAATTATTATTAGTTAAGCTAGAATAAAACTACATATTTATATCGAAATGGCAATGATTACAAACTCGTATGTACAGGGGGAATACAAAATCTTTACACTTTTATAGACAACATTTAATTATTCAGATTTACATCATCTGCCACTAAAATAAGAGCTAATGTTACTAACGATATTTCAAGAAGTTGTTTGGCCAACGTTTATAACTGGGTGCCTATTACCTACGTGACCTCAATGTATGGAGCAGTTGATTTCAATTTTTTTACTCTTTCCATAAAGCTCGCTGGTTTTTCTCCTTGGCGTTTGAACGCTGTCATTATCCTCATGAAATATTTTTGCTTTGTTTATAGGGTATCAAATGTTATGACGTAGTTATAAAGCCCTTTGGACCCTTGTTACAGCGCTAAAAATTCTTATAAACAAGTCGATAATATTTGGTGAGGATAATGACAGCGTTCAAACGCCGAGGAGAAACATCCTCCTTATGTTTTGAACAACCCCTTATAATATCGATAACCCTACTAATGTTTGTTGTCCTATATTATTATATATACAAACATTTTCTACTAGAAATTGGGGGGGGGGGGGGGGGGGGGTTCTTAGAGGAAATCCATCTCTTTTTTTCAGTCTGCCTTAAAGAAATACATACCTACTGAGAAAGACTTAGGACTTTATTTACCAAAAAGTAATGCTGAGATATCAAAAAACTGATTATTACGCGCTATCACGTTTTCAATGACGGCAAACATTTTTGATAAATATTGCATTATTAATATTTAATTACTCATGACGAGTTTTTGCCCGCGACTTCGTCCCACGAGGATTCATTTGGGGGTTGATTTTCGAAAAATCCTTTCTTAGTGCACCCCTACATCCTCTGTACAATATTATATTCCAAATTTCATGTTTCTACCTTTAGCGGTTTAGGGTGTGGATTGTCTGTCAGTTAGTCAGTCATTTAGTCGGTCACGGAACTCTTTTATAAGTATTGATTTTCACGGATAGGCCCAACTTCCTGTCTGCCCGCAGATAGAAAAGCTAGCATAATATGTTTTGATTGGGACTTGTTTAAAAACATTCTGTATCGTAGACTTCATATTGGTATTATTTTCATAAGTGTTCTTCACCAAAAAGTTTTAAAAGTTACTAAAAACACTGGCAAATACCTAGTCCAAATATTTATACAATTTGTTCATTCAAGCTGCACTTTCAGTCGAGTCTATATTTAATTTATCATTAGCAAAAATGCAAAAGGCAAGATGGAGGTTCAATTTACATTTTTCTTATACCTAGCATCCAGTACAAGGAAGATTGTCTTTTATTGTGTCACATTGAAATTGCCGCTTCATTCTCGTGAGTGGTCTATGTGAAGTGATTCAGGGCTCAAGTGCAATTAGTGCACTCTCCCTCCGTAAGTTAAGTACTACTCATATATCACATACATACTATTTTGCACACGGAAACGCCGTCTTAGGAATGGAATTTACCACAGTCCGTAGAGTTCCATCGTAGACACAAACGTTTCGGCAAAATTATCCACTGTCTACTCAGGAGTGCGATTTTTTTAAGTCATACGTTTTTGCGATTCCAAAATAGCACTTGATCAGACAAAGATAGACAAAATGCTTTTTTTTTTAATTCGAAACCATGAGCGAGAATACACAAACTTCATACTTTTCTACTGCTGATTTGAACGTATAACTTTCAAAAATCGCACTTCAGGCCTTAAAGGTATCCAGTTCATAATTAACCATAGCGACATGGCTAATAGGCACCTCTTTAGTACCTAGTGGCCTGACCCTATATTTAGATGAGGAAGGTGTACTATAGGTTTGGAATGCACTGAGTTGTAATAGTTTATCAACTTAATAAGTTAGTATTTCGGGTTCTTATTTGTGAAAGTAATTATTTAAATCTTTTATTCTAAGGAAAGAAGTCATAAAAATTTACAAAAATTTAGAGTTTGAGAGGAAGAGGGCTTTCATCCATGGACTGCTGCAATTCTAGACACAATAGAAAACGTATTAATTGTTCGTCGCGTAGAATGTTCCGGGTGAGTTCAAAGGTATTCAGTACACTGAACGCAAGGTACACACGGCGACACATCAAGCTATACAAAACCAACATAAGCTGGCCGCGCGTAGGTCGAGTGACGTATAGCGTCGCGCTTGTTGCTGGTTTTGTATAGCTTGATGTGTCGCCGTGCGTACATAGAGCACCCTTCGTTCGTAAATATATTTTATATTTACTTATATTCGCCTTCTGTGCCCGACCAAGAATGAAGCGTACAATGCTCACCAAAGGCAAAATGACATACAAAATATATATTTATTTACATACTTACTATGTATTGTGTGATTATTATCTAATCTTTACTTGTTCCCTTGGCATTCGAAATAGTACAAAAATATATGATTAATATATTAATTAAATAGATATAAAAGCAGAGTGGCAGTGTAAGTTTCTTTAAATATAATATAGTTTATACATTTGTAAGTTTTTTTTTATCACGGGGCGTTCTGTCTGAGAGCATTCCACGCGAGCAAATGAATAGACCCCTATTCGTTTGCTGTACAGCCAATCGCAACAGCCAAGTATAAATTAGCTAGGATACCAACACGAATCTTCAACAGATATCGTATTCGTTATCTAGTTTATAACTGATAACAAAATATTTCGTTCCATTTCTCTATCAAAGGTAAATGAAAGATTGCAAAAAAATATTACTGCTTTACAATCGAGGGCAGCCCTATGCTTTGATCACATTGGAGCATTGATTCTCGGTTTGGAATGCTCCCGGCAGCACTAGCCCTAAAGACTTTTCAGAAAAATACATTTTTTTACAGGAATACTTCATGAGTAAATGCGTTTTTAATATTAATAAACTACGTTGGCATAGTAAATATATTAAGTATTAAAAATATTTGTGATTTGAATGAAGCATTGTTTTTTTTACAGTCTCATATTTAAAGGCAAACAAAAAACAATATTTAGATGTTTCCACGGAATAGACATAATAATCAAAATTGCTACAAAATTTCATTAAGGTTCAAGCCAGTGTTGTCTAACTATCGGTAGTTTGACTGTCGATAGTTGACCTTGAAAATAGTAACTTGAAAAATAGTAAACTATCGATATCGGTTCTATCGATACTATACCATCTCAATACTATCGACACTAATCAATTTGTCTTAAAGTAAAACTATCGAAAATATCGATATACAGCTTCTTAATATGCTGACACTTTATTAAGGGGATGACCAGACCATCAAACTGAACAATTTTCTCTATGGCGACACAAAAAAAATTAGCAGTCCCATACATTTGGCTCGAGTAGGTTTGCAGTTTTGTATGGACGAGCTGATTTTTCTTCGCGATTTCGATGTTGGTCCCATAGAGAAAGTTGTTTAGTTTGATAGTCTGATCATCCCCTTAAAAAAGTGTCAGCATATTTAGAAGGACCCTGTATACTTACTATTTTTCGAGGTCACCAAAGTATCGATAGTTTCACTAGCAACACTAGCTTGAACAAATTGTCAAGATTTTAGAGCTTATTGACTTTAATGCTTGAAGAAGGATTTATGCTACACGATGCTTTAAAATTATTATACTCTTGAGCAAATTTACATGAATATCTTCATCTAAGGTCATGGTCCACGCCAGGGTCAGTGGTCCCCCCTCAGTAGTTCCATGAGGAGGTTGAAACTTGGTCCGTCGCCATCTTTACTCTTGTTAGCGGGGTTCAACATCTCTTTGCCGACTTGCATGAAAAACTGCAAAACAATAATAAAGGTAAAGATATTTTAAGTACAGTGTCCTTATGCTGCTAACAATAAAGTTTAATATCAAGCACACACATTTCACTGAGAGACCAACCATGGTCCAACTTCTATATAAAAGGTTCTACAAAAGGCTAATTTGTAACGTCAGACCGTCTTGAAGGAAATAACTTCTATCTATTACTAACTGGTTCGACAACATCCCGAGACATGATATATTCGACAATGTCCCTTTTAAATATAAAGTCTAATCTCGAACAAGAGGAACACCGTGAAACCTTAACCATTAATGATAGAGTATATTCTCACCTGGCAAGTCCGCTGAAGCTCGGGTATACGCAGGAAAGTCTGAGGCAAGAGGGACACCTTGGATCTTACAACCTTAACCACTATACGATTGGGTGTATTTTCACCTGGCAAGTCCGCTGAAGCTCGGATATACGCAGGAAAGTCTGAGGCAAGAGGGACACCTCGTCTTACAACCTTAACCACTATACGATAGTGTGTATTTTCACCTGGCAAGTCCGCTGAAGCTCGGGTATACGCAGCAGCAGCTCGCCGAACTTGGCGGGAGTGTCGGGCGAGTGGGTGGCGGTGTACAGTTGTAAAGCGGCCAGCGCCTTCTCTTGCGACGCGCGCACTTTCTCCGCTTCACGCAGCTCTGGGGCGTCTGGGGGAACAATTATATTTATAAATATACTCATTCAATTTCATCATCATCGTCAATCTGTATTAGTCCACTGCTGGAAATAGCATAACATAGCATAAGTTATTTGTAATATTTTAGATAATTATTAAGTTGAACTATGTCCTATGACAGAGCGTCGGTAAAGGTCAAGAAAGCAAACGACGAAGAGTGAGGGTAGACAGATTTGTTTGCTCTTAAAAATCTACCTGCAGTTCCTCAGTCATCCCGTCATCATGGCAGTTGTAACACTGCCGAAATATCGGGAACTCAAATATACCAAAACGCGGTAAGAACCCGTCAAAATGTTTATTTCTAGATTAAATAATAACCGCGTAACTCTCAAAAACTGTATAAACGAAATGCCAGTAAGTTTTACTAACGTATCTACGTAATACGTCGGTATTACGTTCTCAAACGGTGAACGAAAAACATCGTGATGAAACCTGCATACGCTGAAGAAGATATTCCGATGCGTATGTAAAATAAAATAAGTCTACCAGTCCGCATTGGGCACGCGTGGTGGACTAACGTCCATACACCCTCCCTGAGGATAGGCCTCGGCCGTGCAGTTAGACATATGTATATGCATAGGCTGTTGATGATGATCCTGATGTCCTAGGATTTTACTTTTGGCGTATATGTCATTAAGTCATCATATAGGTGATTATAGGTTACCCGCTGATGAGTCATTTCGCGTAACGAAAATGTATCAATATTCGTGTCCTATCATATCACGTGGTCCCTAGTGATCAACTCCAAATAAAACAAAAGCCTTTGTGGGCCGAACAGTGTTATTATTTATTTAGTTATTAACTTACCAGAAGTGAGTAGTACGATGACTTTGAGGGCAACGTATTCGTATCGATCGACTCGTAGTCTTCTCAGGTGGTCCGTGAAACTGAGCATACGTTCTATGCACGGTGTTAGACCCAGTCTGCAAATAAAACATTTAGATTAGTCACGAATGGTAGAGAAGAATTTGGAGGGCTCTGAGATTTATTTTGCTGGAGTAAAAATCGGTGTCGTTTCGTACTAGAAGGCGGCCCTAGGTACCGAGCTAAGCACCTATACTTTGACGCATCGTAAGTGATGCGCTTGGAATTGCTAAAATATCATAGAACTTGGACAATATGAACAACTCTGACAATTTAGTAAAATTACACAATGTTATTGTCTGAGTTGACAGAGTTGTCCGAGTTGACCAAATTGTTCATGTTGTCCGAGATTTTTTAGTGTACTTAATTGGACAACAATGAACAACTTGGCCAACTTGACCAAGTCAAATCAGTTGGCAAAGTTGTCAGAGTGGTTTACGTTGTACGAGTTGTTCATGTTGCCCGAGTTGCCTATTTTGTCAGAGTTGTCAAAGTCGACCGAGTTGTTCGTGTTGTCCAAGTTGTTCTACCTACTGTTGGAGGAGGACCAGTATGACAAAACGGTGCATGTGGCCCAATTTTTTTAAATACCTAACTGTATTCAGAAAGGCCTATCCATATTGTTTCCGTGGGGAAAAAGTGAAGTTTAGGTAAATAATAAATAAGCATCATCTCCACAGAACATTATAAGAGGGGTTAGAAGTGCAAAGTAGGCGTGGAACGTGTCGCCACAGGTTATGCAATGATTTGCATAGCACCATTAGGCGCGCGGCGTGGTGCGAGCGAGAGGGCATGAGTAATTGTAGCAGCGTGAGCGGGAAGACAAGTGGCGACAGCCGTCTCCGAAGCTAAATCGCTACTTTGCATTTCTAACCCCTCTTATAATGTTCTGTGATCATCTCTAACGATAACATATGACCAGATAGTTCAAACAATAAGGCGCCAAGCAGACCCTGCCCGCGGGCACCCGCGGACGCGTTGTCTGCTCGATAGAACTCTCTATGGATGGAATCATCTGTGCCGTGCTACGGGCAAAATTGTCTCGTCTGCTCAGGGCCTTCAAATATAGTTATTAAACAGTCAATACTTGAGTCAATCTGAATGCATTTATTTTTCGATTAAATTAAAAAAATATTGTTCGAAAACTTTTGCAGTTACAGGGCATTTTCTCAACTACTAGCATTAACCTGCGACTTCGTCCGCACAAATTATATATCAGATTTTAAGTCAGATCATTAGCCATCAAACAAAAAAAAGTTTCATCAAAATCGGTTGAGTAGTTTTTGTATGATGCTCGTTCAAACAAACACACAAACAAACAGACAGACAAAAATCCAAAAATTGCTGATATGGAATCAGGGACACCTAAAAACTATATCGTAACTTTTGTTAATATCTTCAATGTACAGACACACTTCTGTTACAGTTTTATAATAGTAAGATAGATTATGAAATCAACAATTTGACGTGCAATTGTGTCTCGCGGTCTGCACTAAGTAGACATGTCCATAACAAATGACCAGTGCCTTCTTGGCCTAAAACTGAATTGTAAGTAGGTACAAACTTGGCGCTCTGGTGCAGGGTGATGCCCCTCCCGCCGCCGACCCGCACCTCCCCCGGTGTGCTCACGCCGCGGTAGCAGCACGACAGAACCAGCAGCTCGCACCAGCTGTTTATCAGCAGGCAGATCTGGTCGTCGATCTGCAAAAAGGGTCATTTATAGTCGAGCATAAAAAACGTGTTCTTTTAAATCTTCTTTTCAGGCATACCTACTTAAAGATACATTTGATAATTTCATATATTCACATGTTAGTTTTGGATTTTCAAGAGCTCAAACAGTCCATGTAATTACTACACTCCTAACAAACTAAACTATGGTTTAGTTAGCTATAGATTGCTAGTAGTGTTTGTCGTTATAACACGCGGTCTAGTGTGATAATGATAACTAATAATACGAGTAGGTATTGTATAATCTGTTCATTTGTTAATAATAACCGAGCATAGTGCCTCATAGGTTGCTTACAGGTTTTGGGACAGACCAATTTCCAGCAGTGGACTCGTATAGACTGATCCGAGCTTTCGTCCGAGGTTTCGCTAGCTTGGAATCTTTAGCGAGCTATCTAACATAAATGTTTGTACTCACAGAAATATTTTTAAAAAGCGGCAGACTCTTGCACCACTTGACGATCTTGTACAGCCTGTGGTCCGCTATATTGCACAGGTCTGCGAGGAAGTCGGGGCTCGAGTTCTGAGCCGTGATCCCGCTGGCAGCCAGCAGGGGGTTGGCTGAAGGACTGCCGGGTGATTTGCCGAGCCTATTCAGTTCCGACTCGTTGTATTGCCATAGATGTTCAACTTCCATTATTTCCTGAGAAGTAGGAATCTTTTTATTTGTCATTGGAGTAAAGAAAGTCAAAAACTGTTGATATAATTTTTTTCGATAAATACCTGCAATAACGGCGGTATATCTGGCGTCAGTCGGCTGTTGCTTGACTCTCCTCGACTGTACGATCCAGGACCATTCACCTATAACAAAACATAATTATTTAATCAGTTCCACATGAAAAAGGCGCATTTAGAAATATAAATAGACTACCAATCGCTATTTGATGCTTCCGTAAATTGGCTATCGCTTCTGTATCAAAAACCTATCAGGTCAGGTTTCATTTGTTAAAAATGTACGAATTCTACTGCGGTTACTAAAATTCATTAGTTTTGGCTATTCGGCAGAGGGTGGGGCACATTGCTTGCAGAACCGATGGCCGATGGGGTTGAAGAGTTCTCGGACGGAAAGCGCAGCGTTGGTACCCCATAAGGTGGACCGACGACCTGGCGAAGGTGGCGGGAACCCGTTGGATGAGGACAGCGCAGGACCGGTCGTTATGGCGATCCTTGGGAGAGACCTATGTCCAGCAGAGGACTTCTATCGGCTGAGATGATGATTTGGTAGACTACGTGCAGCGACCGCCTTGATACCTGTCTTCTCTCACTGCTGTATAATGTACAGTATAGTGTACTCACACAGGTGAGACTGGAGGCGTGGCGCAGTGTGGTGGGCACGTGTGCGGACAGCAGCGAGCCGGTGGAGGCCGCGCCGGACAGAGAATACGAACACTGGTACGTGGAGCGACCGCCTCGAGTCCTGTCTTCTCTTATAGCTGTTGAAATTATTTAATTATTATTAAACGCAGATTTACATGGCAGAAATAAAGTCGACGGGAGGGGAGATCCGTCTTCTTCTTGTGGTGCCATCTCCAATCGGAGGTTAGATATCAATAGTGCTATTCGGACCCTGGAGACTGCAGCCCTGAACAGTGAGGTTGTGTCCACATCGAACCATTCACACAGGTTTTTAAGCTAGGACGTCCGTCTTCTACCAGGTATTCGTCTTCCCAAAATTTTCCCCTGCAGAATAATTTGTAGAAAGGGAGAGATCTGTAGAAAGGGCATATTATACTCAACAGTTGAGTTTACCGGGCTAATGATGAAATTTACATGAAAATTTGTCATTATCATCGAGCGAGCTTGGTGCAGGGTCTGTAATCGCGGAAATCAATCAAAGTGACGTGCTTAGAGATTTGAACTGACTCGTTTGGGACTTTCGAACCAAATGATAATTTTAAGATGTAATAAAGAACCGTCTCTAAAACGAAATTAAGGCAGCTGGAAAATCTGAATTCTGAAGAGCTTGTACTAAAAGAGAGATGGTCGGTAAAGTGAAGAGGACTATGCCCACAAGTAAGATGAAGTAAACATAGGAAGGATGTAATAATTTGTGATGAATTCACTCCCTGATACCCAAAACAGTGCATGGTAAATTATATGAAAATTATAATAATTAAAATAGTGGCATGAATTGCTGAACTAAAGTGACAATGGGCGGGGCGGGGCACATTACTCGCAGAACCGATGGCCGATGGGACCGAAGAGTTCTCGAGTGGCGATCGCGTACCGGAAAGGGCAGCGTGGGTATTCCCCCACACGGTGGACCGATGACCTGGTGAAGACGGCGGGAACCCGTTGGATGAGGGCAGCTCAGGCGATCTTTGAGGAGGCCTATGTGTGGAGAATGATAATGATGTCTCAGCTCACCTTCAAGCTTCATCCCGCGCGCGAGGCATTTGTCGAAACGGCAAGCCGGGCACTTCTTCCTCGTGGCGACAGTGACGGGACAGTTGCTGCCCCTCAGGCACATGTAGTTCTTGCGATTCTGCACCGTGCGCTTGAAGAAACCCTTGCAGGACTCGCACGAGAAGATGCCGTAGTGGAACCCGCTGATTTTGTCATCGCATATTGGACAGGGACTGTGGGAAAAGAAAGCTTGATTAAGTATTTTTTGGGAATAATACGATTAATAAGTACCGTGATCATTATATCTATGACCGTGATATAGAATTCTAGACCTTTATAATTATAGTGCCACCAACTTATCTGTAGAATGGCCAAAAGCGGAACTACTGATTCCATTATGAAAACGTCATTTTGTTGCTGTCAGTCGATGTAATCTCTCATTCTTTGATACAGAAAGTGGCGCCATCGCTCATTCTAC
The DNA here is from genome assembly GCA_927399405.1 of Agonopterix arenella. NCBI lineage: Eukaryota > Metazoa > Arthropoda > Insecta > Lepidoptera > Depressariidae > Agonopterix > Agonopterix arenella. The sequence goes on from OV656692.1 coordinate 3,965,820, forward strand.
AGATAAGTTGGTGACACTGTAGTGTAGGATAGGCTAGTGATTCCATTCTCTTTGGGGTAGGCTGAGGCAAAAAGAAATAGTTTTTTTCCAAAATAGATTTTAATTTCTTCTTCCTTTTAGACAGGCAATAGTATCTAGCCTAGATTACAGACATGACAGCCGTTGTTTGACATTAGTGAATTAGTAACATGACCTTTTTTTAAGTTGAAGTCATGTTGAAGTAGATGATTAGAATAAAATTATAGCCTTATTTTGTGACTCTTGTATTTTTTTTTCACTGTATTTCTACTGTTATAGTTTCGGTGTAAAATAAAGTATATTTGATTGATTGATTGAATAATAAGAGAAAAGTTCAGATGATTTCCAGGCGAAAGCAAATAGTTTCGTTTCCTATGTAAATATCGTCGAAAGTCCGATTTATTTGATGTGATTTGCGTTACTTTCGGAACTATGAGAATTCTTAATTTCTAATGAAAATTAAATCTATAAGAAAATGTTTCTATTTCTCCACTATAGACTTGAAATTTCTCCTATATACCATAGCCTACTAAAATCAATCATAATTTTACAGTAGGACCATACCTGTTAATAAGCTGTTGCCGACTGATTCCCTGATGGTGATGGAGCCGGTCGTCACTCGTCTCCGCGTCCTCGTCGTGCGCGGGAGACGCCGGGAACACGGCGCCGGCAGTCGCTTCCCGGTACACCACGTGCGGGTGACGACTCTAAATTATTTACAAAGTTTATTAGTTAATCGTCTTCTATCGAGTCGATGGCATGTCATTCTAAATTTTTCCAGCCTAGTATTTTGCCACACGGATAGTAGCGAGCATCCATATAAGCTCCGCGTACAGGTGTCTGGGCAGGATGCAAGATGAGCCATAGTCTGAGGATTGTACTGCGTCTATCGCCCTCGCTGCGTTCGGGCGCTAACTTCATGCCGTGCCATAATGGACAACTTAAGTCTCACGTATCGTAGATTAGATTCTTAGATTCTTTATTGTAAACAAAAAACAACATAATTATGAAAAAATTAAAATAAGTCATGAAATTCACTACAATATTTAGTTCAGCTATAGACAATTAACCTCACATCCTTTTCCAGTTCTATCGTCGGTGATAAATAAAAAAAAATGCCTTATTGCGCGGTTTCTAACCGCAGAAACTAAAGTTCAGATGTGACTCTGAAGATTTGAGTACTTATTTTTAATTAGAAACGATTTAAAACAACAATTCAAAAATACACGGGATGTTCGAAACAGGCACGCGCGGAACAAAAGTAAAAACAATTTTTATAACCGTTCTATCTTGATTTATTTCTGTGCTTAGAATCGTTTGGGAGACAGTTATTGAATTCGCTTTTTGCTAAAACCAAATATTTCTTCAATTACCTGTACTGGTGAATGAGTAGGCGAAAACTCTGAGCTGTAAGAGTAACAAGAAGAGTGCGATGCGTCACTATTGTTGCGTGAGAGAGACGGCGTGTAGTGCCGCGACGCGCGGGGACTGGCCGATGGACTGCTGTATACACTGCAATATAGAATACATGGTTATAGGCATGTGAGACCTAAAAGTCACGTGGCAGGACCCTTAAGTCTCTTGATATAAAGGTGAAAGTAATTCTGATTATGGGATTTCAGTAAATATGGTTTGCTTTGTAATTAGTTTTAAATGTAACTTTATACACTCCATCTAACGACACTATCTAGGAACAACTACTTAACGTGCCTTCCGAAGCACGGCAGTTTATGGATGAATGTATAATTATTATATCAACCTGTGAGTGTACATGGAATGTACGGCGGAGTCGGTGCTGGCGCTGGATTGTACTCGGGGAAGTCGTCCCAGCAATGGGGACCCGTGTAGAGCACCCAGTAGCTTGTCCATGCCTACTGACGGCTCGCATTTTAGCTCTGAAATTCAAACCCAGAATTTAAAATTAGTTTGAATACTAAGTATCTAGTATTACGAATTATTGAGATTAATCCACGCTAAATCAGCTGGAAGAATTTGGACAAAACATGGCATTCAAATATTAAAAATAGTAATTGATACATGGCTTACAAGAAATGCCCACAGAAAGAGTTAACGGACTAAAGTCAGTATAAATTCATTATTTATTAAAGATGTCACTCAAATTAATAGCAGAGACGAATGACATTAGTGCGGTCGGCACATTTTTAGCCTAATGCACTGTGATTCAATCAGTCCTACTCTAACAACCTTTCCGCCTGGTCAGAAATTTTGCTGCAACTACCAACCGCTTTTCAAATTGCAGCAATTCACCCTTAGCTTAGTTCTTCATACGTATCAAGAAACCTTTGGATCAAATGTCCTTGTGATGTGACTTGACGCCGCGGTTCTATTATTTACCTATTACTGAAAAGAGCCTAAGCGTAACATTTACCTGATAGTTGGGTCTCCTTCTTTATAGTAAGATTCTGGATCTCCCCCACGCCGTGGTTCATCATTGGTGCGGTATTCTGGTCTAGGATGAGAGACTTAGCGCTGCTGGTAGGCGAAGACGGTCGTCGGGCTAGCGAGAGAGATGCATTGTCTGTCAGGACTGATATCTGTGAATAAAAAGAATTTGCGTTCAGGCAATTGATCATGTTTACGTGTTTGATTGTGAGATGTTTAATTAACAAGAAAATACGTATAGCCTGTAGGATTCCACTACAAGGAAAAGGCCTTCTCTGAATAAAGAAAGTGAGAGGTCGTACTCCACCAGCATACAGGCAGTGTGGAAGGCATATTAATGAACGAATTGCTGAAAGAGAATAACATATTTTAGTGTAATCAACTGTGGATATACCCTCGATTATAATCTGCCTTATAACGTTTTAGAAAATCTAGACTCGTTAAGGACCTTCTTCAAAGGCTTTTTTTGACCTCACATTGTTACACTAAAATAAATCTTACCCGATTCAAGCTAAGCTCCTCTGGTGAGAGAGGCTTCAGCGGCGCAGTATATTTTAGATCCAGTACTCTCTGCTGATCCAGACTCAACTGCTCCGTCTTGATGACAAAACTTGGTGTAAAACAAAAAAGAACCTTACACTATTCATGCTAAGGTTCCTCTGATGCTGTTACAGTTTCACTGTATTTTTCAGGTCTAGGACTCTCTAGTCATCCAGGCTCTGGAAGGACTCGATCTTCAAGGGCTCAGTCATGATATAATCATCAGTGTTACACTAAAATGAACCTTACCCTATTCATGCTAACACTGCTTACTTCAGGTCCAGTACTTTGAGGTCTTCCGGACTCGGATTTCGAGGGCTCCATCTTGATGACAAGTGTCACACAAAAATTAACCTTACCCTATTCATGCTAAGGCTCCTCTGATGTGGCTGCAGCGGCGCGGTATACTTCAGGTCCAGTACTCTCTGGTCATCCAGACTCTGGAAGGGCTCGGTCTTCAAAGGCTCAGTCTTTATGGTGACGTTGCGGAGTGTGTCGATGGAATCTCTCGATGATTGAAGGTCTAGAGAGTTGCTGTTCTCATCTGAAAATTAAGAAGTTTTTGGTGTCAGGTGGAGACAACATTTTTTCTGGGCAAGTTTAGATAGAACCAACAAAGGATATTTCTGGTATCCGGAAAACGATGCTAACATAATAAGTATAACGAAGTACTAGATTGAAAAAGAGCGCCGCGCAGTCTTCTGCCAGCACTTGGTTAACCCGGTACTTTAGTCACTGTTAGTCTTAACTCTTAAGTGTAATATTGTAAGCAATAGTGGCAAAAAACGTTATTCTATTTTATTATAATATTGCCTGGGGCTTTTATAAGCCGATATATTGCACTTGTCTTCCTTTGAGTTGGGCAATATTATCTTGACTTTTAAGTTCTACTTCTACTCTTAAAAAATGTAATCCTGACTCGCTTTGAGCTCTCCCTCCCAGGACATCGGCCGCTCTCTGTCGTTCTGGTTGTCACACTGCGCGCCGCTCGACGACCGCTTCTTCTTGTTTCTTATGTTTACCTGGTACATAAGGTGTTGAAACTAACCGTTATTTATACTGGTGTCTATGACCATCTCGGAGTCTGAAAGCTCTCCTTCCCAGGACATCGGCCGCTCTCTGTCGTTCTGGTTGTCACACTGCGCGCCGCTCGACGACCGCTTCGTCTTGTTTCTTATGTTTACCTGGTACATAAGGTGTTGAAACTAACCGTTATTTATACTGGTGTCTATAACCATCTCGGAGTCTGAAAGCTCTCCTTCCCAGGACATCGGCCGCTCTCTGTCGTTCTGGTTGTCACACTGCGCGCCGCTCGACGACCGCTTCTTCTTGTTTCTCATGTTTACCTGGTACATAAGGTTTTGTTTTTAAAGAGTGTTGGTGACTTGTGATTTAGTTAAAATAGGGGTTAAATACAAAGTCGGTAAAAGTAATGAAGATCGAGTTATATGTTGGAAAAAAAGCCTGAGTTTTATTAATATACCTACTTATGTGCTTATATTAAGTAACTACAACTTTTTGATATCATTGTTACGATAACAATTTTTTTATAGTGGCAGTGTAGCAGGCTTAAAATTTTCAAAAAAAAAAGCGTTTCAATGCTAATTCAACCAGAGAGAAAATTCAGGTTGCCATAATATGATCTAAGTATGGCAACTTAGATTTGCCATAATGGTAATACTGTGCTATTACGGTTCAAAAGATGCAAAGGTTGGTAGGACATTAAAGGTAGGACAGACGAACGGACGGATGGCAGCGTGGCTTGATTGTCCCGATGACACCTTTTATGGGAGGGTGGGGAGGGAGTTCTTAAAAGAATCCAATTAAATAAATCAGATTATAAGAAACATATAAAAAATTCACAAAACACAACTGGGAATAATACTTATTTATCGTGGATAATAAAAACCCGAGTCTTAAAATAGCACTTACACAATGTCAATCATGAACGTGCTTAATCAGTATACCTAACTCGGCATGCCCTTGTTGACCTCAGAAAAATAAATAAAGCTAACAATTCTATACCATTCGGGAAAAGGCAAATAAAAAGAAACCTTATTTCTATTTCTCCAGGGCAAAAAATCAAAACTGCAGGCTTCACGGGGAATTCCCTACACCCTGCTGCCTACGTTACCTATAGGTACACTCAACGGCAGCTTAATATTAGTTGTAGTCCAATTTTAACCCTTATGGCACCGAGATAAGGCAGCAAAGAGTGCTGAAGGTCATGTGCTATCGACTCTGTAATGCTCTCAGGCCTACCGTCAGGGCAAGCACGTATCCAGGGGGGGGGGGGGGGGGGGGGTTATCCCCAGTGGACGTCAGACCACGCGTGCCCAATGCGAATTGGTAGACTTCACATACGAATCGGAATTTCTAACGATGTTTCCCTTCACCGTTTGAGAGTAGTCGGTATATTACGTACATAAGTTAGAAAACTCATTGGTAGAAGGCATGGCATCCGTGCGGACTCGAACCCGTACCTCGTAGATTGAGTTTCCATACCTCGACACCCACCGACGCTCGACAAAAAGGCTGCGCTCAATAATATTTCTCGTAAAGCCTTTGATTAAATTAAATGAGCCTGCTTTTCATGTACTTACGAGTGAAAACTGAAAAGTAATGTCGGTTGAATTTTTTTCTGTTTGAATTTGTAAAACGAGTTTTAAGCACGCGAAGCCATTGTGCTACCTTTATCCCGCCTAAAATCAAAAAATTCACGCGAGGCCGCTCTAAGTAAATTAGGTGACGGGGCCTAATTTATGCGGTCCATGCGCTATAGGCTAGTCATCTATCTTGCTATTTTAATTTAATCAAAAAACCATACCTCATACTGATGTTGTGAGAAGTCGATCTTGGATATTTCGGCATCAGTGGAGTCTTCGTCGTGGGGAACCGAAGACACGCTGATGCGGACCCCACTCGAACTGTACGAGAACTGACCTGAAAGAAAAAAAGTGGTAATTAATATCAAGATTATTTAAAAAACTGTTGTTTTTAAGTAGGTTAAAATATTATGTAGTTACAGGTTATTTCAATAAGGTTAATACCTGACAACCATTTCGGTATAATAAAAAATCGATCCATTAATTAAATGCATTAATTGATAGAATCAAAACGAATGGACAATTTGTAATTATAGGAAAGGTATTTCGAAAACCATTTGAAGATTATGTCCTACAAACTTATATAAAAATTTACATAATTTTCTACCCATTATTTCCGACTTCCGGTACCTCGGGTCACTCATACAAAAAGATGGAGAGATAGCCCGGGACGTGAAGCACCGAATCAACTCAGGGTGGATGAAGTGGTGGCAGGTTACGGGAACGATCTGCGACTCCCGTATCCCCCTCAAATTGAAGGGGAAAATATATAAGACCGTAATACGACCTGTCGTTATGTACGGATCAGAGTGTTGGGCCACAAAAGGGACGGATGAGAAACGATTGCATGCAGCTGAGATGAGAATGTTGAGATGGATGTGTGGTGTAACTAGAATGGACAAGATTAGGAATGAGTATATTAGAGGAAGTTTGAAAGTAGCACCTATAACGGAATTATTGCAGGGTAATAGATTATCGTGGTATGGGCATGTAATGCGGAGAGACGAGTGTCATGTTACGAGACGAGTGTTAAGTATGAATGTGGATGGCTGTAGTAGGAGAGGGAGGCCGAAGAAAAGATGGATGGATTGTGTGAAGGATGATATGTGTAAAAAAGGAGTGAGTGTTGAAACGACGGCTAAGAGAGATGAATGGAAGAGGATGACATATTGCGCCGACCCCAAATAATGGGAAATGGGCAAGACAATGATGATGATATTTTCTCGAGTTATTAATAACTGAAAAAAATAATTTCACGACGAAATGGGATGCATTTCTTTTGCCTGAATCTGAATCTAACAATCGTTTATGTTCGGCCCTCTTTCTTAAATTTCCGTCGTGAAAACTTTGTCCCACACAAAGTAAACACGTACGAAAGAAGAACAAAAATTACCGACAGCGATGGAATTTTCGTGTTTCTATGTTTGTAGGAAGGTTATGGATCCATTGGTTATAAATCTAACCATTTTTTATATACACCAACAAGAAAAATTTGCATCCACCTCCCTCTAATATTAAAAAATAATCGACATCTGTCAAAAATATCTGTTATCAAAAATCAACCTTACCTTATCTAAAATGCATTTTTATCTTTGACTATTTATTATACGGACTAGCCTAGCGGTAGCATTTCCACTCTGCCACGGCATAAGATTAATTACATTACATTCAATTTTATACCTTACGAGCGTTAACCCGCGACTTCGTCCGCACAAATTATATACCAGATTTTAAGTCAGATCATAGGCTATCAAACAAAAATAGTTTCATCAAAATCGGTTCAGTAGTTTTTGCGTGATACTCGTTCAAACAAACAAACAAACAAACACACAAACAAACAGACAGACAAAAAATCCAAAAATTGGTGAAATGGAATCAGGGACACCTAAAAACCATATCGTGACTTTTTTTTTGTTAATATCTTCAATGTACAGACTAACTTTCTGCTACAGTTTTATAATAGTATAGATCACTAAAAGAGACTATAATTGGGAACAATAATTTCGAACTTAGAACGTTTGGGGTTGAAACGAGACTTCTTTTCATGATTTTTAACATTCAAAATTAGAATCTAAAGTTATGTGGTATAAAATCCAAAGTTGCAGATTTCATGTTACCTCGCTCCCCGCAAAAAGTGGCAGAAATGTTTGGTAGTAGAATTACACGCGTGGCTAGTCCCTATATAAGTAGTCAAAGATTTTTATAGACTTTCTACATAAGAAACTCAAGTATGTACTTATAAGTTTACAATATACTTACTACACAAATTCTGTCAACCCATGACCCTAGGTCAATGAACTATTCGACGAAATTTTCCTACTGATCTGCCATTTATATTGTTAAACATGAATCATAATTTCCTTAACATAGGGGTCATTGTTCAGATGTTTATTTACTTGCTAGTATAAATTGTATTTATACAGGGTGGTACGAACGGAAACGCCAAAATTTTTTTTTTTTAGTTTCCCTCACCGACGTGGATCCGAAAATACCCCATGTATGTTCCGCGATTTTTTGTAGTTAAGAGGATAAGCCATTACGGTTTTCTCCGTACAAACGTATTTCCCTGTTTTCTCCCTGGATAATAACACTAGTGCAAATATTGTTTTATCATACAATCTATGTCACCTCTGCCATGTCCCTGTTTTGTTTTTTTGCATTAATTAACTACCGTAAAAACTAGGGGACCTTCGAAAATGACCAATTGTACCGCCCGCCAGTAAACAAAGACGAATATAAACAAAAAAAAAGCTAAACATACGGACATAGCTAAAGTCTTTCTCATGTTATTTTTGAAAGAATGATTAAAATCGGTTTAGTTTTGGAGGAGGAAACAGGGGAATATTTCGATCGATAAAATCGGTCCGAGCTGCAGTCCGGCGGGGTGTATGGGTGGGGCGGATCTGATAAATACGTATACAGTCGGAAAAGTGACCTATTCTTCAAATTAGCATTTCAGCCCGCCTATCCTCTTAAAAAGTTATGATTTTTTAAAGGTTGTAGGTACTGGAGAATTTTTTACCGGAGCGGCTTAAAAATGTCATAACATAGTAAGATTTTTTTTTAATTCTGTTCTTGAGTCACGTTGCAGGTTCTGACCCGAGCATACGTCTCGCGTGGTTTTCGCGCGATGCGTTTTTGCCTGCCAGGAGGCTCCGCAATCCTCAATCTCTTCTTGTTCTTGACCAAAAACAATCCCTGAGATTGGGATATATTCTCCCATAAACTAATTGACACTGGCGGAAATGCAGTGCTAACGCACAAGCAAGAGTCCATTAATTAAAAATTAAAAAAAATTCTGTTCTTGCAACATGATCATCTGTAAAAAACACTCACACTAAAAATAAATTTTGAACGTCTCCGTTCGGACCACCTCTAAAGAAAGTCCTTCTTAATATGCTGACATTTTTTTAAGGGGATGATCAGACCGTCAAACTGAACAACTTTCTCCATGGTACCAAAATCGAAATTGGGACCAAAAATCAGCTGTTCCATACAAAACTGCAAACCTACTTGAGCCATCATGGACAGCAGATTTTTTTTCGCGATTTCGATGTTGGTCCCATAGAGAGAGTTGTCCAGTTTGATGGTCTGATCATCCCCTTAAATAAAAAAGGTTCAGCATATTAAGAAGGACCCATTATTTGATATTAGCTAGATGTGCCCCGCGATTTCGTACGCAGAGACCATTGAAATACGTTGCCTACCGATGTATTGGATGTTAGGTTTTCTTAGTATAAGATATAGACGTACTTTTTGTTGTCATCAGCTGCAAGGCTGATTCAGTATTCATATGGTGTAGAGCATCTCTTCTCTGTGATGGCGATAGACCAGGTTTGCCTCCATAACTCGGACTTTTGAACGGCTTTAACTCCTAAACCGACTACTGGAGTTATGCAGGCAGACAGACCTGGTTCATCGCCATTACAGAGATGCTCTTCACCCTATGAATACTGAATCAGCCGTGCAGCTGATGATAACAAAAAGTACGTCTATTCTCTTATACTATCTGATCAAAGAGATAATTATTTCTATCTGCACAAATCTCTCTAGATCCAAGACTTATAACAAAATTATGTATATCCATTTTCTAGAGATTTAAAATAGTTAGACGCATGTTATCGATAACACTAACTAGTTACAATACTATATTTTTTTCTTCAGTCTTCGCCGTGGTTACGGCGCTGTCGGAGCTATTGGTTCAAGACGTAAAATTTTGTAAAATTACTTGAACCTTTTTATTTTCAAACCTAATGCTCTTTTTCACAACTCTTTATTATTCAGGAGTGGCTGAATTTTTAAAATGTGGTACGGAAAACCTTTTTAATTTTAAAATGTCATTTTGAAGGATAAAATTAGTAGGTACAAATTTTCGGAAATATTCTTACCATTACTGGTCTCCGGTCCAGACATGCTGATTGTGGTGACAGACACGTGTCCCCCCTCCACCTTCACCGCGTCGCCCTCACTCGACATCGTATTCATCACCACCTAATTCACATCACCACGTTATCGATATTATATCTTATCGACTTTTTCACCTCACTACACTAAAGCACCATTCACAAAAAATCATCCAAAAATAGAGTTCGAAAAATTTCTGCTGGTTTCTTTTCTCCGCATAATTTTGTTTAGTAGAAAAATATTTTTGTTTTGATCATCTTGCGTGGCTGTTCATTTTTAGGGCATCAGAGGGTAGGCTTGCGAAGTCCAGTTGGAATAGCGTGTTACATGTTCTAGTTTCTTTGTGGGCCGGCGTGTGTTCTTGGCTACAATACCAGGATATTTGTTTCAGAGACAAATATCGATGTAAGGGATCTTGACACGTCGATGAAATCAGCATTTTGTTTGACCTGAAAAGAGAAAACAATAGTTAAAGATGCTGAAAAAATAATACAATAAAAAATAACGTTCCCAACATGAATAAAATTATCTTTGAGTGATTTAAAAACCTTGGAATTATGAATAATAATTAAATACCTATTCGATCAAAATACTTATTATTTATATGCCTACCATAACACAATTAAGAGGATCCACTCAAATTAACCAACAAAACTTTAATATTATGATTTTTTTTAAATGTGTAGTTCGTTTCGAAACCGTATGTCTGTGTGTATACGACAAGACACACGTACTCGATCGACTCGTCGCGTCGCGGCCTTGCGGCCAGTGCTGCGACACCAACGATAATAATATCGATAGAACTCGACCTTAGTGTCATTGGCATTTTGTTTACAACGCGCGAGGGCGAGACCCGTTTGCGATAACAAGCCGCGTCAGACGTTTGACTGAATGAATTGTCATTCCCAATGTTAATGCGAGTATTTTCGTCATTGTAGCGAATCCCCAGTATTGCTAATATTTTCGGAAGTTCTAAAATATTTTTGGCAAGAAAACAAATATATTTTGCTCTATATTTATCGCTCTACAATAACAATATCCAACAAATCATTGACCGATTCATTTAAACAATAAGCGAATGCTCGCAATAAAACAAAAGGATGACGATAAAATTTGTATCGACAAACGATCAGTCACTAGCAATCTTGGAGGGGTAAAGGGGGGGCATCGTGCGGCCTTCACGGAGCCGGTTGTAGCGACCGGCCGGCCGCGAGCATTTCGCCTTTCGCGCGCTGGACTGGTCCGATCCGTTCTCAATACTGAGCCAAGCAACGCCATGGCAATACACTCTGCTGCATGAGATAAATCAATGAAATATGAATTATCAATTGTCTGAACAAGTCAGACAAGTTTAACTCTGACTTTTTTGATATCGAACTAAATAAAAATGTGAGTTAAAAAAAATGATAATACTATGAAAACTTGTTAAGTTACGAAATTACGAAAACCATGGCCATCGTATAAGAATTCGAATAGAACCTACGTTCTTCACAACATTCAAATGGCATTTCTTTCCTCTTCAAATAATGTTATTGTGCTCCTAAGAAACATTTAAAGATTTAACTAGGTATAAAAGGATAGAAGTTAAGGCAGACTCGAGTGTCTGGCAAACCAATTAACGTCCAATAGAGTCCCTTGCCCCCAGACATATCTCGTTATCGCTATCAGTCAGCCAGACAGTACCAGTCTCCTTGGAAACGCAATTAATTGCCAATTACACAATGCATGGCTTACGTTATACGTTGCAGCAACTTGGAAACAACCATTGTTGAATCATTTGTGCCATTCACTAAAAATATTCATACATTATTTTTCGATAAAAAGATTTATATGATCCTGTGGTGATTCTGAATTTCTGACGTCCATCTGGATCTAAAATTAGACCCGATTGTCGCTATCGGGCATTTCTTTCTTTTCAACTGTTTTCTGGTGTGCAAGAGTGGGATGGATATTTTCGTGTCCTAATAAAAGGAGTTCGTCCGCACGCAAGATGGCGTCATCATCGTGGCCTAGACAAGGCCGAGCGGTCATTTATACGATACGTCAGACGCACAGCTTTGTCTGCTTCGTGCTTATGGATTATCTTTACGACGAGCGACGTGGAAACTTTTAGATATTTCATATATTCGCTCTTAGATTTTTTTTAAAAGACTTGCTGTGGGGCCGTGCTGCAGATGTTGAGGCGATCTTTATCCTTCAAAAGCGGGCAATTCGAGCCATTTATAATCTGCGTTGTCGAGATTCACTACGAGATCTTTTTAAAGATATCAGTATCTTGACTTTCTACAGTCAATACATTTACGAAAATATTTTATACGTTCAGAAAAAATTGTATATCTTTCTCAAAAATAGTGACGTTCATAAATACAATACAAGATAAAAATAAATTAGTATTGGGAATACTAATTTATTTTGAACTTAGTAAGGTCAACACATCTTTCATGGGGCACTGTATACGCTATTATAATAAGATACCAGAGAATATTCTAAACTTGCCAGACAAAAACTCCCATGTTAAACAAGTCCTATGTAAAAAGGGCTACTATAAACTCGATGACTATTTGAATGACCAAAATGTCTGGTCTTGACAATGTTACTCTATGTAATGCAATATTGTATTTTAATTGTACTTTGTATATTTTGTTTTGTTTAAAAGATGTGTGTTGTAGAGTTTCTGGCCGCATCTTCTCTCAACGGAACACCTTCCGACGCGGTGGTAGAGTCAAAAAATTACGTCAAAAAGCTATCTATATGATATTATTTTGAATAAAAAATGTTGATTGATTGATTTGATTTGTTATAGCTGTTACAAAGCAAGCATTGTTAAATTACACTTATATTAGGAATTTTGTCATGTTCTGTTGTAATGCTTGTGTCACTCTAGATAACACGGCGTAGATAATGATAAAATAGTTTTACAGAAATAAATGATTCCAATTGATAAGTGGTTCCAATTGTTACTTCGTTTCTGGCATATCAACAGGAAAATGTTTGACAGTATGTTTTTACTTAAACCCATCGTTATTTATAAGCTTGACTAAGTGGTGCGACGTCCTTGCTTTGTTGTTTTAAGTTATCGATAAACGTAGACGAGTCGTCGACCGATAATTATCTTAAGGTCACAGCACTATCAGCGTGACGCGAACATCGAGCCATGCATAGTGATTTGTGACAAATGACAATCATTATTGGTTTAATTCATTATCAGACTCGGTGACAGTGATTTAATGTGAATTAATAGATATATTTAATATTAAGGTCAGTCAATTTCAAAATCCGAACTGGTAATAAAATATCAAATAAATAAAAACATTACAAATATAGCCCAGAACAGAATAACACAACATGCTACACTATCGCCCAAACAATCACACTCATCCATAATAATAACTGTAAATAGTAAAACAAAACAACGACAACGTGTGCAAAGTTCAATGTCACTCGCGAAACTGGTAAAAAAACCGTTTGCCACGTTAATTTCCCATGTCCTCGACCCCGATGACTTCAGAATAGGTCGTCTAACCCCTAGAGTACGACGCACCCTATCACCCACGCCGCTACTAAAATAGATGGAGGTGAATACTCTCTACGTTAACTACCATCTTATAGGCCTTGGAACAAAGAACTGGCACCTGACATAGGAAACAGTACATCACGTTGCAAAAACTTGAAGAAGTTTTCACCCGACCTGACAAACAATGAAGAAACCAACCACAAAGGCTTAGCTCGCAATACCAGAAATAATCTAGACGGAAAAGTTTAAAACTTATGAGACAGCGTCAAGGAAAATCGGGGAGCTTTAACATTATTTCAACTTCCTAAATTCGCTAACAGTCTAGACTGTTTATTATTGGATTTTAAAAACAAAACAATTTATTAAGTCGACAAATTGATAATTTTATTTTAGGTCGTAGACCAATGACATTGAAAAAGAACTAGAATATACCGTTGTATAACTGAGTAAGTATATTGATCTAAAAATTTGCAAGAGCGTGCAACGCTAATCTTATGAGTTGGTAGATATTTAAAAATAGGTCACCTTGCACTAACGCCGATAGAATGTAATTCTTATCTTATTTTCAGTTTTGCCTATATTGAATACTTGAGATTACGACAAAGTCATTGATAACGTTCCTAGAAATTTGTTTGTTATTAAGAATTAAAACAATCAATTTTACAATGTGTGAACACGCTAAGACGCAACTTTATTTAAGGCATTGTTTATTTGAGTATAATTTAACTTATCGCAGAAGCGTTGCCATTAGCTGAAAGCAAGCTCATAAATGAATTAAAGTTACATTGAATTCAATTAAAAGTGGCGTAACTTGATATGTAAATTTATTCGATTCTGATAATTGTTTTTCGAGTAACAACTCCCAGACAGCAGCTGTCCAAATTCAAAACGATTGAACAAATAAAAGGATTCGAGGTGAAATAACAAATATGTTCTAGTTAGCAATTATTGTTTATTTTTATGTCTCCGGGGCCATGTATTTACTACGTTTAATTTCTTGGGTATGATTATTCACAGATATTAAGACGAATTTGAAACATCGATATCGCGTGGGGGAGCGTTGTCCTTGAGTCACCGCTCTATTTTATACTTTATAAAAATTATACTGCACATGGAAAAAGAATTTTACGATATTTTCTAATTGTTTACCAAAGAATTAAGATACTTCATAAATAAAGAAATTTAACTGGATTTGCGTTTAAATTTTTGATTACTTATATGAGGACTAGTTACGCGTGTAATTCAACTAACAAACATTTCTGCCACTTTTTGCGGGGGGCGAGGTAACATGAAATCCGCAACTTAAGATTTTATTCCCCTTAACTTTAGATTCTAATTTTGAATGATAAAAATCATGAAAGGGACATGACCGCCTGTTTTTGTGCCTTTTGTATTTCCTGATTGTTTGCTCTCTGTATACTATGTTTTTTGGTGTCAAATAAAGTATAATTGATTTATTGATTGATGAAAAGTAGTCTCGTGTGAACCCCAAACGTTCTGATTCTAAGTTCGAAGTTATTGTTTCGCAATTATAGGCTGTCTCGTTTAGTGATAAGGTATAAAATTTAATGTAAATGCACATGTTCAATTGTTCTTATACCGTAGCAGAGGGGAAATGCTACCGCAAGGCTAGTCCTAAATGTTTCAACATATAAGTTAAGGAGATTACAAAAATAGACGCTTAGCCCCCGTCATTTTGATCATTGGTAATAATGAAACAGGTATTCAAAAGAAAAGCATCGAACCTCCCCTAAGCTATCTTGAAATCGTGTCAGAAGATAAATTACAATTTTCTCTCACAATTTCCAGGGCAATTATAACGAATCGCGGATTCTATCAAGCTAGAAACCATAAAGTATGGCCACCATAAATAGCAGGCTATCTATTGTCGAGCGACAATGTTCGTTAACAAGGTGATGTTAGATTGTAAACCTGCACGCTACCTGCCATGGGGTACTGTTGTTACGAAGTACCGGGCGAGGACTATTGTCAATGCAATATATATCAGACAGTGGTTTCTATTTTTTTCCTCTTATCCTCCATTTAGTAAAAGAGATAGACGTACTTTTTCTTATCATCAGCTGCAAGGCTGATTCAATATTCAAAGGGAGAAGAGTATCTCTGTGATAGGGATGGAACAGGTCTGCCTGCTAACTCCAGCCGGTTTAGTAGTTCAAAGGTCAGTTATGGTTGCGAAAAATGAATATGCATGAATACACAGGTAACCGACTGACATACCATGTCAGTTTTTGTTACTGTCCGCATAGCTACAGTGCATGCATATTACAATAATACCTGCATATTCATGCATATACATTTTTTGCAACAATTGAACGGCTGTAACTCCTAAACCGACTGGAGTTATTTGCAGGCAGACCTGGTCCAAACCCATAACAGAGATGCTCTACAGTCTACACCCTATGAATACTGAATCAGCCTCGCAGCTAATGATAACAAAAAGTACGTCTATCTCTCTAGGAATATTGGTAAAACTGGCCTCCAATTGCATTGTATCATCTCATCATCATTCAGCCTATCTAGTCCCACCGCATGACACAGGCCTACCCTATATGAACATGTATTGGCGTTTGTCCACCACGCCACGCGTCAAATGCTTATTGTTAACTCTTCGAAGATTTTTTTTATTGATCGAAATGTAGACTGGAATTGTCATCAAAATTTTTTCTTCGGCGTATGCAGGTTTTTTCACGATTGATGTTTGCATTGTACCTACCTACCTATAGTTACTGGACAATTTGTAAAATTCGTTATTTTTTATGTTTTTTTAACAATTATTTACACTTCGATTACTAACTCTACTTTATAGTTGTTTAGTAGATTATTTAGATACTATTACCGTGGAATTTACGAGTCGCTGTAGAACGAGTAGATTTCCAGATTTTGTATGTACGTGCTCAGTTCTTCCACTCATAACACGACCATGACCTTGTGAAACAATTCAGAAAACTAAGCCATATGTTTTTAAACGTTAGGAAGAATAGGTAGGTACCTAGTGGTTATTCCAAGGAATATCATTCATCTTCCCTGGGGTTTTTCATCGTTTTTCTCTTTGCCACGGCATATAAGTATAATAAGAGTACAAAATTCGTTATCATCGTCAGTACAAAGGGTAGGGCCCTTTGTACTGACGATGATAACGAATTTTGTAAAAATTATGTTTCGTTGTAGTGGGTGTGCCTAGAGTCTAGAGCTAATGAGAAATGATTAGGAGCCGATTTGCCAGCTAATTTATATACCTACTCTGTTGACCCTAGACCCCAACCGAACAATCCAGGCCTAACACCATCTATAAAAAAAAGAAATGCCAATGCTCTGATAAGGCCCTTCATCCGATTTTGAAGCCGAAGAACATTATAAGAAAGAGTATTCTATTACTAGAGCCGAAGTGTGCCTCCTGCATTCTCAAATGAGCCTGTAGCTCTAAAGAGGTCATATAAACATCAATTTAAATGTAATACCTCGGCAATGCAGTTAGCTAATGGGACAGCAATGTCGTCGGTACGAACGAGGTAAATGTTGAACACCTTGGGTGCTGGAGTTAATTGCGGCATACCGGAGCTTATAGTTTGTGCTTTGCAATCGTATAAAAGTTTGCATTTTATTGGTGTTATTTTAAAAGTCAAGGCTTGAGAAGAAAATTTATTCAACAATTTCTTTTAAATACATCCTTCATACATTATAACGACCATAATCCCTTTCGGGCTGGTCAGAAGCATTGCTATAACTACCAATATCTGTTGTTGCAGCAATGCTCACTTTTAAGCATATTGAACGAAAAGATTTATAATACTGCTTGTTTCAGGCTGAATGAAATTACATGTCAAGTGGTGATATGGGGCTAGCTAGCCTATCGCCCACAGAAACAGCATTAGAAACCTTAACCACATGAGTTGATTCCTACTCATGTGCCTTAAATCTTTCTTATCTCTTAAAATTTCCTTTCAATTTATTTAAGGTAACCAGACTTTTGGACAGACGGCAGATCAGGCAAGAGAAGTGGGTCGTCCAGCAGCCAGGTGGACTGATGATATTACGAAGGCAGCTGGAAAGACCTGGAAGAGACTGGTACCATTACACATACCGGAAAGAGTGGCATAATGGGGAGCAGGCTTATACCCTGCAGTAGGTGGACAAAAGCTGATGATGATGACGAAGCAGACTTTAGACCTGCAATGTCTCGCAAACATTCTCAAGGCCAAGGCTTCTGCCTTTCTGCAGAAAGCCAGATCTCAGCCAATAAAGAGCGCGTGCTCCGTGCTCCACCGTCTAGGTGATTATTCCTGGAAAGAAGTCTGCGATAAATTGCGTGTGTTTGATGTACCCTATGTACCTACAGAGACATGGTATCGATCATCGATCCAAGCAAAATAATAATATAAAGGTGGGTGGAGAAACCCTTCTGTAAAATGATAAAGCTATCGATGGTCGTAAATGCTAGTAGTGAAGTACCTACTTAGTGAATCAGTGTTATGGAATGATTAATCGGATCTTGCTCATCAACTAGATACACTACGCGGCGGCAAACGACTTCACCAATGGGGAGGAGGTTCAGTAACGCTTGCACCTACTATTGTTCTGCGCAGTCAAGATTTTTGTCAATTGCTGGGCCTGGCATACATTAGATTCAAAGAAGTCATTCGAAAATATTTTGTCAACTTCTCCGTATACATTTTTAATTTAAACAACGCCTTGCCCTGTTACAATAATTCGTCACATCCGGGCCAGTTCCAGTAAAGACAAATTCTGATCTGTAGACAAGATAAAGCTGTACATGCAATTGTAAACGACTAAAATATTATTGTATTGTTGAAGGTTAACTTGAGACATGAATACAATATTCTACACTATACATTTAAAGACCTGAACACTACAAACGAATCTATTTATATAAAAGCCAAATACTCTCTGATCTCCAGAACTATATAACGCATATAAACTGGACATTCGGCACGTTAATTTATCTTGACTCATAACTAGGACATCATCTGAAGATTGTATTGGAATTTCTTCTCAATGCACCGGGTATCATTCAGCTTGTCTTGTAATATAATTATCTGCAGCCCCCGGCGATATGTAGGTAAGTATGTAGCTCAGGTCTCTAGGTTCCTTTTTTATCGAGCTTTAATCTACCTTTGCTTACGACTATACATCCTTTATAAACAAGATCAGCAGTGGCGACAATTCCTAGATAATGAATTTCAGCCCGGAAGATTTCTTCAGCTGGACTGTTTGGAAGAATAATCAGAATTTCATCTATAGCAAACAAAACGTCTGTAGGTTAGTAGATATACTAGCCAAAACTCCTTTGCCCTTGACATTCGGTGTTTAATTCAATCATTTAAAGCTGCACCGTCATGGCGGAGTTGTAAATTGAATTTGCATCGGCATTTGCAGGGTGCATTACATTTTAAAAGCCCCGTCGTGTCCGTCTGTCTGGTCCATTAGTTTCTGTTCCGTTTGATAATAAATAATACATTTTCACTATTACTTGATCACTACACTTTACTTTATCGAGAAAGTCGATTAGACAGTATTGATAGACCGTATTATGTTACAATCACAGATACAGAAGTCTGTGGTTACAATGTAAATTACAGCCCAAATAACAATTTCATGGTCGAGTAGACGTTCTGGAAGTTATATAATTATAGTCGTATAAGTTCCGTAAGAATGTTCATTAGGGCCCCATTTAATACGGCTTATCACCCTAAAAGTGACGCGTAACAGTCTTATAAGGACCTATTTGTCGCACAGTCGGCATATAAAAGTCGCCGATCCGACTTTTCGCCGTGTATAGGTGCACAATATATGACATTTACATACCGTTATGGTCGTGTTGCCGTCTTTAAACGTCTTATAACCTAATTTACCGTACGAAAGCCGTCTTTTAAATGTGAAACGATTTCCTCCGCAATAGAAACAAAAACAAATTTACAAAACTGACAGCCATTTTAATTTGCAATTTTTATCTAATAATATTAAACTATTCGAACAAAAACATGTAGGTAAGCGGCAGTCTATTGGGAAGTTAAGTTTCTTGATTAATGTGAGGAATGTTTACAACTCATTTTCAATGCGCTTCCGAAATTCTTAAGTTTCAAGTAATTTGATTTGATATTTTAATCAGTGACTAGGTTAGCCATCACCCTTTTGGAAGAAAGATAGATAGCGCTTGAAGTGCATGATAAGTATTCTTTACTTTCCTTTTATGCACTACTTCTTTTAATCGTTTTCCACTTGTTTGGATCCATGTTAGGAATAATGAAAGAACATTCAAACAACGGTACAACACAAAATAGTGGAAGTTATAAACAAGGTTTGCAATACCGCTTACATGATTTTTTGTGATATAGCAGTCGTATTGTGGTCCCTAAAGACGTATACAGGTTACAGTCATACCAGCTACACGACCATTACATAATGGTTACTATTACGACGCATACACGGCCACAGTCCCGTTAATAGTACTATAAATGTAAATTACACGACTAAATTGACATTAAATCGACCTTTATGCAAAAATTACGTTAACACGACTAAAAGTCATATAAGAACGACGTATAGACGTTACCGTGAATACCACTATATAACTGGAGTATAAAATACGTCAACAGAACGTCTATATGACATTATTATATAACCAAACGTATAACACACCAGTACACGACGAAGAGTAACAAAAATTAACTTTTATAGAACCGAATAGTCTTATAAATGGTTGACTATAAGGACCAAATTGTTAGTTGGGAGAAGAGTTTAAGGCCAAATATGATAGTATACAACGATATATCGACCAAGGCGAAGATATGCGAATATTCGTATATTATGAACACAGAAAAACCAGTCAGATTACTGAAATTTATTAACCAAGCTCTGCTCTCTGCTCTACTTTTCTTAGCGATCGTGCTTGCGTTCAGCTGTTTCTGCAGTTACAGTGGTGGAACTAACACTTTTTGGGCTACACTAATCTATATTCATCTCAAGCTGAAGAGAATGTGACTTGAATTGAATGCAGTCTTTGCAGACATAAGCCCAAGCTGCTAACAATTCGAGGAGCTCTGATATCGGGAGCTGGCACATGTTGGTAGACAGAAACTAGATTTGATACACCTCTCATTTCATCTTATCTTCTCTGATCTCTACAGATATAATTTTTATACATGACAAAAACTTAGTAATTTTATCGTTTCTAAATTTACAGAGCAAATAATATCTAAGTATGGAATTAAAGAACATATAAAAACATAAGGTTCGCAAAGAATTTGTCCAATGTACAAATACAGATTTATGTTCACAAGTATCCATAGAACTAAGATAACATGAATCATAATCCTTGACAACCTTGTAGCGACTAGAGTCGGCTCAACAAAACACGGGGAAAGGAAATTCTTTGCATTATACATTCCAATATTTTGTTGACTGTAAGCTCTTTGATACCAATGTACAAGGTGAATTTATCTCGTAATTAACAAGTAATTAAACGTAATTTGTACTGATTCAAAACTTAATAAAAAGCTTTTGCACGTTTTCGTGTTCAAAAGTTCACAGACGCTTTAGTCGAAGTAGGTTCATTCAAAGTTATCGCGTTTCGACTGTTCTACTTAGTTAAGTTATCGTTACAAAAATTACCGTGGTTTTTTATAAGTAGTTCTGACTTCATTGTAACTTCAAGAACCGGGCTCTTTACGATAACGCGAAGGAAAATGTTTATATTATACCCAACTGCAATAACGTTCAATCTCAGAAAAGAAGGGTTCTCTGTTCTGTGCGTTCAATGATTATCCTCGATTCTTTCTCTCTCCCAAAATCCACGTTCTTTGCCAACTTCTCTCATTAAATTATAAAGACATTCGAACGACTACTCAAAACTTAAAATCCAAATAAAACTTAAAAGTTGAAGCGAAACGTTTCACAATTTGCAACGCGGAATCGACAACGCATCGAGGGCACGCAGGACCGGTACCCACCCACCATTGGGTGACAGAGGGGCGGGGGGCACGGTAAATGGGTCGCCGCAGCCGCATTCCGGCGGTTGACATTTCTCAGGAAAACTTAGCCTGCGCCTGAGACGCTGATTGACGTCTCTTGGGAAACGGTTGGTTATGCAAAAGTTTTGCTGAGGTTTTGTTGCATTTGCTGTAGAATTACTGTGGGGGGGATTGCAGCTGTTTGAAGACCATTAAGAAGCTACTAAGAACTCCATTTGACTACCATTGAGAAGGTGTATCACATCCAGTACTTTCAAAACGATTTCTTTTTATCAATCAATTTGCGTCTTTCTCGGGATGGACTTTTCAAAAGCAACAAGAACTTCATTGGATGTAGGTTGGTTGGAGGTATTACACAGATCTCTTGCGGTAAATCCAAAAGCAAACATACAAAGTTTAGGTATCAAGTACATTCATAAATGAAAATTAACCCGAACAAGGATCTATAAATAATGAAACGGATATTCTTGGTGCTAGGTGCTGTGTACAAAAATAGTAATGTTAAATCAAATAGAATTTAAGTACGAATCAGACATTCGCCAAAGAAGGCCAAATTATGACTTGTGAACGTAAAAAATATCCTTCGAAGCAAATGCGTCTAGCCGGACCGGTCCAACCGTCACTTGTTCAGTTTTCCGGTGCCAAAATTAAAACAAGTTACCTACCTAATTGGAGCTCGAACTTTTGGCAAAAAATTTGCTCCGGAAATTGCAATCGTATGTGATCATTGGGTGCTCCTTTTAGTCCTCAGTCTGTCTGTCTCAGAGATGAGGATGTTTTCCGAATAACATCTGTCATCATCTGGTCACCGTTGCAAAAAATAGTTCATGCTCATCGGGCAACCAAATTGTAGCAATGAAGATGACGGCGAAAAAACATGACAAACCATGAATAATCGTAGAGAGTACAATCACAGACTCGAAAGAATTCGCTCTGTGGTGACTCAAGTCGACAAATGTACCTAATAAACAAGCAAGCTTGGCGGCGCCACAGTCAAGACCTGTTCCCGGCGTACCCTGTGTGACTCACGATGTAATGGTTTCGCAGAATCGAATTTCGAACACAGACAGAACCGTTGCGAAACCTGGGGCCCCGAGAAAGGCTCGATTCGCCGTCTCGCTTTGAACCACAAAAAGTATTTTATCCTCCTTCAACTAAGCCAGTCGACGACCTTGGCTCTCACATCTTGACAGTCAAAACAAGAACGAAGCGAAGGCGATCGATGCATTTTACAACCCCCACGCAAGGATAAATCTGCATTTAGTGTTTGTGCTTACAGAGTTTATTGGTGAAAGCTCTTTATTGAATGGGACAAAGGGATTGAAGGTTTTATTTGTCTTTTGTCTTCAAAGAACAAGGCATTTAAGTCTTGATTTAGTTGAGCCAAGCGAACGCGCAATCGCGAGACAAAACATTTATACCACAATATTTACGTAAGATTACCACAGCACCACAGAGCTTGTGTAGTGCTTTACTAAAACATTCTTGAAACAATGAGTACCTAAGTCGGGCGCACGAATTAAGCGTCGCTAAGTTACTTCTCAACATTCAGCTCTAAATAAAAGAGAAGAAGAGTCTCTACAGGTCACGCTAAATATCGTAGACATCAGCAAAGTCAATAAAACGATTTCCTTGGTTTAGCCACTTGGGGATTGTGAAGATTCTGTGAGCGGTGTGAATACAACCTTCTATAGTTTCCAGGGTCAGAATAGCCACATTGATAGTCTAAATAGGAACGAGATCGCAGCACATGAACACCAAAAAGGTTGCGGGTGTTGAGAGAATCACTGGCAAAGTTTTTTAGCAGCTACTTAATTATACAGACAGTTTGTGTAGATTCTAACTTGATGGTTTGTGACCATGCACCCCTGCCTTTTACTTTTGTGTGTTGCAACGAGAGCCGAGCAGTCCGGGGTCAAAACGTCACGTGAGCGGATGGAGCCTTTACCAACCTTTTGCCGATTACATGTCGGTGAATGTTCACTTTAATGTGGAAGGCTACTTTCTGCCTATTTGAGGTCTAGATCCCGTTTATTTTCCGTCTATTTAAACAAGTTTATAAGGGAAATTTTAATTTATTAGCTCCTGCTCATATTATATCAAAACTGAAGGATTGTTTACTGCATGATTTACTTATTTATTACACAGAATAGTTTTAAGTGTAATACTGTTGGAACACAGCACTTTGACATTATAAGGATTAGGATGACTGGATGAGAGAGTAGTACCTATTGAATTTGATGGAACAAGAGACCACTACGATCAGTTAAGTATGATGCAGCGACCAAACTAGTACCCAAACGGACGGACGGTCGATGTAGACATCAGTGAGTAGTATCGTATCATCATCATCATCATCTTCATCTTCAGGACACAGGCCTACCCCCAGGCAAGGTGTAGTAACGAATACAGAATGTAAACTAAAATGGGGTGCTTCAGACCATCAAGCTGAACACTCCACTTTCACTGTGGAGGCAATATTGAAATCGAAAAAAGAATTGTCTGTTTGTTCCATAGAGAGGCCCTGGAGAGCAATCGCGCTAAATAAATCGCAACTGAACCAGGATTGGACCGCGTGTATTGCGCCATTCATTAATTTGACAGCTATTAGAGCCGTTTTGACAGATCGCTCAGACGTCAAAGGCTGTCAGTTACATACTAAATAAAACAAGTTTAGCGCGATACAGAATTCACCACAGATGAATTGTTATTGGATTGCAATGTAATTAGAACTGAAATTGGCTTAGGATTGAACTTGGATGTTTTAAATTAGCACAATCGCCCTCCAGTACCCCAGTACTGACGTGTTTTCAAAACGTGTTTTTTTTTCGCTTTCAATATTGGCTCCATAATGAGAGTTATACAGTTTTGGTCTGATAGAAAACAGATAGTTATTCCAACTACAGCTACAGCACACCATAATGATACTATAAACTAAACCTTCAATACTAATCCCCCCCCCCCCCCCCTTCCCCACCTAAAGCATCAGCTAAAATATCAATGACGGTATCGCATAACGGTTAAGGCAGATCGCATCACATATCACAGCGATATCTGCTCACGAGCGGGAACCGTGTCACAGCACTATTGTACCGTTAGGGTCATAGTGATGTGCTCTAGTAGATACGTATATCTGTTTAACATACTTTTTTGGTGAAGACCCTTTGGTGTAAAGACTTTAACAATAAACTAGAATCAACGTTTTAAGTGCAGTTAAGTTCATATTTACTTTAGCACCAAGCTGGGATGTTATAGAGCATAGATTATGTATGAGTAGCCGTTCTGTGTCAAAACGTGTCAAAAAGGGCACGTCTGGCTATTCACAACGGTGTGTTGGTGCCTACCCTGATGTAGGAGTGAATGTTGGGTATGGAATAAAAGGAACGAAAGTCGAGTGAATGCAGTTGAAATGCGCTCCTTACGAAGTATGTGTGGTATTACTTTGGTTGATCGAATCAAGAACAGTGTGATAAGGGATTGGTGTAAGTTGAAGGATGATATTGTAACAAGGATTGAGAGGGGTATGCTTAGATGGTTCGGTCACGTAGAGAGAATAAATGAAAGAAGACTTACGAATGAAATTTATCAAGCAATGGTGAGCGGAAGTGTTGGGAGAGGCCGTCCGAGGAAAACATACCATGATCAAATCAATGATCTTTTCCGAAAAGGACAAGTGCGTAGCACCCTCAATCGAAGGAAGTGCATGAAAAGATGTATGAATGTCAATGAGGCTAAAGTGGTGTGTCTGAGTCGTAGCGTGTGGCGGTCCGTGGTCTCTGCCTACCCCCATGGGACACTGGCGTGAGCTTATGTATGTATGTATATGTATATAGATTATAAAAAAATTGCGAATTTCCTATAGGTTTCTTAAAGAAAGTTCTTCAGTATCATGGGTAAAATCACCCCTTAAAGTAATGCAACTGTAGACCCTAACACCCTGAAGAGTTTTAAGTCGCATATTCTCTAGAATAACATACATTGACGACAGTAGTGGTAGGTTGTCCGTCCGTCCGTCTGTCTTAACTTCAAAGGGCCGTATCTTTTGAACCGTAATAGGTAGCCGGTTGAAATTTTCACAGAATATGTGTTATTATATTGGGTTTGACAGCGAATAATAAGATAAACAAAATTAAGGGTAACCAAATTAAAATCATAGGTTTGTTCAAAATGTTTTGTTTCTGCTCTATCATAAAAACGGTATACATACCGTCAAACTTGGTGCAATCATAGTGCGATGCGAACTCTCTAATAAGTAGTATAACAAAAAAATATAAATACCGGCCAAGTGTGAGTCGGACTCGCGATATAGGTCCTGGAGAAAAAACAATTTTGTTTGTAAATGTCAGCAATTGTATACTGGGGTTAAATAATTTTATTAAAGACATATAAAGGAAGGTAAGTATGTACATTAAAAAATATATATATATTGAGAAAATAAAACTAATAACCTAAAATTTTATACTTAGACGAGCGTTAACCCGCGACTTCGTCCGCACAATTTTAAGTCAGATCATAAGCTATCAACCAAAAAAAGTTTCATCAAAATCGGTTCAGTAGTTTTTGCGTGATGCTCGTTCAAACAAACAAACAAACACACAAACAGACAGACAAAAAATCCAAAAATTGGTGAAATGGAATCAGGGACACCTAAAAACCATATCGTAACTTTTTTTTGTTAATATCTTCAATGTACAGACAAACTTCCTGCTACAGTTTTATAATAGTATAGATAGATTGGCATGAAGTTTTGAATCATTTCTAAAATGCATCGACTTACTAAGTACCTTATTGAATACGTGAATAGAACGTAGTTTATATACGTCTTGATTTAAATACACGTCATTCTTACATATCATGTAAGTAAGTACATGTACCTACTTATTCCAAGGTTGAGTATCAAGAAACGAATTTAAATTACTTACGTACTTTTTTTTAATCTGTTAGTCATATTTATAGTATACTAGCGTTAACCCGCGACTTCGTCCGCACAAATTATATATCAGATTTTAAGTCAGATAATAATCTATCACACAAAAATTTTCATCAAAATCGGTTCATTAGTTTTTGCGTGATGCTCGATCAAACAAACACACAAACAAACAGACAGACAAAAAATAAAAAAAATGGTTATATGGAATCAGGGACACCTAAAAACCATATCGTAACTTTTTTTGTTAATATCTTCAATATACAGACACACTTTCTGTTACAGTTTTATAATAGTTCAGATAGATAGGTATGAATATGACGTCTAATATAATAAAATTAATATACCAACATATATGTAAAATAAAGTACAAAACTGAAAAACAGTTCTTAAGACATTTCATACTACATAGCGTTCAAGTACATAGTAAGAACTCTCCCAAACACTCAAAGGAGTGAAAAACTCTGATGAGTAGTCGAGTACCTCGTCAGTACGAACCACTTATATTATTATCTATGGGACCAACAAAAACAGCTCTTTCAGTTTTCTGGAGATTTTTAAAATTTCGTGATTTCAAATCATTTCAAGATATATGTAAATAAAAAAAATGTTACGATTTTCTAAATGTAAAACAGTTGCAACTTTTTGCAAACGAATCGTGCGTGCGCTCTACCGACCGACCGACCGTAGTATCTGTGGCCCTACTAGTAGTTACGAATATAAATATAATCAAAGAATTAAAAGAAAATCGAGAATTAAGCAGCGATTACATTACCCAACATTTAGGGCCGATTTCGACATACATTGCCGGATTTGTTCTCTCTATTTTATAGTGTAGCGATCAAAGCAAGCAATGTATGCCGAAATCGGCCCTAAATGTTGAGTAATGTAATCGCTGCTTTAGGAATAACACAAAGAGCAAACCCAAGAACATGCCACATGATCGAGTCCTCTAGCAGAGCTCTTATCTTCATACAGTACGAATGATAATGGCTTGATTCGCGTGACTTCGTTTCTAACGAGCATCAGTGATGTACTCGTCATAGAGCAAGGTACTCATAGAAGCGAAGGTCCCTGCTCCCTCGCTGGCTCACCACCATGCAGACGCCCGCTGAGTCACTCGGCCGCGCGCTTCCGCCTGATAGCAAGGTCACCGGCCGCGACGCTCACACACCAACACACACACACACACTACTAAAGGTGAAAGTAGTGAGAGTACATTCGCGTGGAACTCTTTATTAATATCTGCTTTTTTTACTGGCCAGTAGCATTTTAAAAAAAAAAACGAACATATCGTCATCACAAACTAATTAGAAGTTTGTACACAAATCGGAGACCGAAATGTCGTCAAAACAAGTCTATTTTTGTGGTATAAAATATTCGAGGCCGTTAGCAATGTTTTGTGCAATCATTAAAACTGTACAGAGTTTTATTTTGTATGTTTTTCATTACAAAACACTTGAGTTATTAAAATACGGACGTATGCTATAAAGTTTACTGCCAAACCGATTTCGACGGAACTTGGCACAAAGATAAATAATTACTTGGCACATACATTAGATAAATGGTATCCTCCGGAGCAACATTCATCTAATTTATGCCTCTAGATGCATCTAGATGTCATAGGAATTAGGATAGACAGTCAAAGTCGAAAGCAAAAAATAATATCTAAATTATTAAAGTTAGATTTTGCCCGCGACTTCGTCCGCACCGGCTCACTTAATCGTACCTACCTACCAGTTTTAAGTCAAATCATAAGCTTTGAACACAAAAAGTTTCATCAAAATTGGTTCAGTAGTTTTTGCGTGATAACTCGAAGGAGCGGAAAAACAAAAAATATTAGATTTGGAGTCGGGGACATCTAAAATATTCTAACACATACATAATAATATCATAACTTCTTTAATATTGAATACAAACCATAGACGAAGAATTTTTACACACTTTTGCCACAGATGCTCAAGGGTACCTTTTAGGTTAGACTTCATTCGCCTTCTAAAACTAGAATATCTACAACAGAAAATTCAAGAAAACCTAGATTCGCTTCTGTAAAGATTATCCGAAGGTTTATCTCGGTTCTCATTCAAAAGATAGAGATCTTAGAGTCAATAACATGCACGAGAACAATCCTACTAAACCGGTAACAGTTGAGTTAATGGCTATTTACAACAGTAGCTGGACGTTTAATCAATTCCCTCAGACAATTTGTTCGCTATCTGATGTTAGGTACCTACATTGAAATTACCTACGATAACAGGTCTTAACAAAATTTTATGCTAAACCCTAAACCCTGAAATAATTATGAACCTACGTAATTGATATGATAACTATAAACATAAATAACATTTTAAAATCACATTCTTACTTCATAAAGATCCTAATTGCACGAAAAGTCAGTTTAAAAGTTTGGGTAGAGTAGCCCCACAGACATTGTCTATGGAATAACCATTTTTTTGTCAAGTTTTCAATCATGGTCCCGTTTGAAGCACCCCCTTAAGTCTGTGATGCATTTAAGCTTACAGCCTGTATAAGAGCAGTCATCATCATCTCGGCCGATGGACGTCCACTGCTGGACATAGGCCTCCCCCAAGGATCGCCATAACGACCGGTCCTGCGCTGCCCTCATCTATCCATAAGAGCAGTGAAGCAGATAAATTCATATACATTTGCCCAGTATCCTTTAGGAATTAAGTGTTTTTTTCAAGTTATCTGATTCTAATACCCCTTTGCACAAGGGTGTAGATGAGGTTTCCCAACACACTGAAACCGTATAGCTCTATTGGTTCATAAACCACATCTCAAGGACGAGGTTAGGTTAGTATAAAAGTGGAATTTTCTCTAAACTGCCCAGTCAGATTTTAATGCCCCTTAGCACAAGGGTGTAGAATGTAGATGAGGTTTCCCAACACAAACACCGAAACCTTATTGCTATTGGTTTTTAGACCACTTTCGTCCAGTCTCCTTTATTGAGTATGAACTTTTACAGCGACAATCAAGAATGCATTTATTGCAACAAAATTAGGTGAAACTTTTTAAGAGG
The DNA here is from genome assembly GCA_927399405.1 of Agonopterix arenella. Classification (NCBI taxonomy): domain Eukaryota; kingdom Metazoa; phylum Arthropoda; class Insecta; order Lepidoptera; family Depressariidae; genus Agonopterix; species Agonopterix arenella. Next base: position 3,995,281 of record OV656692.1, read on the forward strand.
ATGATCAGACCATAAAACCGAACAACTTTCTCTATGGGACCAACATCGAAATCGCCAAAAAACATAAGCTGTTCCATACAAACCTACTCGACCCAAATGTCCCATACATGATTTTTTTTTCGCGATTTCGATTTTGGTCCCATAGAGAAAGTTGTTCAGTTTGATGGTCTGATCACCCCGCTAATTATGTTAGACCTTATATTCAAACAAAACTAAGTAAAAACTTAACCAACACAATGAACCGGCCTACTTCAGGCAACCAAGATCCTATTTCGTCATCCATTTAGCAATTAAACCAAGTACATGATGGAGATATGATAAAGCTACTTATACAAATGGTAGTTAGTAAATTACTTTGCCTGTAATTTTGTAACATTAACTTAATTAATTGTTATTCATAACAGTGTTTATAATAATAATGGGTATGGTTGAAATGGATTGTAAAATTGATTGGATAGATTTTTTTGTACGTAGAGGTAAGTTATGTCAAAACTTTATCTTTTGAAAGAGTAAAGGAAGATCATTCAGTCCCCCAAGTAAATGGCACAAACGGCCAAGAGCGTGTCGGACACGCCCATGACAGGGTTCTGTAGTCATTACAGGCTTTAGTTTTTTTCTAACACTAGTTATGCTACAAATAATTAGGTACATTGATCAATATTTTCAGATTTTCTACTGAAATATCCATAACAATAAAAACAATGTTTTTTAATTGTTTTCACTTCTCAGACCCCCATTTCGTTCTGTGGGTTTCGTATGAGGCAACTAAGGGATGAGGTCTCTCATGCCGTCATTATTCCAATCTGCAACATTCAACAATTAAATGCTACAAGTGAGCATTTAAATTAAAGTAGGTAGTTGTAGCAAAACTTCTAACTACTCCGTCAGGGGTTAACCCGCGACTTCGTCCGCACAAATTATATACCAGATTTTAAATCAGATCATAAGCTATCAACCAAAAAAAAGTTTCATCAAAATCAGTTCAGTAGTTTTTGCGTGATGCTCGATCAAACAAACAAACACACAAACAAACAGACAGACAAAATATCCAATGATTGATACTGATATGGAATCAGGGACACCTAAAAACCATACCGTAACTTTTTTTTTTGTTAATATCTTCAATGTTCAGACACACTTCTGTTACAGTTTTATAATAGTTAAGATACAATATTTGGACGGCCCGGTAGCACAGGCTGTAGTGAACCTGCCTGCTGTGCCGAGGGTCGCGGGTTCGAAGCCCGTAAGGGACAAATATTTATATGATGAATATGAATATCTGTACCCAAGTCATGGATGTTTGTATCTATATGTGTATTCTATATCGTTGTCTAGTCATCATAATACAAGTCCAGTAGGCCTCGCATGCCACCCCAGAGAAAACGACAAAAATCGAGATGTGCCTCCATCCTTATTGTGACAATGTCCAAGATATTTATTCATTTATTTACAATAACAGAAAGGAGGAGTAGAGAATGCTGTAGCAGGGTGGGTGGGTACTACTATGAAAGAACAGCCTAAGCTGCCCCTACGGTAAGGTTTATTAATATAATACCTAGCTATCAAAATGTTAACTGCCAATAATGAATTCAAATGATCGTCATTTCAATAAAATCGAACACAAATTTACGACAGAGTAGATTACTAGACTGGTTGCAATCATGAAGATTTATATGCAGACTTGCTCAACCATCGGTGCTTATGGGCAAGAACCGTTGTGCTTTAATTAGATGTAAATCTAACTGTATATTTACTTAATCTGTGGTCGATCGGCTACGTGAGTGCCACCCACTTGATAGAGCTCTATATAGGTCCGCCACATACATACGGAACTGCGATCCGGAATCCTGATTCAGGATTCAATGTTGTCAACTATGGTTACAAAAATTACTTATTACTGGAAGCAAAATAGGTCATAGTTTCAGTTCAATGCTAGGTTCCTATTGTTTTATTTTGTATTTTTGGTGCTTTTGCGGTCGTGTCTTCAACACTGCCATAAATGATCTCTTGAATTGGCTCTCTAATAGCCATGTTTTTCCTTCTTATTGCTGTCTCCCGTTTGCTATGGAGGGAAGTCGGATATTTCGTTTTCCTACTTCTATCTTCTTTGATTAATTCATTGCGGGTTCCAAGACAGATTAGAGTCATCCCCCGGGCTCGCTGGACTTCATTGTCCAGTGTTGTGAATGGTCGCCGCTGTTGATCCTGGCTTACAGGAGTTACAGCGGTGGGAATGTGTAGCGGGCCTATGCCCGAAAAAAAAAACCAAAAAAAAATACATACGGAATCGCGATCCGGAATCCTGATTCAGGATTCAGTGTTGTTAACTATGGTTACAAATGTATTTTTAGGGTATTTAATAAAACGAAACAAACAATTTCTATGCAACTATATCAAAATACTATCGATAGTTTTAGCATTAGACATAATCTGCATACAAAATGGTATAAACCATTATCACACAAGCGATTTTTGAGCGTAGGCGATTTGCAACTATACCGCAACGACGTCGCAACTGCACCATCACGATACGGTATCGTTCCATTAACGCCTACGCTCAAAAATCACTTGTTTGATATGATTGTAAATCTTTAAAAAAGTGCCACCTAAGACAAGAAAAAATCACTAGATCTAGTGAAAAAGTTTCTGAACGCGGCAACACTCCATCCGGAATCTAATTCTGAATCAGGTTTATTCCGTATGTATGTGGCGGACCTAAGTGACGAAATATAACTTGGGTGTGTCTAAAAACACGTCCTAAACCGCTTTACGCATCCGCTGGACATATGACAATCTTTGTAGGGTTGAAACAAACTGAACAACTTTTACTATGGAGCCAACATCAAAGTCGCGAAAAAATCTGCTGTTCCATAGAAAGCGCAAATGTATGGAACAGTCAGTCGGTTGTTCGGTTTTTCGCGATTTCATGTTTGGTCCCATATTGAAAGTTGTCCAGTTTGATAGTCTTAAGCACTCACTTTAATATGCAACGCATTAAAATATCTAATCTAATCTAAACTATTATAAAACTGTAAAAGAAGTGTGTCTGTACATTGAAGATATTAACAAAAAAAAGTTACGATATGGTTTTTAGGTGTCCCTGATTCCATATCATAAATTTCTGGATTTTTCGTCTGCCTGTTTGTTTGTTTGTTTGATCGAGCATCACGCAAAAACTACTGAACCAATTTTGATGAAACTTTTTTGTTTGATAGCTTATGATCTGACTTTTAATCTGGTATATAATTTATGCGGACGAAGTTAACTCCAGTGTTTTATAAACCTTAGCATAGATATACCTAACTTTGTCCAAAAGTTAATATCTCTTCGTGCCGTGCGTGACACATGATCAGTGGAATCGTGACAGTTCGCCACTGAAATATCCTCTGTTGCACCTCTACATACAGTCTGGTTTCTTTTTTTAAAACATACGTCTATATGTTACCTAATATAATAGGTAAACTCAGCCTGTCAGCCTAGCCTAGCTAGACAAAGATATAATAATTTGTTACCTTTACATACTGGAGTACAAAGGTACACCTTTTGCTGGTTTTAATACCCTGCTATTGTACTTATAACTTTATTACATTGATGATAATATATTGTACACGTAATAATTATAACAATGATTTAATTATTATGACTAGGTTGGAACAAGTCTGACTGGGTACTAGTCTGTTATACTGATTCTAAGATTTCCTTTCTAAGATTCGAAGATTCTAAGTAATCCCTTTCGGGGTGCTCAGAAACAAACAACAACAACACAAAATCGGTCTAGTAGTGTTCGCGTGATGTGCTAACAAACAAACAGACACACAAAAAGTAACTTTTTTGTTGTTGTTAATATCTTCAATGTACAAACACACTTCTCACTTTTTCTGTTTTTTGGTGTCAAATAAAGTATAATTGATTGATTGATTGACTTCTGTTACAATAGTTAAGATAAGACTAGCTTTTGCCCGCGACATCGTTCGGGTAGAGTTTGGAAAACCCTTTTAGGCGTCCAGTACCGAAAAATCCTTTTGTAGTGCACCTCTACGTGGATAAATCGTCCTAGACCCCTACCTAATAATATTCGAAGTTTCATATTTCTTTTTTATGTTGTGCGTTGTCTGTCAGTAAGTCAGTCAGTCTCAGAACTGTTTTATAAGTATGTATAGTGTGTTCTTGGAAAATTTCTGGGTAGTGTTGGTCCTTCGAGCCAGATAAACGAGTAGGTATGAATGAAAGCCAAGTACGTTTTAGCGCTCATTCGTTGTATTGCTAGTTGGGGGGAGTGGGGGAGGGGGAGGGGTTTACATGTCGCACCTATCACATCCATAACAAAAACGAGAAATAGAATGAATAATATGAATGAAGATGGCATAATGTGGATGCATAGACTTATATATTATCGTGGAGGAGACTTTTCCTGCAGTGGGTGCATATGGAAAATAATAAAATAACTAAGTACTTACCTACGTAAGTAAATAATGAAGGATACCATTGGCCGACTACTGCCCTGATGCGTGAGTTACGTACGGGAAGTACAAAGAAAAATATGTTTTCGAATCAAATACCTAATTCCTATTTTACTCATAAGGATTCTAATAAGGATCTTAATTTCCAGAGATACGAAAATTCAGGTCTGGCTGAAAAAAATCTTGTATACATGCAAACATGATTGTATAAATTTTCAAATACACTTTTGTGTGCGATTGTAAACTAACAAACAGGGGGGCGGCGAGACGGGAGGGCGAGGGGGGCGGGGGGTGGCCACCCCTCACACAGCGTCATAAGACGAGCGACCTTCAGGCGGCGCACCGACCTTGAGCGACGATCGCCCCGCGCGCGGGTCAGAGGTGAATGCACGCTGCCTGCCCCGCGCCCCGCCCGCCACGCCGCCTCCCCTCGCCGCCCCGGCCGAAGCCACTCACCTCCTCTACCTACGACACCATCCTTCCACCATGCTTGATACTCCACACAACCACCACCGAACAGGTATCAACGCGGCACACCTTTCCCATAAAATACCACCGACAGGTTTATTGACATCGAGTCACAAACGATTGCGCAAATGTATCTCTCTCTAATCCAACACAAACACAGTAGTCAGTCCAATTAGAATATCACTTTATGTACAAAATAAAACGTTTATTCACTCAATATTACTTTGTAATAAGAAAAACATTGAACACAATTAGTAATCGCGGACACAACTACACCATGTCCTCTCACCTCCGCAAAACAAAGCGGAATAAATTCGTGTGCGAGTGAGTGAGTGAACGTGACATCTTGTCTCGCCGCGGCCTCCAAAACAAAAGGTGTAAAACGCTGCTGCCGTCTGTCGCGAAAATAATATACCTTTTGCGTCTTTGCGACTGTTCTAATTATCTGTAACGCCAACAGGTGGCGCTTAAATCTGCTGTCAAAATGACAGTTTGAATAGGGAAGTGCAAAGAACATGAATCTTTCCGAATCGATTGATTTTAATGTCTAAGGAGTCATGTTGCAGGCACTTGTCTCAGGTGGTTTTCGCGCATCGCATTTTTGCCTGCCACGAGGCTCCGCAATTCTCAATCTCTTCTTGTTCTTGACCAAAAACAAGCCCTCAGATTGGGATATATTCTCCCATAAACTACTAGACACTGGCGGAAATGCAGTGCTAACGCAAAAGAAAGAGTCCATTAATTATAAATAAAAAAAATGCCTAAAGAGTCGGAGAAAATTCGTATTTTAATAATGGGTAGTTGTTGCAGTACGTACATAGTGTAAGATCGTGGAGATATTGGAAAGCGAAAGTACAGTCTTTGGGCATGTAGTAAGGAATCGAAACACGTCTTTTTCGTCAGAACTCATTTTGATGTTTGAAATAAAAGAAAATGGCGGAGAGAAAAATGTTTTATGGCCACGCCCATTTGTATCGTATTATTGTGTAATGTTTGCTAAAAAACAAGTGCAAGAGACCCGGTTTTAATTAGCTACTTTAGTTGTCTCGTAGTGTACACATGATGGGGTAAATGGGGTGGTAGGTAGGTACTTTCATTCCATGGTACAAGCATTCCATACGGAATAATTTTCTACTAAACTGGACTTAACTCAGTCTGAAAGTTTTTTATTATTTAATTTTATTACAGGTCAGAAAAACCAAATTTAATTCAAATAATTAATTCTAAACCACATAATCATACATACATAAAAAGATAAAAATAAAAATATAAGGATTAAATGTATAATATAACATATATATATACATAATTATAAAAAAGAAAATGAAACGGGTAAGTTACCTACTTACCTATTTATTATGATAAGAAGCCTTGTCTTAATTTGGTAAGCGTTAAGGTATTTCAAAAATATAATAATATTATCTCATTAGTCATTAAAGACAAACGACATTAATGTTAAAATACTCGTACCTACTTATCTCTTTAGCCATACAATCCAACGCGGCAATGCCGTCAGCGTAATGGGTACGTTCGGTACCGACGACCCGGGGCGAGTTATTCGCGTAAGCAGGTTTGTATTTGATATATTTTTTCTACAGTTTCTTTAAAGTTAAAAGACTTTTTCCCTTCTTATATCCACTGGTTGTATAGAAAAAAATTACTTTAAGGCCTTTTCCCTCACTTTTACTTATTATATCTTTTTATCTGTGGAAACTTTTAGTTGGCAATGTTGTTTTATAAAAATGTTGATACCCTACTATCCTGTAATTAGTCCGTAAGTTTTCCAAAAATGAATAAAATAGAATAAAATAAAAAAAATCTACCCTTTTTGTTCTCATATACTATCATATCAGTACAAACGACAATACCTTGACAATTTTTGAGACTAACTTATATAATTTAATTTTATGTGGTTAAAGTAGTGTTTGCATTAAAAATACTGATCCTTTGTCATAAGTAGCCCATTTCTTACGAAAAAGTCCGATACTTAAAGAATTAAATTAAAAAAATATATATTCACTATCGTTTTTTCAACGTCATGTACATTTTTATTTTAAACGGATAGTATACAAATTGTTTTTCGTGTGCAAGTAAAATTAGTATTTATTATTGAATTTATCGAAACCATTCTTTACACGCAACATCGATCGACTAAATAACACGGTTCAGTTACATCACTAGTCGTTCAAGTACACAACACATATGTACACACGCAGCGCACAGCTGTTTGCTTGCATTGCTTTTGGATTCGAGTTCGATTATTTGTGTAGTGCTCTCGTAAAGAAATGTTTGTGTTGTTAGTGTTTTCTAAATACTAAATACACCTCTTAAATAAAACAAAATACTAAATACACCTATGAAATAAAACAGCAGATAGAAAAGATACCAAGTGAAATCATTTAAAAACTGAGTCATTAATTAAACAGAAATTTTTGCCTTAACTTTCAAGGCTGCATTAAAGAAGTACATTTGGAAGATAATGGTGATTATTTGACATAATGGTGGAGGATAATGAGCTGGGTTACGGCCGGACGCCGACCAGAAATGCTCTATTGAAGATCGTAATTCTTGGGGACGGCGGGGTCGGCAAGTCTTGCCTGATGAGTCGGTTCATTTCGAACCATTTCGACGACCACAGTTTCCATACGATCGGCGTCGAGTTCATGAATAAGACGATAGAGGTGAACGGCAAACAATATACGTTACAGGTATGTAATTTTCCGTGTAGTTTGTAATTTATTAAGGTGGTTGTTTGTTCACGTCCTTGCTTGTTGTTTGCTCATGGTTACACACGTGATGCGCAAATTAATCTTAAAGGCAGTGTGAGACACACTAGATTATCAATACAACTTCTTAGAATGTATATTTTTCACACTTCGACATTGGAGGATTTATTGAGGCTGTTCTTGATAAATGACCAAAATATACAGGGTGTTAAGGTAAACAGCTGTTTAAGGGGTCATTGTAGCCATGATACTGAACAACTTTCCCAAAACCTATAGGAAAATTACAAAAAAAAATGTTGACTTTCCATCGATTAAATGTTTGTATGAAAAGATTTTTTTTTTGAGACTTTTCTATAGGTTTCTTAGGGAAAGTTGTTCAGTATCATGGGTACAATCACCTCTTAAAGTAATGCAACTGTTTACCCTAACACCCTGTATATATATATTTTTTTTTATTTATAATTAATTGGGTCTCACTTGTGCGTTAGCACTGCATTTCAGCCAGTGTCAAGTAGTTTATGGGAGTATCAATCCAAATCTCAGGGATTATTTTTGATCAAGAACAAGAAGATATTGAAGATTGCGGAGCCTCGTGGCAGGCAAAAACGCGATGCGCAATAAAACCACACGAGACAAGTGCTCATGTCAGAACCTGCAATATGACTCCCAAAATAATATACAAAAAAATTACAAATATTTGTAGGTATTCCAATGCAGCTGCTTGGGAGTAATTTTAGGGGATTTTGCAACCTGTCTCCGAATGTTGTGGGTATTTTGGAGCTAATAATATTACCTCACATTAATGTGCAAAAATTATTGTTCTATGTTGCAATGTTTCACAGATATTATAATAATGTAACCATTTAAAGCAAATGAAATTATTTAAACACTGTTGATATTAATAATATCTATGCCTGTGGTTTGTTAGATTTCCATAAAAATGTACAGTTTCAATGCTAGCATTAATTTAAGATTTGTATGAAAACTTTGAAACTACAGGCACCGAGATTAGTTACTAGATCGTGTTTTAAAAATGTCAGGGGTGGAAAATGGTCAGTAAGAGTCAGTTTTTTTGGCTAAGGTCAGTAAAAGTCAGTTTTCGTCAAATGGTCACTAAAGTCAGTAGTTTGAGGATGAGGGGCTACACAAAAGTGGTCTGGTTTCAGTAGATTGAGGTAAAAAAATAGCCGGTTTGAAGTTCCGAGTCCCTTAAAAATCTATTAACATATCTTTTTCTTTTTGCTAGATCCCTAAACTTACCTTTAATTAAGAATTTGTATAATATCACAGGTCTTTTTATTGTTTCGGTGATTAATTCTTCAAATCATAACAAAAATTTAATGCAGCGGAAGAAAAACATTAACCAATTTTGTAGTCACAGGTAAAATTTGATAGAGATTTGGCCAGTAAATGGTCAGTATTTTAGAGGGTTTTAGTCAGTAATAGTAGTATTTTTGGCCATGGAATCAGTTTCCACCCCTGAAATGTCATTTACTTTAATTGATTAATATACAATTAAATAATTAAAGTAAATTAATTGATTTACTGCAAATAAATCTAAATCTATTTTGTATGGAGCTCGCTAATGGTAACGGTTATATCATCTTAACTTAGATATTTAAATGGTCTAAGGTAAATTGTGAAGTTACCTTAGACATTTCCTGCAAATTTTGAATCATAGCAGGTTCTTGGATTCATGTGTGATATTGATATGATATAGATAACAGTTTTCCTTGTTATGGGAATAACTCTTATCATTAGGGATTGGTTTCATTGTGAGAATTTGTTTTAGAAGTAGTGCCGACTATACAAGCATAGCATAGCATATGCTCACGACTATATTCCCCGAGGGGGTAGCCAGAGATATTCTGAAACCTCAGAACATCCACGTTTCACTAGTAGTACCGAAACTCTGTCCAGTGTGTGTGTCCGACTATACAAGGTGTTACAAAAATACGAATGAACATTTAAGGGGGCGGTGGTTAAGACCATCAAGCTGAACAACTTTCACTTTGGGGCTAATATCAAAATTGCAAAAAGAAATCTTTTGTTCCATCATCATCATCATATCAGCTGGGCATAGGCCTCCCCCAAAATGCGGAGATTTGCCATAATCGCCATGATGCGATGTTCCATACTAAACTACAGATCTACTCGAACTAAATGTATGGGACAGAAGATTTTTTTTTTCGCGATTTCGATTTTGGTCCCTTAGTGAAATTTGTTCAGTTTGATGGTCTTAACAACCCCCTTAAAAGTTTTAAATGTTGATTTTTACTTTTGTAACACCCTGTATAAGTATCTTTCTTTAACTACTATATTCGTCATCTCCTGCCTATGCAGAGTAGTAATTTGAGATAGGGCACTAAGGGCAGCTACAAGAACTATTGTAGAGCTACAGAAAAATGTCCCTAACTTTAGAAAATATTTCTTCTATATTATGTTTTATGGTATGTGTCAGGGTTCGAAATTATCAAGGTAATTATTATCTTTGATAGTTATCCAAGCTGATTCTTAGATTTGAGAGCTACTTAAGGTGCTGTTTATACCGAAGAGACGTGTGGCGGTGGCGGATTGTTAAAGTAACACCAATATAAACCTTATAGTTGCCTGGAGGTGCGGGCGTAATTTTACAAACGACGCTATGCTACTTACTATAAGGTTTATATTGCCGCACCCCGCCCGCGCCACGTCACTTCTTCGTAAACCGCGCCTACATGTTCTAAAATTGCTGTTTTTGTTTTAACACACTCTTATCCAGACCAAACAGCACCTAGTCTTTGGCATTCTAGTTTCTCATCACAATGAATAAACAATAATTGAGAAAAAAACAACAAAAAACCGTGAGAACAATTATTTCGTATTTGTGAATTACAAATTCATTTTTCGCGAATCGTGATCAGAAATAGGTACATGGCGTGGCGTGACATTGCTAGCCCAAGTATTTTGTGATTTCAATCAATTTATAATTATCATGATAATTATCCTTTCGAACCATTTTCGAACCCTGGTTTGTATGATTTATACCATGCCAATACCATATATTACATTTATATGATTGAAGTTTATAAAATATAAATGTAAAATATGTATATATTATATATAAACTTAAGTACGTTACAATCTTAAGGGACCATCAAACTGGAAAACTTTCACTATGGGAACAACATTGAAATCACAAAATCGGCTGAAAATGTCAATGGTGACACGACCCAAATGTGACAGACAGATTTTATTTTGGGTGTAGAATATTCCTCTGTGATAAATTTATAAAAAAAGTAGTCTAGGTTTTAATCTAGAACATAAAGCATCATTGTGCTAAACATCCAAATACGTTCAGGGTTTTATTTTAAGATTACAAAAAATTTTACGAGGATACGAGTAGAATATGTAGTAGGATCTCTCACTACACTCTCGGGGAATGTACCTAATCGTGAGCATATGCAAAGCAATCAAAAATTTTTTTTTCGGCTGTTTACTTAAAAATAGCTGACTTTTATACCTAAGTAAAAGATAATTTTACAATCTAAACCTGTCTATTAAAATATTCTGTGATATGTATTTAGTCTATTTTGCTTGTAAAATCCGTTCTAAAACCGTTACTAGTGAGAAAATACCAGATTGCATGCAAATCACATTCATAAGACTGGTTCTAAAAACCTTGTAGTTTTCCTTAAATTTATTTCAACTGTATAGTTGATGCTATTCACAAACTTCTTACCATGTAGAATGTAGATTATATCAGTATTATTATTTGAATGAACCACACATTAACGTTTAGTTTAGATAGACTTTATTCACCTTCAGTAATCACACACAATGAATGAAATATACTTTATTTACACCAAAAGAAAATACAATGCACAATAGGAAACATAAACTGCATATGGTACAAATAAGGCGGTAATAAATTTAAAAAAACTAAATTAAAAAGTATTTATTTGACTCTTATTTATACATAGGTACATAGTAATTATAGCACGGTTTTAAAAATAACATGGAGACAAAAAGGTAAAGGACTCAGTATAACAGTCGGGGTTGCCGACTGCCACTGCTATTCTGTCCCTCCCTTAAACATAAATAAATAATGTATTCTTAATAACTACGAGCGTTAACCCGCGACTTTTTCCGCACAAATTATATAGTCGCGGGTTAACGCTCGATACGATATAAATTGAAGTAACTATAATCTGATAATAAATAAGTAAGACATACAATGAAACATGGAAAAAACAACATAAATTTGGATGATTGGCAAATACATAAATTAAGTAATATACAGGATGTTTGGAAGGTGGGGAAAATGGTCTATACTAACGTCCCTTCAAAGGTCCGCACCCACCTTCCAAACACCCTGTATATCACAGTAAACAAAATAAAAATTTTAATTTAAAAAGATGAAAAATATATACAATTACTTATAAACAAAAACAGTTTTATTTGCAATTGCATGCATACAGAGGCCAGAAGCGTGACGTTTCAGTGAATAGGTGTCGATTTTTCTTAGGTATGCATTGCCCGGGACGCTGGTCTGCAAACTGTTTAAAATTCTCTAGTCTAGCATAATTTAAATTTTAATGGCCACTGGTCGTTCATACTAATTTGGTACATTTTAGAATACGTGAAACAAGTCTGATGAGAATGACCTTGGTTTATTCGGTGAACAGTTCATAATCATAATATTTATTGCACAGTCATATGGTACATAAGGGCACAGCAAAATTTAAGAAATAGGTATGTATGTACTTACATTTATCAATTTCTAAGTTTAGAAGCATGCATCAAAATTTGACAATAATTTGGATAATAATATAATCAGGTTGAATTTAATACATATTGTTGTCGCAAAGAATTTATATAAAATCCTCAATCAATATAGGTAAAGTACATCATTTTTAGTTTTACACAAGGTGAGTAGGTATAGAAATAGTTTATAGCCCAGTCATTTTACGGTTTGAGCCGGGACTAATTAGTAATTGACATTTTTTTTCGGTGCTTTTCAATAAAAGCCAATTTGAGCCTAGAAATGTACCAGAATTAAAAATAAATCACTTGAGCAACAGTTCCAATTTTAAAATTTAGTTATTATCTCGTTCTAAAAACCTGATGGTAATTTTTTTTTTCACATATTTAAGCCTTTACCTTTATACATGCTACAAACATGGTGTGACTATTTTTGTCTACTTACAAGGTTTTGAAAAAGGTTTTCAAAAATACATTAAAATTTTCTATTAAAAACCTCATTTTTTTTAATTTCAATGCCTATTTTATTGCTCAAAAATAATTGATATTGTAAAATCTAAGTCAAATGAGTGTATTGGTATTAATGTTAATAATTTAAAATTCCTCCTCGACACATAATTTTGATTTCTATGTTGCGTAGCGAATTTTTTTTTTAATATGCTTTAAGATAGTCCTTTTGTCACTTAATGGTTCCAGTAACAGTTTAAAAGTCAAATTAGTAATTACTCCCTACCCCGCCTAACAAAACTCCGTAAAATGACTGGGCTATTAACAGTGTATTTAATCAATGCCAAGTGACTTACAATGGTATTAACAAAATAAATAATCATGGAAAACGAGTTAAATAAGAGGTCTACAAATTAAAATGTATATATGTTGTAATGCTAATTCCAGTGTACCATACCATCCATGGATCCATCGACAATATGTCAAGGGGATTTCCTTTGATAAAGTCCCGCTTTCGCATATCGGGAATTCCATCCCAAGTTTTATGTTTACAGCCATGTCATTGTTTACATCAATATAAATAAAAAAACGTTTGTTGTGTGACTAACACAGCTGTTGGGGATTTTGTGGTCAGAGCTTAATCTTAGAAACCGCACTAGATTTCATTTATGTTTTGCATCATCATCAGCCTATATACGTTCCACTTACCACCACAGGCCTAACCTCATGTAGGGTGTATGGGCATTAGTCCACCACGCGAAATTTGAATTGGTAGACTTCACATACCCATCAAGATTTCTTCTTCAGTGTATGCAGGTTTCCTCACGATGTTTTCCTTCACCGTTTGAGAGCAGTCGGTATTACGTACTTAAGTTAGAAAAACTCATTGGTACATGGCATGTTGTCCGTGCGGATTCGAACCCGGAGCCCCATAACTAGGTGTCCATACCTCTCCGCAACGCGCCGCCGACGTTTTGCATAGGTATACTTATTCTTTTGAAACATTTTAGTGTTTTAGCATAGTATAATGACTCCTAACTGTAGAATGCCATACTCCACCACGCGGGCTCAATGTGGGTTGGTGGAGGCAAGTCAACGGTTGACTTGCTGTCAGCGTGGCGGCGGCGGCGTTTAGTCCATACAAACGCATTCCCCTGTTTCCTCCCCGGATAATTACACTCTAGAGCAAAAATTTGTTTACGATAAAATCTATGTTACCTCGGTCATGTCCCTATGTTTGGTTTTTCTCAATAAACTTTATTACTTTAAGATCTAGGAACCTTCTAAAATGGCGAAAATTTTCAAATTATACCGCCGTTTTCAGACATCCAGCAAACAAAGACGAATACCTATATAAAAATTTAAGCTGAATGCAGACATAGCCAAACTCATTCTCATATAATTTAAAAAAAAAGATCGGTCTAATTCTGGAGGAGGAAACAGGCGAATACGAGATAGTGATTTCGTCTATTTTATTATTTCAAATATTATTGATTTTTAAACATGTTACAGCCATGTTGTGCTATTTCGAATCAAATTAAAAATTGAAAAATTTGTCTCGGGCGGGACGTCCCCTTAAGACGCAACAGATTGAAAATTTCGTTCTCTGGGTAGTGGGCTCGGTGGGGAAATTGGATAACGCAGTTCCCCGGTTTGGAAAAGTGCGGGTTCAAGTCCCGCCCGAGACAAATTTTTCAATCTTTAATTTAATTTTATAACGAGCGTTAACCCGCGACTTCGTCCGCACAAATTATATACCAGATTTTAAGTCAGATCATAAGCTATCAAACAAAAAAAGTTTCATCAAAATCGGTTCAGTAGTTTTTGCGTGATACTCGTTCAAACAAACAAACACAAACAAACAGACAGACAAAAAATCCAAAAATTGGTGAAATGGAATCAGGGACACCTAAAAACCATATCGTAACTTTTTTTTTGTAAATATATCTTCAATGTACAGACAAACTTCCTGTTACAGTTTTATAATAGTATAGATTATTATGTAGGTAGGTAAAATCTGTGCGAGCTACAGTTGTCACTTTAGTCTTTCAAACCGCGTTTCCTCTTAACACGCACTAATCGCGCAAGCGTGTGGAGGAAGCATAACGCAAACTTCCAGTTGCATCTCTAAGCTGAAGCATGCTACTTACACAATAACTTACAATAGATTAGAGCGTCATTGCTTCAGAAGTACATTTCACTGAAGAGGTCAAACTAAGTGAATTAATGTAATTCAAATAAGATCATATTTGCATAATAGTGTGCAGACTGCACTGTTTAATGAATAGGTTTGTATCTATTTGACATTTACCTCGGGAATTATTGCGAGGAAACATGCACTCTACCGTAATATATAAATCTATGACTCTACCCAAGATATAATCATGAAATTATTTCCACTAACTATTAGGTATTAGAGTTGTTTTCTGTAGTAATACCTGAACACGACAGACCTAAATAAGCAACTGTTCAACTTTATACTATACGAGCGTTAACCCGCGACTTCGTCCGCACAAATTATATACCAGATTTTAAGTCAGATCATAAGCTATCAAACAAAAAAGTTTCATCAAAATCGGTTCAGTAGTTTTTGCGTGATACTCGTTCAAACAAACAAACAAACACACAAACAAACAGACAGACAAAAAATCCAAAAATTGGTGAAATGGAATCAGGGACACCTAAAAACGATATCGTAACCTTTTTTTTGTTACTTAATATCTTCAATGTACAGACAAACTTCCTGTTACAGTTTTATAATAGTATAGATAGATATATAGATATTTGAAGGGTCTAGTCTAGGTGCACCACACAGATTTGCTTATGTTTGTGTCTGCCGCGACTGTTTTAGACTGTCTATTATAACTTTATACTATATGTTGGATAAATCCCAATCACCATTATCGACTTTAATCGGTTACTTTGTTGTAATTAACATTAATTATAAGAAATCAACACACGTCGTAATCAACACACGTTTCCCGCACGTTCTATGTTATCATTTATAATACCGAACGTGTGTGATATATACCTGACCTGACAGACCTCAACAATAATATTATTGACAACATTTAACACGTTCCGGGGCAGTGAACGAGACACAATAGAACTTTTATTGTTATCACGGCTATAGCCGGTCACTGTCCCGGAACGTGTTAATATTATCATTTATTTTATTGTGTAGACCTGGGCCAGGGTGACCAAGCTTCATAGCCAGCTCCATCGTGTATCGAAAAACTAATTTTCCCTGAGACCTAGTTCGATCGATGTCTTGATCCTAAGGGCCTGTTTCATTACTTCTGTTTGTTTGACATATTTCGTATGAAAGATATGTCAAATTATCTGCCATATAGGCTAACAAGAACTTATCCAGAAGTGGTGAAAAAGGCCCTAAAAATCCCTAATCCACAAATTTTATCGAAATTGTTAAAAGCATTTCGTTTGTGAAGTCATATTATGCACGTCCCTAATGTTTTAAATAAAAATGTGTGTGTGTTTAATATTATGTATACTTACATTATACATAGTGTCATGAAGTAAATCAAATACCTTTCATATCGAACGGAGTGCTTTAAACCATCAAACTGAACAACTTTAACATCGAAATCTCGAAAAAACAGAATTATAGTACTTACTCTGTGATATAATTATGTTTCATAGAAAATGTCAATAGCTACTTGTTAAGTTCGAGCCCATAAGGAAGACCGCTGATGCTAATTCATTTACATAGCAATTGATTTCGCAATAGCCATGAGGTGCTGATTCTGCACAACGTGCCCGAGCGAAGGCCGGACATCGATTTTACTTCATTATTTAGGTATTCAATATTCTATCGTCGATTAGGACACTAGATTCATTTTAGCATCTAAGTTTTCACTGTAATTTCTATTTCTTGAAATTAAAGTTAATTATAAAGTATTTCGGTTTTTTTTCGACCCTTCGTCTGTAGCCTACGTAATTTACTCGTCCAAAATGACAATGACAAACATAGACGAAGAATTTTTCTCTTTCTACGACGACAAACAACATTTTTAAAAATGGGTCCATTGTACAAGTTCTTCATGATGGTCTTAAGCATCGCCTTGTTAATGTAACGCATTTAAATTTATTCAGGTTTTTCTAGATGATGCACTCTTTCTTATTTATTGTAAGCGTAAAAGTTTATTTTTAATTGCAGGTATGGGACACAGCAGGACAAGAGCGTTTCAAATCTCTGCGGACACCGTTCTACCGCGGTTCCGACGTATGCATACTGGCCTATGCTATCGATGACCGTAGTTCGTTCAACAACATCAAGATGTGGCTGAACGAGTTTCTACATTATGCTGGAGTCAAGAATGGCATAGAAAAGTTTCCTTTCATGGTCGTTGGCAATAAGGTTCGTATTTGTGTCAACCTGTGCAAAAAGAAACCTCCTCCTTTTTTGAAGTCGGTTAATAATCTACCTATAAAATAAAATAGCTCCGCTCTGCATTAGTAAATTGCAGGTCTTCGATTACGATTAAAATAGGGTTTGACAGGTTAAAATAGAGTTTTTTGTGTAATCTCGACTACCTTGAATTGACCATATTTTTCATACGAATTGACTATTTACTTGCATGAATTGAATAGTCAATAACAATTTTTGCAAACAAGAAGTTACTTTTGAAACATCGAACAGTCATAGATTCTGTACAAACCACACACAGTTTCAAAAGGAAAATTAAACATACAAACTTATTAACGTATCAAACCAATTACTTACGTTCCGTCACGCAATTACCTACCCCTCATGTTTAGGCATGTTATAAACCAATAAAGGTTACTATTTTGACCTGACTTGCGTGACTTTTTTATCACGGTTTGGGCACACATTATTAGGGGTTTGGTTTTCCTTGGTAACTGGGTTGATTACGACCGTTTTGGTGTTATTGATACCGTAAAAGACCGGATATTTAAAAATTTAAGGTTTTACTCATAAATCTTAGGAAAAACCAACATGAATTGGTGAATGTAAAAGTTTGATATACAATGAGACGATAATTTAAATAAATTTATTAAATACGAACGTTAACCCGCGACTTTGTCCGCACAAATTATGTAAGGTCTAACAAAATTCGGTGAAATTATTTTAAGGCGATGATCAGACCAGCCACACACCTAAAAACCATATCGTAACTTTTTTTTTGTTAATATCTTCAATGTACAGACAAACGTCTTTATAAGGTCTAACAAAATTAGCTGAAACTATTTTAAGGGTATGCTCAGACCATCAAACTGAACAACTTTTTCTATGGGAATAATATCAAAATCTCGAAAAAAAATTTGCTGCCCCATACATTGAGTCAAGTTGTGTTTGCAGTTTTGTATGGGATATCACATTTTTTTTCGCGATTTAGATATTGGTCCCATAGAGAAAGATGTTCAGTTTGATGGTCTGAACATACCCTTAAAATAGTTTCAGCTAATTTTGTTAGACCTTATAAAGACGTTTGTCTGTACATTGAAGATATTAACAAAAAAAAAGTTACGATATGGTTTTTAGGTGTCCCTGATTCCATTTCACCAATTTTTGGATTTTTTGTCTGTTTGTTTGTTTGAACGAGTATCACGCAAAAACTACTCAACCGATTTTGATGAAACTTGTTTTGTTTGATAGCTTATGATTTGACTTCTGGTATATAATTTGTGCGGACGAAGTCATGGGTTAACGCTCGTACTATTATAAAACTGTAACAGGAAGTTTGTCTGTACATTGAAGATATTAACAAAAAAAAAGTTACGATATGGTTTTTAGGTGTGTGTCCCTGATTCCATTTCACCAATTTTTGGATTTTTTGTCTGTCTGTTTGTTTGTGTGTTTGTTTGTGTGTTTGTTTGGGTGTTTGTTTGTTTGTTTGAACGAGTATCACGCAAAAACTACTGAACTGATTTTGATGAAACTTTTTTTCTTTGATAGCTTATGATCTGACTTAAAATCTGGTATATAATTTGTGCGGACGAAGTCGCGGGTTAACGCTCGTACTATTATAAAACTGTAACAGGAAGTTTGTCTGTACATTGAAGATATTAACAAAAAAAAAGTTACGATATGGTTTTTAGGTGTGTGTCCCTGATTCCATTTCACCAATTTTTGGATTTTTTGTCTGTTTGTTTGTTTGAACGAGTATCACGCAAAAACTACTCAACCGATTTTGATGAAACTTGTTTTGTTTGATAGCTTATGATTTGACTTCTGGTATATAATTTGTGCGGACGAAGTCATGGGTTAACGCTCGTACTATTATAAAACTGTAACAGGAAGTTTGTCTGTACATTGAAGATATTAACAAAAAAAAAGTTACGATATGGTTTTTAGGTGTGTGTCCCTGATTCCATTTCACCAATTTATGGATTTTTTGTCTGTCTGTTTGTTTGTGTGTTTGTTTGTGTGTTTGTTTGGGTGTTTGTTTGTTTGTTTGAACGAGTATCACGCAAAAACTACTGAACTGATTTTGATGAAACTTTTTTTCTTTGATAGCTTATGATCTGACTTAAAATCTGGTATATAATTTGTGCGGACGAAGTCATGGGTTAACGCTCGTACTATTATAAAACTGTAACAGGAAGTTTGTCTGTACATTGAAGATATTAACAAAAAAAAAGTTACGATATGGTTTTTAGGTGTCCCTGATTCCATTTCACCAATTTTTGGATTTTTTGTCTGTCTGTTTGTTTGTGTGTTTGTTTGTTTGTTTGAACGAGTATCACGCAAAAACTACTGAACTGATTTTGATGAAACTTTTTTTGTTTGATAGCTTATGATCTGACTTAAAATCTGGTATATAATTTGTGCGGACGAAGTCGCGGGTTAACGCTCGTCTTTCATATAAATAAGATGACCGCAACTTTGGGAAAATTACACACACTGCAGTGGGATCCTGCAGATTATAGCATACTTAATTGTAACTTGTTTTAGATAGTTTGAAGATACTTTTAAGATTATTTTATCCAGGCAAAGATACAGGCAAAAGATATTTCTAAAATATATTACGTAAGTGCTATTTTGCAACCTCACCTCACACCGCAATGACAAAGACGGACGACGACACATTGTATGTAACGCCGTGGCTAATGCTTCATACATATTGTGTATATATTCAATGTGTGTGTGTATATTGTAGCCTAGAACTGTGCTGCTATTGAGATGTTCAGTAAATAGTAGTTATAGCATAGCATAGCATACGCTCACGACTATATTCCCCGAGGGGGTAGTCAGAGATATTCTGAAACCTCAGAGCATCCACGTTTCACTAGTACCGAAATTCTGTCCAGTGTGACGGGGAGTGAGCCCGTCGCCACTTGTAATGGACAGTGGGTACAATACATGCCTCGAAATTGAAGCATGCAGGTTTGCTCACGATGTTTTCCTTCACCGAAAAGCCAGTGGTGTTACAAATCATACATAAATTCCGAAAAACTCATTGGTATGAGTCGGCCTGGACGGGGATCGAACCATCGCCTCCTGCACGGCAGGCAAGGTTACTCGCCACTGGACCACCACGGCTTTTTATAGTAGTTATATTTTGTAATAGTAGTTATATTTTGTAATAGTAGTTATATTTTGTAATATACCGATCGTCGATCCATATTGAGTCGATAATCTTTGCGACAGTTCTTACTTTTTATTAGTTCAATGATGTAATTGAAATTGTATTTATTTTAGGTCACTATGAAGCCATATAAAAGCACAAACATAGTACATTAGTTAATAATTTCAAACTAGAGTCATCTCAACATCAGATTAGGTACATTACATTACAAGACAATATAAAGTGGAATTACGTACACACGGTGACATATCAAGCTATACAAAATCAACATAAGCTGGCCGTGTGAGTTATACGTTAATCGACCCGCGCGCGGCCGTCTTATTTTGGTTTTGTATAGCTTGATGTGTCGCCGTGTGTACATATACATTTTAGCTGGCGATTTTTTTTTAATACATGAGATTGTCTCAGTTTAAAAGGATGCCAATGATTACAATTTTATCCTGTATATGTGATAAACACTTGATTTTCTTAAACTTATCATAAAATCCACCACCTATCCATTCAGTGGATTTTTAATCATACGCCTAGGTTTTTGATAAAAAGCCTGGTTTCATCGTAAGCCTGGAACATACTATACACTTTTACAATAAACATTTAAAGAATTTTGAATATGCTATGTTTAAAAATTCGTATGTTTCCTAAGTATTAAGGCAATTACATTTACTTGGTGATTAACTGGTTATAATAAGATTAGAAGTATCTTCAGTAGCATGCAGCTAAAAGTTTAATTTCGCTCTATTCCAGTCGGATGTATCGTCCAAAGACAGGGAGGTGTCCTACGACCAGCTGAAGCATTGGTGCGATGAAAATAAAATAGCTACGTATATAGAAACGTCTGCTAAGAACGACAACAACGTTATGGAAGCCTTCTCGTTAGCTGTTTTAAGGTAACTTTTATAATCGTAATCATTTATTTACTCTATTGAAGTTAGTTTTGGATGGGTTAAAAGTTGGTCTCATGGTAAAAATAGTTCATTTCAATGATCTGAAGCACACTCTAAAATACTCTAAATTTATGTAACGCGTTAAGTTTACATCCTGTACTCATCGAATTGTACAATCGAATCATTCTACAGGGTGTAACCCTAGTAATACTTAAGGCTGCGCCGAGCCTATTGTGCTGCCCCCAATCGTATTTTTTTTTCTGTTTGCAGTGACTACAATGTCAGTGATGTATGTGACATTCTTAATTTTTGGATATATTGTTCAATTATTGAGAAATAAAAAAATACGATTGGGGGCAGCACAATAGGCTCGGTGTAGCCTTAAGACTAGCTTCAGACCATCAAACTGAACAACTTTCACTATTGAGCCAACTTCGAAATCGCGAAAAATAAATCAGCCGTCCCATTCATTTGAGTCGAGTCGGTACTGCAGTTTTGTATCTGAGCGGATTTTATTTCGCGATTTCACAGTTGGCTCCATAGTGAAAGTTGTTCAGTTTGATGGTCTGAAGCAACCCCCTTAATACTTAAGTATTACTAGGGTGTTTTGTAACACCTTGTATACATTATGGATCACGTTGTTTTGCAGTTTTACATGGGAGAGACAATAGAGAAAGTTATTCATTTTGATGGCCTGATCATCCCCTTAAAAACCATCGTCTCCTACGTCTTAGAAATGAACCGGAGTTCCCCCTGCAGATAAATCGTTAGGCTATAACTTAGTTCTGACATATGTGTATTTATGTAATGGCGTCATAGAAATATAATCTTCTGCAACCTTGGGCTAATTACACTTATTCTAAAATCAACACATCTTACGTTAGTTAGTTACTTAGGCTTGGCGATCTACATACATTTGCGTTGTGTTATGTTATCTATCTAGTATCTATATCTATCTAAACTATTATAAAACTGTAACAGAAAGTGTGTCTGTCTGTACATTGAAGATATTAACCAAAAAAAAGTATGGTTTTTAGGTGTCGCTGATTCCATATCACCAATTTTTGGATTCTTTGTCGGTCTGTTTGTTTGATTGAGCATCACGCAAAAACTGCTGAACCGATTTTGATGAAACTTTTTTTGTTTGATAGCTTAAGATCTGACTTAAAATCTGTTAACGCTAGTCTAAACTATTATAAAACTGTAACAGAAAGTGTGTCTGTACATTGAAGATATTAACAAAAAAAGTTACGATATGGTTTTTAGGTGTCGCTAATATCATATCAACAATTTTTGGATTCTTTGTCTGTCTGTTTGTTTGTGTGTTTGTTTGATCGAGCATCACGCAAAAACTACTGAACCGATTTTGATGAAACGTGTTTGTTTGATAGCTTGATGTGATTTGACTTAAAATCTGGTGTATAATTTGTGCCGACGAAGTCGCGGGTTAACGTGGTTTCAGTCCATACAAAAGTTTGACGCACAATACGGGTAGACGGAATTAATAAAAGTAATATTTTATATATGGAAAAATAGTTTAGAAAATCTAGTTGCCGCGTAACAAATAACATTTGCAATTTATAATATAATTACGAAGAATTAAAGCTATTAAAATTTTGTATCAAAAATTTCAAAGCTTCATATCTTCGTAATCATTTTATAAATTGTAAATGTTATTTCATTTGTTACGCGGCATCTAGATTTTCATTACATTTTTCATTACAAAGTTACTTACATTAATGCCGTCTACGCGTATTGTGCGTGAAAGTTTTGTATAAAATAGACCCCTCTGCAACCGCCTTAACTCTAGTTATGTATAATATCTCGGATACCTGCATAATTCCACCGACGCTACGTTATTCAATGAAGCAAACATTTTAATAACTGCACTCAGCCTTTTCTGGTCTTTACCAAAGCAATTTACAATAAAGTAAATTGTCTGGGAGTTACATAATCATACATATAAATTTTTTCTCGACCGCGGGAACCGGTTGTCGTGTTACTTCAAATTTAAATGTCAGGTATTACGTCGAAAGCCGTCCCTACTGTTTTATTTTATTTATTTATTTTATTTTATTAGACCCACCAACGGTACATAGACAAAACAATCATAAACAAACACTCCAAAAGCTATAGCCCTTGACTATGCACTAATAATAGGTATGCAACAGCATGCGTTAAGTCTGTCATTACAATTTTCAAATATTTTCTTGTTAAGGTTTTATACAATTTTAATTTCATATTATAGTTACAATTCTACAGTCTTTGAGTATATTTCTATTAATAATTACAATTCTAATTTCATTGTATAGTTACAATTTTACAATTTTGAATTGAACTATCCTTAACTGCTACATACTTATCATTTTATGTACATCGCAGTAATTATAATAAAAAACCTCTCACAACTCTTAAATCAACACTATCATTACGGAAATTACTTATAAAATACTTTTTACAGATGGGTGGAACTAGAGCAGAAAGCTGAAAAGGAATTAGGTATGCTGGATCACCCCGACGTGGTAACTCTCCACGGGTCCAGCACAGCGGCGACCATCCGTGCGACTTGCTGCTCTAGGTTCAGCGATACATGAACTATTTTCCTTTAACACGAAGGAGTGTAAATACTTATTAGGATTAGGAGAGGTTTGAGGCACCAGTATTATTTAGGAGTGCAGCTTTTGCAATCATTTCAGCGTTCAAAGAACGACTTTGTGACGATACCATACCTTAGTAGTAACAGAAAGAGGCCAAGCAACTTAGTTATATTCTCAAGCCAGACTTTTATAGTTTGATTTCGGAAACAACGGCGCCACAGGGACGTCATAGGGTCCGGAGTCGAGGTCCTAAATTAAGGTGTATTACAAAAAGCTAAGGTTTATGTTTGTTTGGAATGTTATACGAATTGCGACCTTATAAAATTCCCTTTCCAACGATATATGAACCAATAGGAGCGATCCATTAGTGAAGGACAAGGAGCGATTTAGGTGACTCGTTGTAGGGAAGCTCAGTTTTTATGACTCAAAAATCGATCTTTTTCGTTTGAAATGCAATTTCTATTATTCAGAAGCCGGATTATTTATTTATCTGTGCCGTGAAAAAGTTACAATGTAAACAAAGCGTGAGATTGACAGACTAGAGAAAATTTTTTAGTAACGAGTCGCGAGCTTCCCGTGTGGTGTTTTTTTCGTTGTTTCTGCGTGATTTCGATGTTGGTGCCATAGAGAAAATTGTTCAGTTTGACGGTCTGATCATCTCTTTAAAAAAGTGTCAGCATATTAAGAAGGACCCTATATTAGCATGATAAATGTCATGGATGCATTATTTGCTAGAATCATGATGGTATGGTGAGAACATGAACAAGTGCTTACAGCGTTGAACGCTGCGATGATCGCAAAATCAACGCACTTTAGAGCCTTCACACAAGCTGTTTTTGAGCGTAATGCGTTGACGGAACGATAGCATATGCTCACGACTATATTCCCCGAGGGGGTAGTCAGAGATATTCTAAAACCTCAGAACATCCACGTTTCATTAGTACCGAAATTCTGTCCAATGACAGACGGAACGATATCGCCACGATAACGTAGCGTTATACTCACGACATCGCCGCGTTACAGATATTTCTGAGATTAATCAGTGACGCAGCGATATCGCCTACGCTCAAAAACCGCTTGTGTGAAAGGTCTTTTATAGTGTAGTTTGCACATGTGTTAAAAAAGATGAAACTTAATAATAATTATGTAGTAACAGGATTTTTACAAGACTGTTCAAGAGAGAAGATACGAAATGTATTCTTTAGCCAATAGTTGTAAAGAAAAAGTAGATTTCATTCCGTACCATTTAAGACTTGTTATTATGGCTATTTAAGATTTATACAGGGTGAAATTTATATCATTAGCATCCTTTTAAACTAAAATGTAAGCAAAAGCAGATTTTTTTTTGCGCCCATAGTAAAAGTTGTTCAGTTTGATGGGTAGACTCTTAGTTTAAAAGGATGCTAATGATATCAATTTCACCCTGTAGAAGGCAATTTGGATGTGCTTTATGATTATCTTGCATTTTTATATTTGAGATCTGGAATCTCAGCAATGTAATGTTGATTCTCGAAAAAGACATTTATGCTCGAGATTGTGCTCGAGTGTTATTTCTTAGTTCGCTAAAGTTTCTTTTTTGGTTATACAATAACGAAAAAGCTATTAATTGTGGGTAAGTCTGGTCTTTCTTATTAATTATGTATTTAAGTATACAGTGTGTTAGGGTAAACAGTTGCATTACTTTAAGCGGTGATTTTACCCATTATTGTGAACAACTTTCCATTAGAAACCTATAGGAAATTCGTAAACAAACATTTGGACTCTGCTGATCGAACTTTTGTACGAAAAGTAGATTTTTTTTTGCAAATTTTCTATAGGTTTCTGAGGGAACGTTGTTCAGTATCATGGGTACAATCACCCCTTAAAGTAATGCAACTGTTTACCCTAAAACCCTGTACAGTTACAGAACTGAATGTAATTGCATTTTTAAACCCGTTCCTGTTTGATCAGGATTAACAGTCTTTGTATGTGGAAATCTGCAGCGAAATTCATCAAAGGTTATTGAAGAAACCAATTTCCTACTGTAACACTGAGCGACAATACAGCAAACAGTCTCGATTTTAATTTTAAGGAAAAATTAAGATGGAGAAAGAAGTAGAGGAAGACAAAGACAGAATGAACCATATTATATAGCTTCACCAGTCAATACCTGATTGTTTAACTAGAAAGCCAAAGAGTCTACATTCCATGAAATACGATTTATTGTTTATTTATGAATATTCAAAGTGTATTATGTATACAGGGTGTAAGTGACAGCCTAGCAAACACTGAAACGGTGAACTTAGACCATCAAACCGAACAACTTTTAGTATATAAAAAATCAGCTGTCCCATACAAATTTGCTGTACCTACCAGACTAAAAGTATGGACAGCTTATTTTTTTTGCGCGTTTCCTGAGGTAGGCTCCATAGTGAAAGTTGTTCATTCTGATGGTCTGAGTTCATAGTTTCAGTATTTGCTAGGCTGTCACTTACACCCTGTATGTATTTTATGTGGCATGCTAGAGGGCGACATTGTTAGAAAATTAATACTATAATAATAAAAGAATTCTGAATATGAATGCAGCTTTTAAGACTTGTTATATTTACTTCTAACTGTCGTCCTATCAAAGGTATTTTAATTTACTGTAAGTACATTCATCTAAAACGGTATTATGTAACTTAGTTTAGTAGAAACCGCTATGTAACTTAACAATCTACTTACTTATTTATTTTTTTACTAATATATAGTTATAATGCTGATTCTCACTAAGTGCCTAGCTTTTATTAAGTTACCATTAAATATAAAGCTTATTCACTTGTTAATATTGGTCCCTTTTCACTAATACCCTTAAGGCAGCCTGTAGGCCTCGCATGCCGCCCCCGAGAAAACGATAAAAATCGAGATGTGCCTCCATCTTTATTATTTTACGTATGCCAGAAATAGCGCGCATGACGTTTTTCTCGTTTAAGGGCCTATGTCGAAAAATAATTGAAGCGAAATCGGCGTGTGATAACTTATATTACTGCCTGATGCATGAGAGAAAGAGACGGGGCGGCGCGCGCGCCTGAAACGATGCAAGCGTAAAACGAACTAATATTTTACGTTCCATTATATATAGTGCAAGAAAAAACGAAAACAAAAAATATTATTTAAATATCTCGCGAAAACGCTTGACAATATACGTGTCTACATGCATGTGACGTCATCGTGACGTCACCTGCATGTGACACTCATACTCTACACGCAACTGTCTACATGCAGTTGACGTAATCAACCAATCGGCCAATCACAGTCGTTTACGATCACGTGACTAAAGTCCTAGATTTAGATATTTTAAATGCTGGCAAATACCTTATTGGCAAAATGCCCCGAGAACCTTACCAAAAGACGAGCTTTTTACGCATTTAACCGATGTTTGATTGCGGGGTCAAGGGCCCGACGAAGATATTCTGCCAGGAGGCCAGGGGCCTCGCATGGTGTGGTTAAGCAGCTTTATACGATGTTTGTGATGGGCGATTTTGACATACAGCTATGCTAGTTTAAACGTAGTTCATCACGCCTCGATAGATGATGTTGACGTGACCTGGATGGGACCGGAGATAATAATTTAGGCTGAAAAACGGACCTGGAAAAAAGAAATAGAAATATAGACGGACGGAATCTCGTCTAATCAAAAGTAAAGCACCCAATATGAGTGTGCGTGCTGTCGCCCTGTCGCGCGGTACATAATGGCGGCGGGTTGTCGGACCTGCGCCTAGAACTGGTACGTCTGTATGAGTGTAGGTCCCTTGTAGAACAAACGAAATTGTAGGACCTTGCATGCTCCACCTCTTTTTAGTGTGACATTACGTCCGTCTTTTTTCAGGGTCGGTGGCTGAAAAGTAAAAAAAAAAACAAGCATGTCACTGAGTCTGAGGCATTCGTTGACGAAGTATCATTTCATGTTTTCCTTCCCCACAGGCATTCCAATAGGTAAACATTTTTTTACACAGCAACAGCAAGTTTGCACAACCATCTCGCATCAACGCCATCTATTTGGAACTAATTTTTCATTTTTAATGGCTTTCGGAAAATCACCCATTATTAGAGCTATTTTAGGTTAGCTTAAATAGTGGCCGCCTTACTGTTAATACATGATGAGATGACATGAGAAAGTATGTCCCCAGAAATGTTGAAAGTAAGTAGGTACGGCTAGCGTCAAAAGTAGATGAACACACTTATTTAGGTATATGAGGATAAGGTTCAGAAGTGTTCATCAACTTTGTTGCGAACCGTACCTAGATAAGTAGCTACTGTTTTGTTGTGCTAAAAGCATTGAATTTACACTTTGTTATAGAACTTTGAGAGGTGCTCTTTTTAGTTTCACACATTATAATTTTATTAGTACATACTTACCAACACAAAATGTAATGAATTAAACTTTATGTGCCTATAATAAGGTTTAATTCATTATAATTTTGTGCTCAGGGCTCCTAATAGGGTTAAATGTGTGGAATTAAATAATAGAATTCTTGAAGAGTGTCTAATTAGCTTGTGTGTGTGTGTGTGTAATACAATTTTTTTCAAAAATATAATTTTGTTGCATAAAAAATCTTGTATTTTTTGTGAAATATTAAAAACCCCAAGAAACGTAATATTATATCTATTTGTATGTATAAAGAAAAAATTTATTAAATAATCAAAAATAATTTAAATTGTAACAGAATCTGCTTCAGCAACATGCGTCGTCGAAATTATTTGTATGTATATATAATAATACGCTGAGCGCGTATACCTACCGGAAAGGAATGGATCTCCATTATCAATAACAAAATTATGAACAATCGTACCTTTGTTTGACTTTAAAGTCAAAGTAATAAAGTAGCAGTATAAGAAAAAGAAGTAGTACTCACTAAGTACGTATCTAGTACCTATGTACCTACTCATCTAGTAGGTACTATAACATACTGCCGTGCTTACCAAGGCGTATATTTTGGCAAAATTATTTATTTTACCATACTTACTGCACTCTTGCTTAACATTTCTACCTCTTCTGAATGAAATATTAGGTAGAAGAAGAAAGTTTCCTAAAGAGCTCGTCACAAGGATTTCGGAAACATTGAGCGACCAAAAATATCTTTGATTTTAAACAACTCGACCCCACCAAAAAAATACTGCACATAAAATTTCTCTCGGTCTCGGTCGGTAGTCTTAGCGTACCTATATGCCTTTCTCGTTTTCTATGACCTACGATCAGAAATTATCATTAAAAAAAAAGTATCCAACTAAAGAGATTTTATTTAAGTAGATAATACCTGTGCAACAATAAAGTATAAAAGCCATTATGGAAATATTAGAGTAAAAGACAATTTGTTCTTAATTTTATTCAGCATCCTTCAAGTTATTTTCGACAATTCAACTAGTGTTTTAGGCACAGTTAAGGATTGATCCACTCGATCCACTACTTACCAAAGCATTTAGGTACCAGCGTGAAATTTATAAATTGTAAGATAAAAAAATGTGTTAATATTATATTTCCTAAGCATAACGAATAACAAAATATTATTTTTCAGATTTTTAGAACTGATAACTCATTGATATGACTCACTGAGTCACATCCACAGGTTACATCACTGCGAAGTTTGATAACGACAAAAGATATCCAATTTTGACAAATAGACACGACAAAATGGCTTCTCTCGCTCTCGGACGAGATTAAAGTTTCGAGTCCCTTGTATTTTGTGCTAACTTTTATCTAAACAAAGCTACTTACAATTTTATGTTTCCACTGTACTACACGTTATATCCGAAGAAGATGGAGAAGAGGAAAGTGTAAGTGAGATTTGTTTTACCTAGTAGCATTCTCTAACCTACTTTTTAACTTTTACATGTTTGTTTTTATCGTTCTATTTTAACAGTACTCGAAGTACAGCGGCACAGATAAAATTCTTGATAGACTATATGTCTACTCACGTAGACTTTGCAAATAACGATGGAGAATTTGCTAGCCCGCTAAATTCTAAAAAGAAACAGGCAGAATGGAAGAAATTGGCAAACTTGCTGCGACAACATGGGCCGGACAAGACTATAGACCAGTGGCAGCATGTGAGTCTCAATTTCATATTAATTATTACATAGCTTACTTGTTAATAATTTAACTCCTTCAACCTTCACCTAAAAGAACAACCTGGTTGGCTGCCCAGTAGTCTTTACCTATGTTTTAGAACAGGGGTGGCCAAACTTTTTATACCTGGCGGTCTACCTTCAACCGCAACAGGTTCAGCAATGAATGTATATGAATAGCTTGATTTTGATAGACATACTGTAATTTTATTCAACTTTAATTTAGTTTCAAATATTATTGATTTTTAAACATGTTACTGCCAATTTCGTTCTCTTGGTAGTGGGCTCGGTGGCGAAATTGGATAACGCAGTTCCCTGGTTTGGAAAAGTGCAGGTTCAAGTCCCGCCTGAGACAAATTTTTCAATCTTTAATTTGATTTTAATTTAGTTATTAACCACTAGGACCTCACTATAACATGTACGTTATGGTAATGCTTGAGTTTTTCTAATGTGATTTATTAACCTTTGAACCACCCATCAAACTGAACAACTTTTACTATGGGAGTGACAACAACAAAATCTGCTTTTTCATATTTTTGAGTCTAGTAGGTATTGCAGTTTAGTATGGAACAGCTAATTTTATTTTTGTTCTGTCAAGTTCACTCCCATAGTAAAAGGGACAAATATTGATGATGAATATGAATATTTGTACCCGAGTCATGGATGTTTGTATCTATATTTATGTATTCTATATCGTTGTCTAGTCATCATAATACAAGTCCAGGTACTTTAAATGTGACTAGATAATTTGTGTGACAATGTCCAAGATATAGTAAAAGTTGTTCAGTTTGGTAGGTACGGTATGTGGTTTGAAGGTTAATTATACTTTTCCTTACTCCCTCCGTTTTTTTGCTATGACATAATCCCTATTTGGGTGGTCAAAAGCTTCGCTACCACTACTAAGTATCTTTTGAAGTACACAGTTGTAGCAATGCTCACAGGCTAGCTTTCCACCAGAGCAGTGCGAGGTAGCCAGGTAGAAGAGTTTGAAATTATAAACACATTATGAGCATAAGCATAAGCATATGCTCACGACTATATTCCCCGAGGGGGTAGTCAAAGATATTCTGAAACCTTAGAACACCTTATTATTTTCTTTGAATTGAAGGTTTGAGAATTGTTTTATGTATTCAGTGCATCTAATCATCAAATTCTATTCTATTCTATTTAAGAAAAATGGCTGCCATCTTGGTTATATGATGATTTTGCCAATGTCTAGTTTATTTAGCAAGAGTGCTTGACATTACAATGTCAAGCACTCTTGCTAAATAAACTAGACAAAATACATAAACTACCGTACACGGTAGTTTATGTATTTTGGTGACTTCAAGGATTGTTTTTCGAAAAGAACACTATTGGAGCTACCTTGTAGGCCTGGGAGGGGGCAACCAACAATCGACGCGACTAACTAATAGCAGACCTACAATGCGACTCATTATTATTACAGCCTTTATTGTTGAAGGGTTTACAATATACATTACATACATATTATTTTCTGTTATTTTACAATTCATTTAAACTTAATTTCTGTCATATTACGTATACTACACAACACCTCTTTCACTAATCTTGTAACTCAACTATCTCTTCAACTTGTTTTCCGACATAGGCATCTTCCAGAGACTTCCACACCCGTCTATTTCTCTCTTTCCGCATCCATTCTCCTTCAACGCGACTCCTAATCATCTAATAATAAAAATGATGTCGCCAAGGACAACAAATTGTGTTTATTGTAGTACCCTGCATTCCAAATATTCTATTGTCTTGCCTTACCTCTAGGCCATTGGCTGGCAACGGCTTTGTCTAATTATAATCAAATACAATGTTTATGAGCTTATTATTGATGTAATTACATTTCAGTCATGGAGAGATCTTAAGAAAAAAGCTAGAGAAGAAGTGAAGCGTGTCCAGGCAGAAAATACCGCTCAGGTACCAGAAATTGCACACAGACACATAAAAATTCTGAACACGATCGGCTTTGACAACATATCTGTTGTTCAGGATGAAAATGATGAAAGCAGGGTGAGTGGATTCTTAGATTCTTTAATGTGTGTCGATTATCTGTGGCTGTATAACGCAAAAGGGAATAATAGAAAAAGCAGGCCAACAAAACAAAAACCTAATCAAATTAAATCCACCTTTATCTTCATTAGGCTTATGACTGAATCTTCACTAATTGTTATAGTGACTTATGACCTTTTGTCAAACGAAATGTATGAGAAGATAAAGTTAAACAAACATATCAGTGGTACGCGGGCTGTACCTACATCACAAGGCCTCTACCCGCACATTCGAACTTCGTGAACTTGAAATTGCGTGAACGTTTTCGTTCCAATGTCAACTCTATTACAATGAAGTGTGGCGAAGTGAAATAGTGGCGATAAATCAAACATCGAAAGTCCGGGTACAAGGTCAGATTACTCCCAATAGATACATGATGGAAATTTTGTACAGGCCCGAAGTAACCATTTTTGGCGGTAGGTGCGGGTAGCGGGGCACGAAACAATGCAACATGATTGGCCATTTCAAGGTCGCACTACTCGGAGTTCGCTCACTCGCGTTGCTTATATCAGTGCAAAACCATAGATGTGTGGCGCGCGTCGGCGACCTTGTATGCGGTGTCTATTGGGGGTAATCTGTGACATGCTACTTCTATTAAGGCAAACTCAGGCTCTGTTCTGTGCTTTAACTCCTATGACGGAAGCGTTATTATTAAACCACCCATAATTTTTCTGACAAAGCTGCCGCCGCCGGATTTTCGACACTTCTAGCATCCTTTTAAACTATGAGTCTACAAATCAACAACTTTTACTATAAAAACAGCTGTTGAATACATTTCAGGCATTGCAGTTTAGTATGGAATAGCAGATTTTTTTTGCTCCCATAGTAAAAGTTGTTCAGTTTGATGGGTAGACTCTTAGTTTAAAAGAATGCCTATGATATCAATTTCACCCTGTATATCATATGTCCTCGTTGTCTTCGGCAGAATCGGCAGTGCAGAAGTGCTATTTTTTTATTAATTTCAAACTTTCAAATTCGTATCATCATCATCATCAATCAAACGACAACACAACACACACATTATAACAATGGATACGATTGTTATAATGTGTGTGTTGTCGTTTGTTGTTATCTTAACTATCATAAAACTGTAACAGAAGTGTGTCTGTACATTGAAGATATTTACAAAAAAAAAGTTACTATGTGGTTTTTAGGTGTCCCTGATTTCATATCACAAATTTTTGGATTTTTTTGTCTGTCTATTTGTTTGTTTGATCGAGCATCACGCAAAAACTACTAAACTGATTTTGATGAAATTTTTTTTGTTTGATTGCTTATTATCTGGCTTAACTTAACTTGTGCGGACGAAGTCGCGGGTTAACTCTAGTTGTTAATATTTTCGTATACGAATTGGAATGTGTGAGATAAGCACTCCTAGTGTGATTTCTCTACCCGCCAGTGACGCGCCTTCGTTGCACAGAAAATGGCGCGCTGGTTCACTTATGGAAAGAAGCAGAGTCGCTCGCAAGTAGAGAAATTATACTAGTTAGTCAGGCAGGTCGCGTAACGGTTTATATGAACGCTTTGCCGATCAGTTGCCTTTTACGTGAACAACCACTTTCGCCGAGCGCATACACCGATGCGCGACCTGTAACAGCGCACTCTATTACTTATTAGGATTAAAGAGAAACAATCCCTTATTGTTTAATTAATAAGTTTGAGTGTAATTTACCACCACCATCTTCAGCCGTACAAATCCCTGGGCATAATAAAGGTTGGACCACACAGAGTGCAGCTGCGGGCCGGCTGGAGGACGGTTGCAGGCTGGCAGTAGTTGTAAACTATGGAATTTAATACGAGGTGTCACACTAGATGCAGTCCGGCGCGGCTGCGGAACAGTAGCCGCAGTGTAACACCTCGCATATAATTCCTTAGTTTACAACTACTACCGGCCTGCAGCCGGCCCGCAGCTGCACTCTGTGTGGCCCAGCCTTAGTCTCTTTCTCACGGCATCTTTACCAGTACTACGCTAGTCCTTTTCACTGCTTGCATAATTATGTAAACCCACCTTAACGATCAACCATCCTACCGTTTAAAAGTAATTTAGGACATCAATATGATACGAAAATGGTATGATTCAAAGAATTAACTTTACCATCACGTTTCTTCACTTATACTATACTTACTTTCCCTACTACGGCACCCTTCGATGGTAGGTTTCGATGGTAGACAAAAGAAATAAACACTGTAACCCATGTTTGATATTGTATCCTATCTAATCACTCGTAATTCATAAACAATGCAAAGTTCCATTAAAATCAATTCAACCACTTCAGTGAAGGTAAAAAACGCACCTCCAAACAGATTTTTCTTTAAGAAACCTATTCTTATAATGCTGTTATTCTTTTTCTCAGGATTCAAATGACGATGAATCAAACAAAGTAAACACAGCTGACGACGGCAAAATTAGCATCGAGTTTGTAGAGTTGGAGGACAAAAAATCTAAGAAGAAGATTGCTATAAAACGTGATCTAGATGCGGAAAATTCAGATAACAATTCAGAGAGAGACCAGTCTGAACATGATTTCGAACATTCATTCCATCTTCAACCTAAAAGGAGTAGAACACCCGTTCCAACCCCCAGCATAGACCCCGATGAAGCTTCGGAGGATCAAAGCGAATCAGATGAATACGGCACCTTTGGTGTACTGATTGCACAAAAAATTCGCAAGTTGAATTATCGTCATAGACTAGTTGCCCAACAAAGAATCATTCAAATACTGTTTGATATGCAAATGGAAGAATTAAAAAGATAAAGCTAATTATTATATTTTATTCAATTTTAAAACAGAGATATAAAATGTTTTTACACAACGACTAGATTCCGCATGAAGAATGCAATGCGATATAGAGGCTGATGCCAAACTTCTGAAATCAATAAATACTTTGTCTTTGGCAATCTGCCCCTCAAATACGGTCTCTCTACACGCGCGCGACTCGCCTTAGCTACAAAGAAAATCCCGCGCTTTGCAGAGAGCGACAGCCGCGACACGTATCAGGCACGGTTTATACAGAAAAGACGTGTGGCGGTGGCGGATAGTCAAATTAAGACAATATAAACCTTACCTAGTACGTAGCATAGCGTCGTTTGGAGAATTACGCCCGCGCCTCCAGGCAACGTCGTCTGGTAGCGCGGGCGCGATTTTTCTTTACGACAAAAACGACGCTATGCTACGTACTATAAGGTTTATATTGGTATTATTTGATATAAATCCGCCACCGCCACACGTCTCTTCTGTGTAAACAGCACCATAGAGAAAAACAAACAATCCCGCGCATGTAGAGAAATCATACAAAAGGGGCTGGTGTACTTATTTGTTTTCGCTCCAGCCATAAATGGTGTAGATATTAAGTAAACATTGAGTAAACACATTGGTTTGCACATTTGTTCAAAGATATCTGTGTTCTTGAATCTTATGGTTGCTACACACTATGCCGCCGGCGCCTGCAGGTATCCAGGCTTGCCGGGGCTGCCGCAGCGACATAGTTTTAAATCTAAAGAAACATTAAGCGCTGCATTGACACTTTTCATTTAGCTCTATTCACAACAAAGGCACGAAAGATGTGATATTATGCTATGCTACTTACACAAATCTCTAATCCCTAAATATATTTACGCCCCAGAACCGTTAACAAATATTCGATTTAGGAAATAGGTTTTCTCGCATTCACCATCTCTTCGCTGACGTTCCAAAGTTTTGTTTCGACTTCCTTGTCGAAGGGGTGTTTGGATGCATATTCTGCGCAGTCGCGGTAGAACTTCCCGGTGTGTCCTTCGATACTGTAGTCCGTCGCGCAGTAGACCACTGTTTCCGAACCCTGTAATAAACAAATAAAATAACATAAATATCTTGGACAGACATTATCTAGTCACATTTAAAGTAACGCTAACGCCCCTCGACAAATATTCCTATTCATCATACAAAATATTTCCCCTTGTGGGAGTCAAACCTGTGACCCTCAAATCAGTAGAAAGGTTTACTACCATCTGAGATATCGGGTCGTCATAAATTAGCATACGGTCTTTCGGGGTAATTGCAACTACATAATTAAATGTAGCAATTGTAACTAGATGAAGGCAGCTGGGTTAGTGTGGCAGCGTGATGCAGCGCTATCGCGCCTTCACTCTCTATTTGCGCGCGAACGAAAGAGATGAAAGGCGTGATATCTAGCCTTATCTGTTTGTTTGTGTAGGTACCTATTTTACACCATCCTATCAATTCTTATCTACCAAGCGAACATGAACTTGAAAATTCAATGAACAAATGACTTTTTGGACTTTAAACTAAAGGATTGATAAATTTAAATGAACAGTGGGGCTAGTACGCCAACCCGCGATAGCGACATTTAACGCATACATTTGTCAAATTCAGTCTTTTATCTCGTTCGCTCGCGCGCAAATAGAAAGAGAGCGGGAGCGTGATAGCTCTATATCACGCTATTGCGGGTTGGCGTACTAGCCCCCGCAGGTACTTAAGCATAATACTGCGATAAGCTGTAGGATAAGCTAGTAATAAAACAGGTGTACACAACAGTAAAATTTATGAGCATAGGTAAAGTACGACCAGAAAAATAAAAAACCTTGTGTAGGCGCGCTATAATAGACTGTAGCCTTTAATAACAATATTTTAAGTACAAAAATTAGTTTTTTTTTAGATGACTATTACAGCTCTGCTCAGGGAGCAACTACTGCTTTTTACTGCGGACTATTGGAGGGACCACGAAGGGTCTACCGAGCCAAATGAATGAACTTAAAGCAACCGACCTAGGGGCACCCAGAGGGGTACGGACCTCGGCATAGGACGTTGCTGGGGCTACGCGGCGGATTGGGTAGCGGGGATAGGTGAGTAGCGGCCTGCGATTGGTCTGTAGCGTCTGTTCTGAATTGAAAGGAGTGGGCAGAGGTCGCGGCTGTCCCCGCCGGCGGGGAGGTTGACTACGGTGTCGACGCATTGATATCGTGTTACCTGTTGTCGTGTGTTGTGAGTTTGCGATTGTTAGTCGTGTCTGTTGGGCTAAAAATTAGTTCCAATGATTTTCCGCAACATGGCGAGGTGTTTTATTTTTCTGGTCAGGCTTTAAGAACACTAATTTATTAGTCATATGTGAAATTGCCGGCCAAAGAAAAATAATGTAATATTGAGTTAGAACTTGACCGTTTAAACATTTATTATTGTGGCACCAAAGCTGTGGGTGTAACTAGTTAGGGTAATTTAATATTTGGACCAAAAATGTATAAAACTTGTCCATGTCCAAAATGGGTTTAGGACCATTGTGTCTAAAAGATGTTTAGGACATTTCATGTGCTTCGTAGTTTATTTCATCGAAAATGTATGAAAAACAGATTTTTCTGCCTACACCTTTGCTGCCGAAATAAAAAATGTTTAGACAGAAGTTCTAACAGAATATAGCATTTTTTTTTAGTCTGCACTTTTAAATTTGGGTCAAAATGTATGATGTCTTATAATCAAGTACTCGTTTACTTAATTAAATCTAATATGTCCCGCAAATCGAACCACTATCATCTTTATAACAGACACATAAGAGTTTAGAAATGGAACTTAATGTGTAGAACTGATATCAAATTATAATCTACTATTATTATTGGTTATCAATTGCATGTTCGAGCAGTTAATTGACGATAAATCAAAAACATAGTAATGTAAATTATGATAAAAACACTTACTTGTTTGGCTGATCGCATGAATAGAAGGAATATTGGAGCCATGACAAGATAGTGGTACCACCTTATTGAATATCTGAAACAAACATTTTCAAAACATACATTTCATTTCCATAGTTGTCCTAAGACATGCACTACGATTAGAGGATAAGGATTATTTTGCATTTGTTTTACGAGCGTTCAATCAATCTAATATTCTTTATATTTATTTTTACACACCAAAACATAAACAGTAAAATACAGGGGGGGGGGGGAATACAAGAGGCACAAAATAAGGCGGTCTTATCGCCGCATCGT
This sequence comes from Agonopterix arenella, assembly GCA_927399405.1. Taxonomy (NCBI): domain Eukaryota; kingdom Metazoa; phylum Arthropoda; class Insecta; order Lepidoptera; family Depressariidae; genus Agonopterix; species Agonopterix arenella. The sequence goes on from OV656692.1 coordinate 4,033,302, forward strand.
TGAACCGTAGCAGCGAGGTTTTACTTTTACAAGCCTTGAATAGCCTTTCTCTAGAAAATAAAACGCTTCTTCGAGGCAACAAAGAGATAAGAGTTTCTTATGCATTGTTTCTGTGGGCGAAAGGCTAGCCCTCTATTAGGCCTAGGGTTATTTATTTCCGTTGTCTCCCACCGCTACGCCCCCAGTGGGGGCCAACGGGAATAATATATTATCGTTGTCCCCCACTAAAATAGAATCGCTCCCCCACGATTTTATTTTAGTGGGGGACAAGACAACGACAAAGGGTATAACCAGTTTTCACCGAGCTGTGTAAAATCAAACGATCGAATTGCTCAATTTGACAGAATCAACCTATTTTATTGATTGGTTTTACACATCTCCGCTCCTCCTTGGTGGATTCTAGGCCTTAACCATTTGGCACGTCAAATTCCGGATTTCCTGTTTCTATCTTTAATGGTTTAGGCTATGCGTTGTCTGTTAGTCAATCACGGAACTCTTTTATTAGTATAGATATATAGACGAATGGTCGTATATTTTATGGTTTTTGATTCTTGATTGAATTTTATAACTCGGTAGGTACGTATATGATGCAATGCCAATAAAAGAACGATAAAGATAAGGAACAATAAATACTTCATTTAATTAATAATAATGTAGATAGTTATCAGAAAATGGGATTACAGCATGTTATCTTCAGTCAACATTATTTACAACTGGCTATCAATAACAATGACCTGTCAGTGGCCTATTACACACACCGATCACGCTTTTTTATTACCTTTTCTCGGCTACTGCAGAATGTTATAGTGACTAGTAATATATAGTCGGACAAGTTTGTCCGTCCTGCGGGGCAATGTCTTCCAATGCGTGTTACATGTGCTTAACGCCTGACACACACATCCGGAATTCCGAATCAGAATAACGGTTTCCTATGTATTTGCCCCCTCAAGAATTCCGTTCGGAATTACGAAGGCATCAAATCCTATAAGTACAAATCACATCGAGATTTCCGTATGTTTGTGGCAGGCGTAAGGGACAGGGTTTCTAATGCAGAGCTTTTGTAGGTGAAAGGCTAGCCATAGCCACCTAATAGTGCCAGAAGTGCGATTTTTGAAAATCACACGATCAAATGTCAAAATTACTGTGGATATTTTGGCCGAGATTCAGAGATGATTTCTAAGTTATAGCTCGAACTAAGTAGGGTTAAAAATGTATGGATTTTGAAATACGGTTCGAACTAAGATTTAAAAATCGTCTCTAAATCTCGGCCTTTGACATTTTCTACTGCTGATTTCAACATGTGATTTTCAACCTACAACTGCATGATTAAATAAAATAGTCGGTCGGTAGGTATAATTATACTATTTATTGTGCTCACTCGAAATGGAAATGTGTATGCGTAATAATCTAAATTTGTTTTTCAAATATCAATAATTAATCAACTATTTACATACATTGTATTAATGAAGTCGGCATAATAATGTTTTGTCAATTTGATTATGTGGCATTAGCATTTTTTATTTATGTGGTATTAGCATTACATTTTTGTGTTGACTTTCTATTCGAGTAAGTTCTGTATGGAATAGAAGATGTTTTTCGCGATTTTGATGATATCAATCTGAACAACTAGTGCAACTAGTAGTAGTTGATGGTTTAATCATCCCCTTAACATAGAAGGACTCAGTATAATATACCTAATTGTTAACTTGGTGTATTTGTAATTTTGTAGTAGTTTGAAAAAGGACTCTGTCTAATATAGATTTTGTCCCAAAGACCCACGATCCTATAATAAGTCTACCTACTCAGTCAAAGAAGTAAATAATCTTACCTGAATAGATTAGTGTAGCAGAAGCCAGGGCAGCAAGCATTCACATCAACCCCCGAACCCCTCAGCTTATCAGCCAACGCTCTCATGAAGTAAGCATTCATCAGCTTCGAGTTACTGTACCCGGGATTGTGGCGGGAATCAGTCCTACCTTTCTTCGCTTGTTCAATATCAGACCTCAAGTTCAAGTCGTCAAACTCGATTTTCCCTTTCTCGTGGAGAGTTGATGATACAACTACAACTCTGAAATATTAATAAGAGGGAAAGAGCAATTTATTTTTTTATTTTTATTTATTTATACATGACAATACACTGTTTACTTAAATTAACAAATATCAACGCACTATAAACCATAAAAGGTTTGTTCGTACGCCGGTAGGGACTCATCCTTATTATTAAGTAAGTATAAAAGATAATTACACGAACAGACTAAAACTTATATCTATGTATCAATTCAATTACACCTACACTGCACACACGGTTAGTAATATGTTGGTGTTTGTATAGGGCATAATATTCTGTACAGTAGGTACCTACGCTATTTTATTTGTGTTTTGTAAGAATGAATGATATCGACCGCAATAACAAGTAACTACGGAACGATCGATAGTGCAGTATAGGTAGGTATCTACCACTATTCTGGTTATTAGGTGTGCTTCGCTTCGTTTGATTAAAGAATTTGCAATGATGTTGTGGTGTGTAGCGGTAGTTTGCAGGGTGTTCTGTTTTGAGTAAAACTTTTTTTTTTTAGGTACTTAGAAAATGTAGTTTAAGTTTATGCTTAATATTTCTTGTATTTATTTCTTCTTTTAGTTAAATCGGTAGTTCGTTAATTAGTTTAGGTATGATATACTCTATAGTTCTTTTACCATTATTGAAGGTTGGAATTTGCATTTGTTTTTGGGCTACACTGCGTGTGTATTTAGGATGCCTGATGGGTGTTAATATGTGCTTATTAAAGAATTGTTCTAAGAGTAACATGTTACATTAACGGCCTAGTATGAGTAATTAACAATCATGATAATAGAATAAGGTCAAATTATTGAGTATCTAGGTTCATATTCATAAAGTGGAAGTATGCTTCACTGTGAATAATTGAAATGCACTGAAATGCACTGATACTATGTTTTTCTTTATTGCCAATTTTTTTTTCATTCATCTACTTAAAGTTACCCGTCAAACATCTTGAGAAATGAGGGGTGAGGGCTGTGCATTATGCAGTAGCACAATCAAGGCCACGCTTAAGATGTTTGCAGGTCATTAAAAGTAATGAAAGTTTTATTAGCCTATCCAATCCCAGATTGGCAAGGCCTCCCATTTTATTTTCCATCCAAACCAAATCGTAAAATTATAGGTAAGTATTTGATTTTGCTTGATTAATGTAATATGTCAGGGGTGTGTCACTACCACAGAACATTATAAGAGGGGTTAGAAGTGCAAAGTAGGCGAGGAACGTGTCGCCACAGGTTGTGCAATGTTTTGCAACTTTTGCATAACACCATAAAGCGCGCGGCGTGGTGCGAGCGAGAGGGCACGAGTAACTGTAACAGCGTGAGCGGGAAGACAAGTGGCGACAGCCTTCTCTGAAGCAAAAGCGCTACTTTGCATTTCTAACCCCAGTTATAATGTTCTGTGGTCACTACCAACTAGAATATAAAACCAATTGTAAATAATGTTACCTGCTAGGTGAAGCTCTCTTCAGCAGATCCACTAATAAGTTTGAAAGGTGGAAGTGTCCCAAATGGTTGACACCGAGGTGTATTTCAAAGCCCTCCTTAGTTTTTTCATCTCGGCTTATAGGTACAACGACGCCAGCATTGTTTATTAGTACATCTATCTTGTGGAAACCAGCTTTTATTACATCAACAAAGTTTTCTATTGATTCAAATGATGCGAGGTCCAGTTGCATAGGAATCTAGAGAATAAACAAAACAGTATGTAAGATCCATAGTTCATGAAGTCCATGGGCCTAGGAAATGACCTTTAGGTCTACGGTGACAGCTACAATAGATCTATTCAGGTCGCAGTAGCTATTTGGTCATTGACCAAGCCCTTACAACCAAATAATAATTAAATAATAATGTAAGATCCACCCGGGTTAGATTGTATCACGGGTAAGATTGGATCATGGGTAAGATTGGATCAAGGATAAGATCAGATAAATTGAATTTGCCCCAAATGTGTCAATGGTTTCGTATTATATATTGCTGGTTACAACATTAAAAATTCTTAAATTATACTTTATCTGATTTTTAACTGACTTCAAAAAAAGAGGAGGTTTTATTTATTGTGCATAATGTACATTGTACACTATAGTCTATTAGTGCCAGACTAACGCCTTATGCCATTAATTAACGCATTAAATTGCTTCCAACTTAATAAAAAACCATCTGATCTTACTTGGGTGTTCTAAATTTTTTTGGTATTTAAAAAACACAGATATGCAGAATCGTGTAATGGGAATTGTGATTTTGTGTGGGTTTGATGCCTTTGTGATTCTGAACGGAATTCTGGTTGAATCAGAATTCCATTATGGAATTCCGGATGTATGTGGCAGGACCTTATACTTTACACTGGGTGTTGCATCAAAGAACTATGGGATCAGAATCTATCTATCTATGCAGTGTTTTTGAGGACAACAGGCTAGCCAAGTACCACAACTTGACATGTCTTTCCATCCTCAAACCCAAAAATAAGGTGTTTGGCAGTTATAGCAAATTTTCTAACCAGTACACTATATCTTGATCAATGGGGAGGGGGGTGAGGAGTGTGCGCGTAGAGATTTCTACTACAAATTTTGTTCTGCACAGTCAAGTTCTTTACCAAGTTGTTTGTCGGCTATTATACAGGGTGTTAGGGTAAACAGTTGCATTACTTTAAGGGGTGATTGTACCCATGATAATGAACAGATTTCCCTAAGAAACATATAAGTAATTCACAAAAAAAAATTGTGGTTCCATACTAAATGCAATCAGCTGATCGAACGTTTGTATGAAAAATTATTTTTTTTCTAGTGAATTTCCCTTTGCTTCGCATCTAACTTAAGGAAAGTTGTTCAGTATCATACAATCACCCATTAAAGTAATGCAACTGTCTACCCTAGCACCCTGTATATCAGAGGTACAGTTATCAGGTCATTTATTTAATTTTTTAAATTACTAGCCGACCTGGTGAACTTTGTACCACCTCAGAATCAGTTTTAGCGACACACACTTAGCCGTTTTTTGTTTATAAATTTTCCCTGGCATATGCACAACAACCCACCAAAGTTTCATCGCAATCGGTCCAGCCGTTCTCGAGTGATGTCGTGACCAAGGTTAATAGGGATTCATTTTTATATATCTTGAAAAAAATATAAATAGCTTATTTATAGATATGGTAGTAAAAGAGTTTGTTTACTTACCAGTTCGCCTCCACTTGGCTGTTCCTGTCTGATGTCGGCAATAGCTTGCTTCGCCTTAGCGATGTCTCGGCAAGCGAAGATCACTCGGGCCTTCCTCTTGACGAGCGACTTGGCGGTCTCCAAGCCGATACCACTGTTGGCACCAGTTATTATAAACGTTTTGCCTCTCAAACACGTATTGCTCAAGCATTTCGCCCAACTTCTAGATCTCCACTTGCGCAGTAAACCTATAGCGACGACCACTGAAATCGGCACAGCCGCGTAAAACACTTGCGACGAGACCATGCTAGTTAATTAATCACAACTTAAAGTATTGAAAAACTTTACAATATCCCCCGAATTCTACTTTATACGTTCAAAATAAAAATAAAAATATCAAAATGTACGTTGCTCCCGTCTCGTACGACCATTCGAAATGTCAAAATGTCATTGGGTTCGGTCAAAGGTCAAGAATCTCGATAGTTCGTTCGGAAATATTACGATGATAATGATTGAGGGTTTTTGGGGGGAACTCGTCAGCTACGTTTGGAGTCCACATCAGTGTTGCCAGAAGGTTACTTTTGTAACCATTTAGGTGATTGTTAGCTCCCTCAGGTTACTTTTAGGTTACACGATTCAAAAGGTTACATTTGAACTTGAACCGGGGAACTGCGTTATCCAATTTCGACACCGAGCCCACGCCCGAGACAAATTTTTCGTAACAGGAAGTTTGTCTGTACATTGAAGATGTTGACAAAAAAAAATTACGATATGGTTTTTAGGTGTTCCTGATTCCATATCACCAATTTTTGGATTTTTTGTCTGTCTGTTTCTTTGTTTGTGTGTTTGTTTGGGTGTTTGTTTGTGTGTTTGTTTGTTTGAACGACCATCACGCAAAAACTACTGAACCGATTTTGATGAAACTTGTTTGTTTGATAGCTTATTATCTAACTTAAAATCTGGTACATAATTTGTGCGGACGAAGTCGCGGGTTAACGCTCGTTGTTTATATTTTTGTAAGTTAATACAACCAACATCTGATAATCAACTGTTAATACCTTATTACTGGAAAAAAAATGAAAGGTTACTTTTCATAACAAAACGTTACTTTTTTATCTGTTTCCGGTTACTTTTGACAAGATCCGGCTGGCAACACTTGTCCACATATTTTATCGAATTTTTATTGTTGATACTGAGTTTTAGTTTGTAAAACAAAGTGTCGTCCAAGTGAACAATTTACAGTTTGACAGATCCATAAAATAGTAACATTAAATAAAATTATAAATAAAGAAACGCAGTTACTTAGTGAAATATGATGGTGTATGGGCACGGAATATCTAAGAGGTATGGGTCGTAAACAGGAAAAATGTTCCGTCATTTGCAGCGTGGTAAAGCGGTCGGTTCACCCTTTCCTATGGACTTCTCTGCGCTTCCTGCGTCTTTTAATTGTCTCCAAAATCTCCAAAGAAACGTCAAAACGTCGAATACCAACGTTTTAATTGCTATAAATTAGAAAAATTTACTAAAGACATCGGTTGTATGGGCTATATAGATCACTTTGCCTTGAATTTAACAAAAAAAAGATTGCATTGATTGAGTTTTATGCGGGAACTTGTCTACGTTTGGAGTCCACATATTTTATTGAATTTCTATTGTTTATAGTGAGTTTTGGTTCGTTAAATTGTTGTTGTTTTGCGTAACTAAGTGAACAATATACAGTTCAGTGAAATATGATGGTGTAGGGGTCGTAAACAGGAAAAGTGTTCCGTCATTTATAGCGCGGCAAAGCGGTCGGTTCACCACTTTCCTGTGGACTTCTCTGCGTTTCCTGCGTCTTTTAATTTTAACCAAAAACTCCAAAGAAGCGTCAAAACGTCGAACATCAACGTTTTAATTGCTATAAATTAGAAAACTTTACTAAAGACATCGGCTGTACGGGCTATACGGATCCCTTTGCCTTGAATAAATAATTTTTTGTAGTGATGCGAAATGAAATGAAAATGAACTATTTGATTAGGCCAACTCAGGCTGAATACGCATAGGTGTGGCTGCGCTTAGGACCAAGTCCCAAGTATAAATGTATAGTTACCTAATTTGCTACAACTGCACAAGTTCAAAAGATATTAGTTGTAGCAGAGCTTCTGACCGTCCCGAAAGGGATTACGGTCGTGAGTTTTTGAGTTGTTTTATGGGTCAAGAAATCTACCTATTAGATATTCCGTGCCTATGCGATACCCCTATATGCGGTAATCGCATACCGAAGGAGTCGAGGTGGCGTCGAGGCGCGGGCGCGCCTTGGCAACTTTGACATACAGTCGATAATTGTATACCAAGAATCCGAGCGGTGAGCCATGTCAAGCGCGCGCCCGCGCCTCGACGCCGCCTCGACTCCTTCTGTATGCGATAATCCCTTAGTATGATTTCTCAATATAAAGTATTCTTTGGATTTAAGTAGTAGTAGTTTGTAAAGAAATCAAGTGTAAATAATAAACACATTTTAGCTGGGTCGTTTATTTGAAATACATATATAAGGACAACTAGATAAAAAAAATCTGCATTTCAGACTATGAAAAACAATTTGATATGGCAACATTATGAATATAATTTATTTATGAAATATCTCTTTATAATGAGGCGTTTATATAAGTAGGTATTTATAGTAGGTATAAGTAGATTACTTCAAAAATGCCTAAATAATATTTTATTAGAATATTAGAAAAACGTTTATGAGCATTACTTTTTTCATCAATATAAGTACATTTAATTTTTCTTTATTTTTTATCTACCGGCACTGGTTTAACATTTTTATGGTGTTCTATTTTTTGACAGTCTGAAATTGATTCTTATGTTATGATTTTAAGTTAGGTAATGTTTTGGCTCATTGTACAAATTTACGACGAACATTTTTATTTATGGAGACGCCTATAGAATAGAATAGGTCAACAACAACATTAAATTGTACAACAAAAATATAGTAAAAAGTACATGATAGTAGTGAACAATTTGGTAGAAGAAAATATGGAAAATGATTTTGAGTTCAGAGTAAAATCTGTGCCTTTAGTTAAGTACGTATGGTATCCAAATGATTCAAACATATTCAAACTTGAACGAACACAATAATAAGGTTTTACGTAGGTAAAGTTTATATTACGATGTCTATACTACTGCCTATACAACGTGTTATTGAATTAGCGCAAAACCTCATACACCCCAACTGATTTCTAACAAAATAATTAGATTGAAACAATAATTTTAGTATTTTGATCTTAGTAAAAATTTAAAGTTATTCGCATTTTAAGTTTTGAGGCAAAAATGATTTGTTATCATTTCAGCAATGAATGAAAGCGCTAACGTACTCATGGATACATTTTAATAATCTTGTTTTGGTAGTAAGTAGGGTGAGTATGCCCGTGGGATGGGTTGACATCGGGTTCAGTAAATTTCAAATTTTACAAACAAATTATTTAATATTTTGAAAAAAAATTACCTATGTTGAAACCATGATAATTCGATTCTGCTCTCGATACTAAACGAACTACTTTCTAGTTTTGCGTTAATTCATTAACACGTTGTATAAATATTAAATAAATATCTTGGACATTGTCACACAAATTATCTAGTCACATTTAACCTGGAGTGCGATTTTTGAATCTCATTCGCTGAGCTCAGCAGTTGAAAATGTCAAAATTACTATGGAGATATGCATCTTTCTACTGCTGATTTGACTTTCAAAAATCATAGGTACTGTGCTGAGGTACTGTGGGCGTGCGATTTTTGAGAGTCAAACCAGCAGTAGAAAGATGCATATCTCCATAGTAATTTTGACATTTTCAACTGCTGAGCTCAGCGAATGAGATTCAAAAATCGCACTCCAGGACTTATATTATGATGACTAGACAACGATATAGAATACATAATATAGATACAAACATCCATGACTCGGGTACAAATATTCATATTCATCATATAAATATTTGTCCCTTACGGGATTCGAACCCGCGACTCTCGGCACAGCAGGCAGGTTCACTACCGGGCCGTCAAAATATGAGATATACCCAGCTCGTACCAATAGTCTAGACTCAATCAAGACAGAAACTCAATCTTGAGGTCCAGGAGTTTTAAATCTTGTTTTGAATCTCATACGTTGAACTCAGCAGTTGAAAATGTATGGAGATACGCATCTTTCTACTGCTGATTTGACTTTCAAAAATCGCACTCCTGGAGTAACATTTTTAAAAGTCAAATCGGCAGTAGAAAGATGTATATCTTCATAGTAATTTTGACATTTTCAACTGCTGAGCTCAGCGAATGAGATTCAAAAATCGCACTCCAGGTTCCAATGAGTTTTTCAGACTTAGGTATGTTCTCAAACGGTGAAGAAAAACATCGTGCGGAAACCTGCGTAGTGCGTACGCTGAAGAAGAAATTCCTAAGCGTATGTGAAGTCTACCAATCCGCATTGGGCACGCATGGTGGAACGGCCTCAGGAAGGAGTCTTGCAGCGGGACGTATATAAGGTCTAACAAAACTAGCTGAAACTATTTTAAGGGGATAATCAGACCATCAAACTGAACAACTTTCTCTATGAGACCAATATCGAAATCGCGAAAAAAAAATCAGCTGTTCCATACAAACGTACTTGACCTAAATGTATGGGACAGCAGATTTTTTTTTCGCGATTTCGATATTGGTCCCATAGGGAAAGTTGTTTAGTTTGATGGTCTGATCATCCCCTTAAAATAGTTTCACCTAATTTTGTTAGACCTTATATAGGCTGTGATGATGATGATGAATGCGCCTCCTACTTATCTCTGAACAAGAAAACAGGCACGACAAATCATTGCGTTTGTCGTGTACACCATGCTAGGTGGTCCTCGCCTTATTATAGCGCACCATGGACGGATATAAACCAACATTACGCAAGCTTAGCGCAAGCCCGCTGTACAGTACATTGACGCTTCTCTAAAGTAAAATAGCAACAATCACTTTACAGACGAGTCGATGAATTGCTTGCGTATGCTCGCGCACGCGTGTGGATGGGAGGTAGCATTATGACTGATCGTGAAACTTCCATTTGTAGTCGGGCTTACTCATTGCTTAATGCATACAAGAACTCTACTACGATAATACACGAAAGGCTCACTGTAACGCTACCTCCATACGCTCGACGAGCTAGGCTAGGCTGGGTTAGATTCGCTGTACCTCTACAAGTGATTCAATGATTTTTATTTTTTTTGAAAATGACTATTACAGCTTTGCTCCGGGAGCAACTACTGCTTTTTACTGCGGGCTATTGGAGGGACCACGAAAGGTCACCGAGCCAATTGAATGAACTTAAGCAACCGACCTAGGGGCACCCAGAGGGGTACGGACCTCGGCCTAGGACGTTGCTGGGGCTACGCGGCGGATTGTGTAGCTGGGATAGGTGAGAAGCGGCCTGGGATTGGGCCTATAGCGTCTGTAGGCGCCAGAATTGAAGGGAGTGTGCAGTGGTCGCGGCTGTCTCCGCCGGCGGGGACGTCGATTACTGTGTCGGCGTGTTGTTGTCGTGTGTTGTGAGTTTGCGATTGTTAGTCGTGTTTGTTGGGCCGCCTGTACGGCAACCGTGATCTCATCGTCTGGATCGACCAGTACATTGCGGGGTCGACGTCTATTCGTCCTAGTAGTATCACAAGGATAGATGGCGTTTGCCCTAATTAGAGGGTTGGAGTGCCGGGGTTGGTGGCGAAATAGTCCGCCACCATGCATTTGAGTAGTTGCTTGATGGTAGGCAACTCTAAGTCGAGATTAAGGTTTTTGTTGCGTACGAACCATGGCGCACCAGTGGCCGTACGCATGAACCTATTCTGAATGACTTCCAATAGGTGGATGTTGGTGGGGGCGGCGTGCGCGAAGCACACTCCGGCATACGTGATTATCGGTCTGAGTGATTCAATGAGTATAGTTTACTTTATGGAAGCGTCAATGTGTGCCTTACAGCGGGCTCGCCTAAGCTCGCGCGAGCGGGTGGAGCAAACATAAAATAGGTACTACACTGAAAAAATATATTGTTAAATATAACCAAACTTTAGTGACTTCCAAACTGTTTTGTTATGCTATTTATAACCAAACAATCGTTTGGTTATAAATAGCATAACTTTTTGCTACTTATATACAAACATTTGGTTATGTGCTACAAAACAGTTTGGAAGTCACTAAAGTTCGGTTATATTTAACAAAACATTTTTTTCAGTGTAAGAACCATAAATGGTTTTGGGCCAAAACTTTTGGCTACGTGTTGGCTACCTTGTACCTACCTAAGTAAAAGCACAGAAATTACAATTTTCATAATATTATTTCATAGTGGGTACACTGTAAATGCAATGATCACGATCTCCCAAGAATTTTATTATTATTTGACAATTTGGGGCACACAACATGGACATACAATTAATAACGTTGTATAATGTTTGTCATACAATCATAAATACAATACAATTCATTCATTACCCGATGCATTGTAAAACTGGACTTATCTATTTTCTTGAAATGCCACGATCATAGAAAGATAAAAATACAGAATTTTTTTGTGGAAGAATTACTCACGTATGAGCGAACTTTCGTTATTATAAACTAGGTATTATCTTTTTTTAAATTTAAATCCGTGATGACCGTTGCTTTTTCGTTTCTATTTTATGGATTGGCACCGTAACTTCTTATGTAATTTATGATATATTTTGCTTTGTGCCTTTTCAAAACAACCATTGAAATTAAGAAGTATTTTGACACATGCAGATCCTTTTATCTCTCCAGCAGTATATTTGTGTTCAAATGGTTTACATCATATAACTTGATTCTTTTATTTAGAGCCGCAATTCAAAAATACATTATGAAATTGATTTTTTTCCGTAATTAAATAAATTCTCACTAATGCGTTCACATACGCTCATAAGCATAATAGTATTGTATACAATACAAATTACTTTTTTTCATAATAAAAGCATGTACTCCACGTACTCTAATGATTCAAATAAAAATCTAAGTATACTTTCTATGACATAAACTTTTCAGTAAATATTAATTAAACTATTGTCACATTACAGAAACAAGTCGTCACATTATAATTTAAAAATGTACTTTTATAACACATTGTATATTTATCTAAAGTAATCTATTAAATTAAGTGCACATTCATTTTAATCGAATCAATAAAAGTTATTATTAAAAAGCACATAGGTACGCGGCTGGGAATGTGAAAATTCCCGAGGGACGTTAAAACATCCAAAAGGTTGGCTTCGCGATGTAAACAGAACGCAATAGTAATAACATAACTTGTGAATCGAGTTATAAAGCCTATTCCTGTCACTCATGGAATGCAACGCGAAATACCAAACACATCAGAAATTCTGTTGCGATCTTAAATATTACAACTACTTAAAATAATCATACTCTTAAGGGCACATTTAACTTCACTTCATTCCACATTTAAGATTCATATTTTGGAGAGTTAAATTTAAAATACAAATCGCCATTAAGTGGTAGAACAACGGGCAACATGCCTGCTATCTCCATTATCACCATGTCTTTCTTGTTATCTTTGGTTCTCCATGCCACTGTAACATATCAGCCCCTTAAAGAGACTGAGCTACATTCCTCACATGGGAGTCGACAACTGATGCCGCGACCGGTCCACACCTACATCCACCGTCACAACTTTCCCATCGACCGGCGTACCACTTTCCACTTCACTGTCCGGCATGATCACACACATAAAAGACTTCCCGCTCGTCACATCTTTAGGATAAATAGTCATTGGAATGAATCTATCGCTCGTTCCGTCCACGTACGCCGCTAACCTCGAGTATACTTCTGGAAAATGCTTTTTTAAATTAACTCCCCGGCTCTCCAGCTCTTTCGATATATTTTGCAAGCATATTTCTCTAAATTTATGCGCAGTAGCAGCGTTCTTTTCACCGGCGTTGTATAGTTTGGAAGTTAAAATTAATGTTTCGCGATCTTCCGGCGTGCCTTTGCTGTCTTTTCTGTGTCGTCTTCGGTTTTGTTCCTGGATAGCAGCAGACACGGTTTTGCTGAGGCGTAGTTTTGCGCATCTGGACACTAACTGCCTTTCCCATTTAACCGCTCCCTTCGTTGGCACTTCGCTGATGATACACACAGCCACATACAAAATGACCCTCGTCTCAGGATTGTAAGTTTTGCAAAGTTTCACAACTTCAGTGTACAATTCGACACCCATTTCGTTCGGTTGGAGAGCTGTCCATTTTACGAATTCAGGTTCAGTTAGATATTGGTAGCCGTGCGTCGTGAACTTCTCTGCTGATTCTGGACTCGTAAAGAAGACCTTAACAACTCCTCTTCCGATGGCTAAGTAACCTTTGTGAGCTATCGTGCTGATTTGATGCAATGAGTCCGAGTCTTCTTTGGCTGCTGAGATGATCTGCCTGCATAGAGCGCTGGCGCGGGAGTGCAGGCAAACTTTCCTGTGTTTCTCCCAGTGTGCTCGCCGGCATTCCTTCGAGCAATACATGGTAGTACAGTTGTGGCATGTTTTGTAATGTCTTTTAGCGTCAGCGATAGGAGTGCGCGAGGAGCATTTGGGGTACTTGCACTTGACGAAGGCCTCGTCTGTGCTGTTTTCGGTGTTCAAGGAAGCGAGGGAAGCCTTGGAGTCGTGGTGGGTGAGATGATTGTCGGGACGTAGGGTTGATGCGTCGAGACTGGTGCGGCGGTCAAGGGAGACACTAGCTTGGGCGAAAGGCTCACTCCTTCGTCGAGAGTGGTCGCCCTGCGCCGACCGGGGCCTTCTCGACTCTTGCATCGGAGCAAGATTATCAACTGTATCCTTGCCTGGAAAACACGAAGCATTTTTTAGAATAGTGTCTTCTACACAAACATAATGTAGGTAACTAACAACATGTTACAACTGACATCATTACATTACATTACTCTATATACTTACATTAAACGCTACCTAAGACTCAGAACCATTTTAGTAGGTATTCACAATAAAGGTCATCGTTTTTGAGATTAGATTGGTATATAATTAAATGATAGTACAAATTCAAAACAGAAAAGGGAGAATGCAACATATTCATGCTCCATTAAGGGAAAAACAATTATCATGCTTCCTAACATTTAAAAACCTAATGTTATAAACCTAAGGTAGGGGTACCTAACAATTTGGACGTAGATAGGAATAGGTAACGTTATGCATTATAACTGGCTAATAAATACATACCTATATTAATTTAGTACCTATTTATAGGTAAATAGTTCAAATACTTTAGAATTCTGCGTATTAAGAGGCTATGTGAAAAAAATAGGATTCTTCAAAGCGTCATATATCATGAAGTACTAACAGTAGGAGTATGATTATCGGATATGTGTAAATTGAACATATAATAGAAGTATTGATTAGAGCCAAAACACGATTAAGACACATTTTCTCGATAGAAAAACTAGCCAAAGTAGCCTCCGTCTTTATCGATAAACGCTTGAAACTCTAAACGGTGAATAAAAGAAACACAAGACTTCATTTAAAAAAAGAGATTGATATTTTAAAAATTTTGATTAGAGCAGAATTGAACTTACATAAATAGTACAATCACAATTAAATAAAGTTTGTTTTACGCTTGCGTCGTTTCGGTCGCGCGCGCCGCCCTATCTCTTTCTCTCGCATCAGACAGTAATATAAGCTATCACACGCTCATTTCGCTTCAATTATTTTTCGACATAGGCCCTTAATCTGAAGTTAAACCTATATTACTTGCATGTAAAGTAGATAGGTGCACTAATATAAGTGGGAATAAATGCTTTAATTTGTTTTATTACTTCGCGGCAAAAAATAAGTTTGCTCGCGGTTTCCAAAGCATAGCATATGCTCACGACTATATTCCCCGAGGGGGTAGTCAGAGATATTCTGAAACATCAGTACATCCACGTAAAAGCGGTTCCCAAGTAGTAAAAAACGGGGATTAGTATGGATATAAGTGGAAAAAGTGTCTTCAAAACTATACATAGGTAATATAGGTGTAGATATTCATAAACGACAATCAAATAAAAAATATAGTTTAACATACTTTACGTAGGTATCAACTGTTAGTGTAAATCGCAGTCTTGAAAATTCATAGCATTATTAATAAAAAAACTGTGGCAGCTTTGTGTTAATGTGGATAAAGGTATAAATATTAAAAAATTGGAACGGCTCTGACTTACATATCGTTCCTACCTGGTCGGTCGTGTTCTGGGCTCGGGTCGGTGAAGGAACTGGGGTCTTCACTTGGGGTGCCGATGAAGCGGGAGGCGGGGGAAGCGCTGCTGTGGCCGCTGCTAGCCAGCTGCTCGTATCGGGGACTCTGAAGGTGAAGGGGTTCAGGGATACAGCCCAATTTGTACTTTATTTTTATTTGTTTTGGGTTTAAAACTGAGGCCTCTCTGTTAACTGGTCAACATTTATTTTAATGAAACTTTTCAGAATGTTTTCTTTGAATAGATCAGAGGTCATGATTTTAAATAAGAAGGTAGAGCTGAGTCTGAGCTGGGGCTAGATTTTTTAAAATGTTTTTTAAAAATATATTTAGGGCAGAGAGGGCAGTAGGTTAGGTTTTTAATGAAAAATGTCTAATGGATTGTCACTGTTCTTCTTCTTTCCTACCAAAACATTGCCACAGAATTGCCAACCCCAATCATCATCATCATCATCAATTTAAATCCCACTGTAAGGCACATGCCTGCTCTTAAGAACCAGGATAAGAAGGTATTTAGCCTACTATATAGTCCTCAAAATTCTGAATACCTTGCCACCCATCAAATAATAGGGGCTGGTCGACTTCCTAGGGCTTGGCTGAGGAGTTGGTATCCTGGCCGGCTGGGACGGCAACCCCAGGAGGGAATCCAGCACGTCCTCGAGGGTCGTGGAGCCAGGAGATGGCCTGGAGATGCCCAGGTTCAGCGACCGCTGAGAGTCTTGCCAGTCTGCAATCCGGTGTTGATGATTGATTTTATTTGTGGTTTTGACGACCAGTTGCTCAACTAGTTGTATGATTGGTATTGCTTGTATTGTGATCCTGTGAGCTTTTAAAGAGTATGTATAGATAGGTTCAATCAATTTTAACTGTAAGTATTCTTTATTTCAATATGTAGGTATAATACAGGTATCTTAAGATACGTGTTTAGAAATGTATAAGTAATATGAAAACTTTTTGTAGGTACGGACTAACTGAACAAATATTTCAGAAATACAAGACTAGGTAGCAAAAATTTAATTGCAGAAATGTATTGCATTCTGAATTAGCACTCCTGGAAATTGCAGTTTGTTTTTATTTGGTACAGTGTGTGTATCACCGTGTTTGTGTGTGGGTGTGTGAGAATGTGTTTTCTAAAACATGAATGTTAATCAAAACGAGAGGATTAACGTGCAGAGTGTCTACATCATTTGCAAAAGTTTTGGATGCTTCTATCAAATAGTTTTAAAACTTTTTTATTATTGTCTGAGTAGGTCACTAATAAATATAAAAGCAAAGTTGGAATAAGTAGCCTCGGATCATTAGTTAAATAAAATTTTGACTTTGTGCTTATAGTGCGTTGAGAGTGCATGTGGAAATAGGTGCTCAAATAATCACTTACCTATGATTGTTAATTTAAATAACTCCGTGCTCAGTACAACGCATTTGACAATTTTATGTTTCGCACAAATAACAAAAATTCCAATTAACACAATAAATAAACGGCACAAAAAATAAAACAAAATAAATAAAATAAAAATGAATATATTCAATAATCATTATAATTAAAAACGTAACTAAAAGTACAATACATGATTGACATGACGATTAGTTTTACTGATTAAGACAAAATGTTATAAATTTCTTTATTCTTTGATTCGAATTAACACCTACATGAAAAGGTACCGAGATTCTCTAACATACAAATATACGAATCTATACCTACATTTCCAAATACATCTTCTTTTAGGTACTATTTGTATTTAATTGGAATACATAAATATTTAGAGAGCTACTGGGTGGCTATAGACGACATCGACAGACGTTAACATTCTTATTATAGGTGTACGTACTTATTAGTTTCATGATTATAATCTGTTTCTACATTGCTTCTCTGAAAGAATGACTTGTTAAATCTTATGGGGAAAAGACTGATAGAAAAGATAACAATTCTCGAAAATGGTGGCCGTTTTAGTACCATTACAGAAAAGGCCATTCAAACTACACGACATAAAAAAATTAATTTAAAAAAGAATTAATTTCTAAGACGTTCAGTGTAAAACTAAACAAATTCGTGGGGCGATCTTCGGAATATACTTTTCGGCGGTGCGAATTTTGAACGCAATAATGATAATTCTATCCTAATCAGAACCTGTATAATTTACTAAGGGACTAACGAAAGCCCCAGCATAAATTATGAGGTGATTTAAGTAGAAGGAACTTGTGTTTTAGAGACATCAGTCTTTACTCTTATGTCACTTCTTCACCACCACAATTTGGTAGGGTTCTGATAACTGTCGCCTTAAATATGTAAATATATATGAAACAGTCATTATCCGACATTTATTGTAAACTTTTGTGACCTTCATTAAAGCCTGACATATCGATATTTTAAAATAACAATACTTAAATATGAAGCTGATAAAATTGTTTTAATTAGCACCTAAAATAAAATATAGCAAAACAATACTTTATTTACAAAACTATGTAGGTACGTAATTTACTAGCAATTAACTAATAACTAAAGATTTTGCATTAACAATAATAAAACACACAAACCAAAATAATTTATTCTGTACATTTGATTGAAATAAAATTATTAGACGAAACAACTGGTTTTTCTGATAGTTTTAGGTATTATTGAATTTATAATTATGGCAATATATCTATAACATAATTATAGCTTAATGACTATTTTATTCAGTATTATAGCGATTTTAACTGAATTGATATGTCGTATAATTTTTATAATATAATTTATTAAAGACAAAAGTGCACTTAACACAAGTGCATAAATCAATAAGTATGTTATAAAATTGCATTGGATATGTATATCTATTCAAATCTGTAATAGTGCAGGGCTTGTCAGTAGATTGCCAAATTCAGTAAATTTTGTACTGGCAATACTGACAAAAGGCGTGGTTGATCTATATTTTAGTTGAAACAACAAACTGGCTGACCGCCAAGCCATGTAGCTCTGTTTCGTGTGACAGACACAAATCAAAATCGTAAGCCACTACAAGCCAGTGCTTCAATTCCACAATGCAAAAATAATAAAATTAAAAATAGAAATTGGCTTCGAAAAATAGTGCATAAATGTCATAAAATAACATACGTAATAGTATAATGGTCCTGAGTCTTAAACACAGTCAATAAAGCTCTATTAAACGTACCTAATGTTCACAAAATAAATTCTTTCAGACAACAAAAAAACTGAAAGATATTTATTTCACAAATAACTAAATACACAGAACAGCACAAAAATGTACGGACAGAGTATTAACGTAACATAAGAGTTAACAAAAATAGACACTGCAGGTTCAGATAGAGAAAACTAAATGCATATTTGCTCTCAAAACTTGGCCTTTAATTCACGCATCAGCGTTCGTCAGGTTAGCATGGCTACTGCAGCATACATTGCTTGTTTAAATCGGAATGTGTATTGTGTTCGTGTATCTAAGCCTGCAGTGTACAAGGTGGAGTGGTCACGCTCGCTCACCGGGGGCGGCGCGGTGGTCGAGCCGCAGCGATGAGGGTGGTCGAGGGTGCGGCGGAGGTAACGCTTCCGATACTACCAGAGGCGTTTGCGGCGATTCTAGAGGTTTTGTACCTGGGAATGGAAGGGTTCATTTTGTAGAATAGCTTTTTTAAGCTTATTGATCAAACTGCACTTCTTCATTGCACTTGGTGCAAGTACTTTTATTGGTATCAATAACCAAATCTAAAAAAAATGCCTGTGCTTTTAATCCAAATTATATATTCCCAATATTACACGCTCTAGCACCAACCGACACACAGTATGAGTGTAGTAAATGAGGCATGTCTTGTCGCTCCTGATTATTGGGTTCGTGTCCAATCCAAAAAGACTAGAATAGCTTCAAGCAGTAGCCTGCTTGAAACATCTAGCTCGATGAACAAGGCCCATGAATCCCATGATGATCAAATTCCACAAAATTCGTGACATTAACTTACCGACAAACGAGCTCTCTAGCCAATACAATTTCTGACTGGACCTCGGAGAAGGTTGCCTGTCGATGTCCCCGTTAGCAGGCTCTAATCCTGACACGTAGTGAACTATTGCTGACGTCACCTCCTTTATAGATGTCTGGATTTCTTCAGCAGCCTTCGCGGATGCAGTTTGTTGGAGTAGAGAAGAAGCTAATCTGGAAATTTAATGATAATGATTAACAACATGACGGAAAGAAAAAGGAAAAATAGGTTAAGAGTTGGCCTGATTCCAGAATGCTGATATTCCTGTGAATATGCAGAACAGAATAGTACTAGTATCCTAGTACAAAATGCAAAAGGAAATATGGGTCTATGGGTTTATGCTTTCTATTGTTCTATACCCTCTTTGTAAAGCCGTATCAAGCTAGCGTACTCTCCCCTTGTAACACGTATGAATCTACCCTAAGACTAAAAATCTTTAAAATTCTACCAGTATTGTTGAAATAGGACATTCAGGAAAAATAAAAACGAAAAGAGTATTCTCAAATCACCTTTCATGCGGCGTCCGTGGGGTGCTATTCAGTCGTTCCTGGCTCCTCCAGCCGAGATACGGCTGCCGTGCGCTGAACGAAGACCTGGTTGAAGGCGAACAGAGGGGGCTGGTCCCTCGGATGCTGCTTCGCGTTGATGAGCACGGTGATGTCTGCGGAAGAATATTGTAAGGTACTGAATTGGAGTTGGTAAATTGGTAATGTTCAGATAGTTAGCCTCTCGGTGATTTGGTGATGACAGGGTTGCGGATAACATTTAGAACTTTATGAGGTAAAGATACCTACCTACCATCCCAGATATTTTGTGCGTTTTAGTCGCATACATCTTTTGTATGATACCGCCAGTACCCGCAGACGCGAGAAGAGTCTTTCATCATACAATTAATCCGTTCCACATATGTTGAAGATGACTCAAGAAATTACCATGATTATTATGACCATTATTTGTAGTAGACACCAAAAATTCTTGGTTAATGTAGTAAACATAATAATTGTGACAGTGTGTTCTTCTTATCGTTTGACAGCAAGCCCTGGTGCTCTATGTAGAGAGTAATATATTCTTTGCCCTGGTGTCATATTTTTCGATCCGCCTTACGGCGTCTGAGTCATCTGACAGTATGTTGAACATGGCTAACAAAGTAAGTATAATAATAATCAAATAATAGCATTCTTTAAAGTCTAAGTAGGTACTCCGTGAGTTAAATTGAATGTGTGTAGTTTCGAAGGAGGTTTAAATGTTTTCTAAACTATCTGGCGGAAGTCTGTCAGCGCCCGCGGCCGCGCCGCGCACCGTGTTGACTTTTTACATAAAATTTACATAACACGAAGTAAAGAATTTCCCATGTTTTTTCTGTCGGCACAATTTATAGATTCTAGCCATATTTTCAACATGAATACTTTTTATCTGGATTTGTTAAGACTTTCGGATTAAAGAATCAAAATATTTACGACCTTGTTAAAATTAACTTGATTTGAACTGAAATTTAAATATAATTTAACCTTTAAGACTACCTGCCAAAGCATGTGGTGTGGAAGAGACGACTGTGTGGCGGAGCTGGTGTAAATGAGCACTAAATCTCCCAAGCTACATTAGACCTACATAAATTGTAACTGAGTAATAAGACTGCAAATTCACTTGATTGGAATTAAATCAGCAGGAACACCTAGTCCTAGCCCAATCCTAACCGAAGCTTGCCGAAGCTAACTAGTAGTTGCGCATTGGTACCACTAATCCCCCAAACAACTTGAGACCTAACACAATCTGTAACAGGGTACAAACTCACTTGATTGGAATTAAGTCGGCTAGTGGACCACCTGCCGAAGCTGGTGGTGTGGGGAGACAACTGTGGCGGTGGTGGTTGCGCATTGGCGCCGCCGAGGCTGCCGAGCGATGTGGTCTTCGAGTTGAGGCCGCTCCACCTGGTGGTCGATGCTGATGCGTCAGACAAGCGCTTGCGCAGGAGGAAGCCCTCTCGAGGGGCTGGTGCGTTCTTGTACCTGGAATTTATGACTAGCGTTAAATTATCGTTAAAGATTGGCCAAGCTATAGGTGGGTTAGTAGGTTAAATATAGAAATAATGTACAAATTAATAATATTTTGATAAAACGCAAAACCTACGCGGTCTTGTCTTGGATATTAGACAATCTTATTAAAGGGCCGCTAAGTACTAATAGACTAAGAGATAAGTGTACTTTTTGCAACCATCAGCAGCAAGGCTGATTCAGTGTTTATGGGGTGTAGAGCATCTCTGTGATGGGCATGAAATAGGTCTGCCTGCATAACTTCAGTCGGTTTAGGAGTTACAGACGTTTAAAGGTCAGTAAAAAATTTACGATCACCTGCAAGGCTGATCGTATGATATTATTGTAGTGTGCACTGTAGCTATGTGAACAGTACTAAAACTGACATGGTTCATCAGTCGGTTTAGGAGATACAGTGGTTCAAAGGTCCGACTCACCACAGAGATGCTCTACACCTCATAAACACTGAAACAGCCTTGCAGCTGATGGTTGCAAAAAGTACACTTATCTCTTAGTCAGGTACTATGTGAATTTTAGTGAAATAATTTGCAGAATCTCACAGTAAAACAAAATCTTCCTCAAAGTAAAGAGGACCAGCAGAAGAGGGCCATAATTCACTTACTTCACCACATTGGCGCAAGGAATGGGTTGGTAGAGTGGACCAAGTCATTGCCAAGTTTATTTTATCCAAGGTATTGTTTTTGATTTTCAACTCTGACGTGTTTCTGTATAAAGCCATTTGTGTATTGTCCCATTGCAATAATAATAGGGAACTACGTAGTATACTCATTAATTACCCTGAGATAATTTATGAAGACTGACATGCTATTGTTTTAAACAAAAAAACATTAGGCCCCGAACTAATGAGATCGTTTGAAGAGAAACGTCCCTGAAATAGTACAAAATATGTCTTGAACGAGAGAATTATGGTCGACACGGTCGACATAAACTTGGTGGCGATCCATAAAAGTCATCTTGTACGCCATTAAATGCTGTATTATGTTCGTTGTTGTCACGTCCTCGATGATGAAAGATAACAAGTGTAGTCCCGGTTTATTACTCACTGACGCCACATAATTTTAAAGCTAAAAGCAAAAAACGGAACGCATCCAATGCGTGTCCCATCTCTATTCCTGCAACTAACTTCATTTCGGTTTTTTATGTCAATGGCGGCGCCACGATACTCTCTTAAATATTTTTATAATAAGAAATCTAAAGTGTTTAAACAATGCCGAAAAGATCAAACGAAGAGCAAAGAACTCATTTACTTGAGAAGATACGAAAGCTGGAGAAGAAAGTACGAAAATTACCAGATAGTGAAACAGAAACAGAAGCAGGTAAGATGGCGTCTTCACAACGCAAATTTTCTCGACTAACCTTCGGGGTTATGTGATGAAAATACGCGTATTACGTTGGTAATTTACTTACCTAACGAAAAATAAGGCCAGGGGCGTTCTTAGGGAACGCACAAGGCTGTAGTTTTCACAACCTATGGGGGGTTCTGCAGGAACCCACGTGGTTGTTTATCACGTGTTCGTGTCAAAACAGGTTTGTCTTCTTCTTTCAGAAAACCCTGATCTATCTGAACTATTCGAAAACGAATCTTGTGATCCGATTGATAACACTGCTTCTCACGAAGAAAATATAGATGAAAGCATTTTAGAGATTTTGGGCGTAGCACCCGCTCCCCAATCTAAAGGTGAAAATCTACACAAAGAAATTGCAGATCGCTGGCAAGAGACTTTAAAGAAAGGATTGAAGAAGGAAGAAAAGGATAATCTGTTTAAAATGTACCCACCTTTCGAGAATGTTCCTTTGATGGTTGCACCTAAATTAAACCCCGAAGTGGGGGCAGCTCTAAATGAGCCAGCTAAGAAAAGGGACAATCTTATTGAAACCCGTCAAAAACAATTATGTACAGTGCTGTCATGTTTGGGTCTTTCATTACAACTTTGTATTACGGACTTTGAAGAGAATAAGATCAACATCATAAAGAAGATTCACGATGCTTCACAGCTGCTATGCGATTCTCTTTTCCTCGACACCAAGGGTCGTAGAACCCTCATTCTGGCCATAATTAATAAAAATCTGAAAGATTATTTGCAAGAATCAGAGCCAAAGACTTTCTTATTTGGAGAAAACCTAACTGAAAAAATAAAGACTGCTAAAGCAGTACAAAAGTCAGGTCAGGACCTTAGAATAACTGAGAATTTAAAAAAGAACCCGTCACAACTGAATAATGTGAACTCACAAAAGAATACAAACCGTTCTTTAAACTGGCGGGGCCCTCCTCGTCCTACACCAAGAGCGCAGAGGACAGGAGCCAGGACAGCAGCGGGGGCGCCTACCTACAACAGAGCACAACCGAAGAACAAGAAAGAAGAGAAGACACATCAACACTACAGGAAGTAAATGAACAGGTAGGCAGACTTCAGTATCATCTATGTAACTGGGAAAAAATTACGAATGATCCTGTTATTCTGGATTGGGTAAAAGGGTATAAAATACCGTTTCAGGATATTCCATATCAATTCTCAATTCCCTTAAATGACAGATTTTGTAAGACTGAAATAAAACAGATAGAATTAGAAATTGAAACTTTGTTAGATAAAAAAGCCATTGAAGTATGTGATTCAGAAGAAGGACAGTTTTGTTCACCTATTTTTCTTATTAAAAAGCCTAACGGTACATTTAGATTCATACTAAATCTGAAAAAATTAAATAACTATGTTAAGACAGAACACTTTAAGCTGGAAGATGCTAGGACAGTTTGTAAATTGTTACAAGAAAACGATTTCTTAGTTTCTCTTGATCTTAAAGATGCATATTATGCTGTTAATATCCACACAGAATTTAAAAAATATCTTCGTTTTTATTTCAATGAAAAATTTTATCAATTTAATGTACTACCTTTTGGCTTATGTACAGCACCACTAACTTTCACTAAAATTATGAAACCCGTGATGGCTTATTTGAGGGAGAAAGGTTTTGTTTCGGTAGTATACCTCGATGATTTTCTTTGTATCAGTAATTCATATACAGAATGTTTAGAAAACATGTCTGCAACTGTGGACTTGTTAGCTAAATTAGGATTTGTAATTAACAAAGACAAATGTGATTTTGTACCAAAACAAAGCTGTAAATTTTTAGGGTTAATTTTTAACACCAAAATGATGACAATAAGTATTTCTTTAGAAAAAAGACAGAATTGTTTAAGTATGATTAATACATTATTATTAAAAAACAATGTACGGATTCGTTATTTAGCTCAAGTTCTAGGAACACTGATATCAGTTTGTCCGGCGATCAAGTACGGTATTCTTTATACAAAGAACCTTGAAAGATGTAAATTTTTAGCACTTTTAAAAAATAATAATAATTATGAAGACAATATAACCATAACAAGCGAGTGTAAACAGGACTTAAAATGGTGGTCTAGGAATATCATGAAGTCTGTAACTCCTATTAGAAAGAACAACTATCAGTTGGAAATTTTCACAGATGCCTCGACCACTGGGTGGGGTGCATCATGTGGATCGGCCACGTCCAGTGGCATTTGGACTAATGATGAAGCTAAGCTTCACATTAATTCATTAGAAATAATAGCAGCTTTCTTTGGACTAAAGTGTTTTGCCAAAGATCATAGAGAATGTGAAATTCTACTACGTATTGATAACATAACGGCGGTTTCTTATATCAATAGACTAGGAGGAGTTCAATATCCTCACCTACACAATTTGACAAAAAATATCTGGCAATGGTGCGAAAACAGGAATTTGTGGATTTTTGCAACATATATTAATACAAAGGATAACATAGTAGCAGACTTCGAGTCACGAAAACAATTAGGTTCCACAGAATGGGAATTAGGTACTTCTCATTTCCAACAGATTGTATCAGTTTTTGGTGAACCCTGTATAGACTTATTTGCAACTAGAACGAACACGAAATGTCAGCAGTATGTGTCGTGGCATCCGGATCCTAATGCTTTTGCAGTAGATGCCTTTACAATATGTTGGTTTAACTATTTCTTCTATGCTTTTCCCCCCTTCTCCATGGTCTTAAAGACATTGGAAAAAATTGTTACAGACAAAGCCAAAGGGATTGTTATTGTACCATACTGGAAAACACAGCCATGGTTTCCTATATTTAATAAGCTCTTGTGTAGCGAACCTATAATATTTACTCCGTCTAAAGATTTGCTTACTCTTTATAATTCCAGATCATTACATCCCCTCCATCGGAGCCTGTCTTTGATGGCAGGACTATTATCAGGCAAGCGTTCCTAACTTCAGGAGTTAACGATCAAGCTGCTGATATTATGCTTTCTTCAATATCGGATAATACGCTAAAACAATACTTACCTTCTATTGTAGATTGGGCCAAATACTGTCATTTAAAGAAGTTGTCCATTACAGACCCTAAAATACCTGATGTTGTAATATATCTTACCAAAAAATTTCATGATGGTCTATCATATGGTAGTTTAAATTCATTAAGATCAGCATTATCTTTCATTATTGGTCCACATTTGGGTGGTAATGAAAAAATTAAGAGATTATTTAAAGGATTCTTTAAATTGAGACCTACTACACATAAATATAATAGTACCTGGGATGTATCTATTTTGCTAAAGTATATAGAAGAAAATTATTTTGATAAGACTGATTTAGAGACAAATACAAAAAAGACTGTTACTTTATTAGCGTTAGCTACTGGCCAGCGAGCCCAAACACTGTCATTGATTGATATTAATAATGTCATAATATCAGAGGATAGTATAAATATTAAGATAGATAAGTTGATCAAAACATCAGCACCTAATAGGTGCCAACCCTTTCTTACTATTCCTTTCTTTGATCAGAAAGTTGAGATATGTCCAGCTAGGGCATTAACTAATTATATAGAAATTACTAAAAGGATTAGATCTTCAAGTAATCTATTTGTATCTTTTAGAAAACCATACAAGAAGGTGACATCCAGTACAATCAGCCGTTGGATCAAGAAAACTATGGAGGAAAGTGGAATAGATACTACAGTATTCTCAGGGCATAGCACAAGACATGCGGCCACTTCAACAGCATATAAGAAAGGTGTTAACATTGATGATATTCGTAGAACGGCTGGTTGGACTGGTGAGTCATCTACTTTTGGTAGATTTTATAACCGTCCAATTATAAATAATATAAGCTTTGCAGAAGCAGTTTTAAATGCATAACTCTTATGTTTTTTAAATGAAACCATTTAAAGAATTTAAATGTTTATTTCTAAAATAAATGTCTTATTGATTTTACACTTTTCTTTAAACATCTACACTTGTTATCTTTCATCATCGAGGACGTGACAACAACGAACATAATTGAATAGTCAAACGAACTTACCTGTAAGTGAAGTTCGACTGAAATTATGTGAAGTTGTTGTCACGTCCGAAGGTGATGAGACCCACCCTACCCCTACTATAATTATGTGTATAATTGACAATACCCTGAAATGTAAAACCAATAAGATGCTGTAAAATTAATGAAGTTAGTTGCAGGAATAGAGATGGGACACGCATTGGATGCGTTCCGTTTTTTGCTTTTAGCTTTAAAATTATGTGGCGTCAGTGAGTAATAAACCGGGACTACACTTGTTATCTTTCATCACCTTCGGACGTGACAACAACTTCACATAATTTCAGTCGAACTTCACTTACAGGTAAGTTCGTTTGACTATTCAATTGTCTTTTACACAAGGGACAGATTTGTGTCTAAATACATTGTTAACCTGCTGCAATATTTATACTAAAATGTACATTAAATTCAGGTTACAAATTAAATTAGGTCCTGCATAATGCATTTCACGTTCAATTAATCAATCCATGGATGAATTTTAGGGATGACGATCCGAGAATCAATCTTTCAGTGTCTTATAAAATTTTTTTTTAGGTCGATTTGATACACTTCATCGATTCTCAAATCTAAATCAAAAATCAAGGTACCTAAAAGTTGTTGAAGTCTCTACTCACAACTGGGAAAAGTTTAAGTTAGTAAGTACCTTTATACTAACAACCTACCTGCACCTTTAGCAATAAAGATATAATGATAATGAGTATACACGTAATATTGTTTGCATGTTATTTTATAAATCGACGAGCTTGAGAACTAAATAAAATTAATGAATGAATCGCCATCGCCAGCCCTAGGTCGAATGCGTTCGAGTGTATCTGTGACGCAATTAAGTTCTACTAATATAATAAATCGATAATCCATCCCATTCCATTTTTGGACATAATGTCAATCCTATGTCAAACCCTATTCATCATCATCATCAGCCTATTAGTGCACTGCCTTACGGTCAAAAAAGGCTGAAAAAGTTCACTACCGGATACCATCACCAAATTTTAGTATGTTGTTAGGTATGTTCTCTAGACCCTAAGACTGCCGGGAGACAGTCTGAGGTGTCAGGGTCTCCAGATATGACGTCATAAAATTTTTGTATGGGTTAAAAAAATGTTTACCCCACGCGATAGGTTTTAGAACAAAAATTATTTTAATCCCATACAAAATTTTTATGACGTCATAACCGGAGACCAGAGCTCGAGGTTAGGTAGTGTGAATTTGGTACTTGTAACAAAATGTAAAGATTAATATGGACATACCCCCGGGATAAATCCCGAATCCCGATTGTTGATCTGATTTGTTGATTATTAATTTTTTTACCTACTTAGAACTACTTATGAACAAATTAGGCTTGTTTTTAAGGAGCATCGTGGTGCACAGGGCTGCCCTCTTTAAAAAAATCTTTTTTAAAGCTAACCAGACTAAAACAACTTAATAGAGTGTTTTTAATATCACATTTTCGTAAATGTATTCATTTTACATGCATCATGAATACATTACGAGGTTTATGGTCATTTTTGTTATTTAATACATTTTAAAATCCCGTATTTTATTTGAAGGCAATAAAAAAAATCCCGCGAAAGGGAATGTCCATATTAATTTTTCGTGTTGCAAATCCCGAATTCACACTGCCTAACCCCGAGCCCTGCTGGAGACCCTGACACCTTAGAGACTGTCTCCCGGTAGTTTTGGGGTCTAGAGAACATACCTAACAACTATTAACGTTTATAACTTTTATACCTCATTATCAAATTAAAAAATTATTACCGATGTAAATGGAATCAACCTATAGTTTTCCTATATCAATATTAACTGTATATTTCAACCTTTGAGTATTATACGACTTTAACTTTACTAAATAAAAAATAGTTTGATAGGTAAACGAATGTATGGGAAGTGGTCGTTCTTCTTTCATAAGAATCATTCATCATCATTCCGTTTAGGAGGAGTTTTGTTACAAACACCGTTAGCGAGAATTTATACAGGGTGAAATTGATATCATTAGCACCCTTTTAAACTAAGATACTTTTACTATGGGACTTAACCGATCGGAACACATAAAAAATCAGCTGTTGCATACATTTGAGTTGAGTAAGCATTGCAGTTTAGTATGGAACAGCTGATTTTTTTTGTGCATCGATCGGTTTGCTCCCATAGTAAAAGTTGTTCAGTTTGATGGGTAAACTCCAGTGGAGTGCACTCAGGGTACACCCAAATACAGTAAAACCCAAATAATTTTTAAATTAAAAGCACTTCATTCATTCATTATTCTTCATAAGCATTCACTAAATGACTTTATTTAAACAAATCAAAGTCATTTAGTAAACAAAATACTTTTTAGTTTAGAAAATATTAGTGTTTTGCACTCCGCGCAGGCAAAAGATAGTGAAACCCTAATAATTACTTAACTAAAAAGTATTTGGTTTCCTAAATGACTTTGATTTGTTTAAATACAGGTAGTCAAACAATTAAAAGTAATTTAGTAACAAAATGCTTTTAGTTTATTAGGGTTTTACTGTATTTGTGTCTACCCTGAGTGCACGCGCCTGGTAGACTCTTAGTTTAAAAGGATGCTAATAATATCAGTTTCACCCTGTATATCAGAAGAATAATTTTACACATTTTAAATTACTTAGGTAGGTGTGTGAAAAAAAAATAACGGTCCTGTAAGTGGAATCAAACGAAAATATGAAATTGATATTCAAAACGATATTCGAGCAACAAAAAAATTACTACTTAAATCTTAAGTATGTAAGGTTTAAGATGATAGGAACATTTAAGATCAAAGTAGTTATCGCAAATCAAAACATACGTAGTTAATAATAATAAGAATCGGAATAAAAAGGATCTACCAGGGATTGGGTGACAGCTATATTTTCCTGCCCTTCGCCGTGGAGACCCTAGGTTGCTGGGGTCCTGAGGGGAAAATGTTCCTCAAATGCTTCTCAAAACGCCTATTCGAGGCTACAGGCGACAGGAGGGCTGGCAGCTATCTTGCGCAAAGGATCAGCCTTGCGATCCAAAGAGGCAACGCTGCCAGCCTCCTAGGCACTCTGCCCCGAGTAGGGGCTTTAGAGGACATTTTTTACCTTTAAGTAGTCTAGGTGTTTTTTTTTTCTGTTGTTTTGTTTTTTATTGTTCTATTATGTTACATTTATTTAATTAAACTAATTTTAATAAATGTTAATAACAATTATGGGGTAAATTAAATATATATGTTATTAAGTTGGCTTGTTGTCCAACAATAACGTCTAAACTAAGACATAAATATAAACAAATCTAGAGAGTTTAGATTAGATATCAGACTGGGTAGAGAGAGACTATTAGATTATAAAGTTATAATCATTAACTGCAAGATCCAGCAAACAACTTATCACCAATAACAATACGTCCATAAAATAGTTTCAAAATATTGTGATAGTTACTTAAAACAAATTTTCTGAACACCCCGAAATGGATTACGCGACCTTGAACTTTTTCTCTGGACCTCGATACATCTTTTCAAAAGTATCCGGAACCCACTTAAAAATAATTGCCAACCCCTGATCTAAAACACCCCTTTTAATATTACTAGAGTGTATTTGCTAGGTAGGTACCGTGAATATGTACTAAAATATGTCATAGATTATCCGTCATAAAAAGGGCTCTTTATTAGGAATATCCATAAAATACCTACACTTACCTGTTTGTAGTTAATACATACAGATGTAGCTATTATATCTGTCGTAATCACCATGTTCGGTAGGTATAGTAGGTGAGGAGATTGTCCAAAACATTGAACTAATCTATCCCCTTGTCCCTAAGGTCCAGTAAAAATGATAAACGAAAATAATTTCAGCGTAATTGTCTCACTCGTCTTGTTCAAAGTTGGAAGGAAGATGTCAGTCCTAATCACCCGTTATTTAAGATAACAGCCGAGTTTCCAGAGGCTAAGTTTAGGAAGGAAATAGGACGAAGAAAAACAGCGGGCGACGTTTTTGTCTGGGAAGACGCTCATTTTTCTATTAGCAACCTGCAATTTCCAACTAGCTTCAACTAATCCCGAAGATTATTAGTAAATACTGCGACCTTTAAGTTGGAACGAAAGTAATAAAAAAAAGAGACTAAAAGGTTATTGCATTAAAATCTTGCTTCTGTGATCCTTTATTCCACTGCGAGATGAGATGAGACACACCTATATTGCGTTTGATTTATAAAACAACATCAATCTTCTTCTTATCGAGTGGGCAGAGCCCTGGTGTCTGCCCGCCTTACGGCCTCTGACGTGGTTTTTAAGTAACGACTACTACCACCAGAGATAGTAGCCGGGACCAACGGCTTAACGTGCCAGCCGAAGCACGGAATCATTTCTCTTTTCAGACAATCATGATTCGATGTAACTTTTCTCTTTACCGCGTTGACCTCTAGAGGTCAATACTTTACCTAAGTTCATAAAGAGAAATTACATCAAGCATTGAAAATATTTAGAAAGATAATAAAAACATACCATTCGGGCACATTGAGCTTCTGCAAAGACCTCTGGACACGCAGTTCGTGCTCGGAGAGCACCCGGTCCGAATTCTTCTGCAATTCGTTTTCAGGAGGCTGAAACAAACAATAACTCATTTTAATTAACAATTCCACTTACAAAAAAAATCAATAATTGATAGAATGTAGGAATAAGCGAAATTGACTACCCACCTCCGCGTGAAGTCTATTTGGAACGTGGGGAAGCAAAAAGATAAATAATACTACGAATGATGTTTTGTACTATGTTATGTTTATTTTAATTAAACTAATAGGCGAAGAGACTACGCTACTTACTAAATACATGTTACAGTTTAGTGAAAGCTACATTTACCGATTTATCTACATCGTCTATAGGTGCTAAGCGGTACATTGATCTAAAGGACGTATCTCTTTTTGAATTCTTAACTTCAGTCCCGTTTTCGTTTTCAAAGTCGAAATTTTTCATGGACGAAGAGTCTACCATATCATCTTCGATTTTTAGTGATTGGTATATTTTGTAGATAGCAAATCTTGCATATCCAGTGTCATCATCATCATCTTCTGATAAATCCGAGAGAACAACATCTGCGCAATGTGACTGACTTATTATTTCTTCCATGTTGCTCGAGGATTCTTTGCTTCGTATAATACTGGTATCTAGTCCAAAGCTATTTACTATTTCAGACCAAGATGCACAATAATCTAACGTCATATAGTTTTCCAGTTTGTCTTCAAGAATGCTTTCGGGCGATATTAAATCATTAAGATCATCCAGATCTTCAGTTTTCGCGTCTGTATCCATTACAGCTGATATGCCATGAATAGTTTCATACCAAGACTCACAATGTTCAAAATCATCTTTGAACGAATTTGTATTGAAACTAACTCTTTTAGTTCTTTTCAGAGTAGACGGCTGAAGCAATTTGTCTTTTTTAAAGTCTTCATAATCTGGTAGTTTTATGTCGTTGAATTCTTGATCGGGTTTTAGTGTTTTAACAATAGAAGAGTTTGTATAATCAGCAGTAGATTTGTGCAGGTCTTGTATTGGTGGCGGCGGAACACTTTCAAGTAACCTATTGAAGAAAGCCCGAACCCTTTCATCGTTACGTAATACATCTTCCGAATCATTTGAAGTTCTAGTTTCTACTAAAGATGTGACTCGTCTTGACACGTCATTCAGCGATGGGTTACTGGTCGTTGATTTCAAACTGCCGTTAGAATTTCTTCTTTTTGCTTCGAATCTTCTGATGGTGATTTTTGATTTCCATTCGACGTGTTTGCATTTAAATCCGTTGACTGTCAGAGAATGTTCTTCCTCAGATTCGCTTCTGGGTATTTCTGGATATTTGGCGTAGTAGTAATCTCTTGACAATGGTTTTGAGAAGACATGTTCAGGTTTTACTTCTTCAAAAGGCTCTAGCTCTTCAGTGATCCACACGGTATCGAGGCAGTTCCAAAAAGTATTACGCTGAAGGACCTCCTCAGTTGAGAGAAGCACTATTGACACCATTTTTATTCAGATGTTATCACTACGAGATGGAATTGGCGACTGAGATTTTAGCAAATAATTATATTCATGGTATCGATTATAGAAAAGTAAACGTTTTAATGACGGATTTGTTATTCAAAACATCTAAAAGATCGTTAGTTAATTAGGTCAGCTTAAACCTTTAACAATAGGCACCTCGTTACTTATTTTGGGTTCACAAAATACTTAAATATTAATTTGTTTACATAATACTAATATGATTTGAAACTTTTGCCTGATACGTAATTCATTGACGCAGAAAATTACATTTGGGACAATTTCAGGGGTCAGACGAGCTTTTGATCCGAAAAGTTTTTGACGCAAAGGATAAGTTTTAGGACGGTACACTAGTGAGAGTGCGGATGTAAGATGTTTTGGGGTAGACTCACCCTGACGTCAGACGAGGCAAGAAGCGCGCATGGACCCAGGAGTCCTACACTCTCCCAGCAAGTCATGTCCACAAAGAAGTGTTTCGCGCACTCGCGTTCAGTGTCCGCTGCACCCTACTTGCATACCGATAGTATTATCGCAACGCGTAATGCACCAGTGACTCCGTACCAACGTTACGTAAGTTCTCATATCGCACTCGATATCAAACAAATCTTATTAAAACAAATAAAGCGACTACAAATAGATCTACGAAAGACGCGAGAGGAAGAAAGCAAGCTGCAATATCGAAGCGGAAAGCGTTTGCCAATCAAATGAGCATAACGTTGCTTATTGAACGACAAATCCAATTACAAGACTGAACCGGAGCGACCGCGGGGCTTCGGAGCTTAGGGTCGCTCTGCGAGCTGATGCCTTAGTCGGGGCTGGGTCTGGCATGCGGTCGTCTGACTTACGCGTCGGCCACTGCGGCAGTCCGCATCGTGGTGCATGGGTCCGCAGGGCGGGTGGACAGGTGGCCACGGCGCTGCCTCCCGCCAGACTGAGGCGCGGCGCGTGTCCTTGGCTAGTGCGCATGCGTTATTAGCACACCCTTACTACCAGTCACTAGTTCTAGGGCTTTCAACAATAAGACTATTGTGTCGCTACATTTCTACTTTGCTTTGACAGAAGCTAATACTGACTCTTCTCGGCATCATTACTGGACAACCATTCTTTTCTTTGTCTGACGGAGCATTCGATTGTTTGCAACAGTTGCAATGGTTTTGCGTTCTCCACTTGATAAGAAGCAGTGGATGCCAATTTAATATAAATAGTCGGGGAAGGCCAGTAGATGTACCTATCTACGTCGTTATTCACCTTTCGAGAGCTGTAGATCTAGAATTGTATGAAATTTGACAACAATTCTTAAAGCGGGCGTGGCATTGCATGCCATTTTCCGACCTAGGGTTTTCTTTTTTCTCATCACCATTATTTCGGCAACTTTCTACAAATCTCACAATAAACTCTTTAAATTACTCGTACCTACTTTACGGGTGTCACCAGAATAGATATTACTGTGTTACAAAAGCATTTGATAATGCTTACCCAATGTTTATTCAATGATGATCTTGAAAAAAACTATTAAATTAATCTGAAATTCATATAATTCACTTTTGATTATAACAAAGATAATTAACCGCAAATTATTGACAAGTATATTTTTTTCTATGTTGACAATAGCTGATAATGACAGTAGGTATGAAAAAAAGCGTCTCCGTACACATTGACCAAGAAGTTTCGCTTTCGTAGAACAACGCGACGTGACAACAAGCGACGAGACGCGAAGGTCTTATAAACAACGAGTAAAATTAGCCCAATGAGGGCTTTAATATCCCTTATAAGATATTCCATTAACTGAGGGATGTCGTGACGTGGGGATGCGAGGAATGTAGACCATGACCTAAATTTTACAATGCCTACCCTCGTTGTACTAATAATGTAGGTGAGTGCGTGTATTACACAGGTAGGGGATGAAAAAAGGCGATTTCCAGAAGGTTTGGTTCGGCAAATTTAATTTTTATCTGTAAACAAAATAAAGAGCATATTGTCCGTGTTATCTGTAAACTGTGTTTTTCTGCTATTATAGAAATCCGGGGCGAACTTGTCAAGTTAAATGTCCCCAAAACCGATGAGTAATATGAAGAATATGTTAGAATCTCAGTAGATAACTGTCTCTGTTCGAAGGTATCTACCTACTCCAATGGGACATAAACATGAGTGTATTATGTAGATGTTATGATGTTTACTTAAAGTATTGAAATTGTATGGTGCATAATCTACACTTTTAGATTCTACAGGGTGAAATTGATATCATTAGCATCCTTTCCAACTAAGAGTCTACTCATCAAACTGACCAACTTTTACTACGAGAGCAAACCAATCGGAGCAAAAAAATAAAATAGGCGTTGCAGTTGCAGTTTTAAGGAACGGCAGATTTAAATTTATTTTCATAATATAACGTGAACGAATAATAGTGAAAAACGTAATAGGTGCACAGATTATATTTAAAATCACATTTAGCAACCGAAATTAAAAATTCTATCGTTTGAATGATCAAGAGTTGGAGAGACTCTCAAAATCCTCAACGACTACCTAAGAGGTTGTTAACAGAAGTAGGTATTTTACTTCAAAAAATCCGACTGAAATCTCAAGACGTCTTGTGCAGTAATAGTCCCTTAAAGAAAGGTAACAAGTCTTATGTGTTAATTATTTTAACAATAGACATCGCGCGTTAAAACTAGGTATTGACCTAGTTTTAACGCGCGATATCTATTGTCGAAAATAAAATAAATAGTACTACTTAGTAATGTTACATAATACAGGGAGTTAAATTAAATGAGTTACATATTAAATATGGTGCTTTAGTATAGAATAGGAGACTATCAAACAGAACAATTTTCACTATAATATGGGACCAAAACTTATGCAATTGCGAAAAAAAGATAGAAGCTTCGTACATTTGGGTAGAGCAATCATTTTCATCCAACTGCGATCGCCAACCCGCCTGCCAAGCGTGGCGATTATGGCAAATCCCTCCATATTGGGGGAGGATTATGCCCGGCAGTGGACGTTTAATGGCTGATATGATTATGATGAATCATTTTCTAAGAAACATCCATTTTTTTTCTCTATTTCAATAATTATGAAAAATTATTGAATAAGTATGTTTGTAACCCTAAATGGGTTACAAACATACTTAGTTTACTAAAGTTAGTAAAAACTACTTTAGTACCTACTGCCATACTACCATACTTAGTTAATATAGTGTAGGTATAATTATGAGCTT
The DNA here is from genome assembly GCA_927399405.1 of Agonopterix arenella. Classification (NCBI taxonomy): domain Eukaryota; kingdom Metazoa; phylum Arthropoda; class Insecta; order Lepidoptera; family Depressariidae; genus Agonopterix; species Agonopterix arenella. The sequence continues at coordinate 4,069,363 of OV656692.1, forward strand.
AGGGAGCGTCCATTAATTACGTGAGGCGATTTAGGCGAAGTTTCAAGCCAAATCTCACGACAATTCACGACATCTCACTAAGGATCCTTGACGACACTTTTTATTAACGGTATAGGTATTTACAATTACAACATTATGTACAACTTATGGCTAAATATGGCTATAATTAAAAATAAAAATAAAAACAAATAAAGTAGGCGAAGAAAAAATGAGCCACTATATCGAGCACGACTTCCGTTCGACTTACACTAAACAGAAGACGTGCTCGAGGCCACCTTCCTGCGGGAGGGTGCCCAGGAAGCGTCCTGGGCACCCTCCCGCAGGATGTAACGGTAACGCAGCCAGCGGGCTGCGTTACCTCATGGATGGCAATGGATATTCGTTGCCCGAGGTACGCGCCAGCCCTTCGGTCACCGGACACCTCAATCAAGCGCGACGACAACTCTTTGAAGAGCTATCGGGCGTCCGGCCCCCATAGCCCCAGGGTCACTACACCGAATGGCGCAAGAATGTAGCCGTCACCCAGGGTGGCATATGTGCGCCGCTTGAGACCCTCTGCAGCAGCCGCCGCCGCGCCCGCTCTTAGAGAAGTGGCAGGGAGGTGTGAGGGCGCCACAGTGTCGACACACGTAGCGTCCCACACCCGGATTCTGCCATTCCTCCAAGGAATGACGGTCATACCGTCGGGTCTCCTGCCATCGTCTCGTGCAAGGCCCCTTGGCTCAAGTATGGCCGCCGTAGGATCTTTGGTCACTAAGTGAGGTTTGGCTCGATCCACTCCCCTTTAAAATGCGTATTTTTAGTGTGTGCTTGAATGCGTTGAATTTATTTTCTTTAATTATTTTTATTTAAGACTAGTTAAGACTACTGTGATATTTGCCGAGACTCCCCCACTTCCCCACGTGAGATTGGGTGAGATTCGGCTTGACGGTACCTACGGATCGAGTATATTATATAGCGTACCTAACTAAACTAATAAGTCGGTAGGAGGTTAGTCTTGGGTTTACAACAATGATGAAAAACTGCATAATTAAGTTACAGGAGTGCGATTTCTGAATCTGATTCGCTGAGCTCAGTAGTTGAAGCTGTCAAAATTACTATGGAGATATGCATCTTTCCACTGCTGATTTGAGATTAAAAAATAATACTCCAGGAGAGTGATTTTTGAAAGTCAAATCAGCAGTAGAAAGATGCGTATCTTATCTACATACATTTTCAACTGCTGATTTCAACGTATTAATAAGGTATTTTTCGAAGTTAAATACGGTTCAAAATACGGCACCGAGGAATATCCGGCGGAATCCGCTAGCGTCCGCCGCCCGTCCGCCAGGGTACACTTAGTTCTCTTCGATTCGCTCTCGCTCGAATTAGATACTAAAATGTAAATGCATTGCGCTGGGCTGCACACTTTGACGTAATCTGCTTAGTAGGTACTCCTTTGGGTCTAATACTGTTCATGCTGTAAAGATCTTGGGTTAGTTTTTAACCGAGTTCAAAAAAGTTGGTTTCTCAATTCGACCGTATATATATATTTTTTTTTTATGTGTGTACTCGGATAACTTTGTCGTTTATGAACCGATTTTGATGATTCTTTTTTTGTTGGAAAGAAGATATTCCAAGGGCGGTACCATGATAAGGAAACCAGGATCTAATGATGGCATCCCAGAGAAATCGAGGGAAACCTTTAAAAATCGTAGTGCCGACTAGTGCGTTTGTTAATTTAAAGCACTACTATTCAATTGAACTAATGAATTCACCACTGAAAATTGTGAAATAAACAAAATTTTAACAAAAAATTTGAACCGCCTTCAAAAAAACTAAAAAAATTAAAAAAAAATATTGCAGCCGATGACTTTTTCGTTCGCATCATAAGAACATTAATTTGTCTTATCGAAGTCGCTGTCAAGCCGGTACGATTCGCGATAGGGCTTGCATTAGTTTTTTAGCTTGGCTTGGCACAGACTTCTATAAAACAAATTAATGTTCTTATGATGCGAACGAAAAAGTCATCGGCTAACTTTTTAGTTTTTTTGAATGCGGTTTTAATTTTTTACGGTTCCGTATCTACTCGAGCAAGATCTAGCTTTTTCTCAGGATCGGGTAGAGGTATCAAATATGGTCTCTCGGAGGTGTAAAAAATTTAAACTTAGAAGCTTAAGTGGACGTATCTTTTGATGACGTGCCATTTTTGCCAAGTTTGATACTAGCAAGCTCACTCATCAAAACGGTATTGTTATAGTACCGGTATACTTCCAGTTGACCAGAATAATTATATTTGGCACGAAGTACTCCTCACAGCAACTACAAGTAAAGGAAAAAATCCGTAAATCGGTAAAATCATAACTTGCTTAGTAAAATATTGTTTTCGATTTCAAACTTACTTGTTTACGTTTTATGTTGGAGCATCGACTATGATGTAGAACATTTGTTTTCCACTGTCAAGTTAAGTTGTACTTCATAATTAAGTTTGTATGGAACCCTGAGTGTTCGAGTCCAACTTGCACTTGGCCGGTTTTTTATTCTAAGTGAGCTGGCGTACCCAGGTGTATGTAGAGTCCAGGTTATTTTTCCATAGAAGTTGTCTACGTCCGGCAGTAGACATCTATTTCTTCAGCAATCACAGCTTTTTTAGGCTGAATATATAACAATAATTATAGTTATAGGGATTCTCATTCTCCTCAAAGTAAAAAAGTTTCATAATGTGTTCAACATAGTAACGATAATGATAATTCACTCGTGCCTCGCTAACAATAAGTGTTATATTACACGGTCCATCTAATTGTAGAGTGCGTGGTAAAATTAACGATCTGACAATAATTATGTCACTTTGTGTCGCCTTGCTGACTTTGTTTACACTTTTATCTCTGTACAAGCGTTAACCCGCGAATTCAATCGCACAAATTATTATACCAGATTTTAGGTCAGATCATAAGTTATCAAACAAAAAAGTTTCATCAAAATCGGTTCAGCAGTTTTTGCGTGATGCTCGATTAAACATACAAACAAACACACAAACATACAGCCAAAAAATCCAAAAATTGGTCATATGTAATCAGGGACACCTAAAAACCATATTGTAATTTTTTTTTTTAATATCTTCAATGTACGGAAAATCTTCAGTTACAGTTTTATAATAGTATAGATACTTTCACAGCTACCTATTACCTAGTGGTTAAAAAACTTCCACGGATCTGTAGAGGTGCCTTAAAGAAAGTTCCAATGAAGACGAAATAAAATTCGGTATATTGCTAAATTCAAAGGATTCGATAGTTTGTCTAAAGTTTAGACTAACTACCTATCGAATCTTCTAAACTAAACCCAAGCCTCGGATTGGCAAGTTTCGGGTTCGAATACCTACCGTACCGTCTGACACAACATTTTTTATTTTTTGAAACCAACAAAAATTATTTAATTTAAATACGTTTTCTTACTTATAATTAATGGACTCTTGCTTGTGCGTTAGCACTGGATTTCCGCCAGTGTCAAGTAGTTTATGGGAGAATCTATCCCAGTCTCAGGTATTGGTTTTGGTCAAGAACAAGAAGAGATTGAGGATTGCGGAGTCTCGTGGCAGGCAATAACGCGACGCGCGAAAACCACGCGAGACAAGTGCTCGGGTCAGAACCTGCAACGTGACTCGTTAATTGTCGCTAACTTACCAATGTTGAAAGTAAAGATTATTCCAGACATAAGAATTAATGTATCAAATCAAAGATTCCAGGTCACTAGAACCATTGATCTGTAATAAAATAAAATGTCAAGGATCCAAAGCGACTATCAAGAATGGCTTATACAAGGGGATGGTCTGGGTTATTTGACCTTTTACAACCAGGTCATCTGTCCAAGTTTAATATCAACTCTTTAAAGGGTACTAAGACTGACAATCTTGGAAAGTGTTCCGGTATAGATTAAAAAGTTAAATGGAAATTATCGAATTCGGGTCAAGAAGAAAAACTATTAGTCGAGATCTTTATAATTGTATCGAGGACAACACTACACCAATCGTAAAAATAATCGAGCAAAATGTTGTCGATGACGAACTCTGTGGAAATACCTAATACCCTACCTACATAAAATGATGCATATGAGATATTGAAATTTACAAAATCGATCGAAGGCCCTCGAATGAATCTCAAAGTAACTATCGATTATAAGTCCTTTATAGCTTTTCATGAATTAAAGCATATTTAAGTATGTCATCATCGTATTTATTAAAAATATTATAATGGTTCGATACTTATTACTTAATCCTCTTCAATACCTACACTAATTTACATATTACGATATTACGAACCTACATGTACGAGTAGGAAACTCGCATAAAACAAAGCCTCGTCTCGAGGCATCGTCTAATCCAAGCTATCTTCCAGCTCAATATTAAGCTTCATATTTACATAAGACAATAATATCCAGGAGCAACGATACGAGGCTGCGGTGACCCGGTGCGGTTTCGTGAGGTAACTTCGCAAACTGAGATACATTTCACAATAATAGCTGCCACAACTAATAATGAGCGCTCCCAAACATTAATTTAGTAACAATAGTGCGTAGTGCCTTGTACATAAAGTTCACGCAACTCAAGGACAGCGCTCATAATCCGTTATGGCTAAACAGGAAGGACTGAGGTGTATAGAGACTTAAATATTGTTGTTTGTTGGTTAGTAAAACCTGGACTACGGTAGCAAAAAATAGAAAAAAGTGGAACAATCTGGATCTACTCTTATAAAAACGGAAAGTGTAATTAACCACAAAAATTATTTACCATAATTTTTATGGCATTCCGTTTAAACTTTTCAAATTCTGAATACCTTCCCTAACCGTAAACTTCAGTAATCCAATTTTCTTCGATCTACGTGATATAGTGAGGGGAGATCGGGGGTTCGAAGCACTACCACATGCGACAAGCATGTTGGTAGGTATGGAACTTGTAATGAATATAAATTAGGTTAAGGGTGATGTACAGTCAACATCAGAACGAAAAGATAAGCTAAATTGATTTTATTCTAACTTAATACCTATTATACATTACAGAGTCCTTCTTAATATGCTGATACTTTTTTAAGGGGATGATCAGACTCTCTATGGGATAGATAGCGAAATCGCCAAAAAAAATCGGCTGTTCCATACATTTTGGCTCGAGTAGATTTGCAAATTTTTATGGAAGAGCTGATTTGTTTTTCGCAATATCGATGTTGGTCCCATAGAGAAAGTAGTTCGGTAGGTATGATGGTCTGATCATCCCCTTAAAAAGTGTCAGCATATTAAGAAGGACCCTATATGTTTGTGCTTGAATACATTGAAAAACAAACGATCACACTATTTATTAGGTACATATTGGGCTCGCGTGGTGAAAAATGGCTCGCCTACAATCAAGCTCAATCATCAGCCTTATACTGGAACTTAGGCATAGGATGTTGATGATATTCCAGCTACTCTTGGGTACTCTTTCTTATATAGTGCATAAGGTTCAAGAACGATCATGTTGGTACGATATTATTCTCTAAAGGGTGTTAGGGTAAACGGTTGCATTACTTTAAGGGGTGATTGTACCCATGATACGGAACAACTTGCCCTAAGATACCAAAAGGAAATTCGTAAAAAAAAATTGTGGACTTTCCGTAGGACTTTCCATACTAAAATGCAAACAGCTGAGCAAAAAATTTTGTATGAAAAGTCGAAAAAAAAATTTGCAAATTTTCTATAGGTTTCTTAGGGAAAGCTGTTAAGTAGGTATCATGGGTACAATCACCCCTTAAAGTAAGGCAACGGTTTACCCTAACGTCCTGTGTATACGTTCATGGACTTTTGATGTCGACTGTAGACTCGTTCCATATGAGACGGTGGAGGGCCGCCTCAACCCTTTTGTTTCTGGTTAGGTGAATCATGAAGTCATGAATAAATCCAAGTCGTTCTTCATACAAACATAGCTAGTGAGAAAGGCTGTTAACAAACCTATTTACCATTCTCATTCTATTTACAACAAGTCGATTCTTTTACTTCTTATAATCATCATCATCATCAGCCTACATACGTCCCGCAGCAGCGCACATGTCTACCCTCAGGGAGGGTGTACCTCGCGCGCCCAAGCATTTATTCTTCAGCGTAAGCAGGTTTCCTAACGATGTTTTCCTTCACTGTTTGAGAGCAAAAAAAAAATCGGGCATAGGCCCACCACACATTCCCACCGCTGTAACTCCTGTAAGCCAGGATCAACAGCGGCGACCATTCACAACACTGGACAATGAAGTCCAGCGAGCCCGGGGGATGACTCTAATCTGTCTTGGAACCCGCAATGAATTAATCAAAGAAGATAGGAGGAGTAGGAAAACGAAATATCCGACTTCCCTCCATTGCAAGCTGACAAAAGCATGGCTATTAGAGAGCCAATTCAACTTTGAGAGCAGTCACAGACAAGTTTGAGAGCAGTCGGTATTACGTTGTTACTTCTTATAATGAACGTAGTAAAGTTAATTGTGTTTGTAGTACAGAAATAGTCCACACGATTCTTTAACAGAGGCATATTACGATGTTGTAAGTAAACAAAACATATTTTTATCTCAGAATAGCGCGGCTCTGAATCGGCAATTTACAGTTTGTTCCACTCGACTTCTCTGGCGACCATCCAAACTTTGCTAAATCTCTGATGCACTTTTCGCTATATTTATTGGCTTTTATTTCAATGTTGACAGCTCTGTACGTTTTAGTAATTTGGCGGGCAAATGTTTCGAATAAGGTGTGGTGTATTATACTGGTTTATTTTTAACGTAATGGCTGGTAAACGTCTTGCGATACAGTAATACTAAAAAAAGCTTCAACTTGCATAAGGCGCTAAGGCGTGAACAGCAGCGACATTAGCCTCACTCAAAATCAAATCAAAAACACTATTTACTTTCACACTTTGACTATTTATTATTAGGACTGGCCTTGCGGTAGCATTTCCCTTCTGCCACAGTATAAGAACAATTGATCATGTGCATTTACATTCAATTTTATACCTTATCACTAAACGAGACAGCCTATAATTGCGAAATAATAACTACGAACTTATGACGTTTGGGGTTCACATGAGACTACTTTTCATGATTTTTAACATTCAAAATTAGAATAAAGTTATGGGGAATAAAATCCAAAGTCGCGGATTTCATGTTACCTCGCCCCCCGCAAAAAGTGGCAGAAATGTTTGTTAGTAGAATATCACGCGTAGGTAATCCCTATATAAGTAGTCAAAGGTTTCAAACGAATCCCTACTTTATAAATGTTAAAGTGTTCGTAATTTTGTTTAAGTTTTGCAGGGCTATAAAGCTTGCACCCTGAACACGGATATTATAATTTAGCCATAAACTTTTCACGCAGATAATCTAGACAAAGTCGCGTGTAGTACAGGGTGTAACAAAACCCCCCAAAAACTTAAAGGGCTGTTTAAGGCCATCAAATATCAACAAAAAAATCAACCGTCCCATAGAAATGAGTCGATGTTTTGTCTGAAACAGCAGATTTTTTTTTCAAGATTTCGAAGTTGGCTCCATAGTGAAAGTTGTTTTATTTGATGGTCTGCAGCAGCCCTTTAAGTATTACTAGGGGGTTTTGTTACACCCTGTATAACAGCCGGTAAAATTTAATTTTAAACATAATTTATTGGCTTAACCATACAAAAGTTTGACGCACAATACGCGTAGACGGAATTAATAAAAGTAATATTTTATATATGGAAAAATAGTTTAGAAAATCTAGTTGCCGCGTCACAAATAACATTTGCAATTTATAATATAATTACGAAGATATAAAGCTTTTAAAATTCTTAATATAAAATCTTTAAATAAATTGCAAATGTTATTTGTGACGCGGGATCTAGATTTTCTAAACTATTTTTCCATGTATACAAAGTTACTTATATTAATACCGTCTACGCGTATTGTGCGTCAAAGTTTTGTATAAAATTGACTCCTCTGCCTACCACCACCTTAAGAAACGTTCCGCGTCACCCTTCATATGATATAAAAAAATCTTCTAATAAATGTAACTTATTATTCCTGCTTAAATTAGCACAAGACTAGCTGATTATTTCACGTAAAATTTCCATAAATTGGGATCACTATCAGACTACAGTAACGGGTAACAAGCAGGTACCTAATTTACCTTTATCTATGTGTACATCGACCCCTGGTTAAAAGACTTTGTTTAATGTTGCATGCGGTTCTTATCGGCACGCTATGGTTAGTTCCTATGTAAAGTTCCTTTCCTAAAGTACTTGCTGTTAATAGCAATTTCAATCTCTTGAGGCGCAGTAGTTAAAGGAAGCGTCAATATTGGAAATGATAATGATATAGAATTCATAATAATCCATGATTCGGAGTACATAATAAGAATTACAGGATTGAAAACCGCGGCCTTCGAATCAGCAGACAGGGTCACTACCAACTAAGCTAGAGTCTAGATTCTAGACGCTCCGATAGCGCATAATTTTTGAATCAATCTAGACTCTACAGGGTTAGGGTAAACAGTTGCATTACTTTAAGGGGTGATTGTAACCACGATATTGAACAACTTTCCCTAAGATTACCTACCTACCTATATTTTCCTTCACTCCGGAAATTCCCAAAAAAAAAAATTGGACTTCCCATACTAAATGCAATCGGCTGATCGAAGGTTTGTATTGAATAATTACTATAATTACTATATTATTAAGGTTTAATTATATTCAAAAACTATATTAACAATTATATACAGGTTTTAAGTCGCAATTGTTAATGTTTCTGTGCATGCATGTTTAGGGTTGCAATCTAGATTTAAGCGATATGTTCTTATGTTTTATTATTTCACTGATTGTTTCCTGTTGTGTGTGTCTAATAAAATAAAATAAAATAAAATAGTCGAAAAAAAATCTAATTTCCTATAGGTTTCTTAGGAAAAGTTGTTCAGTGTCAATCACCCCTTAATTTAATGCAACACCCTGTAGATAGATACAAAAAGTCTGATGATGATAAATTACTCTGCGACACAATTTTTTGTATTGCATGTATGGAAATACATGCAGATCAGCCGATCTATTTCCTAGGGGAGGTCCAAAAATTGTTCTAGTTTTTCGACGAGAATATTGTTTAGTTTCATTATTTGAACACGCACTTTATTTTTATCTAATAGTTAACTAAGATATTTCTTAGTAACTAAGAAATAGGGGTGTAAAAGCGCATGCCAACAAAACTTATTCGCACTCGACGAAATACCTAGTCTCGTCATCGTCTATAAAAATCAACACCTAATCAATATAAAAACATCCTGCCATCTGTCCGTCCGTGGCAATCTAACTAAAGTGGATGCAGTCAGGGGCAGATAACTAAATTGGATTAAATTGACCGGCCACGATAGATAGATAGACCCATTTGTAGGTTATATCCCCTATATGAGCTAACGATGAATGATGTCCATTGGAGTGGTTAGAAGATAGTTGAGTTTATTTTCAAGGGGTTATGGTTCAAAATAGATTTTAATAACAGTCAGTATAGATAAGTATAGAGCAAGGTGGAAAGATGTAAGATATGAATTAAGTACATTCAGGATGTTAGGGTAAACAGTTGCATTACTTTAACTGGTGATTGTACCCATGATACTGAACAAATTTCCCTGAGAAACCTATAGGAAATACACGGAAAGAAATGGTTTACGACACGACCAAATTGTTTGCTGGGAAGTGTTTTAAAACATATACCTATTAGAATTACTTATAATACCTAGGTTTCTCCTAGACAAATTTCTTGTAAAGGTACCGTGCGGGTGGAGGCCTGGTTTCCTGTGACACCTTATTCAAGCTCACCGCAAGGTGAACTTAGTCCAGGCACCAGTCTCCACATTACTATAATAATGTATTTAATACTAGTCCAGTTTACATGACGCAGCTAAACAAATTTAGCTGCCACGATTTAGTTGTCCAAGCAAATTTTTTTTTGCCGTAGCGATGGCTTTTCTACCTCAACAAACAGCAGTTAGCGGCAGGTTCAAACAATATTTAGCTGAAAAAAATAGCCGGTATTGAGTTACGTATTGGCGGTCGGAAAAGGATTTTTTAAAAAACAAACTTTATTATAAGAAGAATGTTTACTATGTTATAACTCGAACAAGACTAAATTTATTAATTAAAAACTAATACAAATCAAAAGTGCATAATTCACTAAAATTATGTTACTTCCGTTGACCAATCGTTGCTGCGTTAGCACTAACGCTAGTTTGTGGTATCGTAACTATTGGTAAATTCTTTTTTCATCCAGCAAATTGTCCTTATTTGTAGTAACGAAGTTATTGTTTTGCTGTCATAGCAATGGAATTTTGTTTGCCAGTGTTAAACATTTCGCTGTTCTTACTAGTTTCTGTTGTCACTTGCTGCAACTTAAATGATTAGTTAATTGTACTAATAAAATAACTACTACTAAGAAGAAAAGTTAAATATGGATGCGAATTAAATGACTTTTTTTCGGACAGCTCAGATTCCTTAGCCATAACAGCTATTAGCAGTGTTAAAACTTTTCATATTATCAGACACGTACGACACAGGGGGGGGGGGGGGGGGGATAGGTCGGATTTATCCCCCCCCCCCCCCCCGAAATCCGAATATTTAGTCGGATTGCTAACGTACTGCAATCAGCTGATCGAATGTTTGTATTAAAACTCGATTTTTGTTTTGCGAATTTTCCTTTTGTTCCTTTGGCAAGTTGTTCCAGTATCATGAGTACAATCACCCATTATTAACACTCTGAAGAAATATGTTATTATCTACTGTATACCTATCCTGTAACTGTAGCTTCAACTTCTAGAAAGAAACAACCTGATGAGATGGTAGATTTAATTTTTGTATACTATTAATGAAAGATGGTAGGAGCTGACTGTCATGATAAATAGAGTGAAAATTTATCGATCTATTTAAAATGAGGCTATTAATAATCAGATCTGTCATCTTTTCTGTTGAAACTTAGCCGACGATGCTGGCGTCGTAATAATTTGTATAAGTATTATATTATGTTTACATGTTTTAAATTACAAGAACATATTGCTCAAGTTTTGTTGAAACGTCCTTATTAGGTAACTAGTTTTTTTAAAAGGGAGGAACTAAATGCACTGCATGCATGAATTAATAGATAATATTATATTTGCTAAAGGGTTAAACCCAGGAAGCTGGCATATGGTTATGGGTAAACCTTTAAAATATTCTGACTCCAACTCCATGGTCAAACATAAAAAAAAAAGTTTCAATCTTCCTCCCTTTACATCAAATCTCACTTATACATCTATACATTTCTGGAAACGAATAAATCACATTTAGTTTACCAAATTGTACACCCTTGTTCTACAGATTGTACTTCGGTGAGTGTGCCCAAGAACTACATGAGCTCATCCCGCCTTCCCCTTTCTACTATCGGACTTCCAGAGGCACCGCGGGATATCACCCCTTTTTGGTTGACATACCACATATCCGCACCAAGCGCCTTTCTGAATCTTTTATAATGCGCACAGCCAAGGAGTGGAACGCCCTACCTGCGTCAGTATTTCCGAGTGCTTACAACCCGAATTCCTTTAAAGTACGAGTGAATAGGCTTCTTCTGGGTGAGCTCGCTACATCTTCGACCCCATCTTCGTCCTGAGGACTAGATTGAGGTCAAGAGCAAACCCATACGTAATAAAAAAAAAAAAAAAAACCAAACTTTTTTTTTCAGTCACCCAGCTAATTTTTTTGGACAGTTTTTTATGGACTCACGCTCATTAAAGTTAATCCTCCATTTAATCTTTTGCTATCACTTTTTGTCCTGTTGGCGTAGTAAAAGCTAGCATGAGATTTAATGGAGGATTAACTCTAATGACCGTTTCTGCAACTGAGTGTTAGCCGTAAAACAAATCATAAGCTCCTTGATGCATAGCGAACGAATAATAGTGCAACCATAAAAACAGGCCATGATTATTTTTGTGTAAATGGTGAGTGCATTCTTTGGCATGCAACTTTCTGTTGCACAATACTTCTTGAAACTCGAGGAATGTTCAATTATTTGCGTGCTCATTCCTGAAAACTCATAAAGAAAACGTACAGATATACGTATACAGGATGTAAAATTAAATGTGTGACAATAAGGGCTCCTTTTTGTTCGCGATTTCAATGTAGGCCCCATAACGATAGTTGTTCAGTTTGATGGCTCCCTACTGATATGTAACGCATTTTATTTTATCTACAATCAATCAATCAATCAATTATACTTTATTTGACACCAAAAAAACAGAGTATACAGAGAGCAAACAATCAGGAAATACAAAAGGCACAAAAACAGGCGGTCTTATCGCTAAAAAGCGATTTGGCGCTACACCTTTATAAAACTTCGTGTTTCTTTTGCTTGTTAAAAATATGGATGTTCGGTCATGGATGTTTATATGTTTGTGCCGTTGTTGTATGGTTTCCATAATAAACAGCCTATAGTGCTTGCTTGGGATCATTACAATGTATGTATGTGTCTGTGAGCGTTATTTATATTAATTTAGTTTTTTTATGTCCGAATTCGAGGCGACGAGGCAAAGGGATAAGGTGAAGGCGTACAAAAATATTTTCCAACCATTCTCTACTCTACGTTATAAAGCGCAACAAGTGAAAAATTTTAATATTAAAATGCGAGTTCGCTTCAGAAACCCTTCTGAAGTAACAAAAAGCAAAAGCGTGATTGAAAGTATCCTTTGAATGTAGCCTTCCCTTTTAGCAGGAGATGAATGCGCCATGAAACGCGCTGGTGAATGGCTAATACCTGCTGTGAATGGACGGCTGGGAGTGAGGGATTCAGGTCAGGAGTGCGATTTTTAAACTCACACGTTGAACTCAGCAATCAGCAATAGAAGGTGATAACATTAATATGGAGATATGCATCTTTCTACTGCTGATTTGACTTTCAAAAATCGCACTCCTGGTGGAATTTTTTAAAGTCAAATCAACAGTAGGAAGATGCATATTTCCAGGGTAATTTTGACATTTGTAACTGTTGAGTTCAACGTATGAGTTTCAAAAACGTGTGAGTTGACACCAGGAGTGCGATTTTTGAATCTCATTCGCTAAGCTCAGCAGTTGAAAATGTCAAAATTACTATGGAGATATGCATCTTTCTTCTGCTGTTTTGACTTTCAAAAATCATACTCCAGGAGTGCGATTTTGAAAGTCAAATCGGCAGTAGAAAGATGCGTATCTCCTATTTTCAACTGCTCAGTTCAACGTATGAGATTCAAAAATCGCACCCCAGGACTTGCGGGAAAAATGAATACAACACACATAGATCAGTAAATGCAAGACTGGATTTCTTGAGAATTTAAATACAATTTGGCAGAAAATGGCGGTATTATAATGCTTAGGTAGGGTTCGAATCGAATTCTACTTAAAATCCTACAAACAAAACCTAAACACAAAACGAATTTATTTAAAATCTAATTATATGGGGTCCTTCTTAAATATGCTGACAGATTTTTAAGAGGATGATCAGACTATCAAACTGAACTACTTTCTCTATGGGACCAACATCGAAATCGCGAAAATGAAATCAACTGTTTCATACAAAACTGCAATCCTAATACTCGACCCAAATGTATGGGACAGCAGATTTTTTTTTCGCAAATTCGATATTGGTGCCATAGGGAAAGTTGTTCATGGTCTGATGTCTGATCATCCTATTAAAAAACTGTGAGCATATTAAGATGGACTTATGTTTTCCCGGTATCGTATCAGAAGATGAGAGATGTCAGTAGTAGATTACACACAGGATGCAGGAAAGTAAGGAAAGTCTTGAGGCAACCTTTCCACCTCCGTCGAGGAGAAAAATAGTATACTAACCTCGGGTAGAAAATAAGAAAGCCTCAGGCCTCAGAACATATCTGAGACCTTTCTTACTTTCCTGGTCTCGGTGTGTAATGTATTTTTTATTTCTGGTTTAAGGATAGTTATTTATTTCCATCTAAATTTCTAGTAAAACAGAATATCATGGATAACACCCCTAGTTTAAATGTGCCTATGTGTAAATACCTAACGTATATCAATGTAAACTGGTTGGTTAATAATTCACTTAGTAAGCGAGCGCTTTCAGTTAATTCAATTTGCTTGTAGTGAGTACTACCTTAATAGACTTAATCATATTTTGCAGTGTAAATAAATCAATAATGGATAAAGTGGAAAGTGAATTACTTTGCACTGAATCATAGGCAAATGTAGAGAAGGAATTCGATCCTTCATCGGAAATATAACATTTTTAGTTCACTGTAAAACAATATATGGCGCTAAATTGTATCGTTGTATTAAAATATCATTATTTTTAAAGTCAATCTTACCTTTGTTTCGTCAAAGAAAATATTCTTCGTTAATACATCCAGTAGATACTTGCCGATAAAACTTACAGTAAAACCTTTCAGGTGAATGTTGATTTTTATTCCTTACCTGAAACAAGATAAAAAAAAAAACATTGATACATTAATCTAGGAATAATGAAAAAGACTCAATTTTCTACTGACGGCGCTAGCAGTAATGGATTATAAGAGGTGACTGCTAAGCCAGGTATGGTAGGTACATCTACTATTATTAGGTATCTATATTGCAATGTAGTTAGGATGTATAATATATGATGCAAATTTTGGTACTCCCCTCCAATAGATGTGTGTAATAATAATAAGTAGTAAATAGATAGCTGGATAGCTATTTTTGAGCTGAACCAAAGTTACTATGGCGCCTTGTCCCAAATTCTAGTCCGTTCAGAGTTAAGCTGTATTAAACATGTCAGTTTAGGAGGATACCAGAGTTCATACATTTCCTGGCATCATCCTACAAAGGATGATGCCAGGAAATGTATGAACTCTGGTAAATTATAATATAATATCGAATGTTAGATACAAATCTAACATTCGATATTATATTATAATTTCTATTAAATACAAATTTTTATGTATTTAGTTCGGCAGTAATCACAATAATTCGATGCGATTTCCAGCCCAAAAGTTTAGAATAAATCCTTTGGAATCACTGCATCTACATTACCTAATTGTCTAGCTATAATACAGAAGTTACAAGTTGAGACCAAGCATATTTTTTCTTTACGAAATGTATTATAATGTGTCGAATTTCCCCCTTTTAGATTCAACAGGGGATATAAAGGAAAAGTTATACAATAGAATAGACGAAATAGCTAAACTAATCCGATCCAACTCAACGGAACCAGAGGTCCCAAAGAGAGCACTTCGGGACCAACTTTGATCGACTACAGAACAGAGTTCTGGGACCATTCATTACAACAATACAGGCCAACTATCCTTAACTTGTTGACTTGGAAATCAACTTCGTTTAGTCGATTTAGATTTGAATTCGTTTTGTAAGGTTCAGTCTTCTTCTTTTCGTGTCAGCATGAAATCGTATGATAACCATCATGGTGTTTTGTAAAGATAAGCCAGTCAGCAATGGTCGTATCGAGGCTGACTGCCCAAGTTGCGCCAGACGAAACTCGGGTTTCGTCACTCGGGGAGGCTCTTACCTTACACTCCTGGCCCCTTCGCATGTCACCCTCTTTGTGTTTTACGCATGCTGACATGAGCGCGCATGACGGTTTTATCGTTTTGTCGTGGCATGCTAGCCCTAGAGCAAGCGTACCACGCACGACAAAACTACAATAGTACCTAGGTACTTTTTATTTTACTAGCGCACTTCATCCCACTGCTGGGCAAAGGCCTCCCCTTTCATCCTCCAACCATCTCTGTCCTGGACATGCTCTGGTCACGCGTCATCGAAAGCATCCAGATCGTCCCGCCATCTCTTCCTAGGAAGACCTGGACGCCGACGACCGTTTTCTGGGATCCAGGGCGTTACCATTCTTGCCCACCTTTCCTGGTGCATTCGACAGACTTGGCCTGCCCAATCCCACTTTAATCTGGCGGTTTTTTCCCCAACATCGGCTATTCGTGTTTTGGAGCGCAGTGTAGTGTTTCTGACACGATCCGTTCTTTTAACACCCAGTATACTACGCTCCATTGCCCTCTGGCAAACCTTGAGTTTGGACTTTTGAGACTCAGTGAGAGACCAGGTCTGGGCACCGTAGGTTAGGATAGGCAGGATACACATGTCGATGAGTCTTCGTTTGAGGGATAGCGGGAGTTTATCCTTCATTAACCTAGGTACTAGTCCCGTAAAATTAGCTTCGTGTAGAACTTTGATTTGAAAAACATTTTCTATGAAATGGGGGTCTAAGAACTTGTGGGACTGTAGCATAGGTACACAGGAATCTTTAATTTTAAGAAGTTTTTTTGAAATGTCTTGCAATCTAAATCTACTTTACTTTGTAATGTAAAAT
The DNA here is from genome assembly GCA_927399405.1 of Agonopterix arenella. NCBI lineage: Eukaryota > Metazoa > Arthropoda > Insecta > Lepidoptera > Depressariidae > Agonopterix > Agonopterix arenella. Next base: position 4,085,697 of record OV656692.1, read on the forward strand.
CTTATGGCAAAGTAGCTGCGACCTATTTCCCTATATATTCTCAATTGAAACCTATTCATATCATGTAACGTATGAGTATGTTTAGTTGTAGATAGGCAACTAACACCATATGGCCATGGCAAGATTCGATATAGTTTATAATTCGCAATGCGCGTAGGAAGTAGCTAGTTGTTATTAGTATGCGTTTATATACAATATTATGCAGTTAACACCTACTATCCACCTGCGTGAGCTGATTAATGGGTCAACAAAACTGTTTGCTTTGCGAATTTGTAGTAACATCATGGGAACTGAGCGAAGGTAAGAAAATAAATCAAATGCGTCAATTTTAACGATAAAATTAGTTTAGGTATCTTCTTCTCATACGTTGTAAGGGTGCAAGAAGAGCCTCCCCAAGTGACGTACTGAACCCTCGATACGATAGGGCACACGCTGGATAATCTTATGCCGAAGAACAAATCTCTTCACCCGAGGCATAGCGTTTTGCCCGAGGCAAATCAAACTCAATGACAATGCAATCGACGAAGAAGATGAGTTTCTATGAAGTCTATAGCTTATTGTGCACGCGTATAGTGAACGAACCCCCATACATACACCCTTATTTATTTTTTTGTCTGTGGTAGGCGATGCCCTGTGGCGATGGTAAAGGCTGATGGATGAATCTTCGGAAATGTATAGATACAGTCAGCGGCAATAAGTTGTTTACTCTTTTGTTCTACGTAGTACTAAAGTGTATATAACTTATTGCCGCTGACTGTTCCTATAGAAACTGTCACCGGTATTAACGCTTTAAACTCGATATCACTGGTATCTACTCACGCTAGGTACTGATGATCATGACAACGGTAATACCAGAATGAGAGTAAAATATAATAAAATTTGTTTTAAACTTCGTTATGTTGTTTCTTTCGCTCTTGTGTTAATTACTAAAAATGCTGCCTTGCTTTTAGTGTGTTCACCTTAATACACAAAAGTTTGTTATACCTATAAAAAGTAGGGTGCAAGGTACAGTAACATCAACTTAAGTGACGCGTAGGTAGTGCAACCCACTTCTAAAGCATAATACAAAATAACTTCCTCATTTACCACACAAAACTGCAGTCCAGTAAGAAGTATCATAGGCTCATTATCTCTGACTTATTGCATCGAGAAAGCTAATCTAAGCAGAGTTTATCTCATGGAAAGGAATCCCAAGCCCTCCCACGTTGTTATCAGTGCATTCTGTGCATGCCAAGCCAAAAGATTAGTTTCCTGCAGCTGTTTTAGGTAAGACTGTTTTTAGACTATGGTATATCAACTATGTAGCCAGAGGATCTAAGGCTCTTATTGGGACTGGACCTCGCTTCTAGATGTGGAATTTTCTTATTAATTTAAATAATAATAATTACTTCGGGTTGGCGCAATACCATTCATGATTTCCATTCATCTCTCTTAACCGTAATTTCAGTTGAATTTTCATGTAATTCGTAGAGAAAGATAAAACAAGATAAGAGGTGACAGCATTGGATACAATTTAAACCAAATATTTTAAACTGATACGAGAAGTATAAATCAAAGAAATGGTAACAAAAACGTACAAACGAATCTGAGTCACAGTTCAAAAGAAGAAATGGAAGGTATCTTATCCGGGAATCATACGGTAATGATTAACAAAGGCAACTGAATATCCTGCAGGAACATTATTTCCATTTAAAAGAACCACTTTTGTTCCATATTGGTTCCTTACTTTACTTGTTGACCTTTTATCACAAAAGATCCAAAACCAAACTGCAACAATGTTTAACAAACAAAGAAAGTTACAAACATTCGTCACCTCCATCGATACATTTCCACACAAACATCTAAAGATAAACCGGGATCGTTTATTTACCAAAAACGCATAAATCATTTCAGTGGAAACGTCAGCACTGAAGAAAGGCGAACACTTTCAAGCGGAAACCGCAGATCTCGTGCTATAAATAAATAATGCTTGCACACACGTGCGCTGATGGGGTAACCTTATAGTGTTCGGTTATCTTAAAATACTGGGCCGGTTAGTGTTACACTTCCCATTTTGTGCATCGCTTTAATTACTTTGAAGAAAGATGTCCATATTAAGTAAATAACACCATAGTTTTTAGGAATGGATCACTTTTATTTTATCCTGTATCTGCAAAGTTATTTGGAAAAATCACTGGTGATCAAAGCACTTAAGAGTGAGGAGAAAAACGTCCAAGAGGAAGACCGCTTATGCTTGGGTATGACAATATCAAAAGAAATGCTAGAGTGAAATGGATAGACGATAGAGAAGGCACAAGATCGAGAGGGATTGCATAATTTAAAGGAAGCCTACGCTACACCATTACGGTTCATAATGCCCAAGAAGAAGAAGAAGAAAGTCATTTAAGGGCCTATGTCGAAAAATAATTAAAGTGAAATGGGCGTGTGATAGTTTATATTACTGCCTGATGCGAGAGAAAGAGATTGGGCGGCGCAAAACGACGCAAGTGTAAAACAAACTTTATTTAATTGTGATTGTACTATTTATGTAAGTTAAATTCTGCTCTTATCAAAATTTGTAAAATATTAATCTCTTTTTTTAAATCAAGTCTCGTGTTTCTATTATTCACCGTTTAGCAGTTCCAAGCGTTTATAAATAAAAACGGAGGCTACTTTGGCTTGTTTTTCTATCGAGAAAATGTGTCTTAATAGTGTTTTGGCTCTTGTCAAAACTTCAATTATATGTTCAATTTACACATATCCGCTAATCATACTCCTATACTGTTAGTACTTCATGATATATGACGCTTTGAAGAATCCTATTTTGAGATGAGCAGAGGAGTAGGTAAAGGTTTAAAAAACTGACTATTGCTCTACCGACGAGATGGAAGATGAATCATATAGACGCGCATCTAAAATTAATGTAATAAACAAAATTGCATCATCATCATATTAATATAGGTACATATTTACATAGTTATTTGCATGATAATGACGAGTATATATTAACATAGGTATAGGAACATCTACCTATATAGGTATGTAATTATTTACTCCAAGATTAGCAAGTCAAGGTATGTAAATATAAAAGGCAATGTTAACCAGTGTCCTTTGATCTCCATTGTTTTAGCCAGACTAAAATAACAAACGAAATAAGTAAGTTATATCACGAAACTCAATTCAATTCAATGCCGGCAATGTTTTTGTATGTAACAATATGGAGAGAAAGATAATATTAGGTACTAAGTCATCGAGTCTAAACTATTATAAAACTGTAGCAGAAAGTTTGTCTGTACATTGAAGATATTAACAAAAAAAAAGTTTCGATATGGTTTTTAGGTGTCCCTGATTCCATTTCACCAATTTTTGGATTTTTTGTCTGTCTGTTTGTTTGTGTATGTGTTTGTTTGGGTGTTTGTTTGTGTTTTTGTTTGTTTGAACGAGTATCACGCAAAAACTACTGAACCGATTTTGATGAAACTTTTTTTGTTTGATAGATCTGACTTAAAATCTGGTATATAATTTGTGCGGACGAAGTCGCGGGTTAACGCTCGTATTTTTATATTTTCCTCCTCATTCTTCATATAAATATTGTTGGCTTATTGCCCACTAGAGTAAGTTATTAGTGGTAATTGACCTAAACATCTGTTACGTACAAAATGTATGCTACTGCTAACTATAGGTATGCTATAAACTTTATTGCGTTTTCTCCACCATAAATTCCTCTACTTACCTAAAAAGGTAGGGTTGCCAACTTTTTTAGACCAAATACAGTATTTTGAAGCCCAGGGCCCAAAACATATAGTGGATCGGGGAAAAACTTGAAAATATATAGTATTTTATCTAATGTATTATTTAAAAAAAAAGTATATTTTTTGCTACTGTTAGGCTTGAATACCAAATATTGCACTCTTCTTTTAACCTTTTCTCCATTTCACATTCGTCCTAGAAAATAAATGTCTTTGTGAACGCAGAAGTTGCTGGAATCGATAGAGACATGATAATTGTTATAATTTTAGGAATACTAGATAAATCTGACTAACTACATGAGAAAACTTGTTTCCATTATTTAGCAGTTTGGATTAACTAGAAAATTGTTGATCAGGAAGTATCACTACATGGTACAGCCACTCCGGACTTCATGGAATACAAATTGCTAAAATTTATATTTAGTATTCTGACATTGAAGTCTCAATAAATATGAATATGCTCATAAAAATATAGTTGTTTTGTTGTGTTTTGTATAGTATACAGGGTGAAATTGATATCATTAGCATCCTTTTAAACTAAGAGTAGGCCAATTCCTCTAACTAAGATTAAAAATACTTAGTGCATTCTGCGTAATCTTAAAAATAAAAAATTAAAGTTTTTATGTACAGGGTGAAATTGATATCATTAACATCCTTTTAAACTAAGAGTCTATCCATCGAACTGAACAAATTTTACTATGGCAGCAAACCGATCGGAGCAACAATAAAATCAGCTGTTCCATACTAAACTGCAATGCCTATAACTCGACTCAAATGTATGCAACAGCAGATTTTTTTTTTGCTCCGGTCGGTCTCTTAGTTTAAAAGGATGCTAATGATATCAATTTCACCCTGTATATAAAAACTTTAATTTTTTATTTTTAAGCTTATGCAGAATGCACTAAGTAATTTTTTAAATCTCAGTTAGAGGAACGGAGCTTATGGACGCTGCCGGCACGGCGCAGTGCTATCCGTGTGGCGAAATACTGGGCTGGAAAAATTTAGAATGACTTGCCATCGACTCGATATAAGAAGAAGAATCTCAGTTTTTAAAGAAGTAAGTAAATAAAGATATAAGTTCAATGGTATTTGAAAACCGGTGATTGATCGTTTCTCTGTATAAATTAGCTAGATGTGTGATGGCAGCAAGTTATTTTGACAAAGTACCTAATAAGTATTTTTGTTCGGATACGAAACGTAAGCTGAGAGAACAATGGTTTTAAACAACCTATAATTAAAATATTCATTACAGCATGGAATGGACACCTTTAATTATGTTTTGTCTGTTAGGTAGTACGTACTCATTACATTTTCTCATATTTAATTTTCATTACTTTTAGGATCATAAAAATAAGATGCTTACGAATGTCGTGTGATATAGTAACAGGTCTAGGTTTATATTATACTAGAGTTAACAGATTTTAAGTCATATTATTAGCTATCAAACAAAAAAAGTTTCATCAAAATCGTTTCAGTAGTTTTTGCGTGATGCTCGTTCAAACAAACAGACAGAAAAAAATTCCAAAAATTGGTGATATGGAATTAGGGACACCTAAAAACCATATCGTAACTTTTTTTTGGTTAATATCTTCAATGTACAGACCCACTTCTGTTACAGTTTTATAATAGTTCAGATGTATTTCTTTTAGTTAGCTACGGTATTATACGGTATATTAGGTAACAATATGATCAGCGAGGCCAGGATGAACGGCTACATCGACCAGATCAGCTCCATCGTTCACCTTGAGACCCGCGAGATCCTGCCGCAATAGGACAAGCAGATTCAAAGCCTGTGCTACCAGGTCAACAGTTTGACGGAGAAGATAGCCTCCGCCGAGCCAGAGTGGATGGCCAAGCTCATGGAAGAGAAGATGACTCAGTGAACTCTGCTACTTTCAATATTTTTTGTAATATAATATAGGTATACCTACATAATTTCACTATCAAATATCTATCTATCGAGATTTCACATAGCTTGAGAAGTTTTTTTCTGAAAACTTATTTCAATATTTCCTAACTAAACATAAAATAAACTGCAATTTTCTAATATTATCAAACGCAACCGATTTTGAATGCTGTTACACAAATCTAGTAGTGGCGCTAACCAACAAAGTAAGTTTCGATATAATAAAACAAAACAGGCAAATCTATCAATTTCGTAAACTAACATATACTGACAAATATCAACACATTTATGTTAATATTTTTAGTAATAAGCTAATCATGCACGCCTCGCCCGCATTCCCGACGGAGTTGACTCATCAATAGATGCCATGTCAAATTACAATAAAACATAAGTATATCATTAATTTATGAGTACGCAAGCTCGTTGTTGACAAATGGTTGAGGATAGATTGTTTTGTTATTTTTTTTCATTTATTTTCCTAATAAAGGTTACGTTAATACTAAAGTAGTTGGATTTTTGATTGTTGGGTGTATGCCATGTACCTAGGTCGGTAATGGATTCAAAGTAGGTATGAAAGTCATTCAATCACAGAATTATTTTATGAGTAGGTTAGGTACCTATATGTATAATATTATATTTAAAATATACGATGGTATGATTCTATGAAATAACAAGAAAGAAATGATACAGCTTTTTTTATTACAGCTCTTGTTTATATAGTGGTATAATAACAGAATTTTATTGTTCACAGATAATTATAGATTAGATTAGATTTCTTTATTGCACATATATATATTTATTACCCTTCTTAATCTTAAAACTTCCCTCTAACCTAAACTCTTATCCCTTAATCTTTGGTATTACTTAGAATTACATTTATATCTGTAGGTTTAAATAACTTAAACGATAATTATCTAAAGACAAGAAAGCGTAATGAAAATAATAGAGGACTATCTATAAAACACTCATCAAGTCATCAATTAATAATAAAACTGTTAATTGCTTACAAAGCCCCAAGCTAAGCCAAAATAATCATTCGCACTTAAATATTAAAAGCAATTTAAAATTTCGATGCCAAAAACAATTAAGAAATCGATTAAAGTCATCGGAATCGATTTGATAATCGAGTGAGAGCGTACTGAAAACAGAAATAGAATTGAATTCACGATCAAGGTAGCGGTTTTGATTTGAGCTTTCGGTCTCTATAAACATTTGCATTGAATTATTGAACTGTTCCCAATTTAACTCTTCGAATGTTTACGTAGCAAATACCGAATACTTCATCGTGGTATATTTGGATCAAAATAATTACAACCATTTCACAGCGCACTTCCCGCTGCAGCAGAAGATTACTTCAAATATAAAACTTTATAAGTACCTAAGTACCAATTGAAAAATATCAAATTATGTAATAAATATTCACGACCACTTTGCCTTTAATAGTGTTAAACAATTTTGCTACATCCTAACTTACTTTTGCTAGTTTTAAATAAGTAAGTAAATCATAAAGATTGTAATTTCGCGGAACTGCAAACGATTCGAAAAGCTCAACTCTTACAATGGCCACATTATCCAATGTGGTACAAAACGCAATGTGGCGAAGTAGTACAAATTAAATGTTTGTTTTGAACTAAACTACCGTGCAGCCGACAAAAGAGACCGCTTGCTATAAAAACCGGTGAAGCTTTCTCCGTAAACAAACAATAGTCATTGATGTAGATATCCCGGTTGAAAGAATAGAGTCATTCATTGAGGGGATGTGCTTTGTTTTAATGATTTTTATTAAGTGTCGAAATCGAAAGCGAAAAAATGAAACCAATTTAACATATTGATTTCAAATCAGTAACAGTAAATCTAACCTTTCTGATTCAATGTCACTGTTATAGAGAAGTCAACTTGGTTTGAAAAGTTTTGAATCGGAATATGTAGTAGTTGTGATATTTTCGACAGTTTGATTGATATATAGTTATTTAAATTTTCTACTTTTATAGGTATCATAATTTTATCATAATCAAGAACAGTCTATGATCCTACATTCCACTGCAGTCTATTCACTAGAAGGTGATAGGGGGCCGGCCTTCTGTCATAGGAAAGTTGAGGAAAGTTGGCATTCCATTTGATTTCAAAGTATTTTTAAACCTCATTACGGCCTGGCTTGAGGAATACGCCAATGTTAATTTAACATTCGAATTTATCAACGACATCAGAGTTAGTGCTTTAGTAGCACATAAAACTAAGTATGTCACATTTACTTCTAAACATTACGAGGCTGACAGTACAAGATCAAAGAGGCCGGTTCGCACTGCGCATGTGCGGACACTTGCATCGGCATCCGATACGTCTGAAGTCAGCAAAGTGGTCAGCTTTATGAACACCAGCTTTTACTTAGAGCTGGTAATTTAAATAGTAGCTAGCGACCGTTCATAATTGCTTTAGTTTATTTTAAAACAGTTTATTACTTTCTCCAGGATATACTTAGATTTAAGATAACTTTGTACTCAATTTCTAGTCTACTGTATTTTTACGGATACCTACTACCTAATCAAACAAATAAAAAACACAGTTATATGCCAGTTTCTTTTGTATCATAAACTTTAACCGGCTTACACGTATGTACAAGTATAAATGGATTAACCGAAATTTATTATGAGTTTGATTAATATAGAAAGGTACATTGACCTTTTGAATATCGATATCCACTTTAGCATGCTATGGCATCCATTATGTTGTTACTGCTCATCAATCATATTCATATTAAATGCCAAATCATTATTCAGCCAAGTATTTAGTTTTGCTACAATTTCTTATACTTCCGCAAGTTTTGGAAAATATATTATGTTATTCTTATTATGACACTAAATATTTATACATAGGCACAAAAAATTTTTTATGTAGGTACCGACAAATATGTCCGTAATACCTACATATAAAATAACTATTGTTATTTTATGTTTTTGGTGTGCAAATAACTTCCTTCCTTCTTTTTCAATGGCCGGCCGGTTGCTCCAGAAAAATAAAAAAACGTCGCCATGTTGTGGAAAATAATTGTAACTAATTTTTGCACTTTGAATAGAACACTAACATTAAAGGTCATAGTCGATTATCATTCCCCCAAACCAGGTTTTTTTATATTTCTGGTCAGGCTTAGGAATGTCGAGTAGTTTGTGGGGAAATCCTAAGGATTGTTTTATGAATAAAAAGGGCTGAAATAACCTCAGGGTTAAAAGTTAAAAGTTAAAAGTAAGTAAGTATATTAAAAAAGAAAAAATATATATAAAACAAAATGGCGGAGCTTTGTTGAAAGCTCGAACGCGAGCGTCCGCTCGTGACTAAACTTGCAACTCGACTCAAAAAATATCTTTAATTCAGTGATAACAAGTATGCAACTACTGTGTGTTGATTGAGGATGTTGAATTAGATCTTTCTGGGCGGTGGTGTAACTGTCAGCTCACGTTCGAAAATGCCACAGCTAATGAAACAGGCAAACAGCAAGTGTGGAATGCGGGCGATCCCGAGTTTAAACTATTTCTGGACGAGCATTGAACACGGAACTCGTAGCTATTCAACCTGAAGCGTGGATCTTAGATGGGGTTAGATAGGGTTAGATGGGCGGAATGTTTACATTCGTGAATGATCGTTGATGAGATTCTGTTTGTATTAATGTCTATTTCCGTTTGAAATAATCAAAACCCAAAAAGAGATTACCACTTGATCAATTGATCACCTACGTCCTCAATCTAACACCAAACAGAAGGAAAATTTAGTGGCAGGCTTAGACAATTTTTTTCTTTTAATAAAAAGTGTCTAACTTAGTTAAATATACCTAGGCATAACGTTAAATACCTACAAAAAAGGGGAGCTCCCAACATAGAGTATGCTCCCAAGCTGAATTTTTTGCAATTCTTGAATAGCAGCAGGACTCAGGCAATAGAGTTATTCAAATTAAAATTACTTAGTCTACATTGCACATGGGAATTCTATTACAATCCTATTAACATCAATACTATCGCGTAGTTATTATAGTATTTAGTTAGTTATCAACTTTGACTCGTTGGCCAGATTCCGAAAAAATGTTTCCGTTTATGCATAATAGTTCGAAATTTTACCTTCCTACCTACTTAATGTTTCTAGTAAGTTGCTTTGTTTTGTTATATTGTAAAATCTCTTCGTTATTACTTTTTGAGCCTTTTCAGGCTCATTTATTTTATATAACTGTTTAAATCTTATAGTTAACCCTAGTTACATTGCATGCTGTGTTTGCCTGTAATTAGTTATACATCTTAGCCTAAGATCACTGTGTAATGTACTTAAACTTGTGTCAGATGTAATAGCTGTAGGCTGACCTAATAAATAAATAAATAAATAAATAGTAGGTACTCTGTGCTGTCCCTTTGGAAATTGTCATGACTACGAAAATATAAATCAGTAGTAGACATTAAAAAAAACATGCCGAAGTAATATTTTGAATGGAAATGAAATGTATACTAAAGACGCGGAAGAGTTGACTTTGGAATTCTAAGAAGCTAAAATAGAGTAGGCAAGTAAAATAAAAGATGAAACGTTACAAAGATGACCATAAAACGAATGGGCCATAACATGAAAGAGCTTCATGGTGAACCGTTACATAATCATTATGTTATTATTATAACATAATATGTAGGAGACTACTTGCACTTCGATAATATTGTTATCGTTTTCATTTGGTAAATATGAAATTTATACAGACAACGATCTCAACATTATCATAGATCGTACTCACGGAAAACCTCCAGACATCGACCAAACTTTCGACAGACGAATTAATAGAGGAAATTCCTTTGGATCTTCGCCAAGAACATGAGTAAGCAATTAAAGGATTATGTCATCTTAATATTTTGTCATAATGGACGCGATGCCACATTAACATTCATAATGACACTATTTGGAAACGAAACCGAAAAAATACGTAGAAAAGGGCACAAATAAATTAAACTTCTAAATTATATAGCGGACTGGTCTTTGACTGTATATCAGAAATCCGATCTCAAGATTTGCCAGATGCACATGGAGCGTAGCATTTTAGGTGTAAAATGGTATAGCTGACGTAGGCCTTAAAACAGCTGAGCTGAAGTGGACTGGACATATCTGCCGCATGCATCCGGAGAGGTGGACCAAGATGGCAACAGAATCGGTTCCATAAGATGGCTACTGACGCCTTGGAATGCCCAGGAGAAGATGGAGCGATCACTTGTATACCCTCCTGTAGGGTTGACCAGAGATTGCATTCATAGGGAGGGTTGGAGGAGAAGAGGGGAGGCCTTTGCCCAGAAGTGGGACACAAAACAGGCTAAATAATAAAAAGTATACAGCTGTTAACAGTGACAAATATGAAACAGAAGACCTTGAAATCATAATAACAAGTAAAGAAAGGGAATGTTGCTAAAACAGCCAGCTCTCATCCAATGCGGTAAGAAAGTTGAAGATATAAAAACTGTGTTCTGTATAAAAAACCAGGAGATCCAAGCATTAATCAAAGATAATACCTTAACAAGAATATTATACAAGGTGTTAGGGAAAACAGTTGCTACCCATAATACTGAACAACTTTCCCACAGAAACCTATAGGAAGTTCGCAATTTTTTTTTCGACTTTTCATACTAAATGCAATCATCGAACATGATCGAACGTTTGTTTGTAAGAAAAGTAGATTTTTTTTTTGCGAATCTGCTATAAGTTTCTTAGGGAAAGTTGTTCAGTATCATGGGTACAATCAACCCTCAAAGTAATGCAACTGTTTACCCTTACACCCTGTATAAGTATAAAAAAAAAGGAATTTCAGCCTTTGCAAATCTCAATCCAGCTAGAAAATTTGGTCTGAGTAAGTGCACTCTGTTCAACCGTTCTCGAATCTCGTTAGTGCATTTGGAGTGCTGCCAGAGTTCTGAACTATTTTACCTACTGGAAGATTTAACGATCCACACCCTCAGGTTACCTGTCATCATAACGAGGCTGGGACATAATACAGATAAAGATGAAGCTCACAGGTAGGAACTCAATATGAAGATACAAAGGCTTTATAAGAATCGGACAACAACGGTACACCCACGACTGAAGCGGTATTCAAAAACACGACACGACCTTTGGTGTAACTGGCCCTGGCTCTTTATTATGATAGGAGAAGCATACAAGCTTTCTGTCAATAGTGTCTTATCGAATGTGATAATATTAAACGGTCTTCCAACTTTTATTCGCTAGTGTAGAATGGTTTAGGAGGGGACATACGTTTTCCCTTTCAGAAGCTTATAGTAATTTCTTACACTACAGGCTACCAAATCCGACCTCTCTAGCCTCGGTATTTTACATAGAGAAATTACACGCTATGGTATTTTAGACAAGAAAATGACGCTTTCAAAACAATGACGACGAGCTGGAAAACTCGTTCGCGAGCAACTGAAAACGCTGCGGTTGTACTTAAGTCGTATTTACTCCGGATAATCCTCACAGAGGTGACCTCAAATGATATTACGACCGCTGAAATAGGTTAGAGATAGTTTTATCTTTAACTGCTTGATTGGAAGGGAATTTCTATTTCGGTGAATGAACTGTTTGCCTAAAGGGTGGGAGAAGTCTGAAGTTAGCTAGACAGTTTTTATAAAACTGTGTCAACGTTGAACGATTGGCATGTATAGGTATTGTTTGAGCGGGCTCATTTTCCGCGCCTCGACGTCTCAGGCGCTTATAATATTGCGTATGGTGGGAATCACGTTTTTGTTAGATAATCAGGATAAGACCATACTTTGTCTCAGTGGAGAAAAATATGAATGTGTAACTTGCCGGTTTAGCACGATGGACGAACAAGTATCTATATATCTGGAATTCTGTTACTGGGATTTATTTGAGCCTCTTCATATTATTTGCACTTCACTTTGACATGCTTTAATAAATATTAAATCAAAAAGGTAAGTAACACCTCTTCAACATAATAAGTCCTCAGTTCCAAATAAACTCAACCCATTAAAGAAAGGCATGCGCGAAGACATCAACTTAATCACAGGGCGCATCCAAAAAAGAAACGAAATGCCTTTTATAATGATTGTCGTTATACTTTTATCGCCGGCGATTGTAAAAGAAATGACTTGTGACCTGATGAATAAGTTTATGTGCTTGCATCTATTATCTTTTATTGTAAAGAAAAACCGACACTGAACCTTTGACTGCTATGATTTAGGGGACATTAAGTATGTTAATTTCCACATTATACAGCCAAGTACCTAGTTAACTATCAAAATTTTGCATGATAATTTGTAAGAAAGGTAGACCTTTCTTACATCCATTAGATACATTTTATCCGCATCTTGTGTTTAAAATCTAGAGATTTTGAGACACAAGATGCGGATAAAATGAGAAACTCTTTGGCGAAACAAAACATAGCAAAGACAAAAGGAATCTCTGAACATTTTCTGAAATACTAATCGAAAAGGGTAAGAACATTTTCTGAATAAACTAAATAAACCGAAAAGGTAAAGGGTAAACTTGACGGTTTCCTGATGGATTGATGAAGATTGTTCCTAATTTGACAGGGAATGTTGGCCCTTTATGTTGAAGACCTAAACGCGCCGCACCGGTATCTAATCATGTAATCATAAAGGCCAGCATATACCGGGCCCAAGATCGAGCGGCCTGGAGAGCTGCGGCCCACGATGGTCACGTCACTCAGTCATGAGGTTACGACCAAAAAGAAGAAGAAGAAGAAGATATAAGTATCTTATACTTATTTATCGTAATAAATGCGACATTTTGAGCAGGGCATCTTTATTCAGAAGAAGTAAACATTTTCATAATGAGACATTTGGCGGAACATGTTTTCTTTGTAAATTAAACTTCCATTCGCAGTTTAAATAAGTAATTTTGATACATTGTCCACTCGAGTTTCATAAAATGTTTATAGAACGACGAATGCAGCTATCATTTCCTGAAACTAGTGTTATGCAGAAGCCGTCTCCTCCATAACGTTTCGTTTAGTACACGAACATTGTTCCTCCCTCGGATTATTTTGTTCTGAGTCACATTATAGCGAGGACTGGAATTAACGCTAATGGACCGTCTGGAGCTGACAAGTTGAACCACATGACCTATTTCTTACTTCCTAACAAGTACAATGACCGAGGCACTGGGGATTACTTAATAGATTCTTTCGAATTTATCTTACGGTATAAGACAAGGGAATTGAATTGAGTTTTGGATGATTTTAATGTATATTTATGTTTTTGTGAATTGTTACAATTATTAAGAGTGAAGCGGTTATCGATTGTGTAGTTTTCAGATGTACCTACCTAAGACAATAACGTTAGGTACCGCAAAACAATGTAAATGACGAATCTTTTCTTTGTTTATATCTAGCTACCTATGTACTTCTAAGCTGGGTTCTAAAGAAAGTCTTCTCTACCCATATAAAAGAGTTGACTATTTTATTTACCGAAAAGGTTTACCTACGTCAACGCGGGCAAATATATGCTGAACGCTGACATCACAGGAAGATACACAAAAAGCAATATAAAAGGTGTATAAAGGTTATATAAAGGTTTATATTACGTGATCCGAATGCCTGCTGTTTTGGGGATAACAAACGTTGCTGATATGCTGACCTATAGCACACCTATAGGTATTAGGTACCTATACATCGGCATAGCACAAGCTCACCATAAAAAACAGATAAAGAATTTCACTGACGATGGCATGGCATGGCTTCTATATGTGACTAGTTTGCTATGTCTACTAAACTAACTACTAAAAAAGTTAGAGATTTTTAAGGGACTGCCACTCCAAAACAGCATTTTTTTCCACCTCAATCTACTGAAACCAGACCACTTTTGTGGAAACGTAGCCCCTGATCCTCAAAATACTGACTTTACTGTTTTTTTTTTCTTCGAAAAAACGGACTTTTACTGACCTTAGCCAAAAAAACGGACTCTTACTGACTTTACTGACCATTTTCCACCCCTGATTTATGGATTTAAGAATCTACGGCTCGCAATAAATGCTAGCGAAAGTATTTTAAAATGAAACTATGAAACAATGCTTATTAAAAAAAAATACCCTATCGAAAGTGGAGACAATTTCACAAGAATTGACGTCTACACCGACAATCGTAACACGATGCCGATGTCGAGTTCACTCGGTTATTTGCGATGACGAAGACATTGTAGATAATTTAATGCAATTCGAAACGGATGAAATTGAATTAGAAAATTGCGGCTGACTGTGCTAGGCGTCTCGGCAAAATTTATGTTCAGGATTGAATTTTGTTGCGGGTGGTCACGGTAAATTCACTTTTTCTGCTGGATACGTCATTATTTTCGGATATTGCAGGGTGGAAACATATGTTTGCGTTATATCAGGTAAGTAGGTACGTATATCAGACTATCAAACCTGAACCAACGTTGACCAATGTTGAAATCGTGACAAAATAATGGGATCTCAGCAGTTTTTTCGAAAAATGATACCATAATACTAAGTTCATAATTATCGCATGTACCTATCGCTTAGGTAAATAAACATTGAAATAATTGCTCCCTACAAACGAGTTTCCTCGGTATCAAACATTGATAAACTATGGAATGTTTGTTTTTCTTTCGATTCAACTCATGGCATTTGTGTAACATCATTCGTCAGCCATGTTCCGATTCTGAATTCGATTCGAGTCGGATACACTATGGAATTAGCATTCAACGATCGTGTCTATGGTTTGGCTTACGATGATTCCAAATTTAAACCAAGCTTCCGCACAAACGTTACCCAATATGGTGTCAGACATCCCGTTAGAGGCTGAAACGACCGAAAAGTTAGTTAAACAGTTTTTTTTTTAAATTACATTTAAATGGAAGTTTTTAAAATTAAAAATATATGTTACGTCTCCTAGGGACCTAGAGATCGAAAAAATTATGTACCTATCTACATTCGTAGACCTAGACTAGGTAATTTCTTTTTCCATCTCTTATTGCTCTAAAATACTCTAAATAAAAATTTATTATCTATTACATTAATTTTCAGTTTTAAACAATGTATTTTTCAGTTGTATAATGTGTATAAGGCTGAAAAATAAATAGACTGTAAGCTGTGGTAGTATAATATACCAAGTTACATTTCTTGATCAATGGGTACCACATAATAAGAAAGTAGAGTAGGGTTGGGTCCAAGAAGTTTGTATTAACAGATTTGGTTGTGCGATGTTCTAACCATTTTGTAAAAAACCAGGAGCAGGATCTGGTGCCCGATTGCGCTAAGTTAAAACATCGAAGATCTATTCTTATCCAATTTCAGTTCTAATCACATTGCAATCCAATTACTATTCAACTGTGCTGAATTCCGCATCGCGCTAAACTCTATGTAACTGACAGCCAATAACGTCTGAGCGATCGGCTGTACCGCGATTAGCGCAATACCAAATGTGTCAAAAGTTATGGTCCGTACGTGGTCCCATAACGGTTCAATCACCAAATATTTACCGCGATTGCAGCCCTTGAAGGCGAATATTAGGATATTATGATCGCGCTAATTAAAACATCCAAATCAAATTATATTCCAAGTTCAATCCTATATAATACAATTTCAGTTCTAATCACATTGAAATCCAATTATTATTAAAATGTGTTATTTTAATTCCGTATCGCGCTAAACTTGAATTATTTATTACGTGACTGACAGACTTTAACGTTTGAGTCATCTGTCAAAACGGCTCTAACGGCTGTCATGAGCTGTACCGCGATTAGCGCAATACCATATGTGTAAAAAGTTTAGCTTCGCTCGCGGTCCAATCATAGTTCAGTTGCGATGCTGTACCACAATTGCCCTGCAGGAATCATGAAAAACTCTCGGAGAGGATTGTGTCGCAGTTACAAAGACCTAATTTATTTTTCGCAAAGAGGAATAGCAGCGAAAATCCTAAGTTTATCTGCGATTCAAAGGCTTTCGTGATGTGAAAGCCCGGTGACAGTGACAGTGCGTTTATCGCCATTGGTTACTTACTAAGGACCGCCACACACAGACGGAATTGCGATCCGGAATCCCGATTCAGGATTCAGTGTTGTCAACTATGGTTTCAAAAAATACTAGAGTGCTGTTTAAAAAATGCCGGTAATAAAAATGTATGAAACGCCAAATGAATGACAATAATTGCATTTTTAGGTATTTATTAAAACAAAACAAACAATTTCTATACATGATAATTACTATCATGTGATGAGGTCATAACGTTACGAATGTAATGATGATGGTTTGTAAATCGATATCGATAGTTTTAACATTAGACATAATCTGCATAGAAAATGGCATGAACCATTATCACACAAGCGGTTTTTGAGCGTAGGCGATTTCGCAACTATGCCGCAATGACGTCGCAACTGCACCGTCACGATACGGTATCGTTCCATCAACGCCTACGCTCAAAAATTTAAAATATGCCACCTAAGACATAAAAAAATCACTAGATCTAGTGAAAAAGTCTCTGAAAGCGTCAACACTCCATACGGAATCTAATTCCGAATCAGGTTAATTCCGGATGTATGTGGCGGACCTAAATGTCACACGCACGTCAAAGTGTCAAGAAAACCACACGCTAACGTTTGTCCAATCGAAACGAACGACCCCATACGGCGATATTCTAGTTTATTCAACAAAAAATAGCACGTATTTCTACACAGTAGAGATGAGAATGATCAGCCATTTGAAAAAGAGGACAATAGACAAGGGTCCATTTGTGAAAAGACTCGGCTAAAAACCACATATTGAAGTATTTATCGGTGCTTATTTTCGATTTCTTCTTAAGTTAACGTTTTACAATGGCCAATAAATGTGGTAAACGGGATTGTTATGGCTCTCTTCCTCTGAATACCTAGTACAAAATGGTCGACTTTTCCATCAGAGGTAGGGTTACCACTTCGGAATTTAAATAGTATTAGGTAAGTACTTACCTATTGAGAAAAAACCGGACACTTAAAAAAACTCAACTTATAGTCACAAAATGAAACAATAAGCGGCTGGCTTACACCAACAAGTAGTTTAAATAATATGATGCAGTCACTGCTATTTTAATTTATTCAAAGTGTCACTATCATTAGTATGAGCAGTGTGAGAGACAGAACAATCAATAAATACGTTTAGGCTTAAACACGTTTTGGTGCAAGCCAGCCTAAATCTAATGAATTTATATTTAATTTTTAAAACTAGTAGTTTATTTTTTTAAGTTGAGACTGATTGACTAGTTGTACCTTATAGGTAAGTAAAGATTGAAAATTCAATATTAATTCAACATTTTTTCCATCCAAGTCATTAATCCGGACAAAGTCCGGATTTGTCCGGGTAGAACCAGACGGATGGTAACCCTAACCAAATGTAATTTCTGCACAGACACGACGACGCGACGCAACGGCAGAATTTCCTTTGAAGCTTGAAATATCGATCGCATATTATAGGTAGGTACAAGTACTCCATATTGGATATCCTTACTATTTACGCCAGGGAAAATGTTACTTCCATAGCTTCAGCTAGCTGGATAGGAATATCTTGGATAAATATGGCGTCACATTTAAGTGGACAAGGCTGATTGTTGAGACAAAAAACAATTCATTAAGTAATAAAAATTGACTTCACTTACCTATTATCAAAGATTTTTTTTGGTCTATAGACCAATCTTTGCCTATTATATTTCGCCCAAGATAATAATAATAATCACAACCTACGATTTAATTTCGCCCAGCAAGCTGGCATCTCTTCACCACAATGGCAAATCAAAGTCAATGACTGTCATTAACTCGACAGAAGGTTGAAACTAAAAACAATAGATTAACAAAGATGTTCGCAAAATTCTTATGGCAAAGCGTAGTAGCCTTAATATTAACATTTTCTCGATATATTTTATAGGCATAGAACGGATGACCGACTCAATAGGCGGGCCGGATAAGCCCGTGCTATATCTGGAAGTGGGACGGATACCCTGAACACGAGCTGCCTTTTTGTACCTTTGTTGTATATTTTATGCTTATAATAAAAATTATGTAAAAGGTTAGGTTAAGTCTAAATAGATTAAAAAAACTGTTTTGGGCGCTAGCACTACTTTCCGATTTACTATGATTACAATGATTTTACCAAAAGTAATGAGTACCTATACCTTAATAGGTTTATTTTAGCCGTGGTTACCGATTTAGTATTTAGGGTGCAAACTTAAATGCATTAAATACTTAAGGAAGTGCTTAAGACCATCAAACTGAACAACTATGGAACCAACATCGAAATCGCGGAAACCAATCAGCTGTTCCAGAGAAAACTTCAATAGCGAATCGACTGAAATGTATAGGACAGCAGATTTTTGACCAATGTGAACTGTATTTAACCCAGGCCTCGATCTTTTTGGGTTGTTTCTGCCACACCCTGCCTAGTATTGGAGACGCTTAATTAGTAATTACTTGTGAAGGTGAACATTGTGTCTTGTATTTTTGTTGTCTTAAAAATACATAAAAAAATAAAATAAATATAAGTAATGATTTATTTTGACCACAAAATTGAATCCGATAAATAATTACATTTCAGAATCTCTCTCAAGTTTATTAATCCGTGGCATCTCTCAAATAACAAAGAAATGCTGTTGCAGGTATAAAAAACTGGTACATTAGCAGAAACGGGAAACAAATAATTGATTAATGTTTTATTTATAACAATAACAACATTTCATAGATAATACATGAATGAATGAATGAATGAATGAATGAATGAATGAAATATACTTTATTTACACCAAAAGAAAATACAATGCACAATAGGAAACATAAACTGAATATGGTACAAATAAGGCGGCGGCATGAGGTAATAATTAGTCATATTAAACGACTCTATGTCATTGTAGTTAATTGATAGCCACAAATAATACCTATTGTTACGTTTTAGAACTATGAATTAGTAAAAATTGGGCACCCACCGGAAAGTCAACATTACAATGGTGAAAACATTTTATTTAATTAAAATAATAATAACTTTATACAGGGTGAAATTGATATCATTAGCATCCTTTTAAACTAAGAGTCTACCCATCAACCTGAACAACTTTTACTATGGGAGCAAAACGATCGGAGCAAAAAATAATCTGATGTTCCATACATTTGAGTCGAGCAGGCATTGCAGTTTAGTATGGAACAGCAGATTTTTTTATTGCTCCGATTAGTTTGCTCCCATAGTGAAAGTTGTTCAGTTTGGTGGGTAAACTCTTAGTTTAAAACGATGCTAATGATATCAATTTCACCCTGTATAAATCTTAAATAGCCATAATAACAAGTCTCAAATGGTACGGAATGAAATCTACCTTTTCTTTACAACTATAATTTTTAAGCACTTTTATCCAGCAAAAGCTTTTGTATTTTAAAGAGCGAATATATTTTTTCTTTACATGTTTTCGGTAAAACATACTCTGGCTTTTCCGCCCTAAGGCAATAAAATTTAAATTAAAGATGTCAGTAACATAACATTTGGTTATGAAGATTAGGAATGAGTATATTAGAGGAAGTTTGAAAGTAGCACCTATAACGGAAAAATTGCAGGGTAATAGATTATCGTGGTATGGGCATGTAATGCGGATAGACGAGTGTCATGTTACGAGACGAGTGTTAAGTATGAATGTGGATGGCTGTAGTAGGAGAGGGAGGCCGAAGAAAAGATGGATGGATTGTGTGAAGGATGATATGTGTAAAAAAGGAGTGAGTGTTGAAACGACGGCTAAGAGAGATGAATGGAAGAGGATGACATATTGCGCCGACCCTAAATAATGGGAAATGGGCAAGACAATGATGAGTAACATAACATTTGGTCGAAAGACAAAACTAGTTTAGTACTACGCTCTACAGCCCTACACTGCCTTACTTACTTTACTTACTTACTCACAAATTTCATAGGGTCTGAAATGTGCCGCGTAGTCGGCCTAAATTCACAGTAGGTACGCTTTGTGACCCATTAATTTAATTAAAAAGGGTTAGAGCTAAGCACTCGTTTGTATGAATATAAATTAATGGACAGATTGTCTTTATCCTTTTGGGTCAATCCATAATTAATACGCTCAAACACATTTGGGGTTAACAAACATTAGCTGCTAATGAATATAAAACAATCAAACGCGAGCTAAGCCTTTTCGTGATTAACATGAATAAAATGTTGTTTAATAAAAGGGGTTAACGTTTTTGAGATCTATTATTTGGACTACGGCGGCGTAGCAAAAAAGTTATGGTAACCTGAAAAGTAGCGTCTCAGATCGATCGTTAGTTAACAATTTTCTGTTCCTGAATCAAAGTAAGAAATAAACAAAATGAAAAAGAATGAAGATTATTAAATCAATATGTTTTTAATAATCTTCATTCGGACTACGGCGTAGCAAAAAAAGTAACGGTAATGATAATATCAGTGTCTATCTTAAATATGGCATCTCCGATCGTTATATGCTGTTTAAGAAAAATCAAAGTAAGAAATCAACTTATGACTAATAGATTTTGTCTGTGACTTTCCCCATGTAACAAACTTCGTTTCGGAATAAAAAGTATAGCTTTTTCACAAATCTACTTCTTCGGCAAACATTGAAATCGGTTTCTTAGTTAAGACGTGATCATGAAGATGTAACAAAAAGACGTTTCAGTTCACATAGCATAAACATATGCTCACGACTATAATCCCCGAGGGGGTAGTCAGAGATATTCTGAAACCTCAGAACATCCACGTTTCACTATAGTACCGAAACTCTGCCCAGTGTGACGGGGAGTGAGCCTGTCGCCACTTCAGTACACATGATTATCTCAAACAGCTAAGAAACACATTGATAGGAAATCTGCACTTCAAAACAACCCAATGTATAAAATGGTAATGAAACCTAGGTACTTGTAAAATAGTCATGAAACTCTATTCTACGTGTTTCATACTAAATAACGAGAAGCATAGAAGCGCACCTGAATCACTGCAACAAAGTAACAAGAAATAGTCCTACAAATAGACACTTCAGCTTCAAACGAGTATTTTAACTAATGAACTCAAAGCTGACGCACACCACGTGCGGACAATATCAAGAGACCCCCGAGGAGTTGCGCGGGAGTTTAATATTCTACGCATATCGCTAACAGGAACGTGGAATAAACATTTCAAGATCGTCGAGCGTTTTGCAAGACATTGGTACCTGTTTGCTATAAGTTTATTTGCTTTCTGAGTCTCTTTAGAAGGTATATTCAATAGAAACTGATTTATTTTACAGGAATTTATGATGGAAGAGTGTTTGGTTTGTCCGTTCTTGTTCTTATGTTCGTCCAGTCTCAAACTCAATAGTTCGCGATCGAATTTTGTTTTTTCATGACTAAATTGGTGGACCGATGATGGCTTATACAATAGATATTGAGAATAATTGTATTCATAATGTTGAAGCAGATACTTATAAAGACGGAATTTAATAAATTCTTAGGTATTGCATAATTTCAGGAATAAGTTAAAGGTAGGTACTTGAAATCCTTTAATAAATTGTAAACACTAGTTTACCTCTCAAGTATTTCTTACATGTAACTAATAAAACCCATTACCAAAATGTAATTAAAAAAAAAACCTTTATACTTAAGTACGTAATCATCAAAGTAAGTAAGTATATGGCATAATTAATCTTCAAGAAGGACAATCTTAAAGCAAGCTAAGGATACTTTTTAACAGATTTGTACTAATGTGCGGCATAATACAAGATTCCACAAAATGTTACCATCGATAGTAACATAATATAATATAGTGTCACTGACAAATACCATAACAAAATAAAAAATAATGGAAAGGTTTAAAATAATGTAGCTAATAGCTTTCGCGTAGCATTTATGTTTTGAAAGCCAGCGGTCGATTGCACAATGCCAATGTTGATTTTTGTTGTAATGTAGCCGACACTTTCTATCGATAGAAATTGTATTGACGAATGATAATTACTTTTGAAGTGTTATTGAAAATCATAATAGTGCAATATAATATACCTACTTAGATAATAGGTATCTAATTCGTAAATGCTAATAAACCTGAAAGTTTCTGACTCAATTTGAGGATATTTCTCACTTTCATATTAATGTAAATAATTAAGTAGGAAAATATTTCATTGTTCTATAAACATTTAAAACAAGGATTAAAACTGGTCGCATCGCATCCTCTCGACAGTTATTAACAGTTTATGAAGCAGTAATAGTCAATGAAAGTCAACGTTTAAAAGATGTCATATAAACGATTAAATGCTCCTAATTGAAATCTGAGTTATATCACAAGCTATAAATAAATTGTCATTAAAATATAATTGAAAATAATAATAGTCCTACAATAATTGTAGTAGCAAGGACGGTGAATACAACACGGGTGATGAGGCGAGATCTAAAACCGGTTGCACAGTTGCACTTAGCATTTGTTTGTCTAGAGTTCTTGACATAGGTGTAGTTTTACTCGTTGACCCATCTTAATTGAAGAAGATAAAGTCACACTATTGTATTTGGTTTGTTTTTAGTACATAACCTAATAGTAGAGGTGTTAAAAACGAGGATAATATTATTGCAGGATCAAAAATATATATCCAATTTGCAGGATCGTGGTGCTTGAAGTACTTTATATTTTTTGGCGAAATCATGATTACTCATTCAATAAAGGTCGTGATTGTAATTGACCTGGTCATAAATATGAACGCAATGATCATCAATTCTGCAAGGTCAGAGGTGGCTCTAATTTGGTCAATGTCAATCAATGTTTTCTCTTGCCGTAGTGTGCTGGCAAAATGAATCGTCACGATTGAACTGAATTTATTCAGAAGTTCAAATCTTAGCTGCACAGACTTACAAAGTGATCTAAGATGTTTCAACTAGGACATAATAAAGGATAACTAAAATACAACTTAGCTTGTTTAAAATGCAATGGCGTTCAAGAATGACATCATGCAAATAGCGATTTCTATGTCATGGATAATTACCAAGTGTGTGAGCCAAAGTCACAGCTATTATACCATAGTCATATAATACTTATTGTTGGATGATTTAACGTTTTTTTTTTCAACTACATTACTCGGAACGCAAGATAATTGCATCTCTGAACACTGTGTCATGTTTACGGTTTTTTTATGGAAACAGCCGGTAATGTGAGAACTCTGTGTGCGGATGAACACGATAATAATCCTTTTGTTATTGTTTTTTTTACAATGACGGTGAAACCATAATATTATAATATGCGGAAAGCAGAAAATCGGGTGGAAACATTTACATATACATATTATGAGATAACAAAGTTCTCAAATACAAGTATTAAACAAGAAGGCATCATCAACCTTGGTCGACACTTAGCAAAGATTATGCAATAGCAAATTCTATACCCACGATTTGTTCTTGAGAACTCGAAGGCGGGTCAGAGATTTCGTAAAGAGTCAATTTTGCGTCGCTCGACGGACTTTCATTGGTTTCTTTGTTATCTAATCTAAGAACCATTAACTCTAACAAATCACCGTCAATTTATCTTTCAATAGCTTTTCTGGAACGGCTAACTACGTGGGTTGGAGCTTGCTGATAGAAAATGAAAGTGAGTAATTCTTGTATGGGAATTTCGATTGTTTTACCATTTGGCTTTAACGACAAAGGTTTAGGCAATAAATGGACTTAGAAATACGCCCGATGAATCGAATATGGTGTTGTCTAGCGCATTATTCCTAAACTAGATGACAGAGAGTGGATAGCGAGCAGATGTGCGCACTTTCACCTCCGTCCTGCGCGCAAATGGATTGCGTGAGAATGCGGTCGTGGCGCAATGTGTCTCCCGGGAACAGTGCGGTGTGGGGCAGCTGTAATTTATTACCATGTTAACAGGCGCATTGTTATGAAGTCGTACGATCTTAACATTCAATTGCTTCGAGCGACGACTACGACGCTTGCCTCTATTTGTCTGCGGTTTGACAAGCACGTAGCGGGTACAACCGGCGCGCGTGATTCCATTTACGCTTTCGCCATCATTAACTATGGAATTGAATACCTGTGTGCGTACTACATTTTGAAAAGGAAGCCATAAGTGCGTTAGTGTGAGTTAGTGCGAGGAGTGCGTGAATGTCGAGGATGACACAGATAGGACAGGATAAGGATATCGTGTATCGGTGGAGGGGGGTCGTCGTCGGCCGGCATCGATCGCGCTGTTTGTAAACATTGCGCCCGGTCGCGACTCGGAAGACGACGTTTCGTTTAATATTGTAGAACTGAGTGTTCACTCACCTGTACTGTCTGGGCGCTTTCCTTGTCGAGCAGGAACTCCATGGACTTGTGTGGGCGGTTGGCACGCTGGTCGGGCGGCGCGAGGGCGAGCAGCGAGCGCGCGTGCAGCACGGTGCGCTGGGTGTCGACGTCGGTCTCGAGCACGCCGGGCGCCGGAGCGGGCGGCGGTCGCGGCCGCGGCGGCTTGTGCGCCACGCCGCCCGCCACGGGGGGTGCCGCCGCCCGCGACACACCCTCCTCCTTCAGCGGGATGCGGACATACTGCGGCGTCGCGGCCGCCGCGCGCGGTCCCTGCCCCGCGTCTGCCGCCGCCGGCGGGCTCACCGGCGGTCGGCCGTTCGCGCCTGCGCCCCGAGATTTTTTTTCTTTCCTTCCCGAGAATCGGAAGTTCGCGAACCGCGATAGGAAACCAGCGATGCGGCTGCGCGGCGCGCGCGCGCCCGCTTCCGTCATGACGGCAGCGCGCTCTGCGGCCGGCGCGCGCGTGCACTCGTCGCCCCCCTCCACTACCACCACCACCTCCGCGTCGTTCGCGTCATCGCTCGCCGTCGTCGTGCTCTCGCTCGCGGTGCTCGCGCTCATTTCCCGCCAGCTGACTTCCGCCACCACCGGCGAGAACGTCACGCCCTTCGACCCGGCGGACACGGACCTGCCCGGCGGCGCGGGCGGCGGCGGCGCCACCAGCTGCAGCGACGCTCGCAACTCCTCCGGTGTTTCTCTGTTCGGGGTCGCTCGCGCTCTCAGTTCGGGCGTCGATCTCACTCGTGCGTCTCCCGGTCGTAAAGGTGTCGACGTAAAAGGTGGTTCTCGGATGGGGTCCGGCGAGGGCGTCCGTGGTGGGGACGGCGAGGGGGAGGAGGGCTCCATGCGGCGGCGCAACTCGTCGAGTACGTCGTCCCAGGCGCCCCAGGAGGTGTCCTGCAGGCGGTGCGCCGTCAGCACGCATAGCTCACGCTCGTAGGCGCCGGAGCCGGCGAGCGCACGGCGCGCGGTCTCGTCGAGGCGGCGCGCGGTCGCCTCCATCTCACGCGCGAACGCGAGCTCGGACTCCGTGGTGGAGTCGCTGCCGGCGCTGGGCTCGCGTGCCGGCGACTCGGACGGCGGCCGCACCACCTCGGCGGGAGGGGGCGGGGGCGCGTGCTGAGGGGCGCGCGGGGGCGGGGGAGGCGGCGGCAGGCGCGGCCGCCGCGGCCCCCCGCGGTAGTCCAGCGCCGTAAGGTCGGCCACGCTGACTGTGAGGCTGTCGCTGACCTCGAAGGTCTGTCGGAATCGCGCGCGGTGAGGCGCGTGGCGGCGCGGCTCCGCGCACACGTCGAGCTCGGCGGGCAGCGAGAGGGCGCGCACGGCGCGGGGCGGGCGCCGCTCGGCACTGGGCGAGGCGAGGCAGGGCGCGCTGCCGGCGGCGGGCGGGCGGCGCGCTATTTCAGGCGGGCGCGGCGCGACGGGGAGGGGGCGGCGCGCGCGCTCGCTGTAGCCGCTGTCCTCGCTGAGGTTCTCGGCGGAGAGATGGGCGCGCGTGGTCGCGACGCGGGTGGGCGGCGGGGAGGCGGGGGGCGACTCCAGAGAGTCGGGTGAGAGGCTGGGCGAGGCGGGAGCGGCGCAGGAGCGCTCCAGGGACTCGAACTGCGCGAGGCTGGAGGAGCGCGAAAGCGAGGCGAGGCTAGCGGGCGAGCTGGCGCGCTCGCGCCGCCGCCGCTTCGCGGGGCACGCCCACTCGCGCTCCGACTCGCTGTCGCACTCGGACCCTGAGGGACAAAACTCTCTTCAGGCACTGTCACCGTCACTATCCCTAATCCGATCGCGAAACGTCGCTTCTCGCCGAAAGCGACAATGACAATGACACAAATTCGTAATGTGTTTATTGGATGGGTTCCAATAATTAGCATGGAGTAAAATGACTGCACGGTCTGTCTGCCAAAAATCACTTGATCATGAATTGAATCAGTAGATAAGACCGGCCGGTTGGATAGGAACCAACCATGACTGTGTTTACAACTAAACAATCACAATACACAAACATGAATAACATAAAATGTTCGAAAATGAACGAGTAGTCGAACACGAAGTCATTTAATTGTTGATTCCATTCATTGATCTCTAATTATACATTTATAAACTTTTCAAAACTTTGAACAAATTTTCAGGACTGGGAACAGCGCCATCTATAGCTTAATATATGTTCTCTTTGGTAAAACGTTCTATTACCATGATGCACCACGTTTTTATCTAGTATTGCTACTCATCGCTAGATGGCGCTGTACAAACTTTTAACCAACTTATTAACGCTACTCTTTCTCGGTTTTTATAGGTTTGTTTTGAATTTCCTGAACATAATGTATATCTATAATTTACCTGCGGTCCCCCGTACATGTATAACAGAGTCGGCATCGGAATCTGAGAGCCAGGTGGCGGCGGAAGAACGCTCGGAGCGCAGGTCATCGCTCGTCTCCTCCACTATTGTCTCGAGGTACAAAGCGTGAGTGCTGCCATTGTCACCTACGAACAAAAACAAAATATTTAGCATTTTATAATTATTCAAATTGTTTTTATTGATCTTTATTTATAAAAAATTGTGTGAGCTGCTTGTCGACAGATGGCGCGACTAGTTTATTTAATCAGCGGGGCTACTTCATATATTCCGTGCTAGTAAGTACGCCAAACTTGATATAGCGCTATCACGCTTTTGCTCTCTTTCTATTTTCGCGCGAAAGAACGAGATAAAACAGTTGACAGTTGGATATGTTAAATTTTTCTATCGCGGGTTGGGGTACTAGCCCCCCTTCAGAGAAAATCGCACTGCTGACGACTTTTGAATTTCAAATCAGCAGTAGAAAGATGCATATCTCCATAGTAATATTGACATTTTCAACTGCTGAGTCAAAAGAATGAGTTTCAAAAATATATAAGGTCTAACAAAATTAGGTGAAACTATTTTAAGGGGATGATCAGACGATCAAACTGAACAACTTTCTCTATGGGACCAATATTGAAATCGAGAAAAAAATAACAGCTGTTCCATACAAACCTACTCAACCTAAATGTATGGGACAGCAGATTTGTTCTTCGCGATTTCAATATTGGTCCCATAGAGAAAGTTGTTCAGTTTGATGGTCTGATCATCCCCTTAAAAAACATAATAAACAATATTAATAAAACAGAATTCAATTAATTTATAAATAAATAAAACAGTAAATCGGTCAGCACATGCGTCGTCAAAAACAAAAACAGTCATAAATCAGCAACATGCTTCGTCAAAGCAATGAAATACAAGCTCAGTCAAATAACCCGCCCCTGGACGATCCCGGTGCAAAGGAGCCCATTATGCTAGCAGCGTTGCCACGTTGAATTGCTATGGCTAGCCTTTGCACCAGAAACGACCCGGAACAGGGGTCACAATTTCCCTTAAAATAGTTTCACCTAATTTTGTTAGACCTTATATACGGTCGAATTGAGAAACCTCCTCCTTTTTTGAAGTCGGTTAAAAATAGCACTCCTGAAGTGCGATTTTTTAATCTCATTCGCTCAGCTCAGCAGTTGAAAATGTCAATATTACTCTGGAGACATGCATCTTTCTACTGCTGATTTGAAATTCCAAAGTCATCAGCAATGCAACTGCTGAGCTCAGCGAATGAGATTCAAAAATCGCACTCCGTCTCTCGATTCTAAACAAACTACTTTCTAGTTTTGCGTTAATTCATTAACACGTTGTATATGATTTTAATTTCGTGTTTTATTCACAGTCATTGGTATAGGTTAAAAATTAAAATTAAGTTAAATAATACTTTAGCACTACGGCTGTAATAACGGGAAATATCTTAACGAAACACGGGGAAAATTTAAATCACAAAATGCAACACGGATAGAAACATCACAGCCAATGGACCTGTAGGTACTATAAGCCAATTCATATGTTCGTCGTGTTTGAAAAAAAAAGGAGGAGAATGGATAAGTTATTAATTCATCTGTATTTTTATAATAAAATCAAAATCAGATGAGCAAGGGTCAACAGCCGAATGGTAGAGTCCGCGCAGCCAACCGTACAGAGACAGCCAGCACCGCATGCGGGAACCTCAACATTATAATTATTCAACGCGACTGCTAACTATAGATATACACTGACCTGCAAAACTAAGTACTACACTTTTAATATTTAAATTTTTTCTAAACTATAGAAATTAGGGATTTAAAAAAAAAACTTTTTATAGCAAATGTTATCAGCTTTCGTTGTAACTATTTTAAAAAGAATAGTTACAACGAAAGCTGATAACATTTGCTATAAAAAGTTTTTTTTTTAAATCCCTAATTTCTATAAACTCTTTTTCGAGTCCTTTTTATTTCGAAAGTATATTTTATCTACTTAAAAAGTTATTATAATTTTAAAAGTGTGATACTTAGTTTTGCAAGCCAGTGTAGATAGAGTCTTTGTTCTCTTTGATAAATAGATAGGTATTAAAGTTACGTAATTTTCAGAAGCTTTTAATTTAACCAAAAGTGTACGAATGAAAGATGGAGAGTTAGTGTTGAACGAGCCCTTCGGTTCGGAGGAAAACATACCCTGATAAAATTAATGGTCTTTTTCGAAATAGACAAGTGTGTAGCACCTGAACGGCATGAAAATATGTATGAATGTGAATGAGGCTAAAGTGGTGTGGCAGGCCGCAGTCTCTGCCCACCCCCATGGAACAATGGCGTGAGCTTATGTAACCTTTTAAACAAAGATTTACACAAAATCGTTAAGCCACCATATACTCCATCGTCAGATGAATCATTGAATTAATATAGATTAATCATCTACTACCTAGAACCCCTCGCGTAATATTAACCTTAGTTCTTGTGTAAGTAAACGAATCTGTGGTAGTACCAGACAAATCTATTGTTCGAGTAGGTACGTAATAAAAAAACTTCACCTATCTTCAGCTATTTTACTTTAATCAAATCCCTAAAGTTGTAGTCTGTGAAGACAAAACAAAATCAGTCCGTCACCTACTCTACTCCCTAACCTAAGTTCACTACGCCTCACACCCACCCAACTCACGTCACGTAGTAAAGAAGCGAGCCCTGAATACGGGAAGGTTAACTGAGTAGCCAACCGTTATAACATGTGCCGGACAGGTGTTTATTATACTTTGACCAGCCGCGTCGTGTCGTGTCGGTCGGTTCCCACACTGGACTTAACTTTACTACTAGGGCTGCCATTCGTCCGGGTTTCCCCGGATTTGGCCTAGTTTGAATAGCGTCCGGGAGGAGTCGTCACAAAAGTGTCCGGGGGAAAACCCAATTATGTTGTACATAATGGTTAAAAAAACGTTTTAAACAAATGTCACTGAAAACTAAGTAGGTACCATACAACATCTGAGGCGTTCATAATTTTGTTTGTTATTCTATCTATTAAACAAGCGCGATCAGGAAAAGTAATAAAAAGTAGTAGTAAAATTTCGAGCTCGCTTCGCTCCCTACAGTTTTAATAATTAGCTCAAAACTATAGCAGCTGCTTTAGATCATAAATAATAAACAAAACCCTTTTTTGCATGCATAGCAGATATGGAATAGCATATCATATGCTCACGACTATATTTCACGAGGGGGGTAGTCGGAGATATTTTGAAACTTCAGAACATCCACGTTTCACTAGTAGTACCGAAACTCTGTCCAGCCAGTGTGACGGGGAGTGAACCCGACGCCACTTGTACAGTAGGTACAATACATTATGCCTCGAAATTGAAGCATGCAGGTTTCCTCACGATGTTTTCCTTCACCGAAAAGCCAGTGGAGTTACAAATCGTACATAAATTCCGAAAAACTCATTGGTACGAGTATGCCTGAACTGGACGGGGATCGAACGATCGCCTCCAGTACGGCAGGCAAGGTTACTCGCCACTGGACAACCACGTCCACCTTTTGCTAAAATTAAATTTTTCGTGGTTGTCCGGGAAAACTGGCAGATTTTACTGAAATGTCTGGGGTTTTTAAAGTCTTTGTCCAGCGATGGCGATTTTGGTGGTGGCAGCCCTGCTTGTACTTACTACGCGACTCTAATGAGTCAGCTGGGAGGTTACGTACCTCAGATCAAGTGTGAACACATTTGAGTCACTGGTATCATTTACACGTTTCGCATAATTTTATGTTTTGATAGTTCGGATTTTGCCTGCGTTTTCATCCGTACCGTACCACCAGCTCCTCTCATCGTAGCAAGATCAAATAATATTTTATTTTGGTTGTTTCATTTCCTCAGCTTGCGCTGGTAATTTTTAGATGCCATTTACGGGCCAGAACCAAGTAAATGACATTGGGAATTTGTGAATTGAGAACGTTTATTATTATTTTATTATTCTTAGGAAGATTTACAGCATTGATTACATACTAAACATATCCTTATATAACTGTAAGCTAATTACAAGTTTTTAAGTCTAATAGTCTTTAGTCCTAGCTTTTATACACATGAGTAGTCATCAAAAGCGGTCCAGCAATTTTCATGCGTTTATCAGCGTGATACTTGAAACAAAAAAACAGACAGACAACAAAATAAAAAATCTGCTGCTCTGCTGTTCTCTTTATTTCATTAACCGACTTTTTTGCTGACAAAGTGTATTAAACAGCAGTACGATTTAAATGTTCTGACTGGTTTACTTTCATAGTAAAAGTTGTTCAGTTTGATGGGTAGAGTATGTGGTTTCGAGGTTAATTAATACTATTCCTAACACCCTGTATATTCTAGGATGTTTAAAAGATAAGCAGCTATTATTTACCCTATATCTAGGGCCGATTTCGGCATACATTGCTTGCTTTGATTGCTGCACTTTAAAATAGAGAGAACAAATCAGGCAATGTATGCCCTAGATGTATGTATCGGACCTAGATGTAGGGTAATGTAATCACAGCTTTAGACGACCAGGAGCGATTTTTGAAAGTCAAATCAGCAGTAGAATGATGCGTATCTCCATACATTTTCAACTGCTGAGTTCAACGTATGAGATTCAAAAATCGCACTCCAGGTTCGATCACCATTCACCAGACACTATCCGGTGCACATGTACCGAACTGGTTATGACACGGCTCGCCAAATCCGACACTTTTATTGCTTTTATGTTATTAGGTTACCAGGATATACTTATATGGTCGATCACTTTTATATTACGTACTCTGTTCCTAGGTTACAGGTCGGTAGGTCTAAATTACAGTAATTAAAAATAAAGCGCATAGCGTACTCGTTAAATATCTCGTTAAAGGTAGAAAATTACAGTTTACTGTGTGGGCGAATCCAATAGGTATATCCTCTTCAACCTAATCATTAGGTTTCCACGAATGGTATGGTACAATAGCAATAACATCATTTTCATTAAAGCTAGAGAAAACTGGCTTGGCATGTCACTTGATAGCCTAGGTGATAGTCTAAGGCTAGGTTACTTGTTCTTATACTAAGGCCTAGGTGTGTAAAGTGCTGAAGGCTTTTTGCTAATGGCTGGAATAGGACTGAAAACAGAGATAGAATGATAGGTACCTATACAAGAAGGAGAAGGACCAAAGATAAAGGTTATAGAACTGGAGGGCAATTGCGGTAAATAAATCGCAACTAAACCATGATTGGACCACGTGCGAGGCTGAGCTTTTTACACATTCGGTATTGCGCTAATCGCGATACAGCTCATGACAGCCGTTAGAGCCATTATGACAGATGGCTCAAACGTTAAAGGCTGTCAGTCACATAGTAAATAGTAATTGGATTGCAATGTGATTAGAATTGAAATTGAATTAGGATTGAACTTGGATGTTTCAAATTAGCGCAATTGCTCTCCTATCCGCGCTGCTTTTTCAGAACCCTCGCCTTTTGAAAGTCATACTCAGGAAGTATAAGTTACGCAATAACAAGAAGAAAGATAATGTTTGATGTCTCTTTGAACTTAACCGGAACTTTTCAAATCAAGCCAGTATATCGTAAAGTAAAAAGCGGGGAAATTACGCGATATTGTCGGACCTTACATCTGTCAAGTTTATCTACGTTTGACTCTCACCGGTTCTTGTTTCGATTAACAATTTCCTTTGATTGGCGCTTAGTTAATTACGAATAGATTATACAAGAATGCGATGTGACATGCTATTTGATCGTACTAATTAGTTCATTGGATGTGGATTGATGTGTGACCGTTGCGTTATGAGAAGGTACCTACATCATTGTAGTGAAATGTAGGTGACTTTGTTAATGTACAGGAGTGCGATTTTTGAAACTCATTTATTGAACTCGGCAGTTGAAAATGCAGCAATTAAAAAAAACTATCTTTACTTCATTCGATGTAAGGACGAAAAGATATTCCGATTCCTATTTAACTTTCTGGAGTGCGATTTTTGAATCTCATTCGCTGAGCTCAGAAGTTGAAAATGTCAATATTACGATGGACATATGCATCTTTCTACTGTTGATTTGACATTCAAAAATCATACTCCAGGAGTGCGATTTTTGAAAGTCAAATCAGCATTAGAAATATGCATCGTAATTTTGACATTTTCAACTGCTGAGCTCAGCGAATGAGATTCGAAAATCGAACTCCTGAGCGTTATGCAAATGATCGATAGGTTTCAGTAAAGATGTTCAGATTAAGGTGGTTTCAGTCCATACAAAAGTTTGACGCACAATACGCGTAGACGGAATTAATAAAAGTAATATTTTATGTATGGAAAAATAGTTTAAGAAGAAATAAAGCTTTTAAAATTGTGTATGAAAAATTTCAAAGCTTTATATCTTCGTAATTATTTTATAAATTGCAAATGTTATTTGTGACGCGGCATCTAGATTTTCTAAACTATTTTTTCCATATATACAAAGTTACTTATATTAATACCGTCTACGCGTATTGTGCGTAAGTTTTGTATATAATTGACCCCTCTGCAACCACCTTAATGACAGAAAGCGCATTTCGTGGGCAGTCATCAATTTCCCAACACTTTGCACACAGCATAGTAACCACAGAACATTATAAGATACTAACATTGGCACATAGTGTTAGTAGTACTAGTACCAGATTTATAAGTTCCTCCGATGTACCCGCGCAGTTGACAAATTTAAATAGCGCGCGAAATATATTGACCAATCAGGATGTGCCACCTTCAATACCTTACCGCAATGAGGGATTTTCCAATAGCAAAAAAAATAACGCTCGTTAATTAATATATTTGCTCATATCTATTGGACCCCTCTCTGGTCAACGCCATCTATTGAGAAATTAGGAACTAACTTTTTTTTCTTCTGGAAAATCCCTCATTGACTATATGTTTTCGCGCCCTTTTCGTTGCTATACGACTTTGCACCCTTTGATTACTAAACGACTTTGGGTTTTGTCGGGGACTCTGCCAAGACTCTGCGCAAACGAAGATTGCCGATTACCTAATAAGTAGTGATGCAACGATTACGAAGTGGTGCATCGTTTTGCATCTGTAATCGTAATAATCACGATTAATAACGATGAAATGCACCGTAGTAAGAATCGTACAATTATTAAAATTAATTAAAAACGACAATCAGATTGCACTTGTTGACAATTGTCAACCAGACCTGAATACTAGATTCCAGAGCCAATAAACAACATTAAAAAAAATCTGATTTTTCGCTGCCATTTTACCTCGTTTTGAGCTAAATCAGACTTTTTTTTTGGTCAGATTCGACTCTCATTTTATTATTATTATTTAAATTCTACTGAGGTCTTTGATTTGATTTTCGGTTTGAAGTATTACATACATTCTCGTTCTCGCGATATCTCATCCACATTTCAAAATATTAATCTCCCACGTAAATCGGACGAGATATCGCTTGATTAACGAGATTACACAGAATCATGTTCCATAATATTGTATTTTTCAAACCTATGTAGCCTCTACGCATCCAAAAATCAGAATCCTGATCAAGTGTGCCTTTGACTTCGATCTCAAATTTGTAGAAAAAGTTACAAAATATTGGAATTTAAATAAAAAATATTAATGATTTTACTTTCATTGGAATTCAAAGAAACACTATGAGAACTCATTCTGAGGATAATCTTAACTAAATTTGTTTAAATAATCGTAATGCATCGGTTATCGTAATAAATAACGATTAATATCGTAATCGTAATGGCCAAATCGTTGCATCCCTACTAATAAGTAATTTATTTAACCTTCAAATATTCAAAAATATGCTGCAAAAAATGCACTTCTAATCATTTTCGTCTTGGTAGGTAGTAGGTAGTACCTTAGATCAAAGTAAAATGCTTGTTACAATATTTTATGCTGTACCAAATTAATGTAACGCAACATAGTTGGAATTGCATCGGTGATCTTTCATCGATTTTGACAGGCAGCCAGTGTAGAAACTAGGCTAGAATAATTATAGGTGTGTAGAAAATTGAAATGTTTCTGCTTCTTACCAAATAACTAAATAATCATAGTGTTGTTCGCTCGAGAGTTCATAATTCTAAGCTCCCCTAAAATCCTTTTAATCTTAGAATCCTTCGCTACGCTCGGGATTCAATATGCCCGTGACCACGGAATATAAATAAGAGTGGAGAGAAAGACACTGCTTTATCCCCAATTCCCCATGGTGCATAATCTACTATTTTACAATCCAGTTGGGCAGCCAGTGATATATTGTGAAATTGGAAAGTAAGTAGGTAAATTATGACCCAAAACATGTTTAAAAAATTATTATGAGATAATGTATGACTAATTATGATCTAGCGTGAAATTTATTACCTAAGGTACCTTCTTACGTTTAGTTTCATTTCAATGCCATCAAGATATTCTTCAAAGTTAATAGCAGTTAAAATTTTCGTTTATTTTTATGCAGTAATCTGCGACTGACCTTAACAACGGTTTTTTCGCTGACTGACCTAAATATTGATACTGTATTTAAACTTTATGTCATTGACTAAAATCACTGCCTATTTAGGTAATACTAGTTGCGCCCGCGACTTCGTACGCGCATATCATCGACTTAAAATACAAAAAAATTTGATTGAATGCACCTATTGCGATGAAATAAATACTAAAGGTTGGGCCACACAGAGTGCTGCTGCGGAAAGGCTGCGGGACAGCTGCAGGCCGGCAGTAGTTGTAAACTATGGAATTATATGCACCTGCGGCTACCGTTCCGCAGCCGCGCCGGACTGCATCTAGTGTGACACCTCGCATATAATTCCATAGTTTATAACTACTGCCGGCCTGCAGCAGTCCCGCAGCCGTTCCGCAGCCGCACTCTGTGTGGCCCAGCCTTAAATGTTAATCCAAACTAAGCCCTAATGTTTAGTAGCATTTACATTATGCGTACGTACATAAA
The DNA here is from genome assembly GCA_927399405.1 of Agonopterix arenella. Classification (NCBI taxonomy): domain Eukaryota; kingdom Metazoa; phylum Arthropoda; class Insecta; order Lepidoptera; family Depressariidae; genus Agonopterix; species Agonopterix arenella. The sequence continues at coordinate 4,121,880 of OV656692.1, forward strand.
CTAACAGACAAAGAGACAAAAAGTCTAAAAATGTTCTTTCTCTTATGCATTCCATTACGTATCAGGCGCCCAATTAATATTTTTGCAAATATCTTCAATATTTATCCACGTCAAGTTTACAATCGATACATAGTATAAAACAAAGTCGCTTCCCGCTGTCTGTCTGTCTGTCCCTATATACCTATGCTTAGATCTTTAAATCTACGCAACGGATTTTGAAGCGGTTTTTTTTTAAATAGCGTGATTCAAGAGGAAGGTTTATATATCAGCATTGCACCCGTGCGAAGCCGGGGCGGGTCGCTAGTTTAAAGATAAATGACTATTTTATTTTTTTCATTTTATTTTATTCATTTCAGGAAAACTTACGGACTAATAACAGGATAGTAGGGTATCAACATTTTTATAAAACAACATTGCCAACTAAAAGTTTCCACAGATAAATTTCATTCGTTTTACACACGTTTGTGTGTAAAAAAGAAAAAAATACAAATTTGAATCAATAAAGTAATAAAAAGTTACATTACAAAAAGCTCTGGTACTTCAAACAATCCACAAAAGAAAAGAATTATACAATGTGTTAATGAATTAACGCAAAACTAGAAAGTAGTTTGTTTAGGATCGAGAGCTATCACCTATAATAGGTATCCATCTAATTACATTTACACAAGAAGAAACAATGTGCTGTTCTATATAAAACTGCAATAAGTACTACTTTACCCAAATGTATTGGACAGCAGATTTTTTTTCTCGTTTTCGACATTGACCCCATTGAGAAAGTTGTTCAATTTGATGATCTGATCATCCCCTTAAGAAACCGTCAGTATATTGAGAAGGACCCTGTATCTCTTAATAATCTGTATATAGAAAATAAAACATCGTAAAAATCGCTAGAAGGCAATCTACGAATGAAGAACTGATGATTTTTTTAACTAGTGACAGACACACTCACATAAAAATGTCGGCAAACACACAAAAGTTACGAGGTGTTAAAGCACTTGCCGTTTGGATGCTGTTAAATTGATCAACAAAATAAAAACCTTGCTGTTAAAGAAGACATAATTAAAAGTTAAAAAAAAAACTACGATCGCTACGCGTGACATGGTATCTAGCAACATAAACTCAACACTTGGTTTTTTTTTTAAATAAAACGCGATTTAAACATTAGAATATATACTGAAAAGAACACGTTACGAAATATCCGCTGAGAATCTGAGATCTATTTCAAGGCATCGCATCGGTCGTTTTTAAGAGTTATTTTTTAACGGCTTCCTCTTCCTATTAACCGATTGGATGCAGTTTTTGTGGATGGACATGATGTTTTGGATGAATTCTTGAGATTTTTGTAATACTGTATTCGGATTTCGATACCTGCGATACGGAATTCAGCAGTTGAATAGTAACTGGCTTGCAATACGAATACTGAATAAGTATTGAATTTCGGTGTTTTAAAACAGCGCGATCTCTCTCTTTTCTTTACGGGTGACATAATTTGTATCAATGATTAAAGTTAATACAACTGTTAATGGTATAAACATTGACCATATAAATAATTTGACCAGAATCGATAAATGGAGTGCGATTTTTGAAACTCATACGTTGAACTCAGCTCAGCAGTTAAAAATTTACAAATTACTATGAAGATATGCATCTTTCTACTGCTGATTTGACATTCAAAAACCATACTCTAGGAGTGCGATTTTTGAAAGTCAAATTAGCAGTAGAAAGATGTGTATCTCCATACATTTTCAACTGCTGAGTTCAACGTATGAGATTCAAAAATCGCACTCCAGAATAGAAAATATTTAGAAGTTGGAAAAACAAAAAGAATGATTTTTAGGTTTTTCGTTCGTTTGGTTTGACTTAGGTAGCGATTGTTTTAATGTGTAGATATTCAATATAGGTATATAGCAATGATATTTACGCTATATGTATAGGTACCTAAGCAAACTGGCATTCTTTCACAAACCTGCGATAACAGGAGTTGCAAGATGTTTAAACTGCGTACAGTTATAGCCGATAAATGGAATAGTTTTGTAAACATGAAATATTTACCTACTCGTAGTAGTTAAGTACATCATAAATATTTCAGTAAACACTTTTGTGACTTGATTACCTACCTACTATGATTACCTTCTTCTATAATCGCTGTTTTGTAAAATTTGCAATGAAGTATTTCAAATAATTTTATTCATGCGTAACTAATATCTTTCTTTACAAACTACCTTAAAACTATATAATAGTAGCATTGTTAAGAAAAACTTTTAAGAAACTCTCTTGTTAAGATAATGAATTATTAAAAATTTTAAACCATCACAAATACAGGGTGTACTTTTAAATGCTTTACATATAAAAGGGAGTGCTTCAGACCATCAAACTGAAAAACATTCTGGATGCATACTGATATCGCGAAATAAAATAAGCTGCCCCATTCATTTGATGATTTGGGTCGAGCAGCATATATGACGTTTTCTATATGGAACAGCTGTTTTTTTTTCGCGATTTAATGTTGGTCCCATCGTGAAAGTTCTTCAGTTTATGGCCCCCTTTACACAGGTCACTACAGGTCAACTAGATTTTCAATGTTTATGGAAAATAGAATGGTATTAGTTATTCTGAAATTCCGATTAATGTAAATGTAGGTAACTATGTACCTACCCACCTAGTTTTCGCTTCAGTAATGACTAGATATAGTTCAGTGCCTAGATAGTTGGCTTATTACCTACTTTAATGTTGTTAAATTCATCAATTAAACTCATCTCATCTCATCTCATCTCACTAATATTATTAATGTAAAAGTTTGTAATGACTAGATATAGTTCAGTGCCTAGATCTTAGTTAGTTGGCTTATTACCTACTTTAATGTTGTTAAATTGGATAAAAGGAAATTGCGTATGTTAAGTCAATATGTAGGGCCTACCAAGTTGTAAGACAACCTATGGTATAAAAAAAAAAAAAAAAAAAAAAAAAAAAAATCTGCTGTTCCATACTAAACTGTAATGTCGACGCGCGAGTTCGCGACTCAAATGTATGCAACAGTTGTTTTTTTTTTTGCTCCGGTCGGTTTGCTGCCATAGTAAAAGTAGTTCAGTTCGATGGGTAGACTCTTAGTTTAAAAGGATGCTAATGATATCAATATCACCCTAAATAAATAAAAAAAAACTGAAAAATAGGAAATGACATTATTGTCTTCATTATTCTGAGGCTAGTTTTTACCCCAAACACCCAAGAGAAATGATATTGATGAAAAATACGTTTTTTTTTTTTGCGATCCTGCTTTCAATTGAAGTGGGATGGCTAATTCCAAACGTATGCTGGTAAGAAAGAGATGAAGGAATTAGTTGCCTCTTAGAGCAGCATCAGCATCAACCCAGACGGGTGTTCGTTAACCAGTCGTTAACACATTCTAACTAGGACACCAACTCATCTCACTAATCTCATCTCATCTCATCTCATCTCATCTCATCTCATCTCATCTCATCTCATCTCATCTCATCTCATCTTATTAATATTATTAATGTAAAAGTTTGTGACGATGTTTGTAAGGTTATATGTTTGTGGCACGATCACGGATTTGGATGAATGGCACACGGTAGAATATATTCTGGATTAACGCTTAGGATACTTTTTTAAGGTCCACGAAGACGGAGTCGCAGGCAACAGCTAGTATGGAATAAAGTCTAAACTCTCTTTGACTAGTTTATATTAAAGGCATGATACTTCACAGAACACCGGCGAATAACAGCTGTGCCGCAGACCAAAACTTTCTTATGAATGTTTGTTTCGATTAGCCTTCTTCTTAAGCATTTAGTTGTACCGGTGAAGCTACCGCTAGCCGGTCATGCTCCGGCGCAGGTCTTACGGTCTGTGGTAATGTTTATAATGGCACAGCCTCTCAAATTGAGGGAGAGGGCTATAATAGTTTTAAAAACCAACTTTTATAGATGAGGTCGGCCCGAGTCAAAACGGTACCCGAAACGTGAATTCCTCCTTAATTGTAAAAACTGTAATAAAGACGATATACAGGGTGAAATTGATATCATAAGCATCCTTTTAAACTAAGAGTCTACCCATCAAACTGAACAACTTTTAGTATGGGCGCAAACCGATCAGGGCAAAAAAATAATCAGCTGTTCCATACTAAACTGCAATGCCTACTCGACTCAAGTGTATGCAACAGCTGATTATTTTTTTGCTCCGATCTGTTTGCTCCCATAGTGAAAGTTGTTCAGTTTGATGGGTAGACTCTTAGTTTAAAAGGATGCTAATGATATTAATTTCAATACGTCCCACTGGAGTTGGTTCATCTTCCTCTTCTCAGAAATATGGTTGAGACCGCGTGAGAGAGAGAGCAGGTCATAGTCTACGAAGCGGGCGTATTGCTGGTTCGTAAAGGCTAGTGGTGAGGTGATCTTGCTGTCAGAGTAGAGGTTCAGTCCATTACTTGGTTAGGTAGGTGGTACAGTACCTAAGTGACTAAAGGGTTAATAAAGTACGAAGTATCAGTAATTTGGTTTGAGTAACACCAAACACGTATCCAGTCTTTTGGTTCGGGGGGAAAATAATTTTCGGGGGATATTCATTGAAAAGTAATGTCAAAAATCAAAGTCAACATAATTTATTCAATAATTCAATATAGGAGCTTGTAGCCCACTTATTAATCGTAAAACTTTTAGAGAAGATGCGGCGAGAAACTCCACAACATGACATTGTATATTTTTTTTGACATGACATAATAGCAATGAAAAAAAAAATCGTTTAAAAAGGGATCGCTGTAATCACAGTTCGGTTCTATACAAATATTATTAACTAGAGTTAACCCACGACTTCATCCGCACAAATTATATACCAGATTTTAAGTCAGATCATATTAAGCTATCAAATAAAAAAAGTTTCATCAAAATCGGTTCAGTAGTTATTGCGTGATGCTCGATCAAACAAACAAACAAACACACTAACAAACAGACAGACAAAAAATCCAAAAATTGGTGATATGGAATCAGGGACACCTCAAAACCATATCGTAACTTTTTTTTTGGTAATATTTTCAATGTACAGACAAACTTCTGTTACAGTTTTACAATAGTTAAGATAAAGCCCACCTATCCACCCCCCTGGATATGTGCTTGAGTAACACCTTCAAACGGGCAATAGTTTTTATGCTTTCGGAACTTATTAAAAAACTTGAAATAAATAAGGTAAGCCAATACGTTATGTCTAACAAAGGTCGATAGATCTGTTTTTTCCAACCCACGTCAGTAATATACATATTTTTACATTAGCTTTTGCCTGCGACTTCGACCGCCTGGATTTAGGATTTTCGAAAGATCCCTTCATGCTCTGTAGAATAATAAAATGTATTCTAAATGTCATATTTCTGTCTTCAGTGGTTTAGGTAAATCGTACTGTCAGACTTTTTACACCGGCAGCCTATGGGTCAATTACACATGCAAAGCTTTTAATTCCCTACGCGTCCAGTACAATAATGGTTTCAGGATACTACTGGGGCTGCCCCGATTTTGTAGCGCATCAGGCATGTTTGCAGAGGCCAATACAGACTGTTTCAAGCAATAATCAGAAAGAGAGTGGCCTCCCTGATGCGTCGAGTGCGGGACAGCTCTAGGTGGCCTCCTGAATACCATACTGGAGAGGACTGATTTCCCGGTCGTGCGGCACTGGAACCATGTGCACATGAGGTCCAGACCCACCTAATTTAATACTAAATAAAAACTGTTTTCGCTTCAGTGTACTAATAGAGTTTTTAAAAATTCTAACACAAATATGGATTTATATCTGAAATAAATGATTTTATTTATTATTAGGCAGTGCGTTGTCTTTGTCTCTCAGTCAGTCAGTTGCAGAAACGCTCATTGAAGTTAATCCTCCATTAAATCTGTAGCTAGCTTGTACTACGTCAACAAGACAAAAAGTGACAGCAAGAGAATTAATGGAGGATTAACTTCAATCAATCAATCAATCAAAATTATTTATTTGTATACTACTGTGTACTACTGTGTATACTACTTTGTTTGTTTGTTTACTTCTAACTGAGTGTTAGTCAGTCAGTCACGGAATTGTTTTATAACGAAGTATAGATTTCTTTATGACAATAATAGGTCAAGGTGAGGTGGACGGACTTAATTTTTTTGGACACTTATTAAAAAGCACACGATCATAGCATGATCACGTGAAACAAACCATTCGAATTGCATTCACCTTGAACCGATCAATTGCTAACGTTTTGCGTCAAACACTCTAATTGGACAGAATTGTAACGTGATTCTAATCAACTATATTTCGTGTGTAATTGGACGATTGCTATGTCATTCATGTTACGGTATTAAATAAAATGGAAGCTGATTGGATAGTTGAAAAACTTGTTGTTTTTTATGTCGATGCTTTCAGCTTTTGTCTTACTTTGACTTTACTTGACATTTAGGTATTACTAGAGTTAACCCGCGACTTCGTCCGCACAAATTATATACCAGATTTTAAGTCAAATTATAAGCTATCAGACAAAAAAAGTTTCATCAAAATCAGTTCAGTAGTTTTTGCGTGATGCTCGATCAAACAAACAAACAGACGAATCAGGGACACCTGAAAACCATACCGTAATTTTTTTTTGTTAATATCTTCAATGTACAGACACACTTTCTGTTACAGTTTTATAATAGTTTATTAGATTTATTAACGTAGAGGTAGTATGTGCTTATATTTTACGCAGTAGGTAGTGATTGTAATCTTGAAATTCCCAAACTACAATAGAACATTGACGTAGGCATAAGATAAGAGCGAACGTCACAGATCATGGTCACAAAATCCATATTAACTTCTTAGCTTCGAAAACCAATTTGAAAGATAAGAAACATTCATACCTAGCCGGTAAAAATAAGCAACCATCCATAAGGTATAATAATTAAGGTAGGTATCAGGTAGGTAACTATATAAGGTCTAACAAAATTAGCTGAAACTATTTTAAGGGGATGATCAGACCATCAAATTGAACAACTATCTCTATGGAACCAATATCGAAATCGCGAACAAAAAAATCTGCTATCCAACGTATGAGACAGCTGATTTTTTTTTTTCGTGATTTCGATATTGGTCCCATACAACAACTTTTTCTATGGGACCAATATCGAAATCGCGAAAAAAAATCAGCGCTCCCATACAAAACTGCAAACACAACTCGACTCAAATGTATGAGACAGCTGATTTTTTTTTCGTGATTTCGATATTGGTCCCGTAGAGAAAGTTGTTCAGTTTGATGGTCTAATCATCCCCTTTAAATAGTTTCAGCAAATTTTGTTAGACCTTATTTATGGTAATTATATTATTACTTCCACAGAGTAAATACAAATCACATTAATATATACCCACATAATATTATACAAACGTAGTGCATGTTGGAATACGTAATTAAAAGCAATACCTAATCAGGTTTTTGAAAGATGAGAAAATATTTTAGTTGGTTCTTATCAATGCTTTTTTTTTATTCTAGCCTATTTCATCCCACTGCTTGGCAAAGGCCTCCCCTTTCATCCTCCAACCATATCTGTCCTGGGCATGCTGCTCTGGCCACGCGTCATCGAAAGCATCCAGATGAATGTTATGAAAGGAAATCAATTAGTAACCCGATTCGTTATGTGAAGTGAAGTGAAGCAAAGCGACGTTAAATACAATTTCTCACTCAAGAAGTCTTGTCAATGCATTATCAATATCCGTGTTTTTTGTTTACGCTGCACTGACCAACATGGTCCCTCGTAAAGGAAGTGTATTGTTAGAACTGGTCGATTTACCCGCCTTTGTTACGAAATTACACAGAAATTGACACAACATTACATTAAAATAATGCAAATTTGGTCCAACAATCCAATCATTACCCGATGTCGACGTGATAAAAAGAACGGCCAAGTGCGAGTCGGATTCCAGCGCAGAGGGTGCCGTTACTGCACTGTACAAATCATCATCATCATCATCAGCCTATCATCGTCCACTGCTGAACATAGGCCTCTCCCAAGGCGCGCCACAAAACTCTGTCCTCGGCCTTCCTCATCCAGTCGCTCCCCGCTACCTTTTTTAGGTCGTCTGTCCAGCGGGCAGCAGGACGTCCCACACTACGTCTACCAGTTCGCGGTCTCCACTCCAGAACCCTGACACCCCACTGGTTGTCAGTGCTTCGGCAAATCATATACAACAAAATTATTCGGCCTACTAACAACAATTTTTACTTTGATATCCCGGAGCTTCATTTTTGCACGCCGCAATAATTTGTTTCTTGCGTAACTAAGAACTAAATCAACTAAGTACAAGGTTACAACTAGGTTCTACTACCTATACATATACCATTCCCGGGTTTTTGCAATGGAGGGAAGTCGGATATTTCGTTTCCCTACTCCTCCTATCTTCTTTGATTAATTCATTGCGGGTTCCAAGACAGATTAGAGTCATCCGGGCTCGCTGGACTTCATTGTCCTGTGTTGTGAATGGTCGCCGCTGTTGATCCTGGCTTACAGGAGTTACAGCGGTGGGAATGTGTGGTGGGCCTATGCCCGATAAAATAAAATATATATATATACCTAAATAGGCAACATCGATTGATGAACAAATCGTCATTTTTCAAAATGAATGGACAACATTGCCAGGGCAATTCGGGGTTTCATTCGGACCCTCTGGGCATAGAACCCTAAAAGGTGATTTGATTTAAAAATCGAACGCGATCAATGGAGGATGACGGCTGACGGTTGCAGCTGCGTTCAGGAATCCGTTGAGAAATCGTCTCTTGAATAATTTATCGTTCGCGTCAGTTCACATTGTTCATAATAATATCGTAGAATGTTGCGAAGTTTTATTCTATCTTTTTTGGAAGCAGTGTTGTGAATTCTCCCACAAAAAGTCTACAAAAGGCTGTCGTTCGTAGGTGTTCGTAATAAACTGATGGGCAAGAGATGTATGTATCCGAATGAGGCGAAAGAGGTATGTAATAATCGTAGTAGTCGTATATGGCACGCACTGGGCTCTGCCTACCCCACTGGGAGTCTGGGATATGGTATAGATAGATATTTTAAATTTGTAACCAATATTTTCAGAAAACCTTTGAGTACTTTCAAAGAAAAGTGAAATCCCACTTACCTTCTATCTAGCACGGAACTCAAGAAAAAATACCTAAAATAAATCCTCAGATGACTCTAGAACTAGATAAGTACGAGCGCTCCGATTAAATTCGAAATTGAAATTTACCTTTCTTTAGTTCCAAGATTATGTTGATCCATGTACCCTAAATCATAAGCCTAAAACAAACAGCAATGTAGTAGCGATTCACAAACATACAACATTAAAAACAGAGCTCAAAAAGTAAAACAAAACAAAAGACGGCAGGATAAAGAACCGGTCGGCAAGCAATGTCAATTGGCGCGCTGGCGCAGGGTCGATCGGCATGAAAGGAATGCCGTTGTCGACTACTACGAGATACCAGTGATAAAGTGGACAATGCATTCTTAGATAGATAGACATTGATTCTATGTTAAGATATGTTGTCTATTGAAACTAAGCCTAAATAAGTACCTAGGCTTTATTTCAAGTGTTTCTTGATTACAATCAGCCACTTCCAGTTCATCCTACTGCACTGCAGCATATGCCTCCTTTCATGAATAGGAATGAACGGAAGCGGGTCATACGCTACCAGAGGCAAGTTAGGAATCGTTCACTTGCTGTCAAGATAGTTTACAAACTATTGCCATTTATTTAACACCACTATCTCATACCAAATACCTAAGTATCTTTTGAAGAACGGAGGCATTTGATATTAATAAGCACTGAAGCACTAAAGTTGTATGAAGATCGGGGAAGAATAACAACAACCAGTATTTTGTGAAAAGTTTCATATTTTCGTTGCCTTTGACCAACTTGATGGAAACCGAGAAGTGGAAGATTAAGATGAAGCGCTTTCATCGAGGAAATTACTGCCTATAGTTGTCACGAAAAATACTTGATACTAGCCGATTATAACAGAGCCAAACAACAACACTATTCTTTGATGCTATAAGACTTAACATGCAAGGAAGTTGAATACATTATTCCTCGTCTCAAACAAACTAACGAAATGACTTATCAGTTAGTTAACGTGCCAGCAAGAAACGAACTTTGTGTCTACAGAGTTAAGAGTTGATCCAGCAGTTAATGTTAGTATATTCTTTTAAGAATACTTTACTTGCCTAATCGGTACCGTTTGCAAGGCATTTACAACACAATCAAACATCACTTCACTATATTTTTTGAAGTCTCAACTGTATTTGCCGCCTCTATAAGCGATCATAAGGGGAACAATAGACTAGCGCAAGTCATATCGCGCCTTCGACTCATAAAGCACTGACTCTAAAGTGATGTGAATCAGTTGATCTATTAATATGCGTGCCGAGTGACCGCGTGTCAAGACCAAGGCAATGTTTGTGTACAGTGTGACCAGTATTATGCCACATTCCGCTGCTGGTTAGATTAGAATTTGGTTTAGAAGGAGACTGAATGAAATTCTCTTTGAAAATGTATCTTTACATCATATAATGACCAAAGAAACCAAAGAAGCTCGCGAAGAGAAGGGCTCAAGACAAGACGTCGACCCAGCAGCCCAGCACACAATTTGGTCGTATTAGGCCCCCATTTATATGACTATTTTGAGTTATAAAAATTATATTACTGTAATTTAGTCGTATACTGGTGCTTTATACGTCTATTGTTGGACTATACGACCAAATTTTTAGTTGGGTGGAAGGCGTATCTTGGTCAATGGCGCAAGATGTAGGCTTTTTTTCGAGCTTCTTTTATTAGTTTTTGATTTTTGTGGAACCAAACAATACTGTTAACAACTAAAATAAAAGTTTCTATTCTATCTTAATCCCAAGTCCCAACTAATCACAACCAACAATAAAAGCTCTACCATACAATAATAATGAGACAAACTACGGCTGTTAAAATTACGCAACGTTAATGAGAGATCTAATCCCACGTAGAAGTGTGTTAAGGTTTATTTGAGTAGCAATCACTCCTAAAATGTATAGCTAAAAAATACCTTATCCAGCTATAGATAGAGAAAATTATTCGATACATAACAATCGAATAAAGATTGAGAGAAAAATAATATTTTGAGATCTAATAAACTAAAATAATAAGATGTGCCTACTTGCCTAGGATGCATGTACCTAGAGCGAAAATCATCCTGAATCCTAGAACACGGTATTCAATATCTGGCTGGATTGACCCATGAATAGGTATTAGGAAGGCCTTTGCCCAGCATTGGGAAGCTTTTGGCCAGGATAATAAATACAAATTGTTTCCGACTGTAGTCTGCACAGAACAAATGGATTCGTCAACGCAGCTAATTGTCTGTTATGTTAATTATCTCTATTTAGTATAGGAATGTCGGCAGTAAGGAATTCGTTGTAGCTTGCTTTACAATCTTTACATAATACGTAAAATAAATAACGCCAAATTTTTTAACCTTTTAAATATTTAATTATACTTCAATCTGGGTAAGAAAATCGTCTGATTAGTTTCACCTGTTTTTAGATTTCTGTCCTTGTTTGTATTGTTAACTGGTTTCAAAGTGTTACTAATCTACTAACTTGTCCAAGATACCTATTATACTTATCGGATAGTTTAACGTGGTTTAACTGTTAGCTCAAGTACACCTTTTTGAACGTATTATTTGAAAGAATTAACTGTTTGAACCAACATCTGGTTTGAACGGTTTGTTTTGTTCAACTACAGAAAGTTGGTTGTTATAGCAATGTGTTTGCTCACCTCGAACGAGGGATGACAGTCGTGATTTTATGTATGTATTAACTATTTGAATATACGTAATATTTGAAGTTTTGTGTGAAGGGACTTAATATGCAGATAGTTTTTCTAACATAGAAAATCTGTGATAGAAAATGCGTAAAAAATCTGCTGTTCCACAAACTTGGGTCGAGTAGGTTTGCAGTTAAGGTTTTAGTCCTATAGAGACCGTTGTTCAGTTTGATGGTCTGATCGTCTCCTTAAAAAACGTTATAAAGAAAGACCCTGTATATATTATGCATTACATTGGGAAAAAAGAGCTACAGACAAAAGATACGTTTCACGTATAGAAATTATCGAAATCGATGCAATTACAATGATTAGGTATTTTTATTGATGGTAAGTCGGTGGCCGTGTGGTGTGTCGGCTAAGAATAGCACCATCCCATTTCCTCCCGTGGGTGTCGTAAAAGGCGACTAAGGGATCTGCCGGAGGATGTACATCAGCATACTCTGAGTACACACATTCAATCCAACGGCGATCGCCAACCTGCCTGCCAAGCGTGGCGATTATGGCAAATCCCTCCATTTTGGGGGGGCTTAGGCTTTAGGGGAAGCAGTGGACGTCTGTCGGCTGATATGATGATGATGATTGATGGTAAACGCCTGCTTTCCTCTTAGATTTCCTTATTGTGCCAGAAATCCTGAAAATGTGGAAAAACTTGCCTATTTCGCAGTGAAATCAGTTACCTGTTAAAAAATCTCAACTTGGAGATAGTCAATAGGCTGATTCTAAAGGGCTTCTTCACTTACAGACTTTATAAGTGGGTGTAGTTATGTAAATGCGGATGAATGAACTGCGGCTTCCGTGCAGCACTTGACTTCTACAGCTGCATTATGTGTCGTGTGTTTATAGCGGTTGGGGTTTTATTTGTTTGGCTGGTTTCGATTAGTTGTTGGTGATGCTAAATATTTGAGATTTTGAAATATAGTAGAAAGCTACTGTGCAACTGTATAGTTTGTTTTGTTATTAAGAACTATGCAGCCCTAGTAAACATTTTATAAATTTATCAAAAATATTTCTTTTTGACATTGAGATTAATGATTAATTAACAAAAGCGTTTAAAAAAAAAGTTTATGAATTAATTTGTAATCTAATCGCTTATGCTTCGAGTCGAATTCTAATTTTCATCCCAAATAGACTAAATGAAATTAATGAATGAACAGGTATGAAACCAGATTTTACCAGACAATTATGTCTGGTAAAATCTGGTTTCATCAAAAGCTCAAGTTTCTTGCTCAAGTTTGTATTAACAAACTTGAGCTTTTAATTTAGAAGCATTATTCGAATTGCTTTATGTATAATACCACTAGAGTCGTGAGATCTTTACAGACAAAGAGATTAAAAGTAAAACCGGATCTAATTGCAAACAATATGTAACTACTTTGTAGTTGTACCTACCTACTTATACGACATTGGCAACTCAAAATCATGGAAGAATAAACCAATGAAAGTGTTACATTACATACTTAGCATCAGGTATCTAGAATTAAGGCTTATATCCACCCTCAAGAAGGTTATATGGATTGGTATAGATTTTAGAAGATCTGTGTCCTACAGTGTGTGACATATAGGCTTGATGATGAGAACTACACTCACTGATTATTTGTGAGGTACAAGATGCGAGTTCTGTGAGCGCAGATACCTGACTCCAGATCAACCTGTAGGGCTATTGTGTACACCTTTTCTGATTATATTGTTCGCAAGATCTCAACTCACATATTATTCTGACTTTGAATATTTAAATTGATAAGCAGAATTGTCAAAAACTGTGAAGAACACCATGTCATTTTAATACCGATATGACTCGGGGTGGGTACACAATAAGAAGAGAATAAGGTTATAACTAAGTGTCTTGGCTCAAAACACTCTCTTCGAATCAAACAAAACAGGTTTGTCCGAAACATACACGTGGTACCTACTATCAATTTCATAATATGAATCAGAGTATTATTCAACTATTGACACAAGAAAGGCACCGGCCATCTCCGGTCCGCGTCGACGCAAAATTATTTCAGAATGTTGCTTTATAAACAATTTTATTCACCATCTTCTTCATTTTGATTTCCTCAAATCGCCTTTGTTGTATTTTGACCTTTTTGACTCTTTTCCTTAACGTCATTGGCATTATCATCAGTTATATTTTTATAACTAGCGATCCGCCCTGGCTTCCCAGTTTCCCACGGGTGCAATGCTGATATATAAACCTTCCTCTTGAATCACTCAATCTATTAAAAAAACCGCATCAAAATCCGCTACGTAGATTTAAATATCTAAGCATATCAGGGACAGACAGACAAACAACGTTAAGCGACTTTGTATTATACTATGTAGTGATGATGAAACTAAGAAAAAGAGTCGACAACTCGACCAATACAACTCTACAATCATAACGCCAGAAAATGAAATAAATAACGGTCACAGGAACATAGCTGTAAGGATAATAAGGTTTTTATAATAGAAGCCATACACTAACGGCATAAACATAACGTCCAAGACCAAACTGGGAGTCGAACCCAGGACCCAGAAAAACATTGCATATGATATGCTGTTAAATTGTACCAATAGCAATATGTGATTTGTAACAAAGAACACAGCTTTAATGTTTGAATGACGTCAGTCAAGTTTTGAACACACTTTCTCTTTAGCAGGAAGCCGAATGCGTTCGAAAATACATTAAAATATTATTAGGAACAAACGCCTAGTTCGTAACGCAATCGTGCGCAGTTGTTTGTATGCATCATTAATTTGGAACAGCATTCGATAAAATATTGCATCAAAGTTCTCATTGTTGTTTAATGTTTGTTTCCGTCTCCTGCGTACTACATACATTTTCTATAATTATTGATAATTCACTATAATAATGTTCAGTTATACGTGTACGCAAATCAAAATAATTATGTAGTAGCACTGTGGCATATCGTGATAGTGCAGAGTTTATAAACATTAATTAGGTAGTTGATTGTTTACTTCCATTAAACAATCAAAGCACTCCTTTACGTTATTATTATTACTCAAGTTTATATAAGTCGATCTACATAAAAGTAAAAGTACTCTACCTATTAGAATATGATTGATGATGAAAACATGTTTTGAAAACTTACACATCTATATCTATAACCTCTAAATAAGTATTATACCTACTATCCTTTGCCCGAGACTCAGACCGTGTGTATTTCAGAAATAAATTTACATTCGGGGGGAGGGGGGGGGGGGATTTTCGAAAAAGTTAGACTGTCCGTTTTCTGTACAAAACTGTTTTATATAATGTATTATGTATATCTTTGTATATAAAACAAAGTCGCTATTTCTGTCTATGTTCGTGTGCGCTTAGTTCTTCTAAACAACGCAAGATTTTGATGAATCTCCATATTCTCCATCATCATTATGAAAATTTCTTTACAATACAATATACAATTTATATAGGTATGTTAATAGATCCCTCCTGGGTCGTATAATTATGACATTTTTACTTAAAGTGGTTATTGGTTGCAGAGTTGTCAATTTCATACAAAAGTTTGACGCAAAATACGCGTAGACGGCATTAATAAAAATAATATTTTATATATGGAAAAATAGTTTTAGTTTAGAAAATCAAGATGCGGCGTCACAAATAACATTTGTAATCTATACTATTATAAAACTGTAACAGGAAGTTTGTCTGTACATTGAAGATATTAACACAAAAAAAGTTACGATATGGTTTTTAGGTGCCCCTGATTCCATTTCACCAATTTTTGGATTTTTTGTCTGTCTGTTTGTTTGTGTGTTTGTTTGGGTGTTTGTTTGTTTGAACGAGTATCACGCAAAAACTACTGAACCGATTTTGATGAAACTTTTTTGTTTGATAGCTTATGATCTGACTTAAAATCTGGTATATAATTTGTGCGGACGAAGTCGCGGGTTAACGCTCGTTTATAATATAATTACGAAGATATTTTCTAAACTATTTTTCCGTACTTAAAATATTACTCGTATCATGCTTCAAACTTTTGTATTAAATTGACTACTCTGCAAGTCTGCAACCACCTGAAGAATTTATCGAGGTCAATAATGATTACCTATGGTAATTAAACAAAGCTTTATAGTTTTAAAATATTCCAAAATGGGAGATAGTAAATACGCCATGAGCACGCACATTCATGGGGCGTTATGGATCGCTTCGTTCCCATGTAAATAGTTCAACGGCCGGAGACCTTTGAGGGGAACTATATCGAGTATCTAGTCATATCATACAAGGTAACAAATAATATCAACGTAATGTTAGATACCTAGCGTAAGTATAGGAAGACAATTATAATAAATAAATAAATAAAAAACGCTAACAGGCACAAACATTTAAATGATCCCAAGTAAGCACTATAGGCTTTTTTAATATGGAAACCATACAACAACAGCACGAACATATAACATCCATGACCGAACCGGGGTTCGAACCCAGGACCCTGGTTTGGCAGTCCGGCGTGGTAACAATAAAAATGTGATTATTTTGAATAATAGTGATTGTCGAATTTTTATAATTTTTATAATATTAGTGACATTGTATAAATATTTTCACAATACATGGTTGACATTGCATCCTAATTTAATTGTTTAAATTCAAAAATTCAAAAAAATCTAATTTATCAATTGTAATTATTTGCATGCTATTTAAAATGGCTAGATAGGCATGATCTTTATGTATTGTTAAGTGATATATTATTTGATAACACCTAATGTAAAAATTACCCTATTCGAGGCAAATAAATGATTTCTATTTCTATTTCTATATAATATAGGATCCTTCTTTATTATACAGGGCCCTTAATATGTTGATCCCGGCTACTATCTCTAGTCGTTACATAAAAACCACTTCAGAGGCCGTAAGGCGGTCCGAAAAAACTCTGACACCAGGGCTCTGCCCACACGATAAGAAGAAGAATATGTTGATCCTTTTTTTTAAGGGGATGATACCATCCCCTTAAAAAAAGGAAACTGAAAAACTTTCTCTTTGGGACCAACACCGAAACTGCGAAAAAATAATCTGCTGTTCCATAAACATTTGGCTCTAGTAGAGTTTGCAGTTTTATATGAGACATCAGATTTTTTTTCTCGATCTCGATGTTGGTGCCATTGAGAAAGTTCTTAGATTCTTAGATTCTTTATTGTACACAAAAACATAATTATGAAAAAAAGAAAGAAAAACAAAATTAACAAAAACATAATTATGAAAGTTGTTCAGTTTGACGGTTTGGTGTCAGCATATTAAGAAGGATACCCTATATGCTGACGGTTTTCAAATGAAGCTAATATCAAAATCGCAAAAGAAATCTGCTGTCTCTTATCTAAACTATTATAAAACTGTAACAGGATGTTTGTCTGTACATTGAAGATATTAACAAAAAAAAGTTACGATATGGTTTTTAGGTATCCCTGATTCCATATCACCAATTTTTGAATTTTTTGTCTGTCTGTTTGTTTGTGTGTTTGTTTGTTCGAACGAGCATCACGCAAAAACTACTGAACCGATTTTAATGAAACTTTTTTTGTTTGATAGCTTATTATCTGACTTAAAATTTGGTATATAATTTGTGCGGACAAAGTCGCGGGTTAACGCTCGTATTACCTATTTCTGGCTTAGCTACTAGGTACATTTGCATAGGTTTGCAGTTTTGTACGGAACAGCTATTTTTTTTCACATATCTATTATGTTTATTGTATACCCACATGCGTCTATCCAGTTTTCAATTTTCTATCTCTACATAAATAGGTTTTATTTTTTTATTTTTTGGCTCTATGCCATTACTAAGGAAGATTTGTTCTGTTTACTATTGACATTAGATAGATCTACAACGGCTTTATGATGATAATGGTAATAAACAAACAATTACCAGATCTATGACGTAAGCACAACGTAAGTCTGGTCTTACTAAATTATCGTGTTATCTCATTGATAACAAAAATCTGTAAGATTGTGCAATATGTTTACCTATAGTAATTTTACTGTTCAGGGTTAGATAAGGTCATATAAAGAGATAAAAAATATGTTTGGAAGAATGTGACCGTTAGAAAATTTCATAGATTTCGTGCCTCACTATCGACCACATTGGAAGTGAATGTACGGAATTCGAAAAAAAATTTGTCTCAAAAAGTCTTTGTTTGAGGCTCAAATTGTAGCTGACTAAATTGTCCAGAGGAATTTTGCTGAAATTTTTGATATCATTCCTCGTTTTCAAAATATCGAGCGCCAAAATAAAAAGTTCGGAAAAAAATGAATTTTATTTTCACAACTCTTTTTGCACCTTACAGCTCTCGTAAATACGCGTCTTTTGAGCCTTTTTTGAATATCATCATATCATCATAATTATAAAACTGTAACAGGAAGTTTGTCTGTACATTGAAGATATTAACAAAAAAAAAGTTACGATTTGGTTTTTAGGTGTCCCTGATTCCATTTCACCATTTTTTTTATTTTTTGTCTGTCTGTTTGTTTGTGTGTTTGTTTGTTTGTTTGAACGAGTATCACGCAAAAACTACTGAACCGATTTTGATGAAACTTTTTTTGTTTGATAGCTTATGATCTGACTTAAAATCTGGTATATAATTTGTGCGGACGAAGTCGCGGGTTAACGCTCGTATCATATATGTTCGCAACTCTCCGAGATATAAGGGGATCGCACTTTTTCGTGAAATCGGAGCCTATACTATGTATGATGTATTGTTGTCTATATAAATAAATAAATACTGGAGCGAACGAAAAGACATTTCCTATGTCAAAAGTATACTACTTTTTGGACTTTTTGCATTACATATTTACCAACCAAATAAAATCATTGTACCTATAGTATCGAATATTTTAAAACAATTGACTTCTCTAGACTCATATCTCTACTGGTATATAGTTTCATTTTCATTCAAATAAATGAATGTGATTGAAGTCTTTTGATATATTCATAAGCTGTATTTTTTGTAAATCAAAAGCAAAGAGTTTGTACTAGGTACTGAATTCATATAATAATGATAACAGCTGTCGTCGGTCAGAAGTGTCTGAAAATCTGTAATCTCGGATCAGTCATTACACGTAATCAAAGGATTCAATTTGAACAAACACCCCAATCAATCAGACGACCAATCAAGCTCTACATGCCTGAGGCTCCTTATTTTTAGTCTCAATAGAAGCAGCCATATTTTTATGATGTCATGGACCCATAAAGCTACTAAATTCTAACAGCCCTCCTACGCATCGTCTTATTTGGAAACCGGTAATAAAAAACTAAACGGAAGATCTGCTGACCAGTCTCAAAAAGTTTATATTCTTTTAATGAGACTTGTTTAAATTTTTTTTTTTGTTTTTAAATAATTTTTCTGTTTTTAGCTAAAATGGGTACGCTACTTCTAATATGCTCAATAATATTTCCACTCGATACTTATAACATCACAATGACCTCATTGTGCGGGCATCACAAACCTTTATCACAATACCTATGGCAGCTTCCTGCCATTATCCTTTTACTCATAGAGAAACACGTAACTCATACCCCGAGAGGAGTGGCCTTACGCATAATTTCCCATACTTTTCCCTCTGTCAAAGTTTTACTGTTATTGTCATAGCAACGGCCCCCCCCCCCCCCCCCCAAAATGACAGAAAAATGTTCTATGGAGAAATGTATATTAAGTTTATGGGAGAAATAAGCAATACCTACTCCTTACGTGTTTCTCTATGCTTTTACCTCACAAATATTATGAGGGCTGCAATTTAAAATCGCCATCATAACTTAATTACCTGTAATCTGTGGCGTTATGCGCATGACAAACAATTACACAATATAAATACAAAGTGTAATATGTAAGTAAACACACTTCTCTATAGTAGTTCGTATTTCTCTAGTCAATAAAATCAAATAGGTACCTACGTTACAAAAAAAAAATAAGAACAAATTTTGAAAGAATTGCCTTTGCGTAATTTTAATTCACACAGCGAAGAAAGCCGCATGCTCGTAATACCTTTCTTGCATAATGGCTATAGAAATTCATATCATAATTAAACTTTTACAGACAGAAAGACAAATGTTATCTGTAATCCATGAGAAAGTCAGGGTGGAACAATGTGATGGCAAAAAGTTGATGACAGTTATATCATGACATGATCACAATTCGTATTCTGTCAACGGAAGATATGAAACCGAGATTTCTTTAGACTTTTGCTGCATTCCAACGTGATGGTTAATTAGAGACGATGAGATGTACATACTAAAGTTTTGGTTGACCAGTTACGTGGTTTGATTGGCGCTCTCAAACTGCACGAGTTTGAGAGCGCCAATCAAACCACGTAACTATTGCAAGATATAATTGAAAAAGTGTTTGTCATATTTCATTTTCTTTAGCGTGAATAAATGTGTAAGGTATTGAAAAGTTATGTTTTAAATACAGGGTGTTAGGGTAAACAGTTGCATTAATTTAAGGGGTGATTGTATCCATGATACTAAACAAGTTTTCCTAAGAAACCTACAGGAAATTCTCAAAAACAAAACTCGACATTTTATACAAACTTACAATTTTTTTTCAAATTTCCTATAGGTTTCTTAGGGAAAGTTGTTCAGTGTCATGGGTACAATCAACCTTTAAGTAATGCAACTGTTTACCCTAACACCCTGTATTTTCCATTAGGTAGTAAATTTCTTGTCGTATACCTATTCAATAGATTTGATGAAGTTAGGTTATTAAAAACTCCTAATGCAGCTATACCTAGTCTTACAATAATAAATATATTGGTCGGTAATAATACGTAGTAATACGTAATTACGTAATAATGCTGAAGTCGCCAATTAAGTAAAAGTGACTGAAAATTTAGGGAATTAATAATGATACAGAGCGGAAATTTCATGCTCGATTCATAGATTGATGTGAAACAATCAAAACGAGGTTGCGCGAGCGCAAACCTTGGCTAGACTGGAGCCGATATCAGAATTTGCGTTTGTTTTGTAATTTACATGGCGTACAATCTCGTTAGATCTCTCCAACAAAGGTCCACCCACATGTCTAATTGCTCGAAAGTAGGCCGGCCTGGCCTGTTATTACTACGCACATACAACTATTTTATGGTTACAGACCGTTTGTTTGAAGAAAATCGTTATTAAATGCCTTGAAGTTACATTTTTGATGAGGTTCGTATAAATTGTTTGAGTTCTGGATATAATATTTACGGAGTAGTAAGTTTATGTTTAGTCTTCCGACCTCATCACTAAGAGCGCTACTATACTAACATAATAAGATCGACAAAGAATGGTTTTGTTTCATTAATGTTTGATATTTACTATCCAACGCTTGTGATTCTAATAATGGTATCTCTACGGGTGAAATTGATATCATTAGCATCCTTTTAAACTAAGAGTCTACCCATCAAACTGAACAACTTTTACTATGGAAGCAAACCGATCGGAGCAAAAAAAAATCTGCTATTCCATACTAAACTGCAATGTCGACGCGCGAGTTCGCGACTCAAATGTATGCAACAGCTGATTTTTTTTGCTCCGATCGGTTTGCTGCCATAGAAAAAGTTGTTCAGTTCGATGGGTGGACTCTTAGTTTAAAAGGATGCTAATGATATCGATTTCACCCTGTATTATTATGTTTGAAATACACCAATGCTCGAAACCAATTCTAAACCCTCTAGTTCTAAAAACCTCCAAGTCAATCCAAGCTCTCATTTGCTCTACAGGGTGAAATTGATATCATTAGCATCCTTTTATACTAAGAATCTACACATCAAACTGAACAACTTTTACCATGGGAGCAAACCAATCAAAGCAAAAAATAAATTTTTTTTTTGCTTCTATCGATTTGGCTTTGAATTTGGCTCGAGTAGGTTTGCAGTTTTGTATCAAACAGCGGTTTTTTTCGCGATTTCGATGTTGGTGCCATAGAGAAAGTGGTTCAGTTTGACGGTCTGATCAGATTTGGATTCTTAAACTTTTGATGATGATAATTTCAGTCTCTAAAAATTACTGTCAGAAAAAAAATCACTGACTGTCAGTTTTTAGTCAGAATTGGAACCTTGTCTCTACGGGTCAGTGACTTTGTGACGTAGCGTCGTGGTTATACGGTAGTTTTTTGTGTTTCGGCAATGACTAGAGTAATTTACTTGCCAAGTAGGGCAACGCTATGCTTTTCATACTCTACATGCTCTACCTGCATATTGTATTTATATTCTTGGATATTTATTGGCTGATAAAGCTCTAAAACATTGAATTGGTGGTACTAGTACATTGGATTGTTTTAATATAAAAAGGTAGAGATCTAGGTCTGTCGAACAAATGACGCATTCCATCATGAATAATTTAAGATATTTCAGAAATCCATAGGTCATCTTAGTGGTTGTGTTCTCTTAACCTTCAAAATAACATAGTCTCCTATAGAGTAATTAACATAAATAAAGATTGTTTAGTATAAAAAGGTAGAGATCTAAGTCTGTCAAACAAATGACGCATTCCATCATAAATAATTTAAGATATTTCAGAAATCTATAGGTCATCTTAGTGGTTGTGTTCTCTTACCCTTCAAAATAACATAGTCTCCTATAGAGTCATTAACATAAATAAAGATTGTTTAATATATAAAGGTAGAGATCTAAGTCTGTCAAACAAATGACGCATTCCATCATGAATAATTTAAGTTATTTCAGAAATCCATAGGTCATCTTAGTGGTTGTGTTCTCTTAACCTTAAAAATAACATAGTCTCCTTAAGATAAAGAATCATCAAAATAACGATAAGGTACGAGGTTTACAAAGAGTACGATACGACCTTCTTTGGTCACAGTAATTATAAGACAAAGCTTGGCCATTGTGCATTATTTTGGCCATTTACATTGACTTTTCCATGGGAGTCCCGCCAAAAAAGCCATTATCAGACTTATTCAGTTAAAATAAGAGTTTCGTCAACGGACACTATAATTTTGTTAGCTATGGGACAATTTGACTAACGTGCGTGAATGGAAATCGTGGCAAGTTCAGCCGTGAGGTGTTGAGTGAAAGAATACGGTATTGTTTAACAATAACAGGTGGTGTTTACTGTCGTATAATTATAAATCATGACGTGGGATATTGTAATAGTACATCATAGTAAGAAACTGACAATATGACTCATCAATTCAAAGTCGTTCAGCGAGCTATGATCGGTGTTTCTCTTATAGACCGAGATCCGACCGTAAAATAATGCACCTATTTCTTTGGTGAACGAAATGTAATTCTTGTGAATCTTTACACAGGGGTTCATGCAACGCTGCCAGGTTGCTTAGAAAATTCTTGCCGCAAGTACCTTTTCCATAACCTTTTTGTATAAATGAATTGAATTGAATTATGATATTTTCCACCTATTGGTTTGGGAAGTAAATGAGGTGCCATCAGAAGGACACTGATCTAATGAACTGGAAAAATAGGAATGACTTCTTTGAACGGCGGCGGCGACCCTGGCGGCACGGCATACTTACAGGTGGCAACCCTAGTTTTTCCAGTTCTTTAGATCAGTCTCCTTCTGATGGAACCAGATACCATCCATTCCATAGGTTCCAGGAACTTCATTTACTTCCGTAACAGATAGGTTGAAAAAATTGTACCAAAAATCATAATGGAAAAGGTACTTCTTGGTGGCAAGATTTTTCTAGGCAACGTGGTGGCGTTTTATGAACCCCTGTGTGTAAACATTCACTAGAATCACATTTCGTTCACCAAACAAATAGGTGCATATTTTATGGTCGGATCTCGGTCTATTAGAGATCATACCAGGAATGAAGTGATACGTCAGAGAACTAAAATGGTTAACATATCTCAGAAAATTGGCAAACTATCTAACATGGTAATGGGCTGGTCATATAATTGCGAAGAACTGACAACCGATAGGGAATTAGGAAGCCACAGTTATGTAGTACTTACCAGATACTGTTTCTTATACTGTGCCAGATTTCTAGATTGGAAACTACGAACTGGCAGGCGTAGTGTGGGACTCAGATTGACGCCTCTCATCATGTCAATATTTAGTAGGTAATCATACACATACATTATCTAGTCACATTTAAAGTACCAGAATCTAGCCTGGACTTGTATTATGATGACTAGACAACTAGTAACTAATATGAACAAAGTGGTTGCAGGCAACACCGACACATTTTGATAAAAATATAGTTGTCAGATTTTGTTTGTCACAGATTATTTAATAGTTACGGCATATCATAGCAGGCATATTTAGTTTAGCTACCACCAGTTACCAGTACCACGTTATTGTATATTATAAATACTCTACTATATGATATGTAAAATTAAATGCCTACCTACATTATTAATATATTGATAAAGCACCTGCCGGAATATCCGGCATTTTATACTAGTTAGCATCTTGTTAGCATGGTGACTATATTATGAGATGGCTGATGACTAATGAAATAGATAAATAAATAAAATAGCGCATTGGTCACTGATCGATCACATAACATAACAAACAGAACACGTGTCGTAATATTAGGTATGGTTATGGTTATCCACCGTCATTGGATATACCTACCTACTACCATAATCATTCTATTCCTTCAATAGGATTCTTAGTTTATTAAAAAACTCAGACTTCAAGTAAATGGTATCTGAGAAATCCATTAAGGTGGTTTCAGTCCATACAAAAGTTTGACGCACAATACGCGTAGACGGAATTAATAAAAGTAATATCTTATATATGGAAAAATAGTTTAGAAAATCTAGATGCCGCGTAACGAATAACATTTGCATTTTATAATATAATTACGAAGATATGAACCTTTCAAAATTTTGTATGAAAAATTTCAAACCTTTATATCTTTGTAATTATTTTATAAATTGCAAATGTTATTCGTTACGCGGCATCTAGATTTTCTGAACTATTTTTCCATATATACAAAGTTACTTATATTAATACCGTCTACGCGTATTGTGCGTCAAAGTTTTGTATAAAATTGACCCCTCTGCAACCGCCTTAAGAAAGCAGCCTTCTAAATTTTACAATGAGAGTCCCACTCAAGGAATACACTGCTCTCTGAATTGTTTTGATTGTCTACTATTGACAAGTTGGATGTGATGCGCCAGCAAGACCTGGCTGCGATTGGCGCAGGACCGAAATGGATGGCAAAATGGGGAGGAGGCTTATGCGTTGCAGTGGGTGGATACGAGCTGATTATGATAATGAAGACTCTATACAGCTTCTACAAATGACTTTTGCATTACTAGGTACCAATTCTATCACACCAGGGCATATCTTTGAAGGAAAACATTGCACACAACGTGTTACAATTTCGAGGAGTTGTCAAAGGCGACACGAGCTCACTGAACAGAGTAAGGGACTGCTCAGCTGCTCCAAAATAAAACACGGACTACGCCATTGAACATTTTACGCCAGAGCCACTTTCAAGATTTTTTTTACTACCAATTACTTACTGTACCCGATAAATTATATTATTTGTGGATAGTTCTGTTAATATGTTTCCCAAATGCCACGCAATGCAACACTGCCATAAATAATCTCTGGAATTGGCTCTATAATAGCCATGTTTTTTCTTTCTTATTGCTCTCTCCCGTTTGCAAAGGAGGGAAGTCGGATATTTCGTTTTCCTACTCTTATCTTCTTTGATTAATTCATTGCAGTTTCCAAGAAAGATTAGAGTCATCCCCCGGGCTCGCTGGACTTCATTGTCTAGTGTTGTGAATGGTCGCCGCTGTTGATCTTGGCTTACAGTATCGGGCGAGAACAAAATATGTTTCCCAAATGTTTAAAAAAAGAACCTCAATTCTTTTACATTTGAACAAGGTACATCTTTATTTGGAATATCTCTGATCCCTTGGTCAATACATAGCCGTGAGCATTATGCTTTATTTTATACTTTAAGAACAACTATTGCCTCTACATTGACGTTGAGAGACCTTCACTTATGCGTTGCGACGATGTGAACTAAATTACTACCGGCTCAGATCTGTGAAGTCAGATGTGATTCATATGCCGGCTTAAATTATAAAGTTAAGTCTATCCAACATACCGAGTCTCGCAAATAACGCCATTTTAGTACTTATAAAGAGTTAATATAAGAGCTGGGTTAGAAGGCTTCTGATAAGGAATGAATTAAACAGCATGCAGCGTGACTGGATCTGACATTATGCATAGTTCTGTATAATTATAAAACATAATAGGTACGTTTATAGTAGGTTTAGATTATTCTAAATTTTGGTCTAAAGCTATCTTACTGTCGGATCGAAGGATTTTGAACTTTAACTACTAATAATTAATATTATGCTGCACTGACCAGGGTTGTCAACTGTCATACCATTAGCATTACAATTACATTTCTAATCAACATTCAACGACATTCTAACACTTTTGTTATGCCTTAGTCTTAGACGGATCACACACGATGACGCATTGACGGTGCGGCAGACGTCAGTCCGTCATTTGCGAAGCAAGGAGTTGTACGAAACCGCACATATAGACTAAGAGATAAGTGTACTTTTTGCAACCATCAGAAGAAAGGCTTATTCAGTGTTTATGGGGTGTAGAGCATCTCTGTGATGGGGATGAACCAGGTCTGCCTACATAACTCCAGTCGGTTTAGGAGTTACTGATGTTTAAAGGTCAGAGATGCTCTACACCACATAAACACTGAATCAGCCTTGCTGCTGATGGTTGCAAAAAATTCACTTATCTCTTAGTCTAATAGAAGCACACACGGTAACGGATTGACGCACCTGCGGTTTCATACAACTCCTCCTTCGCAATGACGGACTGACATCTGCCGCTCCGTCATGCGTCATCGTGTGTAATCTCGGTTACTTATCTGACGAACCGGTTGGTGTTATGGTTACCACGCCGCCGGTCTGCCAAACCAGGGTCCTGGGTTCGAATCCCGGTTCGGTCATGGATGTTTATATGTTTGTGCCGTTGTTGTATGGTTTCCATAATAAAAAGCCTATAGTGCTTGCTTGGGATCATTACAATGTATGTGCCTGTGAGCGTTATTTATTTATTTACCGATGCCTAGTAACTTTTTTCTAAAGGTTTGTGACTATTAGACTGAGATCCAACCGTAAAATTATGCACCTATTTCTTTGGCGAACGAAATGTGATTCTAATGTTTACAAAGGGGTTAATACAACGCCTGCCAAATGTCCATTCATAACATGATCGTCAAATTGTATAATAGTTGTTGTATAATAGATCTAGGACCATCATTTATGATAATATTTATTTACATAGAATGATGCTCAATGGAGCACTTGAAATACAAAATCCTATACTTTGTGTTTTTTCGTTTATTAAACTTATCGTGTTGTTTATATTTTAATATCTGACGATACGATAATTAAAAAGATCAATAAACTTATCTTTATTTTTTGTACCGTGGTTTTTATCACAAAACATTAAGTTTATGTTCTATATTGGTTGTTTGTCAATAGCAAACAAAACCAAGATCTAACGCCTTAGCGCAAGAAGTTAATTATGTTTTTCTAGATGGACTTTGACTTTCCCTGTTTTATGAGTAAAGTGTCAAGGTTAATTTACTAGGTTAGATACTTTAGTTTAGATCGAAGGTATGCTTAATTTTTTTAACGAAATACTTTGGTATTAAAATTTTTTAGGAATTCTTTACAGTGCACTTATTACATTCTGAAATATTTGATGCATTATTTATTATTATATGTTGATGTGCAAATACGTTTATTTTGTACCCGACTTCGATAAAGATAATAAAAGGACCCCCTTTAGGCTTTTTCTTCACCATTGTACTACGCATGAAACTGCAATCGCTAGACGACTTGTTGCAATTTCTACACCTCATTAGATTCAGTATTGTTTTTTTAGGGTAGCCCTGCTGCGTTAACTTCTCTAACAATAGGTATTTTTATTAATCTGCAACATGATTAGGTTAACTTAGCTTTCTTAAGCTGCTTTAAAAAACTTAACTTGTTAGTTAATTTAACTTAACTTGGTAACAAGTCGTGAATGAAGCAAGTAATTTAAAGGAAGGTAGTTATTTTTATTGTGTTAACAAAACACACTTTAATTCGCTTTGTGATACAAAGTTGTGATGCAAGTTGGCGGGAAGTAGGCCATCGAGAAAGGTCATAACGACAAGACAGCGCAAACGTTCGCCATCTTATTTTTTTAGAGGTTAAAATTCAATATTATTATTATAAAGGTAAGTAAATAATATTATAAATACGAAACTTTTTCTGTATTTTTGTCTGTTACGTTTACACAGCTAAATCACTGAACCGAGAGAAAGGACATGCATAAAAGTTCAATGTAGACGAAGTCGCGGGAAACAACTAGTGTTTTAATAACTATTGAATTGGTACCTAGCTTATTTTTGAAAGAATTTTAATGAACGAATACCTGCCTAGGTAAAAAAGAATCTAGAGCATTAAAAAATTTAAACAGAACATATTTTCTGATTTCAATGACCGATTTTGCAAAACCAATAAACTTTACAACTTCAGAGTCAGACCACTTGATAAGGTGCAATGTATTATTTCTATAATAATCGAGATTCTAGAACAGCAATTTGTTATAAAATGTATTTATAATTGTATTTTATTGCTGTGATTGGACTGCCATTGTATGTCCTAGTTTCAAACAATAATGTCAAGGTGGTTAGAATAGTTTCTTTGGCACGGAAGCCAATTCTCTAACAAATCCACCGATTAATCGACACTGTCTTTGAAACCGTAACAAATCTTGTGAATCTTGTAAAGAAACCTCCAAACCACTAAATTCCACCTACCGTGATAATCCGTAGAAACATAAGCCAGCCAGGTAAAATAAACTCTAAAAGATAACACGAATGTTGTTGGAGTTGCAACGTTCAATTTTAGCAGGATTGTCTCTGGGTTATCTCTCTTCACTATTTATCTCAAATGTCGAGACAAGACGTTTCAAGGACTTGGTTAATCTTGGCATAGGTTCGAAAGTATAGAGCAAGTTGATATCAGTCGAAACATAATAAATTGGCTGTTTTGCAACAAGATATCTTTGTTTTTGTTCTGTTGATGCGTCATGCTTATGTCATCTCTGTTTGATTACAATAATTACCTATATTCTTTGTAATTTTGGAAGTGTGGTATGATCGAATTCATTATCATTATCTTCATCATCTCATACGTCACACTGCAGGGCACAGGCCTTCCATAGACACGCGTATTCATAGACTTTATATCAATGACATTAGTAAACCGTGAGTAAACCTTTACAATACGCATCCGAATTTCGTAAAGAAGATGATCTCATTTACATTGATTTTTTAAACACACCTTGATGTTTCTTTTTGCTTTCTGTGTCCGTCCGGATATCCAAGAATGGTTGTATTGCAGCATTATAATATTTATATTCAGCTTTGTTTCGTATTTTTTTCTAAAATACTCCAGTGTTTCGCATTCAGATGATAATTTGTACAAGTCAATTCAAAATATTTCTCTCAAACATAAACATAACGAAGAGTATGGCGTACAAGATCCAAGGTGCAAGCGTGCATATGGTATGCGATTCGCCTACGGATAAGAAGTGACCTTTAGGGCCGGGGGACTCAACTGGTTCTGTTCTGGTCAGACTGGATGCTTCCCGGCTCTGTGGTACCGATGGAATTTATAACGCAACTTTTAATGTTACCAACGGTCATTAAATTTAGTGTCATTGAAAGTAAGCATTGTTATTTCATATACTTTTTTATATCTTGTTTTGACTTTGTAATGATATTTGTAAACTAGTTCTTTCAACTTGAAGATGTTTTGTGTCTTTTTCTGTGAACCATAATTGTTGAGTATGTTAGGTATGTAGAACTATATACTATTACCTGTGGATAGGTATGAAGATAATAAGTGTATTCTACCTGGTGATTTCATAACAGAGCTAAATAACTATGGTGCGACTCAAAAATTAGTAAGAAATATGCTATTCATATTTAAATCAGTTGTTTTTAATGTCACTATCGATTCCATGTTTTTTTAGCCATTAGATTTGAGTAGGTATACAATAATTGTTTCATAACAGTAGCTAAATGTTATGCGAAGTTCGACGATAATATACGATATTTGATCAGTTGGGTAGAGTTGACTGACTAATGGTAGATATGTACCTACACAATTTTTCCCCAATCATAAGTAAACAAGTACCTAACCATTGCTGGGTTTTATTACCTATAATGAACAAATCAAAGAAGAATGAAAGGAGAAATTAGAAACGAAAAAACACGTGTTAACAAGGATATCGATCATGAATCACTGCTAATTTCTCGCGATGTTGACACTTATTTCCATTTGCGAATAACATTAATAATTTGTAGAGGAGAATAGCGTTATAAATATTGGCTTGACGTCAACTAAATCTCATTGCTTATGGATCGTCTGAATACGTAATTAATGAGGTCATTGAGCTTGGATCTCGGTTTCTTCGACAATTAAGGTTAACTTATTTATTAATTCATTTTGAGAATAGTTTTTGTTATAATTGGCTAGTTTCTTTTTCTTTGATCGTGTTGTCTTCATTGTGAAAGATAAGTTCTTCAACCTTTCTTGAAAACTGTAATGAATTGCTGTCTTGGGCTTGATTTATTCTAGTCTATCCATACAGTGAGAGGCTATATATAATAAGCACGATAAATTGGAAACTTGAACATAATAACAGAACTTTAATTACATACTTTCTCTGCAGAAAGGTATTATTTCAAAAGAAACTGTTTCTGCGTATTATTAAAACGAATGATCGTACCTAATTATTTCCTGAAATAATGTATTAAAGCCACTCTAACTTTCATTGCATTATTAGGTAGTTTGAGAGAGTGGGTTACAAAAAGTTTGATTTGCTCTTTCGTTCCCACGGTTTTTGTGTATGTTGATGCCAAAAGGTTCAAGTTATAGGTACGAAATCTACAGGTTGTTTGCAAGTTTTGCAACGTTATGAGACATTCGGTAGTTGGCTGGAATTTAGGTAGGTACAGCTTGTTTATTTTATTGCTTGTTTGATTGAGGTCGTTTACCTCACTTTAGGTTTCTGAGCAGTTGTAGGAATGAAATTAATGTAAAGGTGGTTGCCACCACTTAATACCATATCGATCGATAGGTCTGAAAATAAGTTAATGCCTTTGAAGTCTTGCCCGTGGCTATTAGCTCACCTTTTTACGATTCTCTTTAAACTATTGCCCACTTATCTTTATCAGACCTGAGGCTTGTTGTAACTTAAAAGTAATTAGTTAGTTCATTGTTTCATACGAAAAGGTTGGTTTGATTGGTACACCATGCAGTGTTGACTTTTTGCACACCATGCAGTGTTAAGACAACAATTGATAAGAGTTCCTATGAAGAGGTTAATTTCAGTTTAAGGGAGTAGAACCAAGGTCGGTCTGCAACTCAACAAGTATCACACAAACAAAGCAAAGCTGCTTTGCATTCCAAACAAGTCAGCCCGTGTCATCAACACAGTCACGACTTGACCGAACTTTAATGACAATGCATTCTTCGGATTCCGGGCCGAACGGCCAACTTTTAGTGGAGCCCAACTTCCACCGACCCACACAAGTGTGGTCGTGGCACTCACCATTGGGGAAATAGTCGTCTTTATCCATAATGTCATGCTGGAAGCCGTAAGCAGGCAGCCATGCATGCGAGCCCGGCGGTTCGGGCCAATCCGATATGCGAACCTCCTCCATTTCGACATGAACACAACACTGCACTCCACTAGCATAAACACGAAGTTAGCACAAGCATGCGTGGACTACCTCTTCGTTCGTCCATTAGGTTGTCATTTAGGACGATAACGGTCGCTGATTCGGTGCGGTCTCGGCAGGTAGTACACCTCGGTGGAGACGCACGCGCGCGGCGGGGAGCGGCGGTCGACTGGCGCGCCGGTCTCCGCCGGCCTGGCGCGCGCGCTGCGATCTCTCCAAGTCTTTCCATATCTATTGCAGCAAAAAATCCAGACGCCATCGCGCCGCGCCTCAGCTGCGCTTTTGCCTGCTTACTGCCCCTCGAACGGAAATCGAATCGACAAACGCGAAACTAGATTTACGGGTTCCGTTGCGACCGAACCAGTTGTAGACGAGCCTCGAGGTGCCTGGAGCTTATTTGGTAACAATTAAAAAGGTTGTTTGTATTGAAGCAGTCACGACTTCAGACATTGGGTGAAGGATATAGGTAGCTTGCAGAATTCCGTCTTCCGTTAAATGTTCACGAGTTGCGATGGCAAAAACGTTGCTAAGATTTTCAACGGGCATGGCACCTTCAATATTTAGAACTGTTAATTTCTTGAACTTTAAATTGTCTGGAGCAATCCGCAATCTACCCCTTCTCGTGCTGTCAATAGAACCTGCGTTCCTCAGAAACCTCAAACCTGTTTTTATAACTTTCTCATAATTTTCTAACTCGGTTCAGTTCCTTCACCTCTCCGTGACATTTTAAAATAACATTACCGTAAATCACGCTACAGACATTTACTTTAGGTAATATTTCAAACATTCTCTTAGTAGATTAGGTAGGTCCTTCTCTTGCGTTTTAACGGATAAATTAATCGTCATTCAGATCACGATTACCTTACTTACGCGCTGTTACAAAACTTTCAAAGAAAAAAATAGGAGAAAGTCACAATTTTGTGGCAATGGACACAGAAAAAGTGACCTGGTTCCGTGTGGAAATGTCTGGATTGAGTCATAAAGGTGCGAATAGATTATAGTTATTGACCGCATTACAAGACTTTGTATTTTTTTTCCACTTTCGTACGATTGAAGTTATTACGTATCGTTGTAAGAATGTTATCGTACATTGCTGCAGTTTATATAACCTTCTCCTTTTCGGTTGAAAGTCGTTGCTTATCACTTGACAAGTCACCTGTGTTTTAAATAAATGCACTTTACTCTTATCACTAGTTAACAACCAAGAAAGTATTTTTCCCATAAACTTTATATTACTACCGTACGATTTTTCTTATCTTCAATAAGTAGACTATTGTAAAAAAAATCTTCATTTGCTTTTGGCGTGGATTACCGACTTATGAAAAAAAAAAAGATTCATGGGACACTTTGACTTAATGTCATTTAACCGCATTGTTAATGATGAATGATGATGATGAGTGATGGATGACTCATCAACCAGGAGTTAGGTACTTACTTGCACATAAGCACATTTAGACCCACGACCTAATCTATGCCCACGACTTCGCTCACATGGATTAGGGGTAGATTTTCGAAAAATCCTTTCGTAGTGCACCCCTACATCCTCAGTCACGGAACTCTGTTATAAGTATAGATGACCTTTGATGAGATTAGCTTCGTCAAGCTTTAGTCTCCAGGAGGATGTCCACGTTTTCTCTTGCCTTGTGGCGTCCAGTCTAAAGCGAGCTATGATGTGATCGGGAGCCCCGCGAAGAGTGTAACCAATCAATTTCATTTGCGACGTTAAGTACCTATATTCTTATCTGGTGTTTTATCACAATTTCCTATCGGCGGCCATTTCTCCAAGAAATTGGAAAGTCATATTTTAAGAAATAGTAAAGTAAGGCACTTATCTCAAATCCAATCTAAATCAATTTCGACCATTGTCTCAGCAGTAAAAAACCTTTCCACTAAGTTGAAAGAAAATAATTTTAAATGAGTTAATTCCACTCATGACGATTAACGAGCATTTCGTGTAAAAGTTAATGATAAAATAATGGATGTCGCTCGCGTGCCTAGTACTTTCGTTTTATTTTTTGTTTCACGCTTGTAAATTAGTGCAGGTATACAAACTTTGACCTCTGTGAGAAAATGAAAGCGGGTATTATAACACAATGATATTTTATTGTTACGTTGATTGTCCAGAGGATCTCTTTAGCGACCCCAAGGGGTAATGCCAACGTTGAAGACACCATTGCTACGTAGCGTAGGTAGTAAACTAACTGTACGTACACTTATTTTAGCTTGTTTTTTTATGTCAGTTTAATATTTGTATACCTACCTAAGCATTGTATATTTTAGTTATATCTATACTCCATTCCAAATAACAACAAAAAAGGGCTATTTTGAATTACAGAAACAAAGGATTGAAACCTATGAATAAATTAAAATTTTGAATCACTTACTTATTCTTGCAGCTTTAGTATCATCCAAGATAATTATTGATGTCGGATTTCTGATAAATTGTATTATAATTATTTGCTAACCAGATTATTCAGAATTAGCCAGAAAGCTAAATAGGAATCGGAATATCTTTTCCTCCTTACATCGAATGAAGTAAAGATAGTCTTTTTATTTCATTTTTAAATATTTTATGTCTAGTTATAATTTAAGTTTCATATGCAGACTGATGGTTGTGTGAAACCCATTTCAATGATTTTAGTTTAGGGCGGCGCCGGCGTATGTAACATAACACAGGGTACGCAGGGAATGCACGGGTGATGCATGGGAGAGACTTAGGAATGCAGAAGTATGTATATCGTAAACCCTGCATTTTGATAGAGCACTAGTAGAGCTTTGCACTGCTGTAAATTTCCGAAATCCGCACTAAAAATCGAAGGCGCGCTATTTTGAAAGTCGTGGGTTGGTATTGGTAGGATGCCTCTATTATTGGTGTTCCAACACCTCGAAAAGCACTAAAACAACTCCAAATGCATCAATCATGGTTTGTGCCAAATCCTGGCTAAATACTATGATGGATCCATCTAGCCTTTGTTTGAAAAGTTTCCCCAACCTTTATTTTCCTCACTATAATATAGTAGTTTACCTATATGTAAACATTGTGAGAATAATGATAATAAACACGCCGGCGCCGCCAGCGATTTCATGGCTCGAATCCAGATCTATCACTGTTGTCTATTTTCTATACCTAAGTAGAGTAGGTACGTTTGTATTGTAGGTTGATTTTATAACATTTATACAGGGTGTAAGTTACATCCTAGCAAATACTGAAACGATGAACGCAGACCATCAAACTGAACAACTTTCACTATGGAGCCTACCTCAGGAGACGCGAAAAAAAATCAGCTGTCACATACGTTTGAGTCGAGTAGGAACAGCAGTTTTGTATGGGACAGCAGATTTTTTTTCGCGTCTCCTGAGGTAGGCTCCATAGTGAAAGTTGTTCGTTTGATGGTCTGAGTTCACCGTTTCAGTATTTGCTAGGCTGTCACTTACACCCTGTATACGTACAAAAGAAAATAATTGTTAACTAAAGTATACCTAATCACCTAGTACGTTCGTACAATATAGGTTAAAATACTTACAACACAAACAAAATTAATTGCCCTCGTGACGAAGTGTATTCGTTTCGGGTCGTTTCGCAGCTGGCGAATGTGTATGATCAAAGAACACATACAAATCGTATGATAGCTGAAATTATACACAGGATAGGAGGAATATCGTGCTTCCCAAGGAAATGGAAAGTATCCTTTTCTATCGTGGCATTTCTTATAAAATTCAAATTTACCAGTTTTATAGGCGAAACGGGATTGGGCGTTGTCCTTTAATTGTTGAAATTTAATAATTATTGTTTTATATATTTACCGACCCATTGTGGTCGTAACGTGCATCTGGGAAAACTTTTCCTCCATTCGAAACCGCGCAAACAAAATATCCGAAATTTCGTCTTATACAGGGTGAAAACATAATGCGTTACAACTTTAAGGGGTGCTTCGGACCAAACTGAACAACTTTCAATATGGAGCCAACATTGAAAACGCCACAAAAATATCTGTTGTTCCATATAAAATGTCTATGGCAGACCCAAATGCATACATTTGGTTCAGCTGATTTTTTTTTCGCTATTTCATTGTTATTCTGTTCCTATAGGAATGTTTTTCACTATTTAATTAGATTGTCTGAAGCACCTCATAAAGTATATAACGTACTAGCTGTTGCCCGCGACTTCGTCTGCGTTACCCGGATAAAAAGTACCCTATGTGTTAATCCAGGCCATGGTCTATCTGTATGCCAAATTTCATCGAAATCCGTTCAGTAGTTTTTGCGTGAAAGAGTAACAAACATCCATACTTACAAACTTTCGCATTTATAATATTAGTAGGAAGTAGGATTTAAAACACCCTGTATACATATGCTTGAAAAACAAACAATAGGACACATAATTTCGTGTACACTTATAACTCTCCTAATCACTCTTTATGACGATAATATTTCACATTCTCACATATTTAAGAGAAACACAATCGCAGCTCTTCAGTTTAGCTGGCGGACGATGCGCCAGCGCAGTGTATTGTGCGATTTGTGCGCGTGCTCATTCACTACTTTCGCATTTCTGTTAAACGTTGATTTATCATCTTACTTCTATCGACAGAGCACATTTGATGGATACTGAAAGTCCATAAACCTGAAAGTCAATGGAGAGGAAAAAAGCGTTTGAATTAAAAAAAGAACGTTGATATTATTGCCAATGATTACATAGGATGTAAAGGAAAAGTATCATTAACCTTAAAACCACATACTCTACCCATCAAAATGAACAACTTTTACGATGGGAGCAAACCTGTCAGAAGTATAAAAAAAGTCGGCTGCCTTATACATTTGAGTCGTGTAGGTATTGCAGTTTTCTACGGAACAGCTGATGTTTTTTTTTGCTCTGACTAGTTTGTTTCCATAATAGTCAAAGTTGTTCAGTTTGATGGGTAGACTTTAAAGGTAAATGATACTTTTCCTTACTACCTATATAGAAAGAAAATTCGTAGGACAATAGTATGGCAAATGGGATATTTGTTATTTGCCAACCAAGTC
This sequence comes from Agonopterix arenella, assembly GCA_927399405.1. Classification (NCBI taxonomy): domain Eukaryota; kingdom Metazoa; phylum Arthropoda; class Insecta; order Lepidoptera; family Depressariidae; genus Agonopterix; species Agonopterix arenella. The sequence continues at coordinate 4,158,435 of OV656692.1, forward strand.
AAATCAGCAACTCTTTATCTAATTTCAAAACGTGCGCTGTGTATGAAATTTGACTAAAATACGATTATATTCATAATTAGTAACCATCCATCATACTTTTATAGTTTACCCTCCTGTTATTAAAAGTAGTATTCAATCTTAAAAAATTCCGAAAATGTGAGTTTAGTTTCAAACTTTTTGTATAGAGACGTTAAAAATTAAATAGGCTGTAAGAAATAGAATACAATTTTTTGTGCATAAGTCAGCTTAGGGCTAAGAAACTTACATAATACTCCATGAAATCTAAAATGTTTATATACCTACCAATTGAAAACTTTCTATTTCTAAATAATAAATAGACCGCCTTATTTTGTGCCTCTTGTATTTTATTTCTGTATTTTACTGTTTATGTTTTTGGTGTAAAATAAAGTATATTTGATTGATTGATTGATTGAAATTAAGCTGACTCTACATAAATTCTAAAGTTTAATTAAAGATTAGGTAGTATCTACCTTAACTAGTTATTGGATAAACTTGTCAGGATACGTAAGGTTTCCGATAAAACTTGTGTCTACAGAAAGTGAGGAAACTCCACTACTAGCTCCACTACTTTCAGTAAAACACCTTAATAGGATTAATGACCAGAACTGATGATTCCGTGCTTCGGATAGCACGTTAAGCCGTTGGTCTCGGCTACTATCTCTGGTGATAGTACTCGTTACATAAAAACCACGTCAGATGCCTTAAGGCGGTCTGAAAAAACTCTGACACCAGGGCTCTACCCACACGATAAGAAGAAGACCAGAACTCGATCAGAGTTAAATTTTCATGGCAAATAGTTAGAAAAACTCATTGGTACAACTCTTATGATTAGGTGTCCATATCTCCCTTTATTATCATTTATCATATATTTTTCTTCTTTATCTCATTCAGTACGTTTTCAACATCAACATTTTTATAATCAACTTGTAAATCCTTTGCTTACAGCAATACAACTTTATCAAGCACAAGTCCGATCGTGTATGGAGTACTGTTGCCATCTCTGGGACGGGTCTGCCCAATACCAGTTGGCCGCGTTGGACTCAATCGACAGGCGTGCCAGGAAAAATGTACTTCATAGCAGTTTTAGATCTTAATATTGTCTGCACAATGGTGTGTGTCGCAAGTAAAAGTGACTTCAACTTATAATGTAGATGCACATAATACAGACTTTTTCAAAAAGTATGGCTCTCCTTTGAACACAGGTTTCATATGTATTTTATTCATAGAAAAATAGGAATTATACTTCATAGCAAATAAAGCGGAGATGTTGATGATCATTTCTACATATTTCATTAATTTGTATGTCGTTCAAATAACGAGAAGATAGCTTCTAAAACCAGTAAAACATGGCCCGGCCCAGCGTTTACATAGTGCCTCTACATTACATACAGCCTCTTAATCAGTAATAACCAGTCAAGTCATCCAGTAAAACTAACATATTTTAATAAACTATTCACACTTTATAAAGTTGTTTTGAAAAGAGCGAGCGAGCTGTCGAAAGTCTAGTCTGAGCCAATACATCATATCATCAATCAATAGTCGATTGAGTTAAAGCACTTTCACACGAGCGGCAGCCAAGTCAATAATCTCAGTGAAATGTCACATTGATGGGTAATTAATTATACCACACTAACCTATTAATACAACAAAACTTTTTATTTTAAATCCCTCAGCTATAAAAGATACGTTTGTTTAAATTCTTTTATAGCACTATACTTGACCTAAACCCGCACATAGGTCACGCTTTTTCGTTACCGAAGTAACATGGTGCCAAAAAGGAATCTACTTATTGCACAGATACATAATAAACAAAAGAAAGGTACTTTTAAATATTTTTTGACACTTAGAAATTCACGGTTAAAATCAGTTTCATGCTGTAGGAAAAGTGAGATAACGCATGAAATAGTTTGTTGTTCGTTAATTAGGTACCATATTTTTTCTCATAAGTATATATAGTTAGATATTATAGATTAGAGATGATAATCTCAAATCAATTTTGACATTTTTACTGCTGATTTGAACGTGTGACTTTCAAAAATCGCACTCCTGCTACAAAACATAGGAGCGCTACACATTTTTGGTTGAGTCTGAGTACTTACACCACTTTTTTGATACGTCAGGAGTGCGATTTTTGAATCTCATTCGCTGAGCTCAGCAGTTGAAAATGTCAATATTACTATGGAGACAATGCCTCTTTCTACTGCTGATTTGACATTAAAAATCATACTGGAGTTCTGCAATTCTGAATGTCTATAAAAATTACGGTTTTTTGACCATCGTGTTATCTCCTTTACGATATACAATTATAACTTTCAACTCATTTTAAATTACACCAGATATCGTCTTATCAGCCCATTCGTCAAAGAGAAAGGATTTATCAAAATGTACGGTCCTAATAAAAGTCCATGAAAAATCGGCCTTTGATCTGACAGTGACAGGCTATCTGATATGATAATGATAAGCAATAGAGACAATGCACTAAAAAGTGTATCATGAATAATCTTAATAATGATAAATAATCTCTTCTCGAAAATAAATAAGTAAGGAGTTAGGTAAGGAATGTTTGAGAACAAAAGTCGACGAACATTCGTGCGATTTTTGAAAGTCACGTTTAAAATCATGATCGAATAATGCATAATGTCCCAGATAACTAGTACAATTCCTATTTATCTGTAATCTCATATAGTAATTTTGACATTTTCTACTGCTGATAATTATGTACGTGTGACTTTCAAAAATCGTACTCCTTATTGCCGGACAAAAAGAGGGAAAGGTGTTCATCAACTTTCGTTGCAGACTGTACGTCCAAGAAGAAAATAAAATTCATGTCGTCGTCGCTTTTTTTAAACGAAATCGTTCGTACGTATTTATTATAATATTTAAAACTAGAGTACTTGAATAAGTATGGCGTTACCAAAGTATTTCTATGGAAGATAACGGTTTTTCACTTCCTAGTTAAACAAAGTGCATAAAAGGTAGTTTCGTTATAGCAGTTTGTAAATATAGATAAAACAGTTATAAATTAAATGATAAAACTAAAATATAACTAGACTAATTATATTTTTATCGGACCAAATGTTAAAATTTACTCATTCATCGAACCGTCTTCACCAAATTAATTCACACATGGCTCTCTCTATCATCCGCTTCTGCCTTTTCGTACCAAAACTTCACATACATCCTCCGGTGCTCTCCTATTTGGCATCACAATTACCTTCTAACATCTTTAGACAAAATTTTATTTATTTATTCAAAAAAAGAGATTGATATTTTACAAATTTTGATTAGAGCAGAATTGAACTTACATAACTAGACTAATTCGCTATCGCAGATATAAACAACATCTTATCGCAAAACATAAAAGATATAGATACAGTAATGACGTAAATAAAAATAAACATTTCTTTCATATTATTTCAATGAAAGAATCAGTTAAAAAAGAATAACATAAAGTTCTATCTTTTTCCTCACAGTAATTGAGTTGAAACGCCGACACTAATTTCGACACAGATGTTCGATGCGTACGATTCATTCTGTCGATTAAATTAAACCGATACGACATCAATGCATTGATCGCCGAACAATGGTATTAGAAACGTGTCGAAACGCTGTGTCAGGTCATTGCACACAATATAGATGTTGCAAAAAAATTATTGGTCAATGCACTCGGTTGATAACAAATAGGCTGCAAAGTGTTTTACAAGCATTGGCGCAGGCAAGTCGCAACGACTATCATTGAACTGAACGAAATGACACTCATTAACTGTACAGGGTGTAAGGGTTAATAGTTGCATTACTTTAAGGGGCGAATGTACCCATGAACAACTTTCCTTAAGGTGGTTTCAGTCCATACAAAAGTTTGATGCACAATACGCGTAGACGGAATTAATAAAAGTAATATATTATATTATGGAAAAATAGTTTAGCAAGTCACAAATAACATTTGCAATTTATAATATAATTACGAAGAGGGCGAGCGCCCAGGGTGTAAGAACACGCGGCTTGAAGATATCGGGCAGTGTGCCTTACAGTCCTGGAGGTGAGCTCAGTGGATGACCCTCCTCCTCTCTCCTCCCCCTTTCCTGAAAGTCACTCCCGCGGCTTGAAGACATCATCGGGCAGTGCGATAACCTTACAGTTCTAGAACCCTTGCTATAGGACAAACCTAGCTAGCTAGGTCAGCCCTCATCGAAGGGATATTTTTATATTAACTGGGCCCTCTGACCACCCTGTCACGAGGGTACTACTGTTACAATCGCCTCGCTTCTTAGCGATAAGACGGCCTTATTTTGTGCCTCTTGTATTTTTATTTATGTATTTTACTGTATATGTTTTGGTGTAAAATAAAGAATATTTGATTGATTGATATAAAAAGCTTTTACAATTTTGTATGAAAAATTTCAAAGCTTTATTTATCTTCGTAATTATTTTCTAAATAGCAAATGTTATTTATGACGCGGCATCTAGATTTTCTAAACTATTTTTCCATATATAAAAAGTTACTTATATTAATACCGTCTACGCGTATCGTGCGTCAAAGTTTTGTATAAAATTGACCCCTCTTATCTGCAACCACCTTAAGAAACCTATAGGAAATACGCGAAAAAAAATGGATTTTCCATGATCTTATCGATCGAAAGTTTGTATGAAAAGGCGATTTACAAAAAAAAAACCAAAATTGCCCCACGTCAAACCTATAGGAAACGAGCAAAAAAAAAAATTTGGACTTGTAAATGCAATTAGCTTATCAAACGTTTGTATGAATAGTTGAATATTTTTGCGAATTTCCTTTTTGTTCCTATAGGAAAATTTCTCGGTATCTCCATTACTCAAAAAAATTACAATTAAAATATTTAAAAAATAATACTAGTAGGTAAAGGTAGCTTAAACTTAAACACGAATTTGATATAACTTCCAAACTATTTTATGTTTTAGCATCAAACTATTTTCTCGTCATTCCAATTTTAAAGAAAATTTACTGTACGTGGATATATATACTCATACCGACGTAGATATAAAGAGGCTATGGGCAATATTATGAAAATTATCGCAACCAACACGACGTTATCTACGGTTACGGTAAACTCGTGAATAGCGAAGAAACCGATTTTTTCGTCACTTTTACCAGTAGGACCAAAAAATGTCGGCAGTCCCTTTGTCGATAGCAAGTGACCCATGACTCCATGACCGCGCGTAATGGTTCAATCGACGTCTGACCGAGTTGCGACCGCTTCCCGATTCGAAACCGATCTGACGCAATTACAACTGATTTCCAACGGTGATGGTTTGTTGATGAAGTTACGTCTCAGATCCGATTGCGATAGGATCTGGAAGAAATTATGAGATTGTTCTAGTCTAGATATTACGATAACGATTTGATATGAATAGTAAATGGATTCACTCGTAATTGCACTTACTGTGAGTGTGGTTGTACTTACCTTTCTGCGAATTTTCTAATCTCTGTTACGTAGGTACTATAGGATGTTAGGATAGACAATTGCATTACTTTAATGGGTAATTATATACATGATACTGAACCTCTTTCCCAATCCCAAAGAAACATAAGGGAAATCTTGCATTTAGTATGAAAAGTATAAAATTTATTTTGCTAGTTTCCTATTGGCTTCTTATGGAACACCCTGTATGATAATAATTAAACTTTTTTAGAATTTTCTGATTTTCTCTGATGGGACGCACTTCGGATACTTCTTGTTTACCGTGCTTATGTAATTTTTTTATACGATCTGGTGACAGTCCATCTTTTGCTCTACCGATCTTCTTCGTTCCCTGTTCTCAAATTCTATAAAATGAACACATCTTGTCACCACAACACAATAGCGACATAAACTTATTTTAAGCTTCTTATAAATGAATCATAAGGTTTATAAAACTTTCTTACGAATAGAGCACAATGCAAGCGCTAACTATACTAATTACATAGAATGGGAGAGTCACAAACATGCATTGTTAGCAGGAAGACTGCCACCATTGTTATGCTCACCTGGTAACAAGCTCCCACTACTTAGTCGATCTTTATCTGTTGCTTGACGATGTATTTTCTATTACCTTTGGGGCAGTGACCTCCGTATGTCTCTTTGACCCTTGATATCTAACCTTTTGAGAACTTATGTTTCTTGTAAACACAAATGAGCAAAGCTATAGTTAACTTTAGTTCGTTGGTCCCACGATAAGAAATAAAGGTGTCATTTAAAACAGTTACTGGACTCCCGACTCATTCAGACACAATGTATTTATTGTTATTGAATAAATGAAATGAAAAAAATGAAATGACTCATTTATTTCAGTTTTTCATGTCTTGGTCCTAAGAAGTGGGCAAGGCAGACGTGAATGCCGGCACAATTGTGAAATTTTCAAAGTTAACTGATTCCCCTGATATGACAAAAATGTGAAGATATTACGAACTCGAATGCGACAAGACATTAGCATTCAACTCAAATTGATGTTAGAACCAAACAAAGTCAGAATAATAACACATGGTACGGGACTTTGGTAGTGCAGGCAGTAGCATAGCATATGTAATTGCCGGTAAAATGGTAACAGCGCTACAATGGGTATTGTTCCCATCACAGGATGGAGTAACCGCTGCCCATTGTCTGCACTCCTGGTACCTTGCGTGGTGTTATATGTTTTAGATGAGTTTTGAACTCTGTTTATTGACTGACAATGGTTTTTTGATCAGACCAATACTTATTTTAAAATCAATCTTATCTTCTATCAATCTTATTAATTATTATGCTATCTGAAAAAATAAAAGGACATCTCGAAAATGCACATAATACGGAAATGGTTCAGATTGAGTTCAGGACTGCATTTGATTGAAGAATAGTGGAGAACATCTAGTTTCTGAATTTCAAGATTATCTAGAACTAGAAGCACAGGTTATAATACAACTGAGTCATTGTCATGCAATATATCTTATATGCTGCCACGGAAGATGAATACAACTACTTAGAAGTTATCTTGAAGACGTCATGAAACTTATTTGGAACGACATTTTACAGCTTACAATAAATCTAAAACATATTATTATACAACATCTGCATTCTAATTATACAATTATGTGTAAATGACAAAACGTTATCGTCCATCAACACGACGACCTGTCCAAACATACCAGTACAATACCTTATTAGCTCGATAAGATCACGTTATGTTCTCGGAAGGTTGCGCCTGCGTCTAAAAGTTCATACCATAAGAGGTCCCCAGGCAGACAGCTTATGTGAAAGACATAGATATTAAAATAGCTTAATTCACTTTACTTCGTAGTATTAGCGTGTATAACGTAACCAGACGTTCCATCGATGGGAAACCACGTGTACTGTACCGAGAATCGATGTAAAAGTCTCGTAACACCTAATACGTAATCTATTTGATTTTACATCGAATATTGTGAGGGTTGTCATCGTACATAATAGGTTTTTACCGATGAAATCGCCTTTTTGTGTGGATAAAATACCAAAATTATTTTAGCGAATCAATGTAGACAAGATACCTACCGAAAATATTTACACATTCATGCCATTTTGGCAGGTTTTTTTGGTGCCGCTATCGTAGAAGTCGTTCATTGGGTGGTTGTACCTTTTTGAGCATATTATCGTCGTCGCACATTTTGTGTAGGTATAAGTAGAGCCCTAAAGTGTTTCTGTTCCAATTGAATTGCTCAATAAATTTTAGTTGACAACCCTAACCCAAATGATGTGATGTAACCGCGAGGTGTTTTGTCTGACTCCGCTCTTTGATTAATTCACAACTCGTTTCTGTATTAGGAAAGGAGATCATTTATGGAGCGGCATTTAAGTCTAGGTATTACTTAAAAGTCTATCTATACTATTATCTAGTCTAGATGTTGTAATGTAATGTCTGTTTACATTCCTCAGAGGACAGTGCCTTCAAACATTCTAGTCGTTCTTTGGCTAAAAAATGTAATATCTATTCATCCATTTAAAGTACTGTTTTTGGTGTCAAATAATGTAAGTGTATACTAATTGATAATGTTGTAATGCTGATAGTAGGGTACTTGTTGGTACATATAGCTTATAAAGAAGATTAAAGTGAATGTAAGTAAGACAAAAGTTATGTTGTTAGAGAGGAATGATAATGACGCAAGTACCTTATGTAGTATTGTGATTGGTGATGAAAAATTGGAACAGGTGAATGAGTTTGTGTACTTGGGATGCATGTTTACCAGAGACGGTAAATGTCAGAGGGATATTGAGAGAAGAGTGAAAGCAGGAAATAGGGTAAATGGAGCCCTGAATTCCTTTGTGAAAAGCCAACACGTGTCCAAAAACGCACGAATGGCAGTTCATAATGGAGTGTTGGTCCCGACATTGATATATGGAAGTGAATCTTGGGTATGGCAGAAGAGGCATTAAAGTAGGATTAACGCACTGGAAATGCGCTCATTGAGAAGTATGTGTGGTGTGACTGTGATGGACAAATTGAAAAATAGTTTTATTAGAGAACGTTGTCGTTTGAAAGAGGATGTAGTGACAAAAATAGAGAAAGGTATGTTGAGATGGTTTGGTCATGTGGAAAGAATGGATGAGGGCAGATTGACGAGGGTAATCTATAAGGCAAGCGTAAGTTGAAAAGTTGGAACGGGTCGGCCTAGACGTACATATATGAACCAAAATGGCGACGTGCTTAAAAAGGGCCAGGTCAGATCTACCCGAAACCGACGACCATGCACGAAAGGATTTATGAATGTGGAGGAAGCTAGAGAGGTTGTCAGGATCATAGCAGGGGGCGTTCCGTTGTTTCTAGCTACCCCAGTGGGAGACAGGCGTGAGAATATGTATGTATGTATGTATGTAAGAAGCTCATTTAATTTCTCTTTATCACGCTGAAAATGTCCACTGCAAAACTTAGTCGCTAAACAAATTATAGATATAAAATAACAAGACGGAAGACTAAATGAAGTAAACATCCGTTACAGTTTTTCACAACAACACCTCTTATAACACAGTTTATATACACACTACAAGATACTAACTAACATTACGGTAAGGTAGGATTACCATATCATTTTGTGGTTCTGGGATAAATATGACAAAAAGTAAGTCAATTGATAAAAGTACCTACTTCAAATCGTTGTCAATTTTCAATAAGTAGCTGAAAATTTCCCTATGTTGCAGTACATAAATAATTATTATTTACAACGTGTTAACATATGAAAAATCAATTATCAAGTATAATTTTATTAAAACATGGTATTTGGTAGAGTATTCTTATTATTCTGTGACATGGTATAGGTCCCTATTTTGATTGTTTAACTCATTTGACATAATATCAGATACTAATAATAATTATGTTTAATGTTAAGTTAAATGTGTATTTTTCAAGTTAACCTAAAATCCTGTACGTATAATAGAAGGAAGAGTTGAGAAGCTATAAAATCCAAGGTGAAATGGATTGTAAGTTTCAAAAATTATGTCGGAATAGGTATGTAGGTAATAATTTGCTGAAAATAATTTAAAATGCTTTAAGAAAGTTCCATTTTTTCACTAGTCTATATGGTAAACCTATGCTTCCACTTGTCTCGTCCGTTTCGACATCGCGTCGTCGCGATCTCTATCTTATCGCATGAGAAATTACCCGCTGTGCAAAAATGTGCATGCACAGAATATATCATGATCGTAGTCATGATCGTTGCGTTTTGCTTTGGACCGAGTGATGTAAGCTAGGAAGCATTATGCATTTAGGTATGTTTTTATTTAAGACAGACCAAACACAAACATTCAACTTCCCTTTTGAGTGGTCATTTAGGTCCTAATAAATTCTGTTCATTTACTTTTTACACATGAACACTAATCAAGTCGTTAATATGTTTAATGAACCCTAAATAATGCTTATTGAATGCGTAGTAGACTCATTGCTTAAAACTCAAGGAGTGCGATTTTCGAATCTCAGTCGCAGAGCTCAGCAGTTGAAAATGTCAAAATAACTATGGAGATAAAACACATTTTTCTACTGCAAACTCAAATGAGTTTCAAAAATCGCACTCCTGACGTCTGATTTATGAAACTTAAATCAGCAGTAGAAAGATGCCTATCTTCATAGTAATTTTGACATTTTCAACTGCTGAGCTCGCAGCGAATGTGTTTCAAAAATCGCACTCCTGAGAGGAAGTTGCGTGTATGAGACATGACTGGTGAAAAGCTATCATAGGGACTGAGCATTTTACTGATGCAAAGTTGGATGCTCTTGACGCCAAACGCCAAGACCGTAAGACCCGTCCCAAACCTACCCAAATACACGCAAAATTTCAACTGGCCAACTACATTGTGCTGCTTGTAACAGATTATTTAAAACAAAACTCGAATTCTCCACCACATCCGAACATATGTGGGTCGCCGTCGTGAAGGATATTATCATCATCATCTACAAAAGCTAAGAAAAATGTCACGTCGAAAACGGTTTAGTTAAAAAAAGGCTCTACCAAAATTATCTAGTTTTTAGTCGAGGAGCGGCCAGCGGGTGGATGAGGGCTGAATAAATAGAATTAAGATATCTTGTCTTCAAAGTCAACATATTTTTTATTCAATATAGAAGCCTTGAAGCACACTTATTAAACTTCAAATCTTTTTTTAAGCCTTTTATTGTTTGCCTTAGGCTCTGTCTATACTACGATATGTTTGATGATGGCTTATGAGGAAGTAGTTGCAATGGATTCTGGTTATAAGATCTCAAGACGGGAATAGAACAAACCCTACTTATCTTCTTCTTCTATCGAGTCGATGGCATGTCATTCTAAATCATAGGTACTAGCCCAGTATTTTGCCAAAGGAATAGCACTACAGCAATTTTTGAATCTCATTCGCTGAGCTCAGCAGTTGAAAATGTCAAAATACAGATATGCATCTTTCTACTGCTGATTTGACTTTTAAAAATCGCACTCCTGGAGTATGATTTTTGAAAATCAAATCAGCAGTAAAAAGATGCATATCTCCTTTTTGGTCGAAGCATATCTCCACAGTTATTTTGACATTTTCAACGGCCGAGCTCAGCGAATGAGATTCAAAAATCGCACTTCAGGTGTCCGGGCAGGATACTAAATGGACATAGTCTGAGGAACAACACCGCATTTAGACTACTCGCCTACTTGTCTGTTGATACATAAAATAAACAGAACCATGATAAATGTTCTACAATACGTTGCAGAATATACATATAATTCTATATGTTTGATGTATTGGGTACTCACGCGCAGAACTAATCGTAACCGTAGTTATAGGTAGATCAAAGCAAACACTAACCTTGTATCAACTATGTCGGATTGTCTTGATGTTCCATAGTTATAACTTTTTATTGGCTTTCAAATGCCTTCACGATTCTGACATTGCGCATACGACAAGAATACATCCTGCTGTAAACCTATAAGTCATATAGCTATGCATTGAATTACCAACCCAATAGCTCCAATCCAACAATCTTCACGCGGTGAAAAGAATTTTGTCCACTAATTGCTTGCTGATTGCCCATGACCATGTCAAGCGTCCAAGTGCAGCAGATACCATAAGCTGTTATTCTATGCAGATACTACGAACCTCGACATTCTGAAACACTTCTTTAGACTCATCCACATTTAATCGAATTGAATTAGGTATTATTGAATCAATAAAGCATTACTTTTAACCTAGATTCTTACCTAGTACTCTGTTTTATATTGTGCCTAAGTACTTAAAGTAGGTACTTATTAATACTTTCGGTTTCACTATTTACTATTACTTTTTAATACTTTCAGTTTGAAGAACAGTCAGATGACGTGTAGACGTCATGGCATCGTGATGAGGGAGACATTTCACATAGTCGTGCTTCAGAGTCGTGCAGCGTGATCATAATGCACTCTTCATAATGTCTACAAAATAGGTGGTAAGCACTTACTCATAATGTAATACGTAATTTCTTCACGTGTTTTGTTAAGAAGATTATTGTAGAAACGGGGAAGATGTAATAGAAAGCGTGTAATGGATTCGAAAGGCAGGTCCCGGATACTGGGGATAGATGGCAGGTATTCATTCGTTACGCATGTCTGCTGATGAAGCGGCTTGCAAGATAAAATTGCTATCTTGATGATCTGTTTTGTTTTGAGAGAAGAGGCATGTTCACCTATCCGAACACGCACCCCTATCCAGGGCCATTACCCGGACATTCGAACTTCGCAATTGCGTCACCGTTTTCGTTCTAATGTCAACTCTATTACAATGAAGTTCGGACTGAAAAGGTCGCGATATATCGAAATTCGAAAGTCCGGGTACAAGGCTAGCTTACTTCGAAGCTCGTTCTAATGTTGTAACTATTAAATAATCTGCTATCTGTAAAAATGGAAGTTGTTGTTGATGGTCTGATCATCCCCTTAAAAAATGACAGCATATTAAGAAGGACCCTGTATACAGGGTGTAAGTGACAGCCTAGCAAATACTGAAACGGTGAACTCAGACCATCAAACAGAACAAATTTCACTATGGAGCCTACCTCAAGAGACGCGAAGAAAAATCAGCGGTCCCATACAAAACTGCAGTACCTACCCGACTCAAATGTATGGGACAGCTGATTTTTACAAATAATCAATTTCAACATTATCGTACACATAATTATTAATCTCGTTGGACCAACAGAAACCAACCTATATATAACTATTGAGCTGAACCGACCAGGAATGCGATTTTTGAATCTCATTCGCTGAGCTCGCAGCCGTTGAAAATGTCAAAATTACTATGGAGATATGCATGTAATATTGACATTTTCAACTGCTGAGTTCAATAAATGAGTTAAAAATCGCACTCCGAATCTCATACTTTGAACTCAGCAGTTGAAAATGTATGGAGATACGCATCTTTCTACTGCTGATTTAACTTAAAAAATCGCACTCCTGAAGTATGATTTTTGAAAGTCAAATCAGCAGTAGAAAGATGCATATCTTCATAGTAATTTTGACATTTTCAACTGCTGAGCTCGGCGAATGAGTTTCAAAAATCGCACTCCAGTTCGCATACAATCATAGTAAATGGTTAATACCTACCAAGCTCACTATAAATACAATGACCAGTCTGTAGATATTGCGAATGTGCCTACAAGGTCGCGAATATTCGCGGTTCCCACGGCTTTTGATGTGCTGGAACATTAAATTTGCCAACCTTAATTTTTTCTTAATTAAGCGATTAACAAAAAAAAAATACATTTAAATACAAAACTCCAACTACCTAGCTGCTACCTACTTTTGGTGGAGCAAAAAAACCTACCTATAGGTTCAAGTTTTTAACCCAATAAGGTCTAACAAAATTAGGTGAAACTATTTTAAGGGGATGATCATACCATCAAACTGAACAACTTTCTCTATGGGACCAATATCGAAATAGCGAAAAAAAAATCTGCTGTACCATACATTTAGGTCGAGTACGTTTGTATGGAACAGCTGATTTTTTTTTTCGCGATTTCGATATTGGTCCCGTAGAGAAAGTTGTTCAGTTTGATGGTCTGATCATCCCCTTAAAATAGTTTCAGCTAGTTTTGTTAGACCTTATATGTATACCTATAGAAGTGTAGTGTAGTTGTGTGACCCAGGAATATGATGTCTTTTGCACTTTTTTGGGTGAAAGGCCCCACTTAGTAAGTATAATAAGTGTCTCTACAGTGCAGTGTAGGGTGTAACTAGGGTGTTTTAAAAAAAAAAGCAAACGACATCCTATTCCTTAGTTTGATTGTCTAAACAACTTGAAACGCGAAGACACCGTTGAAAAATCTACTGTCCCAGCAGAGTCGAGTAGGTACTGCAGTTTTGTATGAAACAGCTTACGTTTTTTTATCCTCAATGTTGGCTCCATTTTACAAAACACTAATAAGGCAAAGCAATGGAGAACAGCAGTATCTATGGACACCTTCTGGAAAAGAGCATGTATATAAGGTCTAACAAAATTAGGTGAAACTATTTTAAGGGGATGATCAGACATTCAAACTGAATAACTTTCTTTATGGGACCAATAACAAAATCGTAAAAAAAAATCTTTTGTCCCATAAATTTAGGTCGAATAGGTTTGTATGAAACAGCTGTTTTTTTCGCGATTTCGATATTGGTCCCATAGAGAAAGTTGTTCAGTTTGATGGTCTGATCATCCCCTTAAAATAGTTTCAGCTAATTTTGATAGACCTTATATACAAAATTGATATCATTAGCATCCTTTTAAACTAAGAGTCTACCCATCAAACTGAACAACTTTTACTATGGGAGCTAACCGAACGGAGCAAAAAAAAATCTGCTATTGCCTACATTTGAGTCGAGTAGGCATTGCAGTTTAGTATGGAACAGCTGATTTTTTTCTGCTCCGATTGGTTTACTCTTATAGTAAAAGTTGTTCAGTTTGATGGGTAGACTTTTAGTTTAAAAGGATGCTAATGATATTAATTTAACCCTGTAGTTAGTTATAGGTAGGAAATAGGTATCTGTAGCACTCGATTATACTAAAACAGTACAAAGATTTTGTCTTTTCTTTCTTTGATACCTACTACCTAATGCAGGTAACTCTCTCCCATGCATAAAGTAACAAAGAAACACAATACGCACTTGCAAGTCAATTTCTTTCAATGCTTTCCATCGGCCACGTCGGAACAATGCTTCGTAATAACATGAATCATTTCATAGTAGTGTTGTACAAAGGCTTTCTTCATTGTATGTTGATAAACTATTACTGTTACCGTTCCAGTTTTATAGATGTTCTCGATTCGAAGCTAGATACATAAATTAACATCCTACAGTCAAAGTTGATTCAATTTTGTGCCAATAAAGTGACCTACTCTGCCCATGCCCAGGTTAAACCGGCATATAATATTATTATAGTTTGGTAATTTACTCTACTTACATACTGTAAACATATTTTCTATTTCATTTTGCTTTAAAGTTTTCTATAAGTGCATCGCCATAGTTGTTATCGTATTGAATTTATCAATAACAATATGAATGTAAGTATACTACATACTACTAGTCTTCAATTACTAAAAAAAATTATACTAAACAACCTTCCTAAGGAACATGGGCAGAAAAATGTGGACCTCCCACAGAAAATTGATCGGCTGATCCACAATTTTGTATTGGAGGCCCAAAAATGTTGTCGTTTCTCGACCCATATTCCTTAGGGAAAGACGTTTAAAGTTGCATTGTCTGAATACACCATTCAATTTTTTTTTGTAATAAAAAATAAGGGCATGTTAAATTAAATGGGGCACTTAAAAAGGGGTGCTCCAGACCATCAAACTGATACTTTTACTATGGGACCAACACTGAAATCGCGAAAAAAAAATCCGCTGTCCCATACAAAACTGAAAACATAACTCGACTGAAATGTATGGGACAGCAGATTTTTTTTTCGCGATTTCAATATTGGTTCCATAGAGAAAGTTGTACAGTTTGATGGTCTGAAGCACCCCTTTAAGTAAGTGTCCCATTTAATTTTACACCCTATATTTTGAGATAGAAGAAATCGAAGAAAAATGTGACGTTTGCTATGGCAACTTTATGCTTCTTCAGTACTGACAAGTATTTATTCTGGGGTCCTGAGAAAGCTTTAGCAATATTAAAATTGGCATCATCATCAATGTCTCTCTTTCTCTCTCTGTTATTGAACTAAATGCAATTAACACCGTGTCACCGAATACTCATATTTCATCCATCAACTTTCTACCAACTTGCATTCGTTTGTCAAATAAAAAACAATAACTTAGAACGAAACATAACACCAACTTTCTCATTGCCTACATTATTTCATTTCAAAAAGCTTTACTGTCTTTTATCCAGAATAAGTAGATCCATCATTATTATTATTATTATATAATACTCTGCGGTACTATAAATACCACCCGTTGTGCCGCCGAAATCGTAATTTGCCTATAATAATAACAACTAAATCGCAATATTTCTTCCGACTTACGAAATCGATTTAATATTCGAATCACTATTAAAATCTTCAGTTATAGTAATATCACGATGATTACATTACACGTAATCGATTTGAATTATATGAATGTCTTGAAGACACTAATATTCTTTTTATTATTTACTCATGTTCGAATGATGTATAATATTTGATGGGAAGTAATAATTTTATTACTTAAAATTTACAATATAGTTTTGCTAGCTTTTGCCTGCAACTTCGTCCGCATTTTCTGAAAACTTCTTCACCCCGCGTTGCATACTTTTAGTGGTTGATTTTTGAAAAATCTTTTCTTAGTAGAATAATTATATTATAGGTATTCCTTTCATCTTAGTTTTGGCTGTCTATCAGTCAGTCATGGAACTGTTTAATATCATCAGTTCAATAAAGCCAGTTCAGAATAATAAATAAGACATTTAATTAAATAAGGTAGGTACCAATTTTAAAGGTTAACTAATTAATACCTCCTAGCTATATAGACTATTTTGTGTTGCATTTTTTATCTTGGCGAAACACAAGGCTTTATTGATAAACAAAACTCTTGATATCTCAAATACGAGGCTATATGCTATGGAATGCATATCCGAAGACTATTGCCATTGAATTTACATACCATCTACCATCTCCTTCTTACACCTCAATTAGAACAAGCATCAGAACGAGACAGCGAGTGGTTGAATGCGAGCTGGTCACCTTGCGATCATTGAGGCTAATTGTACGTGTATCCGTGTCGAATACTGAGCATTCACCATACATTCATGTGAACCTTATTCCGACGGAATAAAGTCTAAAGTTTCCGTTATAATATTTAGATTATGGTGGTAGTGTTGCAGCTATAAGCCGATAAACGCTTTCAAATTGCAGTTTGTGAAAGTCTAAAAGTGTATTTTATTACGCGGTTTTAATTTCGTTTTCTGTATGTCGTTGTCGTATTTGTATTTCGATAATATTTTTTAAAATATCTGTACCTACTTACTTTGGTGAAATTCCTTCTTCGCACACACACCTTTATCGCAAGTTTCTTTCAGACCTGGAGTTCGATTTTTGAAACTCATTCTTTGAACTCAGCAGTTGAAAATGTCAATATTACTATGGAGATATGCATCTTTCCACTGCTGATTTGACATTAAAAAATCATACTCCAGGAGTGCGATTTTTCAAAGTCATGCTTTGAACTCAGCTGTTGAAAGTGTCAAAATTACTATAGAGATATGCATCTTTCTACTGCTGATTTGACTTTCAAAAAGCATACTCCTGGAGTGCGATTTTTGAATCTCGTTCGCTGAGCTCAGCAGTGGAGAATGTCAAAATTACTATGGAGATATGCATCTTTGTACTGCTGACTTTAAAAAATCATACTCCTGGAGTACGATTTTTGGAAGTCGCATCAGCAATAGAAAAATGCATATCTCCATACATTTTCAACTGCTGAGTTCAAAAATCGCTCCCCAGAGAACATAACTTTCTTATTATAATTTTGCAAATTATCCAAGATGAGTAACATTATCATTATCAAGTGACTCAGAATACAGAACAAAATATGAGTGTTTTTTTAGAAGAAATTAATATCTTTTATACAGGGGATAAAATTAAATTAGTTTCATGTTTCATACCTTTCATGCCCATACACCCTCAACCCTCCCTGAGGGTAGGCCTGTGCCCTGCAGTACGACGACGTTTAGTTTATAGGCTGATGACGATGATGATACCTTTCAAAGGGGGTTAGACTTCAGACCAACAAACAGCCAATATGGAAATCGCGTAAAAAATCAGCTATCCTTAGAAAACGTCAATGGTTACTCGATATGGAACAGCAGCTATCTTTTTTTCGCGATTTCGATATTGGCTTCATATTAAAAGTTATTTAACTTGTTGGTGTTCAATATTGCAAAGCATTTAATTTTACACTGTGTATTAAAACTATTGGAAAGTATAGCACTTTATTATCTCATAGGTAGGTATACTATGATCGAGAAGTTTGATCATAAAATGATAACGGTAGAAGACAGTATTATGGAATAACTTATAGCCTATTGTCTTTTCTTTACATAAAGACAAACTTTGCATGGAATTTTTAGTCGAAGTATTTAGTCTATCTTTTACGGGAGATTACTCAAAGTTATCTTGGAGCATAATCTTTATCAGCTATGTTATCTGGTCCATTGTTTTCGGAAAATTTAGGTAGACTTTGTGCAATGTATTTTTGATTTCATTTATTTAAGTATTTAGAGTTGACTTTGCTTTTAGCAATGCAAAGTGGAGTTTAAAGCAGCATCTTCATGCAGCATCTTTTAAAAAAGATCCGCTTCTAGAATTTAAAAGCATATGGGTTACTAATTTTATCCACATAATTTCAACAACCCAATACTTACATAAAACATCGTGAGGAAACCGACATACGCTGAAGAAGAAATTCGGATGCGTATGTGAAATCTACCAATCCGCATTGGGCCCGCGTCGTGGACTAACCCCCAAATACCCTCCCTGAGGGTAGGCCTAAGCCCTGCAGTGGGACATACCGCTTTATAGGCTGTTATGATGATACTCATGAATACTTATACCTACTTAGGTAAGTACCTACATAACATGACATTACATCCTGGCTAATTAAACGCTTTTATACAGGAGTGCGATTTTTGAAACTTCTGTATTATATTGCTGTTGGTTTTCCAATAAACTAATAAATAAATAATAAATAACTCATTCTTTGAACTCAGCAGTGAAAATGTATGGAGATACGCATCTTTCTACTGCTGATTAGACTTTCAAAAATCTCACTCTTGGAGTATGATTTTTGAAAGTCAAATCAGCAGTAGAAAGATGCATATCTCCATAGTAAGACATTTTCTACTGCTGAGTTCAAAGAATGAGTTGCAAAAATCGCACTCCTGATTACTTACATCATCCGTAATTAAGTTTTTCTGACTTCATTCCACGTAAATACACCTACATGTGAATTTGATGTTTATCACGGACGCGCAACTACGTCAGAAATAAACGAAAGTACAAATAAACTGTCCGTCTGGAGCGATATACGAATCTCTTTGGTCTGAAGTTATTTGGAGATCCTCAAACGTATAATAACGTGGGAGATCAAAACGAGTCAAATCGGTTTGTTTGTATTAGTCCGAGAGAGGCGGGAATTAACAACAGTTGGGTACACTTTTAGGAGCTTTCGTTTTAAGTGGTCGCTTTTGAGATTTTCGTTTTTGATGGCGCGACGCATTCTTTGATAAACACAATGTTGTTTTGCGTCGGAGAATAATCATCATCATCCCACTGTTTATACATAGAAATCGTATTGGTGCTGCGTAGGAAATTCTCAAAACGGAACACTATGGGATCACCTTCGGTGAAGGCTCGATGCCTGTCCGTCCGTCCGTCTGTCACATACGTTTTACTCAAAGACCGTCAAAACATAGGAAGTTAAAACTTGGCATTGATTGTTATTAGTTGTATTGTTATTAGCCTAATTACAAAATGAACTGAAAAAAGCTTACTTTCCATTTCGGATTATGCATTTACGTCCTGAAAAGATTCGCCTGACCATCTGGTTTACCTAAGTAGATCGCCAAAAATTACGACTCTTTTGAATTAATCTACTACGTTATTTAAAAAAAAACTACGAGCAGGAAAATCTTCATTTATGTTCGTTTATTCTTCCAAACAAGCATTTGCGTGTCTCTCTCTCGGAATCGAAACGTTCAATTGGTTAATTCTCAAGTTCAATTGAGATTGTCATGTTGAATTAAATTGGACGGCTGTTAAACAAAATTGCCAATTTACAGTTGGTCAAGATTTCGACACGAAATTGAATAAAGTCATATTTTTGAAGGCATTCAATTTGTTTCGCAACTTCTGTAAAGTGGTAGTACCTATTGCAGTTCAATATTTGTTTTTTCATTAGACCGCAGCATTTCTTCCGGAAGCTTTCGTTCTTGGTGGCTGGGATATATTTCTCTATAGGTACAGTTTTTTTTATGGGCAAATGGCCATCAGAGTGCCTAGAATTTGCTAGTTATTCCGTGTTGATACCCTAAATACTTATGCTAAAAAGTGAAACTTGTGTCAATTAGTTTTGAAAAAAAGGCAGAGTTTTTGACCAACCCGAACAGAAAGAATAGCGGGCGCCGTGCTGTTGTGATTGTGAACCTGCCAAATGAAGTCCAATAGTCCATTGCACATACGTTGTGCTGTAAATGCTGTAATGGACTTCATTTCGCAAGAACAGGCAAATGTAATCTAAAATCTTAGTCCTTAGCCGTAATCTCTTTCTATCGTGTAAGTTAGAAAAAGTTGTTAGTTCATAGAAGGTTAAATGGTACCTTTTATTATCTTATAACTACTTACATTTAGAGCGTGTGTGTACTTACCTACAATTATTACACCTGGAGTGCGATTTTTGAATCTCATTCGCTGAGCTCAGCAGTTAATAATGTCAAAATTACTATGGAGATAAGCATCATTCTACTGCTGATTTGACTTTCAAAAATCATACTTCAGGAGTGCAATTTTTGAAAGTCAAATCAGCAGTTGAAAGATGCGTATGTCCATACATTTTCAACTGCTGAGTTCAACGTATGATATTCAAAAATCGCACTCCTGTGTCGCATTTGTATTCGAAGTCCCATCGATCAAGTAATTTTTATCCATAATAATGTAAGACCTACCGTCTTGGAGTTCTTTAATAGTAGGTACCTACTTCATGTGTGGAATGAACCGTCTTGTCTTGAATGTTGACTTAGTAAGTAGGTACAGCGTGCGAAAACAACTTGAAAATTACTAGGTACCTATACGACCTTCTTTAATTTTATAGCTTCATTTGTTTAATTTTCAAACAGCTAAAATAGTACTTAGATATAAAATCTATTAAAATTCTTCATGACGGTGTTAGGGTATTAGACAGTTGCATTATTTTAAAGGGTGATTACCAGTGATCGGAATAGGCAGAGTATATTTACCTAAACTTCGAGGAACAGAGACATAAAATGGAGACTTCCTTACGACAACATTTTTTTGCGGGACATTTTCGGGACATTAAAGTAATGAAAACGTTAAAAATAATGTAATGCAGTGAAAAAAATAAAATCAATCCCTGGTTTTATTCAACACGATCTTAAGATACAAATAAAAGTATTTATGTAATTAATAAATCATTCTTTATTGTAAATTTTTTATACAAATCAATAACCAATATGTATATATGTGTATAAATTTTTGTTTACTCAAATAATGATGCACAGAAAATAATACAAAAGCTGGTATCAATTAATCATGTGCCATTTACAAAACCACTATCAAGTCTAACTTAAAGAAAGCCATTATCTATTTAAATAAATAAATAAATATGAAACAGCTGTTATATGTCGTCAATATCTTCAGTATCAGAATCAATACAGTGACTAATGTTGTTTTCCTGTAGGAAATTGAAATAAATGACCATTAATTTTTCCATGTTTTCGATCTTCAGTCTATTTCTTTTAACGCTTAAAATCCACTTGTAAGTGGAAAATGACCTCTCAACGTCCACAGACGTGAGAGGTGCAAATTTGTAAAAAAGTTCGTCATCTAAGTCAATAGTCTTTACAATTTTGTCACTTTTTTCTCTAATTGTATCATAGTCAGGATTTCGTTCTATAACTTTCTCTAATTTATTTTCTATTACTTCATTAGATGACCAGCTCAAAACACATCTAACATCGTCAATAATTTGTAAAGACTCTGATACTGATAAATTAGATTCTTGCAGTTTTGTTAGTGCCACTTGAATAATTGTATAATTTTCATCAATAAAATTCAGTTCCGATTGAATATTTTCGTTTCTAATAGCGGCTTTTGCTTTTCTTATAGACAGGGCCTCGTTGCTATTGAGATTATTTAAAACATTAGATATTTGTTGAAAGTGTTTTGAATAATAAGATGTTGCCTTTAGCCATGTACCCCACCTTGTTATTACAGGTTGCGGAGGCAGTGGCAAGTTAGGGTACATGTCTTTAAGCATTTTCACCCTGTTTGGCGATTTTAAAAATATCTTTTTTACATTAGCTACCAAATCGTCAACATTTTCATACTGAGAGCGCACTTGTTCCGCCACTCTATTGAGGGCATGTGCCAAACAAGTGATATGCAGCATATTTGGGAAATCGATTTTTAATAACCGGCCGGCTCGCAGCATATATGCCACGCTGTCAGTGCATAACATCAGCACATTGTTTATTTTTTCTGAAAATGATTCTCCCCACATTTCTCTCAAAGATTCAACAACAAATTGGGCTGTAGTTGCCCCATTCACCGTTTCTAGCACTTTACATGCGATTAAATACGGTTGAGTCGCAACATTTTTGATCAGCGGCATCACCAATAAATGTACTACATATCTACCTATAAAATCGGTTGTTTCATCAAGTGATATCCATATCTTATTGTTCCCTATTGCCTCGTAAATTGATTTCAATCTATTTTTGAAAACTATATCAAGGTATTTTTTTCGTAACAGTGATTCAGATGGGACTTTCTTATTTGAGCAAATACAACAACAACTGGAACAAATATACTTGTTAAAAAAAAAATTAAAAGCTGAATTGCTAACTTGGGACCAAGGAATGTTACAAAATATCAAGAAATTTATCAGATCGGTGTAAAATTCTTCTTCAGGCTTTTGTCGCTTGCCTTGATGACCTGCTCCGTTGACGTGTCGATCAACGTTGCTTTTCTGCGTGGCTTTTACTGAAATCTCACATTTCGTGCAGAATATGACACCACTTGCTTCGTCATAAATTAGTTCCGGATTATTAACAATCCAACTATTCACAAGTTCGGGTCTCACTCTTCTCGCCATGATGACCAAAAACTTAAAACAAACTTCTTCGATGCGAACAAATAAGTACCTGAAAAGAAAATTATGTTTATGACAATCGGGTTAGCAAACATATGTAACTTACAGCGGTGTCGAACGATAGTAACAGTTCGGTATGATAGATATCTCACAGGGCGATGGATACAGTCAAATAAGAAAATGCTACATAGTTTCCTATTTTAAATCTACGTACATACAGTGACGAGTACAAGCACCGTTATGTCTAGCTGGCTGTACTTTCTTAGAAATGC
Source organism: Agonopterix arenella (assembly GCA_927399405.1). Taxonomy (NCBI): domain Eukaryota; kingdom Metazoa; phylum Arthropoda; class Insecta; order Lepidoptera; family Depressariidae; genus Agonopterix; species Agonopterix arenella. Next base: position 4,181,510 of record OV656692.1, read on the forward strand.
AGACTATAGCGAAAACAGTGCTTCATCAACTTTATTTCCGTACAATATACCACTAGTTTTTAATTAGTAACAAAACTTTAAGGGTGCCATGTATCTAAGCAACTTTCCCTAAGAAACATCGGTCGAAAAACGAGATTTTTTTTTGGACCTCCCATAGAAAATAAACTGGCCGATCTGCACTTTTGTATGGAAGGTCCAAAAAAAATTTTCGTTTTTCGACCCATGTTTCTTAGGGAAAGTTGCTTAGATACATGGTCTGAATGCACCCTTAAAGTTTTATTACTAATTAAAAACTAGTGGTGTATGACCCGGATATATAACAGCACACAACACTTCGTAGTTCCTTTACAACACTCACATCGTAAAATACGTATTACGGCACTTATAAAAATGCACATGACGGGTATTAGCATGGGAATAGCAAAATTTGTGTCATAGCGTTCATGATATCTAACCACAACGCTTTATTTTATTTTATGGCAATGCAAAAAGACATGACGCCTTTATGCAAACACGACACGACGACAGACGGATGTTTCAAAGAAACCACAACTTGTAGTGTGCTCTTTTTATATATGTTTAGCTTACCTTGATATTTGGTACACTTGCAGTATCCAGTAATCGTCAAGATCCAATCAAAGCGAATTCAGTGTCCAAATTCAGGCCAGGTAGTCAGGTAAAACAGATGAAATTCCAATAAACAAGCCGAAGTCAAAAATTACGGATCCACAATATAAAATACCACACGTGCGCACTTGACAAAGGATAGTAAAGACTGCTAAAAAGAAAAGATTAACTGCAACGGCTGCATCCCTTTCACATGACAACAAAAGAATAGATGCGACCGCTGCTATCTCTATCTCTTTCACACCGACACACAAAACAGAACTATGTATACTAGTGTAAAAGCGAACTTATTGTGTAATACTTGGAAATTTAAAATGTACTTTTAAATGCCAGCGTTTTTGATGGAATCGTGCCCCCGACCCATCGTTATTTTTTTTATTTGAACCGTGTTGAATAAAATCAGGAATTGAAACAATTCTTTTACTTTATAACATTATTTTAACGTTCTTAAGTAATGTCCCGGAAAATGTCCCGCAAAAAAATGTTGTCGTAAGGAAGTCTCCATTTTATGTCTCTATTCCTCGAAGTTTAGGTAAATATACTCTGCCTATTCCGATCACTGGTGATTACACTCATGATACCTACTGAACAAATTTGCCAAAGGAATAAAAACAATTTTTTCATACAAACGTTCCATCAACTGATTGCATTTACTGTGCAAAGTCCAAACTTTTTTCAATTTTCCTATAATTTTCTTTGGGAAAGTTGTTCAGTATCATGGGTACAATCACCCCTTAAATTAATGCAACTGTTTACCCTAACACCATGTATGATACGTTAGTTCTACGTCTACGTAGTTACCGATTATAGAATACCTAAAAACATTTATGTTGTCTGTGTGAAAGCAGCTCAAATACATATTTAGGTAAGCTACTTTAAAATCGTGCTAACTGAAATTATTCTCTTAGATCACACTTTATCACTGTCTTGATAATATCACTTTGGAATTGGAACAGTCAGTTTCAAAAATACCAGCCCGTGTTATTTATTATTGAACTAGTAAAACAGTTACATCACACCCTAAGAATGGCTACAACTTCGTTACATAAAAGCATTTATTTTTGTTGTTAATGTAAAAGCTCTTAAAATAAGACCGTTCTCTATTAGGTAATGAAATGTTAGTACCATGATGTAGTAACTCTCCCCAGAAAAGCTCAAACTTTTGTGAAATATACGATACGTTTCATTGAAGAACACCTCTCACGATAAGATGGAGAGGGGGTGAGTCAAACTCCACTATTTCATTTTGGTTTAGTGTGGTGTAGTAAAAACTATTCAACTGTATTTCAGTGAGTCTACGCCGCGCCTATTGAAAGTGACAATAAAACACATTGTATTTTTAATATTAGTTTATGACTAGGTATAAGTACAACACTTTTTACTATTTTCGTAATACGGTTACGTGAAATTGAAATATGGTTCCGTACTTCCGTATTAATTAAATTTTATTAGAAACAGCCGACCGAGATTTAGGACACGAGTTTGTTTTTGTTGAGATATTTCTAATAATTAATTACCTACGTGGTTGGTACCTACCTCGAACATGAAACGTTGGAAGTCTATTCTAGTAAACCAGTATTTATTATGCGAGCACGTTTATTATAATTATTTTTAAGAAAACTACTAGAATAAAATAAAACCAGGTGAAACTACATCCATGACCTTGCTGGGACTTGAACCCAGGGACATTTAGCAGTAAGTACTTACCACGAGAAAAGATATATATTGGCAAATTTATACATTTTAATACATAAGTTTAAGAAATAAAAAAACTAATAAATGGTGAACTGAAGGATAAAGTAAAAAAAAATATTTTTCCCCCAACTTAATTAATTTTTGTTTTTGTTAGCAGCTAGCCGTACCTACCTTGTCAATGAAGACGGACATGATAAGACAGAGACGAGCACACTTTTACTAACACTATAAGTGAGTTGTTTGGGATCAAAAACCGACATAAAATCCAGACAACTCAAGTATTAGTATGACCCATCTCGTATCTTGCCCTTCCTGTCAGCAAACTTGCACGCGAATGGAGCTTATGAACTATTAGTACGTACGTACGTAGTGCTATCAGTGTGGCAAAATGCTGGGCTGGAAAAATATAAAATGACATGCCATCGACTTGTTAGAAGAAGTATTAGTCAAATCCATATACTATTATAAAACTGTAACAGGAAGTTTGTCTGTACATTGAAGATATTAACAAAAAAAAAGTTACGATATGGTTTTTAGGTGTCCCTGATTCCATTTCACCAATTTTTGGATTTTTTGTCTGTCTGTTTGTTTGGGTGTTTGTTTGTTTGTTTTTTTGAACGAGTATCACGCAAAAACTACTGAACCGATTTTGATGAAACTTTTTTTGTTTGATAGCTTATGATCTTACTTAAAATCTGGTATATAATTTGTGCGGACGAAGTCGCGGGTTAACGCTCGTCTTCTATAAAGTTCAAAGTATGTACTTATTATTTTATTAAGTATCCTTAACTAGTAGTAAACATTAAAATATTTGTCAAAATAAAGTATCTTAGCAACGCCCTCGTAATTTTTTTACTTATAGCGCGAGCACGAGCACTTCCGTTCACACGGAGTTGGTTTGAGGGGAGAGTTCCGTTCCTACATCTGTTCTTTGCCCCACCCACCTGCCCCCAACTTTTCTCGAACCATTTTTTAATGTAAATAATTTGATATTTATCTAAGTACGTGAGAATTCTATAGTTCTTGCACGAAGAATCTAGGATTTATTAAAATCTAGGTAGTTTGAAGCTTAGATAAAAGTAAAATTTCTTTAAACAACTTTACTATTATCTTATTCTTATACTATACGAGCGTTAACCCGTAACTTTGTCCGAAGAAATTATATACCAGATTTTAAGTCAGATCATAAGCTATCAAACAAAAAAAGTTTCATCAAAATCGGTTCAGTAGTTTTTGCGTGATGCTCGTTCAAACAAACAAACAAACAAACAGACAGACAAAAAATCAAAAAATTGGTGATATGGAATCAGGGAAACCTGAAAACCATATCGTAACTTTTTTTTTGTTAATATCTTCAATGTACAGACAAACTTCCTGTTACAGTTTTATAATAGTTTAGATAAACGTGTTAATGAACAAACGCAAAACTAGAAAGATACATATGTAGTTTGTTTAGAACCGAGAGCAGAATTGAATTAAGTATCAAAGTTTCAACATAGGTTAGGTTTCTTCAAAATATTAAAATAATTTATTTGTGTAATTTAAAATTAACTGAACTCGATGTCAACCCACGCATGGGGCACACTCACCCTACTTAATTACCAAAACGTAGTAGGTAACTTATTGTTAATCTGTGCCAAAACAAGATTCTTAAAGCGCTTTCATTCATTGCTGCAATAATAAGAAATAATGTTTTAATTTGAAACTTAAAATGCGAATCATAACTTTAAACAATTAAATAATTCCTCGCCGCTCCACTCTTAATCACATCATACGCAGGGGTGCAATTTTTGAATCTCAGCAGTTGAAAATGTCAAAATAACAATGGAGATATGCGTCTTTTTTTTTCAAAATCATACTCCAGGAGTGCGATTTTTGAAAGTCAAATCAGCAGTAGAAAGATGCATATCTCCATCGTAATTTTGACATTTTTAACTGCTGAGTTCAACGTATTACCTAGTTTCAAAAATCGCACTTCTGATCACATGTTTGTTGACCTCGGCTTCCTGAGACCTTTCTTTCCTTTCTTACTTTCCTGCCCTCGGTGTGTAATCTCCGCACTCCTGGAGTGCGATTTTTGAATCTCATACGTTGAACTCAGCAGTTGAAAATGTATGGAGATACGCATCTTTCTACTGCTGTTTTGACTTTCAAAAATCGCACTCCTTGAGTATGATTTTTGAAAGTCAAATCAGCAGTAGAAGGATGCTTATATCTCCATAATAATTTTGACATTTTCAACTGCTGAGCTCAGCGAATGAGTTTCAAAAATCGCACTCCAGCAATGCAACTAAAACATTTGCGAGCCTTGAGCGACATCTAGTTATTAAACCAAATAAAAAATACTCGACGCCTGTTTGCTACTGCATCCCAGGTAGCGCTAGGAAGGTATTCCAAATTTTACTACTCGATACAAGATGGCGCTACTTGTGCGAAGTTTAAAAAAATTAAGAACTGTTTGAACAGTATAATTTAAAACTAATAGTGAATAAGAATATTGTATTGTTCAAACTGTGTACAAAAGATGTTACAATAAGACAGAATCAACAGTTTGGTCCGCAGCACGGATATAGTGAAGCTCAGCGGTCGTAAGTCGCAAGAGTTTACTCGAGCGCGGTGTGCAGATATGCCGGGAGGAGCGTGTCCCGGCTGGAAAGTTGAGATGGGGGCACAAAGGGCAGCTACCAGAAGCATTATAGCTACAATAAAACGTTCTTAGGAGACTAACCCTAACTTTTTTATTTTGCATTCGGGCTCACTCCCCGTCACACGGCAGAGTTTCGGTACTATAGTGAAACGTGGATGTTCTGAGGTTTCAGAATATCTCTGACTACCCCCTCGGGGATTATAGTCGTGAGCATATGCTTATGCTTTACTTTGCATTCACCGATTTTGGAAAAAATGTAGTCATGTACCCTCGACCACGGTTGACCCCATATACATAGAGACTTATGTTCGTAATCAGTAAGAGAATCGAATGGGGTGAAAAAAAAATTGTGAAAATTTTAGTTTTTCTCGACTGTACATTTTTTTAAATCTGTGAATGCAGAAGTAAAATGCTCCAAAAGTTAGGGTTAGTCTCCTAAGAACGTTTTCTTGTAGCTATAACGCTTCTGGTACCCTTTGCTGTGCTGCCCTTTGTGCCCCATCTCAACATTCAACCCTGTATACTTTATCACGTTATCAAGGTGGAAAGGGAGAGTTGGGTCATGTTATTGAGTTAGACATAAATTTTATGTTAATGCAAAAGGAATCACAATAAAATATTTTCTATCTAGCCCAGTCATTTTACGGAGTTTTGTTAGGCGGGGTAGGGAGTAATTACTAATTGTACTTTTAAACTGTAACCGGAACCATTAAGTGACAAAAGGACTATCTTAAAGAATATTTAAAAAAATTCTCTACGCAAAATAGAAATCAAAATTATGTATCCCAGAAGGATTTTAAATTATTAATATTAATACCAATTCACTCATTTGACTTAGATTTTACAATATAAATTATTTTTGAGCAATAAAATAGGCAATGAAATTAAAAAATGAGGTATTTATTAGAAAATACGAATGTATTTTTCAAAACCTTCTAAATAGACAAAAATATTTACTATCAGGTTTTTTAGAACGAGATAATAGCTAAATTTTAAAATTGGATTTGTTGCTGACTTTTTTTTTTAATTTTGGTACACTTCTAGGCTCAAATTGGCTCTTTAATATAACAATTTTACCTGTAAATAAAATTATTATTAAGCATACTTACCTTATTCCAGGTCTATTATTATATTTGAGAGCGGCTTACTTGACTTCCGTTTCCGAGCGAACATTACCCTAGTAAAGCGCCATCTGGTGGACACAATCAGCAGCCAGGCAGTGGGGGGCACGGCCAATGAAGCCGGTGCCCGCCATTTTATTTTCATTGAAGATTTGAATTCAGCTAGCGTTCAGCGTGATCGTGCTGCAGAATGCGAGCAAACAACACGACTAGTGTAGGTGTGACCGTGTCAGAGAGCGAGCACGACTATCCCACTACGCCAGCACGATCATATCCTGCTATGCCTTAAAAAATAGTTTATGATTTCGTTCTTTAAGATCTGGAAGGACGATATTACAGCAGACAGGTGTACAAAATAGACCTGGAATAAGGTAAGTATGCTTAATAATAATTTTATTTACAGGTAAAATTGTTATATTAAGCTTTTATACCTTATTCCAGGTCTATTATTATATTTGAGAAGTGTTTGGTATCGGCTGCTGGATTGCTTCTGGATTGACGCCAATGTGATTTATACGAAGTTCATTGATTATTTCAAATTGGTTTGCTTTGTGCGAAAACCAAAAATGTTTATATAACATTCTTTATGAATATGGTTGGCATGGTGCGTGACCCAAATTTGTTTTTGAATTTGAGTGGTTTCGTGTGAGAACCAACATTATTTCAAACTGATACCAATAAAAACTGCAATCACAAGATATTAGAATACCATTGACAATGGCATAGGAACGCACAATGTAATATTGACATCGATAAAAAGATAAATGTAGGGAGCAACGACAGTCAAAGCCGTGACTTGATCTCAACGGACTTCATCTTCACCGTACAACACCGTATAGAATAGCAGTGAGTGAATGGGTTCATTCAGCTGAGAGTGGTGGTTTCATGAGGTTCAACTGAATTTTACAACAAGATGGTTCGTCAGCCGTCAGGTGCAAATATCCGACTCGCTTTGCAGACTTCTGATGAATCCAGAAATACGACGCGTGACAATAATAATTCATCATCAAACCTAGGTAGATTTGTACCGTAGGACGTAATAAAAAATTAATGGGTGAGAAGCTGACTGAGAAAGAAACTTCAAATGTAAAATACACAAACTGTCACTGTTATTTGTATGAATGTCGATAGCGACAATATAACAACGTTAGTATTTCATCTAAGAATTCTGCTCGCATACATGCACATATCCGTAGTCTCCTTGCAGAGGACATTCATAACACCTAGATATTACAAATAGCTTAGCAGTTATACCGAAGCTTTATTTATTTGGCTCTGGGTTACATTTAAGGCCTAAAGGTGAGGCAAAAATTCTTGCAAGTCATTATTCGGCAGGAATCAATTCCCTCTGGTACGAACAGGTCTCAAGCCACCGGTCACCGTGAACAAATTTTGATGATTGATCAGCAAATAATATAATAGACTTCATTCAGCATAATAAAAACACCAACTGATAAAATAAGGATATTACCTAAGTTATGCATATAGGTCAGGTAGGTATGTAACGAGCGATTAGAATGTTTGAAAGATGCCCAGTCAACCGATAACACTCGGTTAGCATGAATTAAGATAGTTGATAAAATGATGTCATAAAAAACGATTGTCAACCCAAGCTGAATAGCATGTTTTGGTAGCTCACTCCACATAAAAGATTCAATCGTACTATTTAATTTATACTGAATTAGTATTAAAAACGAAAACGACTAACTTTTCAAGTACCTATAAGATTTTAACCCATTGTCTTTCAATAACGGCTCTTCAAATATTGTAACCTTACGCAACACGCACATGACAGATAAGAAACCATCGAAAGGAAAACTCCAGGAAAACATAGTCACGGCATGGCCACGGTCATAAGAATGCATTTCACAAAAGCCTAGGCATATCGCGCAGGCACGACATCACAAAAATGATGAACTACCCTCGTAAAAGGGATTTTATTTATGTGTGATTTCATCACATATGTTTTTCAGTTCAGGTTTCAAGTATTTAAATATATAGAAAGCGACAGTCACAATACGAAGCATGACGAAATATCGGATAGAATAGAACCCTTCGGCGGTATAATTGATATGCCGAGAACACACCTTATAAGCAGCTATCTTTCAGCTTCCTTCTTTGCAGTTTTTGTGTAACGTGCATACATTATTTATTACGTGGTGCTAATACTGCAACAAATTAATGGGACAAAATTGTGTGGGAGAATAGCAGACCGACGCATCAAGCCACATACAAAGATAGCTTAGCTATCAGTTATTTTATTACATAAAGTAGGTAGATATAATTATATATTATTTATAAAGTAATGCATTTTTGAAAGAATGCACTTCAGAAAATGTGTGACTTTCTGAAACTGCTTGCATGATATTACAAACCAAAATATAGAATTATTGATTAACAACTTTGGGTATTCGTCCAACGTGTATTGTGTAACCATCAGATACTCCTGCTCCGATTGAAATGATTAGAATCCTTTGCAAAAATAGAAAATGTTTGGAGAAGGCACCAATAATTAACTGAACTTTACCAAACGTAGGGTTACTAAATTCTGGATTGGATTGCCAGAAAGAACAGAGTTACGTGACCTTCTGTAAACATTTTTATTTCGATCTTTGTACTGCAACTTTATAAGTGAAAATTCGTTAAACGGACAGCTTGGATCCCTTAAGCACTTATGTATAGTTTATATATTATTTCGAGCACCGGAACGTCATCCTGATTTATAAGTTCTGCATAATCTTGTTTTCACTGAATGTAATATTTACCAAAGAGGACCACCCAACAGGTTCGAATTAGGATCGTCTTATTTAGATTAGTATGTGGGTATTGCAGGTAGGTACCTCACATTTAATAAAGAATCCTCCCATTTAACAGGGCAAGTTAAATAAAAGCTTGTTAAAACAAAAAAGGGACTCGTTTAGACGACAGAATCCAAATAAAAACCACGAACGGTGATTACAGCGTGATAATGCTTTCCGATTCCTGCGCGAAATCATGAATGTCTTTAATCTTATTAGGAATTTCAAATTTACGTAGTCTTCCGTGGATACGGGCGCATCTAGAAACGATGACCAGGTAGCATTCGGTACGCTGGAAAGTTTCAGACATAAAATTTGATGACCATTACAGAACATGAAAAGAAAAAGTTTATGGAAATGGCTTTCTGCGTATGTCATGGGGGCAATTAATGTCCGATAGGTACCGGGACACTTAATTCCCTCCATTCTTTTACCTTGTGTTTGGTTCCCGATGCTAGATGCCACGCGGGATACCGACCCACCAGGCAGTAGGCACGTGGTCGGCTGGTCGTCGTGGTGTTGAGCCCCCAGTATAGGCACGTGGGCGGCAAGTCATCACGGTAATATGCCGCCAGCAGGAATGTAGGCAGCAGGTCATCACGGTATTACGCCGCCAGCAGGAGCGTGTGCGGCAGGTCATCACGGTATTATGCCGCCAGCAGGAATGTAGGCGGCAAGTCTTCACGGTATTACGCCGCCAGCAGGAGCGTGTGCGGCAGGTCATCACGGTATTATGCCGCCAGCAGGAATGTAGGCAGCAGGTCATCACGGTATTACGCCGCCAGCACGAGCGTGTGCAGTAGATCATCACGGTAATATGCCGCCAGCAGGAATGTAGGCGGCAAGGTCACGGTATTATGCCGCAAGCAGGAGCGTGGGCGGCAGATCATCACGCTATCATGCAGCCAGCAGGAGCGTGGACGGCAGATCATCGTGGTAATGGTAGTGCGTGGGGAGACCGCCCGCCGCATGGTACCAGTGAGCTAAGCGAACACCGGCAGGGAGTGCCGTACCGGGTCGGTAGCTTGTCCAGTATCGGCTTTACACAGGCAGAAAAATAGCAATGCGACGACATTACTAATCTTCTTTATATACTACAGTAACCAAACGGTGGGATAATCGTCGAGTGTCGACCCCAGGCCACTTATGTTACCGTACCTTAACCTGATACCTGCTTGGTGAACTGTCGTTACGCACGGACAGCGCAAGCCTGGATATTAAGTCTTGAATGTCTTCGCTTCTGCGCTTCATCCGCAGCAGACCTGTTCCTATAGACACATTACAAATACCTCCCTGGACGGGGGTAGAAACACAGGAAAAATAATACTACGAACATCTTAGTTAGCTTTAACGACACACATATAGATTGCCACTCAATCACATTCATTAAACCAGACGAAAACGATTTAGAAATGTTTTTCTCTGCAGTGTAACATTTAACGGCTCATGCACAGAAATATGCAACCGCCATACATTCAGAATTGTTTGGAAATGTTCAGCATACTGCACCATACGAACAATGGAAATTGTAATCTATAAGTAATATGCTCGACGTCTACTTATCAGATTTCTGCAACAAACGCGTCTTTGTCCACCCTCGAAGACTCCATCACTCCTGCGACCCGACGACACGACGACGAAAATACGCACTTTACTATTTACGGGCACTTGTTAATGCAATAACTATGCAAATTAATCATTTAACCATCGAAAAACAAATCGATATTAAGAAAAAGAAAATTTTAAATTTATATTTAAAAATGGCGGTAACGGGAAGGCAGCGCTTTCCGTTACATGTCCGCTCAGTAGGAATTCAAAACGCCAATGAAAATAAAATGGCGGGCACCGGCTTCATTGGCCGTGCCCCCCACTGCCTGGCTGCTGATTGTGTCCACCAGATGGCGCTTTACTAGGGTAATGTTCGCTCGGAAACGGAAGTCAAGTAAGCCGCTCTCAAATATAATAATAGACCTGGAATAAGGTATAAAAGCTTAATATCATACCGAAAAAAAAAATGTCAATTACTAATTAGTCCTGGCTCAAACCGTAAAATGACTGGGCTAATTTCTATGTGGAAGAAAATATGTACTCAATGCATTAAAAAACAAAATCATCTGTAAAATGTTTATTTTCATAAATGACAGACTAAAAACAACACTTCAGCGAATACAGCTCACTCTAATCTTTGCCTCACTACCTAACGATCATAGCACTATTTATAAAGCTATAATAATGTACCGACTAAAATTGTTTTCTAAATCATAATTTAAACTAAATGCGTTGGGAACTCCACTTTGGGATAGCTATAGGACTGAAGTCCAAGGTTCAAATAAAATTCCCAATTCATTATTACAACATCTCGGTACCTAAGTAATTAATAATTTAAACAAGTTGGAAACACTAATGCAGTTTCGCAAAACTGTTTTAGGAGCGACATCATTTTTAGGTTATTTAGAGACCTAACACACAAGCGAATTTTGAGCATTGGCGATGTCACAACAGCACCGCTACGACATCACAACTGAATCGTCGCTATTGTTAGGCGCAGGCGTTAACTGAGCGTTATAGCCGCGACACTGGTCTCCGAAATATCGCGGCGATGTTACGGCGATATCGTTCCGTCAACGCCTACGCTCAAAATAAGCTTGTGAGATACGGCCTTAGAATAGATTGTTATGGAGAAGTCATATGCGAAGTTCCTTCATTTTAAAACAGATCTTTCAGGCTAGGTGTGATGCCTAGGAACCGGCTGTAGCCTGGATTTTTATCACACGGAACTCGTATTTATTCAACTCATGAAGGAACTTGACTGCGCTCTTTATTTTTCTTTGGCGTTTCTCTTCCACGCCTCAACCACGAGATTAGTATCAGTCAAGCATTTACATCCAAAACAAAAAATGCTTTACGCAGAGGACAGACAACCCGCGTCCGAATTTTAAGGACGTACCTACAGAACTTCAGACCATCAAACTCACCAACTTTTACTATGGGACAAACATAGATATCGCGAAAAAGAAAAAATGCTCTTTCACACATTTTTGTCGAGAAGCAATTGATATTTTCTATGGAACAGGAGATTTTTATCCGGATTTCGATATTGGCTCCATAGTAAAAGTCGTTCAGTTTGATGGTCTGAAGCACCCTTTTCCGGCTTAAAAACGACCCCGATTCCACGGTGTATAAGATAAAACAGATGCTGTGCAATAAAGTAGGCCTAAATAGTATTTTCACCCCTCCGGTCGGAAAGCGTCAATTTTCGTCCCGCTGCGCTAAACGAAGTTGCCATTTTATGCCTCCGTCGAGGAGAAAAATAATATACTATCCTCGGGCAGTAATTAAGAAAGTCTCAGGAGTGCGATTTTTGAATCTCATACGTTGAACTCAGCAGTTGGAAATGTTTGGAGATACGCATCTTTCTACTGCTGATTTGACTTTCAAAAATCGCACTCCTGGAATATGATTTTTGAAAGTCAAATCAGCAGTAGAATGATGCTTATCTCCATAGTCATTTTGACATTTTCAACTGCTGAGTTCAACGTATGAGTTTCAAAAATCGCACTCCTGATCACATGTTTATTGACCTCGGCTTCCCGAGACCTTTCTTCCCTTTCTTACTTTTCTGCCCTCGGTGTGTAATCTACTATTCCGTACCGAGGGACCAGTTTAAACTATAAAATTGTCCGTCGACTGCACCGGTCGCAATCGTTCCATGATAATTCATAACCTTTTTATAATTCTGTAAAAATTATACACAACAAAAATATTAGTATTCCAGTGCATAATAAAATAATGATAATTTGTAAGCATGATTGCTTTACACAGTGTAACGAATTAATACTATAATATTTAAATAAAGTAGGAAAATTAGTTAAATTAGAGATCAAATAAACATAAGTAGTTAAAGTTAGGAAGGATATATTGGAAAACATTTTAATATCATTTTTTATCGTGGGTTTATCACTATTTTGTCACGTCAAGAAATTAATTGCAATGACAAAACAAAGATATAGTTCGGGTTCACGTAAAAAGAGCGGTACGGTCAAATTGTGTGCGATTTACCTATATTTATCCTTACCAACCTTTTATTTATATCACGTTAAAAGTAATGTTTATTGTGCGAAGCCTCGCGCCGCCTCCTACTCACCTCGTACTACCAAATAGACCGGTATATAGTCTACTGCGCAATTTGACCGTAGCGCTCTTTTTACGTGATCTGCAATACATGCATTTTATTAAAATATAACGGCTATTAAATACACAATTATGGCATACTCGAAGTCGGCAAGCACCGGCAGACTCGTAAATATTTTAAATTTTAGAGATTTCTTTAATATCATGCATGAGGCTCAATTCAATATTATTGTCAAAAAAATGATATAATTTCGCCAATAATTTCTAATTTCAGAGAGCTTAACTAGTTAGGATAAATTAATCACAATATACTAAACGCATTTCGAACTTTTTCATAATTATTGCAGCCGTAACATCAAACATACATAAAATTAAAATATCGAAATCATTTTTTCATAATTCCTTTTTGCTCTATTTTTAACTGTAATAGGAATGTTATATTCGTTTAATACTTTGGAAGTCGGTATCTATGTTTCTGAAGGCAGGTCAAGGGATATGACATGACTGGAAAAAAACAAGGTTGGTTATTTTAGCATCTTTACCACATCGCATCAGTTGCAAAAGTGAGTTAGATGATCATGAATATAACCCACGTTGTTTTTTCTTTGACATTAAACATTATTGCTAAGCAGATTTACAAAACACCGGTAACAGTTATATGGATAGTATTTGTTATATTTAATTGTATAATCCGTGAAATAAGCTATAGGTACTGTGCAAAGTAGAACAATTGCGTTAACTCTATAATTTTATATTACCACAGTCCATATTATTCGATACATAAATATCGGATACGTAATATTGCGTTTACAAATAGCAAAACAATATTTGACGCTACTATATATTTCCTGGCCTACGTATCTATACGGCTATAGCACTTTATACATGGTTCGTATCTAGTGGAGCGATATAAACTTATATTATCATTTTAAACCCTAACATTAGACCGTTTAAGTAGACAATAGAATCACAAACACGTAAATTTTCTTTAATTACCTATCGTAGTAGGGTTCAGATTTGAAAAGCTTACAAATGAAATCCTCTAGACTCCTCAAGTTACGTAATTTGACAGTTTGCTTTAAATTTTAAATCACAGCGGAATAAAGCGCAAGCCACACGGCCAGGACGGGAGCAGAGAGTAGCATCTATCGTAGCGTATATGGCATGTCTCAGTTATAAAGAAAAAACATGCAACTAAATTCCGGCCCGCTCCGCTCCCGCTCCTGCCTCGGTTTAATAAGGTAATTCCCAAGTGTTCTATTCCATAGATAGTCTTGATCAATACAACAATATGAAATCTATAAAACAATCATTACCTGTTCTACAGGGTGTAACAAAACACCCTAGTAATACTTAAGGTGTGCTTCCATCAAACTGAACAACTTTCACAATGGAGCCAACATCGAAATTGCGAAAAAAACACAGCTTTCTCATACATTTGAATCGAGTCGGTACTGCAGTTTTGTACGAAACAGCAAAATTTTTGAGTTGAAAAGTTGGCTCTATAGTGAAAGTTGTTCAGTTTGATGGTCTCAAGTACCCCTTTAAGTATTAGGGTGTTTTGTTATACCCTGTAGAACAAATAAGAAAAAATTCTCATTTCGTTCGATGACTTCATGTTCACACGGTGACACATCAAGCTAGACAAAACTAATATAAGCTGACCACGCGTATGCAGTATCGCGTATAACATTGCGCAGCCAGCTTATTTTGGTTTTGTATAGCTTGATGTGTCGCCGTGTGTTCATAGAACAAATGGGAACTACGAACTACCCGTTTGATCGACGCTTAGAAGAACGAGCCGGTAAAATGTACTTGACGCGTTTTAAGTTTCCAAGCTTTTGTCGCTTCACCCGAGACGAACTTTAAGCTCTTGTGCATCTCTAACACAAACAGTTTACATTTTAATATCATTAGTTAAATACTCTAATTCTATAAAATATCCTTTCGAGTAGAACTGTTTAACTATCGTCCATACCAATCATAGATTTGGTGCTATATTATTCTTTTATCTCGAAAATATGTTTGGTTAGGAGGCGAATAAAACATGTTTGATTAGTACGGACTTCGTATAATAAAGGGAAATATAATTATTATATTCCAAAACAGGAAAATACTAGTTCTTACTATACGTATAATATTTTCTCTTTTAGCCCAATCAATTAACTTTCATAATATTAATTACATTATAATTTCTACATTCTCAATTAGACAAAATCATAAGAATAGCGACTAAAACACAAATAAAATAGATTATATAATTTAATACTTTAGATTAGGTCCCAATCTTGTCCTTTCTGTCTATTACGTTTTAGCTTCTTTTAACACGCAAAATTAAACTCAAACGTGTAACAAATAAGGTATATAGGGTCTTTTACCCATTGAAACAACTAAAAAATCAGTATAAAACTAAAAAAATAATCACGAATCACTTCGTGATTAATGTCAGTTGCGGTTTAATAAAATACTGAATTGAATAAATCGAGCCATATCTTTTGTCAACCCTCAAGGCACTCCTTCGATATGCAGCTCCTTCATGTTGCACCACAAAGTACCATCTACCTTTATCTTCTTATTCCTTTTTTCGAATATCAGACTAGTTTATAAGAACGAATGTAAGATGGCGCTAATTTAAATTACTACCTTCGACTTACCCGCTGCTGTGACGTCACGATGACATCCGCATCTTGTAGCGAACGGGCAAGATCAACGCGTAATCCCCATAGAGTATATTTTCCCTAAACTTTCTACCTTGTGCCAACCAAACACAACCTTCGAACATAACTTAAAATGAAGGTTGAATTTTAATGGAAAATTACATATTATTTATAGTGCAGTGTTAATAAAGCAGGAGTTTTACATGTTCCTATATTACATACTGGCTTAAATAGGTAACCAATATTATTTCCTTTATACAAACTACGTCATGATTTATAATTCACTCTCGAACGGATAACGTGCTCGATAACTACCTTACAATGACTAGTGTTACGGTTATGTGCACATTTACAGGGTGGTTTTAAACGCCCTGTACGTCTACCATGAGTTGACACTGTACTTTACTACTGTAGTAACGGCACCAATTTCGTATGGCAGAATTAGTTCTCAACGTAACTACTAGGAGCGCTGTACGAAATTCAATACAAAAACTGTAGTTTACTATTGTAGTTTACTACTGCAGTTTACTGCTGTAGTTTACTATTATAGTTTACTACTGTAATTTACTACTGTAGTTTACTACTGTAGTTTACTACTGTAGTTTACTACTGTAGTTAACTACTGCAATTTACTACTGTAGTTTACTACTGCAATTTACTACTGTAGTTTACTACTGTAGTTTACTACTGTAGTTTACTACTACAGTTTACTACTGCAATTTACTACTGTAGTTTACTACTGCAATTTACTACTGTAGTTTACTACTGTAGTTTACTACTGCAGTTTACTACTGTAGTTTAAGACTGTAGTTTACTACTACAGTTTACTACTGTAGTTTACTACTGTAGTTTACTACTGTAGTTTACTACTGTAGTTAACTACTGCAATTTACTACTGTAGTTTACGACTGTAGTTTACTACTACAGTTTACTACTGCAATTTACTACTGTAGTTTACTACTGCAATTTACTACTGTAGTTTACTACTGTAGTTTAAGACTGCAGTTTACTACTGTAGTTTAAGACTGTAGTTTACTACTACAGTTTACTACTGTAGTTTACGACTGCAATTTACTACTACAGTTTACTACTGTAATTTACTACTGTAGTTTACTACTGCAATTTACTACTGTAGTTTACTACTGCAATTTACTACTGTAGTTTACTACTGCAGTTTACTACTGTAGTTTACGACTGTAGTTTACTACTGTAGTTTACGACTGTAGTTTACTACTACAGTTTACTACTGCAATTTACTACTGTAGTTTACTACTGCAATTTACTACTGTAGTTTACTACTGCAGTTTACTACTGTAGTTTACGACTGTAGTTTACTACTACAGTTTACTACTGCAATTTACTACTGTAGTTTACTACTGTAGTTTACTACTGCAGTTTACTACTGTAGTTTACGACTGTAGTTTACTACAGGCCTACTGTAGTTTACGACTGTAGTTTACTACTACAGTTTACTACTGCAATTTACTACTGTAGTTTACTACTGCAGTTTACTACTGTAGTTTACGACTGTAGTTTACTACAGGCCTACTGTGCGTCTACCGTGAGTTACCGTGAGCGTACTTTACTAACGGCGCTAATTAGTTCTGAACGTAACAACTAGGAATGCTGTATGAAATTCAATACACAAGTGGGAGTAAAACTGCTGTAGTACACTACATTGTAAACTCATGGTAGGCCTACTGGTCTCAAAACGAGACAAGAACGATTAATTATCACCCTATACAATTCTATGCTCCAGCGGCCGTAGCATGGCAGCGTGATATAACGCTATCGCGCCTTAGCTCTCTTTCTATTTGCGCGCGAACGAACGAGATAAAAGGCATGATATAGCCTTACCGCGTGCATCATACTCCGGCCACTGATGTTCCAAGCACTCAAACTACTATTAACAGAAAAATAATTTACATCAATTCAGACCAACGAAAGGTTCAAAATAAGAACGCTGTCAACCCATTGAGAGATTTTTGACGATGGCAACATTCGTTATATCGTGGCTCCGTCTGTGGAGTTCCTTTGCCTCTTTAGTAAGGTTGGATTCGACGAGCATGGAGTGGCGTTTAGTGTTGAGATCTTTCTTCCTCCGCACGACGTCGGGGCTGTAAGGTTCGGACACGCGGCGGTCGAGGTGGGATGGACTCTGTTGTGTGAACGACCCTTGTCTGTGTAGAGACGGCGAGTGCGGCTCAGAATTCATGTTTGGTAGATACGTTTGGAATGACGGTCGGTTTTGGGCTGCTTCCACGATGGAACCTGGATAATATAAATTGCTTTAATAGTTTTTTTTGTGACTTGTGGTGTAACCTTCACATTTGACGGTAGAAAATGTGCTGCTGAATCCGCTAGTTGACAAATATTCAAATCAGCTCTTTATCGTGACGTAAAAAATTGTACAAAATAGTAACCTGTGACGTCATCAACATCTCATCACATTTTATAGTTTAAATATAGTATTCAAGCTAAAGAATTACTGAAAATGTAAGTGTAGCGCGATTATTAAATGTTTTTTTTTTAATTACTAAAAAGATAAAACTAAAATATACAGTATGCAGTCAACTACGTATTATTTCACGTCAATACAAAGTTGTATGTTAACTAGGTGAGAAGAAGATTCCAGTCATTTTAAGTAAGGATTCACAGGAAGAATAACTTTTATTGCCGTCCAGAGCATTTACGCGATCCGAAAGTGAATCGGCTGATGTTTTAATTTTTCATGGGATTACACTGCGCTCCTAAAAACTAAATATGAAGGGAGTCTCACTTTTGCAACAAAGATAAAAAGAATACAGTATATTTTTTCCAAAGAAGTAAGAATAAAAAGTTCATTCGCTGATTAGCACACAAAACCCTCGTCAACAATTTTGTCGGCAGCCGTCCAGACTCAAACATACGTCTACAACAACCTCCGCCAAAGTTACATAAATCAAACACCGATATATCAAGCAACTACTAAATTACCATCTAATAGACATAAATTATTTAGTTCCGACACTTAATATTAATAATAAAAAATGTATTTTAACTCTCCACCACCTACTATTAATAAAGAAAAAATGTTTTATTCTAAATCACTATCTAAAACTATAAAACCATTGTATATGACGTATTGCGAATAATAAGCTAAAACTTACAAATGAAGAAATCAATATTAACTTGCTATTATATCATCAAGGCTTCAGTAGGTATACGTGGTCCGAGCGCGCTATACCGACGGTATTGACCAATCAACGGCCTGCAATTCGTCAGCGCAAGAAGAAACAAGCCAATTGATTGGTTGTACCGTCGTAGGTCCGTAGCGCGCTCAGCCAACGTGTCTGGGGCCATTACGCAAAACACCGTCTTATCATAGTGTAATAAAAACTACAAGTGGAGAACCCCAGCGGTTGCGACAGGTCAACCGAACGCGCTGAGCTGGGGAAGGGGGGGGGACTTGCCTGCGCGCGGTACCGAATTTGCGAATTTAAGAGAATATTATGTGAAAAAAATTAAAGCGTCATAAATCATGAAGTACTAACAGTACATATAATTGAAGTTTTGATTAGAGCCAAAACACGATTAAGACACATTTTCTCGATAGAAAAATGAGCCAAAGTAGCCTCCGTCTTTTTCGATAAACGCTTACAACTGCTAAACGGTGAAACACGAGACATGATTTAAAAAAAGATATTGATATTTTATAAATTTTGATTAGAGCAGAATTGAACTTACATAAATAGTACAATCACAATTAAATAAAGTTTGTTTGACGCTTGCGTCGTTTCAGGCGCGCGCGCCGCCCCATCTCTTTCTCTCGCATCAGGCAGTAATATAAGCTATCATACGCCCATTTCGCTTCAATTATTTTTCGACAAAGGCCCTTAATGCTGGTGCCCCGTGCCCCGGTTCACCACTAGTAATTTTTATTACACCTTATTATAAGTGCAACACAATATTAAAAATGAAGACTCAATTAAATTAGCGAATGTTATTCCCCATCTACTATCAATTAATGAAATGCTGAAACCATGAGCCCTGCTGTTGCATAAATATAATGAGTAAGAGAAGTAAGGTTTGATGAAATAATGGAGCTAAACAAATACAAAAGCGCACAACACTGCACGATACAAAACTGAATCACCTTAACACTGGTGACTTGGCACTTCTGTTTAATGACCTACAATGGAGTAAATAAACACTTTAATATATTTTTATAACTTTACAAGTGGTTAACGGAGAAAGGAAACGATAGTGGGGAAACCTATATCAAATGTAAAAATAAACAAGTGAACTAGTTTTTAATAAACAGAAGTTGGGGGGTCCAAAACAAGGCTTGTGCAAATACACTGATCAAACAGTACCGCGATAACACGGCCAAAAACGCGCTCATCGAAGTCAATTACGACCACGGCACTTCCCGAGCAAATAGCTTACCGCCTGGCCACGGGACAGGGCGAAATTTTAGAATACACTGAATACGCGCCGTTGTGTGCTTGCGTAATATAGAGACGCAACGCTCAGTGTATTTTAAAATCGCAATTCGCGCCGCCGTCGTTCGCCCTGTCCCGTGCCCAGGCGGTTACGAGTTTGTGTATAACGTCCACTGCTTGGTTCAAAGGTTAAGCCATGTGATAGAAAAACGTAAGAATAGAAACATTGCTGTGAATTATGGTTTACCCATGATTACACCATACTAAAATGTCAAGAAATTCGCAGTTTTTTTAAATAATTTCCCGACGATACAGGGTGTAAGTGACAGCCTAGCAAATATTGAAACGGTGAACTCAGACCATCAAACTGAATAACTTTCACTATGGATCTCAGAAAACGCGAAAAAAAGTCTGCTGTCTCATACATTTTAGTCGGGTAGGTACAGCAGTTTTGTATGGGACAGCTGATTTTTTTTCGCGTTTCCTGAGTTAGGCTCCATAGTGAAACTTGTTCAGTTTGATGGTCTGAGTTCATCGTTTCAGTATTAGCTAGGCTGTCACTTACACCCTTTATAGTACATGGTGCGGATCCCCTTTGTTCATAACGAAAAACATGCAAATGAAATTAAAAGAGAACCAAAGGCTTAAACAAATAAAGGCATAGCCATGCCTCTAATGTGGTGCGTTATTTATTGTTCAATAAAGCCGATCAATTATCAGCCTGACTATCTTAATTTTAAACGTTACTATGACATTAAAGTAGATTTTGCAAGTCACATTGGTTAAGAGGGTATCGAACCTTTAGTGCTGCCCTCATTTATTAATTTTGAGTGCAAATATCACGAGACATTCGCATTTAAAATAACTTAAGTGCCAAATAATGTTTTATTCCCCTTTAAAAGGCTTATACACTCGATGGCGTAGGTAAAAGTTAAGAATGGAAAGTATTTGACTACGGAACCCTTAAAATAGACGATTGAGGGCAGCACTGGAGCCTCGATACGCATGTTAAGATCTTATTATTGATGTATAAGACGGAATAAATAATAAATCAAGTGTTACCTAGAGTGCGCACGAGCCAGGGAGTGACCGTTTGTTTCTGGTTCATAGCTGACTGTATCTCGTTCAGAGCAGAGTTGAGCTGGTGGCTCAGCTCCTGGAAGATAGAATATGATTAGAAATCTGTCAAAAAAAGAGACAGTTCAGCTTTTCGTGTTCTCTTTAGAAACAGGCTACGGAATTAATACGTTCTCAGTGTTCATACTAAGAAGTAGGCGGGGAAGTGCGAGTCTTTGGTGCTGTTTATAAAAAAGAGACGTGTGGCGGTGGCGGATAGTAAAAGTAACGCCAATATAAACCTTATATTACGTAGCATAGCATCGTTTCTTTCGTAAAGGAAAATCGCGACCCCGCCACCAGGCGACGTCACCTGGAGGCGCGGGCGTAATTCTCCAAACGTCGCTATGCTACGTACTATAAGGATTATATTGCCGCACCTCGCCCGCGCCACTCTCACTTCTGTTTAAAGAGCACCTTAGGCCGAGGTTCAGAGACTTCTTTTGAGCGTGTTTCCAGTCTAAAGCAGGCACTTCACTCTCACGAGAACTTTCAAGGAAAATTACTTCGGCTTATGACGCCACGGGAACTATGAAGGGCATCCACACTCTCTTTCTCGGCTATTCTCGGCGAGAATGTAGTGCCCGCATAAGGGTCGATTCCCACCAGAAGAGCATCGAGGAGCATTTGTTCGCAGCGGCAATCTTATCACTAGTGAATAAAGGTCAAATTCTTTTTCGCGACACGGCGCGCCGCACGCCCGTGCGTGCGCGTAGTCGGCCGGTCAAACGAAGACAGTCGCGTAATTGGTTGTCTTTTAACGTTTTGGTGCTCTTTCGGTTCGGACACTTTTGAGCGCGGACCCTACGTCCAGATAGTTGGTAAGTCAATGCATAAACCACATTTCCTTCCTTCAAAGCTTAAATAGGATTGCTTCTTAAGTTCTATGAATACGCACCTGATTGCTGCACTGCGCCTGCACATGTGCTAGTTTAACTTGCGCGAGCTCCAGTTCAAGGTCGCGCACTCGCTGTCTCAGTCTCGCTTCAGTGTCACTCGATCCTTCTTCTCTTTCATCCCCCTTCTGCTCTATTTCTGTCAAAAAAACATATAGCTATTTGAATAGTATGTGAATAACTTTTTTATCTATCTAGCTATAACGTCACGCCTCTATCCCTGAGAGGTAGGCAGAGACAACCATTTGCTACAATCCTTATACATAAACCACATACTCTACCCATCAAACTGAACAACTTTTACTATGGGAGTACCTGTCAGAACAAAAAAAATCTGCTGTCTCATACATTTTAGTAGAGTTGGTAATGTAGGTATTGCTGTTTAGTATGGAACAGCTGATTTCTTTTTGTTCTGACAGGTTTGCTCCCATAGTAAAAGTTGTTCAGTTTGATGGGTAGAGTATGTAGTTTAAAGGTTAATGACACTTTTCCTTACACCCTGTATACTTCCCTCGCGTCATTCGCATCCACACATCTCTTCATACACGCCCGCCGGTAGCCGATATAATCAGCATACGTCTTACGAGGGTGCCCTCTACTGACCCTTACATTAAAATTGCTTTATAAAATGATAAATTGATTCCCTTACCTTCTTTGTTATCCTTTTGTGCAAGTTTTACACTGCAATTCGCGCAGTCTTTTACGTTATCCTGCAATAAAAATTCTTCATTAAATAACAGACAGTACAGTGTACGACCTTAAGGTGGTTGCAGGGGGTCAATTTTATACAAAACTTTGACGCACAATATGCGTAGACGGTATTAATATAAGTAACTTTGTATATATGGAAAAATAGTTTAGAAAATATAGATGCCGCGTCACAAATAACATTTGCAATTTATAAAATAATTCCAAAGATAAAGCTTTGAAATTTTTCATACAAAATTTTGAAATCCTTATATCTTCGTAATTATATTATAAATTGCAAATGTTATTTGTGACGCGGCAACTAGGTTTTTGAAACTATTTTTCCATATTTAAAATATTACTTTTATTAATTCCGTCTACGCGTATTGTGCGTCAAACTTTTGCATGGACTGAAACCGCCTTAAACCTATATCGGAATGTTCATTCTTTTACCGTGCGGGATATGTCGTGTAAATGAGCGATGAACTCCTTCGTCCGGACTCTCTTTATTTCCTTCTCTTTCTTTGATTTATTTGGATGCGGGTTCAAAGACAGATTAGACTGTAACCTAAGAATAAATATCAGACTTCTTTGGGTAATATTTGTACCTGCATATAGTGAAGTTGTTTGTCTAGCCTCGCACAGATCTCGCGGTAGTCGCGCGCCACGGCCGCGTTGTGCACAGAGTCCTTGCGGGACTCGTCGAACGTTGCGCGCGCCTGCCGGACATTAAGGTATATTAGTTCACCAAATAATAGCTGGTAAGTAAAATTCAATGCTAGTTTTAAAGCAGCAATACACTCTCGTTGAGAACAGACGAGGAAGGCCGAGAACGAGAGTGGGAAGCTTTATTGTTCTCGCAGCGTCGTCGTAATTTTCTTGCCGAGAAATCTCGCAGGGTATTTCTCTCTTTCTTAGGATAAAGCTTTTAACTATCTAACATGCAATTAAGAAGCCTGATGGTATACCGGGACAGGTCAACTAATTGGATCCTCTTTTTTGGATTGGAAAATAGCTCGTCGCAGAACTGTTCAAGCATCGTAAGTTCGTTTTATGAAGTGCCAGGGGCGTGCCTGTGACCAACAGCTGTCGGCTGCGGTCTCATGATGGAGTATTACTATTTGCAAGACCTGCAATCGATGACTTACCTCAGCGAGCTGATTTTCGAGCGTTTGTTTGTCCTGCTGCAGTTGTGAGTTTAATTGTTTGAGTCTCTCCAGCTCACCGTTTATCTTCTCTTTTTCCGCACATTCTAGAACATACAACGTCGCTTTAGTCCATGGATTAATTTAGATTAAAGATTGCAAATTTTGGCATTGGACGGGACTTGTATCCGCAACTAGGCGCAACCTGCCAATCTCCGCTTTCATCCAATTAAGCTGCCGGTACTATATCGATTGATCGTAAAATCATCGATCTCTTGAATCTTTAAGGCACGTGAGCCATCTACTGGCGTTTTTAATAAATAGTTTCATATTCCATGATACTTCTACATTTTAACATTTTCTGTTATGTTAACTGTGTCTGATATCGTTCTGGCGCGGGTATTTTTCTGGTACTTACCAGAAGAACTCATTTATGTAACAAAGTGAAAGAAAAACAGAGTGTTACAAAAGTAAAAATAAACATTTAAAACTTTTAAGGGAGTTGTTGAGACCATCAAATTGAACAACTTTCACTATGGGACCAACATCGAAATCGCGAAAAAAAACATCTTTTGTCCCATACATTTAGCTCGAGTAGATCTGTAGTTTAGTATGGAACATCGCAAACGCATCGCATCATGGCGATTATGGCAAATCTCCCTATTTCGGGGGAGGCCGATGTCCAGCAGTGGACATCTATCGACTGATATGATGATGATGGAACATCAAATTTTTTTTTCGTTATTGATCCCATAGTGAAAGTTGTTCAGTTTGATGGTCTTAACCACCCCCTTAAATGTTTATTTGTATTTTCGTAACTACCTGTATAAAAATTTTTAAATAAATTTTTAATTTTTAGGGTTCGGTACCCAAAGGATGAAAACGGTACCCTATTACTAAGCCTACGTCCGTCCGTCCGTCTGTCCTACCTATTTAGGGCTGTAACTTTTGAACGGTAAGAGCTAGACAGTTAAAATTCACACAGAATGTGTGTTATTACGGCGGATTTGGTAACAAATAATAAAAATTTCAAAAAGGTTAAAAAATTAAGGCCCTCATACAAGAAACTAATTTTTATCATGTTTTTTTTCTTCTCGCTCTATCGAAGAACGGTAATACATACAAGCGTCAAACTTGGTGTTATAATAGAACAAACTCTACAGTATGACAACCAATAATAAATACCGGCCAAGTGTGAGTCGGTCTCGCGCTAAAGGTTCCGGAGAAAACAAAACTTTTTTGTAAGTTAATATTGTGTGGTCGTGTGGTATGAAACCCTAGTGCGCGAGTCGTCCGACTGGCACTTGACCGGTTTTATTAACTACTAGCGTTAACCCGCGACTTTTTCCGCACAAATTATATACCAGATTTTAAGTCAGATCATTAGCTATCAAACAAAAAAAGTTTCATCAAAATCGGTTTAGTAGTTTTCGCATGATGCTCGTTCACACAAACAAACAAACAGACAGACTGATTGCTGATTTTGAATCAGGGACACCTAAAAACCATATCGTAACTTTTTTATTGTTAATATCTTCCATGAACAGATACACTTCTGTTACAGTTTTATAATAGTATAGATAGATAATACAAACCTTTCTCGTACTCCTGCTGGTACTTGTGCAGCCGTTTCACTTTGATGCTGCACGCGAGTTTCACTATCTGACGCGACGTCTCCTCGGCCCGACACCTCTTTGGTAACGTTACTCTAGAAATCAAATGAATAATTTTATTTGGAAATGTATTTAGTAGTTGAAGTTGTATTACCTCTGATCACCACGATTGGAAATCAGCAATCTTAAATTTATGTACTGTGCGATTCTTTTTTTTTTAATGCTGTTTAATTTTTTTTAGTCTGTTTCATCCCACTGCTGGGCGAAGGAGTCGCCTAAACTCTTCCACATGACTCTCTATTCAATGCGGTATTATTATTCGTTGCAATAGGCATCCAACTCATCACACCACTTTTTCCGGGGTCTGCCTTGGGTTGTATAATTATTAAGAAATTAAAAAAATACGATTGATGACAGTACTGGACGCTCGGTATCCTTTTAAGATTTAAATGGAATTAGTATGAAATACCTGAAGTATTTGAGAATGCCTTCGTAGTCTTGTTGAAGCAGATCCTTGCGGAACCGAGAGAGCAGCGCCAGCGCCACTTGGAACAACGTGTCGGTGCCTTGCAGGAGAAACACGTCAAGGATGTGGTATACCTGGTTTAGGAAACAATAATTAATAAACTCTTATACAGGGTGTAAGTGACAGCCTAGCAAATACTGAAACAGTGAACTCAGACCATCAAACTGAACAACTTTTACTATGGAGCCTACCTCAGGAAATGCGAAAAAAAATCTGCTGTCCCATACAAAACGGCTATACCTACCCGACTAAAATGTATGGGATAGCTGATTTTTTTTCGCCTTTCCTGAGGTAGACTCTATAGTGAAAGTTGTTCAGTTTGATGGTCTGAGTTTATCGATTCAGTATTTGCTAGGCTGTTACTTACACCCTGTATTGTTAGCAATGTTAACTGCTCGGAACCAGCCTATAGATAATAACCAAGAAACAATGGCACACCCCGGAAACTGCCTACAAAAAACAGAAATTGACAAGACGACGTCAGCACATGCGAAAAGGGGTCTAGGGCTACAACAACTTTAGCTGCATGCGATACATGACTTTTTCGTAAATAAAACGCATTGACACCCGCGACTATTCAAAAAGAGTTTTTATCGTCTTGAGATTATAATCTCTTTGTTTCGACAACATAAATTCTTTACGTGTCAATTTATGCTACTGGTAACCACCGAAGTAACCAGAAGGGTTGAGGTTAGGTTAGGTTTGGTGGGAGGCAGGGTCCATTCTGTAAGTAGTACTAGAAACTCTGTCATATACTGTGACAATGGGTCGTGGCTCCTCAGGGAGCTAGCGGGCTACCTACAGGTTACCCGTCAAGCGCCCCGTGCCCATAGCCATGTCAGCGAAATTTTTCGGGTCTTGAGCAATCAGAGCAGATAATGGGTGTGCGCTGCGAACTATCTCGTTGGCCGTAGATTCGTTAACGGTCCATTTTTAGACAGTGACTTTTATCAGCTTCATGTGATCTTGCATTCTTGCAGATTTTAAACTTATATTATTAGATTTATGCTACACAGGTAACATTTATCCTAAGTGACCAAGTTAAGCTATCTAAGTATACAAACACAAAGACACTTGTGTAAACAGCCATCGTTCGCTTACAATGTTTACATACTAAAAATAAATGCTGTAATTGTGGAAAGCAATGAAATATTGAATATTGAGTAAAAGTGAATTTATTCCTAAACATACGTAAAAATCTCGGTAAATGAGTTGGTGCGTTGAATTGGCCGGCCGCTATTGGTCTATAACTTACCAATGGTAGTGGAAACCGAGCAGTGAACACGGTGAGGAACCACTGGGCTGCGAACATGTGCGTCTGGATGTTCAGAGCTTGGAAGTGTGCTCGCAGGTCTGATAGTTGCTCCTGAAATAGTCAGATTAATATTGTGTTACAGTACGACCAGGAAATAATTACCCTCGTGAATTTTCGTTCGCGCAGAGTTCCCGGAAAAAACCTAATCAAAGGGTTCAAAGCTGGTTCAAAGTCGGATTTGAGCAAAAAGGGCGCGAAAACATTTACCCAATTGTGGCAAGGGATTTGAGGGTGGCGCATCGTGATTGGTCAATATAATTTCGCGCGCTATTAAAATTTGTCGACCGCGCAGGTACTTACATCGGGGGAACTTATAAATCTGGTACTACTGTACAAAAAACGCATAAGCGATCGGGGCGGAGTTTAGCAACGTCGAACGTAGTACTTCTTTGAATGTGTGACCGCTTCAGTGGGTTTTTCAGTTAGCTCCTTGCTTCAGAAGGTACGTCAATACGTCCCTGATTATACCATTAGATGGCATTATCTATTAAGTCAAGAAGCTATTGGTTCGGCTTGAAAATACTCTCACTGCAAGATAACTACAAATACTGCGGAAACATCGGGTACTCTCCAAAGCCACTAATTTTGCCTGTAACAATCAGGACTAAGCGGCGTCTATAGCTCGCTCTTCTGAAAATACTGTACTTCTCAAATAGAATTAAAAAAAGTCGTTATCCGCGTTCGCACATATAATTTCGGTTTTTCCGCTTACTTCTTCTAAACCACGCAACGGATTTTGATACCGTTTTCACTCATTCGGAGAATTTCTTCCGCTAGGTTTATCTGTATATTATAGCCCGGGCGTAGCTGGGGCGGGTCATGATGTATTTACCTCCATAAGCCTGTCAAGCACGTACAGCCTCATTGTGAGAGCGGCGAACCCGTGCTTGTACAGATCACGCAGCCCGTACCCGTACATGAGACGCACCAGCAGACAAAACGCCTGCTCCTCCGGCATCTGAGGATAGCGTGATCAGTTTAGGCCGAGATACAATGCTGATTCTTCCAAGAGTTGGTTGAATTATAGGTTACTAAACATTGAAAGGGTGGCGAGTCAGAAATAGGTCAGATTAGCATAGGACCGTGAAAATGGCTCTATTGGCACTTCCCAAGCAAACTTGTTTGGAAGTATCATTATCATACTATAACAACAGAAAACAACTTTTATTTTTAATGGCCTTGTGTCTTGTATTTCCTACTTCTTTTTGTGTACAAATGTAAAAGACAAATAACGATTTTTAATTTAATTTAATTTTAATCAATGAAAAGGAGGAGTATGCCCAGCAGTGGGTTGTATTACTGATTTGATTGGTTGATTAATAAATCAAAACTGCTAATCAAACTTTGAGCGGCGTTTGATGGCCATTTCACGCTGTTACGATAAATAATGTAGATTGCACAAACGAGTAATAAAACTAACAAATCAAATCATGAGGCGAGACAGGAAATACAGCACGTACAAATTAAGGTCTTATAGATAAAATCTACTTCTTCCAGGCAACTTTAGGGAAGAAGAATTGGTAAATGAACATAGCAATATTGATCAGTTCAAAAGTTAATATGGAAGTAAATAAAAATTCGTAGATTCTCTCCTATTCAGCCACGTTGTGTATCACTATGTGGCTGAATAGGAGAGAATCTAAGATTATTTTTAATTATCTCTGTTAATCCCGCGTCCTTTCCAGCCCACAAATTGGATGGAAAAAACTCAGGGTACGATAAAACAAGAAACAACTTACGTGTAACAATAACGTTGCGGCCAAGAAGCTCAGCCCCTGGCAGTAGCCGACCTCGTTGTCGTAGACCGCGTAGGCGCGCGCTATGCGCAGCAGCGAGTCCTGGCCGAGCCCGCCGGCCTCGCGGAAGAAATCATGGGCGGGAAAAGTGCGGGCCATGTCGCGTTGGATCGCTTCTTCTACTGGACAGTCCTATAAAAAAAAAAATGGCTTATTTGTAGCAGGTTACAAGATAGCTCTCTATATTTACCATCTCTATAAGGCTGGCTGATGTACAGTCAGCAAGGAAAAGAGGACTACGACGTGGAACAAAACGTGAACTCATAAGGACGTTCTCTCCACAACGTGGATCAACTGAACGGGCAATTAGTTGCGAGGTGGTTTGCTGAAGAGATATCTAAGTAAGGGTGCTGCTATGCCGGCAGTGACACACCGAGCGAGGTACAGTAGTACTAATGACTATTATTAAGATCGCGATACTCTATTTTTTGCGCGCCAAAAATGATCTGCTTCTGTAGGTAGATTGGTTTCGCGCCTGACGTGTGACCGACGCGATCTACAACTACATTAAGTCAATTGACTGTACGACAATCAATTTCCCTCTTTAACAGCGTAGCCATAAGGTTGATTATATTATGAAATGGTTTCGAGTACTGTCCGGAAATGTTAGTCCGTTTCTGCGCGAACGAAGATTGACGAGCGGAACTAAACTCACACGCACCAGATGGTCAACTAACCTTGGTGATCAGGGTCCTGTAGGTCTCCATCAGCTCATCGTTCTGGTCGACTCCAGCCAGCCGCAGCCACACCTCGCCTCGCAGCGCCTCAGGTACTCCTACACGCACCAAGTGGTTCAGAGCCCGCGGCCGAACCCCTGTCCAGCTGCAAGTTAACGCTTATTTAATATCTTAAATATATACGACATACCTTAGGATACCTCGACAATTTGTTATAAAAAGCAAAATATACATGCATATTTTTAACAAATGTTATAATATTAAAGTATACTGTCCTAGGCGATGCAGAGCATCTGTGGAGAGGACAGTTCGTCCACTCCAGCGTTCCAAACATACTGTTTGAAAAATCTACTTAGATGAAATAAGGCCCATGACGAATAATATTATTCTTAGACCATGAAGTAATAAGTACCTCCTGAGAACTTGAGCCCAATTCTCGAGTACATCTTCGCCGCATTCTTTTGACACTTCGCCGGTACCACTCAGAAGAGGTTCATCACCATCTGTAATCAAACGTTTCAGAGAATTATAAGACGGTCCGTCTCGGAAACAACACCTTCCGTGTCATACATGTTTTGCTAACAGAGTTAAATCTATTATATTAAAGTATGTTTACCGGAATCAGGTTCGGAAGGTGAAGGCGGGGCGGGCGCGCTGGACAGCGGCGAGGGCAGCAGACTCGAGAGTGACAGCGGCAGGTTCAGCCGCGACCTGTCCAGCTCCCCCGACGTCTCCACGTTGGCCACCGCGTATTGAAGCTGCCCTAGCGCGTCCACTGACTGCAATACACGGTATATTTGTTTAGAGTCAAGGAACTATTTGTCACACCTGTAAAGTTCTCTGCTACTCCTCCTATCTCTCTGCACTTTATTGTCGAGTGTTCGCCGCAGTTAAACCTTGTTTTACAAGTGTTACAGCGGTAGAAGTGTGTGGTGGAGCTAAGACCGATAAACAAAAATTCCACTCACCTCTGGACCGGTCTAGTACAGTCAGCCTCAAAAAGATGTATACAGGTTTGTTCCATGTAGTAGTACTAAAGTGTATACATCTTTCAGAGGCTGACTGTACAAATGCTAGCTAATTCTTTGTGTTAAAGCGCCACCCACTAATGTCTAATGAAATTCACAGCTTTTAATACAATGGCAGCCGCTTGTATATGTAAGTCACGGGACATCCTAACTCTTACTAAAATGAAACAATAAAAGCCAGTGGCTACTTCAGACCACGGTGAAGCAAAAGAAAAGTACCTAATGTTCTTAACGCGGAAAAAATTACATAGAATTGAAAATAACAAAAGTAGATACCTCTGCAAGAGTAATGTAGAACTGCTGCACCAGAGGCCTCTTCGAGTAATACCAGAATCGTTCCGCGGGAGGAAATACTTTCACTGGAGTTTCTATCACCAATCTGCAAAAAAGATTTACAATAATTTAATAATAGCAAGATTCTAAACTCAAAACGAAAGATATAAGCAAGGTATAGAGCAGACGTTATCGAGTATGAACCGTGAGCACAAGTATGAATAACAAAATGTGTCAATTTCTCGTGCACTTAGTACCAAGGTAAAACGCGGCCTGTGCGGTGTAAGCGAGAATATTCAACCACCTATATTTTCACATAAACTGTATGCAATGAAAAAGTATTATATAAGCGTTATTCAAACGCTAAGAAACTATATTTTCTTAGTTCTATATAAACTATATAAACACTGCCGAAATATCGGACACTACAAAAACAATAAAAAACGGGGTAGGAACCCGTTTAACTGAACTTTAGCTTATAATCAAATTAAAGATTGAAAAATTTGTCTCGGGCGGGACTTGAACCCGCACTCTTCCAAACCGGGGAACTGCGTTATCCAATTTCGCCACCAAGCCCACTACCCATATAACACACACGAGAAATGGCACAACATGGCTGTAACATGTTTAAAATCAATAATATTTTAGCTTATAAGTATAATATTTGCTCAAGCTCGGCGCCACGGGCCCTACAGATGCGCACGTTCTATAGCTTGCTTATGTATAGTCTAAGGGCCAACGTCAAAAGCAGATATTTTAATAGCACCTCACCTCAGTGGGTCAGGAATGCCGCGTATGACGAGGTCGAGAGCCAGCGACATGAAGTCCGGCGCACCGTCCCCGCTCGGCACGTTGAAAGCAGCCAGCGCTGACTCTCCCGCGTTCCACATGGCGCATACTGAGCAGCTCGAACCGCCTGATGACCCGCTCACCTAAGTATTATAAGGAATATTGTTAAGTACTGCAGGGTGACCACTAACGTACCTGGACCCGCGTGGTCGACTCTGACCTTCACTGTTTACCCTTATTTATCAGACATCTTTGCCCTTTAGTATGTCTATTAATAACGATTAAACATAACTATGAAATTAAAAGATTGGGAAAATCGTCGACTGGTGATAACATAGGAAAGGGAAACTTGCGACTAGGAAGAGTTTCTGGCCGCATCTTCTCTAAATACAACGGAAAACCAGCAACCATTGAGTTGGAGCTTGAGTTTGAAGTAGAGTGCTAAAAATATCGATTGGGCAATTGGATGACAAAAACTTTGAGGAAAATAGCGAATGTCATTTTTACTAACAGGAAAATTTTATTTTTACTTAGATGAATTTATCTATAAAAACCTCCAAAACGAGTTAAAAGTAAGCCGCTCGACAACAAAATATGTTCAAACCCTAAGGGTGCGCGTAATTTTTCTATGGTTCAAACTCTATGTGAAAGTCTCGTGAAGTATTAGGTCTTAATAATTCTTTACAAATTATGCTTACCATCTCAAGTAATCTCATATCGGAGTGTTTCACATTACGTCCCGGGGCAAGTAATATGCCGAAGCATCTTTCGATGTACATCCCACCATTGTAAGGAGCCTGTGAAAAGAAACATTCCATTTTAAACTTCATAAGCAGGCTAATACTTACTGCTACTTACAAGAGTCAAAAGATTGAAAAATCTGCCTGTTTTAAAACTCCAATTAATGGGGATATGCTCTGTTATGTTATGACTTATGAGTTTATTGGGATCGAGACCAGAGGCAAAGAATAGAAAATAGTATACATTTCTAGATACGGCAACTCCCTGCTCCTCTCCGACTTGTGATCGCGAACCTCACACCGCACTTTCTGGGGTTACTTTAGAGGAGCTAAACAAGAAGATGAGCTCTCTAAAGAGATAAGATCCCTTTGTAATGGTCTATTACGCTGTTTTCATGCATGTTTGCGTGTGTACAACAATGTGTAAAAAAAAAGTTCACACAGTTGGCGCGCGAGTGCGAATGCGACGGTGCGTGTGCCGACATCGTCTTGTTTCTTTTGCATTTATATTGAGGAATCAACGAAGCACTCCAAATCAGCAGCCATAATCAGTCACTATAGTCGCACAGGGCCATGAAGCATTATCATTATTATCATAGAAGCATCGTGAAACCGTTGTATGGAATACTAGGGCTACGCCAGGGGTGAAATGCGGGCGCACCTACAAACGCGCGCCTATAGTGGAGTCCTGCTCCTTGAAACCTTGGTCCTTGACTCACTAGCGATTTCTTCAGAGTGGAATTCAACTAGTGCGCCCACTATACCTATACATATAATCTCACCTGTGGGTCATCGACCTCCGGCTGCACGTTATTGGTAACCTGATGAACGGCGATTGTGACTTGTTTGTCAATTCCTCCGCGCAGTTTGAATCCGAGCTTCTCTTTCGGGACTTGGCTGAATGTGCCCTGTGAATAACCATTGAAGTTAGTCTAGTGGCTAGACACACGAATCATTTAATACACAAAACATACATAAACAATTTGTATTTGTACACTCCTATACATGGTGTTAGGGTAAACAGTTGTATTGCTTTAAGGGGTGATTGTAACCATGATACTGAACAACTTTCCCTAAGAAACCTATAAGAAATTCGCAAAAATATCGAGTTTTCATACAAACGTTCGATCAGCTGATTTCATGTAGTATGGAAAGGCCACATTTTTTTTGCGAATTTCATATTGGTTTCTTAGGGAAAGTTGGATCAGTATCGTGGGTACAATGACCCCTTAAAGTAATGCAACTGTTTACCTTAACACCCTGTAGAATAAATCATTTGTTTTTATCTGTGCTAAAACAAAATTATGAGCGTAATCGTGAGGATCATTCCGATTAATAAAATAAATTAAGTTCACTGGCACATACAGCACTATAGGCTGTTTATTAAGGAAACCATACAACAACGACACAAACATATAGCATCCATGACCGAACCGGGATTGGAACCCAGGACCCTGGTTTGGCAGTCCAGCGTGGTAACCATTACACTAACAGGGTCGTCAATTGTCCATACCTTAGCGTCAGTCTCCTTTATATCCACAGTGCACTCAAGCACGTGCAACAGCTGCATCGGAGGCACGACGGGCCCCGCGCACTCTGTCAGCGACCCTGTCATGGAGGGCGCCGCGCTGAGGTCACCAGCGAGAGACGACGCCATCGATCGTGGTATACGTTCAAAAGCTTTCGCAAAACAACCTGTAGGCAAGGGAAAATATTGTAAATCATTTGAAAAAGAAAATCTGCTTCGTATAAGAAGTCTACCAATACGCATTGGGCCAGTGTGGTAGACTTACGCCAATACACCACTATTCTAAATCAATTATTCAATATAGAAACTTAAAGCCCAGTTATTAAATGCCGTATCTGTTTTTGAAGCTACCACCGCGTCGGAACAGAATTTCTTCGAAAACAGTGCGGCCAGAAGCTCTACAACATAACACTTCAAAACTATGACAATATAATTGTTAAGCGACATTTCACTCTCCTAGGGTAGGCCTGTGTCCTGCAGTAGGAAATATCTAGTCTGATGATAAAGAAAATTTAAAAAAAAATACTTTTGTATACTTTCTTTCTTAATTTTATTTTGTAGCGAGACGATTTTCAGGTGTATGTCAATCTGGATTGATGAAACATGAATCGATGGTTCCTAAAAGTCACCTCTTGTGATTTTATACGTAAACAGAACAACCTTGACTGCGCGTACTCAGTTTTAAGTAGAGAATAAATCAACGAGATGGCAAAATGAAACTACTATTACAAAAAATTCAAGTAAAAGTGTGAAATACGATCCACTTGCTTATATAATTAATATCAACCGCGTAATAAATATGACACAACTTTTATTAATAGTATGTTTTACTAATAAGTGGGCGTAAACGTGTACGTTTTGGAGCAAACATGTTACATGTCTTATCTTCGTTTACCTTAAAGCGATCGCGTTCTCGTGAATATTAAACTATAGCTCAAATCAACTTCAATAAAATTTCCACTTTAATACATCTAGCACAGGTTATCAAACTTGTTTCTAACACTTTACTGTAATAAAAGGCGTATGTGTAAAATTATGTTCACTGCAAATTCAGTCACAAAAACTTAACCACACACTACGTCCATGAAATCACAATAAAAACTGTAAATTTCACATAAAACATGCACATCACGTAACCGGCGTCCACTGTCAGAACTAGAGAGTTTATAAAAAAATTAAAACATTTCAATCATCTTGATAAGGCCAGCGAGCGGTGACGGTGCTATTCTGTGATTAATCTGACGCATGATAATTATGGAAACGACATTGTTTTCCTGTCCTTGTTGTATAGTGTTTCTGGAAACTTAATTATTTTGGCAAATATAAAAGAACAAAGAAACAAATAGACCTAGAAAGCTGTAACAAATAAGATTAAAAGGTGTATACTTGTGAATTGAAAAGAAAACCGAGAATTAGTTAAAAATTTAATTAAAAATAAGAAATTTACTTTTTCCTCTGTTAGGTAAAAACGAAACTAATATATGACACAAAGTTTGCAAGCTGATTTACGTAAAACGTTCGTTTTGTATTTGTATTAAATTCATGATTATTAAATTCAAAATGGAAACGACATTCAGAATATGGTAAAACAATATGTGATTTGTTATCAAGCATATAACTGAAACCCCAATGTCGTATGTTGCCACATGTTCGTGTGACTGATAGCTTATTTTATCCTCTTTGTCATCAAATGAGAGGAAAAACGATCTGAAACTTCATACGACACGACAATTTCTTTAAAATTATGTAGGAAGGGAAAATAGAGGGGAAAAGAGGCAGAGGAAGATCTAGACAGAGTTATCTAACACAAGTGAAGGAATACACTTAGCACTTTTTCATTTAATTTTAAATTACCATTAGCGGATTCCTGTAATTGGTCTATTCTATGTTCATAGTTTGTAACCATTCGTTTGTAATTTGACTGTTGGTTTCCCGAATAAAAATTTATTTATTTATTTAATAGGTTGATGAAATGTCATATCAGGATCTAAAGACGAAAAAGACGAATTCTTCCTTTATCATTTATTTGCTTTAGACAAAAACTCATGTTGTGTGTAAGTACATAAACAAGTCAAGGTGAAAATCATACCATTATTTCGAACTAAACGTACGTTACATTTAGTATGTACTTATGTACGTGATAGTAACTATAAATATAAACACAATATTTATAAATAAATAAACGAGGCACGTGTTTTCAGTAATAAGATGTAAAATAAACTCACATGGCAAGACAGAAATTTTAAAGGCAAATACAGACTGCTGGCTGATTCGAAACAACTTCACAACATGTTAAGCATTACGAGTTGACTGGTTATTTACCCAGCTACAGCAGCGAAAATAATATTCCGCATAGAATAAGTTCGTTTTGAAGATGTAATGTATTCCATCCTTCACACCCCCCTCCTTTTTCGGTCCGGGATCCAAGAAATGCGTTTTCAACGTTTTTTGTTGTTGCTGCTATCGAAAAAACGGCACAACTTAAGACTATTTATACAGGGTGAAATTAATATCATTAGCATCCTTTTAAACTAGGAGTCTACTCATCAAACTGAACAACTTTTTCTATGGAAGAAAACCGATCGGAGCAAAAAAAAATCAGCTGTTGCATACATTTGAGTCGAATAGGCATTGCAGTTTAGTATGGAACAGCTGATTTTTTTTTTGTGCTCCGATCGGTTTGCTCCCATGGTAAAAGTTGTTCAGTTTGATGGGTAGACTCTTAGTTTAAAAGGATGCTAATGATATCAATTTCATCCTGTATATCGACAAGTTACGCGTGTAATTCTTAACAAATTTTTCTGACACTTTTTGCGAGGCAAGGTAGCATGAAATCCGCAACTTTGGAATATATTCCAGATTCCTCTAGATTCTAATTTTAAATGTTAAGCATCACGAAAAACAGTCTCGTATGAACCCCAAACGTGGTAAGATCGAAATTATAGGCTGTCTCGTTTAGTGATAAGGTATAAAATTGTATGTAAATGCACATGATAAGTTGACCTTGTACGTTGGCAGAGGGAAAATGCTAACGCGAGGCGGGTGGTCCCTATATAAATCGTCTAAGACACACAAGCCTCAATCTTGGTGTGATTGTAGTGCAAAACTCCAAAATCTAAAGTAAAACAACAAATAATAATAAATCCGATCAAGTGTGAGTTGGGCTCGCATTAATAGACTAAGAGATAGGTGTACTTTTTGCAACCATCAGCTGCAAGGCTGATTCAGTGTTTATCGGGTGTAGAGCATCTCTGTGATGGGGATGAACCCGGTCTGCCTGCATAACTCCAGTCGGTTTAGAAGTTACTGATGTTTAAAGGTCAGTAAAAAATTACCGATCAGCTGCAAGGCTGATCGTATGATATTATTGTAGTGTGTACTGTAGCTATGTGAACAGCACAAAAACTGACATGGTTCATCAGTCGGTTTAGGAGATACAGCCGTTCAAAAGTGTGACCTTTGAACGGTTGTATCTCCTAAACCGACTGGCAGTTCATGTCAGTTTTTATACTGTTCATATAGTTACAGTGCATACTACAATAATATCATACGGTCAGCCTTGCAGCTGATTCTTCATTTTTTTATTGACCTTTAAACATCAGTAACTTCTAAACCTACTGGAGTTATACAGGCAGACTGGGTCCATCCCCATCACAGAGATGCTCTACACCCCATAAACACTGAATCAGCCTTGCTGCTGATGGTTGCAAAAAGTACACTTATCTCTTAGTCTAGAACCCCCGCACTTGAACTCAAACCTCTTCAAACCCCCGACTCGCACTTGGCCGGTTTTTAATATTTATGAAAGCACATCAATCCCCTAAATGTTTAGCACTGAAATTATAATCCTGGAATGCAAATTCATAAGGTATACGACACTATATTTAACATACTATATTTAATATTATCTTTTGTTTATTTTGCTCATCATTTGGGACACACCTTTGCATATTTTAGGTCACGCCATTGTCTGGTAATAGATAAGATTATTATCACGAGATAGTATACAAATTTTTTGTTATAATATTACGTTAATACAATTTTAGGTTATTATATCAGTTTCAACTGTGTCAGAGAGCGGGCCTGTAGCAACTCAATTATTATAATAAATTTGGATGTAATATTTTATAGGTACTTAAAATTTTTATAGCTTTGTTGAATAGCACTAGACTAGCGTAATCCTAGTGACTAACATAATAGGGATGATGCCAAAAAAAAAATTAATAACTATTTTAAAAACTCTTTGATATCTTAAACACAAAAAAATTAATTTTTGAATATCTTTAAAAATGACTGAAATATAAGTGTTCAAAAATTACGATTAGAGCGAGGCATATATAACAAAATTGACGTCATAATTGAGTATTGTCATACAAATCATGACGACGTGTCATACAAACACCTGTTTTGCATGAAAGAGATAGAAGATGATAAAAACACTTTAATGGCTTATACATTTTTTGTTTTCTATTCAATTGTAATTTCGTTTGAACATTTTAGCCTATTTCTGTAATTCGTCACAATATACGGATTTCCAGGATCAGTCATCATCCCTATTAAGAATGGATCCATGTTACGTCAAATAGCCCAGTCATTTTACGGTTTGAGCCGGGATTAATTAGTAATTGATATTTTTTTTCGGTGGGTATAGTATTTAAGAGCCGATTTGAGCCAAGAAATGTACCAAAATTAAAAAAAAATTACGTCGGCAACAACACCAAATTTAAAATTTAGCATTTACTTCGTTCTAAAAAACCAGATGGTAATTTTTTTTGCACATTATATGGCTTTACGATTATAAATACTTCAGATAATATGGTGCTATTATATTTCTCTTCTTAGAAGGCTGTGAAAAATACACTAGTATTTTCTAATTAATACCTCATTCTTAAAATTTCAACGCCTATTTCTTTTACCCCTCCTAATAAAACTTCGTAAAATGACTGGGCTAAAAATTGGTTTAGTAAGGCAGATTTGAAACTTTGAATATACACCTTCAATGCAACACTATTCAAATCACACGCACGTCGCGCTACTATTAGACTTCTTCGTCAACTACAAACTGATCAACAGACAACTGTAACGCTTGTATTGAGACAACTCATTCCGATAACAAATCATAATAAATGGATGGTCAAACATTTGCGTGTCGCCAGTTTGAGCATCAATTTAGTCGAATCATTAATAATAAAACGATCATGCTTCACTGAGGATTGTTAAGTAGTGCTCATACCCGGACGGACGACTGCGACGCGGGAAGCGAAGCGAGAGCGTCTACGACGCGAAACTCGGCCTTCAAACCGGCGCGACTGCGACGCGGTAAGCGAACTTCATTTGTTGATGAATAGTCATTGAAGCAACACTTATTTAACTGTTGTTGTGGTAATGTCATTTTCGTTTTATCATCAGAGTCTAAATAAATTGAACATCTAGAGTACTTTGGTACTCTTTGTTAGATTTTATTACTTTTTGGAAGTTTCTAAAACCTACTTAGTTCTTTTGTTTTTGTTAGTTTTTAGGTTTTTATTGTTTTTGCTACCAAAATCTACCAGAAGAACCATACATTTCCAAAATCTACTAAAAAGAACCGAAAACAACCAAAAACGATCCAAATCTATCAAAAAGAATCAAAAACTATCAACAAGAACCAAAATGTACTAAAATTTAAAATTTGTATTTTATTTTGTTACGAGAGCGTATGGAGAGTATGGCCTATGTCCAGTAGTGGACGTCGATCGGCTGATATGAAGATGATTGGTGAGCAATTGCCAGGTGTACGTATTCAAGCTTGAAATATGATGAAAAAAACATTAACTTACTTGAGACCTGATTGACAGCCTCAGCGATATGGCACCTGAAGACATGGCACCTATAGACAGCGGACTCCTTGGTCTCGCCGTGCGACCACGTGAACGCGAAGCACGAGGCAACTGGCGAGCCCGCTGCGCCTCGCGCGTAGAACGATATGCGGTTTACGGCGTACCGGGTCATTACGCTGTTTGTGTCCGCTTGGTAGAGGCTGTGGGGGAGAAATAAATAAATTAGAAACAAATATAAGTTCCAAATATGATTGATTACTATCATGTTATAGTTATGTTGTCTTATTTCAAATAAAATTAGAGATTGAAAAGTCAAAATGAGTAAGCGAGTTAGTAAGTAGGAGTAGAAAATATTCAAATATACAATATCTTGGAAATAATCTTTACATGTACTTACTACCTACTATTACTTTGCACTATGGACTAAATTGGAGTATCAATATAATTTATTCAGTTTATTGAAATCGGATCACTCTAGTAAATAAAAAGCTAAGTAATCCAATAAATCAATAATTAGTACAGATGCCAATTAATTTAAAAGAATATTTCCGTAGGACTGAGTTGTGGTATCATTGCATTGAGTAGAGTATCCTGAGTAGGAAAAATGACGGTGTCGCCTTCTCAATTGGTGGAGTGGGGAGTTATGACAACATCATTTTTTTGTATGGGATGAAAAAAAAATTATGTTTTTTATAATATTTTTTATTACTTTTGTACTTTATATTTAACGAAAAAATTTATAAAAAATAGTAAACATAAACATTTTTGAAATTGCTTTATTGACGTTTGATATGAGGATATTATAAGTCGTTTGGCGTATGTTTTACAAAAATTTATTTAGCCGTTTCCTATCTGGAGAAGCCCAAACAAGGTATGTTTTGAAAATAATATTTGGATTTTTTTTAAAACAATTGGCTGAAAGGTAATAGTGCAGTTTATTTTTAGAACCGGCTCAAAATTTTATGACGTCATAACTGGAGACCC
The DNA here is from genome assembly GCA_927399405.1 of Agonopterix arenella. Lineage (NCBI taxonomy): Eukaryota > Metazoa > Arthropoda > Insecta > Lepidoptera > Depressariidae > Agonopterix > Agonopterix arenella. The sequence goes on from OV656692.1 coordinate 4,222,542, forward strand.
TGACACCTTAGAGACTGTCTCCCGGTAGTTTTGGGGTCTAGAGAACATACCTAACAACATACAAAAATTTGGTGCTGGTATCCAGAAGCGAACTTTATTTCCATTAAGGCAGTGCACTAGAAAGTAGGTGCGGTACATCGTATGAATATCATCTTACAAAATACGAAAATACCCTATAGTTCATGAGAGTCATAAATTATATTTATAAAAGATGTTAGACCTAATTAGCCAAGTTTTTAAGGAAGTTAAATTATATATTTTCCCGTCAATGACAAAACGGAATATTAAAAGGTAAGCTGAGTAACGCCATGATGATTCTGTTGGAGTTTGTGATGTGGGGACAACATCACTTTTTTCGTTTACCTCAAACAAAGAACTAACGCGTGGGAAAACAATTTTAGTCACATTGAACGTCGAAATTGGAAGGCCAGATTTCGCCAAGTATGACATAAATGAGATTATCATCGTTTAAATACAAACATGTACTACTCTACTACTACTAAATCTGTGGTACCACTACAAATTATTTGCTACTCTATCCTAAAACCTTTAATAGGTTAAAAGTTCACTTTCTTACCACAACTGAGCTGATTTCCGACACGACATTAAACTCAAGTACTTACACAACACACTTTTTGGCTCGTCTTGGCCATGGGAGAGGCCTATGTTCAGCAGTTGACAAAGATAGGCTGATCCACAGGTATGGCTAAGTACTCACACAACAAGGCCCTGCGAGCACACAGGTATGGATATAGACACGGCGATGCCGTCCCGACTCTCCGGCATGGAGCTGAGTTCCTTCATAATGCGTTGTATGTCGCTCTCTGACTTCGGGTCAGCGATGTTCTGCGCCCCGAGGTAGCTGACACCGCTGAATACTGTGCACTCTTGATCCACGTCTGAAACTGAAATAAATTATTCGGTTTTATAATTATGGACGTTAGGTCTAAAATTGCAAGTCGGTTTTTGTCCCGGTGTTGAGGTCTCTTATAATTATAACAAATTAAAACGACACTATCATCTAACGATACTATCTGGGTCTTAACTGCACGTCTAGTATGATTTCTCTGCACGCGTGCGACGCGCCTACGCTGAATACAAAATAACCTGCTCCTGCGCTTTTCGGAGAGCGAAAGTCGCGCTTGCCGCGACTTGTAGTATGGAAAAAAGCCGAGTCGCGCAAGTAGAGAAGAGCTAGAGGGTCTGCTTGTTGTGCCTACTGAAGCACGTAGGTCCCTATGAATATGCATGCACATTAGGTCCCATGACCTAAATCTGATGCTGCTGCCAGGAAAGTATAATCATAAAGGAACTTCTCAATAACGGACGGTTTTATCACCATAACGATAAAGCTTGTTTTGTTTCTAAATGTATTTTAATATGCATTTATTTTAAATAACGAAGTTAATATTTTTTTGTTTTGGTATGACATTCAATGAATTAGATCATGAATAATTAGGTCAATCGAGGAAACAGGGACATAATATATGACATAAAACTGAACAACATTCTCTATGGGACCAATATTGAAATCGCGAAAAAAACATCGACCGTACTATCCATTTGAGTCGAGTTATGTTTGCAGTTTTGTATGGGACAGCGGATTTTTTTTCGCGGTTTCAGTGTTAGTCCCATAGTAAAAGTTTTTCAGTTTGATGGTCTGAAGCACCCCTTTAAGTGACTGTCTCATTTTATATTAAACCCTGTATAAATGCCATATTAATAAGTTTCATTAGTAGTGCCGAAACTCTGTCCAGTGTGACGGGTAGTGAGCTCGTTGCCAAGTATAATAAATTCAACGAAATCGAAGCAAAAAAATCAAAAATTAAATTCACAACTACGTTGACACTGCATAAATAAAAACCTTGATTTCGATATCATTTTTGTATTTTCAGACGGTGTTTTTAGTGTTAGATTTATGAAGAAATTTTACCATTGAGTTAGGATATTATTTATTCATACATGATTTTCATTTCGCAACACCTACACAGTTAGATGGTAATAAATTCAAAGATAATGGAAATTCAAATATCGTTCAGCGGTCAACCACATAAAATAAGTTTACATCTCGAATTCCCGCCAGACTGACAATAACTAAAAATACATAATGCAAACTACAGATTTGTTATTTTCCTTCTATTAACATATAATTAATTTATTGTGATATAATTGTATTTATTTTGTATTATAAAAACTTTTTCATGTATAAACAGTTTGTAAGTTTTGTTGCTAAGACACTACTATTCTTTTCTGATTAAAGGTAAAGATTGCTTTGTTGGATTCTGATCACGGACTGAATATACCCAAAGACAAACTAAAAGATTCTATAGATTACTCTGTATTCCGTACTTCATAATCCATGTATACATTTTATTCTGTATCGATGTATGACTTAAGTTCCTAAGGATCTAAATCACAAGATAGCATGTGGTTTAAATCATCATCGTATGGTCCATGCTCCATAGCATAACTTATAATTTGTATATAGGGATACAACCATTTGTATCCCTAAGTATATAAAAATTATAAGTTATACAATTGTCTGTTTGTATTTTAGCTTGTAACTCGAGAACCTAACATGTTTTGATGCGATTTTTATTAGAAACATTATAGGAATACAACGATTTTATGACCTGGAACCTACTATACCTGTAATTGTGCAATAAAGAATATTTGTATTTGTATTTGGATGGTATACGCTAGACTTCCAAACCAGAGATCCTGGGTTCGATCCCGGATTGGTCATTGATATTGTAACTATGTGCGTGGGGCCTTACGCGAACATTTCTAACGATATAAGTCAAAACAAACGTCATCAGGTATACTTCAAATACATGCCGAGATGACAGACCAAGTGTGCTACTTTGTATGGACCAAGTGTGCTACTTGTGTGCTTCAACTAAACGAGCTTTGGACCTATCCATTAATTTTACTTTCATCTAAGGCTAAAAATCCTTGTAGCTTCAGTTTGGGATTAGAACTATGTAAATGCCTACACGTTGCGGAGAGGTATAGACACTCAATCAAGAGGGTCTACTCCACGGATGACACGGCATGTACAAATGAGTTTGTCTAACTTATGTAATACTGACTGCTCAGAAACGGTAAAGGAAAATATCGAGGAAATCTGCATACGCTGAAGGAGAAATTTTGATGCATAAGCATCAGAATAAATGGGAGTGGGCCGGTCGTCTGTCGGATGCATCCTGAGATGGGCAAAAATCATCATGCCCTGGATCCCTGAAAACAGTCGGCGGCGTAGAGGTCGACCCAGGAAGAGGTGGCGTGACGACCTGGATAAATTTGACGACCAATGGCCAGAGGTTGCCCACAACAGGAACGAGTTGAAGAGCAGGAGAGAGGCCTTTGCCCAGCAGTGGGATGAAATGAAAAAAACATCAGAAGACTATACATCAGTAGTCCACTAATCCGCATTAGGCACGCGTGGTGAACCCCTTATCACACATACAACTTCCCTGAGGATAGGCCTGTGCCCTGCAGAGGGCACGTGCCTGTGAGCGCTGTTTTGTGTTTAGAATATTTATTCATAAAATTATAAATCAAGTATCGGACATGGCTGACAGGTCAACTAGTTTAGATTATGGATTTACCTTCATCGTCACTCTCAATAGGCTTCATATGGTCATGTTTCTCGGTGGGAGATGGAGTCGAGCCGTCAGTCGACGCAGCCCCGTCCATCACCTCGTAGAACTTGGAGCCACCGACGAGCCTGCACGAGTCCTGCGAAGTAGGCTTATTAGTGATATGCGATGGACAACATGTCATTCTTTTAACCACCTATTTTTCATGAAAAATATAAAAATAAGAGACGGTAAACATTTTTCAGATTTTTAACCTTCTTTGCTTTTGCTCTATCGTAAAAACGGTAATACATACATACAAGCGTCAAACTTGGTGTGATTTATAGTGCATGCTTCAAAGTAAAACAAGAAAAAATAATAAAAATCGACCTTGGATTATTTACTTCAGATACAATGAAATGATCCATACATGAAATTGAGTCGCTAATCGACTCAAAAAAATCGATTTAAAAAAAAGTTGTCAATTTTAAAAATATTTATGGAGAACTCATGCTAGACCAAAAAATTAACTATGTCAAAATTGTTTACAGAAAAAAATACCTAATGGCTCCTAAGACAGTTTCCCTGTATCTCCTATGGTTTTGGATTTTCCCATACTGTCCCAGTTAAAAAACTCACTATGTATCGTGGTACGGAATCCTAGGAATAATGGAGGCGATTTTTTTTAAATGTAATTAATATAATTCAGAAGGTTTTACAAATTGGATTCCGAGGTTAAACCCTAAGGACACTCCACTATAGAATAGAAAAGGATAAAGTAAACATCTCATTTATCCTAGCTTTGCATGATACAATATTTTTCAAATAACGCGAGTAATAATGCGTGTGAAGGTTATCGGTGTTTCAGGTTGTCGGTGGTTTTTAAAATAACACTTATCAATACATAATGTTAAGTTTTGAACATTCAACATCCTATTTTAACGGCAAGTGTGCAGTAGTTTATATAATCTTGATAATGACTGCAAGGCCCTGCCATATCCTGAAAGCTTAAATGGGCTAAAAGTGAAAATAGTTACTTATACCCTTAAGTTTGTAGTTATGGCGAGGTCTTTGACCACCCAGTACAGATTGTCTGATCGTGAATATATCATGTCGAAATATAGCTGAAAAGGTCATAAATTATTATACAGGGTGTAAGTGACAGCCAAGCATATACTGAAACGGTAAACTCAGACCATTAAACTGAACAACTTTCACTACCTATGGAGCCTACCTCAGGAAACGCGAAAAAAACAGCTGTCCCATACATTTTAGTCGGGTAGGTACAGCAGTGTTGTATGGGACAGCTGATATTTTTTCGCGTTTCCTGTGCTAGGCTCCATAGTGAATGTTGGTTAGTTTGATGGTCTGAGTTCACCGTTTCAGTATTTGCTAGGCTGTCACTTACACCCTGTATAGTTTATTTTTCATATTCAGCTTCAATTAAAAAAAATCGTTTGAGCTTCGAAAGATATCAAGGAGCTGTCCCAAAAACAATTAACCTCTTGTTGTTGAACCCAAAATAAATAACGAATATTTAATTAATACAGACCGCTGACGACGTCAGTGGTTGCAGGCAAAAAGTAACTAGTCTTTGCCTTTTCTGTCGGAGGTTTACATAGGTTCGTATAAAATTGTGAATCTTCGTATCCTACATACATTTTTTAAATCTTTATTAAAGAGCTTTGCCTGAGGTCATGTACACACGGCGACACATCAAGCTATACAAAACCAAAATAAACTGGCCGCGCATAGGACGATAATGTATAACGTTACACGACCAGCTTATATTAGTTTTGTATAGCTTGATGTGTCGCCGTGTGTACCTCTGTAAGTTTCTCACGTGTATAAGTTCACAAACGTTAAAAAAACTAGTAACTACAGATACCTATTTTTTTTAATATTTCAGATGGGTTTGCTCTTAACATCAATTTAGTCCTCAGGACAAAGATGGGGTCAAAGATGTAGCGAGCTTACCCAGAAGAAGCCTATTCACTCGTACTTTAAAGGAATTCGGGTTGTAAGCGTATGGAAATCCTGACTCAGGCAGAGCATTTCACTCCCTGGCTAGACGCAATATAAAAGATGCAGATTTAAGAATGAGAATAAAAAATAAAACAAAAAGTATTCTTCTAAATGGAATAAAGTACCTTGGCTGCAGCCGAGATAGTTACGAAGATAGATACGAAGATACAAAGCTTTGAAATTTTTCATACAACATTTTAAGAGCTTTATATCGTAATTATATTATAAATTGCAAATGTTATTTGTGACGCGGCAACTAGATTTTCTAAACTATTTTTCCATATATAAAAAAGTACTTTTATTAATACCGTCTACACGTATTGTGCGTCAAACTTTTGTATGGACTGAAACCACCTTAAGGCGTTACATAAAGGATTACCCCAATATGATACCTATCCACTTATACGGAGTGAACCTAAATGAACCTTACACGTAACTATAGTTCAATCAATGTAAAAGTCCCCTGAGGGGATTTTAATATCTCGGTAATAAATATGAAAATAGCTATTGTACGCGAAATGGACTGGTAAGATCTGGAATCCAGACCAAAGATTCATACACTGCCCTGAATACCACATCGATCGAGCGTGTCTAATGGAACGAGATTATCCGTTCTTTACTAGACATTGTGCAGAGTACATGGATACAAAATAAGACAAGTTTTTCAGCTCATGTTTGTATCGTCTGGACTAATCAAAACTGTAACAATATGTACATTGGACATTGAAGATATTTATAAAAAAAGGTTACGATATGAACTATCTATCTATCGCTTTTTAGCGATAAGACCGCCTTAATTGTACCTACATGTAATTCTTTATCTTTATTCAAATACATGTTCTATTATGGTGTGCAATACAGTATAATTGAATTGACAATCCGGGACCAACTGCTAAATCTTTCCTTCCGAAGCAAGGAGACGCCCGAAAATGAATACCACTCAACGGTCACCCATCCAAAGAATGACCGGTCTTGCGCCCGCGGCATTCACCTCGATAAACGGTTTATCGCGCTAGCTATCTCGTTCGTTAGCGCGCAAAAAGAAAGAGAAAGGAGGTGCGATAGCGCTTTATCGCACCGCCATGCCACGGGTGCTGACGTTAATTAACTTCGGTAATCGTTTCCAATACCGAAGTTCCACGAGTACGAGAACGTCAACGAGCGTATACAAAAATGGGCCCCTAGACAAAGTACTTTCGATTAGAGTTAAGAGGCTATGTGAAAAAAATTGGATTCTTCAAAGCGTCATATATCATAAAGTACTAACAGTAGGAGTATGATTAGCGGATATGTGTAAATTGAATATATAATTGAAGTTTTGACAAGAGCCAAAACACGATTAAGACACATTTTCTCAATAGAAAAACAGGCCAAAGTAGCCTCCGTTTTTATTTATAAACGCTTGAAACTGCTAAACGGTGAATAATAGAAACACGAGTTTTGATTTAAAAAAAAAAGAGATTGATTTTTTACAAATTTTGATAAGAGCAGAATTTAACTTACATAAATAGTACAATCACAATTAAATAAAGTTTGTTTTACGCTTGCGTCGTTTCAGGCGCGCGCGCCGCCCTATCTCTTTCTCTCGCATCAGGCAGTAATATAAGCTATCACACGCCTATATCACGCCGCTTCAATTATTTTTCGAAATAGGCCCTTAACGAAAGTAGAAAACATAAAAAAATTTGGACTTGACGTATGGTGTGCGAAAACAAAGGTCCAAATGTTTCGATCGCCTATGTCAAATCCATACATTCTGTCATTTCTACTAGCGTCTACGCCAATAGAAATGTTACTTTGTCTATAGGCTCAGATTGTTTACCGTTTATCAAAGACGAGCTTTTGACCCGCGATTTCGTTCGCGTGGATTACCCCTTTAGGGATTGATTTCCGAAAAATCTTCAGCGGCTAGGGCTGTGCATTGTCTGTCGAACACGGAACTCTTTTAAAAGTATAGATAAAAGTAAAGTCGCATCTATTAAACACAGGGTACACCTAATCACTTTATCCCGGGCTATCCCTCGGGAAAACTATGTAATAACTAGAAAAAGAGATATAATGAAATGACATAAGAATGATTAGTGAAACCCTAGATAAATGAAAAGGCTCACATATCAAAGCATATCTAGGAATCTGCTTGTAACTCCGTTGTAATGATTTTAATGTGGTGTTCTCGATAACTAGCCCATTCACTTTACTGTTTGAGCCGGGATAAATTAATAATTGATATTTTTTTCGGTATAGTGTTTAAGAGCTAATTTGAGCTTAGAAATGTACTAAAATTAAAAAAAAAAAAAACCGTCAGCAACAGTTCCAAATTTAAAATTTTGCTATTATCTCGTTATTAAAAACGTGATGGTATATTTTTTTGCACATATTTAAGGCATTACCATTATACATACTTCAAACATAAGTGAATATTTTTGTCTACTTAGAAGGTTTTGAAGAATACATTCGTATTTTCTGATAAAAATCGCATTTTTTAAATTTCAATGCCTATTTTATTGCTCAATAATAATTTATATTGTTAAATCTATTTCAAATGAGTGCACTGGTATGAATATTATTAATTTAAAAGCCTTCAGGGACTCAAAATTTTGATTTACATATGTTGCGTACCGATTTTTTTTAAATATGTTTTTAGTTAGTCTTTTTGTCACAAAATGGTGCCGCTTACAGTTTAAAAGTCAAATTAATAATCACTTCCCACCTCTCCTAACAAAACACCGTAAAATGACTGGGCTAAACCATGAAAATCTTATGTGGAGCCTTCGATTGTAAATTATTGTTTGATGACTTTATCACCACGAAAATATTTTATTGTGAGCTTTATTTAGATTGTAAATAAACATCACAGCGCTACGATATCGCGTTATTCTTATTTAGGACACTGCCGTTTTTTGCAATGCGACGCCACTGCAAAGGGTAAAATATAACAACAGGCAGTGAGCAGCAGACATGCAATTAGGTAAACCAATAAAAAATAAATTACAAAAAAATTCATTAAGTATACCAACTAATGCACTTTTGCATGTTACGATGTTATGTATAATCTTCACATTTAAGAATGTCAACTATTGGTCATCCACTGGTAGAAATGCCACGAAGGGTTCGCAAATGTCATCACGAAATGCTAGGCGATAATTCTCCAGGTTCAATAACCTACTCTGGGCTAGTGCAAAATTATTGAAAGGTATAAATTACATTCATAAAAATTTGTTGTAGGAAACTATACTGATCATCATGAGTATCTTGTTAATGATGATTTTTTTTAACGGATATGTGATATTTTTATTATTATTTAAACACTAGTTCCGCATCGGATTCGCATGGGTAATTACTATTCGAAAAGTTCAATGTAAACGTTGGAAAGTTGATCCTTTGATTTTCGATTTTGCCGGTTACAAATGTTAGTAATACAAAAATGCTTACCCAATAATTAATTGCCGAGGTATTCACAATATTAGTTAATAAGTAGATATATTAATAACTTTATTTATTCTTCTTCCACACAAGAAAACAATTTAGTAGGTACTTAAACTAAACAAGTTATAACATGGAATTGCTATGGCATAAAATAAAGTACAAAATAAAATTATAGTGTGCCACTAACTGATGTGTGAAAGCCTATGGCTGGTTCTTCTTTTCTTGTGTAAGAAGAATAAATAAAGTTATTATTATAGATATATTGCTTAGCAATAAAAGTGTTAGGGCCTGTTTCACCACCACTGGATAAGTTCTTAACAGGCCTATCTGACAGATCGTTTGACACATCTTTCATACAAAATAAGTCAAACGATCTATAAGCTATTAAGAACTTATCTAGAATGCCTGAAACATACCCTTGGCATTCAAAATTTGAAATAACAAAATCTCTGTTCTACCTTGTACATAATTTGTGATAACCTTCCGTAAGTCATCTTGAATAACTATGTAACTAACACTTGTACTTCTGTTCACTGTATTTAGTAGTTTACAATATTAATATCACAATAATACTCATACGTACACATACACTTTACGTTCTAAAACAAAATTAAGCAAATAAATGTATAGTTAGAAACTGTATCACAGAGCAAAAATAACAAAATAAACATAAATTAAATAAATAAACTCAATTAACGTGATCCTTCTTTTCCAACGTCTATAGCAACACTGACCAGAATATAAAATATTATTACATTTTCCAGTGAATCACACTCGACCCACTAGTATCCTCGTCGATGAGGTAGGTAGGTATTCATAATAATAAACATAGGGTATTCTTGTTTTATAATTGATAACAAGGATAAAATGCCGCCAAGGTAACGACGGACTACCGACATTTTTTGAAAAAAAGGGAACTGTTGGCTAAAAATATTATCAAAAAGCTTTGATTGGATGAACGTCTTCCAGCAGCCAGGTTGGTTAACTACATGAAAAGCCTTTAAGATCTGGCTGCATTTGGCAAAGGATTAGGAAGGATGGTAAAATAAGGAGACTTATAATGACTTATATCACAATACCTTATGTGGGTGGAAAAGAAAACGGGCTGAAGATAATGCTTCGATACTTTTTTTTTAAGAATATTATCTTCATGACTCAACTAATGACTCACTTCAAATCATTTATTCAAAATAATATAGGAATATGATAACATTATCTTCTTGACGTCAGTTCTGTGAATTCTCATATACATGCATATTTTAAGAAATAAATAGAAAGGGATTATTCGAACTTACGAGCTTCAATAATGTCATTTTCAATGAGAAATCAGCACAAACCAATGAACGCTGTATTTGCGATCACTGGCACAAACCACCAACAGAAACTTATATGAAAACGATCCCTATATCCTATACTAAAGTATCGTATCGTAACTATCGGTAAACAATATAAACACGTCTTAGACCGTCCAATCACCTTTTACCTTTCCGTTTACGACGAACGTAGTCATCCTTCACAATATTTAATACTTCGACAATACACCATTAACTTACAAAAAGTTATTAACACAAAGCAATTCTTTCAAGTCACTCTCATCAAACAACGATCGACACTGAAGAAAATTCCTATTGGCGACACAATCACGCCCAACACGAATTGTATATACCAAAAACGAAGTCCTCTTCATCAAGCCATTATCGCCTTTAATTTCAAGACATTAGTGTTTAGACATGGGACATCTTACGGTCAACAGACACACGGAACAAATCGCACAAACTACGTACATTGATATTTATGCACAACGAAGTTTTTCTACGCACATTGTTCGTAATAAGCAATGTATTGCTATATCTTTTGGAAACACATGCGCGACAAATTTCCAAGACAAGTGTCCACGAGCGCTGCCAACGAGCTTAATGGTCATACAATGCGTTGAAACCAAAACAACTAAGCGACAATTAAGGTGGTTTCAGTCCATACAAAAGTTTGACGCACAATACGCGTAGACGGAATCAATAAAAGTAATATTTTATATATGGAAAAATAGTTTAGAAAATCTAGTTGCCGCGTCACAAATAACATTTGCAATTTATGATATAATTACGAAGATATAAAGCTTTTAAAATTTTGTATGAAAAATGTCAAAGCTAAGCTAAGCTAGCTATCTTCGTAATTATTTTATAAATTGCAAATGTTATTTGTGACGCGGCATCTAGATTTTCTAAACTATTTTTCCATATATACAAATTTACTTATATTAATACCGTCTTCGCGTATTGTGCGTCAAAGTTTTGTATAAAATTGACCCCTCTGCAACCACCTTAATGTCCGCAAACATCAGTTGTTAGGATGGGGTTACACAGAAACGTCTAAAGTTCATCAGGACACGCTGATTGATTACTGGGAAGAAATCGCGATCAATTTACACAAAAAGACATATCCCACCAGCGATTTTTGAGCGAGCGATTTTGCAACTGCACCGCAACGATGTCGGAACTGAATCGCCGCTATTTTTACTGAACTTTATAGCCGCGACACTAACTAGTATCAAAAAAATCGCTTGTGTGATTTGGCTCTTAAGTTTAGCATAGACGACTAATCAAATCTAAAAACACAGACATAGAAAGTAGTATGGCTAGTGAGCCAAGGATAGGACAAGGTTAATAAAACGATATATCCTTGTGCACGACATGGTAGAAGGACTGGATTTCTTTTTGCCCCTTACATAAAACTCGTATTAACACTTTCGCTGCTGCACCTACGCCGTAGGTCGGCGATAAATGGGCCGCAGTGCTGAAGAACCCACGTAACGAGCCGGTTCAATTGCATTTCACCTATGCTCATGACCTACCGCGCGAGTTACCGAAAACCTTACGCCTGCGCGGGTGACCCACGACGCGAGCCACATTTATCGTTTCAACGTTACGACTGTGCGCACGACCTACGAGGGGAGTCAAGTTCTATGGCATTTCGCCTGTGCTCATGACCTATAGCGTGAGTCACCCAAACCTTACGCCTGTGCGGGTGACCCACGAGTCGAGCCGCATTGGTTTTTTTACGTTACGACTGTGCGCACGACGCACGAGAGGCGTCAGTTTTAGCACTGCGCGAGGATCATGGTTTTGAGCTTAGCAGCGAAAGTGTTAATGCGTACTAAAATTGCATGGGGGATTGGAGGAGTGTGTGTATTATAAGGGCAATAAAGATATCTTTAAGATTACGGCTGATTCTTCTATTTTGTACGGCATGGGAAAATACCTGTGGGAATAACATATGTAAAGTGACGGTTTAAGGTTGCACCGAGCCTATTCTGCTGCCCCCAATCGTATTGTTTTTATTTCTTAACAATTAAACAATATTTCCTGAAAACAAGAATGTCACATTGTAGTCATTGCTGATTTTCGATTTATCGGGTCACTGCGGATTTGTTTTTATAATGTAAATGTAAGGAATTTAACGATAATAAGCTACAAGTATAAAACATAATAATCCGTAATGTTTCGATAAATTGAAAGCCAATTAGGACTACAATGTGACATTCTTGTTTTTTGGAAATATTGTTTAATTGTTTAGAAATATAAAAATAAGATTGAGGGCAGCACAATAGGCTCGGTAGTCGGTAGGCTCTTAACATGATGTAAAGATAGTCATCCTTGACTTGATTATAACCAGTTTCACGAAAGGTACACATTCTACACATACATTATTTGCTTCATTCTTTCTTACATAAACTCACGACCATAATTCCTTTTGGGGTGCTCAGAAACATTGCTACAACTACCAGCTTCCTTGCATGCAATTAACAATTCTCACATTTAGTTTACTGAAGGTTTAAACATAAAATTACGTGTAAAGTAGTATTAGTAATACGTTGGCTGGCGTTTCGACCACAAATACACAGCATATGAAACCCTTAGTAGCCTCGTACGACAACCACGGGAAAAAATGGGCTAAACAGAATAATGTTAATAAAGCGTTTTTCACCCCTCCGGGCGGAAAGCGTCAACTGTCGTCCCGCTGCGCTAAACGAAGTTGCCGCTTTTGGCCTCCGTCTGTCGAGGAGAAAAATAGTAAACTGGTTAGCCTGAGGTTCTCAGGCAGTAAATGAGAAAGCCTCAGATCACATGTTTGTTTTTATATGAGAATCAATTACATGAGATCTGGGACCTTTCTTACTTTCCTGCCCTCGGTGTGTTAGCTACTATTTCATATTGAAGACGGAAGCGTAAGTTCCTTGGTATTCCTAATAAGACAAGGCCTACTTGGCAGTGTGTTCGCAGCCTAAAATACATTAATTTGAACTTCACAGATAGTGAAACTGCCGTGTTAATAATAAACTCATGCTCCAGATTTTAGCGAGTGAGGAGTTACGTAATTTTAGGACTGAATAACAATCGATTTTATGACTCATAAAAAGTTTTAATCAGTTTAGGACTAGTAAATGGTCAATTACAGTTACGGGTTATTAATATTATATTTATTTTATTTTATAGAAAATACGACAGCGTAGTTAAAAACTTTATCTACTTCGTTATAAGAGTGAATTTCAAAGAATGTTATTTTGTCCCCTTTACGAGTTTACGGCTAACTAATGAGTTGTACCTAATTCGTTCTTAATTATTGCCGCCTACGATAAATATGTATGTACAATGTCCAAGATATAATTTATAATATATTGAATTCTTATACAAGGTATAAGACAAATACGTTACATACTTTAAGAGGTTTTAGACCATCAAACTGAACAACTTTCTTTATGAAACCAATATTAAAATCAAAAAATATAAAATAATATAAAGCATTTAGGCCGGCCGCACATTACGAGAACATTTTAATAGAAAAAAATCTAAGAAATTTGCCGGACGCGTACGACGATTCTGGCTCGGTACCCGGACTTTCGATTTTCGATATATCGCGGCCGTTTTGGTCCAAACTTCATTCTAATAGAGTTGACATTGGAACGAAAACGTTCACGCAATTGCGAAGTTCGAATGTCCGGGTAGCTGATTGCCTTGGCGCGCGGAATTTCTCGGTAGAAAACTTCGCATAATGTGCTGGCTTTCAGTTAACACCCTGGATAACAAAATCTAGGAATAAAGAACAAGACACGCCATGTCTCTCAAACGTTTGCTTTCAACACTTCGAAATATAAAGCAAAACACACTTGTTGAATCATACATTATGCATGATATGTGTAAGTAAAGACAGATGGTCGAGGATTCTTCATCGTTACAGGCTTATGCAATGTAATAAAATAATTAACTGGGAGATTTAATTTAAAAAAAAAATGGTTACATAAAATACGAAGTTTTAGCGCCTGGTTTTTGTTTGGTAAGAAACGAAAAATACTATTGTTAGATACAGTGTGTTAGGGTAAACAGTTGCATTACTTTAAAAAGGGTAATTGTAGCCATATTCTAACAAAAAAGATTCGACTTTTTATACAAATGTTCGATGCGATTATATTCTTAGCATAGAAAATTTTGTTTTTTTTTCGTATTTCCTATAGGTTTCTTAGGTAAAGTTGTTCAGTATCAAAAGTACAATCTCCCCTTCAAGTAATGCAACTATTTACCCTAACACCCATTATTATGTACCTATCTAAACTATTATAAAACTGTAGCAGGAAGTTTGTCTGTACATTGAAGATATTAACAAAAAAAAAGTTACGATATGGTTTTTAGGTGTCCCTGATTCCATTTCACCAATTTTTGGATTTTTGTCTGTCTGTTTGTTTGTGTGTTTGTTTGGGTGTTTGTTTGTTTCTTTGAACGAGTATCACGCAAAAACTACTGAACCGATTTTGATGAAACTTTTTTTGTTTGATAGTTTATGATCTGACTTAAAATCTGGTATATAATTTGTGCGGACGAAGTCGCGGGTTAACGCTCGTACTATTATAAAACTGTAACAGGAAGTTTGTCTGTACATTGAAGATATTAACAAAAAAAAGTTACGATATGGTTTTTAGGTGTCCCTTATTCCATTTCACCAATTTTTTGATTTTTTGTCTGTCTGTTTGTTTGTGTGTTTGTTTGGGTGTTTGTTTGTGTGTTTGTTTCTTTGAACGAGTATCACGCAAAAACTACTGAACCGATTTTGATGAAACTTTTTTTGTTTGATAGCTTATGATCTGACTTAAAATCTGGTATGTAATTTGTGCGGACGAAGTCGCGGGTTAACGCTCGTACTATTATAAAACTGTAACAGGAAGTTTGTCTGTACATTGAAGATATTAACAAAAAAAAGTTACGATATGGTTTTTAGGTATTCCTGATTCCATATCACGAATTTTTGGATTTTTTGTCCGTCTGTTTGTTCAGGAAGTTTGTCTGTACATTGAAGATATTAACAAAAAAAAAAGTTACGATATTATGGTTTTTAGGTATCCATGATTCCATATCACCAATTTTTGGATTTTTTGTCGGTCTTTTTGTTTGTGTGTTCGTTTGTTTGTTTTAACGAGCATCACGCAAAAACTACTGAACCGATTTTGATGAAACTTTTTTGTTTGATAGCTTATTAGAATCTGAAATCTGACTTAAAATCTGTTATATAATTTGTGCGGACAAAGTCGCGGGTTAACGCTCGTAATTATTATTTTCCTTGTTGTAGATGGTCTACCGTATATCTTCATGTACTCAGCTGTCTACTGTATCTCTTCATTTTTCAATGTACTCAGCTGTACTGAGTATACATGGCCCTGAGTGAAATAGGCTGTTACTTTTATTATTAAATAATAAATAAATCAAGTATTCTTTATTGCATACCAAAAACATAACAAAGGTACAAATAAAACGGTCTTAAAGGTTTTCCATATAAATCAAAGTCATTCATTCAAGCATGATAATATTATAATAACAAAATATAACAAAAGAGAACAAAAGCCATCAAATATCGAGTTAATCCTTACCTCGCGTTAACCAATTTGTCGCGGGAATTGACGGCCTACTTGCACGGTTTACGGTCAAATAAATACAAACGACGTACATAATACAAACAGTACATAGCAGCTTGTTAGGCCTTTTATAGCGTTATAACAATTACTGCCCTATAAATATGCGGGCATGCTATGTTTCAGGTGTAGTTCGTGGATTTAGGAAATGTTGGTAAACATTATATTTTTGGGATTCATTTGTAATGAGAGTTTATTGTTGGAATAATACTAAAGCTGTAGTACTTCGCAACCTTAACACAGTAGTTAACTTCAGATTTCAGGATATAATGTTTAATTATACACGTAATTGAAGACTGAGCAATCAGATACTGGTATTCATGTTATAAACAGGCGAATATTAATTAATATTCTGCACAAATTTTTTCACAACGTGCCACAACTAAAAAAGATTAACTAAGCGCTCTTACAGACGAGCGACACTTTGCGGTCGCAGAGGGTCGCGCGACTCACGGCGACCGTAACCTCTATGAGCGCGACTCTCTGCGACCCACGGCGATCGCAAAGTGTCGCTCGTCTGTAAGGGCTCGAAAAAGTAGTAATTTGAGAGCAAATTATATTTGAGATAATTTGAAGGCTCAATGCAGACGACACATTTAATGACAGATTGTAGTCAACGGAAGAAAGTCCAATTGGTCTATTTCCAGAGAAATAAAGTACACTGTGCCCTCATCCTCTTTTCTGTCAGCATGAGCCATATAGCATGAAAATTACTCATGCGCCTGCCACCCCATTACTTTCGATTTTGGGAGAAATCTAAAGTGTTCACGCAAACAAAGTGGCAAAGCTGGTGACAAAAAAAAAACATAATCATTAACTAACCTGTAGCTTCATACTTTGTTTATTAAACATGTGCAAAGACAGATTAGGAATGTTTAAAAAAAACAATAAAATACTGAAAGTATACAGGGTGTAAGGAAAAGTATCATTAACCTTAAAACCACATACTCTACCCATCAAACTGAACAACTTTTAGTACGGGAGCAAACCTGTCAGAACAAAAAAAATATCTGCTGTTCCATACGTTTGAATCGAGTAGGTATTGCAGTTTAGTATGGGACAGCTGATATTTTTTTGTTCTGACAGGTTTTGCCCCCACACTAAAAGTTGTTCAGTTTGATGGGTAGAGTATGTAGTATAAAGGTTAATGATACATTTCCTTACACCCTGTATAAAAAAAGTAAGCTACTTATAGATAAAAAAAGCCCTCTAAAACGGTTAAGTGAGACAGAGTGCCTAGGAGGCTGGCCGCATTGCCTTTTTTGATCGCAATTCTGATCCGTTGCGCGAAACTGTCAGCCCTTCTGTTGCCCATAGCCTCAAAAAAGCGCTTTAAGAGGCATTTACTAACCTGTTCCTTCAGGGTATTGTTCTGAACAGCTGTTGCTCCCAAATCACTCATCTTGGTATCAGTGTCACTTTCAACCTCAAAAATAACTGTGTAAAGGTCAAGACCTTCCGGCACGTTGGACTCTATGTTTGCTTCTGGTCTGATTGTTAACTCCTGGTTAATCAGCTGGCTTCGACTTATGCGTAGAGAGCCTTGGAGATTCTCTGATATTGCCTAAAACATATAAAACGATATGAAGAACAAGTAGTCTTTTTTTTATTCACAAATTAATGGCCATTTTTTGTATCTAGATTTTTGCACTACATTTGACTCATACTGATATGATAGTCACTGCATTTCTGCCAATGTTGTGTGGATTTTGGGAGTAACATAATCTCAAGGATTGTTTTATAGAAATAATATGAAATGAAATAGATTTATTATCACAGCACAAAGTTCTACAACATAATACAAAAACACTTATTGACGCATAATGGCGGAGCCTCATAGCAAGCTCGAATGTGAATGACACACAACCACTCGTGAACAAACTTAAAACGCGACTCTGAAGTATTTACAAAATATTTGTGATAAACATTACTAGAAACCGATTTGTTTATTTTTACTTTGTATATTACCTAATGTATATGGTTGTAACTAACCATTAGTAAAAAAAATTACCAGTTAGAAACCCATATCTGTAAAATTGACTTCTTACCTAAAACTTATTAAAAGTGAAGACCAATAATGTTCTTTGTTTTATAGCAAATGTTGCAAAGAAACAGTATTTAATTACATGGTAATACTGTGACAGGAATGGTGTTTAAATACAAAATGTAACAGCATCACAACTGTGTAAAGTAGTGGATAATCAACAACAATTAGTTTCACTATTAACTGAAGGTCTGTTATAGTGTGGTTACTTTTGATTGGTGATCACAAGTCAATCGACAAGGAGTGTAGGGTTTTAGAACTAACATAAACAAGTGATTTGAAATGGTGCAGTTTGATGTTTTTTTACAAAAATGCTATTCTAAAGTTGATTGAGTATTTTATAGATTCGTTGAGCGCGTGTACTGGAAAGGCATGAAGATAGGCATGACAAAGATGAAAGAAAAATTGTGCAAGTGTCTGGCACAGTAGCAATATTTTGTAAGCAATTTCAACTGAGTCACCAATAATACCACATATGCAGAAAGGGCAAACAACATAGATTTTGCTCTTGTTCACTCAATGCGATTAGCGTATAAGTCTGTCTCGTTTTCGCGACTATTATAATTTTAATACCTTTTTTAGTCATTCTCTTTCTATGTATGCTAAGGAATTTACCAAATTACCATACATTATAATCAGAGGTACGGACTAAATGTTGTGGCTTTCGACGGAAGAGGTTATTACCAATGGAGCATGGCGCGTCGCGCGCGTGTAGAGAATTCATACTAGACGTGCTGGTGTGTTTTTGTGCAATAAAAGTCCTTAAGGTCACCATATATTTATTATCTTACAATGTCAAGCAATTTGCTATTTAAACTAGATATTGACAAAATCATCAAATCAACACTACAATGGAGCCACAATTTTAAAATTACAATAGAATAGAACTGGTGTGGTCATCTACTTCTACTGGTTATGACTCATCTTTATGTGACAGTGGGAATACAGGAGATTGCTCCATAATCATATCTAGGTAGCTTAAATAAGACAATGACGTAGATGATTTTTGACTTTACCTTATTTCGCATATATTTATATGATAAATATGAGTATACTAGAGTCATGGATGTTTATTATTATATCATTGTCTAGTCATCATTATACAAGTGCTAACTAGATTCTGGTACTTAAAATGGGACTAGATAATCTGTATCCAATGTCCTAGATAGGTATTTAATTTGTAATTTAGTTTCTAGATAATTTAAATTCAAAATAAGATATGAAATATCCAAGGTAAAGATAAAAAATTTGTTTAACGTATAACCCTTAAGTATAAGCAGCCAAGCATGGGTGTGAGTTACTCAAACTATATTAACATATTAACCCTTTGTATGCCGTGAAACCAAACACAATAGTAAATCAATTGTTTGTTGCATAGATCTGTGCACAGCATTCAAGCAGGTACTAGTTTTCAATTCAGATATTATCTCATCATGTGGATAATTTTATAGAGATAAAGGGCTCAATTTTAACAATAAGACTTCATTAATACAATAATTAGTGGTAGTGGTAGACTAGACCACAAATGAGGCAAGCCTATCATGTGGTTTCTACAACAGTTTGGTATCAGTAACAATAAAATCAGTAAGTACATTAAGAGCCTGGTTCACCACTTCTGAATAACTTCCCAATAGCTTATCTGACAGGCTGTTTAACATAATCTTTCATACAGAATATGTCTGTCTGAGAAGCTGTTAAGAACTTATTCCAGAAGTGGTGCCATATGCGCCCTTAACCTCTGGCATGGATCCGTATGACGAAACAATTGATTTCTATTGTGCCTGTAATTTCCGGCACATGTGAGGTTAATCCTGAAAGATAAAATCCCAATAATTTCAAACATTACAGGATAACTTTTTTCAAACTTTTTGCTTTTTAATAAGGTATCTGACAATTAGTCAAATTAGCAACTTTTAATTGAACATCAAAACGCGTGCAATGTATGAAAAATTTTACTAAATACCAACAAGTGACGTCATCAACATTTCATTACTTTTTATAGTTCATCATGTTATTAAAAATAGTATTCTATATGTAGTGTATTTTCAAATGTTTTTTTTTTTACTAAGTCGATAAAACTTAACCTGTCACATCCCGGCGACGCGATATAGACCGCCGTCCATTGTTTATCAATTGTTATTTTAAAGTCGGCATGTGACAGGTTAAATATATATTTTATGCAGTCCGCTCCCCTATTATAGCCAGTTATCAACACAGCATCAATGAATAAGCTATAATTGTTATGTACACAAGTTAATGTGTAATGATTTTTAATTTTATGTGCAATAATTATTGATAATTAAAACTGGCAGAATGCAAACCTGAGAGCTAAATTACGAACTGGTTCTAAGTGTTTCGACTTTTTTTTCTAGTTTAACAATACCGCGCCCACTTTGACTAGTTTAACCGAATCCTAATATAGTTATAGTGCTTGTGTAATACTAATATAATAACAATGCAGTGCAGTTTTTTTTAATTACCGATGCGAGTACAACAAACATATACTTACGTCGCTCAAAATGTCTTCCAAATCACAAGATACATTTGTCGTGAGAACGGGCGTAGGACTAGGTGTCCGCGATTTTTCGGCGTAAAACTCTACATCTATCGGGTCCAATACCTCATTTGCTTTATATTCACTGAACTCCATCACTGAATGCTGTTGAGAAACAACATAAAATCATATAACTTTGCAAACACTACTACAATTTGCTTTTCGATTCCGTCACTAAATTATAGCATTTCCTCCCCTACAATTGACGGGACAAAGCACGCTTACCCATTGAAGATTAGGTTCTCTCGCGAGAACAAACCATTTTATTATTCACAGTTTTTTTTCTATGAATTATGATAAAACTACACAAAACCAAAATGCGAAACGGGCAGCAACGGGAGAGCAAACAAAACGTCAAATCAAAGCTGCGGTTCTGTGTACTGCTGTATGCGCAATTAACTCACGGTGATTTGAATCACATCCAGATGAGTCAAATCAGTACGAACGAATCAAGCGTCGTTTTCTAATTTGCGCATATGTAGCGTGTATCCAAACGTTACTGATGTCATCGAAAAGCGTCCGTTTGTAACGTCAATCAAGAATATAATTTTGAATTTATTTTTGTTTATTTCTCAAAATAATCGGTGGAAATTTCTCAAAAAGACGTAATTATGGAAGAATCTATCACTGAGAACGAAGGACAAAAATCCTTTCGATCACCGCCAAGGCGGAGAAGGTCTACATTCTTTGAAAGAAGAGAATCGTTTGGTACGTTTGGTTTTTGTACAAAAAATCGTAAAGATTCCATCGAGACGCTGTGTTAGATAAACACTAATATACTAAACATATTTCGGGGGCAATTTCATTAATTACAATTCAGAATTAATATGTTTGTTATCGTTTTCAGTGCCACAAACGCTAACAGAAAATGTTGTCCCGAATACATGTAAAACAAGTACAGAGCTTGATGACAAACACTCTCAGGATCTATCCAGGTACCTACGTTATATTCTTACATGTATACATACATAAAAGTATCTATTCAAAAATGGGAGTTAGTAAACAAAGTTGGACCTTATTTCTGAAACTTCTCAAGTACCTACCTAAAGCTTCGGCCAACCCTGTACCCTGTACCATATGAATAGATAATAATATAAACGAAACTACCACGTTAAATGTCTAGATACACCTACCAATCTCATGTTGGTTTAACCATAGTTTCGCTTCTATAGGGTACTATTATTATCTACGAGCGTTAACCCGCGACTTCGTCCGCACAAATTATATACCAGATTTTAAGTCAGATCATAAGCTATCAAACAAAAAAAGTTTCATCAGAATCGGTTCAGTAGCTTTTGCGTAATGCTCGTTCAAACAAACAAACACACAAACAGACAGACAAAAAATCCAAAAATTGGTTATATGGAATCAGGGATACCTAAAAACCATATCGTAACTTTTTTTTATTAATATTTTCAATGTACAGACAAACTTCCTGTTACAGTTTTATAATAGTTTAGATTCATATGCCTGTACAACCAAAGCGACTGCGAAGCGGGAGCGTCTGCTGCGCGGCGGACTCTGCCCATCTTATCTTATAGCACCGTGCTGTGCACACCTATGCGCCCACAATGAGCGGATGCGCGCCGCATTAGCCCAGTCATTTTACATAGTTTTGTTAGGAGGGGTGGGGGGTAATTATCAATGGGACTTTTAAACTGTAACCGGCACCATTTAGTGACAAAAAGACTATCTGAAAACATTGGCTATGCAACATAGAAATCAAAATTGTATCTTCTAGAAGGTTTTTAACTAGTTAATGCACTCATTTTAATTAGATTTAACAGTAAAATTATTTTTGAACAATAAAATAGGCATTGACGTTTTAAAAATGAGGTATTCATTAAAAAATACTAATGTATTTTTCAAAGCCTTCTATATAGACAAAAATATTAAAACCATGTTTGAAGTATGCATAATGGTAAAGCCTTAAAAATGTGCAAAACAAAATTTACCATCTAGGTAATAATAATTTTGTTTTAAAGTTGTTGATGGTAGTTTTTGGTAGATTTGGGTCGTTTTTTGTAGTTTTTTTTGTTTTTCTAAGATGTTGGTCTTTTAAAAAACTACCAAAAGAACCAAAAATAACCCGAAAAAACCCAACAAAAACAAAAGAACTAGCCTGCCTACTAGATACTACTGAACGTGACTAATGTACGTCAGGAGTGTATTCTTAGGTACAATAACAATTATAGAGTTACGTTGCAGGTTCTGACCCGAGCACACGTCTCGCGTGGTTTTCGCGCGTCGCGTTTTTGCCTGTCACGAGGCTCCGCAATCCTCAATCTCTTCTTGTTCTTGACCAAAAACAATCCCTGAGATTGGGATAGATTCTCCCATAAACTACTTGACACTGGCGGAAATGCAGTGCTAACGCACAAGCTAGAGTCCATTAATTACACATAAAAAAAAAAACAATTATACAACAAAGATGCTTTAAATCAGAACTAACATTTTAAACATATATTTTCTGTTTCACCCTAAAATTATAATTTTTCCAGGTATCATCACAAACTGTTATCAGAGAAAGAACAGTGGAAAAAGGAAGTTACCTACAGGCGGAATAAATATCACGACGTAAGACAGTATGTACCATTTATATTTTCGTGTTTTAACACCGTGTAGTGAGTTACATGTAGAGAACAACAGTGTACAGTACGACCAGGAAAATAATTCCACTGGTACAAAACTCGAAGTCGTTTAGTAATCAAAGGGTGCAGTAGGATAGCAGCGAAAAGGGCGCGAAAACAATTAGTCAATAGTGGCAAGGAATTGTAAAGTGGCACATCCTGAATATAATTTGGCGCGCAATTCAAATATGTTATCTGTGCAAATACATTGGTAAGACTTATAAACCTGGTACCAGGGTTCGAAATTATCAAGATAATTATTTTCTTAGATAATTATCATGATCATTATAGTTACCACGCCGGACTGCCAAACCAGGGTCCTGGGTTCGAATCCCGGTTCGGTCATGGATGTTTATATGTTTGTGCCGTTGTTGTATGGTTACCAGCATAAACAGCCTATTAGTGCTTGCTGGGATCATTACAATGTATGTGCATGTGAGCGTTATTTATTTTATTATCCGATAATTATGATTCAAACATTGTTTATTCAAAAGATCCATAAAATAGTAACATTTGGATAATTATCCAAGCTAATTAGTTTTGACGAAAAGTTTTAAAATGCTGTCTTTGCTTTAATGCACTCGTTTAGACCAATCAGCACCTAGTCATCGGCATTTTCGTTTCGTAACACAATCAATAAAAAATAATTGGGGAAAAACAAGAGAAAACACAGATAAAAATAATTTCATGTGTGTGAGCTTCTTTTTTTTGTAAATCGCGACTGGATATATGTGACATTGCTGGCGCAAGCTTTTTGATTTTTCAATAAATTTGATAATTACAAGATATTTATCAACGTATAATTAATTATCAAGATAAAATTATCAACGTATATTGAAGAATGCTCATAAATTTTGCTCCAAGGGGAGGGGAGAGCTTCTCGCGTCTACAAATCGACTGTGGGTCTGCGCGGACTCCATACCAGATTTCAGATTTCAGTCAGATTTAAGAAAAGTGGCCGCCATCTTAAACTTTTTGTTTCTCAACCGATTGCTTCCAAAATAGATATCTGAGGGTTCGCGAGTATTCCAAAAGAGAATCCGGTGTCAGATTTGAGAAAAATGGCAGCCATCTTGAACTTTTTTGTTTCGCATCCAATAGCTTCCAAAATCGATATCTGAGGGTCCGCGCGGACTCCAAACTAGAATCCGTTGTCAAATTTGAGAAAAGTGCCCGCCATCTTGAACTTTTTTGTTTCTCAACCGCTTGCTTCCAAAATCGATATCTGTGAGTCCGCACGGATTCCAAACTAGAATCCGTGGTCAGATTTGAGAAAAGTGGCCGCCATCTTGAAATATTTTGTTTCTCAACCGATTGCTTCCAAAATTGATATCTGAGGGTCTAGTATTAGTAGGGATTTAGTAAACCAAATGCTTTTTAGTTTAGAAATTATTAGGATTTCACTGTCTTTTGCCTGTCCGGAGTGCAAAACACCAATAGTTTCTAAACTAAAAAAACATTTTGTTTTTTCAATGATTTTATGTGTTTAAATACAGGTAATGAAACAATTAAAAGTAATTTAGTAAACAAAATGCTTATAGTTAAGAAATTATTAGGGTTTTACTGTATTTGTATCTACCCCGAGTGCACGCCGCTGATGATACTTTTCCTTACACTCTGTATAAATAGATAATTTGAATTTTCCAGACAATACCAAATGGCAGTTAAAACAATGGGAAGATCACAGATTTCATACGCAGCATTATCTAAGGAAGACATTCAGTTCATTAATGCTAAAGCTAACATTTCCAAACTAGTAGACAGTCAGTTAAAACTACACAAATCTGTGAAGGAGACCAGAGCCCTGTTTAGACGAGCAAGTGAACTGGACAATGTTATACTACAGCATTGTGAAGACCGTGTCAATAAAATAACAGAATACATTTTTGAACACAGTACAGTTGAACCAATGGATGAATAAATATTTGTTTATTAATTAAGAGTGAACTCACACCTATCCGTGCTGCATGCTGATAGGGTATTTCTTTCTCTTATTTTATTATGGGGGCTGGCAAGCCAGCAAACGGGTTATTCCCGACCTCCCTAACGGCTACGGCCCCAGTAGGGGCCAATGGGAAAAAATTAGTAAATGGTTTACCGCATGTTTCCCTCTGGAGGCCAACAGGAAAATATGTTATATCGTTATCCGCCATTAAGGTGGTTGCAGAGGGGTCAATTTTATACAAAACTTTGACGCACAATACGCGTAGATGGTATGAATATAATCACGAAGATATAAAGCTTTTAAAATTTTTTATGAAAAATTTCAAAGCTTTATATCTTCGTATTTATTTTATAAATTGCAAATGTTATTTGTTACGCGGCAACTAGATTTTCTAAACTATTTTTCCATATATAAAATATTACTTTTATTAATTCCGTCTACGCGTATTGTGCGTCAAACTTTTGGACTGAAACCACCTTAAAATAGGATCCAGCAACACTTCGACCCAATGGGATCTTTTGTGTTGCTGTTGACCCCTACATATTTATTTCTGCACCCTTCTAATCAAATCAGCAACTCATTATTGAATGTCAAAATGCGCGCATTGTATGAAAATTGTACTGAAATGAGTAACATGACGCCATATTACTCATCATGCTTTTATACAGGGTGAAATTGATATCATTAGCATCCTTTTAAACTAAGAGTCTACCCATAGAACTGAACAACTTTTACTATAGGAGCAAATCGATCGGAGCAAAAAAAAATCAGCTGTTACATACATTTGAGTCGCGAACTCGCGGGTCGAGATTGCAATTTAGTATGGAACAGCAGATTTTTTTTTTGCTCCGGTCGGTTTGCTCCCATTGTAAAAGTTGTTCAGTTTGATGGGTAGACTCTTAGTTTAAAAGGATGCTAATTATATCAATTTCACCCTGTAGTTTATGAGTTTAGCATTATTTTCAAACGTTTTTTTTTAATGAGAAGACAAAATAATGTATTTTTATTGGAGGCAAATACTTTCCCTATTTGTATAAAAGATATGATAGATTCGAACGCTGCGACAGCATTTGTCGTTCCATACATATTTTACAAGTGATGCGGATAGGTGTGCGTTCACCTTTAAACTTTTAAAAATCATTATCTAAACTTGTGTGAAAGCAAGTACTTTTAGTTTTACAATAATTGTTTGATGCCATGTATTTATTTATTAAGATAAAGTTGTTGTATGATTAAAATTAGGTGTATTATCATTTGAGAATAAATTAAATTCTTTGAATTTGTTTTATATCAATTGATTATAAATAGATTGTACATAAAATATATCTGGCAAATTATTGTAGTACCTACCTTGTACATATTAGTGTAATGTAAATATAGTTTACAATAAACTTACTAACACAATAATTTGTTTGATTAAATTTTTAATAATATTCATTGTTTATGTGTTGTCTAAGCTATATTAAGAAAAAAAAATGCATTTTAATCATTCATTAACAATTTTATTTTCAACATTTCATTGGGAATAATTATAAATTCGATTCATACAATTGGAATTAACTAAGAACAATACAGGATTCATCATTATTTCATAAAATAAATAATTATTGAACACAAACACAAATACTTATCGGATAATAAAATTGGGTAGAGCCCATTATTTGAATTAAATTTTTGCATTACAAATTATTCTGACAAATATCTGAAAATAAAAACATTGAGGAGCAAATTCAGGTTTGTAGAAATATGGATTGAATTTTTGTAAATTGTAATTCTCGGTTGGACGTTGTACTGTTAAAACTTATAATTGTTATGTTTTTAAACATAACTTATCCTTTGGGCGTTGATGTACAAAATCATAAATATTTTTAATATAAGTTATGATAACTTAAAATAATACTAGCATAATATACAATTTTACATTTGTTACAACATAATCACTCTTAAGATTACAATAATTTCTGAACTTGATACAGACTTGTTGAAAGTTATTTTAATCGTAACATTATTTCATAGATAATTCATTGAACACATTAAAAACTGTCGTACAGTGTTAAAAATGGAAGAAATGTACTTTACCTGTTACCTAAGAGGAAGGATCTCTTTATTCTAAAGCATAGATACCGCATAAATTTACGATTGTAGTTAGTCTCTTTTATCTTATAACGTACCGTTAATAGTAGAAGGAGACGGAATATATAATAATTTGTATGATAAAATGTAATGTTTTTGTTTTAGATAAATAAATTAAAAAAAAAGAAATATATATTTGTTTATGCGGCTTTTTTCGTCCTAATGTTGGTGAAAAGTGACCGTAAACATTAGGGCAAATGTCACTTTGGTCTTCTTTGGTCTCTTTTGTCCATACTACTTGACACAAACGTCAAAAAAAGTGGACATTCTTGCAATGGTCTGGCTCCCTCTATGCTTTAGAATAAAGAGATCCTTCCTCTTAGCCTGTTACTTAACTATTATACTTCAAAAGACATTGAACACGTGACGTACTGTATTCTTCAAAGAGAATGTAACTCACTACGTTATAAGAGTCGGGACTTCCATACTAAAAACTGGTCGTGACCGATGATCCAGAATGTATGAAACGTTTGCAATCGTGCAAAAGAAATTTAATGGCGGCGGTGCACTTTTCATATAACATTTTTTTGTTAGAAAGTTGCGCGAGCCTGGTATTCTTTTAAAATTCTTTCACAACTAACTAATGAGTATGTTATGGGTATGATGAAAGAACAAATACAAAGAGTATGATATCTAAAATTATACGCAAAATAAAGCGAGGTTTATTCGTAGACAAAACAGGAGGAATATCATACTTCCCAAGGAAATGTAAAATATCCTTTTCTATCGCATTGAGGTACCTACTAGAGGCACACCCAGACAAACACTCGTTTGAGCTGATGGGCTCTAACTTACTTAGCATCTGCCGGGCGCGTGATGCACCGCGACGCCCCCAGTGCGCGCCCGTACTGCTGACTGCGGTGCACAGATTTTGTTCGCGTTGTCTGTTCCATACATAATTATTCAATGTTCTATCGTGGGATTTCTTATAATATTCACCAGTTTTGTAGGCGAAACGGGATTTGGGCAATGTCTTTTGTATGATTGTCGGAATAACATGATTTGTAGATTTTAAAAACCTTAAGAGTGTTTCAGGAACTTCAATCGGAATACTATACAAAAACATCCTGTACAAATAAATTGTGATTGGTGTTCAATTTTACCAAAATCAAAATTATCTTTCGAACAGCTTTATTTTATTTACATACAAGGTGTAAGTGACAGCCTAGCAAATACTGAAACGGTGAACTCAGACCATCAAACTGAACAACTTTCACTATGGAGCCTACGAAAAAAAATCAGCTGTCCCATACAAAACTGCAGTACCTACCCGACTCAAATGTATGGGACTGCTGATTTTTTTTCGCGTCTCCTAAAGTTGTTCAGTTTGATGGTCTGAGTTTACGTTTTAGTATTTGCTAGGCTGTCACTTACACCCTGTATAATTTTAATGTCACTATAATCTGACCATAAAGGGCTGTATGTATCGCTCATTGCATGCGACACAGCTATGGACATTTTATCTCATATTCGCATGACATACTTAGTTCGCTGCAAATGAATCGAGTAGCCGCAGCGAAAGTCTACGAACGGTATGACAGAGGTGAGCTGAGCGGGCTTCTTTGCTCCTGCATCTTGCCGCGCAGCTACCTACCGAGAGGTAAAGCCACATGAATAGATATCCTACCAGAACACAGGCTGTATACAAGCGCGCGCCACTAGAGTAGTCCCGCGAAATATCTTAATCCATTGTTCAAAATTTCGTTTATACAGGTCTATCTAGTGGGCTGCTTATATGAAGCTTGTTTTCTGTGCGGATTTGCCGAGATATCTATTCGTGTAGTACAGCCCTTGTAATGAGAATATAATGAAACAATGTTTGGGGAAATCTCATTATTATCCAGCAAGTACTCACCAATAACAATTTATTAGTAAGGCATATTTATAATCGGAACTCAACTCAAGTGTTTTGTATGGAAACTCCTTCTGCTCTGAAGTTTCTTCTCTTTAGCTGTCTTGTATTCACGCCTGCACGGACTGTTCCTGAGGTCAAGGATAGTGTTCACTTTCTCTACTATTTCCTTAGCAGTATCGTGGTCACATTCAAAATCGTGGGCTTTGAATGTAGCGTTTGGTTGAAAGAAACTCGAGTTACCTGTGAAAAAGCATGAACAGATTTCAATACTTAATTCGAATAAACCTGATCAAATCTCTCTAGCTACGTGACTCCATGCGATTCTCGTTGGATACTTCAAAATTTCAAGGACAAAAAGCCAAACTTGGAAATATTGGCCAAAAATGTCCGGCGAATGCCTGGCAACCCTAAGAGTACCTCTCCTCCCCCAACACCTGTACCCCGCGGGGCGGTCGCGCACGAATATGTCTGACTATAATAAATACTATCGTCGTAGTTTACATTTTCGCACCATTGGCACATGCCTATAAAAAGTATGTTTGCTTTCCTTTGACTATTTATTATAAGGACTAGCCTTGCGGTACCATTTCCCCTCTGCCACGGTATAAGATCAATTAAATATGTGCATTTACATTCAATTTTATACCTTATCACTAAACGAGACAGCCTATAATTGCGAAATAATAATTTCGAACTTAGAACGTTTGGGGTTCACGCGAGACTACTTTTCATGATTTTTAACGTTCAAAATTAGAATCTAAAGTTATGGGAATAAAATCCAAAGTTGCGGATTCCATGTTACATCGCCCCCCGCAAAAAGTGGCAGAAATATTGGTTAGTAGAATTACACGCGTAACTAGTCCCTATATAAGTAGTCAAAGTTGCTGTCAAATAGGTGATGAACACTAGTAAAATGGTACACTCACCTCCAGTATTCCTGTCGCTAATAGAAGTGTTGTGACTAGGAGAGTAGACTATTCTAAACGTAGTTTTGTTCGCTTTGGACTCTAGTATCTGACACCAGGCGATTGAGTCTATACTGTGGCGGAAGTATTTTGATTTTGACTGAAACATTATGAAATTAGTTCTTAGTAAGCATCACTTCAGGTTTTTCAACACTCTTTATAAAGATATCAGCTTATAATACTGCTGGCCGGACAAACTGAAATTTCTTGTTTTATCTAAAGACCAGTAGCTAATCAGCAATCATAACAAACTCAACATTATCCACTAAAAAAAACATAAGTGAGCCTTTTGGCAGTAACAAAATTTGATTAGGCACGTCGTTTTTAGGCGGTTTTCTTTAAAATAGTACTTTGAGAGATTAAATTCAAAAACTTTGAATGAACAAACGAAAGTAGACTTGGGAAGGCCACTACCAGGCCTCCATCACTCGGCCGTAGGTACTAACCCCCCTCCCCCCCCCCCCCATTTTTAAAAATGTTTGGCGGGTTCTGTACGAAGTGATAAAAACGCAAATTCCAGGTTTACATTAGTCTGGCAACGGGAAGAATAGGTAATATTACCTAGCTACGTAATAAAAGTGTGGATATTTATTGTTTTCTAAGGGAGTGATCTGATGAGTATCTGTTACATTATTAACTCTTTAGTAATCTGTGCCGATACCTACAATCGATGTTATTAAGACAAAATCATTCTTACCCAAAACTTGTGAGGATCCAAGGGCTCAACCTCCACCCTGTCCATAGAAATGAACAGTTGAACTGAAGTGTTTGTTCTCATTTTCCTTAGCATATTAACATTATAAGTTTTGTACTGAGGTGCTTCAACAGCCATTATATGTGATTGTATCTTATCCAGATCTGATTCGATGATGCCTTTTCTCTCTGAAATAATATAAAAAATGAAGGAATGAAAAGAAATCTTCAAAATCATTGTAATAGGCTATTTGCCTACCAAGTCAAATCAGCAACTCTTAATGGAACTTTAAAACACGGGATTTGTTAGAAAATTGTACTAAATTGACTATCAAACTAGTTTACTCTTATATTAAGAATATAATAAAAGCTAAAATATTTCTAAAAAAGTCAGTTTAGCGTTATTTTCAATAATCATCATCTTATTAAAGAGCTACGCTTTTGTCGGTGGAGTATTCGCTAATCCTGTCTCTTTTCCGCTAGTGTCTTGAGTTCTTGGTACGACACGACATCAACCTTTTCCTTCACTTGGGCTAGATAACTCTGTCTAGGTCTTCCTCTGCCTCTCTCCCCCTCTGTATTCCCTTCCAGTATTTTCAATGACAAAATAAAAATAAAATATATTTCATGCAGACAAATACTAGGGTATACGGCACATTCTCTGTTAAGGTGGTTGCAGAGGGGTCAATTTTATACAAAACTTCGACGCACAATACGCGTAGACGGTATTAATATAAGTAACTTTGAAAATATAGAAAAATAGTTTAGAAAATCTAAATGCCGCGTCACAAATAACATTTGCAATTTATAAAATAATTACGAAGATATAAAGCTTTGCAATTTTTCGCACAAAATTTTAAAAGTTTTATACCTTCGTAATTATATTATAAAATTGCAAATGTTATTTGTGACGCGGCAACTAGATTTTCTAAACTATTTTTCCATATATAAAATATTACTTCTATTAATTCCGTCTACGCGTATTGTGCGTCAAACTTTTGTATGAACTGAAACCACCTAAACACTAAACCATTAAGTAGTATATTCTCTATATCTATGATGATAAATATATTCTGCATTTGCATACCAAATATCTAAAATATAGACAGGTATACAAAAATAACAAAAAAGGTAAAACTGTAACGGAAATGTGTCTGTATAGAAAAAGATTTCAGAAATCAACCTTTTTAACTCGTTCCGGGACAGTGACCGCCTATAGCCGTGATAACAATAAAAGTTCTATTGTGTTCTCACTGTCCCGGAACGTGTTAAGAATTTTTGTCCGTATGTTTGCTTGTTTGTATGTTTGTAACAGCATCACGTAAAAACGACTGACCCTGTTTTGATGATACTTTTTTTGTTTGATTTATGATCTGACTTAAAACCTGATATATGATTTGTGCGGATGAAGTCGCGGGTAAACTCTAGTTATTAATAAAATGAAACTTAAATAAAATGCACAAATAAATATCTGCCGCATGCATCCAGAGAGATGGACAAAGATAGTCATAGAAAGGGTTACACAAGATGGTTGATGACGTCGTGGAAGATGGAGCGATGACTTGGATACCTTCCTGAAGTATTATATTATTATACATGATACACTAGCTCAAAGCTGATGCGTGTATATCACTGCACTTGTTTAGTTTTTTAAATTGGCCAGACATTGCATTGCAGGGAGGATTGGCGGAGAAGAGGGGAGGCCATTGTCCAGCAGTGGGACACAAAACAATCCAAATAAAAAAAATTGATATTGACATTTACCTTCATTGACAGCTTCCAAAGCCTTGATCACAGCCTCAGACGTGGCGCTCCCCCCCGTGTTATGTCGAGAATTATTCTGATTACTCTGACCAGAATCTGTTGCCTTCGGAAACCCCTGGAACGTTCCACTAAACATTCTGAACACGTCGTTCAAACCATCGTCAGTTATCGGCATAGGTGGTTGGTTTAAATTCCTATTTTTGACGTCAACGAGACCAAGGCAGGTGAAGCCAAATTTGGAGCAGGGTTCACTGTTCTCCAGACAAGGGAAACCCCAGTCTACTTCTCCGTCGTCCTCTGCTATGCAAAGTCCATAGTCATGTACTGATCCAAGCTGTATCTCGGGATGTTCAATGCTGAAACATGATATTACTAAATTATTAAAAGCAATTATTAAATGGCAAAGGTAAAGGTGTTTATATTAAACTAGAGTTAACCCGCGACTTCGTCCGCACAAATTATATACCAGATTTTAAGTCAGATCATAAGCTATCAAACAAAAAAGTTTCATCAAAATCGGTTCAGTAGACGAAAAATCCAGAAATTGGTGATATGGAATCAGGGAACCTACTGCCTCCGTGGTCTCATGGTTAACTGCCTCCGTGGTCTAATGGTTAAGAGCATTGGCTCTCGACACGTGGGTTCGATTCCCACGGGGGGCACCTAGTGAAATGTCACTTTGTGCGTTTTTCCCCAGTTGGTTAGGATATTGCAGGCTGAATCACCTGATTGTCTGAAAAGAAAAATGATTCCGTGCTTCGGATGGCCCGTTAAGCCGTTAGTCCCGGCTACTATTTCTGGTGGTAGTAGTCGTTACATCAGAACCAGGTCAGAGGCCGTAAGGCGGTCTGAAAAACTCTGACACCAGGGCTCTGCCCACACGATAAGAAGAAAAAGGGACACCTAAAAACCATATTGTAACCTTTTTTTTGTTAATATCTTCAATATACAGATACACTTCTGTTACAGTTTTTTTAATAGTATAAATACTAGGTGAACCGGCGAACTTTGTACCCCCTCAGAATCAGTTTTACCCGACACACACTTTCTTATTATTTTTTGATATTATTTGGATCCTGCCCGCAGGCCGTCTTAGTTTGGAGAACGCTGGTCTAGAATAATATAAATGAAGTGGATACAACTGCTGGGCAAAGGCCTACCCCAAGAATCGCCACAATGACCGGTCCTGCGCCGCCCTCATCTAACGGGTTCCCGCCGCCTTCACCAGGTCATAGGTCCACCTTGTGAGGAGCCTACCCACGATGCGCTTTTCAGTACGCAGTCGCTACTCAAGAACTTTTGCAACTCAAATAGAATCCAAAAAAATATTTAAGAAAGCCGACAATGATATTACCTGTATTTATAGCACGTAAAACCAATTAAATCCTTGATTTTGGCACTGGCAATCACACAGACGACTAGAGGGTAATTCTGAAGTTTTTCCGGTAGGATAGTCATGAAAATTTTAAAAGATTTCGTAGGTAAACCCAGCTGCGCTGTCCCATCAAACTTCGCGTACTCCAGATATTGACGGTGAGGTAGTTCAGGACATTTTTCCAGTTGTTCTGCTAAAAGCGATTTTTGTTTTTCAGGTTTTTTAACATCAAGTTTAGTGAATAATTTAGTGATTTCTTCAGTGTTAATTTCAGGGGATGGGTCTTCCCATTTCACTACTTTAATTTTTGCTGCCTTTTTCAATGCTTGCTCTTTTTTGTCCAACCATTGAGCTGTATTGGATCGTTGTCTGGAATAATTTCAATTTACAATTAAACAATGCATGGACCTAAATGTAAACAACTGTTCTATCTGTCTGTTTCAAGATAGTCAAACCTACAACCAATTTAATCAAACAAAACTGTAAATTCTTCATCATCTGGCCTATGATCAATCAATCAAATCTATATTGATGTAGGGCTCAGGCCTTGCCTGCTTATCATTCCTCACTGCACCGCACGCATACCTAATTTGGATTGTTGAACGTAAAATAGTGGTGAACATTTTTTCAACACTTCATTATTTTCAACCTACCAAGGTGCATGAAAATAGTGAAGACCCCATAATTGGGTGTACATACCTCTCCTCAACGCGCCACCGACGCTCACTGCTATTGCTCACGCAATATACAGTCCTCCCAGCACTATTCACTCCAGAACCAAGATTAGCCAGTGTGTTCATTAACTTGTAGGTATGTACAATTTACCTGTGTCCACCGAATTCCTCATATCGTATGTAGCTGCCACACATGAGATCATCTTCTTCACTGTCCTCTATGTCTGGGTACGGGTCAAATTGTGTCACGTACTGATTGTCTTCTTCGTCTGATTTTGTTTTAGAATCCGTTTCACTGGTTGTTGTTTGAGGTGCTGTTAAGAAATTTAAAAAAATGGCATCGGAATTAAAATTGATGAACCTGTTGGATGATTTTCTTTAGTCTTCTATGCTATTATAGTCTATTGGTGAATTTATCTTTTGGCAAAAATTTTTGTTAGGGAATATATGGAGGGGTTCCTCACCTCTCCCTTTGGAGGGACCCCCTTTCCCCTCCCACTCCAACCCCCTATGCAGTATTATAGTATTATATGACCTAGTATTATAGTACCTATGTGAGATTATTAAACACAACCCCCAAACAATCTGCCAAACTTATTTTAAAGAAATTGGCAGAGAGCCCGTGAAGAGATTGTATATATCTCTATACGCGACTTCGTATGCTTCGTAGACCACTGAAATAAACTTTACGACCTATTCTCAGACCTACTGAATACACACTCAAAATTTCATAACAACTGGTCAAGCCGTTTAGGAGGAGTTTTGTTACAAACACCGTAACCGAGAATTTTATATATTAGATGAACTATGGTTAAGGTTGCCATGGATCAGGAAGCTGGCATAGGTATTGTCTATACCTTGGAGTACAGACTGCCTAACCAGCGGTAAAACATGATAATACTCCTTAGTGGTTGATTGTTCTTCTTTTGTAAATTCCCGTCATTGTTTTCCACATTACTTTGTCCCTGTTTGTGTGACGACAAAAATTAGTAGCTCCTATCATAAATGACGTCACGTCATTGGACAGGAATGGACACAAAAACGTTGGAAATATCAATGACGGAGAAATACGAAAGAAGGTTGAACATTACCAACCGCCATGGCCAATTTTCTTGTTTCTATGCTCGTAAGGAGGAGTGGCATCCTTTATGATTCTAAAATCCTTGCCATGGATACACTTTACTGTTATCTCTGTGTCAACTATTATCTGATTTTTGCCACCTATATTTTCCATTAGGCCTACGCTACAGAAGCGACTACTATAGAATTGAATTAATGAATGAATGAATGAAATATACTATAATTATGAGAATATAATAATCTAAATAATATTTAATTAACTCGATAAAGGTAATTTTATTATTGTTTTGGTAACAAAATAATTTGTATAAAAATGTAACCCGTGCATGTGTAATAGTTAATTTAAGAACTTTTTTGTTATAATCTAGTAGAATAAAAGGCTTTTTTATTTATTATTTATTTATTTATTATATTTTCCATTACATTAAAACTCATATTTGCTTTGACCAAGTTATTATTTATTTGTCATATATATACATACATACAGTATAAAAGTTAACACATTCGCGGACAGTGACCTGCTATAGCAGTGATAACAATAAAAGTTCTATTGTGTCTCGTTCACTGTCCGCGAATGTGTTAATAGAACCTGTAATTTTAGGCTTCTAGTATATAATGTTTACAATTTTACACAAAATCAATGTTCTTTAAAGACAAGCGTCGTTTGTACAACATCTTCTCTATTATTTCTATCCATGTGTGCAATAAAGTGCAACAAATACTCATTAAAGAATTCCGTGACTGACAGACAATGTACAGCCTAAACTGCTAAAGATAGAAACATGAAATTTACATTCTATAAGAAAGGAGAGGGGTAATCCACACGGACGAAGGGACGAAGTCGCGGGCTAAAGCTTGCGAAATATAAATGTTTATTCTTTTTTAAACTTTGACTACTTATATAAGGTCTAACAAAATTAGGTGAAACTATTTTAAGGGGATGATCAGACCATCAAACTGAACAACTTTCTCTATGGGACCAATATCGAAATCGCAAAAAAAAAATCTGCTGTCCGATACAATTAGGTTGTGTACGTTTGTATAGAACAGCTGATTTTTTTTTCACGATTTCGATATTGGTCCCATAGAGAAAGTTGTTCAGTTTGATGGTCTGATCATCCCCTTAAAATAGTTTCAGCTAGTTTTGTTAGACCTTATATAGGGACTAGTTACGTGTGTAATTCTATGAACAAACATTTCTGCCACTTTTTGCGGGGGGCGAGGTAACATGAAATCCGCATCTTTGGATTTTATTCCCCATAACTTTAGATTCTAATTTTGAATGTTAAAAATCATGAACAGAAGTCTTGTGTGAATCCTAAATGTTCTAAGTTTGAAATGATTGTTTTGCAATTATAGGCTGTCTCGTTTAGTGATAACTGATAAGGTATAAAATTGAATGTAAATGCACATGATTAATTAATCTCATACCGTGGTAGAGGGGAAATGCTACCGTAAGGCTAGTCCTTATAATAAATATTCAAAGTTTTTAAATTAAGAATTTTAGTGAGCAGACTCTAGTCTGCTCACTAAAATTCTTACTGATAAATTACAAACTAAGACTACATGTTAGGCTATAGCCTAACATGTAGTCTTAGTTTGTTTGTGGTAAGTAAAACAGCGGGTATATTGATTGTTTACCTCTAAATATTTTGGAGAAATCCTCGCCTGCCATTACAATTTCGCATAGCCCGGTATCATCGGTTGCAATGAAGGCATCACGAATGTTTTTTAGGAGCCATATTTTGTTATCATATGTAGCCATGATTAGTTAATGTATCCACTTGATTAGTTCTTATTTATTAATATTCCAAATCAAAATCAGGCTAAAAACAAAGCAGTTGCTCGATTTTCTATTCTAAACAAAATAATTCTTGGCTTGGTGGACTGCCTGCATGCATGTTTGTTTGTCAAACTAATGTCACTGTCAATGTCAGGTCCAGTCCATCCTATCTGCGTTTCCGACAATTTATTTTCTCTCTTTGTTTTCCTTTAGAGATATGATATAAGTCTATCCTTGTTGATGAAATTAGTATATGTTGCCATATTGGCTTGGATTCTGTTTTGTCTATGTTTTAGCAGGTTTTCATTGCACACTTTGAAAAAGCAGTTTGGCAACAATATTTAGTCCACAGACTGAGCAACAATCCTTGGCAAAGCGTTTGCGCAAATGCTAACGAAAAGGGATAATAAAAAAAGGCTACCTATTATACCTACTCAAATAATATCAAAGGAAGCACAATAAAAGTCGCAAACAATATTCTCGGCGCATGCTAGCTAACAATCAAAACTCGCTATATGTAGAGTGTAGACAGACCTTTTAAAAAACAAACTATGATCTGTCAAATCGAAGTCAAATCCGTTTATCCGTGTCCCGTTGCTTGGCAACGGCTTGTTGTTTTACTACCTATTTGCAGATTTTAGTGAGAATATTTTAATTTTGTAATGAAAGTGGCTTTGCTGCAAAGCTTATATTGATGGTAATTAAATTTTAAATATACGACGTTCCTTTACATTTTGAATGCTATGTCTCTTTCGTAGTATCCTAATGTTCCTATTTGTTACTTATATTTGAGGTTATGTTGTCTAAAGTGGACGAAAATAGGAACAATGCTTTTTAATAATACGTCTGCAGCAGTTTAAATATAGTTTTTAAGCTTACAGGATTTTTATTCTTTTATCACAAATCTCTATGGGAAACTTAAATTATAGGTCGTAATTTCTGTCCTCAATGCTACGAAAGTACATTTCGAAGCACGTAAAAAGAGCGCTACAGTCAAATTGTGCTGCATATTATTTACCTTTAATTATCCCTACTGGAAGCTTAAGATCCAAGCTTGCTGTCTGGCAACCAAAGAAGAACAATTTGATTGAACACACGGCGACACATCAAGCTAGACAAAACCAACATAAACTGGCCTTGCGTAGGTTGAATAACATATAAAGTTGCAAGGCCAGCTTATCTTTGTTTTGCGTAGCTTGATGTGTAGCCGTGTAGTGTGTATGTTTATATGCTTAGAGTGAACATTGCTATTTCACTTCTTTAAATAAATACTATCTTCTTTCAGATAACATTGTGATGCTGAAGCTTCTTGTCACCAAACCAAAATGGCTGATGATGATGAAAGTATGTATACTATTGACCAACCTATGCATAAATATTATTTGTACATGTATATAAATACTAGAGATTATTTATTCGTAGGTACAAACTGTGAAAATATTTTTTTATGGAGTGGATGAAACATCCATAGCAACACATAGATTGGGTAGGCCCAATTCCGTTAGTATAAAGAGGTCAATTCCTTTTGCGCTGAGCTAGTGATGATCAAGAATGGCAAAAGCCAGGATTTGAACCGCCGCCTTCATCATTGAGGCGAAAGCTCTTATTCGATGAAACAATGACTGATGGTATAGCGAACAGGATGTAAACTATTTTTCACCCCTCCGGGCGGAAAGCGTCAACTTTCGTCCCGCTGCGCTAAACGAAGTTGTCGCTTATCGCCTCCGTCGGGGTGAAAAATAGTGTACTAATCTCGGGCAGTAAATAAGAAAGCCTCAGATCACAGCCTTGGTCAACAATTCAATCAATCAATCAAATATAGTTTATTTTACACCAAAACATAAACAGTAAAATACAGAAATAAAAATACAAGAGGCACAAAACAGCTACATGAGAGCTGAGACCTTTCTTACTTACCTGCCCTCGCTGTGTAATCTACTATTTCATCTCTCGTACTATGAAAGTTGTCATTATTTATTTAAGAAGCGGAATTATTTATTTATTT
The DNA here is from genome assembly GCA_927399405.1 of Agonopterix arenella. Taxonomy (NCBI): domain Eukaryota; kingdom Metazoa; phylum Arthropoda; class Insecta; order Lepidoptera; family Depressariidae; genus Agonopterix; species Agonopterix arenella. Next base: position 4,262,029 of record OV656692.1, read on the forward strand.
TTGAAAGTGATACATTTCTTCCCTAGGACGGAAAAGTAATTAAAAAAAAAAATCTATGTCTATACTGAGCAAAGGCAGAAACCTATACAACCCTTTGACTATTTATTATAAGGACTAGCCTTGCGGTAGCATTTCCCCTCTGCCGCGGTATAAGATCAATTAATCATGTGCATTTACATTAAATTTTATACCTTATCATTATCACTAAGCGAAACAGCCTATAATTTCGAAACAGAAATTTCTAACTTAGAACGTTTGGGGTTCACGCGAGACTACTTTCATGATTTTTAACGTTCAAAATTAGAATCTAAAGTTAGGGGATAAAATCGAAATTTGCGGATTTCATGTTACCTCGCCCCCCGCTAAAAGTGGCAGAAATGTTTGTTAGTAGAATTACACGCGTAACTAGTCCCTATATAAGTAGTCAAAGATACATCGACACTTCGATAAAATTATATGAATTCTTTTTTTATGTCTATTATGATCAATATATTTGAATTATAAAAAAAGTTAATTTAATTAACAATATTTTATTTGTCATTTGGAGACTTTTGTTAAAATTATAAGCAGACAGAAAAAAAAGATACTCCTAAAAAAAAACGTAATATAAAAGCAAAATATGAAAGCCATACAGTCGTGCGAAAAAGAAATTTTTCGTAGGGATCCGTTTTAAAACGCGTAAAAATCACTCGGGAAGTCTATCTGTCTCACTGTGACATAGGTACATAATATCTTCGTATGTTTTACTCTTTAGCATTATATCTGTCTTTTGTTTACTTTCCTCGTATTCGAAATGAAAAGCACCCACCCATTTCACACTCGAGCTATGGGCGTGTGAAATGGGTGACTTTCATCCCTTGGTTAACAATCTACTATTAAGGGTTCCTTCAGACCATCAAACTGAACTTTCAGTATAAAGCCAACTTCGAACCCCTCAAACAAAAATCTGCTGTCCAATACATTTCAGGTCGAGTAGTTGTGGACTTTTTCTCATAATATTCTTCTGTATTTTCAGTTGTAGAAGAAGAACAAGAAGTCGTTGTAGCAGCGCAAGAAAGTGAGACTGTAGTCGTTTCTGAAGCTATAAAACCACTCGCACCTCCCAAATATGAAGTCAGGCCAGGACTTGGACAAAAGTAAGCATATATTCTATACATGCCTATACAGGGAGTAAGTGTAACAATAACAAAACACCCTTGTTATGTTTAAAGGGCTGGTATATACCATCAAACTGAACTTTCAAAATAGAAACAAAATTAAAAAAAAAAAATCTGCCGTTTCACACAAATTTGCAGTTCATATTTCAACTCAAATGAATAGTAGCCCTATGTCTGATTTTATTCATAGTTTTTACGTACGTACTCCTTGTCGAGTATTCTGAATTCTAGTCTTCTCTCTTTCTAACTTGAGAACTGGCATAATGACGTACACAACTTTTTGTCTTCTCTAGGCCTGCCTTGAACAAAACTACAGTAGGTAGTAATGTAGTGTCAAATCGTGGTAGGCCTACAGAACGAAATTTGAACTTTACTGTAATGAGAATAAAGTATTGAAATGACTATGGCAAAAAAGAGTCAAGCATCATGCTGAGTCAAATGAAAAAAACTGGTCCTAAGGAAACTAAGCGCTCTTACAGACGAGCTACACTTTGCGGTCGTAGGGGACAGTTGCGCGACCCACGGCGACCGTAATGTCTATGAGCGCGACCCTTTGCGACAAACGGCGACCGCAAAGTGTCGCTCGTCTGTAAGAGCCCTAAATAGGTGTAGCACAGATTAACTATAACTAGGGCTGTGGAGTTATTTTTGATTTTCATCTATTCTACTTCATTTTAATTGTACTATAATGTAAACAGGATTGGCGAATACTCCACCGGCAAGAGCGTAGCTCTTAAATATATAACTGTAAATCCTTAACTAAAATCGAACTTATGTTAAGCCAAACACCTACGTATTTTTATAAAAACTGTAAAAATAATTTTTGGGACCTCCAAGTCTGGTATCTGTTCACTAGTTTTAGATTTATTGTTATTATTAAGACTGTTTGTGTCCAAAATTGAAAAATAAAATAAAATAAAAATAAAATAACATGATGATGATAGTGAAGTAGTCAGTGATCATGTTTTTTTTTCTTCCTTAATGTTATGTTGTTAAGGGTAAAAAAAAAACTGCTGTTTCAAACTAAACTGCAGTGCCTAGTTGCCTACTCGACTCAAATGTATGAGACAGCAGATTTATTCACGAATTCAGGTTTGCTTCCATAGTAATAGTTGTTCAGTTTGATGGTCTGAACAACCCCTGAAAATATCAAAACGGTGAAAAATCACCCAGTATATTCAAAAAAATTCAAATTCAAAATAATTTTATTTCAGACACAGTCCATAGATTTTTAGTACATATATACTTAAAAACTATGTTAGTACAGTATAATACATAACAGTCATATAATTTAAAATAGCCTATTTTCTGATAGAGGGGGCAGCGGAGAGGTGTAGTGGAGGTGTGTGGTTGTGTAGTATAGGAACCAATGAGTTGAAAATTTGACATGCGAATATCGTCGCACAGATTGTGTTTATTTTTTAGTTTATATTAAACAATTTTGAATGGTTTAAAAAAAAGTTTTTTTTCATATTTAATTCTTTATCTTATAAACAGGTTTCAAGCTCAAAACGTGCGTGACATCGTACTGTCGACCATGCAGGAGCAACTGATGGGACGGTCGTATAGAGTGGACTTGGCGCCCCGCTGGGCCAAAATGATCGCGAACGGGGTGCGGGCGAGGGTGCAGGATCTCAATATGAGAAGGTCAGTATATAGGTTGTTTCAAGCTCAAAACGTGCGTGACATCGTACTGTCGACCATGCAGGAGCAACTGATGGGACGGGCGTATAGAGTGGAATTGGCGCCCCGCTGGGCCAAAATGATCGCGAACGGGGTGCGGGCGAGAGTGCAGGATCTCGATATGAGCAGGTCAGTATACAGTTTGTTTCAAGCTCAATACGTGCGTGAAGTCATACTGTCGACCATGCAGGAGCAACTGATGGGATGGGCGTATAGAGTGCACATGGCGCCCCGCTGGGCCAAATTGATCGCGAACGGGGTGCGGGCGAGGTTGCCGAATCTCGATATCAAAAGGTATAACTGGAATAATATAGAATAGAATAATATTTATTAATCCACAAAAAGCCATTTTACAGACGGATTTCTAATAAAATAATGAAGCACTAAATGTTAGAATAGTACGCTAGGCGTATTGGTAGGTAGGAATTACCTGTCTGAGCTATTGACATCAGTAGGCCTCGCATGCCACCCCCGAGAAAACGTTTTAACGAGAAAAACGTCATGCGCGCTCGTTTTGGCATACGTAAAATAATAAAGATAGAGGCGCATCTCGATTTTTATCGTTTTCTCGGGGGTGGCATGCGAGACCGAGGTACGCACACATCCATCGAGTTCCATCGTGCAGTCAACGAGACCGCGGGTGCCGGCGGGAAAAATTATCCGTCGTCTGCCTATTTGTCTATCCTAAAAATCTATTATGTACGAAAAACTTCGCTCAATGTTGATCGGAGATGAAATTAAATGTTAGATTAAATGGTCTTCCTAAGGCCCGGTATTCGCGAAAGCTGAGCGAGCTGTGTAAAATAAACCAATAAAAATAGCTTGGTTCTGGCGAGGAAAATTGAGCAATTCGAACATAGATATATTATAAAAGAACAATATATCTATGAATTCGAATGGTTGATTCCAGTCCGCTGCTGGTGCTATCAATTGGTTGTCTATGTCTATAATTATACAGGGTGCCTACATGTAGACCAGTAAAGCCTCCTGTGTTTAAAAACTACGCTCTTGTTGGTAGATTTTTCGCCGATCCTGTCTCTTTCTTATTCAAGTGCCTTGAATTCCTGATACGGTTAGCTTTTATCTAATAATTCCTTTGAAGAATATTTGTTAACTTCAATATTAAAGGCACTTTTTCTCCTTGTTACAGTCTTTTTTTTCTACGACGTGACAAAAAAGACACAAAACCGTTCCTACATAAATCTATAATAAGATTAATAAGGCATTAATTTTTAACACCTTGTATAGATATATCGCATTTCTGCATCGTGTTGGAGGTTAATATCCTTAATACCCAAAATGTCAGTTGCTGAGCCAGCGCAGTTAGCTATTTGTATAGATATATTGTATAATACTGAACTCGAAATGACAGCGGATTTCAAATACTGAACCACCACCCCTGAAAATTTGGAGTGTTTACAAATCCTCCAGTTTGAACCTATTATATTCTTTAGCAAAATCATGTTATTATAAAATCATCATCATCATATCAGCCTATAGACGTCCACTGCTGGACATAGGCCTCCCCCAAAATGGGGGGATTTGCCATAATCGCCACGCTTGGTAGGCGGGTTGGCGATCACAGTGGGATCGAATGTGTGTACTCAGAAGATGCTGCTGCCCATCCTTCGGTAGATCCCTAAGTCGCCTTTTACGACACCCATTGGAGGAAAGGGGATGGTGTAATTCTTAGCCGACACCACACGGACATATTATTAAATACCAATGGTAAAATCTCCTAAAACGTCTCCAACCCGAGATATTCATGGTTAAAGTTGAAACAATACCTGAAAATATGGCTAAAATGATGTTTTATCTATGTTACGCCACCTATATCCTATGGCCTTTCTAACCAATATCTATTCTCAATAATCCAATCTGGTTTCAGGTACAAAATAATAGTTCAAAGTACGATATTGGAAATGAAAGGCGCGGGAGTGAAATGTGCACAGAGATGCATCTGGGACCCCGAGACCGACGACTACGCGGACAATTTGTACAGGAACGAATCTATTTATTGTTACACCATCGTTTATGGTGTTTACATGTATTGAATTAATATGATTTCAACCTTATGATCAATTGTCACAGTATGGAGATTTGCACATGAAATCTTGTAATTGTTTCGATTTTGTCATTACCAGTGGTGACTTCAGGGCCCTATTTAATTATCGTGACAATTGACACTGACAATTCAGAGTACATTGCTGAGAATGACACATGAAGCACTGCAAGTTTAGCGTCATTAGTTGTCTGAATTGTCCTGAATTGTCGCGTATATTAAACAGGGCCCTGAAAGCTGGGGCCACCATTACCACCATCTCTTTTAATGCACTTTTGCACCCGTTTTTATTACAGTTAATAAAGTTGTAAGGAATTATGAAAAAGGCTGAAATATTATTAAATACTAAATAAATTATTTTTAATTTTAAAAGTTGTTACTTTGTTAAAAAATTTCGGATTTGTAGTATATAGTATTGTCAACTACATAATTTAAAATGTATATGCGACTTTAGAAAGTTGTTCAGTTTGATGGTCTTAACCACCCTCTTAAATGTTTATTTTTATTTTTGTAACATCCTGTATAAACCATAAACTTAATATTACTAATAGTAGATATAACTATTAAGTTTATGATATAAACATAGACACCGCAATGATATCTAATCTGCAACATGCTTCGTCAACAATATATATATTTAAACAGGAACCCAATCAGCAACACGCTTCGTCAATAACTTAATCGTATACAAATCCTATCCTATCCTATCCTATATCTAATCTAAACTATTATAAAACTGTAGCAGGAAATTTGTCTGTATATCGAAGATATTAACAAAAAAAAAGTTACGATATGGTTTTTAGGTGTCCCTGATTCCATTTCACCAATTTTTGGATTTTTTGTCTGCCTGTTTGTTTGTGTGTTTGTTTGGGTGTTTGTTTGTGTGTTTGTTTGTTTGAACGAGTATTACGCAAAAACTACTGAACCGATTTTGATAAAACTTTTTTTGTTTGATAGCTAATGATCTGACTTAAAATCTGGTATATAATTTGTGCGGACAAAGTCGCGGGTTAACGCTCGTACTAAATAAATTTAAATCTATCTATCTAAACTATTATAAAACAGTAGCAGAAAGTTTGTCTGTACATTGAAGATATTAACTAAAAAAAAAGTTACGATATGGTTTTTAGGTGTCCCTGATTCCATATCACCAATTTTTGGATTTTTTGTCTGTCTGTTTGTTTGGGTATTTGTTTGTGGGTTTGTTTGTTTGAACGAGTATCACGCAAAAACTACTGAATCGATTTTGATGAAACTTTTTTTGTTTGATAGCTAATGATCTGACTTAAAATCTGGTATATAATTTGTGCGGACAACGTCGCGGGTTAACGCTAGTACCTACTATTATAAAACTGTTAACAGAAGTGTGTCTGTACATTGAAGATATTAACAAAAAAAAGGTTCGATATGGTTTTTAGGTGTCCCTGATTCCATATCAGCAATTTTTGGATTTTTTGTCTGTCTGTTTGTTTGTGTGTTTGTTTGTTTGAACGAGCATTACGCAAAAACTCCTGAACCGATTTTGATAAAACTTTTTTGAAGCTTTGTTGATAGCTAATGATCTGACTTAAAATTTGGTATATAATTTGTGCGGACAAAGTTGCGGGTTAACGCTAGTAGGAACTAAATATCTAACTTAATGTGACTTGTGGAAAAAGAACAAAATAAAAAAGAAATAAAAATAAAAATTAAAAAAAGACAGAGAAAGGGTTAGACGGGCCAGATTGTTAATGGGAGTTCAACCTGCAGATGGAATGCCGATCGTAGATTCGTCCGCATACCATCTACCGGTAGAACACTCCATCAAAGCTGCTGCCATATGGGAGTGTGCCAAGAAGGCCGTCGGCGTTGCCTCTTCGGATGGAGATACTAATGCGCTGCCCGAGGTACGCGCCAGCCCTCGTGTCGCCTTTGGCGTCGATCAGCCTGGAAGATATTTCTTTAAATAGCTTCCTGGTAACTGGGCCACAGTTGTCCATGGTCTCTACTCCAAAAGCGCAAATATAAATAGTTCTGACCCAGGGCTGCATATTTGTTTCTTTTCGAGTTTTCGGCGAAAGCCGCCGCTGCACCGGCTCCCGTGGATGATCTCGAGATGGGACGGTGCCAGAATGTCAACGTAGGTAGCGTCCCATACCAGGGGTCTTTCACGGGACCAGGGAACGAGTTTCGTGCCGTCAGGCCTCTTGCCATCTTCACGTGCAATACCAGGCGGCTCCAGGACGGCCGGCACGTTGATGGTGGCAAGGGATCTGCGGATGACATCGTTGATACTGGCATGGCGGGAGGTGGATTATAACGTACCAGTTGGCAGAACTGAAACTGACTGTCATCTTTCAAATTTCGTTTCCCGTTTCCCGTTTCCCGTTGCTTGGCAACGGTTTGTTGTTTTACTATTTGCAGATTTTATGCGGGTACTACATTCTCGCCGAGAACAGCCGAGAACGAGAGTGGATGCCCTTCATTGTTCTCGTGGCGTCATAAGCAGTAGTAATTTTCCTTAAGGGCCTATGCCGAAAAATAATTGAAACGAAATGGGCGTGTGATAGCTTATATTACTGCTTGATGCGAGATAAAGAGATGGGGCGTTGCGCGCGCCTGAAACGACGCAAGCGTAAAACAAAATTTATTTAATTGTGATTGTACTATTTATGTAAGTTCAATTCTGCTCTAATCAAAATTTGTAAAATATCAATCTCTTTTTTTAAATCAAGTCTCGTGTTTCTATTATTCACCGTTTAGCAGTTCCAAGCGTTTATCGATAAAGACGGATGCTACTTTGGCTTTTTTTTCTATCGGGAAAATGTGTCTTAATCGTGTTTTGGCTCTAATCAAAACGTCAATTAGATGTTTAATTTACACATATCTACTAATCATACTCCTACTATTAGTACTTCATGATATGTGACGCTTTGAAGAATCCTATTTTTTTCACATAGTTCTGGTCGAGAATTCTCGCCGAGAAGTTCTCGCGAGAGTGAAGTGCCTGCTTTAGTGGAGTGTTATATTCCTTGTTTTAGTGTGAATCTTTTAATTTTGTAATTAAAGTGGCATTGCTGCAAAGCTTATATTTATGGTAATTAAATTTTCAATATACGACATTCCTTGCATTTTGAAAATTATGTCTCTTTCGTAGTAGGTATCTTATTTGTTATTACCTACTTAATATTTGAGGTTAGATTGACTAAATTGGACGAAAAAAGGAACAATACTTTTGAATAATACTCCTGCTGCTACGCCAGTCGGTATACTTGCTGTAGACTTGATTTGTTCAGTTGTAGCGAAATTTTGAGACCTAAAATATATCTTATTTTTACCGCGGCTCCGCTCTTATACAGAAACAAAACTAAAACTATATTTTTAAGATTTACAGGAGTTCTGTAAGAACATTTTTATTCTTTAATCCCAAACTATACAATCTTCTCTACTATGGGAAACTTAAATTGTAGGTCAACCATGACATCGAAATTCCTAGTGGTTGAACGAATTTCAGTCTTCAATGTTACGAAAGTACATTTCGAAGCACGTAAAAAGAGCGCAACAGTCAAAATGTGCTGCATATTATTTACCTTTAATTATACTGCGGGGCTAGTACGCCAACCCGCGATAGCGACATTTAACACATCCATCTGTCAAATTTTGTCTTTTATCTCGTTCGTTCGCGCGCAAATAGAAGGAGAGCTGGTGAAGGCGGCGGAAACCCGTTGGCTGAGGGCAGCGCAGGACCGGTCGGTATGGCGATCCTTGGCCAGCAGTGGACGTTCATCGGCTGAGATGATGATGATGACTTAAATATTATTAAATAAGTTAAAAAATAATGTACCTACGCACTTTGTACCATCTAACAATATGAATCATTATTCATTAGTTATTACCTCGTACCATCAAATAGACTGATCGTCTGCAGCGCTCTTTTTATGTGATTCGAACTATATTATCAGACTAAAAGAAATAAAACACCCAATTAGTCACATCTATTATTAATCTTACAAACACAACAAAAATAATTTCAAAAATATTTAAGTTATAACAAAAAAAAAATGGCAAAACGTCCCATAATTCAGGATTTATCTTGTCTTCTTCATGCAGCAAACACATGTATTTTAAACAATGCTATAGTTTCCGACAGAGAGCATGCAGCGTCTCAGATCCTGAACACAATCGTAATAAGACTGGTAGGGCGGAGCCAGAGTTATGTCGTAGAGTTTCAGAACTTCTATCAACTTCTTCATGGCTTCTCCGTACTTCCCCTCTTCCATAGCTGCTCGCCCCAGGCGATACATCATTTCTGTGTCCTGGAAAAGGATAGATGTTTTTGTTTATTTTATTTATAAATTAAATGGACTCTTGCTTCTGCGTTAGCACTGCATTTCCGCCAGTATCAAGTAGTTTGTGGGAGTTTTTACCATTGGATAATGATAGAGAGATTGCTTGAGGATTGTTTTTGAGCAAAAACACAGCTGAGAAAGATTACGGAGCCTCATGGCAGGCTAACGTGAACCGCGCAAACACCACACGAAAGACAACTGTTCGCTGCAAAACTTGCAACGTGACTCGTTTATTGTTTTCTTCTTCTCTTCATGTGGAATTGTCATATGCATGGGGTCGGGTCGGGATGTTTATTATTTTATTTGAGAATAGTTTACATTACAATAATCTCTCATATATTAATTGTAGAACAACAAGATCCAAAGCTTGCTGTCTGGCGACCAAAGAAGACATTTCAAACAATTTGATTGTACTATGTTTATGATAAGAATGAACATTGCTATTACTTTTTCACTTCATTAAATAAATACTATCTTCTTTCAGATAAAATTGTTATCCTGAAGCTTCTTGTCAACAAACCAAAATGGGTGATGATGATGATGATGATTATGAAGATGGAAGTATGTATATATTGACCAACCTATGCATAAATATTATTTGTATATGTAATATAAATAATAACGATTATTTATTCGTGGCTACCAATACCAACTATGAAAATAAAACATAAATTGAGTTTCGTATAATTTTATGTAATTCTAATAAATGTTAAGGATTACTATGAAGTGGAAATATCTATAGCAACACATAGATTGGGTAGGCCAATATCCATTAGTATAAAGAGGTCAATTCCTTTAGCGCCGAGCTAGTGATGATTGAAAATACGGATTCAATATATTATCCTAAGTTATAAGAAAAAAATATATTTTAAGTTGTTATAAAATATTTTTGTTGTTATAAATAAATTTCAGGACTGCCCATTGAATTTGGCACCCATTTAGATATCACATCTTTTGTCGTTAAAGTCAACGACCATAAATCATAATATTGAAATTGGCTCTCATTTCACATTTATGTTTTTGATGGAATTGTAGTTTGTAGGTTCTTTAGCTTCCATTTGGAATTAAATGGACTCTTGCTTCTGCGACAAGACAATTTTACTCATTTACTTTTCGGGACAATTATCCAACAAAATAGGAGGAGGTAAAACTATAATGTAAGCGGACGAACGGGTTGCGGTAGTTGGTTGTATTAGTATTTACATTTTGTCTGAGTTGAAAGATCTAATTTGGACGATAACGCGTTACACGGAAAGTTGTCCAATTTATTTGTTTATCATAGCAAGAAGTCGTGTTGTACTCTGCAATTTTCATGTCCGTCATAATTATTTTCATATACGGATATTGTGTATTCTTTATAGATACACCATGTAGGTACAAGTGCAAATTTGAACGAAACATTCTGGACTGTCAGTCTTAAATTAAAGTTAAGAAATGACTCTAATCGCAATGTAAATAAGAGCCATCAGTTTTCCGCTAATGGTAGTTGATATGCGGCAAATGCCGGCAAGCGTTTCTTATCAACACAAAAGTATCGCGATTACATAAGTTATGAAAACATAGGTATTTAGGTACATAGTTATCTAGATAAAGATAATAACTTACAAAAGCTTTGATTCCGACACATTATTGATACAATCGAATTGACCTATATTTTGAAAAGAGTTACTTCGGGAATGATTGAAAACAATATTATAATTTGTTATTTATATTAAACTAATATGTTTGCTTCGTCGGTGGCGCGTTGCGGAGAGGTGGACACTCAATCATGAGGGTTCGGGTTCAAATCCGCACGGATAACAATATGCCGGAGACCAATGAGTTTTTCTAATTTATGTACGTAATACCAACTGCTCTCGAACGGTGAAGGAAAACGTCGTGAGGAAATCTGCATACTCTCAGGAAGAAATTCTGATGCGTATGTGAAGTCTACCAATCCGCTTTGGGCATTCGTGGTGGACTAACGCCCATACACCGTCTTTGAGGTTAGGCCTGTGCCCTGCAGTGGGATGCATATATAGGCTGATGATGATGATGTCTGCTTAATCTTATTGTAGCTCTCTGTCTATCCAGTATAAGAAATAAGCACAATTTTATTTGTATTTTATAATCAGCAAGGTTGCCCTCGTTGCGCTCGGGCGCTAACTTCAGGCCGTGCAATAATGGACTACTTAAGTCACACGTATCGTAATGTAATGAACCTAATATTTCCATATTTATAACATTGGCTTGATCCTTGTACTATATGATATATGATGTACACGATGTACATAGTAAAAGAATCAGTTTGTTACCTGTAAGGATTTCAACCCTTTCAATATATTGGTATACTGCTGGCATAGGCCACACTGCACCATGAACTCCTTGCAATCATGCGCCACTGGTATAACGTTCGGGCAGGGGCGGTCCGAGTCACATCTGCAATGTTATTGAGATCCTTATTTTACAGTGTTAGCTGAAAGAATAGATTGGAGCCACGGTACATAGAGTTTCAGTTAGGGGTCTTGGTAATAAAGTATCTTTTTATTATTATCTTACTTGAATCTCATGTATTTCTCCGTCATTTCTTTATAAAGCGGCCAGTTCTGTTGGCAAGGTATGCAGTTGCAATCGAACCAGTACTGATCTTTTAACTGCGCCTTTCTCTTTTCCTTTGGCACCGTCGTGAATATAGGGCCGTAGTTCTCTGAAACTTCCTCTCCCTTCTTTATATTTTTCACTGCACGTACGACTATGCGTGGACCGCAGAAGTATCTGTGAAAAGCGCCTTATGACTATGATGATCACTCAAAAATAATTTTGCAAGTAGTCTTTAAACAGGAAAATCTTACCTCACTACGCTGGGCTCACAAGAATGGTTAAAAAGAGCCAAAGTTGGAAAAACAGCGCCTGCAAGGAAAACTGATGTCCCGTTATGTTTGATCACGTTTTTACCAACTTTCGGCTTAGGACAGTGCAGCTCAAACACTTCGTGAGCATTGAATTGTAACACTTGAAGATTCTTCAGTATTAGACTACCGAATAGAGCAAAATCTTCTTGATGCGTGTCATCGACAGCCATGGTTTTTATTTCATCAATTTCCACAGGCTTGGCTCTAGGTTTTCCTTCGAAGTAACCACTTAACTCCAACAGTTTTATCAAAAAAGTTGTCATTTCGGTTCTGTGCAAGATATCTTGCTTAGTTCTTTTATCTTCGTGGCTCACTAAATGGAAAATATTTCTGTAATCATTTGTTTTGTAAGGGCCAGTTGGCTTTTGCTCTAAATCCTTGTAGATGCCCGTGAAATATTCTTTGTTGTTTTGTGTGATCATTCTTAAAGCAATGTGGCAGGTTATTGAACAGCCCGACTTCCATATTAGTGGGAGAATATGGCATTCGTACCCGTGGTACGATTTCTGTGCTGCATCCAAACATTGTTCACTACAAAAAATTACGTTTGGACACTTCGGACATGGCAACGGTATTGGGCATCTGAAAATAAAAGCATGAATTAGCTATACCTAAGAGTATTATGCCAGTATCGTATTAATAAACGAAACTACAACGGTGGCGGCCTCTTAAGATGACGTTTTAGTATGAGTTTGACGTTACTTAAGAGCCTATCAGAGTTGAGTTGAGTTTATTAATACGGACCTTAATATAGTGGTCAGCGCAAATGTGTAGAGAGCAGCTTGAAAGAGAAAAGACATACCAACAGACTTACTTTATGAAGCAGTTCTGACAATGTGTCTTGGAGTATTCTTCGAGCAAGACACTACTATGAGGTCTTTCGACTAACAACGTTTCTCCGGCTTGTATATCTCTAGTAGCAGTGGCGAATCGACCCCTATCGTCATCTTGGTCTATTTGTATAGCTTCTGATGCTGCAGGATACTGAGGATTATTTTTCCCTGGTAATTTTGGCTTTGGAGGAATCTTTAGCAATGGTTCCGGGTCTTTAGGGTTTCCAGCCAACACAAGACCTTTGTTCAGTATTTCCAACATTAGTTTCGCATCTGTGCGCATCTTTTGGCGTTTCTCCTTGTCCAGATTCTTTGCTTCATCGAGCGCGCTGATGGTATCTCTGTAATTTGTAAAATTACGTTACAGAAAATCAGTAGTTTGTAACCAATAAGATCATATAGAAGTTAATACAACTCAACTTACTGGAAAGCTGTAATGGACTCTTTGTTCCTCTTTAAGACCAGCAAGGTCCTGGCCTTTCTCTCATATACCTTGTACCTCAAGTGGCGTGGGTACCCAAGTGCAAGGCTTCTCTTAATGTCTTGGATCGTCTCCTCATATTGCTCCAGATGGTTGAGAGTTGCTGAACGGTTCGCCAAAAGTATTGATAGTTCTTCGGCTGTACAAGTAAACTATATAGGTAGGTACACACGTAAAGTCAAGATAATCCTTTTCGGTGTGGTCAGAACAAAACTGCTACATCTACAAGAATTTTTTTTATTAGCGTGCATTTCTAGCATGGCTCTTTTAGCATATGGGTTGAGGAAGTTCAGACGTTTTAAGCAAGTGAGAGGTGGCTAGCTTTTCACCCACAAAAAATAGCTTAAGAAACCGAATATTATTATATGTTGTTACGTAGGTATTTAGCCTACAAAACAACGTAGCGTAAAATGTTAACCATTTACGTTTGGATGTCACTATAACAAAGCAAACAATTTTGTGATCGTCGGGTCAGGTAGACGAAAATCCGATGTTTTATAATTCTGATAAAATAATGTTGTAGGTAGGTAATATGTTTTGGAACAAATCAACGAACTAAACATAAGTCGATATCAAGTAGGTAGGTAGTATGTATAGCACTGGAAACATACTTAGGTATAAATCCAATCTGTGTTGTGACATGTGATAACTACAGACCAAAACTAGAATCACGTAGAACTTACTTTCTTTATGAGGTATATACACCATGCTTTGACTGTACAAATAAAGTGCTTTGGCCCAGTCACCTTTCTGTACAGCTTTATTCCCTTCATCCTTCAACTGTTTCGCTTTTTCCAAGTCTTTTTTGACGGGAAATTCGCCGCCATGCTGACATTTCTCCACATCGCTTGTTAGATCGTAATTCTTTATTACAGGCAGACCGTTTAAGTACGATACACGTTTCGAGTTGGTTTCTAAATTGGCGAAATTATTTCTTGTCACGTCGTCTATACCGCTGTTTACCGTTTCGTGGAATTTTTTGAAGAATCCCTCGTTTTCTTGAGACATTTTTGCTGGTTTTCGAGCACTATTATTAACTCATTTAACGTAAAGTTTAATATTGCACAAAGATTCAGAGTTTGGTATAAAATATTTAATATAGAATAGATGCAATCTTAGTAAAAGGTTAGAAATAACTGTGTACGAGAAAGCCGGCGCACTGCGGTGGCGAACATTCAGGAAATTCTATTTTTATATTTGGGACGTCGATCTGTTCATTACTTCAGACTTCTCTCGTTTGAATCCGTGCCATTTATTGATAAAATACATTTCTAGAAAAAACTAAAAGATACTAGATTACTAGTATTGTAGTTGTGTACTAGCAGCAACAATGTAATTAGAGTTTAGATATAGAGCGACGAAATTATACGCTTTAGGTACCTACCAAAGAGCATTTTAGTCGTAAACTTCTATTACGTTTTTTAAACCTCCAGCAAAGGTTAATGTTCAGAATGTCCAGAAATATCCAAGGTCGTACGAAAAACTTAACAAAGACACCGAACAAGTGTCAGGGACGATAAACAACACATCGGTCGAATGATGGTGTTTTTTTTGCTACTATTCTGTTTAGGGTAACTACACGGTAGCGTTATGGGAAACTTTTAATTTAACTTAACATTTATTTAATTAGTTTGCGTTCGTGCGTTCTAATTCATTCTATCGTATTTACTACCTGTGTTAAATTAAACTTTTAAACTAACATAATAGCCAGGTGGAGTCGCGTGTCGGTCGTCGGTTGCCCCCTCTCCGGCCTACTACGAAGATCCAGTGGTGGTTCAGGATAGTGCTCTTTACTAAAAACAACCCTAGAAGTCACCAAAATACCTATACAGGGTGAAATCGATATCATTAGCATCCTTTTAAACTAAGAGTCTACCTATCAAACTGAACCAATTTTACTATGGGAGCAAAGCGATCGGAGCAAAAAAAAATCTGCTGTTGCATACATTTGAGTTGAGTAGGCATTGCAGTTTAGTATGGAACAGCAGATTTTTTTGTGCTCCGATTAGTTTGCTCCCATAGTAAAAGTTGTTAAGTTTGATGGGTAGACTCTTAGTTTAAAAGGATGCTAATGATATCAATTTCACCCTGTATAACCGTACAACGTCAAGCACTTTTTGCTACATAAACTATATGGCTAAATCATCTAAAACCAACATGGACGCCATAATTTTAAAATAAGAGCTAGGTAGAATTATATGAATACATTATTTAATTTTATTTGAAGATATGTATAAAAGAAAATTGGTACACACTAAAAACGAAAGCAAAAGTACACTATAATACTTGGCTACGTACTGTCTGTTTGGATTCAACTTACCTATTTATATTTCTATTCTGTTTCGATAGGTAATCTTGAAAGGTTAAAAATATTTAAACTCATCATCATCATGCAATCTGTTACTTACACATTATTTTAATACCATACGTTGATCTTATCGATAAACTTAATAGGCTTGCAGCTTTCTGTCTAGACGGGGCGGTCCAACAATTTCTCTCAAGCGAATCATTAACTAAGAGTCCCGTTTTCATGGTGTTCCTAGTTCACACACTGTTTATGACAGTGTTGAGGAACCACGGACGATTGCCAGCGACCTTCGTAAATTCTCAGAACGACTGTGCATCTCCAAGAACAAGATAAAAGCTTTATGCGAATCAAGACAATTATATTGCAGTACATAAGGAAACAACTGGAAGTTTTATAGGTAGGTACAAAAAATAAGTTTCGGCAAGCTTTATGTCTGTTTTAAAGTAGGTTTCTTTTTTGTGTCATTCTCTTAGATTTAGGCTTAGCTCGAGCCACCGGCCACAGCCACTGGTGGCTGTCGATGTCGTGGACACTGCTGTAGCTAGGTTGTAGCGAGTGGCGGCCACTGGTGGCTACACGTGTGCGGCGAATCCCTACAAAATGTATGAAAAAGGTGTGCGAATTGCTTGTCGCTGGCCAGCGGTGACTTTGGTCTAATACCTACTACGTCAAATTTCAAATTAAAATGTTGCGTATGAAATTGAATATGATATTGAACTTTTCGATATCTTCTGAACTTATGTTATTGTTTATATTTAAACGAATTTCAGCGTTTATTTATTAACACTTTATAGAGGAATTGTGGTAAATTAGTTATTGAAAAATATTAATAGAATAACACTAGATTAGCCTAACAAAACAAATGGAAAAATAATTATACTTACCTACATTAATTAAATTGAATTCAAGTTGAACGTATAAGGCAATAATATCATTATGACTAAATGTGAAGCAATTTGCTTAGAACAATAAAAAATCTTTGCATAGTTTGAAATGTTTCCTTACTTCTAAGTAAATAGTTAAAAATCTCCATCGAAGCTTCTAAGAATGTATAGCTTATGTCAGATCGGCTAGATCTAAGAAAAATGACGACTTCTGACATGCTTATGTATTTTTCCAGGTTATTTAATGAATAAGATGGCATTAAATACATAATGGTTGGAACTGACGCACATAAATCTGATCAAATCAGTACCTATGTAACAAGTATTATTATAATACCAGTAGCTAATTTGAGAGCATTGTAAGGGATTAATAGCGAAGCTTAACTACAATTTAAATAATGGTTCCAATCAGTGTTAATTGTACTAATGTTATGTTGTAGATAAATACACAAATTGTAAATGTATTATGTTTATGATCACGATTTTTCATAGAGAACTGGTAGTGTTTGCAGTCCATCCAGATATACAGGGTGGCACATCGACATGGGTCTGTATGGAGACCTCCGAAACTATAAGGGATAGAAAAATATTTTCTAAGGAACCATGTCGTTGATTCTAGAGATAAGCGAACAGCTTTCAACGCGGTGGTAGAGTCAAAAATGACGTCAGAAAGCTATTTATATGATATTATTTTGAATAAGAGTTTGAGTTCAGGCAAACTCATACTATTCAGTATGCTAATATTCAATATGCATGTAAGTATTATATCAACTATCATCGGGAAATGTAACCTGAGCTTCAGCACTAATGTGGTTTGCAGGTTGTTCTTGATTACAACTGGGTAACGTAGATGATGTAAACTATTAGCTTCCCTGTTTACTCAACGGATAGAAAATATTTTTTATTAATTATTTTTATTATTGACAAATGGCTTTTGATGGTGATTTTGAGATGTAGATTGTATCTTTCATCGATATCGGTACAGTCGTTTTAGCGTGGAATCAGAAACAAACATCCAAACCTCCGCATTTTTAGGATTCCGAAGTCTATTCATAAAAAAATATATTTTTTTTTAGGTTTGATACCTCCCCTACACGCGAAGTGGGAATGGATTTTTTTTCTCGTCTATCCCATGGTGTGGGATCCTATTATAAATATTTTTAATCCATTATTTTGGGGTCGGCGCAATATGTCGTCTTCCTCCATTCATCTCTTTTAGCCGTCATTTATGCGCACATTCCCCTTTTTACACATGCCATCTTTCACACAATTCATCCATCTTATTAGTCCTTATTTAAAAAAGACAGGTTAATAGGTTATAGAAACAAAAGCATTCGTTCCTTACTATAACTTACTACAAAAATGTATTTTATTTTTAAACTCCCATTCCCATGGGGCTAAAAAATCATGTAAAAAGATTAATAATTCAGAACAATATTTTTGCTAAATGAATGGTGATGACGACGCATTGATGACGCATCTTTAGCCTGATTTTGGGCATAGTCCTTTATGGGATAACTGCCTATTTATTCAATATTTGCATAGAATCTGTAGCGCAAAGACTAAGTACATTATTAAAATTGCATACTTCAGATCGCACCATCTAAACTATTATAAAACTGTAACAGAAAGTGTGTCTGTACATTGAAGATATTAACAAAAAAAGTAACGATATGGTTTTTAGGTGTCCCTGATTCCATATCACCAATTTTTGGATTTTTTGTCTGTCTGCATGTTTGTCTGTTTGTTTGATCGAGCATCACGCAAAAACGACTAAACCGATTTTAATGAAACTTTTTTTTTATAGCTTACGAGCGTTAACCCGCGACTTCGTCCGCACAAATTATATACCAGATTTTAAGTCAGATCATAAGCTATCAAACAAAAAAACTTTCATCAAAATCGGTTCAGTAGTTTTTGCGTGATACTCGTTCAAACAAACAAACAAACACCCAAACAAACACACAAACAAACAGACAGACAAAAAATCCAAAAATTGGTGAAATGGAATCAGGGACACCTAAAACCCATATCGTAATTTTTTTTTGTTAATATCTTCAATGTACAGACAAACTTCCTGTTACAGTTTTTAATAGTACCTATAGATAGATTATCTGACTTAAAATCTGGTATATAATTTGTGTGGACGAAGTCGCGGGTTAACCCTAGTGCTTTATACTTTCGTATAAAGACAACTGATTTTTTAGATTATGCTCGATTTTGATATGTGCATTGCCTACAATTTGTGCAGTGAAAAAACCGTCAGCATATTAAGAAGGACCCTATATGTATACAAAGATGTGGGAAACGATCGTGATTCGTGACCCAGGGTGCTCCAAGACCTGAGTGTCGGGTGGATGGACCTAGAAAACGATAGGCAAGGATGAAAAGGGGTTTAAAAGCTTGGCTTGGTTAAGATTGCCCAGCATGTAAGATATGACACAGGTTAACAAAAAATATATATATCTACAGCTTCAAACTAGGTCTCCACAATAGTTCACGGTCGGGAGACGAACCTGTGACCTTTGTGCAGACAATTGTAACTTCTAACCATAACCACTATGCTATTATTCTAGTTAACTATAAAGCAGATATGACCAAAAATGTACGTATAAAACCGCAAATGTCATACATTTGCTGGTAAATTTGAATTCGCGTACAAATTTGATCTAAGAATCTACAATTCTGTACATAATAATAGTCAGATGAGGGATGGGCGAGTATCCATTGCGTGTTTGTAACGAGTAATAAGCTAACGGTGCTCTTTATATCAATATTATCGGTAATAATAATAATAGGTTTATTTTATTTTATGTTTATTTGGTTTTAGGTGGTTAAAGAGAATGCCTAAGTATAATGCGCTAGTGCCTATGTATTTATATATACCTACTGTCGCGTGCAGAATAGTTTTCCATAGTTTCCTAAGTTTATCGTGTTAACAAACAAAGAGCATGAAGTGTGCAGTTCATTTTCAGGTTCTTTTCCCACCCTGAAACCGGTAAGTAATGTTTCAATTAACTACAAACAATAATAAAATAAAGAGCTAGCTTTAGGTACTTATACGCTCACAAGCGGTTCAATATTATGTTTTTAGCACAACTTACTTTCACAAAACATTATCATAAACCGGCGCTTCGCAAGGTGACTCCATCGTATGCATCCCGCATCACGATCGTCCCCAGAGATGCGCACACGCACACAGCATGTCAAATCCACGGTCAAAGTCACTGGGGTCATTTCCTGACTCCAAATTATGACTCTTAATAACTGTGACGGTGAATTATTGCGATTCCTTATTGTTTACGTTTCTTAATTTACAAATGCAATAAAATACTCATTGCAGACGTTGGGTTAATAGTAAAATTGCAGATTTATGCTTATGGGCTGGGCTGGTGAATAATTTCTGTTTCTTTAACTGTTGCTAATTAAGTAGTAGGTGTAAGGAAAAGTATCATTAACCTTTAAACCACATACTCTACCCATCAGACTGAACAACTTTGGGAGCAAACCTATCAGAACAAAAAAAATCTGCTGTCTCATACGAAACTGCAATACCTACTCGTTTCAAAAACGTATGGGACAGCTGATTTTTTTTTTGTTCTGTCATGTTTGCTACCATAGTAAAAGTTGTTCAGTTTTTGGGTAGAGTATGTGGTTTAAAGGTTGATGATACTTTTCCTTACTCCTTGTATACTTACTGGTGTGCCTCCACATTAAGCCCTCATCATCTGGTTCATTTGCCTATTATTTTCTGCTTTGGTTTGTTTTCATTATTATTTTTTGTTATTTAGGCATCATTCCGTCTAAATGACACTCAAAACAAAGAATTACCTACTAATGAGTGATTGTTACGCGATATAACTCATGCTGACACAAAAGAAGAAGAAAGAGAAGAAAAAAAAAATAAGTAATTTTTTTTTCAATTAAAATCTCGGTTCGTTTGATTGCGGAGTGCGATTTTTGAATCTCATTCGCTGAGCTCAGCAGTTGAAAATGTCAAAATTACTATGGAGATATGCATCTTTCTAATGCTGATTTGACTTTCAAAAATCGCACTCCTGGGGTATGATATTTGAATTTTAAATCAGCGGTAGAAAGATGCATATCTCCATAGTAATTTTGACATTTTCAACTGCTGAGTACAACGAATGAGTTTCAAAATCGCACTCCTGGATGGAGAAAAGTCTCAATTCAAAGAGGTACTTACCCATTAAATAATTTATTTAGGAAGGTACCTACTAAAATAAATCTCTATTTATACATATAACGAGCCTTTACCCGCGACTTCGTCCGCACAAATTATATACCAGATTTTAAGTCAGATCATAAGCTATCAAACAAAAAAAGTTTCATCAAAATCGGTTCAGTAGTTTTTGCGTGATACTCGTTCAAACAAACAAACAAACACCCAAACAAACACACAAACAAACAGACAGACAAAAAATCCAAAAATTGGTGAAATGGAATCAGGGACACCTAAAAACCATATCGTAACTTTTTTTTTGTTAATATCTTCAATGTACAGACAAACTTCCTGTTACAGTTTTATAATAGTATATAGAGATATTTTCAAATAATGTCATGCTCGTATAGGTCATCAATCATCATCCTACTATGCCAAAGGATGTTTGACATCAATATTCAAATAGTATTAGTTCCTTGATACTTATGACATTGTCGAACTCTTTCCTTCTGCTAATTATAGCATGTTTCCTGGTCACACCTGACTTATCACGTGCGGCAGATAGTGCAAATTTGGTTTGATAGTAAACTATTGTTAGGCTGTTGTAATTACATGCATTTTTGTGAACTTATCGCTTTAATTATTTTCCATCAATCTTTTTTAATGTAATCTTTCCATTTATCTTTGTTATCTGTATAAGTGCAATTGATCTGTTGCGTTGGAATCATGACAAAGTAAATAATCGTTCTTTACATATTTTGAATGAATTGATAAGAAATCTCATTAGTCATTATACACCACTAGTTTTTAATTACTAAAAAAATTTTAAGGATGTATTCAGACAGTGAAACTAAACAACTTTACCTTAGGAAGATGGGTTGAAAAACGATAAAAATTTGTGGACTTACCGTACTAAAGTGTAGTGCGAATCAGTCGATCGATTTTGTATGGGAGATCCAAAAAAGGTGAATAAACTAGGTATTGCAAATAATTTTTTGCATAGGTAATATGCCTTTATACTACTATAAATATTAGCCTTTATTTTATATTACTAACACAATATGGCTGAATAATCTGAAATAAATTATTTTTAAATTTTTTATTCAATTTTAAATAACAAAATAAACTATGATATAACAATAACAAACCTCCTGGTAACAAATTTGTAAATTTCATCTCCGAAGCAGCCTTCAAACAACGTCATAAGGCTATGTTTACAGTCCAAACAAGATACCAAGCACAATGGCGCCGCATAGACAAGTTTATCACGATCTTAACATATTATATCTCGGCCTATGTTTGTGCAGTAATCTGTTATCACTTTCACCCCCGGTGACAGATGCCAGATGATTATTTTAAAAGATGATCTGATTGTATAAGGTTTGTTTTGTTAAGAAATTTTAAAGCGATGCAGTCGGTCACTATTTGGAACATTCATATTTTTTCTCATTTGGCATGTAATTTAATTCAATTTAATATAAACTAATAACTTGATTTTCTGACAAACTACCTATGTAATGCTTGGTGTATGGGACCTGGTTTCCTGAAATAAATGTTTTTTTTTATTCCTACTTTTTTCTCCGAAAAGGACGTGAAGGAACGGACGGAAGTGCGTAACACCCTCAACCGACGGAAGTGCATGAAAGTGGATGAGGCGAGAGAAGTGTGTCAGAATCGTAGTGTGTGGCGAGCCGTAGTCTCTGCCTACCCCTGTGGGACGGTGGCGTGAGTATACCTATGTATACTTTTTGTTGTTGTTTCGAAATGTGGGTGGATACGGGCTGATGATGATATATTTGTTCTTTCTTTTTTTCATAATTGTAAATGCGGACAAGTAAATATAAGAACCCGAAACATACAATAAATACGATGGCGAACTGTAATCATTCGGGGGAGATCAGACAGACATATTTCTGCCTTACCTACCTATATACTAATCAAATTGTAGCAAGGTAACATAATAGAAGTTTCAGGTACTAACGGGTCAAGCGTTAACGGTTTAACTATATACATTTGCAAAAAAAGAACATAAATACAGTCAGGGAGCGTCCTATATATAAAAAGTTCCGTATTAATTAACAATCCCATAATTTTGTGTCACAATACCTACTAACTATGACAAATTAAATAATGCATTTATTACCATAATTAACAACGCTAAAATTAAATGCAAGGTTTCTGAATAAAAAATTTAATTAGAGTAACGTGGAGTTTCAATTAAGTACTATGTATTTAATACATTTTATATTATCTGTGAAAGCTACTATGCTACTGTTCTATGATAATAATAACATACCTACTATATGAATTATATCAGACTTCTAAATTAGAATTAATTCACCGACATGCCACCGACCATAAAATTGTCTGAAGCAATAAGACACGTCTTAAAATATTTAGTATCTATGCCTATAGATATTATTATACAGGGTGTAAGTGACAGCCTAGCAAATACTGGTACGGTAAACTCAGACCATCAAACTGAACAACTTTCACTATGGAGCCTACCTCAGGAAACACGAAAAAAAAACTGCTGTACCTCCATGACTAAAATTGTATGGGACAGCTGATTTTTTTTTCGCGTTTCCTGAGGTAGGTAGGCTCCATAGTGAAAGTTGTTCAGTTTCATTTCACGGTTTCAGTATTTGCTAGGCTGTCACTTACACCCTGTATAGTTTGACGACCCGGTTAATAAAGGTGTAATGGTTACAACGCCAGACTGCCAAACCAGGGTCCTGGGTTCGAATCCCGGTCATGTATGTTAAATGTGTGTAGAGTTGTTGTATTGTTTCCATAATAAAAAGCCTAGTAGCCTATGCTTATCATTGCAATGTTATGTGCCTGTTAGCGTTATTTATTTATTTATCGACTGTCCTGTCCTGTTTTTCTCTTTCCCTTGTGAGTAAAT
Organism: Agonopterix arenella; assembly: GCA_927399405.1. Taxonomy (NCBI): domain Eukaryota; kingdom Metazoa; phylum Arthropoda; class Insecta; order Lepidoptera; family Depressariidae; genus Agonopterix; species Agonopterix arenella. The sequence continues at coordinate 4,285,747 of OV656692.1, forward strand.
ATATTGTAGGTACTCCATTACGCTTCGTCATTGCAAGTGTAATGTAAACGTAAACAATCTGCAAGTTCAACTCGATGACACCATTAAAATGTGTTGTGACTTAGAACAATACTTGACAATGGTAATATAGGTTTTGTTATGGGACGCACGTATCGTTAATTACTTATATAGATGCTTAATCAAACAAAAATTAGTTCTAATCCGCTATTAGCGTCTTTGGTAAGGACTAGGGAAACTGCGCAAAAACTTTATATTAGACACGTAAGAGATTAGAACGATCTTTTCGTCCTAGGAAAAGGATTGTCAATTTCAACCCTTATGTTACACGAGATAAGAGGACGAAGTCCAGAGTGTGAACCTCGATGTGTAATTAGTACATTAAATATACGTTTTTTCGTACTATGTTACCTTTAAGGCGGTTTCAGTCCATACAAAAGTTTGACGCACAATACGCGCAGACGGAATTAATAAAAGTAATATTTTATACATGGAAAGATAGTTCATAAAATCTAGTTGCCGCGTCACAAATAACATTTGCAATTTATATTATAATTACGAAGATATAAAGCATTTACAATTTTGTATGAAAAATTTCAAAGCTTTATATCTTCGTAATTATTTTGTAAATTGCAAATATTATTTGTTACGCGGCATCTAGATTTTCTAAACTATTTTTCCATATATACAAACTTACTATTAATACCGTCTACGCATATTGTGCGTCAAAGTTTTGTATAAAATTGACCCCTCTGCAACTACCTTAAGGGTTGAGACACATTGACTGGCGGCGATGTCGAACGACGGCAGGTTCATACAAAAAACCACGATTACTATGGGTATGGGAACGCGTTCGGCTCGGCGCCGTTCGACCCGTCAGTCGTCGGTCGGTCAAGTGTCTCAACCCTAACTATTCTTTTCAAGCAATTCGTACTTGTCCTACCCATCCAAAGCTGGCTGTTGTTAGGGCTGTTCTGACTTCTGACACTAGAGACGGCAGCCCTAAAGGTTGTGTTCTTTATTTACCCATTTAGTCACAAGAATAAAATAATCGTCAAAATAAAATAATATTACAAAATAATTACTTACTTAAAGAAAGATGACAAAACCTGCACGTAGCTACAAACTGCGTTCTCTTACTCGAAATAATTATTTGTTCTGTAGGATTAATGATATTTTTAATTTAGTTTATCTTTATTGGTTATCTTATCAAACAGCAAATTACTTAATTTCTAATACAACAACATTTAAATTTCATAGCGCCAATTACATGATAACACGTTTTAAAAACTGTGGACAAAACGTAAAAAATATGAAAGTTTGGAGAAAAAAAATATATAACCTAACATTTGAACTAACTACAGTATACATTATCCCGTTTTAAAAACTGTTAGAGGTACAAAAAACAAAACATACAAAATATGAAAATTTGGACAAATAAAAAGACTAAGTAGGTACCTAACATTTAATCTATGCGCTTCTACGGGATACATTACCATAGGTACTCAACAAACAATTCGGTCATACAGTCAAACATTAGACTCATTTAAAGCACTAGTACAAAATGACAAAAGTTACTGTAATATAACTTCTGTAAATCTCAACAGTCATATAAATGGTGGACTATACGACCAAATCGTTTGCGGAGACGCCAATTAATGTACAGTTTGTCGTATATATAGCCGCTGACAAGATGATGTGTTATTTTCTATGTAAACTTAGTTATGGTGAGGAGTAAAGACAGGTACGTGTATCTACTCGTATCTCTACCCCATTGCAAAATAGATGTAAGTATGTTATAGGTATACGTGTGTATGTCGTAACAGTATAACATTCATCAACAAAGATCCACGTCAAAACACTGATGGTTAATAACTAAGTAATAAAATATGTAAAACATAATAGAGAACTAAGTAATTTTGATTAAAGTGCTTCCGTAATGTTCTTGAATTGCATTATAATAGCAGCGAACTAGATGTTCTGAGAATCCACAGGCCTCGTACCATTGCATTATTCTATTAAAGTATTTGTGTCCATTGCACAAATGTACAAAATTTAAAAATGTAACTTTTTCTTTCTTAAAATTGCTTACCTATTTCCTTCCCCTATTTCGTATCTTCGCTGTTGAATAATAATATCTTGATAGCCCAGAAATACCCAGAATACAGACACACACAGATGTAGGTTAGTTTTAGATTTTTGAGAGGCTCTTTCAAAGAGTAGTATACAGGTTGAAATTGATTAAGTTAGCATCCCTTGAGACTAAGAGTCTACCCATCAAATTGAACAACTTTTACTATGAGAGCAAACCGATCGAAACAAAAAACAGCTGTTGCAAACATTTGAGTCGAGTAGGCATTGCAGTTTAGTATGGAACAGCTGATTTTTTTCTGCTCCGATCGGTTTGCTCCCATAGTAAAAGTTGTTCAGTTTGATGGGTAGACTCTAAGTTTAAAAGGATGCTAATGATATTAATTTCACCCTGTGTAAATGATCGAATCATTTGTCCAAGAATAAAAGTGGATTTGTCTGCCACTTAGGAAAGCAGCATATTGGGCTAAGCATTTTATATACGTCTATTATTTAATTATTATTTTATTTCTATTTCGAACGTTGTTTAGTTTCATTGTGTGAATATACACTTAACATTTTGTCGGTAAGGTAATTAAAAAAGAGGGGTATTTTATTTCACGCATAACTTTTTCTTTCTTCTTAATTAATGGCCGGTTGCTTCCGTCTAGCGCGGCAATTCTGCCAATGCAATGTTAAGTAGTTTATAATCTCAAGTTATTGCACGCATAACTTATGAAATCCTTTTGGCGACAATTAATTGCCGGCCCTAAAATTGGGATGAATGGAAGAATAAAACGAAAAATTATGACCAGTTTAAGCACAAGATCGGATAGCTTAAAAACAAAGCAGAGAAACAGATCTCCAGTACCTTATAAAATCTACCGTATCTGAACAAAACGAAAACAGACAAATTACAACGTAGATCGTGTCTCAAGAATTATCAGTGCCATAATAATGGTTACTAATGTTATTGTATAACATAACATAATGGCTACAGCAGCCGACATTCTGACAAATGGGCTGATAAAACTGTCGTCTTTAGTTTGTCAAGACTTTATTATATTGTTGTTTAGACTACAATGAATGAGTGAAAATGAAAGTTAAAGCTCAATAAAGAAGTGCCGTCAACCGTCATCAACGCGCAATGGCACTTCGAAAACTATGAAACTATCACTGAAATCGAAAAAAATTTTACTGTAGAACTTTTCAGCTATTCGCTGAGAACATAGCGGAGAACACTCTAAAAACTGTTTTCTTTTTGGATTTTTGCAAATGGTGCTACGGTTAAAGTTTCACGTCCGTTCGGCTTGGTACCTAATAAATTTAACTGGGTTTTAACTTTTACCGCCTTTTGTATCCCCTCTTGTTCAAGTTTTTAATTGAATATTTACATTTTGTTCATCATCATCATCATCTTCCTGTCTTGCACGTTCTGTTAAGTTATAAAATAGCACATGACTATGACGCCTTTATCTTTGAGGTTAACTTTTTTAAGAATCGTGATTACTAATAGGTTGTTAATTCCACGCATTAACATTAATCTTGTTATTCCGCTATTTATTTAATTTAGATAACGAGCGGCTTGCCGCCGTCCTAGCAATTTGAGCGTTTTTTATTCATCTTTGTTTTTATACTTGTTTATATACATTTTTTGTTCATTCTTTGTTGTTTGCGCATCGATAGTTGGAATTTTTATTGTTTTGGTTTTACCAATTGCAAAAAAACTTTTATTTTGACTACATTTATTTGTATAGAAAATTACATGGACCGGACTGAACAACACTAAAATTTTGTAAAGCCCTTGGTATAGGTACTTGTTTATGAAGTCATGAGATTTGTTACAATGTAGGTATATATTTGCTATGAAATGATTACTCTACTGTGTAAACCAGGAAACCAACTTGCATTTACAAAAAGTGTTTGACGTTGTTCGGTTATAAATATTCGGTGACCATAAGAGTTGTTTTTTGAAAAAAAGAAACTATCTTGAGCCGCCATACAATTGGAGCTTCATTTTAGGCCAAAGAGGCGACCGACTCGCGACCACCCAATAAAAGACCTACAACGAGAATTTAACTTGCTTTGCTTCCTTAATAGTTTAATGTCCTGACGGTGTAGCTACAAATCTACAAATAAAATATCATGTCTCATAGGCATGAAACAGCTTAGGTCCAATATAGTATTAGATAATTTAGATCTAGATAGAGCTGATAGCTGAACGTAGGAGTAAACTGTCCAGATGAGAGAGGATATGACAACATCTTTAAATACCGACACGACACCCACTGCTGTAACTCACATACTTTTCATTATCTGGGCATGGGATAGGGCCATTTCTGTATTGCGTATGTAAGAGTACCTAACCTCTACAATCTAGACTATATAACGTGTTAATGAATAAACGCAAAACTAGGAAATAGTTTGCTTAGAATCGAGAGCAGAATCGAATTATCAAGGTTTCAACATTGGTTAAATTTTTTCACAATGTCAAATAAATTGTTTGTATAATTTCAAATTCACTGAACTGGATGTCAACCCACCGCACGGGCATAACTCACCATAATTACTACCTAAACAAGATTCTTAAAATGTATGCATGAGCAGGCTGTCATTCATTGCTGAAATAATAACAAATCGTTTTTGCATGAAAACTTATAATGCGAATAACTTTAAAGTGTAATTAATAAAACTCTGACACCATGGCTCTGCCCACACGATAAAAAAGAAATAATAAAATAATTAAATTATTGTTTCAATGCAATTATTTCTGTGGAAATCAGTTGGGGTGGGAGGACCCCCTAATTTTTAACTTTTTTATTACCTATTTGTTAGCAAATCCGCCACAATAACGCACATTCTGTAAAAAAACGGAGACGGACGTACGGATAGGTCCCTTTTTCACCCTTTGGCTACGAAACTCTAAAAATCACTTACCTACCAATAACCAATACTTATTCTAACCACAGTATAAGAAAGAGTATCTGTACTATTAGCAATTAAATAATGTAAATAATAATAATCTAATAAATCTACCTAATAAATTAGGTAGAAGGTTAACAACTGCCTCAGTGGTCTAATGGTTAAGAGCATTGGGCTCTCGACACGGAGTTCCTGGGTTCGATTCCCACGGGAGACACGTCTATAGTGATATGTCACTTTGTGCGTTTTTCCCCAGTTGGTTAGGACATTGCAAGCTGAATCACCTGATTGTCTGAAATGATTCTGTACTTCGGATGGCACGGTAAGCCGTTGGTCCCGGCTACTATCTCTGGTGGTAGTAGTCGTTACATAAAAACCACGTCAGAGGCCATAAGGTGGTCTGAAAAAACTCTGGCACCAGGGCTCTGCCCACACGATAAGAAGAAGAATTAGGTAGAAATAACTGCAAATTAATCTTCGGTAACATTGATAAGGACATAACAATAAGGTACTTGTGGTGCGGTTAACTAACTGTAAGCAATGTTCTTTTGATAAAATTATTCATATAAGGTGAAAGTATTTTTTTAAGAATAATAATAGGTAGGTACCGGGCGATTTTTTAATCACTTTCCAAATTTTCAGGGGTGGTTCAGACTATCAAATTCAACGCCGTTCTAGAAAAAAGTTGTTTAGTTAGAAGGGTTGAACACTATTTGGAGTGATCAAACAACCGCCCCGTATATGATCTGACTTCTTAAGAAATATCACGATCAAGGGACACATATTATCACAAACTAAGCTTTTGCCCGCGACTTCGTCCGCGTGGATTTCGAAAAACTTCAACGCCCCTTTTGCACCCCTTTAGAGGTTGATGTTCGAAAAATCCTTTCTTAGTGAACTCATTCTCTTTAGAATTGTATTCAGTGTTTTAGGGTGTGCGTTGTATGTCAATAAGTGAGGCTGGCTTGCACCAAAAGTGTTTAGGCTTAAACATATTCAGTGATCGCTCTGTCTCTCACACTGCTCATGCTTATTGACAGTGACAGCATCATATTTAAACACTTTTTGGTACAAGCCAGCCGAAGTCACGGAACTGATTTATACAGGTTGTTACAAAAATAAAAATAAACATTTCAAACTTTAAAGGGGATTGTTGAGACCATCAAACTGAACAACTTTCACTATGGGATCAACATCGAAATCGCGGAAAAAAAATCTTTTGTACCATACATTTAGCTCGAGTAGATCTGTAGTATAGTATGGAACATCACAAATGCATCGCATCATGGCGATTATGGCAAATCTCCCCATTTTAGGGGAGTCCTATGTCCAGCAGTGATCGTCTATCGGCTGATATGATGATGATGATGATGGAACATCGGTTTTTTTTTTCGCGATTCTGACTTTGGTCCCATAGTGAAAGTGGTTCAGTTTGATGGTCTTAACCACCCCCTTAAATGTTTATTTGTATTTTTGTAACACCTTGTATACCGATTATGAAAATCGCTAGCATTCACTAAAAAGCAACAGAAATAATTAAATCTTCTGTTTCAAAAGAATCACTGTAATTTTTTTTTATTTTCATTCTAATTACCTATATATATGGCTACGATTATATCATCAATTCATCAAGAATAAGGCATGAGTAATTCTAATTACTGCTTCCGTCCTTTATTTTATTGCGTAGGTACCCAGGTTCTCACCTTTACGGATAAATGCATTTTTTGCGATGTAAACCTAAAAAAAATGCAAGTAATACCTGTACAAGGTATGTCGAACCTGGTTCTCTACTACTTTATTTCGAACTCAACTCACTTGAATTTCACTTTAAAGATAATAATCGCACGCAATTTTGTTATCTCAAGAATTAGGTAGGTATCAGGTTTAGGATCGGAAAATAAACATAATGTGAAATCTTTAGAATAAATCTGTGGTATCCGGGTGAAACCTGTTATCTCCAAAATATTAAATTTTCAGGAGGAGCAATTTAACACATTATTGTCTCTTATAAATCGTGAATTACATATAGTATAATTAGGTATGTATTACTGTAGTAAAATATCATATAATCAGCCTTATTTTTACATATAAGGAGTTCACAAATTTACAGTAGCACAGTACTTTAGCGAATAAAATGTGACTTCATCATCATCATCATCATCTCAGCCGATGGACGTCCACTGCTGGACATAGGCTTCCCCCAAGGATCGCCATAACGACCGGCCCTGCGCTGCGGTGGACCGACGACCTGGTGAAGGCGGCGGGAACCCGTTGGATGAGGGCATCCAACGGGTTCCCGCCGCCTTCACCAGGTCGTCGGTCCACCGTGTGAGAGGCCTACCCACGCAAAATGTGACTTATCATTATCATATTAGGGTTTTAGCAAATCAATTAACATAATGAATATCGATTTATCTCTTAACTAGCAAAATATTAAAGGTATTAATTATTATTTCAGTTCACAACAACAGTAAACAGCTACGTATTTTTGTACTTATCAAAACTGTACCTAACAAAATTTTGCCAAAAATTTACTTATCTGGTTTCTCCCAGATGCCACAGTAATAATTACCAAAGAAGATAATATTAATAAGGAGATAGTAATATTTAGATAACTTAGTATCAATTTATTTCAATCTTAGTTCTTATTTTGATGTATGTGTAGTAATTATCAGATATTACACCTTTTATGATGCATATCGTTTAAAAGACTACATTAATCGGGTATCCAAAATATTTGTATTAGGTATTATTATTATTTTATTATATCAGTCATCGCTGTCCCTTTCTAGTTTTGCGTTAATTCATTAACACATTGTATAATTCCTTTTCTTTTGTGGATGGTTTGAAGTACCAGCAAACTTGGAGCTTTTTGTAATGTACCTAACTTTTTATTACTATATTGATACAAATTTGTATTTTATATTTATCTGTGGAAACTTTTAGTTGGCAATGTTGTTTTATAAAAATGTTGATACCCTACTATCCTGAAATTAGTCCGTAAGTTTTCCTTAAATAAATAAAATAAAATAAACTAAAATAAAATAAAATTTGGTAGGTATATGTTAGCGTAAAATTTAATGAGGTTAATATTAAACATTGTCGGTCAATGTCAAATCCCTTTTAAATTTTAATTTATTCTACTAAGGCCCGATTCGACCAAACGCGAGTAAATTTTATTCTTAGATTAAGTCTCCGGTTACTCTAGAGTAAGCTGATTTTGCATTTTACCAACCCTAATCTATGAATAAGTTGAGAGTAAAATTTACACGGCCAATTTTGACGGTGTAAAGCTTATACAGAGACTAATGAAATGTCAATGTCACAAAATTAAAAAAAAATATATAAAAAGAAACCTGACAAATTAAAACTGTATAACCTCACATTGCAATAAGTACGGATACAAAGACCTCTTCCTTTATGTGGATTGTACATTCGTTCTTTTAGTATAGGTTTAGTGTGGTAGAAGGCAAGTGAAGCTATTTCGGAGTAAACACGAAGAGTAAAATTGATCCTTGTATAGTTACTCTTCTATAAATCAAAGTTTGGTCGAATCCGGCCTAAGTTTAATCTCAGAATCATAGTAGTAGACTTGAGCTAAAATTAACTAAGGGGAAATCCTAATTCGATTTGGTTAAAAACGTAAACGTTTTTGTGCAGTTCAATTTTGTTAAACGATTTTGGTTTCCTTTAGGTAACTTGGGAAATAATTAGTTCCTTGGCTTACTGGACAATTGTTAACATTTTTTTGCAACCCACAGCACTAAACAACTCTAAAAAGAATTAATGAAACAATAATTTTAACAAACTGTACTTTTATTTGATTGATGCACAGTTTTACTATAATCACTTCTCAATGTAACATCTTATTTTTGAAGAAACGCCCGCTAATTATCTCCTTTTCATTTGTAATCATTTCTTCACTAATTTGCACAAACATCCACATGTTAAAATACGAAAAAGAAGTTTGAATCTCTTATGGCGTATAAGGTACATAATGAAATGACATTTCGTTTTCCCGGATATCCCCTCCATAGGCGGAATGCCCAAATCTTCAACCATATTTTGTAAATCTTTTGTACTTTCCTTTATTAGATGGGATAAATTAAAACTCCATCAAAGACGTCCGTTATAGAAATTCACAACCATTTAAATTTATAACTATGAAAAGCCAATAAGCTACATTCCACTAACATTTTCATAAAATGTAAACAACAAGCTAACTCAACAAAATCATGAATTAACTAATGTAGTAACACGTGCTAAGTTTAACATGCTAAATTACCAATAAAATTTGACATCTTACTCAAAACACTACTGAAATATGATTTTCTGTTGCTAGACATGTGATTTTATGTAGTGTTTAATTTTTAAAAGCAGTTCAATATTTTTTTTCGAGACGACATTGTATTAGCTGAGGAGTTTGGTGTATAGGAGTTGAAGCTATAGTATTTTGTTTACATCTTAAGCCATGTTTAAAAGAATTGATTATATTGTATGTACTTACACTTACACAATGAAGGCAGCATTCAGGCAAAGAATAATAGGTTCCTTTGTATTTGGAAATAATATGACGGAACTTCGTTTGTACCTATGCAGCGCATTCTGTAGCTTTTGGATTTAACTTCTCAGACGTGCCACACACATACAAAATTCCGATCCGGAATTCCGGATTTAGGTTTGTGGTGAACCTTAATGACATTCATTTCATACAGGTATGTATAACAAAGGTGGCCTACATTTCTAATTGATTGATCAAACACAAAAATACTGTTACGTACCTAGGCAAAACGAAAAAAAAGTAATTATGACATAATTATAAGGTGGTCTTATTATAAGAAGGAAGGCGGTTCTAAGAAGATGATTTTTCACAAACTCTATCGGGTAGAGGAAATATAACAAAATACATTTTGTTTATTATTAATTATTAAAAACAAATCATAAAATCACCCCGACCCGGATGATGTGATTGTTACTAATGTAATGGCCCCGTATTCGAATCCCGGTACGATCATTCGCGTTATGACATAATAGTATTAAAGGCCTGTAACCTCAGTTGTGGCTCCGAACAATATAATATTATGTGCCTGGAGCGCGATTTTTGAAAGTCACCGGTTGAGTAAAATGGCCGATTTTCGCCGATTTCACAAAGTTGGAATTTTTTAATTTCACCAGTGACTAAAATTTCAATACGAGTTCCCCTTACGAATCGTATTGAACTCATGGGTATGAGAAGGCTTTTGTATTAAATTCAAAAACCGTTCAAGCTCACCGGTGACATTCAAAAATCGAAACCCTGGAGATTATTGTTTATTTATTATACCCATATTTACATTTGTTTATTCATGGTCGTTGAAAAGAAATTCTCGGAATGCATTAAATATAGGTAACTAACTTAACTAATAGAGTCGCACCTTTTTTTCCTTTATATACATTAACCACTCAATGTACTGAAAGTAATTAAAATAATTATAAAGAACCTCTTTTGTTTACCTGAAAGGAATATTAAAAATATTGGAAGTTTTTTATAATTTTTAGCTTTTTTGTAGTTTTTTTTTTTGTTTTTTAGTTTTTCTGAGACTGGCAATATAGTCGTAAGCATATCCTTATGCTTTATATAACTTTGACAAGCAAAAGCTATTACAAAATTAACATAAGTAAATACAAACATGAAAGGAGGGCAAGAATTGTGACGCCCTGGATTCCAGAAAACGGTTGTCGGCGTCCAGGTCGTCCTAGGAAGAGGTAGCGTGACGATCTGGATGATTTCGATGTCGCGTGGCCAGAGCATGCCCAGGACAGAGATGGTTGGAGGATGAAAGGGGAGGCCTTTGCCCAGCAGTGGGATGAAGTGGGATAGTAAAAAAACAAACATGTCAGGCTTTCTTTTAAAATGTTACAGTATTTTATTCCCCGTAGGATCCCACTGCAGGGCAGTGGATTGGTCCATACTCCACCACGCGGGCTCAGTGCGGATTGGTGGAGGCAAGTTAGAGGTCAACTTGCTGTCAGATAGTTTTCAAGCCGCAGTAATAGGCCTCTAGTTTCACCGCCATCAGGCGGAACTATCCGCAACCAACTGAACGTGCATTTCGAAGGACAGACCCTCGAGATGAAATGCTAACTAAACGGTCACTCATCTAAAGACTGATCGGTCCTGACGTCGTTCCTTAACTTCGGTGACCGTTTCCAATACATTCCTCTTACCTTCTTCTTCTTATCGTGTGGGGAGCAAGCATTAGTATCAGCTTTTTTCAAACCGCCATATGGAATCTGACGTGGTTTTATGAAAGACCAGAGATAGTAGCAATACCGAAGTTCGAGTACGCCAACGAGCTACTCTTTTTGAAATTGTACCTACGTTTGAAAAACACAATCATATACAAGGTGTTACAAAAATACAAATAAACATTTAAGGGGGTGGTTTAGACCATCAAACTGAACAACTTTCTCTATGGGACCAACATCGAAATAGTGAAACAAAAATCAGCTGTCCCATACATTTGGCTCGAGTAGGTTGTCAGTTCTGTATGGAACAGCTGATTTTTTTTCGCGATTTCGATGTTGGTGCCATAGAGAATTTTGTTTAGTTTGACTGTCTGATCATCCCCTTAAAAAACTGTCAGCATATTAGTATAACGTCCCACTGCAGGGCACAGGCCTACCCTCAGGGAGGGTCTATGGGCGTTAGCCCAATGCTGACTGATAGACTCCACATACGCATAGAGACGCATGAAAAAAAAACTTACACGAAAAACACAAAAAAATTTACGACCAAGCCAAAACAAGACGCTTCGTTCATCGCCATAACTCTTCTACATTATAAAACTTATAACTACGATTTTAATAAAAGAGACTAAACACTTAGCTCACCTCAGTTTCCGCAAACTCAATAAAATCTCATTGCCTCATAAAACATATAAATAATTACATAATATATTGCGCTAAATCACACCAAACTTATTCCTGGCTGTGACATAACTCAGATGATCTGTCTCCATAAACACTGCCTTATTTATTCTATAATTTACCACTTTATCAGTCTATACCCCACGAATATAATTCGCAGGGAATACATTCTTAGTTAGGACATAGCGCGGGTCGGACGCGGCTTGTAAAAAATTTCAGTGTGAATTAATTTGGATAAGTATCGGCTAATAATAGCTGCGCAGGAGTCTCGTAGCAAACCGTAGCAGTCTACGAGCCGCGTGCGTGTTGTGCGTTACGATTTTATAGTTCGTTTTTCTTATTTTGTGTCGAAGCGAATTTTCTTGAAGAAAATGGCGACAAAGAATACACAGAGTGAGTCTTATGATATTTTATATTTTTAAAAGAAATTATTTAATCGTTTTTCTTACACAATATTTGACTTTTTTAATATTGCTACGACGAACTATAAATAATTATTTTATTTGAATCTATTGATGTCGTACTTTTGCGTTGAGTAATGAGTATAAAGGTTTAGGTAACAAAAGACCCTAGTCGTATTTAATTGGGGTGGTTTTTAGATCATCAAACTGACCAACCTTCACTATGAAAAAAGTATCTGCTATTCCCAACATTGGAGTAGAGTCAGTCGGTACTACAGCATTCTATGAAACAGCAGATTTTTTTTTATTAGGTTTCGATGTTGGCTCCATAGTGAAAGTTGTTTAGTTTAAGTCTTAACAACCCCATTAAAAATTACTAGTATGGTGTTTTGTTACACCCTGTTTAAGCATCAAATGGTCATTATTGTTTTGTAATAATTGTCACGTAGTGCGGTTTAGGTGGTCTTAAAGTTAAACTACTCATTGTCTACGGTACAAGTAACCCTGAACTAGTGAAAATTTTAAATTCGATGTATGCTGAGTATAAACGCATGTTTGTATACACGGATGTAATAATGATAGGTACGTGCAGGGATTAACGTTTGAGATTAGGTGCTGTTCCGAATTTTCACTATCAATCATAATTAGCATACTATCATCCAAATGATAGTTAAATATAATCAGTCAAAGGGATTATTAAAACTCATCAGGAAAGTAAATGTTTCGATCACAAAGCAAACTTTGGAATTAGGTATGAAAAAAAAGTAAGAAAATCTTAATCGGACGAAATTGTGATGCGTACCTTTGTGAATTATACTATAGCATATCAATGTCCACACTTCACCATTTTTATAGAAAGTCTTTCTTAATTATGCTCATGGTTTTTAAGGCAGTGATCAAACTAAACAACATTGTCTGTTATAAAATTAAAATCGGAAAAAAATCGTTTTCACATAGGTCGAGTAGGTCGCGATTTCGGTGTAAGTTCTTTAAAGAAAGTTGTTCAATTTGATGGTCTGATCATCTTAAAAACCGTCAGTATATTAAGAAAGGACCCTGTATTGTATACGGAATAATAGTTAGTTATTCTTTGACAAGAAGGGTGGCCCGTATCTCTTCAGCGGAAATCTATACAGGGCGTAAGGAAAAGAATCATTAACCTTCAAACCACATACTCTACCCAACAAACTGAACTACTTTTACTATGGGAGCAAACCTTTCAAAGCTAATACCTACACGCCAGCAGATTTTTTTTTTGGTCCGCTTGTTTTGCTCCCGTAGTAAAAGTTGTTCAGTCGGATCGGTAGAGTATGTGGTTTAAAGGTTATACTTTTCCTTACACCCTATATAGGCTATGATGATGATGACATGACATTAATTTTGACATGAAAAAAATTCAAGAGTGACCTTTTTAGAAATTAAAACAATCCAGTAGTCTGAAAAGCTTTCTTCCTTTACTGTAGTTAAATCTTATATTATAATATTATTACCAATGACAATGACACGTGTATATAATGTCATTATTTATTACGAACCTTTTATATTCAAAAGGAAATAAATCGAACTTATATAAACGTGACAAATCTCTACCTCTGATACCTGTATGAACTCATGCGCTGTTTTATTTATATTATATTTCAAAAACAATAGTGGGATACCTATTTCATTAAATATTATTGTTTTACGTAAGGAAACAATAGCAGATCTATGCGATAACTAATCGTACCTAGTACTAGTAGTTTATTGTGTGATTTGGTCGGAAATTGCTGTTTAAATACTGTGCACTCAGGTTAAGAGTGTTCATAATTCATAATCAATAGGGTCTTAGCATTAAGTGCATCGAGCGTTTTTCATGTTAAGGTGATTTCAGTCCATACAAAAGTTTGACGCACAATACGCGTAGACGGAATAAATAAAAATTAAAAAAAAAGTAAAAAAAATAAAAAAAAAGTATAAAAGTAAAAAAAAGTAAGTAAGTAAGTAGTAATAAAAGTATTTTCTTTCTTTTTTTCTTTTCTTTCAAAATTGAAACTATATATATATCTATATATATATATATATCTAAGTACTATAAGTTTCTGTCATCATCATCGTCTTTGCCGATGGACGTCCACTGCTGGCCTTTACATAAGTTTCTGTACGTCCAGAAAAATTAAGTTGGTCGTGAATTTATTTTGAATCGTTAAGACCTCATAGTCCCGATTTTCATCAAATATAATTATCGTTTAGAATTGAGAATTCAGCGGCGCAGTACTTAGTAGTTTATTCTTTGTATCGCCTTGAAATTGTCTTTTATCTCGATTCCATCGACTGATCGAATCTAATAAGTACATGTAATGTCGTAAAAACATGATGTGAAATCGATATATTTTCAATGAGTTTTTAAGTACTCTGTAACTCGATAGTTTGTTCGAATCCGTCAAACTTAAGGTGCGTCCAGGAAAAGGTCGCAATTGTTATAAGAGGGTGTGCCTCAGAGTGTAATGGGGTTGCACGTGGCAAACATTTACCTGCTGGCGACAATTATTGACATTGTGTGGTGTAGCTGTGTTGGGTGTTATTTCGATTTCGGACCTACACGCAGGAAAAATTCAGACGTATCATATATATATTTTTAATAAGTTATTTAGGTAAGTAAGTAAGTATGCCTTTTTGTTCACATGGTGACGTAATTGCGATAGGTAGCAGTAGGTATACTGTTTTTTAGTATTTCTTTTAGAAAGAAAGTTTCAGTATAGAATCCACATTGCATGGCATATGCCTCTCACGAATGAGGGTGAGTTTGTGTGAGTCATACGCCACCTCGCTGGCCTAGTGCGAATTAATGAAGGCCAATTTGCTATAGAAAATTTTTAAACCTCCATATATTCTACTATAATTATAGGAGAAAATCCAATCGTCCAAAAGTTATCATAGTTATTACTATGATAACTATTGAATCCCTCATAGGACGTATGCTGATCAAATCAGTTACGTCCTACAAAAAGGGGAGGTGAGGAGGTGTATGAGGAGATGTATGGATGTAGGTGAGGCAAAAGAGGTATATAAGGATCGTAGTAAATGGCGCGCCCTGGTCTCCTGCCTACCCCACTGGGAAAGGGGCGTGACGTTATAGATTATTATACAGGGTGAAATTGATATCATTAGCATCCTTTTAAACTAAGAGTCTACCCAACAAACTGAACAAATTTTACTATGGGAGCAAACCAATCGGAGCACCAAAAAAAAACAGATGTTGCATACTAAACTACAGCGCCGTGCCATGCCGACTCGACTCAAATGTATGCAACAGCAAATGCTAATGATATCAATTTCACCCTGTATACAGATGTATGTATATAGATGAACTACAGCCGCATCTAACTTGGCCTACAACTAACTCTTCCACAAAGTGACCCAGACTTATCTTAGTTATTAATGAGGAAATTATCAAATGCATAAAAATAGTCAATATTTGGTCACAATGTTTAATTTACATTATCTAAGACAAACCAGTAGGTAGTTACCGTGGCTTTCTCAAACATTCTGTAGATACAGTGTTATCTCATATAGCTGGGGTTTACATTATTGGTCAAAGTATCTTCATGACTGTCACTTAATTAATGTTCCTATAACATAATCCTGAATAACTTATTATAAACACGGAGGAGAAAAAAGAGCGCTTACTCGTTTTGTATAAAATCTTCCTTTTGTTCTCAGGGTAAAATATCAATAGAATAGGTTAGGTTTTACGATTTTTATTTTACGATTTCAAAGTCGGCTCCAAAGTGAAAGTTGTTCAGTTTGATGGTCGGAAGCACACCTTAAGTATTACTAGGGTGTTTTGTTACACCCTGTAGTAGGATCAAGGTTTTCAGGCTTAGCTTGTTGAGAAAATTCGCTAAATAACAGCTGACTATTAATATCATAACGTACCAACAGAAGCTATTTAGGGAAAGTAGGCGTCAGATAATTATTAAACGCATTTAATCCTACTTAAGTATGAACGATTAGATATCTTTGCGTATGCGTATTTTATTGTATCAATTCCAAGGATTCTTGCAATCATTTAATTCTAAGTTATCTCAATTATTATACTACCTAATAACCTAGTTACCTACCTTGCCAAATCGATACTAGTTCGCCAACCTCAGCTTGCGAACTTTCGAACTGTTTCAGGCCGCAAAAAAAAAACAATAAGTACATTTTCAGCATTATAAAGTAACATACTCGTATTATAAAGTGCGTTACTAAATAGCCCAGATTTTGATAAAAAATATTTTAACCCTTGTTTGGAGAGTAGGTATATATACCAATTTCAAAATGAAGTTACCACCTATTTAGCGCCAATATTTATAAATATATCAACTCAGAGGATCATCTATCTAATATTATAAAGAGATGCCGATGCCGCTGAGATGAGATGATGATATTTTTTCTTATAATCAGCAATGTCGTTTCAATATTAACATACCTACATAACAGCTAAATAAACTCTTGTATAGACCAAAGCCGAAACATTTTTCATTCCACTGTTTTTCCGTATTTACGTAAGTACTATATAATAATTGTCTTTCTATATTAGTCTACAGTTGGCACCGAATTAGTACAGAGTACTATAATACTGGAATTAGTAAAGTAATAGGACTAATAGTTCTCTTGTTGGCAAACATGCCGTCTTGCACGCACCAGTTGCGACTTAATGGATGACTGTTCATATTAAAATACTACAAAGCGGACCGTACCTAATTTCGTGGTTTCAGTTGTTTTTAATTAATTTGTTTGTCTACCGCCAAACTATTTGTCCTCTTTAAGAATATTAGAAGGTATATAAAACTGGCGTTAGTCTTTTCCGGCAAGAAAACGTTGTCAAAGAAATCTTAACCTTTTGTCGGAAGTAGTGGGGTGGTTTATCACAATGTGCACAGTACCTAGAGCACAGGATAAAAGGTCAATTTAGAGTTAAGGCGGTTGCAGAGGGGTCAATTTTATACAAAACTTTGACGCACAATACGCGTAGACAGTATTAATATAAGTAACTCTGTATATATGGAAAAATAGTTTAGAAAATCTAGATGCCGCGTAACAAATAACATTTGCAATTTATAAAACAATAAAATTTTGTATGAAAAATTTCAGAGCTTTATATCTTCGTAATTATTTTATAAATTGCAAATGTTGTTTGTTACGCGGCAACTAGATTTTCTAAACTATTATTCCATATATAAAATATTACTTTTATTAATTCCGTCTTTGTGCGTCAAACTTTTGTATGGACTGAAACCACCTTAAATATTAATTTCTAATACTGGAAATTGACCAAAAACTACAATTTAATTTTCTGTGAATATTATTTCGCATTACTGGAAATAGGTACAGGCTCAAATTTTTGATTTTTTTTTAAATACTATTTTTCATTTTGTAGTTTATTAATTTACAAGTAATAAAAATAATGTTGTTCGAATTCGTTGAGACGCCATTATTTGAAATCAATATTTCCTTCCGTTTTCCTATATTGTACAAAACCTGCCAGGTTTCGTCTACAAGATAGACTAGGTACCTACGTTTTTGTGCATATTTTCTTCAAAGAAACAATTTCGTAGTGATAAAGAGAGATAGAGAGAGAGTGGAAAGGTAACACGTGTCGAACTTGGCCCCTAAAAGATAAGATAATAAAAACAATAAAATAATAGTTGTTTGCTCCATTTGCCGACACGCACTGCAAACTCAATAGCATGGTCACAGATGATGGACTGTATCGAATTGTTTGCAGAGCAATGTCAAACTCTTTTGTACAAAACTAACGTCCTTTCACTAGTTATGTCACAGCGTTGTAGTTTTAATAATTATTGGCTAAACAGGATATTCAAGATATCTTGTATAACTTTGAAAAAACAAAACTGGAAGAGCGAGTCTTCCACGAACATCGGCGTTCGGCTACTTATGAATATTGGCATACGGAAATGCAGTATGACAACATGACATCTGATATTTTTAGCAATATTTCCTTAATTCGAAACCTACGTCTTCTTACTCACTGTTAATACTCTTAAATCAAAGATTATCAGCTTTTACATCTGGAAAATATACTTTACCTATGTAGCGTCGTGGATACGCTTACGTTCGTAGTTATAAATATGAATTTAGGATTTTTGTCACCTTTAAGATTCAATATCATTTATACACGACTAGTTTTTAATTAATAACATAACTTTAAGGGCATATTCAGACCATAAACCTTATCAGCAACTTTCCCTAAGGAACATGGGTCGAAAAATGAAAAAAAAATTTGGACCTTTCATACAAAAGTGCGAATCGGCCGATCGATTCAAGGAGGTCCAAAAATTTTCTCCTTGTTCGATACATGTTTCTTTGGGACGAAGTTGTTTAGATTCATGGTTGAATACACCCTTAGAGTTTTGTTAGTAATTAAAAACTAGTTGTGTATTGATTGATGGATCCAATCCTCTTAGAATATGAGGGTTGTCGTAAAATAGGATATTGCCTATATTCCATAGCGCATAGACATCTTGAAGTAAGCTTTTACTTAAACAACCTTTACTATATCATCCTATTTAATTTGTTTTTTTAAACGGCAACATTACAGCTCCAAACGCATCGTACGGCACATTTTTCGAAGAAATCATCGCTGGTCCTTCCGGAGTCACAGATGAAAACTATATCACGGTTTTAGAATCAAACCCGCGGTCTGGTAAGATCTGTCAAAACAAAGGGTTTCCAAGCATGAGACGAGCATGATATATGGTTGATTTCAGGGTGTTATGATATGATTCATGCAGCAAGGGAAGCAGTTATTTAAAATTATCTCGATTCTTATGATACGCATGCAATCATAAGGGATGGAAGGGTCATTGATACATGGAATATATGTATAAACGAATTGATTTTGCCGATTGAGTTTGTATAGATAGTGGAAATAAAAGTTTTTATTACGAAATAATTGTACTGGTTCCCGGGTTTTCTCGAACGCACCCCTGAAGGTGGTTTCAGTCCATACAAACGTTTGACGCACAATACGCGTAGACGGAATTAATAAAAGTAATATTTCATATGTGGAAAAATAGTTTAGAAAATCTAGATGCCGCGTAACGAATAACATTTGCAATTTATAATTTAATTACGAAGATATAAAGCTTTTAAATTTTGTATGAAAAACTTCAAAGCTTTATATCTTCGTAATTATTTTATAAAATGCAAATGTTATTCCTTACGCGGCATCTAGATATTCCAAAATATTTTTTCATATATAGAAAGTTATATATATTACTACCGTTTACGCACAATAGTGCGTCAACGTTTTGTATAAAATGGACCCCTCTGCAACCGCCTTAAGTATAACATTTTTATACTCTAATAATGAAAATAAGTGCATGACATGTATACAGGTTTCAACTTAATATGCTGACAGTTTTTTAAGAGGAGGATCAGTTCATCAAACTGACCAAGTTTCTCTATGGCACCAACGTCGAAATCGCAAAAAAAGTCTGATCTAAACGTATGGTGGGTCAGCAGACTTCTTTTGGCGATTTCGACGTTGGTCCCAAACAGAAAGTTGTGTAGTTTGATGGTCTGGTCATCGACTTTAAAAACCTTCAGCATATGAAGAAATACCATGTACTTATAAGCAATTGTGTATCAAGCATTTTATTTGGAAATACGTTCTCTAAATAAAATATACGATTTCATCACGGAAGTTCAACAATCTACTATCGACTCCGATTTAAATGGCCACCCAATGAAAAATCGTCACTATTCAACAAAATAGTGGTCATCAACAATTGTATGTTAGATGTTGAGTACAAAATAAACGTAGGACCAATTTTATCAATCAATGAAGCCGGCGCCATGTATCCAATCTAAATGAAATTTCAATTTGTGCGTGAAATAGTTCCCGTTTTATTATTTGTTTGATTGAAACCATACAAGTTTCTTATTTATTGCATCTAACAATTTTATATCATAACTGAACCACATGATTTCGATATCGATAAACGAAAAATACCAAAGTTCCAATATTTTGTGAATATTAAATTAACATAAGTTATATAATTTGCATCTATTGATTGATGAAATCATAAAGATTTCCTACCTATTTCCTTAAACTTATATAGCTTACCTACCGTTAATTATAAAATAGGTAAACACGAAATATGTTTATGTATTTTGGGATTTGATATTTACGCAAAACTTTTTAGATGAAGGGTTGAAAAGTTGAAACGAGCGTAATTTTGTGAGTTGTGAGTCGCCTAATTTGAGTCCGTTTCATATAAAATCCGGGAATGCATTGTCTATGACCTCAGCTTTTATATGAAACTGGCTCAAATTACGCGACTCACAACTCACAAAATTACGCTCGTTTGGCTTCACCCTAAATGTGCCAATTTTGATGAAAAGAAAAAAACTATGACACGAAAAAGAAGTTCGGAAATACGTCTGGAAGAGATGAAATTGACAGTTTACTAAGAAACGATCAACGACTCCCGTTTCGAACTTCGCTAACAATTTGTAAAGATCCTAGGTAAAGCATAGCATAAGCTCACGACAATACTCCCTGATGGATGAGTCAGCGATGAATATCTCATAGTCAAACAGTTGAACTTAATAAGTTATAATCATCATCATTGACCTTTTCATCAATACATAATTTAAACAACGTCATGGCGGCACTGGTAGTCGTGGCTATACATAATTTAAACAACGTCATGGCGGCACTGGTATTCGTGGCTATAGAGGCATATAAAACGTTATTTTTACCAAAGTATCGATGTTCCGTCCATTTTTTTCATGAACCCAAAAGTTAAACCTGACAACATCATGCGGATCTAAAGTCTACATCGGATAATTGGCGGAAATACCATTGTTCTTTTAGACTAATTAAGTAGGTAAAATAATAACACCGACGTCCTCAGTGAATCCCCGAATTTAATTATATGGATAAGAAGTCGAAATTTTCCAAGTGAGTCGAAAACAAGATAATTTTCTTTAGAATTTGAATAAAAACATACGTAGGTATAGGATCTTGTAGACTTACCTAGAGATCCTTTTCGGAATAAACTTAGACTTGTCAATGTTACCTATCTCATTTTCATAGACTGACTGTGCCTACAAGATAAAGCAACAATGCTATACAGGGTTATACAGAACTATAATTATATGCTATTACCTATTTTGTGACAGGGTGTAAGCTTTAATACGTTACTTCGACTTTCACTATGGAAACAAAATAAAAATCGAGGAAATAAAATTGAGTAACCATTGACATTTTCTATGTAACAGCTGATTTTATATCGCGACTTCTAAGTTGGTCCCTTTGTAAAAAAAATCCGTTTGATGGTCTGAAGCACCCCTTAAAATATATTACGTATTTAAGTTTCCACCCTGTATAATAAATGCTATAATAATTTTTTTCTTTATTACTTCTTTTATAGAGTTTATCCTGATGGGCAATACATTCGCTATCTATACGTGTTCATAAATAACGTATCCTAAACGTAGATTTCGATGTCGATTATAGAAATTCCACTTTCTATTTTATAGTGGGATGTACTCTTAATATTACTAAGTCTATTGTAGGCAGATAATGTGATAATAATAATGGTATTAGAATAATTGAACTGTTCTTGAAAGCTATGTGAATATAAACAAGTTAATCCTTGAGTATACTATTTTCGAAAGTTTCTAGAATAATTTTGCACTTAAAATATTATAATTTGTATGAATATACAATTTAGGAATTTTTCATTACATGCCTGACCAAAAAACATGATTGAGTTATTTACGAATTTGATTATAGCCAAAAGAGTCATGCTGACAGTGAATTTTTTGAACAAATTGAATTGGTATTATAATTATTATAACATGGGAATTGCATTGCCAAATTTAAAAAAAATTACGGCTCGATAGCTTAGTTGGTACTTATTGTAATGAACTTGCCTGCTGATGTTGTTCTAATCCCGATGAATATTAATATTTGTGATTATAGTCTTCATTATACAAGACCATGCTAGATTCTGGTACTCTAAATGAGACTAGACAGTGACAATGTGTGACAATGGCTAAAATCTTTATTATTTATTTATTTTTATTATTGTCAAGAACAGGCGTAGTGTTCGGGTAAACAATTGCATTACTTTAAGAGAGTGATTGTATCCACGATACTGAACAACTTTCCCTAAGAAACCTATAGGAAATTCGCAAAAAAATCGGCTTTTCACACAGACATTTTTTTTTAAATCCATTTTTTTTTTAAATTTCTTATAGATTTCTTGGGGAAGTTGTTCAGTATCACCCTACAGAACCCTTAAACTAATGAAGGTAACTATATTAACCCTAGCACCCTGTACATTTAAATAGCTATGGTGCTATCTGCTTCTACTACTAGTATAACTACTATCTATTAATATTATTGGTAAAATATTGTCTTTCAGTTTTAGACAATATCCAACCGGACTTCACACAAAAGACCTTGTTTCAATAGACACAGGTCCTATACACAATTGACAGCAATGGCCTATGATTGCAGATGTAGAGTCCGGGACCGCAGCCGCGGAAGCCGAGACCGCGGTGAAGTCCGCACGGCTGCCCCTGCTAGGTAAGCGGCACGCATGGCACGAATTTGCACTGATTGTACTTACGTCTCTTTACTTTATCCTAATCTTTAACATGACTGAGAAAAGGGTATGATAATAGGGTTTTTGTGAAACATTTGCATGCTTGATATATTATGATAAATATGCATGATTGATTATTGAACAATTTGATATGACGTGAGCGATGGGCTTAAAATGGGTCATATCAAATGTTTTGAGATTCCTTTTATGAAATGTTTTTACGAAAAATTGAAGTAATAATGCAGTATCTGTATTAAAAAAAAAACATTATTGCTTCAATTTGCGTACTTAAATTGCAAAGTGAAGCAGCCATAAA
The DNA here is from genome assembly GCA_927399405.1 of Agonopterix arenella. Classification (NCBI taxonomy): domain Eukaryota; kingdom Metazoa; phylum Arthropoda; class Insecta; order Lepidoptera; family Depressariidae; genus Agonopterix; species Agonopterix arenella. Next base: position 4,308,972 of record OV656692.1, read on the forward strand.
CGTTTGTGGATAAGATAACATCGAATTTCGAATAGGTACTTACTTGATTTAAATATCACCAGCTTAACTTTCAATGTTCGAGTTATACAAGTGAAAGTGATACAATTGTATCGAAAGTTCTTCTTTCTTTTCCATCTTTTTTTAAAAGTTTTGTGCATGGATGCAATAAATATTTTCTTTAACGATATGGCTGTTTAAACTATGAGAATTAAATTCAATGTAAATAATGTTGTCAATTACTTCATCCTAAGTTATATAAAGCACGTAAAGTTGTTTACATATCTTAGGAATAAATGCATCATTAATATAAGAACACTACAGTATAATGCCATTATGCGCTTACATAATTAAACTACCTTAATTGACTGTTTGTCTCATCAGCGGCCGTAGTATAGCAGCGTGATATATATATAGCGTCATTGTGCCTAAGCTCTTTTTCTATTTGCGCGGGAACGAACGAGATAAAAGGCGTGATATAGCCGTATAACACGCAACATGCTACGGCCGTCACGGCGACGGTCATAACAAAATCATAATATCGTAGTGTGTGCACACAGCGGTCGCGGGCTCGCGCGGCGAGTCTTGGCGGGTATATGCTCGCGCGGCGAGTCTTGGCGGGTATATGCTCGCGCGGTATGCGGGGGGTGAGGCACCGGCAGTATTGGTACCGCGCAAAAGGTAAATTGGTACTGGGACACGCTCACGCTCTCCTCGGCCCCCGCTCACTGCGCACGTTGGCCTGTCGCGACCGCCGAGCGCGCTCACTAGTGTAATTACACTATATGATATCCCCAGCAAACAATTTGGTTGTATATTTATTATTACTAGAGTTATAAAAGTTATATTACGGTAATTTCGTCATATACCGGTGCTTTATGCGTCTGATGTTCGACTATACGATACCTATACGACCAAATTGTTAGTTGGGTCGTCTATTCGGAAAGCAGGCCTTTGCCATGCATTGGGATCCAACAGGCTATTTTACCTAAGTTCTATTTTAGTGAGTATGACACATTCTAGATAATTAATAATGTTTAGGTCATATATCATATCCCTTTCTCGTTTCATGTCATGTGTGCCGCTTGCATGGTCAAATAATATATATTTGCATTTAATTAAATTGTTTACATTGCACCACCAGTAACACAAAGGTTGACTTGTTTTATGTTTTCAGGATTGTTTCGAAATTGGATGAGCATGTAGAGATAATGGAGTCAGATATAAAACTTGTTTTATAAGCATAACTAGATAAGGCTTAAAATCGAACACATTCTATTTATTGAAGTAATTTTTCATTGTTGAAGCGAGTGAATGAAAGATCTGAATAAAAAAAAACCAGTTTTGTTCGCATTTTTTTAGTCTCATTCTTATCTATGTGGCTGACTGGAATTTAAACTGGTTTAATATAAACCAGGCTTGTTAGTACGATAGATCGTTGAATTCTGGTTCTTTATACCTATTATACTTAACGTTTTATTCCTTATTTGTATTTCAACTGTCCTACATGCTCATCTACTTGATGCTGACCATAATATGTGATCATTTGTGAAGTGAACTATGATTGTGATTGTACCTCATAGGGTTGAAAGTCAGAATTCCACTCTTTAACATTGGATCTTCACGCTTTTTAATGTATACAATGAACCACCAACAACCACCATACATAATATACATTATTATATAAATAGACACAGGGACATACAGGCTCGTGCACCATGGTTGGTACACACAGCACAAGAGCAGCAAATGCGGCAGGCCTTTTGTCGCTCCTGAATTGACTTATACAGCCACGAAGCCCACGAACGTGCATTGTCGCGTCTCGGTGTCTTAGACTTTGCGGTTGCAGTGGGTCGCGCGACCGTAAAGTCTAAGAGCGTGACCCTCTGCGACCCACGGCGACCGCAAAGTGTTGCTCGACTGTAAGAGCCCGCCCTTACCCAAACAGACGCTGTTTGAAACATCTAGATGGAATAAGGCCCATGAGTGAGTGACGTTCTAAAAGTGAGCCTTCCTACGACTCTACGTTATTGGTAGTGATTGCAATGTTTCTGACCACTCACGACCATAAACATTCATTCAGTCATTCAGGACCATAAATCCTTAAGGGCTTAAAAAATCGGTGGTCGATCCAGCTAAATGAGCTAGATGTGTGCACTGCCTTCCTTGATCCTTGTTGGTTGTTTTCGAATACTCTACTTCGCCATGAACTGATTTGAAATTTTCGCTGTTGTGGGTGCAAGGTTCTATGGCGTGATTCGTTAAGACCACGATGGATAACTATTAGATGAGATCATAAATCTTTTATCGTATTGTGTTACATACCATACTTGCTCCGAATTGCTCTCGTAACATAATTGAAAAATTTTATGTTACTTTTATGGATAATTTTGTCTATTTCTGGGTTTTTAAATTAATTGTTTTGCTTAGGTAACATTCACAATTATGAAGTTTAATAATTCACGTATTAGTAGTATAAGGGTTATTAAATTATTATTAATCATTTGTTACGTGCACCAAATACAACATTATTATGTAGAAACAACAAATTGTCAGAAGTACCACGTCGTAGATATTGTTTTAATTTTCTTTCCTGAATTCTAGAGCAAAAATAAAAAAACTAAAAATTGAATTACCTAACTATTATAATCAACTAAAGATGTTTATCCGAGCTAATTAAACCCACACTTTCCGACCTTAATTCAATTACCGTTTTATTAGAATTTGGACTCACCAAAACCTTTTTATTCGTCGAAACATTCGCTGGTGTTTCTTAAATCAGGCGAATGTTTCTGATATTAGTTTTGTGAAAACGTCTTTCGTTAACAAAGTGACTGTGAAGTTCATCAGACAACTAAGCTGTTGGGTTATGAATCCAATGCGCAATGGCATCACGCTATCAATTTTATTGACATCACTTTGAACGTGCAAGATTCCCATTAATTTCTTCGATTAATGTTTTTTGTTTCCGTATACGTAACATCAATAATGAACTCTAAACTGAGGAAATAAGAGTATGGTTCGATTGAAATAATTAGTTTTAAGCGATTGATCGTACGGATGAGTGAAAGGACTTTACTGACGCGAGAAAGTAAAGTAACGACGAACGGTAGTCGGTGTCGACTCCCTTTCGCCGTACTTTGAATTATTATACCTTCGTCTAGCGGTCATTGTATAACAGTTGCATCATTATACTTTTGTTACGGCTATTTATTAGTACGGGAGATGAGTTAACAAGGGTTCTAAGGGAAAAACTACACCCAATGCGTAAAATTTTCGCGACTCTAACAAGTATTACAGCCTTCTCACATTATTTGGTTGTATGGTAATTTTAGAATACACAGTGATAGAAGAAAAGATGGTTATGATGAGGGGAGTAAACAATTTTAAGAAATTAAAATTTGCCCGTATCTAACTTTGTTACAATTCATTAAAATCACTCACTCCTTTTTTAGCAGACGTCACATTTTTTTGATGCTCCTAAATCACAATGTACCTACCTATCTGATTCAAAACTGTTTGGACATTATTAAAGTTCGTCATCTGTTGCTGCTAATAAAGTGGCCGGTGCATTTTACCCCTGACGGCAGTTGAAGACGTACGTATACACACCAGCATTACGGAAACTACTATTTTATACCAGTTTATTATGTAACAGATTTATTTTCGTCACTACCAGTTTACGAAGTCATAAAGCATAACATGATTGTATGTTAAGTTAGGATAACATCTGCTAGTAGAAAACTAAGCTATTATTATGCGAGGCAAGATTCTAGATGTACTACAGTTCGTTTATCTAAGCTTTTTGCGCAGTTGTGTCCCATAGAGAAAATTGTTAAGTGTGATGGTCTGATCATCCTCGTCCTCGGTCATCATAACCGTCAGCATATTAACTTGGAGGAAATGGTGGGATAGTCTCGATGATTTTCCCCACGCAGGATAGAAAATTCTACCCGATTGCGGCTTAATTCATTCCAAATATGATGGCCCTCATTTCAAGTCAATTTCATACTTCAGTCAGTTTCTTAGAGTTCTGCTATGCGTCTTGATGAATGTGATGTGCAAGCGCACTTGTAGGAAACCGGTTAATGGTTGGCAGTTGAAGAAAGTTTAGATTTGTGATTAACGATTAGTGTGGTTAGGCTTGATTAGTGAAACGGATAGTGTGGTTGTTTACATGTTGAGTTTAAATGTTGAGAGTGATCTACTGTTTGGATGGACAAATAGGAGTTACGGATGTCATTTTAAATTAAATTTCCATGTGATATAGCACTGACTGAGTTTATTAGTCTGACAGTGGTGGATTTGCCCTCAGGCCCAGTAGGCCCGGGCCTAGGGTGGCCAGATATTAGGGGCGGCGAATCGTGACAAAAATTCACTGATGATAACAAAAAATAACTCAAAAGTACGTACCTAAATATTCTAAAGGCTCGCGCACATTATTTAAATTTTTGAATCTATTTCGATAAAAGTTGGCAATAGAGTTAATTCATTAAAGACGGTAGGTAGTCTATAAGATGGGTGCTGAGAAAGGGGCGGCTGGCATTAACTACATGGCCTGGGGCCTAGGGTGGCCAAGACTGCAAATCTGCCACTGGTCTTTGAATTAAATAAACTAATGTGTCTGTCCTTCTAATATGGATATTATTTTTCAGTTCAAGAAACTATGTTTAAGTCACAATAGACAGCTGCTTCTAAAGTTTCGAGTTTCTCATCCAATGTTTAGGTTGATTACGTTGATGACTTATCTCGCATATCAATTGGAATACAATCCACCTACCTACTCAGTTATAGTTCGAATAGGTACGAATGTTAGTTTGTGTATTTGTTACATCTTCTCGTTTAAACTACTAAACCAATTTCAATAAATGTGACAGAGATATATGTAGTTTTCTGTGGAATGATAAATAATAAATTTTAATATCAGTTTCGGTTAAATGGTAATCAAATAAAATATCACAAACCAACAAATTAGTAACTAGACATAGACCACACACATGACTCCGTAATGTTTTTTTATGGTTTACTTGTAGATTGACCTTTCAAAAGAGCCTGATAAAAAGAAAGAACTGTAGTTTGATTAAAAACACCTACACACTATTAACTACAGAACATAGAACTAGTCAAATAGCTATTACGCTATATAAGTGGAATCACTTACGGGTTGATGTATAACAGACCGCAAAAACTGGGCCAATGCCCTCTTGTAGGTGCTGCCATTATGCGTAGGAGTTGCTATTTTAGAGATCCTTTAACGCAATTCGGTTTATTGCCTTCGACTACAGCCAATTGATAAATGATATACTCGATGGTCGATTGGTGAGATTATCTAAAAGCTTCGATAGCGTTTTACAATTGTAAATGGAACAGTAAAACGTTTTCGGTATAGTTCAGGGATGTTGTATTGGTTGTAAAAGTTTAACAATAGAAGATTTTTTTGACCCTCGAAATTATAGTTACGATTGAGGTTCGTCACTAGGCTTGTAATGAGAAAATTAATTTAAGAAAACCTACCTATTCTCCCATTTGAGAGAAATACTAGGGTAGATAATATTGATAATATGCCTTTTCTTTTCAATTTCTCGTCCTATTTTAGAATACTTATGTCATTTAAAAAAAATACGCACGTACTTGGACCAAATCAGATGCGTACTGAAAAAGGGCCAAATAAAATGTACCCGCAACCGACGAGCTTGTATGAAGAAACTTATGGATGTTGAGGAGGCGAGAGATGTGTGCCAGAATCGTAGCATTGTGGCGATCTATTGTCTCTGTCTACCCCAGCGCGACATAAGCGTGAGCATAATGTATGTATGTAAATTAAAAGTACCGAAGCATATCAAGAATTTATGATAAGGAAGTAAGTTATAGTTTAAATAAGTAGGTTTATTTTCGGTATTGGCACTGATCTAGAAAAATCTTATAAATTTGAATCAAACCATTTGAAATCAGTATATTTCTGAATGATCAAAACCAGTTTAAGTACTTAAGTTTAACTGTTATAACGAATAAGTTACTTACTGAGCCGGTAGTGATAAAACTAAGTGAACAAGATTCTTTTGAACTGCCGGAAAAGAAAGTTGTAAACACATGTGGATCTGAAGACGAGTCCAATCGTAAATTATCGAATTAAATATCATTTTACAACGGGACTTCTGTAGAAATTACGTTACGTAGCCGCGACAAAAATTTTTGTGAATTGATTCAATTTAAGTATATTCCATCCCTATGATCCATCCAAGTAATTCAAATTGTCATTCAATTGTTATAATATCTGGAAGTCGTCCTAATAGGAAAGAAAATATTATATATTATATTAATTAATAATTTTAAAGAAAACAACAACAAAAAATAACTTCTTGGAAAAATCTCTTTAAATATCAAGTATTGTCGGTTTGGTCAGTTGTGTGATCTTCTTCGAGTTCCTCTCCATCACTGGAGGTTGGCAGTCAGCTCTGTATGTCCTTGCCTATATCTCACCAGCTTTTCAATGCTGGCGATGCCTGTCCACTCCTTCAGGGAGCCATGACATACCTAAGTTCTGTAACTGTAATGCGGTAGGTTATTCCAGACCGTGTTTTGAAATTGTATTTAGTTTAAGATTTAAAAAAAAGAATGAATGAATTAAAATAAATAATCTTCAATTTAATTTAATTTTACATACATAGGTGCCTATATTCTGGTGTCTATATATATGTTCGGGCAATTTCGGGCAGTTGAGTCGTAAGGTAGAGACTGAAAAACAGCAGTAATGCTGAGACTCTATCCTGTTCTACTGCACTTGCAAAAATGTGTAACTTTTAGTTATTATTTTTTTTTTTAAATATTGTACCTACTTTTGTAACTGTAAGTGTGGTTGAATAAACGTCTTTATTATTATTATATACACTTACGGTCATTATACCTATTGGGCAGAGCAGGCCCTTAGACGTGTTGGTATACAATTTCTGTTTTTATATTCGACGTGTTTTGTCACAATACAATGTAGAGCATTTTAAAATAGCGACATTATGTATGTCGTAACAAACCTTACTGTTCAGACGAAGACATCTCTGTCATCACATCTAATGTTCACAAATGGAATGGATTGAACTACAGTTAAACGTTTTAAAGTTAGTTCAGCTACTGGTACGGCAACACTTTGTGGCACTGTATTCCTACCAGGTTAATGCGAAAAGTCTATGTTTTAGTGACAGTTGCATTTTAGGCTCTACCTCGATTTAAAATAAAGAATAAGTAGTCTTTATAGGCTCTACTCGTATAGAATACGTTTATAGCTACTGGATGAAAAGCTAGGCTACATCCGTTCTCACATTCATCATTAGCCTATAAACGTCCCACTGCAGAGCTCATGGAAGGTGTATGGACGATAGTCTTTCACGTGTGCCCAATGCGTTAGTAGACTTCACACACGCGTCAACATGTCTTCTTCAACGTATGGTAGACTTCACACTCACGTCAAAATTTCTTCTTCAGCGTATGCATATATACTCATGATGTTTTCCTTCGCCGTTTTGGAGAGCAGTCGGTATTACGTTCTCACATTAATACGAGCTACATTATCTCCCTTAAAAGTATCGACTTGATATCTAAGACGTGGAGAACCAGTAAACAGACATATATCGGTTTTTTTATCGTTGTTTTACGCTATGCGGTTTGTATTGCATAACGTAATACAATTTTTTCTACTAGGTATTTAGAATCGGAGGTCTCGATACAACTACCTACTAGTTCCGATTTTATTTAACAAATCGTTCTACAGGCACCTGTAGAGAATTTTTGATATTTTTCAATAATACAAATCTTATGACCGTGATCCTGTTTTGGGTGGTCAGCGACTTTGCTAAAAACCAATTATCTTTGAGCGTGCCGATGTGGCAATTCGTTCTTTCTTATCGTGTGAGCAGGGCCCTGGTGTCAGAGTTTTTTCAGACCGCCTTACGGCCTCTGACGTGGTTTTTATGTAACGACAACTACCACCAGAGATAGTAGCCGGGATACAAGCGGCTTGAAGTGCCATCCGAAGCACGGAATAATTTTTTTCTTTTCAGACAGTCAGGTGATTCAGCCTGCAATGTCCTAACCAAGTGGGGAAAAACGCACAAAGTGACATATCACTAGGTGTCCCCCGTGGGAATCGAACTCACGACCTCCGTGTCGAGAGCCCAATGCTCTTAACCATTAGACCACGTAGGCATATGGCACTGAACATTCCTATTTAATTTTATGTAAGTTTACAATAAAACATTGTTTACGTAATTTCTTAGTTATTTTTAACTTGAACCAATTAATCAACTAACCAAAGTTTTCCTTAAGGAAGTAGTATCTCATGCTTTAACCACTTATTAGTGGAGTTTCGTGGAAGAGCTTTTAATAAATTCAAACTTCTTTGAACTCTACGTCGGCGCATACGCATGTCTTATGTCAGGAAAGTCCATGCTGTGCCAAGACTTATCACATGTTATAATCTAAAAAGGAACTTGGTTAATAATCGAGAAATTTAGATTTTGTTTTGTTTTTAAATGATATGCTTTGTGTTGAATAAACTTTTTCTTTAAAAATGGCAAAAGCTGTAATTTTAGCATTCGAGCAAACATTTAATACTACTTCTTGTAAATGATATAGAACCTCCACCTTTTGTTTTGTTGAAGTCGGTTAAAAATGGCAAAAGCTGTAATTTTAGCATTCGAGCAAACATTTAATACTACTTCTAGTAAACAATTTTTTAGATAACTTTTAAATTATTTGTTCTAAAATAAATTACGAAAACCGTAATTTTTTTTTTCAATATTTTGTGGAGGATAAGAATAATGTAAGATCTTAAGTTAGTATACCTAGATTCTTTTCAAATTAGGTACTTACCTAATTTATTACGCTTAAATTATAGTCAAACTATTGTGCTTGCATTAAGACATTATAGGTATAGGAATACAGAACATGTATTTTAGGATTATATTTATAACAATCCAGTCGATGCCTATACATATACAAAATTAAACAATTTGTATGTTGAGATAAGTATAGACGCATTCAAAGCTTACTTAGTATCTCAATGATCCACTACGTACATTAATTATTATAATGAGCATAGTCACATTCAACGAACGTTGTTATTCTTAATTTATGTACAGTCGTAACAAAACTTTAATTTTTTGGAATAATTTCATACTTACAATATACAAGGTGTTATCATCTGAATTCTGATATATTAGATCATTTTGAAATTATCCCATATCACATGACACGTCATTCCTCCAGTTTGAAACCTTGTTCTTATTCTTAAACCTTCAATATGCTAAAAGTGAGCGTTGCTACAAATTGCGTCGAATCAAATCAAAATTTTTATATTCATAATAATATCACATAGATAGCTTTTTGACGTAATTTTTTGACTCTACCACCGCGTCAGGTCTGTTGAGAGAAGACGCGGCCAAATGGTTTGTACCTACTCGTAGTCGTAGCAAACCTTTTGAGTTAATTGATTGTAATTACGGTCGTATGTTTGTTAGAAAAATTTTGTCTAATTTCAAAAGTTACCAGAGGTGCGATTTTTTAATGTCACCTGTGAGCTTGAACGGTTTTAGAATCGCATACAAAAGCCTTCTCATACCCATGAGTTCAATACGAGTGGGAAGGGGCACTCGTATTGAGCTCATGGGTTGGAAATTATAGTCACCGGCATAGATTAATTAATTTTCTTTGTCACCGGTGAGATTCAAAAATGCGAACTCTGGGAAATCGGCGAATATCGGCCATTTTACTTAGCCGGTGACTTTCGAATCTCATTTGCTGAGGTCAGCAGTAGAAAGATGCACATCTCCATAGTAATATTGACATTTTCAATTGCTGAAAAAAATAAAATGCTGCTGATAAATGAGTTTCAAAAATCGCACTAGTGATCGAATGCTTATATGCTATCAATTCTGTAGAACCATTTTTTTTTTGTCATTTGTTAACACCTTGTATACTGTTGTAAGTAATGCTAAGTGTTATCGTCTTTATAGCAATAATTTGTCTTTTTTGTTTTTTTGATGTTCCTTTGTTCTGTTACTATCGTAGAATCACAATCAAATGGAAATGAGTCGGTCGAAGTCTGTTATTTGCGGCCTATGTTGTTATTTCGTTGCTTCATTCATTGTTATTTTTATGCTTTAAGGACTTATCTCACACTTACTTTACTACAATTAAATCCGATATTTAACATTGAAACGGTAATAATTTGTAAAAGAAAAGGGATGTATTTGTTGACTATCAGTTTTTTACTTGATATGACCGCCATTTGTACCCTTACGAACATAAGGGTACAAATGGCGGTCATATCACTAAAAGCGATTTCTTCCAGTCAACCATGGGATGGAAGAACTCTCAAGTAAAAAACTGATAGTCAACAAATACATCCCTTTTCTTTTGTTTTTTTTTCTGTTTTTGTTGCTGTATGTTTTTGGTGTGCAAATAAAGAATATTTATGTTATGTTATGTTATCATCTTCTTGAATTACTATAATAAACATCAGTTGTAGGCCCAATCCCACATTTCTGGTTATCATTTTTAATTTAATACCTGTAAATCAGGTTTCATATCAAGAACATTAGGTTTTTTTATATGCCTCTTATACGTGGCGCCTCCAAGAGGTCAAAGTCAGAGGTCACTCTTGTTGTCGTTGCCCAGAATGTTTCCATAACTATTACCTACCTGTACTACCAGTTGTTCATGGTTGCTCAAAGAAACGCGAAACCAACCAGGGATCTTATTGCGTAACTACCCGATTCAATCGGTTTCAAATAGACATGTAGATTTTGGCAGTTCTTAGAGATACTCCTTCTTAATATTTCGTAATTTATTTCAGACAATGAATGCGATGATCACAGAAACAAAATATTACTTAAAAATTACCTAATACGCGATCTTGTAAACGATATATTCGGAAACTTACACAATATATCTCTCTTTAATAACCTAGTGTATTTAATTATTGATCATCTATACTATTATAAAACTGTAACAGGAAGTTTGTCTGTACATTGAAGATATTAACAAAAAAAAAGTTACGATATGGTTTTTAGGTGTCCCTGATTCCATTTCACCAATTTTTGGATTTTTTGTCTGTCTGTTTGTTTGTGTGTTTGTTTGTTTGTTTGTTTGTTTGTTTGAACGAGTATCACGCAAAAACTACAGAACCGATTTTGATGAAACTTTTTTTGTTTGATAGCTTATGATCTGACTTAAAATCTGGTATATAATTTGTGCGGACGAAGTTGCGGGTTAACGCTCGTATTTTATATATTTGTATGTATGTAAGTATATACCTGTATGTTTTCTTTGTATATTTATTTATTAGTGTTAAATAGTATTTTATTAGTTAAATGTGCACACTATGCGTGTCTCACTTTGTAAACTCTCTCTCTCTGTCACGGGTCTGCTAGAAGAAAATCTCTTCAGAATCTAAATCTCACCAGTGAGAGCGAGCCACCAAATCTCATAGATAAGAGCTAAATGTCTACACGGCGATTTCAACGCCTAGTAGATACCTCTACTCATACAATTGCCTATAATGGAATTTGGTGACTTGGCGAGAATATCGCTGCGATTGTTTCACTCGTGGACATGTGGCGTCTAACTCAACTAGGGCGGGGGTTATATAGAAGAGACGTGTGCCGTGTGGCGGTGGTGAATAGTCAAATTAAGACAATATAAACCTTATACGTAGCATAGCGTTGTTTTTGTCGTAAAGGAGAATCGCGCCCGCGCCTCTAGGCTACGACGTCGGCGTCGGTCGCCTGGAGGCGCGGGCGCGATTCTCCTTTACGACGCTATGCTACGTACTATGGTTTACAATTGTGTTACTTTTACTATCCGCTACCGCCACAGGTCTCTTCTGTATAAACAGCGCCTAAGACGCATTTAATACGCATGAAAAATAACAAATTATAAAACATAAATAGATATTTCTTCAAGACTAATTATCAAGATTCTTTAAAATATGTTACGTGAGTTGAAATTCACATGGCTAATTTTATTAACCGACTTCAAAAAAGGAGGAGGTTTTGTAATTTGTACCTAATTCTATTTTCTGCATAACAATAAATATAACAATGGATAGGAAACTACAGAAGCTGGTATCATTCTGCACGCATATCATGTATTATTTGAAGACTAATGCTGCAGACAAAATGAATGTCACGAATATGTTCATGTTATAAGAGCTAGCGGGAGACTTTAAATATTTAATAACTCTACAAATAAGTTCTTCTCAAAAATAGTATTGTGTATTAGGCGAACTAGTTAAGTACCTTATTTTATCGTATTGTCTTCGTATCTAATGCGTGAAAACAATATACCTACTAATAGAATAATCAGAATGATTATTAGGTAATAAGCTTTGAATAAATTAAAATTGCAAGATTACCTACTCGCTTATAGCGCATGAACCGCATATATTGAGCCCCCGTCGCCTAATTTACTTAGAGCGGCATTGCGTGATTGAGATACTTTTTTTATTTAAGGCGGGATAAAGGTACCACAATGCCTTCGCGTGCTTAAAACTCGTTGTACAAATCATTTAAAAAGAAAAAACAGGTCACACGGCATTACTTTTCACTCGTAAGTACATGAAAAGCAGATCCATTTTTCGAGTGCGTTATGCAAGAACGTCACCTATCTTCAAATAAGTGTTATTTGAAGTTACAAACGATAGTGAAAGTGTAGTTTGCTATGCCTGCCGTGCATTAGTATCTATACATACATTTTGATTGTTGTCCGGTGCCCTGCCACCATATCTTTCATGCCATCTACATCTACAAGGATCCCGACACGCGCGTCACCAGATGCCTTCTACTTCTACCCATTGTATTTTAACGGCTTCATCCTGGAGTGCGATTTTTGAAACTCATTCGCTGAGCTCAGCAGTCGATAATTTGAAAATTACTATGGAGATATGCATTTTTATACTGCTGATTTGACTTTCAAAAATCATACTCCAGGAGCGCGATTTTTGAAAGTCAAATCAGCAGTAGAAATATGCGCATCTCCATACATTTTCAACTGCTGAGTTCAACGTATGAGATTCAAAAATCGCACTCTTGGTCTAGAGAGGGTGCCTAGTCTTAAAGTTGTCTCATGGTTTTTCAACCCCTATAAAATCGCTATCGTTAGACACTTGTACCTTGGCGTGGCAGGTGAGTCTCAAGGCTGCATAATTCCGCGTTGGATACGCGCCACCACTGCCAACCGTGAAGGTTTAGGTTATGTTTTCATATTAGGTATGCTGGATTTTGTGAACTATAATATATGTTGTTTTGGTATTTCTATTAAATTGTTGAGCCTGAAAACTGTTAGTAGATTATAGTTTGAGTTTTATTTTAGTATTGAAATTAAAGTTTGTTGGAAAATTTTAGCACAATAACATATCAAAAGCCTATTATTTAAGTACAGTATGTAATACCTCGTATGTAATTACTCGTATGTATGTAGTGTGTACCCCTTTGCGGATTACACGCATAATGACAGACGTACCAATACGCAAAATGGTATTTGAGGTTCGAAAGACTATTTCAAATCTAGCAACTAACTATCATGTTCTTATGTAACTATCTCGTATAGTATTTACATCCACATAAATCTGTTAGGTTTAAGGATGTGAAGAAAATGTTAAAACTATTTTTGTGTTATAAAGGAAAATAAATAAATAATGAAATTACTGTTAAAAATAATCTACCTAGTAGGCTTAAATATTCCGTGCTAGGTCAGCTATGTGTAACAAAACACCTAAATAATATTTAAAGAGGTGGTTTAGATCCTCGGTATCATTACATTGAACAACTTTCACTTTGGACACAAGATAAAAAATAAATAAAAAATCGTCGGTTCCATACAGTCGATTAGATATTACAGTTTAATATGAAACAGTAGATTTTTTTTATGTTTTCTCGATGTTGGCTCCTTAATGTTCAGTTTGATGGTCTAAACCACTTACTAGAGTGTTTTATTACAACCCGTTAAAATATTTATTTCTAGATTAAATAATAACCGCGTAACTCTCAAAAACTGTTTTATTACATCCTGCATGTACAATAGGTAAACGACCAATTATATGGAGATTCTTCGTGAGGATATCAGCCAGCGCGATAAAGGTTGCAAATATATTGTAAGAAAACGATTTCAGAAAATGTTTACGAATCCACGCGAAAGTGGTGAAGCGATTCTCGATTTGGTTTCTTAAACCTACGATTTTGTAAAAAATTTTATTCTGAATGCTGTTGGTATCTATACAATATTTTAAGAGTAAATTTGCGAGTTACTCGAAGTAACTATATCATGTTGGTGCTGGTGGTTAGCGATCGGCCGCGACGCGTTCGCCGTTCATTGTCACGGTCGCTTTGCCCCTCGCGCATTTTCATTTGTTTATGTGGTCGAGATTTCCTATGACTTAAAAATTTTCGAATAAGTGGAGTAACCACACGAGGAAATCTCTTAGCTTTTCAACTACCTACCTGTATTCTATACATTTGTACATATAGAAACATGTGTCTGACTAATTGAATGATTGACTGACAGACAACGCGCAGCCTGAAACCACTAAAGATTGCACTAAGGTTCTTACGGTCAATTGCAGAAACGCTCATTAAAGGTAATCCTCCATTAAATCTCTTGCTAGCTTTTATTATGTCAACAAAATAAAAAGTGACCGCATGAGATTTAATCGAGGATTATCTTTAATCAGCGTTTCTGCAACTGGGTGTTAGTGCACCCCAACGTGATCTGTAGGTACCTACTGAAGAATATGATAATTAATTTTCGGAAAATCTTTTCTTAGTCTAAGACGAAGTTGAAGATGTTGTTGTTGAAGTTTTCCAAAATCCACGCGGACGAAGTTGCGGGCAAAAGCTATTATAATTAGAATTGGCGTGTGTAAAAAAATTAATCGTATAAGTAGGTACGACATCATATTTACTATAGATAAATTTACTGATAGGTAGGTAGATATCAATACTTAATCTCACAAATACATAATAGTATTTTTGACAACAATAGCGTTGAAAACATCAATTTAAGAGCTACAGCATCGGATGCAATAGACAATAGAATACTTAAATTATAGACCTAAGATCTACGTCAACATAATTATACATTCTCAAAATTATAATTAGCTATTATCTACGCTCACTCATATCTTTTCAAGTTATGATTTTGATTTAATAAAAGATTACTTAGAGAAGTATGCCTGGTATTATGTACCATGCATAAGTTGCCTAAAAAATCTTGCCGTACTTTAGTAACTTTTTTATTATTCTACGCTTTTTCAATCAAACATTTTCTTGAACTTAAATGCTGCAATAATTATCAATTTCAGATGGAAATTTTTTTTTAATTTCTTTACGTGTTCCATTTGAAATTGTTGTGTGACAAAATATATGACAGAGTAGATTTCTTCCTGGTATCTTTTAGGTTTACCTATATCTACTAGAGGATACCTAGCCCTACGCCTGAATCATCGAACGACAGCTCGTATTATCATTGATTATCAAATAAGAAATTGTTGCATGTTTCACTGTGAACAGCGCTTCTCTTCTCCGCAAAATGTTAAAAGTTGTCAACCCTCTTTTGTTACACCACCCCGTTTAAACAGTCAATTATTTTGACGTATTCGATACGATGACGCTACACCAGAAAACTTACACATAGACCAACAGAATGTCAACAGAACTATATTATAAAAAGACCTAAAACATTTCCGAAACTCCTAATAAATTGAATGTGATAATATTATTTCATATGTCAAATATTTCGTCACACGCCAATAAATGGTAAAGTAAATAAAACTCTGAAAAATATGGCCGACCGTGACAATGACAGTTGCGAGTAGCCGCTAAACTATTAAATTAACTGTGATCACAAACGTTGAGACCAATTGTTATTGTTATTACACAGAGTCCTTCATACGCTGGCGGTTTTTCACACTTACAATAAACTACTTTTTTACAATTAAATAAAGATCACATTGGCGTAAAAGAAATAAACCGGCCAGGTGCGAGTAGAACTTGCGCACGGAGTGGTTCTTACCAAAATACAATATTAAAAAAATGAATTTTCTGGATCCTTAGCGCAAGCCAAACACGACACACTTAAAAAAAAATTATTATTTGTTGTTTTACCTTAGATTAATCACACCAACAAAAACAAAAAACCTTGAAAATACGTTTCTTGTATGGGGATTCCCATAAATTTACTTTTTGTTTTTGATTATTTGTTAGCAAATCTGTATAGCTAACACAGTTCAAAAGATACAACCCTTTAAAGATAGGATAGACAGACGGACACACCAACGGACGGATAGACGTACGGACGGCGCATAAACTTATGAATAGGGCAGCACTTTTTGGGTACGGAACCCTAAAAATAGGCATTATTCTTTCGAGAATGACGATCTTCGTCGTTTTATATAGGTCATTCTTTTTATTCTTTGGAAACAGATTTTTTTTCGCGATTTCAGTTTGACGGTCTGATCATCCCCAGCATATAAAAGTGATACATAGCATATATAGTGATCAGGCTATTTTTAACATTTTATACTTTCATAAAAAATCTCCCAAAGTTTTCCCACAAATATTGTCGATACCAAACACTGACCTGCCATTAAATTCACATTTAATTTATTTACATCAAAAGCCTTGACACAACCAAGTGACATTATAACTCACTAGTGCGGTGAAAGTAGTTAACTCTGTAAGGTTAGCCGATCATGAAATTTATTTATTTATTCTTTTGTTTTTCACTTCAATCGACATCGGTTTTACAAATCTTTTGCAAAAGCTATATTTATTTTATATGATGCGTTCCAAACTGCGGTAAGGCTTTCGATTCTCCAAAAAAAGTGACTATGGAAAAGTTGTATCGCGCGTGCACTCAGGCATCTTCTTCCCTCATGGCTGCGGGACATGACCATCTTGGGCCGCTTGTGTCACTACAGCTCTCCGGGCCGTTCGATCTTGGGCCCGGTGTATGCTGGCCTGTAGTGTTGTATCGGTAATTTCTTTCACCAAATCGGCTCTCAGGCATGCACAGTGACAAAGACAGATGTAATAAATATAATAATATTATCTCGATCTTTCGCGCGCGCCGTATGCTTTGCCTATGGAAAACATACGTTGATACCGTCTCTATCGGTATTAACATCTGTATCTTGAGAGAACTGTTACAGAAACCTACTTTGTCTGTTTGTCTAAGTGTATGATCTCTTTAATGGGTGCATAAGCATTTTAATTAATATTATGAAGAACTATTGTTCTCACTATTTTGTGAAATCATCACTCCATGCGTCCCTCTCCGTCCAATGAGGGATTTTGTTTGGCACTTTATTGTACTCGAGGTTACATTGATGACGATGAGCAGGACCTTTAAGCTTAGCCGCATTTGGATAAAAAGGAGAGGTTATCCCTGAAGAGATTTCTCTGTGGCAATTGCCAATAATAATAACAAAATAAATATATATCGGCGTAAGAAAGATTGATTCCTTGAAGCGTTTGCTAAACTAACAAAATCCACATGTATGATGAATTGATGACAGAAGAACCTATATCTGCTTGTCTAATAAAAAGGAAATATTTAATATTAGTACTGCCCTAAGGTTACAATGGTAATGTCGTTATACCTATATGGCAGATTCCTGTGCCAGTTACAGGCTCGGAAAGTCATCGACAGGCATTGATACAGGTGTGTCACATCGCCTACTTCAGTCATCAGGAAAAAAAGAACGTAAAAACCTTCAATTAATATCTCTTGAGTTCCAAGAAGCGTTTACATAAAAACATACAAAACAAAATGGTTTTTTTTTCTCAAGGAACCAACAAATTTAAATTACTTTTTGTTCAGAATCATGTAGCTGCGACATATTTAAGGAAGTTACCCATTGTTGTGTCGATCTATTCTCACGTGCGATATTATTAACATAAATTATGCATGTTTCTTAATAACAATATACTATAAACTGCAATGGTACCTATGCTATTTTTAGTTTCTATACATGCATACAGAGTGAATCCCAATTACCTACTTGTTTATTATCTGCAGGTGGTAGAGTATGAAAATTCTTCCGTATCTTTGTATCGTCATTATAATTCTGCATTGAAACAACTGAATTTTTTGACTGAACAAAACGCACGCCCATTGAAAAGTATTCTTAGATAATTATACACAAAATACACACAATATTTTAAGGAAATTAAAAAAAAAACTTTACAGTTCAAGTGAAAGTCACGATGATATAAAACTTCAAATATGCCTAATACCTTTTAATATTTCTTGTACAAAAACAATTGTTTGTTAAGATCACAACGTCAATGAGGATTTTATGATCACCCCATAAATCTTCATAAACATTTTATTTGTTTTTGTAACTCAGTATCTTGCATCACCTTAGTAGTATTTACATAATGATTGACTAGCCAGTACCATCCGCCCCTTAGCAATTCTTATGAGAACCTTAAGTCTAACTACATATTTCCGTGCAAAAAATATCCGTGTAAAACTGATTTCACTTTTTGTTAATTATTAGTTTACAAACTAATTATTCTTAAAATAGTGATTAAGTCATTGAAACTACAGGAAATAGAGATTGGTAGATATTATACCACGTAAAACCAGAACAAAATCGGCCAAGAGCGTGTCGAACACGTTAACATTTTTTTTTATTCTGACACTTCAGCATAAGTATTGTATAGTCAGATTTTGTTCTCCAGCATTTTAAAAGATACGCTTTTAACTTTGAGCGCAAATATCTCTAGTTAGAAGCTTAATAATGACTTAGTTCGTAAGGATGTTTTGTTCCACTTTACATTAAGACCTATCTAACAACATCTCACTCGATAGGATATATGAAAAAATATTTGTTCTATCTCCCTTTCATAGAACGGCAGTCAAAAATATTGTTACTCTTCTTCTGTTCTTATTTTAATTTTTCTGTGTGATGAATCTGTTTGTTGTTTTGGTACCTATTCTGTATTTTTGTGTGACAATAAAGTGCATTTTATTTATTTATATTTTTTCTTAACTACCTATTATATTTCTTTTTTTCGATTATTATTATACAAATTTCATTAAAAAAAATGGTTGTACGCGTAGTAGTAGTGTATTTTTTTTACATATGGAACTGTAATCGATGTGAGGCATACAGACAGAATTAAAGATCCTTGTTTGACTACGGAACCCTAAAAATGAACCCATGTACGAGTACCTATACCATATTAGAAGTTAGAAGCACATGTCGTTAAGGGTTTCCCAAATCAAAGGAAAAATCAAACCAGGTTAATAGGCAAAGTAGTTGATTTAGTGCTAAATATTTTGTGCACTCAGTCTTATCTACCAAAATGCGTTTGTTATCAAAATAGGGTGTAAAAGGTTGATATAGATAACACTATCCTATTCGCTACCATAATCATTAGTGTGATGGATTAGTGTATCGACCTTGTAACTTTTGTGATTAATTACATGTAGTACCTACTTGGGCCGTCTTCCCAAATTAGTACTGTTATAGTAGGTACATTATTCTAATTTTAAAATTGCACTCCAAGCAAGCTACATTGTGTGGCCAAATTCCCCATTATGCCCTCGGCTAATCAGAGGGTCACGTGAAGAAAGGCTCTACCCCCTAGTCAGGTTTTTCGCCGTGGCCGCCAGTGAGATACAACAAGGAGAAGTTTCTGCCAAACGCCTAGGGTGCACGGTCCATACCCACTTTTGTTCCCTCCAGACTCATCCAATGATACCAGAAGCAGGTAGCACACGTAGAGATAACCTGACTTAGCATTAGCACCCCAATATTTGCAGAAAAAAAAGTTGGCATTCTAATATCTCCTTTATTCAACATTAAAAAATATTATCATTAAAATAGGTATCGTTTAAATAAATTAAAAAAATGACTCGAAGAGTTCTCGAGTGGCGATCGCGTACTGGCGCAAGCGCAGCGTTGCGTTGGTAGGCCTCCACAAGGCGGACCGACGACCAAGAGTGGGATTTATGAAAGTCACACGTTCAAATCAGCAATAGAAAATGTCAAAATTGCTATGGAGTTTACGCAACATTCAAACATGATTTTGAACGTCTGACTTCCAAAAATGGCACTTCTGGTGAAGGCGGCGGGAACCTGTTAGATGAGGACCGCGCAGGACAGCTAGTTGTGGCGATCCTTGGGGAGGCCTATGTGCAGCAATGGACGTCTATCGGCTGAAATTATGATAATTAGGATGAATAAAATAACTAGCAATATTTTCACAAAAATTAGCTTGTTGATGAGTAGCTTACAAACTAATTTGTATTTTTATTTTGAATGCTCCTGCTTCTAAGTTAGCTAGTAGTACAAAACTGGGACAAACATTCATAACAATAAGATAAACATGTAAGAGCCTCTGTCTAGAATGTGATAACAATAAAACTTGTCTCGTTCAGTGCAGTTGAACGCGATAATAATGATCACTATTTAACAAGTACTCCATCATTATTATTTGATTATTACAATATCTTTATATAATCGCTTTTTAGCGTCCTGTAGTCCGGCAAGGGACCGTTATTCCATCATCCAGTCAGTCTGCTCCGTCATTGAACGACATACGGGTCGGTCGTCAATATAGATATTAGACTACAAACCCTATAGCACAGTACAACACACACTTTGCAGATTATACTTTAAAGACTTTACTGACAACACAGTATCACTCCATATAATACCTGCTTGCATGATAATGATAAATTACATTGTATTTTTACTTACACCTACAGTGTATGCATGGACCTTTTACTTTAACATCATGGGCTGCGCTGGAGTCACCCCGAGTCAAAGTTTAAAATAGGAATTTTGCATTCTCTTTTTGACATTTGTCGCGTTTTGAAAGGGCACTAGTAAATAAATAATTAGAAATGTTGATATGCAATTTTGTTTTAAGTAAAAACGTACAATAGTAGAATGGTACACCATAGGTGTATTATATCGTCAAAAACATTTTTTTCTCAAACTTTTCATTGAAGCCTTAAAAGAAACCGCTTCATTTATTCCAAATTAGTTTTTTGTTCGACACGCGTGTAACTTGGATGACTTTTTTATCAAGCTCCAAATAACTGTAATTATTTTTTTAACCCTCTAACTTTGTCGTTCGTAGCATGTCGTCACTGTCGAACTAATTTAAAACATGAGTTTGAAAACAGTGACAAGAACATACAGATTTAGTTCTTACAATGTCTGTATTACAGTTTTTGTCCAATTTTTATATTTAGTTACATTACGTTTTTTGACAGTTATTTTTAAACTCATTATTGTATCATTAGATCGTCTACCCATAATCTTCTTCTTCTTATCGTGTGGGCAGAGCCCTGGTGTCAGAGTTTTTTCAGACCGCCTTCGCCGCCGCCGCCACGGTCTCTGACGTGATTTTTATGTAACGACTACTACTACCAGAGATAGTAGCCGGGACCAACGGCTTAACGTGCCATCCGCAGCACGGAATCATTTTTCTTGTCAGACAATCATGTGATTCAGCCTGCAATGTCCTAACCAACTGGGGAAAACGCCCATAGTGACATTTCACTAGGTGTCCCCAGTGGGAATCGAACCCACGACCTCCGTGTCGAGAGCCAATGCTCTTAACCATTAGACCACGGAGGCAGTTACCTATAATTACACAACTTAAATTGTAATTCATGATTGTAAAAACATTGTCAATAAAGTCCAATAAAAGAATCCTCGCGAATAAAATGACGCAGTTCCTTTATTAATTTATCTTTTTTTGCATATTAATATATTATTTATAAGTATTAATGATTCAGTTCAGCAAATGTTAATAAATAAAGATGTGACGTGATTTTTATTATACTATTTTTGTGCTAGAGGTGAGGGGTCGATAAGGAACTTGATTTAGCGCTGCCATTTTAATCGTTAATTCTTGGCTGTGAAGAAGCTGTTTAATTTAAAAAAAAATTGGGGAAAGCAAAATCTTCATCATCATCCTATACGTACCACTGCAGGTCACATGGATGCACCTACCCTCAAGGACGTTGGACACGCGTGGCAGACTAACGCCCATACACCTTGAGGGTAGGCCTAAAAGCAAAATGATATATATTAACTCATTAATATTGTTACTATCACGGTGTGTATTTCAAAGTAAAATTTTTCTTGATTGAGGCCTAAGTCGGCCTCAAAATATTTCTTCTGTGTATTTTGCACACATCCTTATGTGTCTGATCATCTGTTAAAATCAATTTCAAATAATTGTATTTTTAACTTATCTGAGAAACTGCAATAATATTTTTGACTAATCTTGAAATTAAACAATAATTGTCTCATTCTGCTGTTGAAATTGAATATTCTGAATGTTATGCTGTATTAAAATATCTGTAACCAGAGGTATTACTTAGATACAACTAACTTATACAATTAAGAAGAACCATGATGCTGGTTAAATAACAACAAATGCTCGTTTTGACCCGCGACTTCGTACGCGTGGATTACCATTTCTTAGTGCACCCCTACATCCTCTGTAGAACATATATTCAAATTTTCATGTTTCTATTTTCAGCGGTTTAGGCTGTGCGTTGTCTATCAGTCAGTCAGTCTCGGAACTCTTTTATAAGTATAGTTTATTCATAACAAATATTTTAGAAACGCAGTATTTACTTATCATTCACCACCATGCACATACCCACTTATCTCCTGACACCATCTATGACGTGTACCGTGAATCGTGCCTCGACTGCACCCTTAAAAAGGTTGTTGGTCGTTGTATCAAAGTTTCTGACCACTCCGAAAAGGAATACCGTCGTGAAGTCATATCTATTGTTAACACTATTGTAAAACTGTAACATAAGTGTGTCTATACATTGAAGATATTTCAGTTCTTGACTACTAGAATCACCGATTTTTGGATTGTTTGGGTCTGTCTGTTTTTTCGAGCATCACGCAAAAACTGCTAGACTGATTTTGAATCGTTGGTTTTTTTTTAAACCGCTAGACTGATTTTGAGTCGTTGGGGTTTTTTTTATCGGGTGGGCAGGCCTCTGACGCGGTTTTTATGTAACTACTACGACCACTAGAGATAGTAGCCTGGACCAACGACTTAACGTGCCATCCAAAGCTCGGAATCATTTTTATTTTCAAATCAGGTGATTCAGCCTGCAATGTCTTCACCAACTGGGGAAAAACGCACAAAGTGCCATATCCCTAGGTGACCCCCGTGGGAATCGAACCCACGACCTCCGTTTCGAGAGCCCAATGCTCTTATAACCATTAGACCTCGGAGGCAGAGTTTTTTTTTAATGATTAGTTTTAAAAGATGGTATAAACATCTCGGTAAGATGAAGGGAGTCGGTTGTGCGGACGAAGTCGTGGGCAAAATATAAAATGTATTATTTCTTTAAACAGAGATACGTTCAAAAGTGTGGTATGCAAACAGAGCAATGTTTTCTTATTGTAGAAACACACGAGGCCGAGACAACACCGCCCACCTTATCTAACTCAAACATTGCTGCTACTGAATTTTTATTACAGCCGATAAGGCTTTAATAAACGTTTTTATGTCCCACGAGATGTAGATTCAGCTACCATTCAGCTCTTGTACAACGTATTAACAATTTAACACAAAATCAGAGAATAGTTAAAGTTGTTTAGTTTGGTAGTATGCGGTTTAAAGGTTAATGATACTTTTCCTTACACCTTCCTTCCTTCCTTACTTAACTGTAATTTTGAATGTGTGGATATTATCAATTTATCAGAGTATATTAAGAGGCTATGTGAAAAAAATAGGATTCTTCAAAGCGTCATATATCATGAAGTACTAACAGTAGGAGTATGAATTGTGGATATGTGTAAATTGAACATATAATTGAAGTTTTGATTAGAGCCAAAACACGACTAAGACACATTTTCTCGATAGAAAAACAAGCCAAAGTAGCCTCCGTTTTTATTTATAAACGCTTGGTGAATACTAGAAACACGAGTCTTGATTTAAAAAAAAGAGATTGATATTTTACAAATTTTGATTAGAGCAGAATTGAACTTACATAAATAGTACAATCACAATTAAATAAAGTGTGTTTTACGCTTGCGTCGTTTCAGTCGCGCGCGCCGCCCTATCTCTTTCTCTCGCATTAGGCAGTAATATAAGCTATCACACGCCCATTTCGCTTCAATTATTTTTCGACATAGGCCCTTAAAAACGTAGTCGTTACATAAAAACCACGTCAGAGGCTGTAAGGCGGTCTGAAAAAACTCCGACACTAGGGCTCTGCCCACACGATAAGAAGATCAGGAGTGCGATTTTTGAATCTCATACGTTGAACTCAGCAGTTAAAAATGTATTGAGATACGCATCTTTTTACTGCTGATTTGATTTTTAAAAATCGCACTCCTAATGTATGATTTTTTAAAGTCAAATCAATAGTAGAAAGATGCATATCTCCATAGTAATTTTGACATTTTCACCTGCTGAGCTCAGCGAATGAGATTCAAAAATCGCACTCCTGAGTATATTGCCGAGTATATATCTTAAACTAGGTATTATAAATAATGCTGTGCATTAATCCCCGGCGGCTCTACCTGCATCACTTTTTGATTAATTTCATGTTAAGCTTTGTTTTTGTACTTATACATTCTTTTGTTACAATTATTCTAATGCGGGTACTACATTCTCACCTATACTTACCTCACCTATACTTCATTCCAAATAGGAACGAAAAGATTATCCGATTACTATTTAACTTCCTGGCCAATGTTGATTGGCAAATATTATTTATTTATCAGAAAGATGTACTATCCGACATATTATCTTGGACGTTACTAAATCTGTTCTAAGAATGTGAGTAAGTGTTTCAAATCTCTGTTTCTGTAATTCAAATTATCCTTAAAATTTAGTTGGAATGGAGTATAGGTACCGTACGTAATATTAAATTGGTCTTGAACAAGTAAATAACAATGTTAAGTTCGTATCAAGATAACAAAAGAAATTCCTTAATTCAATCGTAAAAATAATAATAACCATACACTTCATGCAATACCTAGTTACCTACTCTACATATCATCGTGTTAAATTGAGATATGTAGGTATATCGTGCCAAACGTAATGTTATAAATTGCATGTAAAAACATAACTCAACGTTGCGATTCAATCAACCACGCGATATGAATAAAACTAATGTGTTGTTTAGTCTGAATCTTTACAGAATACCGGATAAATATTGCATGCTTCGGAAATGGGAACAATCGACGTCGTAAAATAAAAATATCTGGTAGTTTATAACATCTGGGCATAGATTTAAGTTGATCTAAGCGTTTAGTTTATTATTGAAGTAATCAACGTTACAAACCAATTGTACAGAGAAATAGTGAGCTTAGAATAAGGCCAATAACAGATTACTCTAAATTAAAAAGTTAATACAATCGTGGCAAAACAAATAGCAAATGGTGCAGGTTTACGAATCTATCATCATCATATCGTATGGCATTTTTATCGTTTTTTATAGGGGGGTGTTAGATTTCGAGATCGAGGTGTTTCAGCCAGTCTTCCGCTGCCGGGGTTAGCCTGTGAAGTTCTTCGATTCCACCGGGGAAACAGCGCAGTGTGCACTCATTTACCACATGGGAGAGGGTCTGGTCAGGTGCCCCGCAGTCGCACGTCGGGGACTCCCTCAAACCCCACTTGTGGAGGTGGTAGTTGGTTCTTCCATGGTTGGTTCTGAATCGGTTAAGCTTAACCCAGGTCTTACGGTCCTTTTCAAAACCAGCCGGCTCGTCAATACGGATCTATTGGAGTACATTACAAATAGGTACTTAGGTTGGTAAGTAGAAGTAGTTCAAAGAGACGCTCGAACCACCCTGAACACTCGTATCATGTTACTCATCCATAATGTTACCTATGTGGGAAAGCTAGTTCGCCAGCACGTTTTATTGCACAAGTAACATAACATAAAGCGCATGAAAAATGATTCCAATGAGATGTGTAAAGAATTCTTAGAAACGAGAATCCGTTGCTTACAAATTTCGGCAAAACTATCCGTCAAACTAATGACAAATTGAGCAGTAATTTGTAAACATGGTCGCACTGCACGCAAGGCATTCCTAATTTTTAAAGTCCGGTGCACTCTCGGCGGTTACCTGTCATCCCCGGCCCCGGCAGCCGCAAGATCTCGCCACACTCAGCCGTATGTAACCACTCGGAGAGGTGGTCTCGCACGCACCCACTAATTCACGACACGATCGACGTTCCAATTTTACAAACCTAAACAAATTGAGAGAAGAAGAATTTAAACTCTTAAACAATTGACGGTTGCGTCTTCGGAATTTTTCAATTACAAATCAAATTACACTTTCACGGTGGTAAATAATATCTGTCGAAACAGTGCGGTCGGGGTGCATTAAAGCCGCAGTTGTGCTCGGACTGAACTAGAAAGTGCTTGCAAAGTTGTTATCAAAATGAAAACGGATTATGCGATGGATGAGTTGCAGAAGAGTGAGTTTTGTTATTTTATTATGGAAATATATACGTACAGTTAAGTTATTCGTCAAAAGTTCATATCAATGTATATATATTAATACCTAGTTCTATGACAATCTTATCAAAGTAAACAACACTGCATGAAAGAAAATGTAATCGTTTAGTTAGGTACCTACTCACCTTTTTTTTCGGATATTGTTTCTTTCTTTCAAAAATTTTTTGAACCTGGTTATATTTTTACGCATTATAGACGAAATACTCGCAACTCGTGGTTCCTCGATATTATTAACACCTGAACTATCTTAGATGGTCTACTATAAAATGCTCTTATTTTTGATTGACCTGTGACCTAAGTATGGTGCATAATAAACCAAACTAGATCCAACCCAAACCAGTTCTATTCTTCACCCTGAACAACATTTACTTCTGGACTAAGCCTGAATACGATTTCAATGTTGGTTCCGCTTAAAAACTTGTTTAATTTGGCTTATGAATAGAATTTTCTTTAAGCTTGGTATATTTTTATGGGTTACTAACTAAATAAATCGTAAACTATCTTTAATACAACATTATAAATGTTCTTGGAACATTTACTTTCTCTAAATAAAGAACATGATTGATAGAAACCATTTTTTTTCCTCGATCACATTCGAAATCGAGAGTCGGATATCTTAATTTATATGTTTGCCTTCTCTTAATATTAAGGCGCTTCTAAATATTATTAGTTTATTCCATGTATTGGGGACTTAGTCTTAAACAGGGTTCTTGTTCTTCTTTCGTGTCAACATGAACTATATCACATGACAATCATTTATGTGTAAAGATTAGTCAGTCAGCAATGGTCATATTGAAGCTGACAGTCCAGGATGCGCCAGACTAACTCGGGTTTCGTTACTCAGGGAGGCTCCTTCCATTCACCCCAACATCAAACCAAAACAAGGTTCAATAATGGTCAGGCCCAAATAGAGTTTTTTAGGTCGTACAGCCTCTAAGATAAATAATGTTATTGGATAGGTATGCAGGAGTATTTAAATTATTATAAAAGTAGAGCATTTCGTTTATTATCAGCAGGAGCAGGTTAATAAGAAATAAACATGAATACATACTGTAATACAATTAAACGTTCAATTACTACTGGCTTAATGCAAACACAATTATTATTAAATTATAATTAACAATTGTAATTAGGTTTCTAGAAAAACTTATAGTTCGGCTACATTAAATTGATTTATTGTAATTTTAATGCAAGTAATTGTACATACGGTGTTAATAGTGTGACTCATTAAATAACTTGTTAAAAACGACTTTATTATCAAACCAGTACAAACATATTATTGACAATTTACAAAATTTAAACCTGAACTGAAGAGAAAATATTTAATTAACATTGTTTAACATTTACAGTCAATCATTATAATCTGAGCGTTATTCTAATTTTTTTAATGATGACTATTGATAATCTTTTGTAAGGTATTAAAAGAGAACCCAGAGGTTATTATCAAATGAGAAAATATGATTATAAAAAAAACAGACAGCCTATATGTATATAAGCAGCACATCTATATAGTTCGTAACCTGAAAGTATTTAAAAATAACAACAGTAGGTAAAATATTTTGACTATCATTATTCATAATACTCGTAGTAACCTCATACTTGAGCTACCGGTAACAGAGGTTGTATTTGTACAGATGTTGATATCAATGTCTTATCATTACACTTATTGTCTTACATTCTTTTACTTTTCGAAAACATATCTATTTGAACATTCGAGAAAACATGAAAGTTTAAGATATAAATATTTTAAACTGATACCTACAGCTACTATAGGCTCGGTATGTTATTTTACTACACTTGACGAAAATTATAAGATTTTGAACCGATTTCCACTATTAAGAAAACAATGAAAGATCTTTTCGCATATGTCCATCTTTTATTCTATCTGTTCCAACAAAATTTTAACTTTTCCTGTCGTCTTTTGTTCGTAAATGGAAATAAATCGTTTCATATATTTAATATTTTTTAGCATCGACACAATGAAGCGATTTTACGGTCATTCTATTCTAATTTAATGAAAATTACATAATTTGAACGTTTAAAAATAATTCGTAATCAAATCATCCGACCGCGCAATTATATTATAATGTTAAAGCCATTAAAGTGCTAAATTTATAAACAATTTACATACATAACGTTTAGAAATATCACGTGGTTGTAGAAAAGCGGCACTCACTATGCGTAAACAAAACAATAGGTAGGTACATTAATTATATCGAGGAGCTTTTGGTAGAGAAAGTTTATACTTATAGCTGATTTTCTACTGGTTTTGATTTGCATGAAGGGAGATTAACTATTAAATAATAATTATCATGTTCAGAACATTTTAAACTCAAATAAGTTTATTTGTGAACGTAGGTGGAAACATAAAGGTACTTACAACAAATATGAGGTACCTAATTTTACAGGTTTCCATATCCTACAAAATAAAATACTGGCATTTACAATTACAATACATAATATCTAACTGGATATTAGCTACAGGGTTTTCAGGTTCTAGATTTTCCATGACTGAAAAAGCAAATTATAACAGATTCAAATAACAATTTACTTGAAGAATTTAATTAAATAAACATGTTTATTTTTTATTTTTATTTATAATTAATGAACTCTTGCTTGTGCGTTAGCACTGCATTTCCACCAGTGTCAAGTAGTTTATGGGAAAATCTATCCCAATCTCAAGGATTGTTTTTTGGCAAGAACAAGAAGAGATTGACGATTGCGGAGCCTCGTGGCAGGCAAAAACGCGACGCGCGAAAACCACGCGAGACAAGTGTTCGGGTCAGAACCTGCAACGTGACTCCAGCTACACGAGTTACTAAATGATAGACAGTTTATAACACAAAGTAATTCGACGTCATATTTCACAGTTAGGATCGATTGCAAATTTAATAACATTATGTTTTATTATTATTAATAGTCGGATCATATCGAGACTAACGACAACAAAACATAGTCAAAGTCTGAGACAATTTTATATTACTGAATACCTACTAAGTCTTAGACTTAAAGTTAAAATTAAAGAAGATCTAAAGATCTAAACAAAAATATGGTTTTGACAAATTCAATACGCTTTATTTAGAGAATACTGATATAATGTAGATTGTTTATTATTTTGAAGTAAAATTAACTAAATATGAAACCGACGAAGACCCTTGTCGAATAGAGGGTACGAAGGATTCGAACAATTTTTAAAATAGTCATTCATTATCATACATTTCTGAAATACTTCACTGTGTATACATATACAAATACGTGAGTAAATGTATATTAATACATTCCAATAAAATAACGTTAGTACCTAATTTAATTACGTATAGACAAAAAAACGTCAAAAACAAGTAGTTCAAAAATGATCTAATAAATATATTGAATTGTATATTAATTTAAATCAATAATTTATTTTAGTAACTTTAAAGCATAACTATCTTGAATAACATTTCAATGAAGAAAACCTGAAAGACTTTCATTGCAGAGTCTGAATGAATTACAGCTGGAAATAAAATCTATTCTTAGTCTAGTCGAGGACAGCTCTTTATAGACGAGAACAAATTAGTCTATTTTTATAACAAAAACTCTTTTTTCAAGGGTCTGTGACAAATAGGTACAATGCATGACTGACTGGACACAATAGCGGATAAAAATATGGCCAAAGATTTCTACTATTATTGCATGTAGCATATTGTATTCCTAGTCTAGAATGAAAAGAAAGGCTTTGTAAGGAATGTGCAGTAATAAATATTAGGAAACATAAATAGCAACTGAAGAAGTAAGATCCTCGGATCCGACTAACCAATCACCTCTTTGCAGAAACTGGCTCCTTCTTCGGCCTATCAGACCTGACAGACAACAAGCTGATCTGGCGGCAGCTGCTGGCGGAGTTGATCGGCACCTTCCTGCTGGTCTCCCTCGGTGTGGCGGCGTGCGTCGTCATCAACGAGGAGAACACCAGCTTTGCGCCCAAAATCACCAGCATCGCGCTGGCTTTCGGTCTACTCGTCGCTTCTATTGTACAGGTACGTGGTTGAATTTTACTCGACTATCTTCTAGGCCCTAGAATCTTGGATATTGTGGAGTATTGAGCACCTCAAAAAAATTTGGACTATGGTACAGGTGCTGCTCGAATTATCGTATGAAATTTGAGGCATTCAATACGTGGCGAATCGGCGATGTGTCAGGTTCAATTTACTCTGTTACGTTAAATTTCAATACATATGGCGTTGTATTTTATACTTTAATAAGGAACAAAATAAAGCCGAAGTTCAGTAATATAATATGTAGGTAGTTGTTTCCATCACATCTGCGTATGTTTGTTATTGAATCTGTTTTCAGTTGAGTCCATATAAAATTATTTGTATTGCAATTTATCCATTCGAGTCACAAAACTAAACCAATCAATACGTTCATATTCGAAATATCCATCAACATCAACCAAAAAGTAAATTGTTCATACTAAAAAGCCTGAAGTTAAACTTATTTTATTTATTATGCAATAGAGTACGTAATGTTTCCATACATAATTATCAAATGTACTGATATTCAAATAGGTTGATTTTTAATTAGAAACACTTATTATCTTGTATGATGATACAATAATCATCATCATCATCATCATAGGCCTTTACATCTGTTGCAGATGATTTAAGCAGTGTTTTTGGAGAAGCACTTTTTCTCATGGCTATACAGTCCTATACGAGAGCCGCATACACGTCCATAGCCGTCACAATCCCGTCGTCATTCACCGGCGTACAGCTCTGTTGTAGATACAATAATAGTAGGCGCTATAAACTAAACAGAAGAAGCAGCTATCTTTATAATCCCAATAAAACCTTGTTAAATCGTTCTAATCTAACATAAACAGTAGCTAAGATAAAGTGCGTTTAAAACGATCTTCCAAAGATAACACAAATTAGGTACAAAATGTAGTTTACAATGAAACGAATCGAACAATTTGATCAATGGCTGGATTTTCCCACGCGGTCGCGGTCGCGGGCCCGATCACTCATGTTTAGTTTAGAATATAATCATGCGTGCTGCACTCAATATCATTAAAGGCCAATATGCTAAATGTATGAATTAATTAACCTTGACATATGGACAAGTGCTAATTTTTCTATGTTTTTATTTCTATAAGATTTCAGCTTGAGATGGTTAAAACAGCCGCGTACAGTATTTCGCCCACGTTTTAAGATAAGCACACTTTAGTAAATATTTAATTAATATCTAATGTTGTAAAATATCTGATTATAATATGAAATGATAATCCAGTTAGTTTATAGATTCCCAGGGGTCGCAAAGAGACAAAAAGAAAACTCTACTATTTTGGAACCTACTAAACCCAGTCACATAATAAAAGAACAGATGTATTCCATATCAACATTGCACAAAATCACTTGAATGAAGTTCGGTGACCCACTTTAGAATATTTTTCTATCACACCACTTATAATAAAGTTATGAGTGTAATCGACACACTCTAGCGGTCACGACGGTGTCGGTGTGTCACGCACGCTCCGGACCGTTGCGCAAATTGATCAAATGTTTGATTGTAACCGTAACATACTTACATTTATTGACTGTTCAACTCATTATCAATTATCATACACTAGGGTTGCTTATAAAAGTTTGGTTTTCATTTAATTAATAACTTAAATGGGAAATATGTATCTTATCTACACAGGGCACAAACAATAAATTTGTTTTAAGCTCACGTATTTTTTTCAATCATGAATTTACTGTAGGTATGTAATTGTGTAGCTTAATCAATGCATTTAGACCCATAATTTTAATATTACTACCGTAAATATTAAGTTTATGGTTAGACCTTGCACAGAAGGAGTGGCGGACTAAGCCCGTCGGAGGCCCGGGACGGCAAAACTAAATGAGGCCCCCGGTCTTTCCAGAAATTGATATCTATGATATTTTTCGAGCCGTGGCAAAAACTTGATATAGGCGCCCCTTCCCTCCATGGATGAAGATAGCAATAATTATTTCTCAGGGAGTTTCAGGTCCAGGTTAGGTAGTTGTAATGAAATCCCGGTGAAAAAAAAGTGAATTGAGCTTGAGATTGACGCGACCTAAAATTTTTCGAGATCTTACTACAATATTATCAGGCGTTTGCAATGGCAAACCTTGTTGCAAACCCCAGCCCCGAATCTACAATTTTTCCGAGACGGGGCAAAACTTGACTTTTGCGCACCTCCAAACGCGAGCAAGAATTTTAACTAAACACTTTAACAGAAAACTAGGAGCGAGCGAAGCAAGCTCGAGATTTCACTGCA
Organism: Agonopterix arenella; assembly: GCA_927399405.1. Lineage (NCBI taxonomy): Eukaryota > Metazoa > Arthropoda > Insecta > Lepidoptera > Depressariidae > Agonopterix > Agonopterix arenella. Next base: position 4,341,775 of record OV656692.1, read on the forward strand.
ATATAAAGAGATCACTGCAATACGATCTAAAACTAGGAGTGAGCGAAGCGAGCTCGAGATTTTACTCCAATATAATAAGATCACTGCTACGATCTAAAACCAGGAGCGAGCGAAGTACTCACTGGAATACGATCTAAAACAAGAAACGAGCGAAGTGTGCTCAAGATTTTACAGCAATATAAAGAGATCACTGCAATACGAACTAAAACCAGGAAGCGAGCGCGAGATTTTACTGGAATCAAATGAGATCATTGCAATATGATTTAGAACCAAGAGAGAGCCAAGCGAGCTCGAGATTTTGATAAATTATAACTCAATTTTCAGCGAAATTAAGGCTATTCGAAAAGTTGGAGCGAGCGAAGCGAGCTCATGATTATGCTGACTACGTAATAACATGATTGAGTAGCTCTACCCGAAATGGAGTTGATTTTTATGTGAAACAAAAACTGGATTATTTCAGAGCGTAGAAACAAAATAATAAAAAATTGAGCGAGCGAAGTGAGCTCGAAAATTCGTTACATTTTTGACTCTATTTCTGACTTTCTTTCACTATGTGTGAGGCCTCAACTGCAGTCCCAAGACCGGAGGCCCGGGCCTCCAACTTCAAACTGCCTCTTACTCACTGAACATATTTTGGATTTGATTAAAAATGACTTCTCTTCTCGAGACTTCGGAGGCCCCCCAGGGCTGGGGGCCCGGGACGGACCGCCCCGTCAGTTTGATGGGTACTTGACTCTTAGTCTAATGATATCAAATTTCACCCCGTATAGAAATTATGTACCTGTATTTATTTATTATCTATTTATTTATCACCCTGTATTTTAAGGGGATGACCAGACCATCAAATTGAAGAAACTCTAGAGGACTCTGGGTAGACTCTTAGTTTAAAAGGATGCTAATGGTATCAAATTTCACCCTGTATAGAAATTGTTTACCTGTATTTATTTATTATCTATTTATTTATTATTTATTTATCGCCCTGTATTTTAAGGGGATGATCAGACCATCAAATTGAAGAAATTCCTCTAATCAACATCAAAATTGCGAAAAAAATAAGCTTTCTCATACATTTCGCTCGAGTAGGTTTGCAGTTTTGTATTGAACAGCTGATTTTTTTTTTTGGCTTTTTCTATTTTGGTGCTATAGATAAAGTCATTCCGTTTGGCAGTCTGATCATCCCCAAAAAAGTGTCAGCATATTAAGAATGACCCTATATGTGTGGTTAATATATAGTTCTACTATATACAATACAATTGGCGACGGGCTCACTCCCCGTCACATTGGATAGAGTTTCGGTACTAGTGAAACGTGGATGTTCTGCGGTTTCAGAATGTCTCTGACTACCCCCTCGGGGAATATAGTCGTGAGCATATATGTTATATATACAGGTTGTCCCGTAAACCGACGCCAACCCGGTGGATGCTGGTAGGTTAGCTCATGCCTAACCAGAATATACTAAAATAAAAAATATTAAAAAAAAAAATCAGTTAAGCAATCAATCAATCTATCAACATTTTAGTTTAGGAAAAGGTTCTTAGTTTTCGAGATAAGGACAGTTTTATGAAATTCGTGAAACTTTTTACCATAGTCACTATTTTGAGTGCCACGGCTACAAATGTTCTATGCAGTATCTGTGTTAAAACTGTCAATATCTCGAAAACTAAGACACCTTTACTAAAATCAAATTTTTATATTCTGCTTAGTCATGGTCTAACCTATCAGAATCCGCCGGGTTGACGTCGGTTTACGGGACACCCTACTGTATAATATATATATACAGTATTCCTACGACTACATAGTAGGTACGTACGACGTGCAACCGCATGCTTCCACCTTTTTTCAGGCATTCGTTTATGAATTACACCAAGGTTTGTATCTATAAGTACCCTTATATTATACAAAGTGCCGATGCCGACCTGAAAATGCGAATTATGATGAGACTATGACCATGGCGATATCGTAGGATCGGTAACATAAATGCATATCAAAGTACTTTATTGGCATTTATTTAACTGATGTCAGTTTGGTAATAATAGGCGTATGTAAATGGTATAAACATGCGTACAGCAAATGTTTTCTTTCAATATGTGACAGATAAGGTCATGGGCGACATTTTAAAGGTCACACTTTTGAACTAAGAACCCTGTTGTTTTGTAATTTAACGAATTTTTGTTTATGTTTTAATTTGCATGAACAACATATTTATATGTTGATTGTTAATAACAATGATATTATATGTTACTACCGGTTAATAAGAAATCAACATCATAATTGTTTTTTTTTAATTACTGGACCATCATTTTAAATTGGACAATGCAAAAACAATCTGTTCAGCAGTCTGATAGTTTATTTTTTATATTAATCCTAGGAAACCTCTATGATGTATATTTGGCTGATACTTAACTTGTACCTATGTATTATTTATATTTAACATGAATATATTTCTTTTTAAAATTATTTTTCTAATACAGCTTTTAGCCTAATAAAACTCCAGCTCTAAACACACTGCAAATAAAAATGACTAAAAGATTGTATTGTTTAGAATATGCCTACATTTATTAAAGTATTTCTTTGTAAAGTATTAGCTAGTTAACGAGACGGCATTAATCGCCTTCTCGTATGCTTGCCAATTTGTTAATTTGTCCTCATCATATTCAGTTACTAAGTGATTTTCAGTCGCTATGGAGCCGTACGTAGCTCATTATTGACAAATCCACACGAGACGGTATGACGAGGTAACGAGGCACCGTAATTAAATTCAAACAGATTATTCTAATGAAAGTTGGACATTACCCTATCCTCCCATAGACAAGAAATTATTTACATATTAAAGACAGTGCTGTCTTCAACTCCTTTTCGGATGGGCTAAAGATTTCCTGTCTTTTTTTTTTATAATTTGTGAGCATCTAGAAAATGAAACTGATTTGTTTTAATTCATAATAATATCACATAGATAACTATCTGACGTATTTTTTTTAACTCTACTACGGCGTCGGCGTCGTCGGAAGTTGTTTCGTTGTAGATAAGATGCGACCAGAAACTCTACCTAGATTCTCGGGCTATAATATTATAGACTTACCTCGGCCTTAAATATAGGGTCCTTATTAATATCTGACACTATTTTAAGGGGATGATCAAACCGTCAAACTGTACAACTTTCTGTATGGCACCAGGAGTGCGATTTTTGAATCTCATTCGCTGAGCTCAGCAGTTGAAAATGTCAAAATTACTATGGAGATATGCATCTTTCTACTGCTGATTTGACATTCAAAAATCATACTTCAGGAGTGCGATTTTTGAAAGTCAAATCAGTAGCACAAAGATGCATACCTCCATAGTAATATTTACATTTTCAACTGCTGAGCGAAGCGAATGAGTTTCAAAAATCGCACTTCAGCATCGAAATCGCGAAAAAAGAAATCAGCTGTTCCATACAAAACTGCAAACCTACTCGAGTCAAATGTGCAGCCGATTTTTTTTCACGATTTCGATTTTGGTCCCTTAGAAAAAGTTGTTCAGTTTGATCATCTGGTCATCCCCTTAAAAACTGTCAGCATATTAAGACGGACCCTTTATAAATAAATTTATATTTTATTTGACTATTCTTTCGATTATTAATTATCCTTTCAAAATTGTACCTCTGTTTCTCTTAAATCTTCTTTAACAAAACCTAAAAGAAGTAAATGACTATAATAAATTAGAACTCTATAAAGTGCGTAGGTATAAATACAGCGTGTTAGGGTAAACAGTTGCATTACTTTAAGAGGTGGTTGTACCCACGATTCCTACAGGTTTTTTTGGTTAAGTTGTTCATAACTTTCCATAAAACACCTATAGGTCTCCACACTAAACGCAATCAGCTGATCAAATGTGTGTATGATAAATTGAAAATGTATTCCTTTAGGAAAGCTGTTAATGAACAAGTTTAGTATCATGAGTACAATCACCCATTAAAGTAATGCAGCTGTCTACCCTAATACCCTGTATATGCACGCACTTCTGGCTATTTTAAATCGGGCATAGGCCCACCACACATTCCCACCGCTGTAACTCCTGTAAGCCAGGATCAACAGCGGCGACCATTCACAACACTGGACAATGAAGTCCAGCGAGCCCGGGGGATGACTCTAATCTGTCTTGCTATTGACAACCACTCTATGTAATAATCGTATGCCACCTCTTTGTAATTTACATTACAATACACTTAATAAGTGCTGATGTCGGAAGTATCACATCTCTAAACGTATTTTATACAAATTGATGATGTTGTTGACTTCCTCAATTTTCCTGACCTCTTACTAAATATGTATTTAAGTGGTTATTACTATCCCTGTTAGGGTATTTAATGGTTTTTGTCCTCGCTTTCCTGAAGATGTAAATGTATAAATGACGTTGAATCAAAGCTTTAAGGAAATTCGTTAGAATATTATGAGACCAGTCTGAAAGAAAGCTGATTTAATAGCTAGGGTAGACTTAATCTACTCTCTAAAATGGAGTCTACCATATAGAGTAGAACTACGACACAACCACGCTGTGAATAGATAGGTACTAAGTTGAATATTCTTTTAATTCTTATGTATACATACTATCAATACGCATCTATCCCAGCTATTCACTTCATTCGTCCACTTTAGGAATTCGTATATTTAAGGCTGTTTAACAGAAAGCTATTACTTTGTAGGTATACCTATTATTATTACATTATTTTAGTTTCATATAATTATTATTGAAAATATGATAGGATGGCATATATAGCTATCTCTAAATCAGTTCAAACAAACATTAATATGTTTGACATCATGGTAATCACAAGCAATTATCAAACGTCTAACGTGTAGTCCACTCATTAATTATGCACATACAACTTAATAGTTTATGGTAAAGTTTTAATTCGAATAAGCTTTTTAATATCGATACGAGTTACTACACTAACATTAACCGAGGTCATTAGACTGATCTAAGTATTCAATCCAAAATTAAAATATTCAAATCAATCGGACAAATGACAAATTAAGAGCTGTCATACGAAGGATGCTGATAACATTTAATATTCGTATGATTAATCGGAGCACGGTCTAATTCACATTGTGACAAACAGGATTACAGATACTTGCAGATAATGGTTTGTTAAATGTCTTGTAAGCATGCGGTTTTATTCGACTACCATTTTGTACAAGACAATAATAGGGTATTTATATAGCTTTCCTTTTTTTAAGCCTAGGACTTTATTTTACATTTTTTATTCCAGTATTTTGTCTTACGGATATCATTATCGACAACGTCCATAAGCGCGTCCATAATTCGCGAAAAAGCTTGATTTTTCGCGAATTTTTATTTACTACACATGCGTTTGTATAGCTGAATAGAGGTGCTGGAGCTGGTTCCAAAATAAACAAGGGTCTGGACTCTGGACCCTTGTTAATTTTGAATCCTTCCAAGATGCAAACATCCAAACAACCGACTAAGCCCAACGGTTTTTTTTTTATCACTAGAAAGAGGGGAACATTTTAAATCGGTTTGCAAAAAAATTACAATTTCCAAATTAAGTTCATTGGTTTTTGCTCTAACACGGCTAAGTTCTTTATGAATACAAAATTTAACCCAAAACAAATCTAAAAAAATCAAGGATAATTCACGCACGCAACTGGTCCATTTCACGCCATATCAAATTGCGTCAATACGCGACACTTGCGCAACATCATCATCTGTCAATCGAGGATTAGCATCACAATGGAACAATGAGATCTATGCTCCAAATGTCGAGTCGTGTTGTCGTCCAATGTCACTGCTGTAGTAGAGTTTATTGTACCGTGTGCTGTGTCGACTACGATGCTGTGGCTACAGGCTGTTTGTATAAAGGATCGTTGTTAATTCTCTTTATGAAAATCATCCTTGTCGTTGAGTTGACAGACTTGAGGTTTGAATACCTACACGTAAGTATAGAACAGTTGTTGTTGTAGCTGTTCTACCTTTTAACACAATTACAAGTTCACCAGACATTTATACTGCACCTCCTGCGAAAGGACTAGAAGAAGAGGAAGTCAAAGTCAAGAGAGCAAAAAGAGAAGAGGATATTCGAGTTATATCTGATCATATTTCATGGAGTTACAAGGAATCGTGATCGAATGATATGTCGTGGACACCTCACATCATTATCACTGTTAGAAAGAATGAGAAAAATGCAAATGTTCGTTTTATTCTTATCTCATCAGCCTGTCTTCGTCCACTCTTGAACATATGCCTCTCCCAAGGCGCTCAAAATTATGTTCTCTTCCAGTCGCTCTCAGCTATCGTTTTTAGGTCTTCGATCTAGGGGCCGAAGGGCGTCCCACACTACGCCTGCCAGTTCGTGGTATCCACTCTAGAACTCTAACTTCCCGTCGGTCGATTTTGCAATTCATCGTCTTTGACATATGTCTCTGTGGAGTATAGTTAAGTATTTGAAACGGCCTGTATTTGCAACCGCGAGCTCATATTATGATAGCACTTATGTGACGATCCTATTTATTTTAAAGAGACAGTGGGCTTGAAGTGGTTGTAAGCGCCCGCGCACGCGAGTAAGGAACAGTGGGCGGTGATGCTTTTTATCTATCATGATTTTAATTTCATTCACATTTCTTCGTCTCACATGATTTATAAACACAAGAAAAGTATCGATTTAGTATTTCTCTATTACTTGAAACTGAAAGTGAAACCCTTGTAGCTTAAATGAGATAAATGTTTTTGGTGAAAATAAAGTATAATTTTATTGAATGATAAAGCAGCCGATGCAGATCCACTGCAGGGCAAAGGCCTTCTCTCACGAATGAATGTGAGAGGGTGTGGGAGTGAAAGAACATAATTACTTCAAACGTCAAAACATCTTATCAATATTCATATTATATACATAAATTGACGCCTTTTCCCCGAAGGGGTAGATAGAGTCTAGGTACAGGTCTCTATTTTGGGTTTTCCTATCATACTTCTCTTGCTTTCTCCAGATTCATAAGTCAGTTTCGGCTACTTTTGAATCGGATTTTGAATTTTTCGGCATTTTCTAATGACTCCGCCAATTTGGTCTAGATACCTACGTTCTCATATATCTGCCTTTACCAAAGTTTTCCATCTTATAAACATCACTCAAATAATGATATTTAACTTTAATCACAACAAATCTTCTTTCTAATTAATAAAACTGTCAATTGGGAAGTCATTCATTAAAAGTTACAAAAGCAAATATTTTACAACTAACAACTACTTAAGCGAAGTAACAACCATAAAACCGTAGTTAAACACCGTTTAGCGCATCGGAAACAATATTGGCAAAACTTAGAAATGTGTGTTTTGTTGCAAAACTATCCGGCCCACACACAACTCGTCAAATCCTTTACAATTACAGGCATTTCACGTACTAACTATACTTATAACGAAAATCCCTTAGAATTCCAAGCAATATTCGATCTTAAACCCTTTCTGTTAAAGGTGAAAAATCTATCATCGAAAAGACAATTTTCCGCCACAAAATCACTTTGGCGAAGTTTCTTGATGCGTACCTAAGTAAACTTATTTGCAAGTGTAACTCTAACGTTGTTTGTAAACCTTCGTTTGTAAGTTGTTTTACGATGCAGTACACCTCAACGAGCTTGAGGCTTTTAAACTTTGTTTATGATTATAAATTCAACACAAATATGTAACATTTAATTATTGCCAACAAAATAACAAACAAAACAATGAAAATAATACAAAATTATATATACATATGGTCCATAGAGACGAAAAGCCAATGTAATGCATTCTTATAGTTTTTCGGTGGTTAACGTTTTTTCATTTCTGAATTCGCATAAGCCTTTGTTAGAACCATTAAAAGGCAAAACAATAGACAAGCTTCCCCATTGTGGTGGTTAAGTTGCGGAGAGCTGATGGATCCATAGCACAAAGATTTATTTTGAAAATGTGTTATTATTTTACGTCATCATCATCAGCCTATCATCGTCCACTGCTGAACAATACCACTTTACGTACTGGAGTGCGATTTTTGAATCTCATACGTTGAACTCAGCAGTTGAAAATGTATGGAGATACGCATCTTTCTACTGCTGATTTGGCATTCAAAAATCGCACACCTGGAGTATGATTTTTAAAAGTCAAATTTGCGGTAGAAAGATGCATCTCCATAATAATTTTGACATTTTCAACTGCTAAGCTCAGCGAATGAGATTCAAAAATCGCACTCCTGTACGTTAATAAAAATTTGCAATTAAAATAGCAGTATATAAAATCTTATGATATAACCCTGTTTTTGTACTTAAATATTTGAATAGCAGATAAAAAGTATTATATTATGTTTTCGAGCTGTGTCTATTTCGTCAGTATGCATATAACTATTTATATGAACACCGGAGTATGGCCAGTTCCTCTCACCTTTATTCGTTTGAGGATGCCTTTGCCTTCCAGTAAGATCCTACAACCAGTGGCTGTATAGATTAAACACTTGTGTTCCTATCCGATTTTGTCTTTTTTCCAAATTTTTTTTTTTATGTGTTATAGGTAAACATTTGACCCCAATCTCACCTGATGTTTTAAAAGGTAAGTAATTATTTAGACGCATGTTATACGTAGGCAACATGTTATTTTATTCTAGAGTCAGTAGTATAGTATACAGGGTGTAAGTGACAGCCTAACAAATACTGATACGGCGAACTCAGACCATCAAATTGAATAACTTTTACTATGGAGCCAACCTCAAGAAACGCGAAAAAAAATCAGCAGTCCCATACAAAACTGCTCTACCTAACCGACTAAAATGTATGGGGCAACTGATTGTTTTTCGCGTTTCCTGAGGTAGGCTCCATAGTGAAAGTTGTTCAGTTTGATAGTCTGAGTTTACCGTTTCAGTATTTGCTAGGCTGTCACTTACACCCTGTATAGTGGTAGGTAGTATTTAATAAATACAAAACAAGAATATGTTATTTCCTACTAAAACCTTTATTAAAACTACTATCGGCGCCCGCGACTTTAATTACTCATTACTTTTGCTTAAATGAACTGATTTTGGTGAAATAAAGCCTAAATGTTAATCCAAACTAAGCGCAATATTATTGCGAAAACCTCATTTTAATCGGTTCAGTAATTTTTTAATGGCGCGTGCACAAACAAACAGACAAAAATGAACTCAATGTGTACCCTAAATGACCCCAATTTTTGTTAATATTACCTACACCTACATCCACGACGTCAAGTTTAAGGTTTAATTATAAGTAACTAGCTGGTGCCCGCGACTTCGTCTGCGCTTCGTCTGGACAATTCACACAATATCTTTATAAATTGTAGCCTATGTGTTATTCTGATGTATAAGCTATATTATCGTAAAGTTTCATTAAAATCCATTCAGTAGTTTTTACGTGAAAGAGTAACAAACATCCATCCATACTTACAAACTTTCGCGTTTATAATATTAGTAGGAAGGATATATTGCCAGACATTTAAATAGAATGATAGGAAATCTGTTTCCCGTATCACTGATGAGTTGATTAGACACTAAAGTTCATCAATCAAATAACATAATGATATTCCGGCAGACATTATTGGTATTATTCCATGTAAGTAATGTTGTTTACTTGTTTTTGTTTACACATCATTGTCTGATTTGAATATCAATCAATGTTTGTTGTTCAAGTTGTTTGTAAACCAGTATGCTATCCAAACTTCATCATCCTGGAAAATTTTGTTGTTCTAATTTACACGTATTGTAATGTTTAAGATATAAGAGCAGCTTAGACTGGAAAGTATTTGAACAAACCTGCCAAAAGATCGATGTTTCTGTTTCCTCTTTACCTACTGATTTGAAATATTATTCACCACTGACTTTATAAAAACCAGTTTCCGAAACGACTCTCAATACTCAGCCTAAACTACTATTCCTAGAAACAAAATGTCATTCCATTTGTGATAGATGACTGATGACGTAGGCTTCTACTAAGAAAAGATTTTCTCAAATAAGAGGTGTAGGTAAAACGTGTAAAAAATATGGGTAAAGTGGATGAAGCCGCTACATTAGTACCTACATGATCACGATCAGTAAGCGATTGTCATGCGATATAAATCATACAGATATGAATATACAGGGTGAAATTGATATCATCAGCATCCTTTTAAACTAAGAGTCTACCCAATGTGTTTTTATAACCATATAGTCATCATGTCATACAATAACAAAGCCTAAACATGGCACATGTCTCTAATGTCACCTTTGTATGCATCAGTTATGCCCAGCTGTCATACATTGCCGAAGATATTCCAGTCCTTTCAAATCTTTCAAATGTATTCGGTTACAAAGCAGTAATTTAAAACAACTGGGCATAACATAGTGGTCCCGTTAATAGCGCACTGATGCGAAGTGCTCCTTGTATAGAATGTCATTGAGTCTACCCATCAAACTGAATAACTTTTACTATGGGAGCAAACCAATCGGAGCAATAAAAAAAAACAGCTGTTGCATACATTTGAGTAGAGTAGGCAGCTGCGGCGGGTGCAGTTTAGTATGGAACACCTGATTTTTTTGTTGCTCCAAGTGGTTTGCTCCCATAGTAAAATTGTTCAGTTTGATGGGTAGCATCCTTTTAAACTAAGAGTAGTTTAAAAGGATGCTAATGATATCAATTTTCCTTAACGCAGATCAGATGAAGAAGAATACAATCGGCATATTATGAAAACTTTAACCATACCTAGGACCTTTTCACACTATAATTATAAAATACATCATGCATTCTGAGATAGATACAGATAGTAAAGACAGCAGCGACAATTGAAGAGTTTAATTTGACAAAGTGCATTAAGTGATCAATGGTTTCAACCATACTAGTTAGCTGAAATGAAACGTTAATAAAACACTCTTACATCCGACGAAATGATCTTCGTGAACCCAAAGCCATCGATCTCCCAGAAAGGCCCGCACTAACGGTACTGTCATCACCACGTTTGTAAAAAAAAACTGTGGAAATGAACTTGAGTCGAGCACTCGTGTACCGTGTGCTGGTAAAAAGACTATTGTTATAAGATCGTGATTCGTGATAGCTATTAAGAAGACGCTCCAAGCTATAATCAGAATGGAAACGAAACGATACAGTTACATTAACGTTGTTTTCAAGCACGTATCCAGACTTTGTTTTCACAGGGGATTGAAAAACTTCCATACAAATATTCGGATTTCGAATTCGGAATCGAATGAATACAACCAAGCAAGGGTTGTATTCATTCGATTCAAGAATAGGTAATGAAAAAATGAATAAAGTTAGAAAAATAATAAGCCTCACTCAGGACATATCTTTCCTAAAATGTACTTACTCTCTTGAAAATTTAAACAAATAATTCTGCAAATTGCAAGCATTATGTACCCCCATCCTCAGGAATTATAGATAGTTCTTGTGAGCATATAGTATATTAGTAGTATCCTATGCTTTCTATTGAAAACTTTGAAGATCATTTTTATATCTACTATAGACGCAATTCTAGGAAAAAGTTCAACAACGCTGTTTCTCATCGATTACATGACCGAACGATTACGAATTACATTATATCTCAATAAAAAAAAAACATGGGATAGCCAAAAAAGCTTGAGTCAACCACCTCTGAAGTCGGTTACTTCGGTCGGTTCGTCGGTTAGAGTAGGAAATAATTAAAAAACAATCCACTGCAAATAGCAGAAGAAACAAAAAAATGTCGATTAGAAAATTCACGGATGTGAATTCTATAAAAATCTAAATTATGTGAATTCTAATCTAGATGTTGAAAAATTATAATATTAAATGGATCGATTAGCCTAGTTAGCAAACCTGCTAAACACTAAGGATCCGCAGACTTCAATCTACCAAAACGCAAGATCGTTTTTTTTTAATTCTAATTTTTTTTAGGGACTTTTGTACCTATTGTATATTCCCGAAACAGTAAGTCAATAATATTCTCTATAAAAATTGAAATACGGTTGAAAACATTTCGTAGTTACATATTTATTGATGGTGTCTTCGGGACTAGACAATTCTTAAGAGTAGATTAAACCGACTTCAAATAAGGAGGAGGTTCTCGATTCGACTGTTCTTTTTTTATGTTTGTTACCTCAGAACTTTTTACTTTCAATGATTGGAACTAAAAAACAGTAAGTTGTGTGTATACAAATTTTTTCTGTCTAGACTTTTTGTGAAATCATAATAGCTAACGAAGAAATAGGAATCCCCGGAAATGATGATAATCCTGACGAATGACTTCTTTGATCGACTTTTAAGTATTAACTGAAGTATTTAAGTGTATTACAAAGGACACCGTCTCGTAATCCATAGTCACGATTTACAGAGCTTAGCGAAAAAAATGCTAAATCATTTTTAATCTTATTGACATTCAGTCAGGTTTTAGACGTTTCTGCGTAGTACGGTTTCTTAAAAAAAATATATATACGGTCGAATTTAGAAACCTCCTTTTTTGAAGTCGGTTAAAAAGATTATAGGCTTTGTCAGGCGTCGCCGTAGTTAGGTAACTCTTGAGGAAGATGAAAAATGGGAGCATGCGCTGGCGCTGCTGTGAAGGGTTTTCTTAAACTTGTCGTAAAGACTGACAAAAATATAATAAGTTTCGTAATTAATTGTACAACTTGTTATGTAAATACAATAATTCATATCGGAACTTTTAATTACTCGCAGTGTTAATAAGTCTGACATTTACAAAATTTGGCGTGAAGATAAAATTGATGATTAAACCTTTAAACTGGAATTCTTAATTTTTTTTTCTTTGAGTCATTCATTGTACTATTTTTTGTAAGATAACAATATTTTAAAAAACAAACATTTTAAATAATTTAATATCGTTTGATTGTAATTAATATGCATGCATATGCTCACGACTATATTTCCCGAGGGGGTAGTCAGAGATATTCTGGAATCTCAGAACATCCACGTTTCACTAGTAGTACCGAAACTCTGTCCAGTGTGACGGGTAGTGAGCCCGTCGCCACTTGTAATGGACGGTAGGTACAATACATGCCTCGAAATTGAACCATGCAGGTTTCCTCATGTTTTCCTTCACCGAAAAAGCCAGTGGTGTTACAAATCGTACATAAGTTCCAAAAAACTCATTGGTACGAGTCGGCCTGGACAGGGAACGAACCATCGCGTCCTGCACGGCAGGCAAGGTTACTCGCCACTGGACCACCACGGCTGTTTTCGGCCAATTGTAATTAATATTGTTTGAAAAATGCCTATAATTATATTTTTTTGTCAAAAACGTTGATTGGTTTGAAATAGATTTCGATAGGCAGGTTCGGATCGATTTTGAGCGTTGAATACATTATGACGTGAATTCAAAGAACGTTACATTTGGTTCGGGATTCCAGAAAAATTGCGCCAAAAAAAACATGTAGGCTTTTGAAAACTTCGCGTTATTAAAGTTTATAAGTTAGCAGTAGTTATAGCTATATCCTTTTATTCAGGGTACAATTTGGATAAAATTTTATTTTCTTTTATTTTATATTTTTATAAGCATTTTTTTACCGTTTTATGCTGATTTTTGTTCACCATTGTTATGGTAATCATTAAAGACATCGCAGCGATGTTTTCTTGCAACTTCTTATATTTATTGATGTTTTTTCAGCAAAATAACCACTACGTTACCGTCCTTCAAAATTATATTGCGTTGCTTACACAAACAACTGAGTTATCGTATTTTCCAAAAAAGTATAGTATTTTACTTTAATTCTAATGTTTTTCTAAGACAGGTTTCTTATTCGGTAGCTACCGATAACAGTTTTATTTTGGAATTTACCTATTTTACTTACAAAACGCCTTTGTTCCGTTGCCTTTGAAGGGGACCGGATTATGGTACCCTGAATAAAATAATGACCCACAAACCAAAACTTTTAAAATAAAAATCTGATCTTATAAAGATCAGAATAAGACTTGACGGATAGTTGTAAAATATTAACTGTCAATGTAAGTTAGCGCAGAATAACATACATAAATAAGTTTCTTATCTAAACTATTATAAAACTGTAGCAGAACGTTCGTCGTTTGAACGTTGTACATTGAAGATATTAACAAAAAAAAAGTTACGATATGGTTTTAAGGTGTCCCTGATTCCATTTTACCAATTTTTGGATTTTTTGTCTGTCTGTTTGTTTGTGTGTTTGTTTGTTTGAACGAGTATCACGCAAAAACTACTGAACCTATTTTGATGAAACTTTTTTTGTTTGATAGCTTATGATCTGACTTAAAATCTGGTATATAATTTGTGCGGACGAAGTCGCGGGTTAACGCTCGTATCCAGATAAAGTTATGCACGATATCAATTAATGTAACATACGATGCATCTAATTGACCTTAGTCTCCCGTTTAAATATTACACTATTTTAATTATAAGAAATGGCCGTTACAAACATTGCGAAATGTCCGGTGTGTGATAAAACTTAATAATATGCACGCAGAGTTCAATGCTAAACATCGATCCATAAAACACAGTGCGTGATTTTAACTTATTCTATTGCGGATATAATAAATCAATTTTTGTATCATTGCTAATGAAAAAGAAAGGATCATACGCATTTGAGACTTAAAAAATTTGCCGAAAACCTAAAGACACTCATGAAATAAATAAGTCTATTAAAAATTTAAGTAACATAATCAAAATTGTAAAATATTTCGTAAGCTTTGTTATATTATTCCTAAAACTTTACTAGAAAAAAATCTAAGTGTTGAGACACTAATATGCGACAAAAGATCATTATTTAGGCACTATTTTGTCACTGTGACAGGTATACCGTAATACTTGCGGTCTTGCCTCTTTCCGACATGTTTCCACTCTGAAATACTGTTTACATCACACTTTGACTTTCCTACAATGTATTTTAGAAGATGAAAAATTACTAAGTATACCTATTATGATAAATTGCTTAAACACTGCCACTTTTTGCATTCAAATTTTAATGTATTTTTCTCGCATATTCTTATTGATTACCAAAACATTATTTTTTAGTTCTTTTAATTTTAAATATATAAAAAAAGTTTTGTATAAACGTTCCGCATTGGTCACGCGTGGTGCACTAACGCCCATACACCCTATACGTAGGCTGATGATGATAATATAAAACGTTAAGCAAAATTGGCATTTCAATATTTACAGGCAAGAAATACTTCTAATAAATTATAAAAGAAAAATATTTTTTTTTTCACACCGCGTACTAATTGTGCGCACAGGCTGTAACCGTAGATCATTGATCGATACGCACTCGTAGATCACGCTGGCCTTGACTCTCATTGCTATGAGCCGGCTTCAAGTCAACCTGCTTGCTTCGTGTCATGTCGTGACCGTCCGCGTCCGAAGATCGTGAGATCATTTTTTGGTCAAAATATTATGTAAAAAATATCAATAATCAATGTGTGGTTATTATAATGTCGTACCTATTAAAGTTAATTTTTTGCGATATCCCTTTGTGATAGAGCTTAAAACGATACTTAATGAAGCAAAAATGTTTATACAAAATAATTAACGTTGGCTTTTTTTAGTTAGTGCAGTAAAAAACCTACTAATGGTCAGTTTATATTTGGATGACAATAGATAGGAAACTAAAATCTGCGTATATACTACAATATGGTTGTAATGAATTTATCGAAAAAACTAATTTTATAATTTATAAATAGGAAACAAATAATCATTTTACTAAACGTGTATGAATATTATAATGTTGTCGGTACTCACGTTTTTGTGCTTATGTAAATGAAGACAAGTTTATTTAAATAGAAGTATATTGATAATATGTTTGGTAACAGACGGCTTGGAGCCATGTTGTGGTTTAGTAACCATGGCTCACTGGACAGTAGGTAGCCCTCGGTTAGTACTGTGTAATAGTAAAGTTTATTCATTGTGTATTTATAAATTAATTTAAAAATTATTTTGTACTTTGTCTGGCTGGCCTTTATAAATTTTGTGTCCAGTCTCAAAATTTATAGTATAAATAGTATTACAGTTTTTCTTTTTTAATAAATCGATAGACTAATATTAGACGTACGCAAAAATAAATTGATAAAATAAAATATGCTTAGTAAAAAAAACATTAAAATGAATAAATTGTATAGTCAATACGGGGGAGTACGGGTTAATTGAGTTGTTTTAACAACATAAGGCAACACAATGAAAAAATAACCATAAAAAGAATTTAAACGTTGTTAATTATCTTTTGATAAAGTGCAAATTTGATATAACCATCTACTCTTAAATGCTTTACATAGTTATCATATTAATGTGCGTTTTACATTAAATGTGTCGATGAAAACGCCCTTTTATACTCACCGAATCACTTTGATAAGACCGTGACATTTTTCTCACTTTGCGCAAGGCTCGCTCCAAACCTGTAAAGATTAAAAACGCCGAATTATTATGAACCCTTCGGCCGGCGCTCCGATTTCGACACTTTTCTTAATGAACGCAGGTACTACTGCCAGTATCACAAATGGGTACTTGATGAAAATGTTAAAATTAAATAGCTTGACTTTAACAAAGGTATTCAACGTAATTGTACAAATTGTTATATGATGTCTTAATTTACTCCTTTCTTTACAAATTCAATGATCTTTTTTATACAGTATTGATCTCGACTCCACTTGAATGTAAATCTTATTATATCGTCTCACTAAACATTATAAAAGTAAAAGTTTAGATGATTCCATTTTTGAATGTTTGTCGCTCAATCACGTATAATGGGCATGCTCTGGAGTGCGATTTTTGAAACTCATTCGTTGAGCTCAGCAGTTGAAAACGTCAATATTACTATGGAGATATGCATCTTTCTACTGCTGATTTTACATTCAAAAATCATACTCCAGGAGTGCGATTTTTGAAAGTCAGATCAGCAGTAGAAAGATGCGTATCTCCATAGTAATATTGACATTTTCAATTGCTGAGTTCAAAGTATGAGTTTCAAAAATCACACTCCTGAATTCAAATTAACACATTTGTGCGTTTTTTCCCCAGTTGGTTAGGACATTGCAGGCTGAATCACCTGACTGTCTGAAAAGAAAAATGATTCCGTGCTTTGTATGGCACGTTAAGCCGTTGGTCCCGGCTACTATCTCTGGTGGTAGTAGTCGTTACATAAAAACCACGTCAGAGGCCATGTAAGTAAGGCGGTCTGAAAAAACTCTTACACCAGGTCTCTGCCCACACGATAAGAAGAAGATTAACCACATATGACAGTTTTTAAAGTCAACGCAGACGAAGTCGCAGGCAATAGCTAGTTGCAAATAAATTCGACATCTCTTCACGATTTGGTTTTGGAAAATTGATTCATTCCATGAGAGTTTTCTTTTTTTTTGTTTGCAACAAATTTCATTAAGTACATTTGATCGTTGTAATTCAGTAGAAAGTTTTCTTTTATTAATAAGTTGAAACGCTGTGACAAGATTTGAAACAAAAATATAAATAATCAAATATACGGAGAAAAGTAAATATCCGTTTAATAATAAAAAAAGATTGTAACTCAATAATGTTTAAAGAATACAGTTAAAGTAACGTTTTTTTTTTTAATTAAAATAATTGAAAAGTAATAATAACGGAGCTTTTCACATACTAGGGTCAAAATATTATTACGATACGTAATTATTCGGCTGTCAACGTAAACATAACCTCTATCACGTTTATCTGAACGGCTTGATTCAGTCAAGTCAAGGGAACCGACGCGGCGGCGGCTGCGCGGGCGCACGTGTTTGTGTTACCGGTCGGACCAGTCCCCCGTAAGGACACAAAGGTCAAAATTTACACTTTTGCTTTTTAAAATTAAGCTCCTTTTGCGAAGAAAGCAGGAAAATTATCCGAAGAAAATATTTATTTTCTAATAATTTTCTTCTATAACTCACAAAACTGCTACAGAACCAAGATACTGAACTATTTCACTAAATCAAAATATGCCTAAAAATTTGAGGAACAGCGAAAGAGCAAATAATAGGTAGCTACCACTATTTCCATATAAAAAACTTCAACGCGTCGGCACTTGAATATAAAATTCTTATTATAATTTATTACTTATGTTAAACTTTGAAATTTTTGTCATAGTATTATTACGTAATATTCTTAAGTTTTAGACATTTTTCTTTCCTTTTTGGTCTGCTAAAAGTTTTTTTTCCACTATTCGTCTCATCGTCTCATAAATATAAAATTGTACATTAAATTAAGTGTGCGTTAATGATTTGATCACGGTTTTTACAAAACTAAAAAGGTATTTTATTTTGGTATCAAGAAGTAAACTCACATTTCAACTGTCCATAAATACAAATATTAAAACTAAAGAGCGTGATCAAATCATTAACGCACACTTAGTTTTATGTAAAAACGTATATTCATAAGAAGAATTGTAAAAAAAAAAAACTTGTATCCGACTAAAAAGAAAAGGAAAATGTATATATTAATACAATGAAAAAAAAATTTTAAAGCATAAGTATTCAAGTTCTGGACTAATCTTTGTTTTTTTATAATTTAGCCAGAACACAACTTTCTCTATGGGATCGACGCGAAATTGCAAAATCAAAATCAGCAGTCCCTTACATTTATTTTTATTTTGGTTATTAGGATTGCGGTTTTGTATGGAACAGGGATCTTAGGGAACAGGAGTGCGATTTTTGAAACTCATTCTTTGAACTCAGCAGTTGAAAATATCAATATTACTATGGAGATATACATCTTTCTACTGCTGATTTGACATTCAAAAATCGTACTCCAGGAGAGCGATTTTTGAAAGTCAAATCAGCAGTAGAAAGATGCGTATCTCCATACATTTTCAACTGCTGAGTTCAACGTATGAGATTCAAAAATCGCACTCCTGGTGTTTTTTTTTTGCGACTTAGATGTTGTTATCGTAGAAAAAAGTTGTTCAGTTTGACGGTCTGATCATCCCCTTAAAATATTGTCACTGCATTAATAAGGACCCTATTATAATTTTAGATAGTATACGATTCAACCACTGGTTACCTACTAGTTACTAACTGTCAGAAACTGAACAACAGTCATTTGGATTATCTAGTTTTGGTAACCTAATTAAAATGGTATCATAAAGGCTTTGGTTAGAGGGTAGAAGTAGTCCACCTTAGGAAATATGGGTAAAAGCCAATGTCTAAATATGGCATCAATAAAACTTTAATATTATAAGTGCAGAATAAAGTAACAAACAAAACTTGTTATTATAAATATCTCAAAACTCAGTCCGAACTGAGATGTAAAAGCTTGAAGTAAACGAAATGAATATATTTTCAACTTCAAGCCGTATCTCCGTTTGGACTGAGGTTAGGGATATACATGTTAACAAGTTTTGTCTGTTACTTTATTCTGAACTATAATATTCAAGTTTGGTTGCTGGCCGCGCCAAAAACTTTATGATTATCTGTAATTATTTAGTCATTTTTGTTTGCAGTATCACAGAAAAATACACATTTTCTGTGACATTGACATTTCTATCTATTCTTCATACATGCCCGTCGGTTTCGAGTACTCCGCACCTCCCCTTTTTGTAGGACGCAACTGATTTGATCAGCATACGTCCTACGAGGGCGCCCTCTTCCGACGCTTTCACTCACATTAGCAACATATATCTCTTTCGTACATCTGCTATCACTCATCCTCTCCACATGACTAAACCAACGAAGCATACCTTTCTCTATTCTTGTCACTACATCTTCTTTTAATTTACATCTATCTCTTATTACACAATTTCTCACTCTATCTTTCAGCGTCACACCACACATACTTCGCAAGGAACGCATTTCAACAGCATTAATGACATTTCTCTATGGGTAAAAGCCTAGAACAACCGGAGCATTGAACCTGTCACCTCTTATTCTGCTGCCCAGCGTCTACTATCAATCAACATCCGCAACGGACACGCTTGGCCAACTCTCTAAAGCTAATTACGAGCGTGTATACATTATACTTCATTGTCGAACCATTTGACAGCTAAGTGCTCGAAGGTGACAGCCCTGACTCTCAATTTTTATTTTTCACAACTCATCATAGCACACGTTAAGACACCGGTTTTAGAAATTTTAGATTTGTGACCAGGTTATTCAAATTGGATTGTAATTTTTGATCTCTGGTTTCGAAGCATTTGGGATTTCCCTAAAACTGAGGAAAATGTTATGATTATAAATAAAACTATCCGCCGTCTATCTGCTTCATAATCCAAACTTATATTTTAAATCCAAGAATGTGGTTTTTCTATCTTTCTATTTGTTACGTCTATACGACTTTCTCGTCAAAACTATTGAACTAATTTCATTTCTGGTACTTAAAATGTGAACAGATAATTTTCGTGACAATGTCTAAGAAAATTATTTATTTCAATGTTTAATCCCGAATACGAAACATTCTACGCGAACGAAGAAAGCTACTACAGGATAGCTAGCTACAAATTAACTAAGCATGTGTTACACCGGCCTTTCTAAAATGCGTTGGTTTTCTCTTGCAAATATTTATGTCTTTCATTAGTTAACGAACATGACTCAATTAACGACATATGACACAAATTCTCTATTCTATTATCTCATCTCATATCATTCTCAATATAAATTTCATCTCATTGAAACGTGCATACTGAGAGCATCCCGAGAGACTCGACCCGAGGTGGGCTATTCGTTTTAAAAACCGTTCATTGCAATTAAAAATAAATCCATTTAAAGATTTGCACTCGATGAATGCAACCTTGTTCACTATATTTATTTAAATATTTACTACAATTATTTATCTATTTTAATAATGGTATCGATCGGTAGCCAAGCCCCAGGGCTCAATTGACAATGGGCCCACACATATGAAACATTGCAAAATTGATGGTCAATTGGCCAAACGATGTCATGCTTATTTGAGAGCGATAGAAATGTTGCAATACTTAATTCAAAAACAATTACAAAGCTACTTAGTTATAAATATCGACATTTTATTAAGTCATGTGCTTGAAATAAAATGATTCTAAAAAAATGAATGTAATATTCGCTGTAAAATATTAATTTGTTTTATCGAAGTCGCTGTCAAGCGGGTACGATTCGCGTCAGGGCTTGCATTCGTTTTTTGGCTTGGCTTAGCACCGACTTCTATAAAACAAATTAATGTTCTTATGATGTGAACCAAAAAGTCATCGGCCGCAATATTATTTTTTAACTTTTTAGTTTTTTTTTAAGGCGCTTTTAATTTTTTGTTAAAATTTTGTTTATTTCACAATTTTCCGTGGTAAATTCATTAGTTCAATTTAATAGTAATGCTTTAAATTAACAAACGCACTAGCCGGCAGTACGATTTTCAAAGGTTGTCAAAGAAATCATCAGCAGGCTTCAAAAAAGGAGAAGGTTTCTCAATTCGTATATATATATATACGGTCGAATTGAGAAACCTTCTCCTTTTTTGAAGTCGGTTAATAAAAAAGATAGCTGTAAAAAAATACGGTTACGGAATATCTTAAAGTCCTGAAAATTTTGCTTTAAATATTGAAGACAACAAAGATCTATATAATGATCTGATGATCTTTGTTAATTTATTAATCTCTGAAGTTAGATTTTAAAATGAAATGAAAACGGTAGCTATAGCTCTAAATAAAATACAGAATATGTCTTTCAATCACACATTGATCTGGAAGGCTGTACGAATTAATTATTCTATTTATAAGTAACGAGTATAGTAAAGGTGAGAGCACACTGGTGACGTAACGGACGGCCGGCCGGACGGACGGGACGGGCCGGACCACCGGTGCGTGCACTTGACCCACATAGCAACCGGTTCGCCGGACTTGTCCGACAGAACTCTTCCTATCCTGACTTGTATCGAACTAGCTTTTTTGATACTTTCGTAAGGTCGTGAGCTTTACCCATGAGAGTTGACTACTGAAGCTTATGTGTAACATTAGCAATAAATAACGGTGTCCGATATATGTCAGGATAGGATTAGTGCCAGTAAATAGTGCCAATAAATAGTGCCTAAATAGTGCCCTCCGTAATGCTCCTGCTCCTACATAATTCCTCGTCTCCTTAATGACCTTGATCCGACTGTTAAAAGCGGTGTCACTAGCTCAAATCTCAAATTTAAATTAAAATCACACTGTATATTAAAACTCTAACAACAATAAAAATGTACTGAGTAACTGTGGGTGGATGTGAATAACTGTGTTCAAACTAACCCTACATAATAGCTTCTGATAATTTATATATCAGATTAAATTCTGTTTGTATTTTGACAAATTACTTTTTTAAGTACCTACCTAACGAAGTAAATCTTTGTATTGCATGTATAAGTAGTACCTACAAAACTGTCCTTTGATTGATGTAACTGTACTGTTTATGTTGCACTTCCAGATAAACCTCCGATGGTTTTTGGAAGTTCAATGGTCCAAATCTTTGTCATTTTTCTTACAATAAATAAATTAAAAAAAAATAGTTTAGTCCGTTCCCTGAAGACTTTTATCCTCGTGAGATTTTGGATGCCCTAGGGCACTATTTGAGCACAAGTTTTTGTATGTTAAATCTTAGTTGTAATGTAAACCGTTTTTGCCACAGAAAATGTATACGCTACCATGACGTCAGGCTAGCGTACCAGGTAACAAAAATCGATATCACGTAAAGTACAGTACAGAGGCACTATTTATTTGATTCATTCCAAATAACGACGAAGAGATTTCTCGCTTCCTATTTTTAGCTTTCTGGCCAAATTTGATTAGCAAATATAATTTATTTATCAGAAAGATAATACTATCCGACATAGCTTGGACGTTACAAAAGCTGTTCTAAGATAAAGTGAGAGTAAGTGTTTCAAATATCTGTTTCTATGATTCAAAATCGTTTTAAAATTTCCTTGCTATTTGGAATTGAGTATAGATACTAATTAGGCACTATTTATTAGCACTAATCCTGTCCTGATCTCTTTCATGTGTACGCTATTTATACGGACACTCAAAATGTAATGAGAACTAATGCGGGAAAGTATAACAAAATTTCACAATTATTGTAAACGAATCTGTAGGTACTTTTATCGTCTATTTAGTTCAGAGTTTTGGTTTATTTTTATGAAATAGAGAAAGTAAATAGACGTGCAAATAATAATTGTGACACTTTCTCTATGTCAAAGTAAGTAGAAGAGCAGAAGTTTTTGTATCGTGGCACGAGTAGCTGATATTCAATTTGCGATTCTTTGTCAAGAACGTGTCTGACAATATGCCAATTTCGAATGATCAGAATTAGAGTAGCCAATTTCGCAAGTCTATAATGTTCGAAAAACTTTTAATTTGAGTAACCTATCCCATACAAATATCTATACTATTATAAAACTGTAACAGGAAGTTTGTCTGTACATTGAAGATATTAACAAAAAAAAAGTTACGATATGGTTTTTAGATGTCCCTGATTCCATTTCACCAATTTTTGGATTTTTTGTCTGTCTGTTTGTTTGTGTGTTTGTTTGTTTGAACGAGTATCACGCAAAAACTACTGAACCGATTTTGATGAAACTTTTTTGTTTGATAGCTTATGATCTGACTTAAAATCTGGTATATAATTTGTGCGGACGAAGTCGCGGGTTAACGCTCGTTTTATATATAATTACACCGCCATAGCATGTTTTTTTTACTTAAGAGTTCTTCCATCCCAGGGTTGTCTGGAAGAAATCACTTTTAGTGATAAGGCCGCCATTTGTACCCTTACGTTCTTTTTTTTCTGTTTTTGTTATATTATAAGAGATAAGTGTACTTTTTGCAACCATCAGCAGCAAGGCTGATTCTGTGTTTATGGGGTGTAGAGTATCTCTGTGATGAGGATGGACTAGGTCTGCCTGCATTACTTCAGTCGGTTTAGAAGTTACTGATGTTTAAAGGTCAGTAAAAAATTGACGATCAGCTGCAAGGCTGATCGTATGAAATTATTGTAGTGTGCACTGTAGCTATGTGAACAGTACAAAAACTGACATGAACTGCCAGTCGGTTTAGGAGATTAATCCGTTCAAAGGTCGGACCTTTGAGACCTGGTCCATCCCCATCACAGAGATGCTCTACCCCCCATAAACACAGAATCAACCTTGATGCTCATGGTTGCAAAAAGTACACTTATCTCTTAGTCTATTACTGTATGTTTTTGGTGTGCAAATAAAAAATATTTATGTTATTTTTTGTTATACCACTGCTGAGCTAGATCTGGAGTGCGATTTTTGAATCTCATACGTTGAACTCAGCAGTTGAAAATGTATGGAGATACGCATCTTCTTACTGCTGATTTGACTTTCAAAAATCATACTTCAGGAGTGCAATTTTTGAAAGTCAAATCAGCAGTAGAAAGATGCATGTCTCCATAGTTATTTTGACATTTTCAACTGCTGAGCTCTATGAGAATGAGATTCAAAAATCGCACTGCAGACCCCTCTTCTTTCATGCTTTTCTGTTATGGGCTGCCTCTGTCCACTCGTCATAGCATAGAGGGGTCTTATTGTGTAGCTAACCGATATAATCAGTATCAATTTTTTTACTTTTCTTAGCGATTCTGCTTCTTAACATTTAGTTATTTAATTTCGGACAAAATATATGATGATCACATCACAGAAACAAAAAATGACATAATAGTACAGTCATAAATTCGTTATCGATCTTCTAAACGATATAATCGGAAACTTACACAAGGCCCTACTAATCATTTTTCCGTCTGAACAAATCGCTCCAAAATCGCCACATTTTCTTCCATGCCTCGTTTTGACTCAAGCCATTACAAGTAATGGCTAGTTGTCTAAACAGTTAACAGATCAGTGTCAATATAGTCACGACTCTACTATCCCATGTTGGAAGTTCTGACGCACGTGTCCGAATCGATTCCGCCGGTCATCAATCGCCATCAATCGACAACTATTGTTCTGACAAACAACCGGTGCGAATATACACAAGGTTATAATTGCAGCTATCAGAATCAATTATGAGCTTTGGGAATCGACTATTAATTAAGTGTTGAATGTTGCCAGTTTCGGTTGAGGGCTATGTTGAGGTGTGACCTCTGGGCCAAGCCTCTGGGTCACTTTGCTTATAGCGACATTGTTTATTTATACAGAGCTTAATTATTATACAGGGTGTTACAAAAATACAAATAAATATTTAAGGGGGTGGTTAAGACCATCAAACTGAACAACTTTCACTATAGGACCAAAACTGAAATCGCGAAAAAAAATCTGATGTTCCATCATCATCATATCAGCCGATAGACGTCCACAGCTGGACATAGGCCTCCCCCAAAATGGGAAGATTTGCCATAATCGCCATGATGTGATGCGTTTGCGATGTTCCATACTAAACTACAGGACAAAAGATTTTTTTTTCGCTATTTCGATGTTGGTCCCGTACTGAAAGTTGTTCAGTTTGTTGGTCTAAACCACCCCCTTAAAAGTTTTCAATTTTTATTATTACTTTTGTAACACCCTATATACACAAAAAGTGAAAACCATCTCCATCATCGATAACTAAGCGATATACATTTATTTTTTTAATTAGTGTTTTTTTTAGATGAATTAAGTAGTTTGTGATTTTAAAAAAAGTCTTCGTCGGTTTTATAGTTTTATTAAAAGTCACAAGCTTAGAACAACTCTCTTGACTTGCGAGGTATGGAGAAGGTTTTGTGAAGCAGACGGCCAATCGCCAGTGATGAAGAGGCATCAAAACAGGATTGTCTATACAAAAAAAAAAACGATTTGACTGATTTTTTTTAACCAAAATCTTTGCATAAGTATATGAATCATAATTATAAGGTATGATAAATAACAAGGTCTGTAGCTTTTGATTTTTCAGATAATTTAGAATAAATTTTCGAATAAAATATTTTATCTCAAAATAGTTAAAATCTAAACCTATAAACCTGATAGATAGATAACTCATTTATTTCACCAGAAAAAGGTGAAGGTCAGTGCACTATGCACTGAATCAAATGAGACCAAAACAAAAACCATAAAATTCCGCCTTACACTCATTTTTTTCTCTGTGGTTATACCGAATCAGGTATAAAATCATTTTCGCTTTTCTTGTATGAAAACTCACTAACTAGCTTCACAGTCCCCATACAATGAGGACTTAGCCGATATAGAGTAAACAAGGAAAGTGATAATAGTTTGAAATCAAAATTATAAATTCTCTGTCCGTGTGAATGGCTTGACTATAACAAATACCTAGCCAATGCCAATACTGGTATCCCATAGTGCGGACAATCGATCGATTTACATGTAAATTAATGTTTATCGACGCTTTGAGTCGACTCTATTGTTTTATTTTTTTACAATGATTAATGGCGTTCATCAATTCTTTATTCGGGTATCAATTATTTTAAATGTAAAGGACATTTCGAATTTGCGTTGTATGAACTGCGTAGTGAGGCCGAATACATTAATTTGTCTCATACATAAAATTATACTTTTGTTCATGATTTTAGATGCTTCAGACTATCAAACTGAACAACTTTCACTAAGAGACCATGGATGAAATCGCGAAAAAAGGAACTGCTGTTGGTCCCATAGTAAAAGTTCTTCAGTTTATGGTCTGAAGGACTCCCTTAAGTATGTAAAAAATAACGCATTAAATGCGTACATCCTGTAGTCTTGAATGCATTACATATCGCACAGGGTGCTTTAGACCATCAAACTGAACAACTTTTATTACGGGACTAACATTGAAATCGCGAAAAAAAAATCGGTCACGGGTCAATAACTTTCTATTACGTTACGTAAACCCGATATAAGTAGGGTATATTAGATAAAATATTAGAAAAAAAAATTATAATAACGGTTTTCATAGTAAACCTTCGATTATTTCACAGTAGCACTTATAAATAGTAGCATATCTTTGTTAGTTAGAAAAGTGTTTTGACCTCGCCAGTTATAAATGTTACCTTTGACTACATTTTATGATGGTACGATATCGATCAATCATAATTTGTATCTAAAAGGACGTCTAAGAAACGTAGTCGATCAAATATTATGACTTATTGAAGTATTTAACGATGTACGGACAAGTCCAATTGATTTTTTTTTTGATTGATTTTGTTACATCGAATGATATCAAATTACCTTGTACAATTTATTACTTTTGCGATTTGTGCGTAAAAATAATTGCTTAATCGGTTTTAGTACATACTAAAAAGAAACATTCAAAATTTGCTAATGATATATCTTCGAACTACAATTTTTGTTCTTATACAATGTGTTAATGAATAAGCGCGAAACCTCATACTCCCCAACTGATTTATAAAGAAATTGTAGCATTAAAACAATAATTTCATTATTTTATTACTTAAAAATTAAATTTAAAGTTATTCGCATTTTAAGTTTTCATGCAAAAATGATGAAGGAAAGCTAGCGTGGTCGGTTATATGTGCCGTGGGTTGACATCGACTTCAGTAAATTTTAAAGTATACAAACAAATTATTTAATATTTTGAAAAAAATTTAACCTGTGCCGCTGTAACCTTGCAAATTCGATTCTGCTCTCGATTCTAAACAAATTTTTTCTGGTTTTGCGTTTATATCACGTTTATATCATATATCATTAACACGTTGTATAAACCAAGTTAAAATAATTAAATAATAAATATTATATACCTTAAATCTCATCCTGCCTGATTCAGAATAATGGATTATCAAAATTAGTAATCATGATTGAATACCAACGCGGCCGATTTGTATGGAAATTCGCATTTTTTTTTTATTATCATCGTCATATCGCATGCCATGCGCTGATTTGTCTTCCTCCTTGGATTCAGGAGTAAGATTTCGAGGTCAAGGTGTTTCAGCCAGTCTTCCACTTTCGCTGCCGGGCTTAATCTATGGAGTTCTCCAATTCCACATGGTCGAGGGTTAAGTCAGGAGCCCCGCAGTCTCACATCGGTGACTCCTTCAGACAGACCCCACTTGTAGAGGTGATAGTTAGTCCTTCCATGGATAGTTATGAACCGGTTTAGCTTAAACCAGGTCTTAGGCCTTTTTCGAAATTGTTTTCTTTTCCGGCTTAAAAGAGGACTTAATAGATTTTTTGACTTTGATTTAATTTCTGATATACAGATACACATATTATTAATTAACACTAAAATATAGTTCTGATAATCAATTGTGAGCATTATTAATAATCATTACAAATAGACACGACTCCAAGCAATTTACTTAGGCCCACTTGCGCCAAATGCTGGGTTAAATTGCGTAACCCCGTCTTTAGTAGCACCGACCTAAAGATTGAACGAGTGTTATCGAAGATTATCTTGCGCCAATGAAAACTAGTTCATAGTTAACTAACCTGACAGTTCTCTATTTTTCGCTGGCAACATCCTAAATGACCATAGAGTTTATGTAATCCGACAAAATATGAAAAGTGAATGATGAATGAACATAATATATGCACGTCTCTTTCACACTGCATCTCTTTGTATTTGTCTGTCTCATTTGTTTTATTTTGGCAATGACATTTCGTTTTCATCGTTCATTCATGTTATCAAAGAGCATGTAACACACTACGTTATGAGTCGGGACTTCCATAGTAAAAACTGGTCGTGTCCGATTATCCAGAATGTATGAAACATGTGCAACCTTTCAAAGGAATTAAATGGCGTCGGTGCACGTTTCATATAACATTTTTTTGTTAGAGAGTTGCAAGAGCCTACAACAAAACTGTAAAAACAGCTGTTGCCTCAATTTTGACATTTAGCACGTAGTTTAGTGACTTAAACCTATCACATCGGTGGTTTAAATATAACACAAGTTAAGCCCCTAAAACAGGATGGTGCAAGACATAATTATAATTTAATTCCAAAGTAGCGTCTAATTCCGAGTTAATAACGATAACCCTGCTTGGCGCAAGCGGGCCTTAGAGCTCTAAATAAATAAACCACACCTTCTAATCTAGATTCAGTCACCTCACATTGATAAGTGCAGATACAATTTAAATATTTACAGATTAAATGCAATTCATATGCGTCGAGTGGCCGAGTTCCCGTAAGATCTGTTACAGAACTACATCGTTAGAGCAAATGAAGCGCAACTTAGATCGTTTAACACGGTTTACTTCGATTATTTATTATATCAATGCATCTTGACTTCAACGAGTAGCCCAGTCATTTTAAGGAGTTTTGTAAGGCGGGGTAGGAAGTAATTACTAATTGAACTTTTGAACTGTAACCGGCACCATTCAGTGATAAAAATACTATCGTGAAACATATTTAAAAAAAAATCAATACGTAACATGGAAATCGTAATTGTGTGTCCCAGAAAGCTTTTAAATCTTACTATCCTACTTCCTATCCTATCCTACTAGATTTAACAATATACATTATTTTTTAGCAATAAAATAGGCATTTAAATTTAGAAAAATTGATATTTATTAGAAAATACGAATGTATTTTTCAAAACCTTTGAGTAGACAAAAATATTTACACCAAGTTTGAAGTATGTATACTTAATGGTAAAGCCTAAAATTTTTGCAAAAAAATTACCGTCAGGTTTTTTTTAGAACGAGATGACGTCGTGATTTTTTTTTAATTTTGGCACATTTCTAGGCTCAAATTGGTTCTTCAATATTATACCGACAAATATCAATTATTAATTAGTCCCGGCTCAAACCGTAAAATGACTGGGCTAGAGTATTCCATTACAAATGACCAGGAGTGCTATTTTTGAACATCACACGTTGTAATCAGCAGTAGAAAATGTCAAAATTACTGTGGAGATTATCCATCTTTCTACCGCTGATTTGAACTTGTGATGTTCAAAAATCGCAGTCCATTTTTAGTGCTTCGTACCAAAATTGGCAAAACGGAACACTTATGGAATCATCTCGGTGTCCGTCCGTCCGTCTGTCACAGCCATTTTTCTCGAAGACAAGTCTTCTTCCAAATAAATTGGATTAGTCAAAACATTACTAAATGTTATATTCTTAGCAATCATCTACTGTAAGACCCTCGTGTGTGTTAAAAAATATGTAGAATTGTGAATGTATCGTTAGCAAACCTTTAAATAAATTAAAATTGTCATAAACGCATTGGGATCTTTAATTCCACGGTCACCATAGAAATATTTATATTTGCTGTCGTATTTTAATATGTTATGTAGTTATAAAATATAAAACCCATTTCAGTTTTGAACATTTTCATTATCTATAGAAATGTAAGATCATAAATGGCTTGAAAGGCTTTAAATCATAGCTTTCTACTTTAGTCGCTTATAGAAATAAGAAACATACAAAAGACGTGTGAGTGCACGACTTGCAGTCTAACTTGCTTTCTGTCCACGTAATAATGGATATCTTAATAATAAAAGACTGCTTTTCAAATGACTTTATTGTAAATGCGAAATATTTAAATGAAATTAGTTGCAGTCGAACCAAAACTAGTTGCTATCGCGATGTCTTCTATAGTTTGCAAAAATCATAGAAGCTTAAACTTTAATACATACATCCATAATTTCACTAGTCATGTCTAACTGTCGATAGCTTGTTTGTATATAGATTGTTGACCTTGAAAAATAGCAACTATATCGATAGTGCTATCGATAGTGTCGGGATTTTTGATAGTATCGAAAAGTAGAGTAGTGGTTGCTTTAAAACCATTGATACTATTGATAGTATACAGGGTGTTATGGTAAACAGTTGCATTACTTTAAGGGGTGATTGTACCAATGATACAGAATAACTTTCCCTAAGAAACCTACAGGAAACTCCCAAAAAAAAAATCGACTTTTCATACAAACGTTCGATCTGCGAATATCCTAAAAGTTTCTCAGGGAAAGTTAATCAGTATCATGGGTACAACCATCCCTTAAAGTAAAACTACTGTTTACCCTGTAGATAGTTATCAATTTGTCTCAAAGTACAAACTATCAATACTGGCACTATCGATATTATAAATTTTCACTATTGTTGGACAACACTAAGAACCACCGTACCTTTCAAACTGGTCAGTACTATCAAATAGGTACCTTTTGAGGTTGTAGGTAATTAAAGCAAAGTTCACTTTTAAACATATTTAGGTTCCAGCATAAGAATGTTCCAGGACGATACGACGTGTCAGATGGTCATAGATTCGCCACCTTTGAACTTTTTCCTCCCTAACTATCCCTAAGGGCTCTTACAGACGAACGACACTTTGCGGTTGCCGTGTGTTACAAAGAGTCGCGCTCATAGACTTTACGGTTGCCGTAGGTCGCGCGACCGTCGCGTGACCCTCTGCGACCGCTGCGAATGTCGCTCGTCTGTAAGAGCGCTTAATACGACACCAACGGAAAGAAATGGTAAAGAAATTTATAGGGAATGGGATCTATTTTGCTCCTTTGTTTGTTTGTCCTCTTTATACGAAAACTTATTAACATTCTGAACCATTGAATGAGTAATAGTAGGAGCAAGTACTGGTAGGCGTCAAGCTGGCTGGACGCACGCGCGTATTGCATATTCATTCCAATTTCATTATTAACATGAATATTCAATAGTTATGTTGAAAAACAACCTTTGTGGCGTTTTACATATCGTGTTGGTCACTTATAATTAGTTGGATATGGAATTATAATTCTTTAGAGAATTGATATGCTATACCTACTTTTCGATAGGACTACCTGCAAAAGTAAAATTAGAAACAAGAATTTGAATAAATCGTAGATAGGTAGGTACAACAATTTGAGGAAGAATTCAAAAGCAAGAATTGTTTATACACTGGATGGTAATGAAGTTAAATATTAATCAGAAAATCTTCTTATTGTGTGGGCAGAGCCTTGGTGTATGGTCTTTTCAGACCGCCTTACGGCCTCTGATGTGTTTTTTATGTTACGACTAATAACCACCAGAGATAGTAGCCGAGACCAACGGCTTTACATGCCATCCGTAGCACGGAATCATTTTTCTTTTCAGACAATCAGGCATTCAGCCTTCAATGTCCTAACCAACTGGGAAAAAAACGCAAAAAGTAACATATCACTAGGTGTCCCCCATGGGGACCGAACCCACGACCTCCGTGTCGGGAGCCCATTGCTCTTAACCATTAGACCACGGGGACAATCGGCAATTAGAAAATAAACTAAAATAAAAACCTTCCAAACAAAAAATACCGTCCGCCCAGGATAACCATACTAACCGCAATACTTCTTACTGTGGCCAGGTTAATTTGCTGACTCTCTGATCGTCTGAGGCTTTGAATACTGCGCTTCTCTGTCAATACTCTATTGATTTTCAAAAATAATACCTGTTTTTAATTAAGGTTCCTTTTTTATGTACCCTTCTGTGGTGCCCTCATCACAATATTTATGATTTCTTAATTAAAAAAACCTTGAATTAAATAGTGCCACTTCAATATACTACGAAAATCGTTAAAGTTATTTTTATAGGTATTTTTATAGTTCTCCAAACATAAGAAAAAGAAACGGCTAAGTATACTATACAAATAGCTTTTAGGCTTTTGTAGTAAGTTGGAATAGCTTTTTATCTTTGGGTTTTAATTATTGAGAAATCTTTTATTTGTAATATTGCTTAAAGTACGACAAACTCATAAATATACAAGCTTTCGAACACAAAAAATAATACAACTCGTTACCTCCGAGCCACTATTCGTAATTATTTTAAATTTACGTTCTAAGCTAGCTATAAATAAAGCCCTAATGTGGCGAGAGAGATGCATTTACAATTTAATAACGGGGTTTAACGACGTTCAACTTGACACCAGTGACTGTGACATACGGTAATGGTGTGAATACTTACTTCGATTTAAGTGACTGTAAATGTA
The DNA here is from genome assembly GCA_927399405.1 of Agonopterix arenella. NCBI lineage: Eukaryota > Metazoa > Arthropoda > Insecta > Lepidoptera > Depressariidae > Agonopterix > Agonopterix arenella. The sequence goes on from OV656692.1 coordinate 4,374,515, forward strand.
TAGCCACTTTCTTACTGCCTTTATGAGATTCTATGATACTGTGTTTCGTGTTTTTTATTAAAAATGTTTTTCTTTGACGACTCCGTATTTCGTCGGTGATAGTCATCTGATATTACATAGAACTGGGAATAGTGCAATTAGCGCGTATCTAGCATTTTCAAAACCGCGTAAGTGCCATACGAAAAACTGTACACAGAAAAGAAAAAAAAATAACTTCTTGAATTTTGAATCTATCAGTGTAAAATCTCTTATCAGAACAAGATTGTTACACAGATTTATTCAAATTCAAGAAGTTTTAGAATTTTTGTATCAGATACAATATTTTACACTGGCAAACGCGGCTGCTAATTTAGAATAGTAAAAAAATGATATATTAACATTTTCGTAACATATTGCTTACATACAATATATCAATCTGTTATAATATAAAAGAAGGGCGCGAAAAAGGTTTAGGTTCAGGTTTAGAACACAAGGTACACAGTGACTGAAGCAGAACTTCAAAAGACCTTTTTTAAAGTTGCTCAGTCTTCTTTCAACATTTGGTTTTTATTTTTAATTGTATTACATATATGTATAGGTTACTCACAACTCGATAACAGGCCTATAACACTTGTAATTGAGTGCGTAGGCACCAGGCTGTAAAACTGTATTTATGGTCCATGACCTGTAGGTCTAATATATTCAATCTAAGTCAGTGCAACGTATAACGAGGTCCATATGTAGACGTTTGTTAATAACTTACCGAGATGCATGTCGACTGGACAACGTGAACATATTTATCAATAGCAATGGACTGTTTTAAATTCTAACGAAATTAAAAGCAAGAGAAAAGATGTGTTCAGTTCATAGTTACTATAGTGAACGTAAAATTAAATGTAATGATCTTTGATTAAAGTAAAATAGCGGAAGATGGGTGACGTTCTTGCATTACGTACTCAAAAAATAGATCTGTTTTTCATGTACCTGCGAGTGAAAAGTAATGCCGTGTGATTTGTTTTTTCTTTTTTAATGATTTGCACAACGAGTTTTTAGCATGCGAAGGCATTTTGGTACCCCCCTATCCCGCCTACAATAAAAAAAAGTATCTCAATCACGCATTGCCGCTCGTATTTCGACTAAGTAAATTAGGCGAAGGGGGCTCAACTTATGCGGTCCATGCGCGGCTATCCTATCTTGCTATTTTGATTTAATCAATGGTAGTGATCGTTTTCATAAATCTATACTATTATAAAACTATAACAGAAGTGTGTCTGTACATTGAAGATATTAACAAAAAAAAAGTTACGATATGGTTTTTAAGTGTCCCTGATTCCATATCACCAATTTTTGAATTTATTGCCTCTCTGTTTGTTTGTGTGTTTGTTTGTTTGAACGAGCATGCAAAAACTACTGAACTGATTTTGATGAAACTTTTTTTGTTTGATAGATTATGATCTGACTTAAAATCTGGTATATAATTTGTGCGGACAAAGTCGCGGGTTAACGGTCGTGAATTAATAAAATTTGAAATGATTTCGAATTAATTATAATAATCTATATACTATTATAAAACTGTAACAGAAAGTTTGTCTGTACATTGAAGATATTAACAAAAAAAAGTTACGATATGGTTTTTAGGTGTCCCTGATTCCATTTCAACAATTTTTGGATTTTTTGTCTGTCTGTTTGTGTGTTTGTTTGAACGAGTATCACGCAAAAACTACTGAACCGATTTTGATGAAACTTTTTTTTGTTTATTAGCTTATGATCTGACTTAAAATCTGGTATATAATTTATGCGGACGAAGTCGCGGGTTAACGCTCGTGACTTATAAAAGTTAATAAAAATAGAAAAAAACCGCTGTTGTCAATACCGCTTAAAAATAAAAAATTGTTTTACCCGACTGCGCCAGAAAGAGGTAATAATTTTTTTAATGTCATTTTTATATCTCGTTCAGCTTTCGATCTTTGACGAAACGGTTCTCTACTAATAACATAGATACACAATCTGTTGCTGTTAATCACCCCGTGTATTCTATTTCAATTTAATTTACTTCAGTCACTAGATTTGTATGTCACCTGAAGACACTAATTGATAAATATACCAGTCACGTAGCGAGGTTGTTGTAAGTAGTTCATTTTAAATTAAAGCTTGAAGCCACTCATCTTCTATTTATAACTACAATTGTAGACGTAATACGGTGTCTTCTAACTAAAGGTGTTATTGTATTAACAATGCTCTCAGCAGGCTATTGTGTCACAAATTATGATTTGTGCGTACTCGTATCGTATACAGGATGAAATTGATATCATTGGCATCCTTTTAAACTAACAGTCTACCCATCAAACTGAACTATTTTTACAATGGGAGCAAACCGATCGGAGCAAAAAAAAATCTGCTGTTCCATACTAAACTACAATGTCTCCTCGATTCAAATGTACGCAACAGCAGATTTTTTTTGCTCCGATCTGTTTGCTCCCATAGTAAAATTTGTTCAGTTTGATGGGTAGACTCTTAGTTAAAAAGGATGCCAATGATATAAATTTCACCTTGAATAAGTTAGAGATTTAATGCGCATTAAATAAATAACCTCTTTGAAGTTGTCTGAAGTTGTCTGCTAGTTTATTTACTTATACGAAAGTAGCCGAAATCGGCGGAAATGTGCGACTGGTTGCATGGACCTACAGGAAGCAAGAGAGGTGTGTCAGAACCACTCAAAGTGGAGATCTACAGGGTGTAAAATTAAATGGGACACTTACTTAAAGGGGTGATTCAGAGCATCAAACTGAATACCTTTTACCACAGGACCAACATTGAAATCGCGAAAAAAAATTCCGCTGTCTCATACAAAACTGCTAACATAACTCGACTGAAATGTATGGGACAACAAATTTTTTTTTCTCGATTTTGATATTGGTCCCATATAGAAAGTAGTTCAGTTTGATGTTCTGATGCACCCCTTTAAGTAAGTGTCCCATTTAAATTTACACCCTGTATAGTCTCTGCTTACCCCTCTGGGAAAAAGGCTGAGTTTATGTATGTATGTATAGAAGATTCAATGTAGGACGGGCTCGCGTAAGCTAGCACGAGCATTTGGAGGAAGCATAATGCTTTGCAAATATTGTTCAGAATAACTTTTACTATCACATTTCAGTAGAGACAAGACAATAGAACTTTATGCTACGATCATGACAGCTCATCATCGGATCGACACTTTGACTATTTATTATAAGGACTAGCCTTGCGGTAGCATTTCCCCTCTGCCACGGTACAAGAACAATTGATCATGTGCATTTACATTCAATTTACTTCGAACTTAGAACGTTTGGGGTTCACACGAGACTACTTTTCATGATTTTTAACAATCAAAATTAGAATCTAAAGTTATGGGGAATAAAATCATAAGTTACGGATTTCATGTTACCTCGCCCCCCGCAAAAAGTGGCAGAAATGCTTGTTAGTAGAATTACACGCATAACTAGTCCACATATAAGTAGTTAAAGGATTGGCACGATATCGTGAAGCTATTGCCGCGCTGGCTGTCAATAGAAATCGCTAGTGAGAAAAAGCTCTTGCTGAATTGGTGCTTTCCTTACAATGTTTCCACTATCTATACAAATCATGGCACGTCATCAATTAAAACTGTGAGCGATAGCAATCTTTTAAAAGTGTTTCTGTGTTTATTTACACCGAATACAGTTGAATAATAAAGACATTGAACCAGACAGTCGGACTGGTCAATATAACGGTTCTTCAAGTGGGTTAGGTGCCGTAGGGTACTACATGATACTGAGCTTTTTATATCTGTAAACAAATTTATTGCTTTGTGTTTTAGCAATAGCTTGATGATAGACGATACTATACTATCGATGATACATATCGAGCAAACAATCAATTATTATACTAGTTTATTACACTCCAAAACGTAACATTACCACAGTATAAGAAAGAACAGATAGCATGGTACCTACTACATACAGTACGGACAATGCCTACCCCCCATCAATTTTTGCTCTCGTGCCTGCCACTGCAGTAGGCAATGTAGTCCTCTCTAACGCGCACTCATTCAATGTTGGACGTGCTTACCTCTTCTTGTCAGTGCGAGCCAATTTTTATGGAGTGACAGGAAAGTGTCCAGAGTGTACCATACCACACTTTTTTTTGAGCTCAACTACTTTTTCATTGCATGAAATACCTCACAATATATCAATTTATTTTATTTTAGCACTTTATTGGACACACGGAAATACAGATGAATACAGCATAATATACAAGTGCAAAAGGTGAGCTTATCTCTGAAGAGATTTATTCCAGCAGAACCATGATACAGAGAAAGATTACAAAGTGCGAGGCAGGCAAGGTGTACGTGTTCAAAGAAATTAACAAACTAAAACATAATAATAAACTATATTTTATTTTCGTATCGATAATTGCATAGTATGTAATAAAATGAAACGCAGGTGGCCTATAGTTTTTCCTTTGCAAGTGTTGAGTGTGACCTGCATTTGATAAGTTAAGTTAAGCCAATCACAATCGAGTGAATTATTTTATGGCCAACTGCTTTAGATTTTGCCAGTGCGCTTTTCCAATGAACATAAATTATACCGATTCACGAAAATATATTTAATGTTTACTTTATTTATACTGTACAAGAGTAACTTTATTTTTGAGTCACCAAGTTTATGCCGGAGCGTGATTTTTGAATCTCATTCGCTGAGCTCAGCAATTGAAAATGTGAAAATAACTTAGAGATAGCATGTTTCTACTGCTGATTTGACTTACAAAAATCATACTTCAGGAGTGCGATTTTTGGAAGTCAAATCAGTGGTTACGTAGAAAGATGCGTATCTCCCATAGAGAAAAAACGCGCTCCCCTAGGATATCTCCATACATTTTCAACTGCTGAGTTCAACGTATGAGATTCAAAAATAGCACTTCTAGTCCCATAACAATAGCTATTCAGTTTAATTGTGTGATCATCCCCTTAAAAAACCGTCAGCATTTTTAAAAGGACCTTATACAGGGTCCTTCTTAATTTGCAAACACTTTTTTAAGGGGATGATCAGATCGTCAAACTGAATAACTTTCTGTATGACACCAACATCGAAATCGCGAAAAAAATATCAGCTGTCCCATACAAAACTGCAAACCTACTCGAGCCAAAAATGTATGGGACAGCTGATTTTTTTTCGCGATTTCGATGTTGGTCCCATATATAAATTTGGTCATTTTGACGGTCTGATCATTCCCTTAAAAAAGTGTCAGCAAATTAAGAAGGACCCTGTATACCTACGTATGTATATACTAGCATGTACCTAACTATGATATTTACAGAACTAATTATCGGAAATCGTGAAGGATAATCATAAATATACAAAACACATAAAACTAATTATAGTACGGACACATCACCTGTTTATCACTTGAACATCGTTTTGCGGCGTGACTGAAACTATTAATCGACCTAAATAACATATTATGAACTAAATGAATGATTGGTATTAATAAGATAAATGATCGGGTTTACCGAATGGATTATTACATCCGTTGCGAGTCGGAATCAGTGGAGAACGAATGTGTTGTGTGTAATGTGTGTTACCGTTAATCTTTGGAGCAAGTCATAAGCTTTTACTACAGCTTCAATTTGGATGTAATTACTAGAAACTCTAATAACCGGACCAAACTTAAATTACAAAAAAGCCATACACAAACTGTTACAAAAATACAAATAAACAAAAAATCTGATGTTCCATACTAAACTACAAATCTACTCGAGCTAAATGTATGACAGCAGTATTTTTTTTTCCATGTTGGTCTCATAGTGAAAGTTGTTCGGTTTGATGGTCTAAACAACCACCTTGAAAGTTTTAAATGTTTATTTTTACTTTTGTAACACCTTGTACGACAATAATCCCTTTCAGAGTAATCAGAAACATTGCTACAATTGCCTTATTTGTTGAATACAGTTGTAGCAAGGTTCATGTTTAGCATATTGAAGGTGAAATAAAACAACATTTTACTGCAAAAACTGCTGCGGGGCAAGTACGCCAACACGCGATAGCGTGATATAGAGCTATCGCGCTTCCGCTCTCTTACTATTTGCTTGCGAACGAACGAGATAAAAGACTAAATTTGACAGATGGATGTGTTATTATGTGTATTAATGTTGTTATCGCAGGTTTGCGTACTAGCCCCGCTGATGATGGTTTAGTAAGCGTAACCACGCGAACGAAGAAGAGCAAGAAAGAAGAATAATAAGAATGAGCCCACAATCACCACAATAGCAGTTTGTCAACGTGCATTAAAATGAGATAGAATACGTACCAAAGCCTTGTCGCGTGCCCGGTGCTATAAGGCCTATATAGATAAGAGTCAATACAGCCAAATGCATACTAAAAACATAATATTTCATACAAAAGACTTCAACGAGAGCCTACACTACCCTAATCGTCTACTCTACGAGATTCACTATGATTCAAAATGATATGATGTTTTTATCATCATCATCAGTCTCTCTTCGTCTGTCGCCACTGTAAACCACAGGCCTACCTTACACCATGCTCATTGCCGATTGTCGGACTTCATTACGTAACTTATTTTCTACTTTTGTTTTATAAAGAGACATTAAAAAAGAGACACATTTTTTTACATTTCCTGTCGTATATCTGGAACCCTGGTGATGCAATATACATCACCAACCCATAGTCTATCTGATCGTTTATTTAGCTATATTTTTGAAACAATAGTTTAAATTAAAGCAATAAGTGTGCACCTTACGGCATCGCATTAGGGATTGTAGACGCCCTTGATCGATCGGTGACCGCTGCGCACACGCATGGTGCGGGCCACTGCCACACATTGCCCTTATACTTCGTTCTACATTAGAAGACCCGTAACATAATTCTAATAGCGTAGACGTAAGCAAGAAAATAGCTTGTTTCACGTGACTGTAAAGTCAGGTATAAGGGCTGGGCCACACGAGTTACGTTCCGGCCTGCAGCCGCACTCGATGCGGCCCAGCCTTAACGGAGTTAACGTGAGATATGACCAAACCATACGGTGTTTGATTAGGATCCCATTCTAACCGCAATTAATTCACCTCGTTAGATAAGTGCATTGAATTCATTAGTTATGGTAATTTCGAAAATATTTTGATTTTATCCCACGCTCTTATAATTAAACCGTATGTTATGTAAATACCTAAGTGAGATCTCATAAATATTATGTTTGAGACTGAGATTACTTAATCAGTGTTTTGTCACTGTCTTATTGAAGTCTTTCTTGTTTAATAAGATTTGTATAATAGGTAAGATGAGATGAAAAAATGTAAAGTGCTTTAAAACAGGTAGTAATTAAAGTGCTTGAGGCAGGTATACTTAATTAGGTCAACATAATTGCGCTTTAAAAACCGTATTTGCCCACAGTTCGAAGTAAGGGAATGGTAACCGAAAATCAAATACATTTCTGATCGATTCAAAAACAACTAACTACTTATATCTAACTAGAATGTGGTTTTTATATAAAACGTTAGCGTTTATATTTCACGTTTATTTATTCAGCTAAATACCACACATTGAATTAATTAACGTTTTTATTAATTTTTCAACACTGCCTGGATCAAATAAGTAGTCGAGTTATGCACCAAATTATTAAATTGCTCTACTAACCAATGAGTTGCAGTTTCCTGTGCAGTTATACTGATCACTGATTATTTATAGAATATAACTTGTGACATTTTGGGTTCGTTATAATTATATGAATCAATCATAAAATATATAAATATTTTGCATATCGACGAATTTTCGTCTTATGAAGAAAACCAATTTTAGGGTGTTAAATTTTAAGCTGAGAAACTATTTTACTCCTGCGTTTTGTAATTGTACGTCTCTGAACAAATTCACAAATATCATTTCACAAAAGATAATCCCTGATTAATATCTGGTACTGGTAGTGGCAGCTTCTTTCGTCTCGTCACATTGTCTGTGTGACATGACGTATTATACTAATCTTCCATTTTTAATTCATTTGTAATTGGCTGTTATTTTTGAAAAAATCAATTAAATAGTTCAATAACGTGTGAAACGGATGAGTCAGCGACCTCATCCGTCATCAAGTCATCGCCTCTACTAAGTTAATATTCTCTGCAGATGTCATACTTGTAGGTTCAATAGAACTGACACAAACAGCTGGACCATAAAATGCGCAGGCATCATTAATATCAGTCCACACCTCTGAATGGAAGATTGAACCTCATTCATTTGTTTAATAACTTTGATACTGTAGTTTATGCAGTTTATGTATGTTCCATATATTACTAGTATTTTACACCCAGTCAGTATAAGTCGTAACTTCTAGTATACATACTTTTTAAGGGGGTGATCAGACCGTCAAACTGAACAGCTTTCTCAATGGCACCAACATCGAAATCGCGATAAAAAATCATCTCTTCCATACAAAACTGCAAACCTACTCGAGCCAAATGCATGGGACAACATATTTTTTTTCGCGATTTAAATGTTGGTCCCATAGAGAAAGTTGTTCAGTTAGATGGTCTGATCATCCCCTTAAAAAGTGTCAGTATATTGAGAAGGACCCTGTATTTTGGTGCAATTAACTTTTTGGAAATTACGATCGATGTCATTGTATTTTTATGGTCAGTGATTTGAACTTTAGAACTAATAACAGTTGTTGATATTTACGTATTTTAATAAACATTACATTTTAGCAGATTTACGAACGGATATTAGGTATATTAAACTTATAAATAATAAGGAAGCAGCTTAATTTAAAATCTACTACTTACCTTTATATGTGCTTATAATTTATTTGAACGGTTACCCATTCGTTCAAGGTTTACTATACACTGATTCATGTATCAATTGCTATCCAGTAATATAATTGCTAATTTATGCTCAAAATTATACAAATCAAATAATTTCAGTGTCACGGCCAAAGTGGTGTTCACCTCCGAAACAGTGATGTCATTGGTGATTTGATAAATAATATATTCATTATAATTACTACTGTATAATTAGCTTATATATTGTATGTTTTATGGCACATAAATTTTATTTTGAACTTATAAATTTTATATACGTGAGATCGAAATTGCAATCGACGACAGTTCAATGACTGTATATTATTTATTTTGCTCTTATTCCTAATCTAACTGATCTCATATCCGTTTCTCATTTAGCTATCACTAAATTCTTCACATTTCGGCCTCTATTCGGATTATTTATTTCGTTTACTTCGGTTAAAGTTAACCCCGAATATCGATAAATTGACCTTTTCATAGACTCCGAATCTAGTAAGTACCTATCTACAAATTTATTATAACACTTATGCAGCCCAAAACATGCATATATCTAGAAATGTGTTAGGTACCAAGTAAGAGTGAAATACTCACGACTTTTTTCTCTAGAAAAATCCGAGTAAAGAATGAATGACTTAAATATACATTGGGTGGTTGCAGAGGGGTCAATTTTATACAAAACTTTGACGCACAATACGCGTAGACGGTATTAATATAAGTAACTTTGTATATATGGAAAAATAATTTAGAAAATCTAGATGCCGCGTCACAAATAACATTTGCAATTTATAAAATAATTATGAAGATATAAAGCTTTGAAATGTTTCATACAAAATTTTAAAAGCTTTATATCTTCGTAATTGTATTATAAATTGCAAATGTTATTTGTTACAAAAACAGTTGGATTCCGCTTAACTTGTCTATAGTTAAGAGATAACTTGACAGCCTTCACACATATGTTATGGATAATGTAGTCCATTTTATGACCCATCAGATTTCGACCTTCAGAGATTCTAAAAACCGCACTAGGCCAACTACCTATTGGATGGATTGGCGTGTCTCTGCAATTTTTCAATTACCAACCCCAGTTAACTTGACCTATGACATAACTTATAGAGCAGATGAGTCAGAGGTCGCGAACCGGTGCTCGATGGTTCGTTCCGATGCTCACGCGCACCACGAACCTACCAATTATAGGTTTAGTTTCGTACAGAGGCTCTAAAACTTTTGGTTCCGATTTAAAAATAAATCTTAATCAAATACTTTTAAAGCTCGGGCTTGCTGGAAACTTAAAATATTTTTGAGAGTAAGTAGATATTTGTGTCGGAAATCCTTAATATCTTGTTGCATTTATTTTACTTTTCGCTATAAATGTAAATGTTAATTACTATTTAAGAATATGTTACGCGTTTTTTGTGAACATTTTTGAAAATAGACATTACTTTTTAAAAGTAAAAACTTTCAGCTTGTGCCTTGAATTACATTTAATTCTTTACAATGTATTTAAATTACAGACTACACTAGTATCAAATATGGATAAACCGAATGTGGTATTACGATTATCTCTGACTACCGCCTCGGGGAAAATAGCCGTAAGCATTATGACATGCCATGCAAATAATCCTTCTGTCGATTTATTTGAGAAACACTGCAACAAATAGATTTATTCGCCGATATCGAACTTGTAACGACCAATTACAATAGCTGTTTGTTAGCGCGTCCCTTTAATTGAGATTTATGCATGTAACTGTCATAATATTAAGATAAATATCGCAATAAATCTGTACCTTGTTCAAAGGTTAATTTTAATTGTTAATTATTATTACCGTAGAGCCATGACTGGGCCCTGTAGGCTACTCACACTTATTCGGAAACTGACCGTAAAGAACAAGTGCGATTTTTTAATCTCATTCGCTGAGCTCAGCAGTTGAAAATGTCAATATTACTATGGAGATAAGCATCTTTCTACTACTGAAATGACTTTCAAAAATCATACTCCAGGAGTGCGATTTTTTAAAGTAATATTGACATTTTCAACTGATGAGCTCAGCGAATGAGTTTCAAAAATAGCACTCCAGATCACTTAAATTTTTTTTCGCATAATTTCGCGCATAATTTATTTTTTTGAAACTATTTATTCATTGGTCTATTCATCAATAGGGCGGGGCTTGACAGCTCTTTTATTTTAAAAATGAGCCTAGTGGTGGTCTGGCGGAAAAGTACGCGATAATTAAACCACATAATCTACCTCTCAAACGGAACAACTTTTATAATGGGATAACTCAGTATACAGGGTGAAATTGATATCATTAGCATCCTTGTAAACTAAGAGTCTACCCATCGAACTGAACAACTTTTACTATGGGAGCAAACCAATCGGAGCAAAAAAAAATCAGCTGTTGCATACATTTGAGTCGCGAACTCGCGCGTCAACATTGCAGTTTAGTATAAAACAGCTGATTTTCTATTTGCTCTGATCGGTTTGCTCCCATAGTAAAAGTTGTTCAGTTTGATGGGTAGACTCTAAGTTTAAAAGGATGCTAATGATATCAATTTCACCCTGTATACATGATAATTACAATAGTAAGAAACGAACATTGTTATAAGGTGCCTTTAAAAAACGCAGTTCATACCTAATCATTATAATGTATATTACCATAATATTATGTAAAATTATTTTATTATCATTATACATTGTTATTATTATTATAGTTACGCCTTACTTTCTTTTAATAAGGTATGTTTACTTAAATAACTTCATTAAAACGTGAAGAAGTTACCAGAGAGAACATCCGTAATAAGAAACGTTTTCTCTTATTAAAAAGGGCTGTTAGTCACTGTAGGAGCTTCGTCTTAAATGAACACTTATCTACACACGTAACTGCTAGTTTATGAATAGGGAATAGCTTTCATTTCCTTGAATAATTACCTTTACCTACCTGTTTACTTCGGAAACAGAACATCCAGTAAGAAGTATACACAGTGACAATGAATCTCTTTAAAGTGATTGTTACTAGTTTATTTTATACGTTTGTAGAAGCGTAAATATGTATACAGCGGGGTCGCGTGAGCACGGGCGAGCATGTAGAGAGCATGTATATAGCTCTCTACAGGGTGAAATTGATATCATTGGCATCCTCTTAAACTAAGAGTCTACCTATCAAACTGAACAACTTTTGCTATGGGAGCAAATCGATTGGAGCAAAGAAAAAGTCACCTGTTGCATTTGATTCGAGTAGTCATTGCAGTTTAGTATGAAACATCAGATTTTTTTTGCTCCGATCGGTTTACTCCCATAGTAACAGTTGTTCAGTTTGATGGGTAGACTCGTAGTTTAAAAGGATGCTAATGATATCAATTTCACCCTGTATAGTCATGAATCAGTGGAGTTAAGATATTATCAAAATAATTTTTTTGTACCTACTAGATTTTTATCAACCTTTATGTTGCTTCATATTTACTTGCTATATCTACCATATACTTTGACTACTTATATAGGGACTAGCCACGCGTGTAATTCTACTAACAAATGTTTCTGCCACTTTTTGCGGGGGCGAGGTAACATGAAATCTGCAACTTTGGATTTTATTCCCCATAATTTTAGATTCTAATTTTGAACGTAAAATCATGAAAAGAAGTTTAGTGTGAACCCCAAACGTTCTAAGTTCGAAATTACTGTCTCGTTTATTGATAAGGTATAAAATTGAATGTTAATGCACATGATTAATTAATCTTATACCTTGGCAGAGGGGAAATGCTACCGCAAGGCTAGTAGGCCTTATAATAAATAGTCAAAGACCATATAGCTTGTAGGATCCTGATCATAAAGAAAGCTAAACACGATACCTCCTATGGCAACTCTATTCTCATAGATAATAGACTATACTGCACCAAGCGTGGTGGTAATATATCGTTGACGACTTGCCTGTCAGTATTTTCAAGCCGTCCCAGTACGATTTTACCTAGGCCTATTATTATTGGGAGTTGGAGGCCTTGACTTGATTACTACTACTGCCACTATCGTTGGTCTTTTGTGAACCCTTTCATAAGTCCATTTGCTTAACAAATGACTTATTTTTTTATTATAAGGCAAATATACTAATGTAATCATGATTCTCTACAAAAAGGAAACCAGGAAGAGGAACATTTTAACTTTTACATCGTTTGTTAACATTATAATAATCTCACCCTGTAAAGCAAAGGTCTCCTTTTACTATAGAATGACAACTAAACAACTATTAACCAATTGTTTTCTGTTGCCAACAGGGTATAGGGCATGTGTCGGGCGGTCACATCAACCCCGCCGTCACGCTGGGCCTGTTCGCTGCTGGAGACATCAAGGTGCTGAAGGCTCTCTTCTACATCATAGTGCAGTGCCTGGGGGCTGTCGCCGGCGCTGCTTTCATCAGGGTACGTTAATTGGTATACAGAGGCTTGTGGTAACGTCAAGGTTATTTTAGATTTATAACAAGAAGAAAGGTTTCCAAAACCATTCCTAGTTACTGTGGTTTATATTCCTAAATTGTTTTTGTACATGACTTTTATCCAAGTGGAATTTTAGGTCATGAATTGTCTTTAGTTTACTTCAGAAAAGACCCTGCGGTTTCTTCTTCTGTCGCATGTCATTTGGACTTACCGTCATGATGTAGGAAGCCAATTTCTAAGCAAAACTGCTTTAGTCATCCATCGATAGATCCTTTAACATTAACATTGTGTTATATGAGCATAATGATGTATATACTATTTATTTATTCATAAGATAAGGTAAGCTTGCCTAGAACACTCTTAAGTAAACCATAATCATAGGACTAGAAAATCTCTGCATTCAAAGTCTAGATTATATAAAACATTAATTTAGAACACCTTGATATAATTTCCACAGTATTAACGTACTAACAGGCCTATATTAAACCACATTCTAATCGCCATAAGTGTCTAGCTCTAGCCTACACATGTGAGCACTTGGCACTAAAAAGTGTCGCTTGCCCTGACACTGATGGTCCGACTCTTCGAGAATAAAGGCGTCCGTACAAATTGGACTAAAGACCTTCGTTGATGGTCGTCGTGCGAGTATTCACCTTTTACAGTACAAGAGTCTGATCTATCGATTAGGACCCGTTAAATGATTTGTTGATTTAGGAAGAGAGAAGTATCTTGAATCCTTCTCCAAGGTCGAGATCATCCTACTTTCATTCTTCGACTTATTGGAAATATACAGATGATCAGACCGTCAAACTGAACAACTTTCTCAATTGGACCAAAATCGTAATCACGAAAACAAAATCAGCTATGCCATATATTTGGCTCGAGTAGGTTTGCAGTTTTGTATGGAACAGCAGATTTTTTTAGCGATTTCAATTTTGGTGCCATAGAGAAAGTTCTTCAGTTTGACGGTCTGATCATCCCCTTAAAAATGTGTCAGCATATATTAAGGACCCTATACAGGGTGTAGGAAAAAGTATCATTAACCTTTAAACCGCAAAAGCAAAAAAAATCTGCTGTTCCATACGTTTGAGTCGAGCACACATTGCAGTTTAGTATGCTGATTTTTTAGCGCTGACAGGTGCTAACCTGTAACAACGGAACAACTTTTACAATGGGAGCTATCCCATTATAAAAGTTGTTCCGTTTGAGAGGTAGATTATGTGGTTTAAAGGTTAATGATACTTTTCCTTACACCCTGAATAGACAGGTAGGTTTCCTTTACTTACTCTTGGATCATTTGCTACTTGATCTTCATATCTTCAGAGTTTCTAGAGGCCGTCATAAATTAAATAAATCGCAACTGAACTATGATTGGACCGCATGCGAAGCTTAGCTTTTTACACTTGGTATTGCGCTAATCGCGGTACAGCTCATGACAGCCGTTAGAGCCGTTTTAACAGATGGCTCAAACGTTAAAGGCACATAGTAAATAAGTCAAGTTAAGCACGATACATAATTGATACAGTTGGATAGTAATTGGATTGCAATGTGATTAGAACTAAAATTGGATTAGGATTGAACTTGGATGTTTTAAATTAGCGCAATCGCCCTCCTGATTACGTATCGAAACTATCTTAGATTAATCTCAAATGTTTTTAAATAAAAACCTATCACTCACGTCAATACTTAGCCAATCGCTAACGAACTAAATAATTAGTTTCAAAATCATAACCTTTGGCAACTAAAGCCAGCATAAGCTAGACATTTGTTTTCGTTAGTGCTTTGTTTAAATACCAAGCGTGCATCTGGCTAATTATCGCTGACTAAAGCGATATGATTCACATGATCTGACCTGAGCCCTCGATCGATGCGACATTTTACTAATAAGGCGAAGGACTTCATAAAATACTATCGATTCTTTTATTATTTACTGCAATAGCCTACCAGCTACCTATTGCATTTAAGAGGCTATGTGAAAAAAATAGGATTCTTCAAAGCGTCATATATCATGAAGTACTAACAGTAGGAGTATGACTAGCGGATATGTGTAAATTGAACATATAATTGAAGTTTAAGTAAATAGACAGTTTCATTAACAAACACGATTAAGACACATTTTCTCGATAGAAAAATAAGCCAAAGTAGCCTCCGTCTTTATCGATAAACGCTTGGAAATGCTAAACGGTGAATAATAGAAACACAAGACTTGATTTAAAAAAAAGAGATTGATATTGTACAAATTTTGATTAGAGCAGAATTGAACTTACATAAATAGTACGTTTGTTTTACGCTTGCGTCGTTTCAGGCACACGCGTCGCCCCATCTCTTAATCTCGTAATATAAGCTATCACACTCCCATTTCGCTTCAATTATTTTTCGACATAATGGTTAAGAGCATTGGGCTCGACACGGAGGTCGTGGGTTCGAATCCCACGGGGGACACCTAGTGATATGTCACTTTGTGCGTTTTTGCCCAGTTGGGTAGGACATTCACCTGATTGTCTGAAAAGAAAAATGATTCCGTGCTGCGGATGGCAACGTTAAGCCGTTAAAACGATTTATTAGAATCTGCGAAATTCGGTTTATTTTAAGTTTTTGAACAATCCAAGGAATTTGTGTGCCTTTTCTATCCTTTATGAACTCTCAAAGGAGAATCAAGTAAATGTTTGATTACATTTCGTTATTTACTCGTAAAAGTCGATTGGTCGTGTTCAGTTGCATTACATTGGGAATGTAACAAAGAACCCACCACAGAAAGCTTTCTTCTATAAAGTACCTCCTGTATCTATATATCTACGTTCAAAATTATAGTAGCATAGCATAGCATATGTTCACGACTATATTCCCCGAGGGGGTAGTCAGAGATATTCTGAAACCTCAGAACATCTACAAAATTGTAGTTACTGTGATAAACTCGTTTTTCCGTTCCATTTTGGTAACTTATTCCATTAAAGTCAGTAATATCAAATATCATGTACCTAAAGGGCTCACTCCCCGTCACACTGGACAGAGTTTCGGTACTACTAGTGAAACGTGGATGTTCTGAGGTTACAGAATATCTCTGACTGCCCCCTCGGGGAATATAGTCGTCAACATATGCTATGCTATGCATGTACCTAAGGGTTAATGAAACTGTCTATTTACTTACAGTATTTATGAGCGCAGATGAAGTTACGAGCAAAAGCTAATTTTGTTTAACAAAGACAATAGAAAAACCTACCTATACTTTCTTCAGTACAAACCAAACAAAAGACCAAAATTTAGCATAGATCCCTCATTTGCATACAAAGATTCTCACGATATCTTGTAAACAAGAGAAACTATCGCGCCACCTGTTATCACCATTCTATCGTACCTAGTAGTTTCTCGGTGCTTATTTAGTATTCACTTTAATGACACAGTATACGCATGCGCCGAGTTCTAAACTCGCACTTACTTGTTAGGTAATCGGCGTGGTCTAAGATAGGTACAGATAAAATATGCAGTGATTTTGATGAAAGCTCTTGTTTCGAACTATATGATCATCATCATCAGCCTATAAACGTCCCACTGCAGGGCACAGGCCTACCCTCAGGGAGGGTTTATGGGCATTAGTCCACCACGCGTGCCCAATGCGGATTGGTAGACTACACATATGCATAAGAATTTCTTCTTCAGCGTATGCAGGTTTCCTCACGATGTTTTCCTTCACCGTTTGAGAGCAGTCGGTATTCCGTACATAAGTTAGAAAAACTCATTGGTACATAGCATGTTGTCCGTGCGGATTCGAACCCGGACCCCCATAATTGGGTGTCCATACCTCTCCGCAACGCGCCACCGACGCTCTGTAATCTAACTATATGATCATGCTAAGCTATTTAACCAAGTACTTAAAAAACACGCCGTGCCTTGTGGTTCCGGCTTAGGATGGACCACACCAATGCTTCCCGTGGGTATCGTACGAGGCGATTAAAGGATTCAAGGTTTCTTATGTCGGCGTAAGGCTAGCCACCTCTCACCACTTCACCTCTGACATCTAGACACGTCATTCCATCCTGAAACTTAAATTGCTAAATGTGAGAATTCCTACAACTACATTCTGAGACAGAAATAGCCCAGTCATTTTACGGAGTTTAGATGAGTGGGGTGGGGAGCTATTATCAATGGGACTTTTAAATTGTAACCGGAACCATTTAGTGGCAAGAAGACTATCTGAAAACATGAAGGCTGAAGGCTTTTAACTAATTAATATTATTACAATCAATCAATTATATATTATTTTATTATTGCACTCAATTTAATTAGATTTAACAATACAGGTTTAAGATCTTTATTTCTCATTAAGAATATATTATTTCTAATCAATAAAAATATTCATTGAAATTTTAAAAATAAAGTATTCATTTGAAAATACTAATGTATTTTTCAAAGCCTTATAATTGAACAAAAATATTCACACCATGTTTGAAGTATGTATAATGGTAAAGCCTTAAAAATGTGCAAACAAAAATTACCATCTGGCTTTTTAGAACGAGATAAATGCTAAATTTGGGGCTGTTGCTGACGCTTTTTTTTTCATTTTGTTACATTTTTAAGCTCATATTATCTTTTAAATACTATACCGAAAAAAAATATCAATTATTAATTAGTCCCGGCTCAAACCTTAAAATAACTGGGTTAAAAGTTGGTAGTAGCAATGTTTCTGACCACCCCGAAAGGGATTACGGTCGTGAGTTTATGTATGTATGTACTTAAAAACATGTAGGCTAAGAATATAATACTACGATAAGAAATATGAAAAGTTTATGTAAAGAACTATAGAATGTAATTTCTTTGCAGCTGGCTATTCCCAATAACAAAGTAGGTGGATTCGGAATGACACTGCCCGGCGCCGGAATAACTGATCCTCAGGTAAAAACTTGATCTCAAATTAATCATAAATTTTTTTTTAATGAATGTCGAAGGTATATCGAACAGGAGTGCGATTTTTGAAACTCATTCGCTGAGCTCAGCAGTTGAAAATGTCAAAATTACTATGGAGATATGCATCTTTCTACTGCTGATTTGACTTTAAAAAATCATACTACAGGAGTGCGATTTTTGAAAGTCAAATCACCAGCAGAAAGATGCATTCTCCGTAGTAATTTTGACATTTTCAACTGCTGAGTTCAGAAAATGAGTTTCAAATATCGCACTCCTGGAGTGAATCTCATACGTTGAACGCAGTAGTTGAAAATGTATGGAGATACGCATCTTTGCACACACGGTGACACATCAAGCTACGCAAAACAAACATAAGCTGACCGTGTGACGTTATAAAACCTTACTCTACATACGCGTGGCCAGCTTATTTTGGTTTTGCGTAGCTTGATGTGTCTCCATGTTATACCTGCCCCAGACGTAGCTCGACACCCACAATCATAATTCTAATTATCGACTCTCTACTGAAGTCTACTGATTGATTAGTTGATTGGGATACGTGCTACTATGTAAGGTCTAACAAAATTAGCTAAAACTATTTAAGGGAGATGATCGGACCATCAAACTGAACAACTTTCTCTATGGGACCAATATAGAAAATCGCGAAAAAAAAAACTGCTGTGCCAATACATTTTGGTCGAGTTATGTTTGTATGGGACAGCTGTTTTTTTTTTCACGATTTCAATATTGGTCCCATAGAGAAAGTTGTTCAGTTTGATGGTCTGATCGTCCCCTTAAAATAGTTTCAGCAAATTTTGTTAGACCTTATACATATAGTGTAAGAATAAACAGTTGCATTTCTTTAATGAGTGATTGTACTCATGATACTGAACAACTTTCCCTAAAGAACAAAGGAAAATTTGTTAAAAAAAAATTTAACTTTTCATACAATCGTTCGATCAGCTGATTGCATTTAGTAGTAGTAGAGAGAAAATTTTTATGCTAATTTTCCTTAGGTTTCTTAGGAAAAGTTCTTCAGTATCATGGGACAATCACCCCTTAAAGTAATGCAACTGTTTACCCTAACACCCTGTATATTTTTACATTAGATGTAAAAAAAAAATTACGCATTATTAAGGCTTATTCAAATTTATTTATATTACTATAACCACTGGAGAGGGGTATGCTCGGAGTTTCCCTACGACATCGAATCAGAAATGAAGAGATCCGCAGAAGAACTAGAGTCACTGACATAGCCCAAAGAATTGCTAAACTATAGTGGCAGTGGGCGGGGCATATTGCTCGACGACCTGGTGAAGGCGGCGGGAACCCGTTGGCTGAGGGCAGCGCAGAACCGGTCGTTATGGCGATCCTTGGGGGAGGCCTATGTCCAGCAGTGGAAGTCCATCGGCTGAGATGATGATGATGATGACCTGTAAACTTGCAGGCTCTGCTGGTGGAATCTCTAATCACGTTCGTGCTGGTGATGGTAGTGCAAGGGGTGTGCGACGCGCGCAGGAACGACATCAAGGGGTCCGCTCCCCTCGCCATCGGCCTCAGTATCACCGCCTGCCATTGCGCTTGCGTAAGTATTCGTATCACTACTGGTAGGACATACAGGGCGTTAACTTAAAGGCGTATCATACTTGAATGTACAAGTTTTTCTATGGAAAATAATCTGCTGCGTGCCATATAAAATGTCGATATTGCTCGACCAAAATGTGTGAAACAGCAGATTTTTTTTCGCGGTTGCAAAATTGTGCCTGTAGTAAAAGGTTGATGGTCTGAAGCATCCCCTTATGAGTATGTAACGCATTTAAGTTGTATTCACCTATCTTTACTTTCGATACTTCACGGTACATATCTTTTCGTTATTGGACTTCTCTTTGGTGTGGCAGTAACTTTGATTAATAGATGGAAGCTTTGAGTGCAGATAGATATGATACTGAACTTTTATGACAGCTCTATAAAATTGTATGCCTTTTCTTATAAACAACATGAAAATGTTCGGGCAGATAAATTTAGGCGTTCAAACGCTCTGAATATTCACCCACTGATGGCTTTGGAGAATAAATCTAAACAAATAATTGCAGATCCCATTCTCTGGTTCGAGCATGAACCCGGCGCGTTCTTTCGGACCTGCTCTCGTCATGGGCATTTGGACTTCACACTGGGTAAGTACAATTCATACAGGCTAATAAAAACAAAAGAACTACTCTCACTAGGTTACTGGCTAATCACACAACATATTTACAATCATATTTTCTTTTTAAAGAGAAAGGTTGGAAGGATTGTTACCTTCTCTTTGAATTAAAAAGTGGTAAGTCGGAACTGCTAAAGCGAAATCAAAGTGAACGTCGGCGTTAATCCTCAGAGTCCCTTTTATCTAACGGTCACGTGCCATCACTTTCACCTGCATGACTGCATGAGGCGGATAACCAGTCTGTATACGGTTATAATACGTACATAATGTATATCATCCAATAGTGTCTAAAGTGTATGATAGGTACAGTTTCCCTATAAGGTAAAGCCTCGTATCAACTTGGCAACAATTGACGCGCAACACGTGACGCTTAACATGTTCGGCAACGTCACACGTTGTTTAGCAACGTTATATTGTGGCAAACTAAGGTGAAGATCCGCGACGTCGCGCGTTGTTTTGCAACGTTGCCCAACATGTTGAGCGTCACGTGTTGCGCGTCAAATGTTGCCTAGTTAATACGCGGCTTTAGATTGTCTTGCTATTTCGGTTAGGTATGCAAAAAGTTGAATTAGAATTTAGTTTCACTCCGTATCAGCCTCGTGACATTTAGGATATACAAAATTATATACCTACAACTACCTAAGAATACATTTTTTTTGTAGCGACTTTAAAAAAAATATTAAATTCAGAATCCGGCGTATTTCGATCCTTGCCCACGTTTTTATAATATTATGGTATTATTTTAGACCATTAGGAGCAATCTGTGTGTAAATATAACTTTAAAGGTCGAATTTAAGCATCCTGTGGTCTTTTAGTTTGTATTTCCTCAAAACTAAATATTTGTTAATGAGAAAACAAACTTGCTGAAGTAGACGGTCTTATACCTGCCTACGACTTGTTAATCCTGTTGCAAGAAATAAAATATAAGGCATATTTATAAATTACCTAAGTAAAAACTAGTTCCAGAATGGTAAATGATCTAGAGTAAATTAGACCAATGTCAATGTCCGATTGCGCAAAATTGCGTTTTATTTTTCCTTGTCTAATGTATGTTACAGTTCTCAAGTACTACGCAGGCCATTATGCTTCACGCAATGTGATGGTATTGTCTGTTTATTCTCATTACAGTGCATTATGTGTTGTGGCAGATGCTTCAAATCACTATGCGGGTGATAGGTCCATTGTTCAACTTTCCCATGTTTGTTAGAGCAGCAGAAAGCGTGGACTGCTCGTATTTTAAAGTCCGATATGTGTAGTTTTTTCTAAAAGATTTATGTAATGTTATTCTTACACGCAAAGGTGTTATGTAAAGTTAGATCCGATGTACGACAGAACTATAATAGATAGGAAGTCAACTTTCACATCACTTCCTTTCCTAATAGTACCTAGTAGCGACAGCACGAAAAGTAGATAAACATGAGGTATATTTTTAAAGTTGGACACAAAATGAAATAAATTCATTACACTTTCGTTACCCACTTATTTATATGAAGGAAAAAATATAGCATAGCGTATACAGTGTACACAACACGATATTCAAGGGCATAGGTACTTTTTCGGTCCGTAGCCGCCTTTTTCTTTCATGTCAGCATAAACTATATCGTTTGACAATCACCCATGCTGAGCCCCGTGACGCAAAGTTGACATCCCACACTTCTGCAAAGAATGTCGTCTGAAATGGCGTCAGTCCCAACGCCATATTTTAACTGGACCAATTAACAATATTCAGTAACGATGTCTCTCTCTTCCAAGGTGTACTGGGCGGGCCCATTCATCGGTGGAGTGCTCGCCGGCATCATCTACAGGTTCGTGTTCCGCATCGGCAAGACCGCCGAGAGCGGCTCCTATGACTTCTAGACGACCGGAGACCAGTGACTACCGCGTCACATTAGTTACAGACAAGATCGCGTGATAATATTGTGCCTTTTCTCTATTCCTGTCTTTCCCATACCTCTGCTGATTTAAATCTACTCTGCTTCGCATCATTTTATATGATCTAATTAATTAACTGATAGAAATACGGCCGGTACAAAATCTATTAAGTAAAATGAATAGATAGAAAATCTCTATTACGAAATAAACTCCGGTGTGTGATAAGCATGTCACATATGATACGTATAAGGATTGGGTTTAACAGGTTAATAATGTTTAGGTATGTGGAAGACAACCATGGTATAAACTCATCGACGTTTTAAGGGCTCTGCACACCGACAATGATTGGCTACACGAGTGACGAGCGGTCGCTGTGTGTATAACCTTTAATCGAGTTTAGTCATTGAGTTTATACCTAATTGTTACTTTGTTATAATTTGTCACTCCGTCTTGAATTCGTTCGCTAGATACAAAAATCCAAAGCTGATATTTAAAACGAATAATATCTTTAAATCCGACATTTTACGAACCCGATACATTCTTTACTATAGAAAGACTAAGTTATATTTAAGATAGGGTTTTATAAAAGTATTAAGTCTATTTATATTGTATGTGAATAAAGATAAGTTAAACGATGCTTTAATTATTGCATCAAATTGTTTGTATACTCGAATGCCTGTGTTATTTGTGAATATGTGAGTGAGATTGGCCTAGTATAATATAATTAGTTAGTAATATTCGACATATCTCACAGAAATGTTTATTGCAGAATAAATAATTCAATATTTAACTGTGTTTTTATTCACACATTGCCAAAATGACAAGTGCAATAATATGATAATTTTACAGAATTAATTCTTTACTGGGCAGACAATGGTTTCAGCTCGTCATCTGCCAGTCTAATTGCACCAGTCAATCTGTAATTTACAAGTATAATTCGTAAATGCAGCCATGTCGCAACCTGCTGGGCACGGCAGGGCGTTCACATATGTCACAGGACAGGCGCACAGTGAAGCATAACATTAAGCTCAACGCAATAATAAACATTGCGAATAAAACAGAGTAATAAAAGTTAACAGTGCTCGCTTGTTTCGAGTTGAGAGCAACGTCCTCGCGATCAAACAAAAAAGCATCTGCAGAGCTTTGAGTTTTGAGTTCTTTATTGTGGCAAGGATTTTTCAAGATAATACCTAATAACTGATTATTGTTTTATTTGTATTATGTATTAAACAATTTAATATATTTGGGAGTGAGAAAACACTCAATCGAACCGTAGGTTTTTTAAATACCTTTGGGTGGCTCCCAGTACCTACCTACTTTTTGTGCGACAGAGCCTGCGGAGCATACAAAAAAGTAGTATGAAATTAAATTTTATTCTCAATAACATTGTGCTCTTTTTGTACAGCTGTGAACAAAAACGATTGCTCGCACATAAAGCCTGTGCGCTTCATAACCGTTCAATAAGCTAGCTTCTTGCTGATTATGTCTAGCTATATTTTTTTGTGAATCTTAAGAACGACAAATAATCACTAAGTAGGTACAACTATTAAAAATATTTATAATAGCAATGCATCACAGATAGAACCTTACGAAAAGAGAAAATCTCAGAATAAATAACAGTACAGTCACCATCAGATATATCATAGTAAACAAGGTGGTCAAATATTTCTAAGCAGTTCTAATTTTCAATAATTTCTTCAAAAAATATATGAACCCCTAGAACGTGGCCTAGCACATTCAAACATTAACATACACATAAAGTAGTAAAAGAAAACATTTATACTTACTTATCCACAACAGTTTCTAGTTTTTATTCGTACCTATCAAAAAATTAATATGTAACATTTATTATATTATTATCTATTTATTTAAATTTTGCGTTGCGTTTTTCTCATGGAGTAGTATTTTTGGGGGTTACACGTTCAAATCAGCAGTAAAAATGTTATATTTTATGCATTTGATCACAACTTTGGGGGTGTGAGTTTCAGAAATGGCACTTCTGGGGTGCGACTGAAAATCAGCGCTGAGCTCGCTGAGCCCAGCATAATGCTGAGTCGTATCCTTGTTTGCTGCTGCGGCACACACTGCCCTTAATTATGTAATTTTTTAAATTGTGTGTTAGTTTAGTTTTTATGTATAATTATGTCAGTGTGTTTTGTGGTCTTTGCAAATAAAATAATCTTTCTTTCTTATAACATTTACGGGTTTACGGAATTTATTGAAAATTAGCACTGTTCAGAAATATTTGAACACCTTGTATGCTACGTTATATCTGATGGCGACTGTACTTGCAGTACAAAGGTACTGCCTCGGCTCAAGTTCACCTCCTTTTATTACCCTTCAGCTCATGACATAACTATCAAAATGACACTTATCTCGCCTCACGATACACTCCGTCCTAATCTTCATTATGTTTCGCAACAGTCGTGACTCCGGCGCTCTAATCAAGCGCGACATATCTATCACCTGTGCGCCTGCGCAACCGCAAATCCTATTAAAAATGCTCAGTGTAGTTGTCAAGGTCGTGTCATCCTCCAGCATTATCTTGCAGTCAACAGTACCTACTGTTGAATGTAGCGTTGCGACCTACATAGTGAAGGGTCTCTCGACTTCTCCATGGTTTAGGAATCTGTCAAATAGGTACTTAATCATAGTTAAGTTATATTATAGTTAATTAGAGGACAGCTTCGAAAGTCAATCTACTCTTAACCTTTAATTGTTAGTAGCTTTTATAGTTAAGTAGTCTGCTACTTGTTTAAGTGACTGTACTCAACTAATAAATATACATTAATTTGTCGTGTAAATGCGATTGGATGATGTCATTGAATTAAACAACAATTTAAAGCAGATACATTTTTATTAAAATTAAAACCAAATTGAAAGCGATTACAATTGAAGCACCAGAACAATCCGATAATTTAAATTCATAAAGTTTGATTAATTAGTGTTCTATTGATGATTATAATTTAAATAAGCATTAGTGACATTTATTTATGTGGTTATTGACCTAGAAAAGTGAGAGGGACGCTCTGTTAGAAGTCTCGGTAACATCAATTTGACAAATCCTAAGTGTTGTAATAATTTCTAGCAGGCCAGACACCCGTTGTAACTAAGGCAGTATACGAGGAGCCTCGCTCAAGGTTGCTCCTCGAACAGCGTCTGTAGGAAGGCGTCGGGGTCCGGGATGTCCTCGAGGAAGCCGGCCGCGTCGCAGAACTCCGCGAAGGTGGCGCAGGGCAGCAGCTCGTCCGTGAGGGTGGTGACTATCTTCTCTGCGGCCTTCGCGTTCGCCTCGTCGTTGTGCCGGATGTACTCTGCTAGTTTGATCGGCCATTGGTCTACTGCGGTTGTGGTGACGTTCTGTCCAAGTTAAAGTAGGGGTGAGAAAAGAAGCAGCTGGCAGTTTTAATGCAATGAGCTGGTTTATTTATCAAAATATTAGACTCCGAGACTTATATAGGATCCTTCTTAATATGCTGACACTTTTATAAGGGGATGATCAGACCGTCAAACTGAACAACTTTCCCTATGGCACCAACGACGAAATCGCGAAAAAAAATTAGCTCTTCCATATAAAACTGCAAACCTACTCGAACCACATGTTTGGGACAGCAGATTTATTTTTTCGCGATTTCGATTTTGGTGCCATAGAGAAAGTTGTTCAGTTTGACGGTCTGATCATCCACTTAAAAAAAAGTGTCAGCATATTAAGAAAGACCCTATATAAACAGATTGAGAATTGTCCAGAATAAATGCTTGCGTTAGACACCCGCTGAGAAGGTTCTCTACGATGGATATTTAGAGCAGATTATACAGGGTGTTACAAAACACCCTAGTAATCTTTAAGGGGGTGCTTCAGACCATCAATCTGAACCACTTTCATTTCACTAGAGCCAAATTCTAAATCGCGAAAAAAAATCAGCTATCCCATACATTTTAGTTGAGTCGGTACTTCAGTTTTGTATGGAACAGCTGATTTATTTATCGCGATTTCGAATTTGGCTCCATAGTGAAAGTTGTTCGATTTGATAGACTGAAGCGCCCCCTTAAGTATTACTAAGGTGTTGTGTTACTTCCTGTATGTAATATATCATCGAATCTCAAGACGAAGACTCGATCTAAACACGATCCTTACGGGTTCAAAGACATGTTACAGTCATCCAACGGACTCGCTGGACTTTGTGAATGGTCGCCGCTGGTGATCCTGGTTTACAGGAGTTACAGCAGTAGGAATGAGTGATAGGACTCTTCCACATAAATAAATAAGCCAAAAACGCTCGCGTTAGTCTGCATGTATGATTAACTAAAAGTGTGAAGCTCACCTTGAACATAACAGTGTAAAGCTGGTCTATGATGGCCACGAAGAAGACGTAGGGCCTGTAGTCGGCCCATGTCTTGGGCGCCTTGTGCTCGGGTTGCAGTGAGCGCATGGCGGGCCCACCCGGCGCGACCGCGCGCACGTGCCCTATTATTAGCAGCCGCTTCAACATGTCCAGCTTTAGGGACCGCCATCTGGTAAGAGAGGACGTATGTTAGATAACTATAGAATTGGTTTTGCCGCAGTTTACCACGGCAAGGCTGCAAAGTTGCTTTTTGGCGCGAGTACTTGTATTGAAACCTGAGCAAGCGAAGGATTCTAGGATTGAACTACGAGCGATGCGCGCGCGCGTTCAAATATAGAATCCTGAGCGTAGCGAGGGTTTCAAAGGTACGAGACGCAGAATAAATTTGCTGCCGAGCGAAACACATAACATTTCACCTCACTACAGCGAGGAAAATGTCATTGCGCCAACCTCATTTTAAGAATAATCACACTTACTGGCCAGCACGAAAATAGCATGCACAAAAACTTGTTTAAGCTGTTTTTGAATAGAAAGATTCGAATTTTAAAAACTCTCCACGCTAAAATACACTTTTGCACTCGGATTTCGAATGATAAACAGAATCTTTCCGAGCTTTTCCTCTTTATTATTTTAAAGAAACACGTTTTAAATACAAATAATGTTGCTTTATTAAAAGTTAAAAAAGTGCTAAATTCTGATACAGCGCTAACGCTTACGCATGCCGAAAATGCGCTAGATCTAGCACCCAAAACGCTAAGGTGGCAGCACTGTATGTAAAACTTATCAATAGTAGATTACACACCGAGGGCAGGAAAGTAAGAAAGGTCTCAGATCTCATGTAATACAGTCAACGAACATGTGATCTGAGGCTTTCTTATTTTCTGCCCGAGGTTAGTATACTATTTTTCTTCCCGACAGAGGCGGAAAGCGGCAACTTCGTTTAGCGCAGCAGGACGAAAGTTGATGTTTTCACCATTGCACACGCAAATGTTGATAATTCTTTACCCTCTGGATCCCCTTCGCCCATGTTGGATTAGTATACATGTCCACCATGTGCTTGTCGCCCGGTTTTAAATGGCCTACTTCCCATAGTTGCATAATTAAACTATTTTAATTTGATCTTTTCAATGAATTAAAAAGATGGCGGGTTTAGGTCACACGAGCTATAAAATAGTATAAGATACTCATGACTTAAATAAGTGTATTAACGCATGGCGTTTTGCACCCCCGCTACGCTCGGGCGCTAACTTCACGCATACGACTACTTAAGTCACACGTATCGTAATGTACTAATGTGCACACAGTGACACATCAAACAAACGCAAAACCAAAATAAGCTGGCCGCACGTAGGCAGTGTAATGTATAACGTCGCGCGGCCAGCTTATGTTGGTTTGGCGCTTAGATAAAATTAAAATTAATGGATACCATGCCATACGCAAACATTTCAAACCAGAAAAATGAGGCAAAACAAATGACTGATATAGTTCAAATATGTACCGAGATGACAGGCAAGTGTGCTAGTTTGTATGAACCAAGTGTAGTAGAGCGTCGTGCGTGTGCGTGTGCTTCAACTTAACGCGCTTTGGGCCTATACATTAATTTTACTTTGATCTAAGGGTTTTGCGTAGTTTGATGTTTCGCCGTGTGTGCATTGTCCTACAAGTCTATCGTATACTTCAGATTCCTTGTTTAACCTGTATTATATTTTTGTGTAGGATCCGTGAAAAATAATGTATTATAGGAGGTTAAAACACTTGTACTTACTTGGCGTGTGGATAGAGCAGCAGCATGAGTGTGAGGAAGTAGAGCGGGCTCTCGGCGTCGTGCGCGGACTCGAGCACGCGCGCCGACGGCCACGCCAGCGACGCCTCCAGCGCGGTCACCTCGCGCGCCGCCACGCGCGTCCTGTACAACGTTACGAAGATGTGTTAGTTTCATTCTATCTACTGTGGTTTCCGTCCATAAAGAAGTTTGACGCACAATACGCGTAGACAGAATTAATAAAAGTAATATTTTATATATGTAAAAATAGTTTAGAAAATCTAATTGCCACGTATAACATTTACAATTTATAATATAATTACGAAAATTACGAAGATATACAGCTTTTAAAATTGTGTATGAAAAATTTCAAAGCTTTATATCTTCGTAATTATTTTATAAATTGCAAATGTTATTTGTGACGCGGCATCTAGATTTTATAATCTATTTTTCCATATATACAAAGTTACTTAAATTAATACCGTCTACGCGTATGGTGCGTCAAAGTTTTGTTTAAAATTGACCCGTCTGCAACCACCTTAATACGTTTAAGTGAAATTTTCACATTTTCCAAGGTTTCTAAAACACTACCGCATATTCAACTTGCGCTATAGCTTGTCGTCGTGGAAGGTCTTCGGGTACATAATGAGGTGACGTACGTGTTGATGACGTAGAGCGCCATGTGTAACAGGGCGGGCACGAGCTGCATATTGGAGAGCGGCCCGCCGCCGCCCGTGTCGTCGTGGAAAGTGCGCCCGCGCGCGAACCGCACCAGCAGCAGCTTCAGGTCGTGGATCGTGCAAGTGTGCCCTATGTCCCGGTGACCCGTACATTCCTAGTGAAACAATGGTGAAACATTCATAAATAATTATCACAATTCGCCTATAGATATAATACGTAGCAAACTGATGTTTCGACGATGAAAATATGATGATATAGGCGTTCACGAAATAATATCGGCACTATGTCGCAGCAGTGCAGTTGCTACATCGCCTACGTTCACAAATCACTTGCATGATAGGTCTCTTAGGGTCATTATGATGTCATTAGGTAGAATATTTGCTACCTGGAATGGCTTTTCACGAATAGAGGTAAGATGGATTGAGCCATAATCTACCGCGCGGATTCAATAGGCATTCAACAAAAATTATGTTCAACGGCTTTGAGTAGTTTTAAGCAGCCTAAACGAATCCTACCATTTAACAGCAGTGTCTGGATCAACTGCTGACATACAATAGAGGTGAAATAAAACTAATACAGACCCCAACCAAACACTCATTGGTCGACGTTGCTTAACAGCAATGATCGTGTCCCGAAGCACCACACGCATATTTAGTCAGATTTTGGAAACCTTTACAATTACAATATATGAGGGAGATGATAGCACACATTCACTGTAATATGTTACCTGTAGATAAGTAGTGTGCCTCGCGAGGCAACTAGCGAATGCGGACTCGGGCACGTGCGGTCCCCACAGCGGCAGCAGCCCGTTGCAGCGGGTCGATGCGTTCTGTAGCGCTGCACTCTCCCACTCGTCCCTAAACAATATAAGTCTTTAGTAAAACCTCGTAAGTAAATCCCCACAGGCAAAGCTTCGAAGGAGCGCACAAAATTATCACGTGACACGCTCCGACGGCGGGCCCATACAAAAATGTCGTTTAGTCTCACTCCGCACTACAGGTATAAAAATGTACCTACGCGTTCGCGCCGCAACGTCGCAGCCTAATTCAGTCGAGTGTCACGCGCTCATTGTACGCACCGAACGACCGTGTTACGTGTTTTTTCGTTTCAAAAATTAAATTAGTATCCTATACATAGCCGGATGTATAAAGAAATAACATAATCGAAAGATTGCTAAAAAATATTGCATCGCATTCGGTTTTTTGGCCCGGATTTAACATATTTATCATTGTTAGGAATTATTCTGATGACTAAGTTGAACCAAAATGTGTTTAGTTAAGAGTAGCATAGGTAATGATCTTTTTTCACGACCTTTTCTTCTAAATCGCGCCGAGACGGAGGCGGCGAAGTCGTTTCTTCCGCCGGCAAGGTCAATAACCCCCGGAACCCGATCGTCGTCGCGTCGGTCGTAGCTACCACGATTTCTTCTTCAGTCGAGCTCAACATTCGTTTGTTCGGAATCGAAACGCATTACTGACATCCCTTGCACTTTCACGCACAGAGAGTAAATGTGTGCGTGACATTGAGACGTACAGCGATTCAATGTCAGCGTGTCGGTCGCCCTTGGAGCGAGCGTGCTTAGATAGTGAACCTTCTGTTGTACTCTTAAATATTTCGTGCTTTAGTATGGGAAGCTGTCCGTCGTCGGTCGTCGTCGGTCGTCGTCGCCAAAAGTGTGTCAACCCTTAATTGGCAACTAGTAGCACCGGTTTCGTCCTCAAGCGTCGTGTAGGCGAACTCGACGGTGAATGGAGACGCACACACAACCGTGTCTCGTTACAGTGATCTTATCGCAGCGCGAGTTTATGAAGTTTTCTCATTCTGGAGTATTTACTTATGTGGTAACACTAGTTATGTAAGACTTGGAAAACTGCTGGCTCTTTTGTGAACAAAACCATCGTAAGGAAACATGCATAAGCTGAAAAATAAATTCTGATGCGTATATGAAACCCTTCAGTCCTAGCAGCCCTAGCGGTGGGCGGTGAGGACGCGAGGCCTAATAATGCTGATGAAAACTATAATTTAAACTCTTACTATTGAAGGAATACGGCCCAGAATCAACCAAAGCGGAGCGGAGCGAAGAGCAGAGATGGACCGAGCGGAATCGATTGGAGATGTGAGCGGTGTGCCTCAAAAATCCAGGACATCTCCACTTCAGTAGATACACCCTAGCCGCTAAGCATCTCCACTTTGGTGGATACCGAAACTTAGTCCTTGTCTTTGCCTAGTCAATAATAATATAATGCGTACCTGGCGCGGGCTAATCTGACGGCAGCCATGTGGCATTCGACGTGCACGATGTTGTAGTGCGACACGGTGGTGTAGCCGAGTGTCTTGCGCGCGCGCACCTCGTACTCCTCCACCGGGCACCGCTTTGTGAACGTGTAGATACCGAGCACCTGGTTCACCAACATTAATGTTTATTTACGTTCCAGGATCTATGTATCACGGGGTTGCGGATTGATGTGCACTGAATAATAAATTCATGACAGGCAATCTTCTTCTTACCGTGTGGGCAAGCCCTGGTGTCAAAGTTTTTTCAGACCGCCTTACGGCCTGTGACATGGTTTTTATGTAACGACTACTACCACCAGAGATAGTAGCCGGGACCAACGGCTTAACGTGCCATCCGAAGCACGGAATCGTCTTTCTTTTCAAACAATCAGGTGATTCAGCCTGCAATGTCCTAACCAACAGGGGAAAAACGCACAAAGTGAGATATCACTAGGTGTCCTCCGTGGAAATCGAACCCACGACCTCCGTGTCGAGAGCCCAATGCTCTTAACCATTACACCACGGAGGCAGTTGACGGGCAATGAATATCATTAACAAACATATTTTTTCTGTAGGCTTGTGAGCCGGATTGGCAGCCACAGTTTGATGGACAAGATACAAATGTAAATGATTCCACTCAGCTTCAAGTCTAGTTCGGACTACATGAGTATTTCAGTCGAGTGGCGAGTATATTAGTAGCTAAACATAAACATTTTGTCAAGTGATTAACTCACTCGAATTCGAATATAATACTCGCGTAGTCCGAACTAGGCTATAGAGGTAAACTAATAGTCCCCTCGGCTCAATGCTTAGTTAAAGCTCTCGCATAGCCATCGCTAGACGTTTCTTCTCCTCAGAGACACACTACAGTAGGTAGACTCACCTTGGTGGGCTGGTACTTGTATCCCTCGCGACAGATGCAGCAGACCGCGCCCGCCTCCTCGGCGAGGTCGGCGACCTGCTGTGTCAGTGAGCACTGCGCCGTCACCTGGCCGCGCTCGTTGCTCCTCATGCCCAGAGCGCCTAGTTGCCGCTCTCGCACCGCCATCGCTAGACGCTTCTTCTCCTATACGCGAGAGCGAGGAATACATTTTAGTTACGTTTTCTAAGCAATTTGATGAACGCTGTGTAGAAGAAACAAAGAAAAAACTGCACTTTTGCAATATCATTTATAGTACACTGATAATGTGGTATAATCTATTCGACTAGATTTATTTAAGAATTCAAATCATAAAACCGCTCAGATGAGACAACAAATTTTTTTTTTATTTGCTTTTTATATGCCAAAGATTCGGTGGATATGATGGAGAAAGAGACAATAAAGTTTGTTTATGCATCAAGACAAAGGGGTGCACCAACAGTGCCTCAATGAGAGACATTCTAAGCTTTGATACGTCCGGCGCACCCTGGGCGGTCAGCCAGCATCTAATGCTGGTTGGCAAATATCTTGGTCACAATCATTGACTTACCAACTTCTGGACGTAGGGTCCGCGCTCAAAAGTATCCGAACTAAAAAAACACGAAAACGTAAAAAGAGAACCAACTACGCAACAGTTATCGTTTGATCGGCTGAATACGCGCACGCGCGGCTCTCTCCGATATTACTACACGTACTTAGGTTTGTGTAGATTAGTACACTTTATACCGTACTTAGTACCATAATATTCTACGTCAATGGCTACAATTGCAAGTCTACAGAAGAAGAATAGTCACAGACCTGTCGAGTGAAGTCCCTGACTTGTTGAACTTTGGCAGCGCACTGCGACTGGGAGCGCAGAGCCTCCAGCAGGTTCTCGGCGAGGGAGCCGACGTGCTCGCCCGACGACACTTGCTCCAGCCGGTGAACTATCGGGATCACTTTCTCGCAGACTAGCATCTAGGGGAAAATATCATAGGTAAATGAAAATACGAGTACTAAATCATTTGCTATCTCTTCTATACTCTTATAAAACTGTAAATTAAAAAAAAAAGTTTGTTTGATCGAGCATCACGCGAAAACTACTGAATCGATTTTGATGAATCTTTTTTTGTTTGATAGCTTATGATCTGTCTTAAAATCTGATATATAATTTGTGCGGACGAAGTCGCGAGTTAACGCTAGTCATTTATAAAAACGCAGGTTGATAATTTTTGATAAGTTTTTTTGTTAATTCGTTTATAACTGAATAACTGACGATGATGATGTTGCTCTGTTACACTAATCATAAAAATTCAATAAAAACGCAATTTTCTTTCGTTCCTCACACTATCAAGATACGACTTTACCTGAGTAGGTTCGTGGTCAGTGGCGAGCCCGGTGAGGAAGCGCAGGATGTATTTGAGCGCCGGCCGACTTATGAACTCCTTTAGTTCGTCAGAGTCCGTGCACACGAGCGTCGGCTTCACACACGGAGCGTGTTTCTGCAAGGTTAATTCTTATTAACAATCAGTTTCTTCTTTTATATATTTAGATAACCGAGCTGACAAACTAGCAATATAAAAAAAACTATTGTTTTCTTTAAGAGTATTTTACTTCTATTATTGCAAAATAGACATACTTCTTTTTTGACAAGACACTAACATAAACCAATACGAAACCAAACCAAACACGAAAAAACATTACACTCGCAAAAAATAGAATGTTGAAGTTTTTCTACTTTGCTTTTCTCCTAGTTGATAGTCTCAATTAATTAATTTCCTAAACATTAAACATCTACGAATCAGCTACTCACCACAATATACTCGAGCGCATCGCGAACAACCCCCAACGATATAAGATAATCCTTCAGCGTGCCGCCTATGGAGTTCCTCTCGATGTTGGCGCAGAGCACGCAGAACAGCTCCATGCGGAACTCCTCCTCGCTCCACTGGTCGGAGTCCAGCCGGTCGAAGTCCAGCACCGGCTTGAAGTGGTCGACCAGCATGGCCATCTTGAGATCGTTGCCGTAGACTAGAGCGGCCAGCACGCGGGTCAGGTGACCTAGCGCTACTGAGTTGCTGCGTATACCTGTTTTGAAGGAGCATTGGGGTTTCGTGATTTAGCTAAATAATTTTGTAGGATCACTATAGAACCCGAGCAAGAGCCGGAGCCGATTGCGCGTTTGAAAGAGGTATACACTCAATCGTGAGGGTCTGAGTTTGAATCCGCACCGATGACATGCCATGTAGCAATTACTTTAGAAAACTAATGTACGTAATACCGACTGCTCTCAAAAGGTGAAGGAAAACATTGTGATGAAACCTGCATACGCTGATGCAGAAAACCGCATTGAACACGCGTGGTGGAATAACGCCCATACACCCTCTCTGAAGGTAGGCCTGTGCCCTGCAGTGGGACGCTGATGATGAGGACGATAACGAAATAAAGGATACGAAGAGACCAAAAACTACAAACATTTCCACGTAACTAGAAAATTCGTAGTGACTCATTTGCGCGATTTTCTTTTTATGCACTGCAAAGTTTTACATCATGAAAAGCCATGAAAATTCTGCTCTGCTAAGAAAAAAAGCGTAAATGAATCTTAGCAGAGCAGAATTAGTGACTGCGAGTGAAGTGCTGATATGTAACCATTTAACACCCTCAGCGCGTTTTTTTGGCCTGCTTTTGTGTTCTATATTTAGTGATGTAAAGAGAAAGTAAAAGATAACATTGGTAAGATAAATGGTCAGTAGCTTACCCGGACATTCAGTACAGTTGAGTAGAGCCTGTACGTATTCTGGTCCTCCGAAAGTGAGTGAGAACTGCAGGAATGATTCCAAGCTTTCACTAGCGGCTACTGACAGAATGCGTTCCATTATCTGCAACATTTCACAATCAAAATTAGTAAATTATGAGTAAACCTTTTAATGGATTCATACTGCATTCATAGGGTTCAAAACTAGTTTGTTTGCACTTATTAGCTTTAGGCTAAAGCTAAAGACAAAGTCATTATGTCTAACCTCTATTGAAAGTTAGACATAATGACTTTGTTAACTTTGTTATCAAACTTTTTAAGAACCTAAAGAATTGCAATAATATTCATTCGTTATCTTGAGTCTTAGAAGAGTAGCTACTAATTAGACCCAATACAATAGTTCTCTTTCTTGTGTGTAAAGATTGGGTACAACAGTTTAGCAATGTTGAACGAATGCGAGATAAGACATTGGCAAAATCATGTTTCGCCTACAAAACTGGTAAATTTGAATTTTATAAGAAATGCCACTGCAGAAAACGATAATTTCAATTTCCTTGGGAAGCACGATATTCCTCCTATCCTGTGTATAATTTCATCATACGATTTGTATGTGTTCTTTGATGATACACATTCGCCAGCTGCGAAACAAACCGAAACGAATACACTTCGTCACGTGAGCAATGTTTTTTGATGTATTTCCTCCAGTAAATAACGAACAAAAGTATGATAAGTTCATGCGCGATCGAACCGTGATCCCCGGGGGCGACGTTACGTGAGACTGCCGCAGGTGAGCGTCGCGCAATTCCCTTCCGCGCTACGCATGTGGGTGTACCTCAAGCAGCTGGTAGACGAGGTGTGCGCGCGGCATGTCGCGCTCCTCGATGGCGGCGAGGTGCAGCGCGTGCAGCAGCACGGGCAGCGCGCGCGTGTCGGCGCGCGTCAGCACGCGCACGCAGCGCCGCACGCGCGTGCACAGCGCCAGCAGCCGCAGCAGCGTCGAGCACAGCGCGCGCGCCGCACCCACGCGCTGGATCGCCGCCAGCCGCTGCAGCATCGCCTCCAGACCACCTACCATTATAGTATTACATTTATTTAAATGCCCATGAGAAACCTAGTTATCTTGTATTTACTTGGGTTTATTTTGGGCTCCGGATCGATTTCGGCGGATTTGTTGGCATTGATGAGCTCTCATGTGGCTAATATAGCCAATCTTCGAAAGCAGGCACTACATTCTCGCCGGACAGACGAGAACGAGAGTGAGGATGCCGTTCACTGTTCTCGCGGCTTCGTAAGCCGTAGTACTAGTAACTTTCCTTGGAAGTTTTCATGCTGAGAATTTTTGCCGAGAACTTCTCGCAAGAGTGTAGTGCCTGCATTATAGAAGATACTCGCACTTAGCGGGCTCGTACAATATTCTTAACTTGGGTGTAGCATTTGCTGCGATAAGTGTTTCATTAATTCCGAAATAAGTACAATAAAAAAAATACAGTTCCGGAGAAAGAGAAATTTTTTTTATTCGCAATTCGCCAACGAAGAACACTTTTTTCGGCCTCGTAACTTTTATAAAAAATCTCTTAATCATTTACGATAAAAGATTTTTCTTTATTCGCAAACAGTTACCAACTATTTGATAAATAAAAGCGTTCATAATTATAATAAATGTGAAAATCAGTTAATATTTAACTCGTTCACCTTTCAACATATTAAATGCAGGATAGCCAAGGACGTGGAAGGACATAGGGTACGTTTTATACTATTGTGTTCCCATTTATTTCATGATGGTTTAGCTTAGAATATACAACTACAAAGGATTGAGAGATTAAATACTCACCACAATCGGCGAGTACATTGGCCATGCGGTAAACTTGTTCATCATCAACAGCCTCCGCGTTGGTCTGGCTGAGGGTCTCGACGAACTCCTCCGTCGCGTCTCCGAGCAGACCTCGCATGCGGTACACCACACGCATCGCGTCCACACCTTCACCTGACGTGCACCACACCTGGGGAAGATCGCGAACGTATGAGATTGCCTTTCCATCAGAGTTGAGAGAAACATATTTATCCGTCGAAAGTAGTCGTGTGCTGGTGATTCCTATCCCCTCCGTTTGATTCAACTCACGGTTTCCCCGGAACAATGAATTGAAAAAACTGGTAATGGTCATGTCTAAACACATGCCCTAGTAAGAGATTACACCTTGGATGAATAAACCACTCGTCCAAGCATTACACATGAGTTTAGATCCCTTGACATTCAGTAATCGTCCTTATGTTGGAATATGCCCCGCTTTATTCTTGTAACGAGCCATTTCCTGATCATTATTAAATTGGAGAAAATAACATCGGTCGTCAAAAAACAACATTTATAAGGTTGAAATATAAAGGATAATGCATCTTTCTGGTCCAAATTTAGGTGATAAGGTCTATCAGCAAAGGTTTCATCTTCGGGCAAAACCAAAAAAAAAAATTTAGCAACATACCAGGAAAAGTTGCATTGTCTTTTAATCCCAACTTTTTCAATGGACAAATAAAGACTAGTTCTGTAAGTAGCAACTGACCTTCTTGTAGACCTCCTTGACGGGCAGGTCGAGGGACATGATCTTGTTGCAGACGAGCAGCTCCATGCCGTTGTCGTCCTCCAGCAGGGCCACCAGCTCGCAGTCCGTACAGATCTTGTTCTTCACGTCCCGCATCAGCGGACCCATGCCGGGCTCCAGAGACGAGTACGGGTTGCCTAACATACGACCCTGTGCGGAAATACATGCGTTTTAATAGGGTTAGGCAAACTATACAGGGTGGAAAGTTAAAATGGGGCACAAAGGGCCGCTACCAGAAGCATCATAGCTAAAAGAAAACGTTCTTAGGAAACTAAACCTAACTTTTGGAGCATTTTACTTCTGCATTAACAGATTTTGAAAAAAAAATGTACTGTCATCCAGAAAAACAAAAATTAAAAAATTTTTTTTTTCATCCCATTCGATTCTCTTACTGATAAGGAACATATGTCTCTATGGGGTCAACCGAGGTCGAGGTATTAGAACTCTCAGAAAACGCAAAATTAAATTCCCAAACATTTAGTAGGGAAATATCAAAATCACCCTAGTAGTGATTTTATAAACACACTCTAAATTTTTAGGGGCGGTTCAGACCATCAAACTGAACAACTTTTAGTATGGGAGCAAACCTGAAATAGCAAAAAAAAATTTGGCTGTTTGATACATTTGAGTGTCGACTCTAGGTAGGCCTAGCAGTTTAGTATGAAGAGCAGATTGTAATGGAACCGACCTGTAAGAAGTCCTCCTGCTGCGGGTCCTTCTCGAGCGTGAGGAAGAACTCCCCGACGTCGTTCTCCTCGGGGTAGATGATGGAGCAGAGCCGCTCGAATATGAACACGGGCGTGCGGTAGTCGTGCAGCGGGTACTTCTGCACCGTCTCGATGCACACCGCCATGAACTCTGCCGTCTCCGTCTCCGTTCCTGTTTTATTAGACGGTATTATTTATCACGTAAAGAATAGGATATCGTTGAGCATCATGTATCACTCATATCATCATCACAATTTTATATCTATTTATATTACGCCTCATCTTCAGTGGGATAAGAGAATAGAGAGCGCCACTTATTATCTCCGCCAGTTTCGAGTACTCCACATCAGCCAGATAAATCCCCCTGCAGGGCATAGGCCTCTGCTTACTTATGCCATTTACGATGGCGCAATCTTTCCGAAGTAGCGAGCGTGGGCTAGCGAGTGGCGAGGAACGTAGTGCAGTCCTCGCTAGTTTGCAGTCGCTCGTTTGAATTAGTACGAGTTTCTGCTGTGATATATACGCGTTTGTGTCTTGCCAGGTCTCCGTCACGCGGCCATGGCCGGCCGTAGGAACCGAGATAACTACCTGCATATGCTCACGACTATATTCCCCGAGGGGGTAGTCAGAGATATTCTGAAACCTCAGGACATCCACGTTTCACTAGTAGTACCGGAACTCTGTCTAGTGTGACGGGGAGTGAGCCCATCGCCACTCATTGGTAAGAGTCGGCCTGGATGGGGATCGAACCATCGCCTCCTGCACGGCAGGCAAGATTACTCGCCACTGGACCACCACGGCTCTATAACTACCTGCACTTGTATAAATTCTGCCACTCGCTCCAGACGGCAACGTCGCATGCGACTCACGCTGTACGAAGTAATAACAACGCTGAGTCAAGTGCCATTAGATAAATTTTCGCGCTTACCGTCTGGCAGTAAATATTAAAGCGTGAAAACTTATCGTTTTCTAAGGAAGTGATGTATCTGTGACGAAGTAACTAGTAATCTGTGGTCATGCGTTCTAGAACAAAGTAGTCGAATTATTGATGTGCGGTATCTTAATTGCGGCGACGATACTTCTCTTATTTCATCCTCTGTTTGCCACCTTCTATACAGAATTACCGTCAGATCATACAATAAACAGATCGAGTAGCGTACCAGTGGTCATCTCCTCGAGCAGCTCGAGCAGCTTCTCCTGGGTGTCGTCGGTGAGGCGCGTGCGCTGCACGACGAGGCGGCGCAGCGACAGGTAGCCGCCGAGCACGCAGCCCACCAGCCGGCCCTTGTACGTGCGCCGCGCCCCGCCCTCCTCCATGAACATGGCAAGCAGCTCCGTCAGACGCTTCAGCGCGTAACCTGCACGTTAAGTTCACTTGACAATAAAACTCGACTCCGGCTGCGGTCATGTGCACCAGTAAAGCCTAGTTCGGACTCCGCGAGAATTTTAGTTGAATAGCGAGTATTTTAGTAGCTAAACACGTTTGAAATCCAACATTTAAGCAGAATGCCTTAATTTACTTACTAAATCACTCGCACTTTACTAAAATACTTGTGTAGTCCTAACTAGATTTAAGTAATATTGACAGCGCCTTTGACTATTTATTATAAGGACTAGCCTTGCGGTAGCATTTCCTCTCTGCCACGGTATAAGATTAATTAATCATGTGCATTTCACTCAATCATCACTAAACGAGACAGCCTATAATTGCGAAACAATAATTTCGAACTTAGAACGTTTGGGGTTCACACGAGACTTCTTTTCATGATTTTTAACGTTCAAAATTAGAATCTAAACTTATGGGGAATAAAACCCAAAGTTGCGGATTTCATGTTACCTCGCCCCCCGCAAAAAGTGGCAGAAATGTTTGTTAGTAGAATTACACGCGTAGCTAGTCCCTATATAAGTAGTCAAAGGACAGCGCCAAACCGTTGAGTAAAGATGGTGTGCTTTATTTAGCCTAAGCTTTTTTTGTAATTATTTGAAAAGCATGTAGATAAAACTAAAATTAGATTTAAAGTAAATAATTTTTATATTAATTAGTGGATAGTTCTTACATTTACAAAATTCTGTCTACACTCTAGAACTTTGCTGAAAATTCGTTGAGATCGCGCATCGCTCCCTCCCGCTCTTCTATTACACAAATGCCGTGCATTTGTTTTGCTAAAGATTTACTTGCTAAAAAAACCATAATATCAAGGATAAAATATTCCTTAAAGTTAAGCATACCTTGAGCTAAATCAGAGGTGAGAGTGGTCTCTT
Source organism: Agonopterix arenella (assembly GCA_927399405.1). Lineage (NCBI taxonomy): Eukaryota > Metazoa > Arthropoda > Insecta > Lepidoptera > Depressariidae > Agonopterix > Agonopterix arenella. The sequence continues at coordinate 4,414,984 of OV656692.1, forward strand.
CCAGACGATGCAGTTGCTCGATCTCCTTGGTCATCAAATCAGCTATTTGCTGAAGGACGCCACGCAGGGCCAAGAACTGCTTCCACGGTGCTTCCGAGGCCAGACCTGGGAAACAGATTCCCGTCAGTTAGGAAATGAAACATGATAAGATATACTAAATGAAATGAATCAAATATGCCATTATCAATTAATTATCAAGGAAATAGAAAAGTTTAAAACGTAAAAGCTCATATTCAGTGGCTTACCTTGGTACAGTAGCAGGAACTGTTCGCTGGCTTCGCCGGCTGCTCCGACTTCTGGTAAGAAGCTTGTCAGCAAGATTAGTACCTGTAGAATAAAACGCACGTTTTTTTTTATTTGCTGTTTATTAGCATAAAGAGAAGTTTCAAGAAATTAATGGGCAAAGGAAAACGCCCAATCCCGTTTCGCCACAAACTGGTTAATTTAAATTTGAATTTTATAATAAACGAGCGTTAACCCGCAACTTTGTCCGCACAAATTATATACCAGATTTTAAGTCAGATCATAAGCTATCAAACAAAAAAAGTTTCATCAAAATCGGTTCAGTAGTTCTTGCGTAATACTCGTTCAAACAAACAAACACCCAAACAAACACACAAACAAACACCCAAACAAACACACAAACAAACGCACAAACAAACGCACAAACAAACAGACAGACAAAAAATCCAAAAATTGGTGAAATGGAATCAGGGACACCTAAAAACCATATCGTAACTTTTTTTTTGTTAATATCATCAATGTACAGACAAACTTTCTGCTACAGTTTTATAATAGTTTAGATGCGACGATAGAAAAGTATAATTTTCATTTCCTTGGGAATTTCGCGCTTTAAATTTCTAATTAAAGTAAATGTAATTTTATTTCAAAAAATATTTGCTCCAGCGGGAATCGCTCCTGTGACCACTCGTCTTCGAAGACCGGTTTACTGCTATCTACCTATATGGTGTAGGTTCGTATTGTTTAGCGGAAGACTTGGCGGAAGGTAACTCACCGCTTTAGTCCTGTCGTACGTGTCGCAGAGAGACCTGAGCATCTGGCAGGCGGTGTCGCGAGCGATGCGCGAGCTCGGGTCGAACATGACGGGCCGCAGCCAGCCACCGTCCTCCAGCGCCAGCGGACGCATGCCGTGCGATAACATCACCTGGTGGCACCAACAATCACACATTATTTCTAATTTATTTACACAATTGTTAGACACACTGGTCAGACTTTCGTTTTGAGGCACTGCGGTATCTGGGATGTGAAGATACGTAGCTTCCCGAATGCTGCCGAGCCGAGTTCGATTTGACGGTTGAACAAAGAATTGCTAAACTAAAGTGGCAATGGACGGGGCACATTGCTCGCAGAACCGATGGCCGATGGGGCCGAAGAGTTCTCGAGTGGCGACCGCGTACCGGAAAGTGCAGCATAGGTAGGCCTCCACAAGTTGGCCGACGACCTGGTGAAGGCGGTGAGAATCTGTTGGATGAGCGTAGGACCGGTCCTTGCTGCGATCTTTTGGAGAGACCTTTGTCCAGCAGTGAACGTCCATCGGCTGAGATAATGATGATGATGACATAATTGTAAAACTTATATTATCGGCTGCTGTCAAACGTTGAATGAACATATCGCGAGAAAACCTGCATACATTGAAGAAGAAATTTTAATGAGTAAACAAAGTACACCAATCCGCTTTGGGATTGGCTCCCAAACGCCTATACATCCTCTCTATGAGGATAGGCCGGTGCCTCAGCGGGGACGATAGAGGCAGATGATGACGCTCTTAGTAGAAACTAGTAGAAACCATACATACTGATAGTATAATGGCGAACCTTGCTATGGTGCTTTGCAACAAGTATCTGTATGTTTTCCTTCATTTATTATATTGCGAAAGTTTTTTTTATGAATTATTGTATTTCGATGAAAATAGTGGATCAGCTAAACGAGCTACACCGAAAACCATTTATATTGAAAAAATAGTTTGCGATGCATGCACGTTCGTAGGCCTTCGCTGCTTGTACTAGCTGCAGTTATGGGACCAAGTCATCTTACTCCAAGTAGACTAAAAACCAATAAATAAGAGAAACGTGAGACTCACCCTTTCCTTCCACTTGGCGACGTACTTGTGAGCGAGATGCCTGTCCCGGGGCGGTAGGAAGGCGCCCTCTGCCGGCGGCACGTCGCGGTTGGCCACGAGGCGGCGCCACTGTGTCTGGGGCACGCGACCCGCGAGCCACGCCGCCAGGTCCACCACCACGTTGCCGTTGGAGAGTGCGAGCGTACCGCCGCACGGAGGCGACTCTGGCGACGCGTCCTGCGTTTATATCACTTTAGTACACACTCCCGTACTCAAACTTTTAGGGTATGTTTCACCACTTAGCCCTAGCTCCTATTAGCCTCATTTATTTTTCGATTAGTCGTATATATCTTTCATACGAAATATGTCAAACGATCTTTGTCGACGAGAGAAACAGGAGAGCCTCATTTGCTACTCACTTAACCCCTTCGCTGCCTAGCGGCGTACTCCCGAACAATGCCCGCCCACAGGGCTTACTTCCCGATTTTACTATTCATATAGTCGTGGGCGCCTCAGGTGAGTTTGCCGATGACTAATAGGTGTCGTCATGGGCGGCGAATGGCTTAAAAGATAGCGCGGTTTCAGAGTAGCCCGAAAGAGAACTATGATCACGGGTTCATCTACCTTTTGTTTTTATTCTTTTAGTACAACCTTAAGGTGTTACACACCAAATGGCAGTTTCGGTGTGGATATGCCTTGTCGGCGACATATCAATGGTTCGGCAACTTTGGCGAGTTTGGCGAATCTCTTGACATGAATGATGTTTTCTAATCTACATAATTTCAGTATTTTATTATATTCTTCACCTTGACATCCTTGTTCTCGCTATCATTGGACGTTGTAGAAGGAACAGCTGGTATTGGGATCATCACCTGGTGCATGTAGTTTAGACACGGCAACGCTACTTGCTGCAGAGCGAACTGATGGGCTGTAACAAATGATTATACTGATTCAAAAGCTGGTTAGTGATTACCTGTGCTACACTACAGCAATTAACAGAAAACAAATATATTAAATACCAATTCTAAGCGAGTCACCTAGAAGCGAAGATGCCAAACAAGGTTGCAAGCCTTAAAGATCAGTGAATGAGTTACATTTGGCTCTTTCATATACTAATAATGTAAGATGATATTGTAATCGACCTTTGTCCACTGCTGCAAGGATCGCCTCCTTGCAGCAGTGGACGTCTACCCACTGATATGATGATGATATTCTAAGATAGAAGATATTCTAGTAAATACGATGGTTGGAAAAAGAGCTCACAGTTAGGCGATGATGTATTAATGCCAGGTATTCCAGCCAAAGCTTCTGATTTAAGAATAGTGCTGGCCGCAGGCGGTATGCCTGCTACTTCCGTCAGTTGAGGGCAGCACCTGTCAAAAACACAAACGCCCAATGTTAAAAAATTACATCTTATAGACAACAAAGTCTTATCATAAATTAAAGGTTTTCTTTTCAATAGTTTTGATGGTAAACACATATAAACATACCAAACCCAAAGCTTTACGATGCAGCGCAGCCTCGTCTCCCAACAGTCGACGGAATCCTGCACTTTCACCAGAGATCCAAGTAGCAGAACCAGAGGACGCACCTGCACAAAATCATTTGTAAATTATATTTCACTTTCTTTACGATGTTCTGACCACTTGGCTAGACGGAAAGACGACCGGTGGACCAAGGCAATATCAGAGTGGTTGCGACGAGAGGGACAGAGGACAGTAGGCAAACGACTAGCACGGTGGTCTGAAGACATTGTGAGAGTCACGGGTTCGCATTAGATCAGATTAGCACAGGACCGTGAAGAATGGCGCAATAAAAGGGAGGCCTATGCCCAACAGTGGGTTGATGTGTCCTGATTTGATTGATTATTATCCTCTAAAATTTAAAACTATCATGAACTACCCTAGTTTTGCTTGAATACATTAAATTGTAAACCATCTCCGATCTCACGCTACTTTATAGCTAAAATGAACAAATATTGAATTCGGTTTTGAAGTTTACAAAAACGAGACGAAGACGTAAACAAACAATGAACTTTAGAATTTATAACATTAGTGTCGATGAACTTCCTACGCCATACCGAATACTACTTTATTGAATATCAATTGACTGACCACGATTATTCGAAACTTCAAACGATCGAACTTTGAATACATCGAATGTTACAATCTTAGTACAATGAGCCCCACGCTTCTACCGTATACATCTTTCTTAGTTTGGTGTGCGTGAGGCGTTTCATACAAATTATGTCTTTGTGCGTGGATAGGGTTTAGTGGCCAGTGCCGGATGCAATTTTTTGCGACGCATTCGTAGCTTCGACTGTCTATTTTGACCTGTAACTTATCCAAGGTTACAATAAACATCAATAAATAACTGACAGAATTGTTGTGGTCCTGTGAAGCGGCGTGCCCCATCAGAGAGAGCGTGATGCGCTGCGACAGCAGGGTGCACAGCTGGTCTGTAGCGGGCACGTTGTCGCGGGTCACCAGGCAGATCAGCGAGCGCACCTCCTCCTGACACTGAAACAGAAAAATAAGGTATATAGCGCAAGGTCTCAATCTTATTGGCTACATTATAACCCAATGCGTCCCAATACAGGAGAGATGCGTCCCAATACAGGGGACATGCGTCCTAGTATGTATATATAAGGACTAACTAAATTAGCTGAAACTATTTTAAGGGTATGCTCAGACCATCAAACTGAACAACTTTCTCTATGGGACCAATATCGAAATCGCGAAATAAAAATTTAATGCCCCATACAAAACTGCAAACACAACATGATTCAAATGTATGAGGCAGCAGATTTTTTTTTGAGATTTCGATATTGGTCCTATAGAGAAAGTTGTTCAGTTTGATGGTCTGAGGATACCCTTAAAATAGTTTTAGCTAATTTTGTTAGACCTTATATAATTATATAGAGCGCGCGCATCTGTCACAGCCCTTGGCGTCGAGCGTAAGCAAATTATAGTCAAATTCACAGAACATTATAAGAGGAGTTAGAAGTGCAAAGTAGGCGTGGAACGTGTCGCCACAGGTTATGCAATAATATGCATAAGGCGCGCGGCGTGGTGCGAGCGAGAGTAATTGTAGCAGCGTGAGCGGGAAGACAAGTGACAGCCATCTCCGAAGCAAAAGCGCTACATTGCATTTCTAACCCCTCTTATAATGTTCTGTGGTAAAATTTTATGGAGTTTCAATAACGCTAGTCTATAATTTTCTTTAAAATTTCCATGATAGACGTATATGCGAAAATATAAAAGGTTAAATATTGCTCTTGAAAATGCTAACTGACACTATTGTGTCAGCAATAAAACGAATATAATGAATAAGGACGCGTTTTATTTTGGTACTAGTTGAACGAGAAATTGACACGTTTTGTTGTTCACATTCGTGCTTACGGTTCATACTCGGTTAGGCGCGCTCTATAGCTTGATTATACATACTCTAAGGTCCTTTCACCAATTGAGACAAGTGGAAGAGGAGAGAAGCAGAAGAAGAAGGAAAGGGAGAGAACGAGCCATAATACACGCCGATCCAATGGTGAAACGGCTTATTGGAAGCAGCCATCTAAAGATTGTACTTTAACCAATTAGAACGATGACCCGATAATGTTATGTGCGTAATAATCGTGGAATATTCTCAGTTGATTTTCATATTGTCACGAAACTGCAAATTGTAGTTTCGGATGTGATTTTTATTGGTTCATTCGCGAAATGGCTACCGATTCGTAAAATGCCCAATTCGCGAAATAGCTAATTCGTGAAATAGCCAATTCGTGAAATGGCCAATTCTAAAAATGCCTAATTCGCGAAATGGCTAACTTTATTTTTTCCCACTTGTATGAGGTGACGATGGTTGACGCGAATATTATTTCCTGTAGTGTTCATATCTTTTTTTGAATAAATGCATTATTATAATAGAAACAAACTTGTGGAGTGCCGCGATGCAGGTTGTGTTGCACCAGCTCCTGCACGAGTCCGAACCGACAGAGCCGAGTGCGGTGCTCGGGCTGGGACGCCAGCGCGCGCAGCAGGGTGAGGCAATGCTCGGCGCTCGCCAGCGAACAGCCGTAGCATCCACCGCCCGATTCTGTAATACATTACGAAATATTTGACTTTCTTACTAAGAAAACGATAAAAGTTTCAATAGACAACATGGCATTTTAGGAAAGGTATTCTAAAACTCTAAAACTATATGGGGTTATATCCTACAAAGCTAAACTCGTCGTCTGTCGAGATTCCAGACACAATAGAAAATGCATTAGGTCTGGAAGAGATCTGCGTTCCGACAGACAAGGGGTTAAAAAAAATTAACAGATTTTTCTATCCATTATTTCTGGAATAATTAAAAAAATACTGAAACAGAAATTTTACGACGAAATGGGCTGCATTTCCTTTGCCTGAATCTAATCATTGTTTGAAATTTCTCTACATATCACTGACATTTTCTTTAAAAAAAAAATATTGTCCATTCAAAAGGACGAAGCATGACCGGAAAATAAAGCTGCCTTTATCTCGCTTCGATACGAATAGTCAGAAAAAAATTACCTTTGCTTAGTTCTCCGTCATAGTTTTGCAGCAGTCCTGCGTAAACCGGCAGAGTTTCACCCTTCAGTTGTTCACTCTGCGATCTATCGTAGGCCACTAGTTCTTTCCTGAAAACAACATTAATTTGTAGCAACGAGTTTATCATTCTAAACTCTATCCCCTTATTTCGTGTGTCATAAGAGTTAAAATTTTACAAATGTTAAGCCTTGATTGCTTTTGACTGTACATTAATATCATTCATTATAGCCTATACACTGCAGAATATAGACCATCTCACAAATTAATGAAAATGAGAAGGAATAGTTTACATTTTATACACTGACTCAGTTCATATTGGTGGAGCTCTACTTCATCATCTAAGCCGATAGACGTTTACTGCTGGATATAGGCCTCCCCCAAGGTTTGCCATAAGTCACCCAAAGGGCAATGGAGAGGGCTATGCTCGAAGTTTCCCTGCAGGAAGAGACGAAGAAGCCGACATAGCCCAAAGAATTGCAAAACTACAGTGGCAGTGGGGATACATTCCTTGCAGAACCGATGGCCGATGAGGGCGAAGAATTTTCGAGAGGCGACCTCCTACGTGGTACATGGAAAGCGCGGCGTGGGTAGGCCCTTCTTATACCCACGTATCTCCAGGTCCTCACCTGGAGGTCTACTTGCTATGAGATTATTATTAGACTAGAGTTAACCCGCTACTATATACCAGATTTACCATTCAGATCATAAGCTAAGAAACAAAAAAGTTTCATGAAAATAGGTTCAGTAGTTTTTGCGTGATGCTCGCACAAACAAACTCACAAACAAACAGACAGACAAAAATTCTAAAAAAGGTTGATTTGGAATCAGGGACACCTAAAAACCATAGTTATCTTTTTTTTGTAAATATATTCAATGTACACACGGCGACACATCAAGCTATACAAAACCGACAAAAGCTGGCCGCGCGTAGGTCGAGTAACGTATAACGTCGCGCGGCCAGCTTATGTTGGTTTTGTATAGCTTGATATGTCGCCGTGCGTACAGACATACTTCTGTTACAGTTTTATAATAATTTAGACTATCGATAGCAAGTAAATCAATCGTAACAAATAACGCCAAGTTAGTAGTATCCATAGTATAACGTCTTACCTGCAAGCCAGCACCTTCTGTATGATCTTGGACAGGTCCTCGAAGTGTCCCTTGCTGTCGACGCAGTACTTGTGCGCGAGCGTTTGTATGACGCGGTTGATCTGGGCGCCGCCGAACGACGCCGTGCTAGCGTTACTGTTCTCGTCCCCGGTGCGACCTTCCAGGCGATGCTCGCTTATCTTGTGCAAGAGCGACTGTGGAATTTTGTTTTTTAACTTTAATGTTTTTTAATGTCGGCTAACAATAAGATGCTCGGCGTTTTAGGACTCCATGACTGAGATCGTCCAAGTAAGCTTATCTATATGATGATTGACGAAAATGATTGCCAAAGAACAAAAAATTAGATTTGCCATGCTAAAATGACATCAGCTGATCGCTTATAGTTTGACTTTTTTGTTGCTAATTTCCCTTTAGGTTCCTTTGGGAACGTTTTTCAGTATCTAATTCGTCAGCTCTGTCACCCAACATACACTTAATGTTAAGTGTGCTAAAATGTTAGTTAGTACTTAAAAAAATTTAAATCTTCGGCACTACTCAGAAACAATACCGAAAAAAAATCAGAAAAAAATAAATATCTTACAATGGACAGCTCTAATGTTGCTCTACTTGCACTGATTAAGCTAAATATTATTGCATGCTGTATTTCTTTATAAGTGGTTGTGCATTTAGCTTTAACTTAAAAATTATGTAACCTACCTACCTTTGAACAATGTAACAATCGTTAAGAAATCAATAAAAAATAAAAATAAAAAAATAAATATTAAGTGATTCAGTAAATTACTTCGATTTTTTAACAGGGGAATACTATAAGGACTCATCAATGTTCCAATTTCCAGAATAATAGAAGGTAGATTTGAATGGTGCGGCATTGAGAGTAAACAAAAAGCTAATCTCTCTAATCTGAAACCAGATGGATCCAGTAATGACCCAATACTCACTTGAAGACATTTAAATATAGTAAACACAACCCTAACCTCAAGCACGGGTTTGTTGGCCACCAGCAGCCTGTAGACGCGATCGGCCTTGTCGAGCAGCGCGCCGATGGTCTGGACCATCTTCTTCCTTTCCTCGTCGTTCTCGATGGTGTCCACGGCGCAGCAGGGTCGCGCCGTAAGCGTGTAGTCGAACTTGGCGTACTTGCAGAAGCCGCACGCGTGGCACAGGAACGGATCCTTTTCATCGTAGTTTATTGCACTGGTAAATTGGAAAAATTAATAAATAAAGTAAGAACCAAAGAAGATACTATCTTGGTATTAGGAATATGCTCAAGACGATATTCCTCGCAGGGGTAGTCAGAGATATTCCGAAAACCCAGAATTTCCACGTTTCACTAGTAGTACCGAAACTCTATCCAGTTTGACGGTGAGTGAGCCCGTCGCCACTTATAATGGACAGAGGATACAATACATGCCTCGAAATTGAAGCATGCCGGTTTGCTCGCGATATATTCCTTCACCGAAAAGCCAGTGGTGTTACAAATCGTACATAAATTCCGAAAAACTCATTGGTATGAGTCGACCTGGCTAGACGGAGATCGAACCATCGCAAAGGTCATTCGGCACTGAACCACCGCAGCTTGGTTTTATTACAAGTAAAATCAAACATGTGAAACTTACCGACACTTGTGACATTGGAACACGTTCTCTCCACAGTTAGCACACACTCCTGGGTTCGCGGGCACGGATTGAGAGCAACGTGGGCATTGTAGAGACTCGCCTAAAGAAAAGACAAAAATTCCATCAAACATAACATTAATATCCTTTGCCCAAAGGCTAATCTGCATAAAAAATGTGGGTGGCGAATATGTTTTGACGTTTCGGGAAATAAACGTTTTGGGGATACGTAAGTTGGCCCTTTGGGAAATAGGCATCTTAGGGCTTGATGTTTCGGGAAGTGGATGCTAGGGAAGTAGTCATTTTGGGAAGTGGTCGGTTTGAACCGATAAGACAAATATATCTCTAGTAGAACTTACCAGTAGCCTGTTGGTTTTCGTAGAAGTCAGCGTACTCCATCATGAGGTTGCAGGCGACGATGGGAAGCGGGAAGTCGACGCGCACTTCCGACTGACCGGACTGCAGTTGCACACGTTTAGCTTTGTGCCACATGCCTGCCGACAATTATGCATTTGGATTTAGCGAGCATGATTTAGGAAATTTGTTTTAGGAACCAAGACACAAGTTTTACTTGATATCTATGTTCTTAGCTTTATCACGTACGAAATATATAATAGATCTATTCAGGTCGCAGTAGCTATTGGTTCATTGACCAAGCCCTTATACGTACGAAATTATAACAACCACAGCACATCCCGAACACGGCACTGAATTAATAAAAACGGGCTCCTACTGACGAGAGGTGAGCACATGCGATACTGAGTGAGAATAAGAGGGACTACACCACTGCTTACAGTCGGTAGCCTCGCGGTTAACAAGAGTAGTGTCGAACCTGGTCAACACGGAGGGTCCGTCCTGTACAAACTGTGTACATAGAACTCATTCTTATACTGTGTCCACAGTATGAGAATAAACCCGACCTTCGGCAGGTGTGAGTTTCACTTCTAACATATCAAGTTTTAAGCGGAAAAGAGCGCGAGAAGCGAGCAGGCGAGGCGATCACAGCTAGATGCCAAACGTGACGAATTGAAAGCTCGCACTCCAGCAGCAATTCAATATCATTATGAGAACGGCGAGCTGCCCGCGAGGATCTTCTCTAAGAATATTGGCTTGTATGTCAGTTACGTGAGAGCTCATCAACACCAAGTATGCGTGAGTTGAAGCAGTCAGTCCTGGAGCATAAAAATCAAGAACATACTCAAACAACTCACCAGGTCTATTCTTCAACTCTTGAACAGCTTGCACCGTCCTATTGTTGTAGTAGAAGTTGATGGTGCGCACCATCTTGCTGCGCTTGATGTCGCCGATGCGCAGGCTGATGCGGCTGATCATGTGGCTGTTCACCAGCTTCACGATCTGCGTCGTCGTCGTAAACTTCGAGTCGATCTGACAAACGTAGATGCGATTAGTTCTTAATTAGTGTGGTGCAGGGTTATAGTAACGTAAGGTCATAAATACAGAGAAGTACAAAATACAGCAGAAGAACCAGATTAGCTGACATAGCCCAAAGAATTGCTAAACTAAAGTGGCAGTGGGCGGGCACATTGCTCGCAGAACCGATGGCCGACGGGGCCGAAAAGTTCTCGAGTGGCGACCGCGTACCGGAAAGCACAACAAGGTTAGGCCCCCCACACGGTGGACCGACGACCTGATGAAGCGCAGGACCGGTCGTTATGGCGATCCTTGGGGGAGGCCTATGTCCAGCAGTGGACGTTCATCGGCTGAGATGGTGATGATGATGATGATGACAAAATACAGAATTCCATAGCGACAGTAATGAAGAACATCCATTCTTCTTCTTCTTTCGCGTCTTCATAGGCCGTTATCGCATGAACATTACTCATGCTGTAGTGGAAAGATCACTCTTGCATATTGTTCCCGCCTACTAGAGGTCCTCCCAAAATGAAACGAACGAAATTTCGCGGTATTATTCTTCGCAAACTTTTTGTCGCCTTCAAATCAAGGTTCAATGAAATGATTCGATATGAACACCATCTCAATATTCAGGGATGCAGTCTCCAGGGTCCGGACAGCCCTAATGATAGCCAATTTCAAATATGAGATGAAGATCTCAGACTGTAAGTGATACTGTAAAAAAATGTCCTTTTCTGCTTTACTATTATACTGAGATGATACTCAACTGGACACCATAACACTGAAACTATAATACAGTTTTTGAGAGTTACGCGGTTATTATTCAATCTAGAATTAAACATTTTAACGGGTTCTTGCCACGTTTCAAATATACCAAAACGCGGTAAGAACCCGTTCAAATGTTTTATTCTAGACGGCTTCTAGACCAGAGTTCATTAGACTATAGTTTCAACTCTAGTCTAATGAACTCTAGTCTAAATACCTCTAACTACAGGAGCTTTGAAGTAACCAACCTTTATTGTGGGCAGTTTGATAGTCGCCATGGAGACCTCGGGGTTGTTGCAGACGAGGCAGGGCTCAGACTCCAGGTAGTAGCCGTCTAGTTCCACGAACGCGCCCAGGGCTGCGTAGAGCGCCGCGTTGCCGTGCGACGCGAGCAGCTGGTTCTGGTTGCGGAGGAGGTCTACGGCGCTGCCTACGTATTTCTGTTTAGAAATAATGTGAGATTTAATTTATAGATTTTTGTACAAGACTATGAACAAGTCATGAAGGCAACTGCACCGCCGCGTTATCGCAACTGAATCGCCGCGATTTTTGAGCACAGGCGTGAGCGTTATCGCCGCGACAATGATTGATCTAAAAAATATCGCGGCGATATCGCAACAATATTGTTCCCTCAACGCCTACGCTCAAAAATCGTTTGATAAGACCCTAAATACACCAGAGACAAAGCCTCTAAGCAGCGCAAAAAATTATTATGTGACGCGCTAGCTCATAAATTGTCCACTAGCCAAACCGGTGTAGGTGGATTCGTCGGTGAAATGCCACGCACACTACGTCGCGCCTCGAAGTACTGTACTTAATTACCTATCGCAGCGCGACTGTATGAAACTTTGGTAACAAAAGCTGTTCACATTTTTAATTTATTAAACAATTGAATAAAGGATAATTTTAATAAGGATATAAATATGTAACATTAGAAACTAATAAAGTATTGTGTAATGTAGCCCTAATTAAAGTTTTATAAATTTTACCTCAGTATCAATATCAGGTGTCTTGAGGGTGAAGTATCCGAGGAGGTCGACGAACTGGGCAGCTTTGCGACCGTACTGCGGAAGCATGGGCCAGATAGCCCACAGCAGGGAAACTAGCGATGCTTGGTCCGATTGTGACGAGTTGCTGAAAGGGAAAATATTTGTTCATACAATAGAAAGATTTTACCTTACAATAAAATCAATATTGTGATCCTGAAGTCCTCTCTGGGTTTGTGAGAGCGTGTTTGCTGGATTTTACTGCATGTTTGCCTCAAAAGCCCATTTATTGACCGCTTCCGTCGTAATTTTCCTAGATTTCATAAATAGAACACTAAACGATAACTTCCGCTTGTCACCTTTCCCGCCATTCGCCAGCGTGCTTGTTTGGCGCTGCCGCCATTTTCTTCATTGCGCCTCACCAGGTGGCCTTAAATAGGCCCAGAGAGGACTTCAGGATCACAATATTGATTTTATTGTAAGGTAAAATCTTTCTATTGTGACCCTTTCGTCCTCTCTGGGTTTGTGAGACGTGTCTGTTATCACCTGGTGAATGGCAGGGGTGAAGTTATGATAGGTACTAGATTCAAGAGAATAAAGAATAAGTATATTGTTATTAAAAACAAAAACATAGTAAGTACTATTATGGTAAGAAAAGAAAAAACAAAATAAAATAATTAATTGAAAACTCTTCAATTATTAATAATAATACATATAAGAATGCATTGATAACTTTGTATTTTACTGTTTATGTTTTGGTGTAAAATAAAGTATATTTGATTGATTGATTGATTGATAACCTAACAAAGTTATCCATATAATTTTCTATTAAAAGTTATATGTCTGAAAAGAATATGATAAGTTTTGTCTTTATTCAACCTATTTTGTTTTCTGTAGTAACTATGGAAGTTTCTACTAATCCCTTTAATACATCATCGAGGGAGAAATCACTAATCAGACTTGAGACGTCGATTCAATTTTATAATAATAATACTCTCCAGCGAGACTTTTTAAATAGATAGGAAAATAAAGCTGAAATTTGGCTCAATTATACCGAATACCTATAATGTAATCAAATACTTGTCAAAATTAAATTTCGTAGTTAATACTTTGATCGGGGCAACCGAACAGTCGATCTGTACTTGCGAAATGACGCTAAGTTTGTTTCAAGCTAATAAGGAAAACATGTCACATGAAGATCATTACCAATCACGATTTGATATTTAAATTTAAGATTTATACCGGCCGCGCCGATGCCTACAACAACAAAAAAATCGTGTTGCACCGACGCAACGAATCGCATAATGGCCGTATCTATCATCTCTAGCAACTTAGATCCTAAATCGAAGTTCACACAAACTGTGGTTTGTTTGAAAATAATGTTTGTTAAGCGCTCTATTCCTAGCCCAGGTAAGAAAGTTGAAGTTATGAAAGTTGAAAGAACACGGTAAACGTGCTTCCTGTTTGGTGCGCAAGTTTCCGCAGAACAAAAGTAAGAGAAGAATATTAACAACCTTAAATTTTAGACAATGGATACGAAATGACAATATTATATTTTATATTTTTATGTAAGCGCCACTTATTCATATATTATTATATTATAATTATGGAGTTCGACACTGGACAGAGTTTGGGTACTACTAGTGAAACGTGGATGTTCCGAGGCTTAAAAATATCTCTGACTACCCCCTCGGGGAACATAAGTCGTGAGCATATTCTATGCTTGCTATGGAGTTCTATGGAAAAATAATGTTTAAAACGTCTTCTTTTCCACTCAGGCTGCTTATGGGGACTCCTGCGATCAACCATGCTTCCAGTTTCAGATCCTCCAAGTTTGGACGAGGTTACCCCGTGGTGATGTGTTCGGGTTGAGGTGTTCGGCGTTGATGTTACACATCTGTGTCCACTGTGTATGAGCTATTCGGTGTGCGATTTTACTTTTTCAGTTGTATTGATGACTTTACTGACGTCAAACTTGCTATTGATAAAATAGTAATACGAGGATTGAATGAAGCATTTCATAGGCATACTAAGTACAAAATTTAAATTGACTTCTAATTTTTTTTTTTTTTTTTTTTTTTTTATTTATTCAATACATTACTTTATAATCACTATTTATAAATATTAACCGCACTTCAGAAACCACAGGGTTTATATGAAGTGCGATGTTGCGGTTGAAGTGCGGGTTTATATGAGGTAGCTTTCAATATAGCGCTTAATACATAGATAGGTATATAATTGAATTGTACTCAAAAAAAAAAAATAGCACTCTGATAAACCAGCTATTATGTTTTGTTATCAATCACAAACAAACAAAAGGTATAAACGAAGGCCAATATCTCCACTTTTATTATACATATTAGCCACAGCAGAACACTTGTCGAACTATAGTCAAAGCTGTCAAAACGCGGATGAAATTTTACGCTGCTCACGTTTCTTATTTATAATCGTCTATGAAGAACGCTAGAGGCCGTTGACTCCAGGGACTTGACCACTGGGACTCACGTCTCAATATCCTAAGCTCTGCGACAGTGTAGGCGGCCCAGATGACACGACGAAGCCCGCAGAGCTCAGCCTTCCGTTCCAAAGAGTGACTACACACACCTGGAAAGGATTTTACTTCCAAGGAGGGACTTTACACGCCTGGAAGTGTGCACAAGGAAACTCGCAAAGATTTAACTTCAGAGGAGAGAGTTTAACCACCTAGAAGTAAGTCTAAAGAAGCTCGCAAAAAAAATCTAATTTCAGAGTTTGGACTTTACCCACCTGAAAGTGTTACTCATCTGGAAGTGTGCACGACGAAGCTCGCAAAGATCTGTCTTCCGATCAAGGACTTTACCCAACCGGACGTGTGCATGACGACATTCGCAAAAATTTGCCCTCTAAGGAGGGACTTTACCACCTGGAAGTATGCAAGACGATGTCTTCAGAGGAGGGATTTTATCCACCTGGTTTGTGCACGATGAAAATCGCAAAGATCTGTCTTCCGAGACACTTTATACCCAACTGGAAGTGTGCACGACGAAGCTCTTAAATATCTGACTTTCGACAAGGAACTTTACCCAACTGGTAGTGTGCACGACGAAGCTCACAAATTATAAACATCTGACTTCTGGCAGGGAATTTTATCCAACTGGTAGTGTGCACGACGAAGTTCGTAAATATTTTACTTCCGACAATGGACTCCAAATAGGGACTTTACCCTCCTGGAGTTGTCCACGACCTATTGTGAGATTCCACTCCTTCCTTTTTTCGTCCGCTTTTCGTGAAGAATTCTTGTTTCAGGTCATGTTGCAGTAGACAGGCACCAAGAAATGTTCTATTAGTTTTAGAAAAATTATTTACTTTTTTTTTTTTTATTTATTTACGTAATTAAATCTCTGTCCAAGACATTTCATAGCATTTATAATCAATTGAAGAACACGATGATTCGTTCGATGTAGCGAAGCTTTCTGGAGAGGGTTACGCCAAATGATATGATGATATGTACGCAAACTGTCTTTTGGAAAAGTCTTGGTAAATTTGCCGAAGAATCTAACGAAGTGTTAGAATTGCTATAAAATTTAAATTACGTTCAATTTATACCTTCTTTGGCTTACCAATCGCTGTAGAAAATGTACATGTCGAATAAGGACATTTAATATTCTTGTGATTCGACACCCACCTGAATAAATCTATGTAGACACATTTTCTCAGGTTTTATAGATAATTATATGGACGGGATTGGGAGTTCCCGCCTCCTTTGATGAAAATAACACTTATATGTTGAACAAGTCGTCGTCTACTGTGGAAACGACGACGCGACGACGGTAGAATCTCGAAGAGTTAATAATATTTCAGAATTTAACCAAAACAAAGGTGGCGTTTAGTAAAATATCAAGGTTCAGACCAAAAACAATATTCAAATCATTTTGGCTCCTACTGATCGATGACGGTCATTCGCTAAACATTCCGATAAGTTGGCTAGTCTATCAACTCTTTGAGCCGTTAAAATATAAAGTTACCAAATGTTATAAATGTTATACAAGATAATTTAAGACCTTTCTTATTCGGTTTTAATCATTTTGGACAAAGATTTTACCGAAACCCCCCTTTTTTTTTTTTTTTTTTAAATTATCGATCTACTACTCGCAATATGCAACCTTGGAAGATGGTTGGTAGCTATTGCGACAACCTTTCCGAAATGGAAGTACGGTTGTGAGCTTATGTACATAAATATGCATGTATGAAAATTAAATAGATTGGAAATCTTCGAAATCCCGCCGCCCCTGCTCCTGTTACAGGTCTGACATTTGAAAATCTCGTTCTAACGGGTTTTAAGACATCGGTCAAATTTGATATTGGTCAAACCGGTATTTCGTCTGAAACGAACCGCAATAATGTCAACTCATCAACGGAAAGCTTATTTATTATGTAACAGTCACAATGCAAAAGAGAAACGTTTTATGGCATCAAACTTTTAGATTTATCATGCATGACACACTAATTAGTTACACAGTAAGGCTACCCTAGCCTCAAGTCGTTATAATTTGGCCAGATGCCGCGCGGAAGAATTCCCTCGAAAATGGAGGGCCAGCGCGGTCGAGCGCTCAAACGTTGTACAAATTCAAAACACAAACCTGGCCCGCGAGTTATCAAACCTCAACTCGCAAAAATCTATAGCTGGCGCTGGAGCTGCGCCTGGAGCTGGGGCCGCACGGCGCGGGACACGAGGCGCGGGAGCTGGACACGAGGCACGGAGACGCGGCGCGGCAAGACGGTCGCGGCGACAACACTCGATTCGACGAAATAATGATTCTCGAGAACCATCACGAACCGAATTCACTAAACGGGCTTTAAATTTAACAAAACTACACTATACGAGTGACTTAACGAAATTATTTCACATTATTATCGTTAACGGAAATTTCGAACTTTTCAAATTATTTTCACTCGCGATGTATTGAGGCAGGACTGCACTCAATAAAATCCGGAAACACAATGAAGAAAATGGCGGCAGCGCCAAACAAGCACGCTGGCGAATGGCGGGAAAGGTGACAAGCGGAAGTTATCGTTTAGTGTTCTATTTATGAAATCTAGGAAAATTACGACGGAAGCGGTCAATAAATGGGCTTTTGAGGCAAACATGCAGTAAAATCCAGCAAACACGCTCTCACAAACCCAGAGAGGACGAAAGGGTCACAATAGATTTTACAAAAAAATTGATCAACACTAAAAAAATACACACAACTCACTACTGAATAAGCTTTAGTGTTGGTAAAAAAAAAACAAAGAATACATACTTGTAAATAGCAAGCAATAACGCATGTGCCTGCCAGCGGACGGCTGTCGAGTTAGTTTCCAACAGGAATGCCTTCACAAACATGCGCAGTTCATCTTGAGACACCTGCAACAAACATTCCATCAATCTTGATTCATATTGCCATTCACATAAAGACTGTAGCAATGTAAGAGGCTAAGAATGTAACCTGTTTCAATATTTGTTGAACAAGCTGCGGAACCCGTTGCTCCTGGAACTTGGAGCCGTCCGATATGAACGCGTCACTGTCCGCGCTGCGCTCACGTTCCGGCCAGTCTGATGATGTCTGCAAATAAAAATAGTATTATGAAACACAATCAAACGAACACAAAAGAAAATCTATCTTATTGATAAAATAAACTCTTGAAACTGGGATAGACATTTTGAGCTATTTCTATTTTGCAAGGCGTCTCTGGACAGACCAACTAACAATTTGGTCGTATAGGTGTCGTATAGTCGGACATCAGACGCATAAAGCACCGGTATATGACGAAATTACTGTAATATAACGTTTAAAAGTCAAAATAGTTATATAATAGTAATACGACCAAATTGTTTGCTGGGGATAAGTAAAGACCTACAAAAGGTAGGTCAGCAATGACGTATAGTGCAACCTTTTAACAGGACTCAATATGCCGAACAGAATCCGACTTTAAAGCGGCACTTCACTCTCGCGAGAACTTCTCGGCGGAAACTTTCAAGGAAAATTACTACGGCTTATGATGCCACGAGAACAATGAAGGCCATCCACACTCTCGTACTCGGCCCTTGTCGGCGAGAATGTAGTGCCTGCATAAGACGTGTCTCAGGGCCCTAAATTAATTGGGGTGCGCCGTAGTTATATCAATGTTGATCTCGGATGCAAAGAGAATGGAATCACTATGTTTTAAGAGTCGGCACTGCCTAATTAGCTACGAAATCTAAAATAGTATGAAGCTAGGGTATTAAATCTTTGGAGCTCATACAATCTAGGGCATTTCATACAATTACGATTTTGTTCTGAGTGTCGCGGCACTACTCGGATGTTTGGCTACAGTACTCACCTTGTTGTCCTGCCGCTCGCGCTCCCTGTCCCTGGGCTGGTGCTGGTGCTGGTGGTGGGGAGCGCAGAGGGCGCACTGCAGCAGCTGCAGCACGGTAGGCGCCACGTGGGGGTGAACTCGCCGCGCCACCGTCACGAGCCACGCCAGCGCCTCCCGGCGTTCGTTCGCGCAAGTGTGCTGCCAGTTGCCCGTGCGAGCGCTTACTATTTCAGCGCAAGCCTGCGAATCAAGTATTATATGTTTTGATCGAGGTAGGTCCATGAGCGAGCAGTGGTTCGATCCCCGTCCAGGCCGACTCGTACCAATGAGTTTTTCGGAATTTATGTACGATTTGTAACGCCACTGGCTTTTCGGTGAAGGAAAACATCGTGAGGAAACCTGCATGCTTCAATTTCGAGGCATGTATTGTACCTACTGTCCATTACAAGTGGCGACGGGCTCACTCCCCGTCACACTGGACAGAGTTTCGGTACTACTAGTGAAACGTGGATGTTCTGAAGTTTCACAATATCTCTGGCTACTCCCTCGGGGAATATAGTCGTGAGCATATGCTTTTTTAAATTATCTTATCAAATATTAAATTATTATTGCGGAATTTAGGCGTTCATACTTGAGGTTCAGCGATTATTCTAGCGCAAATTTTCCGCGAACTGGCATTAAAACATATTGTTCACGCAAAAACTGCGATGTAGTCACAAACAAAGTCTCCATGTACTCTGATTACTGTCACAGTATAAGAAACAGTATCTATTACTAGATACAGTACGGACGCTTCCTGCCGCCCACCAATTTCTCACCCTCTGGCAGGATCGTAGCGTAAAATGTAAGCAAATGCGTATTCCTGTCTCGCTCACACCCACTTAATATCTTACATACTTAACTCTCTTTATCTAATTGTATGAAGTAACATGTTCAAGGTGGGTTACAGTAAAACTCTAACTCCTGGAAGACCGGGACGCATTCTCAATGCCACACAGTTAGTATAAGCACATGAATAGATATCTCGGCGAGGCCGGACGAGAAAATCAGCTTCATACAAGCGGGACGCCGCGCCGTAGCTCGTCGTTAGACCCGTATTTACGCCATTTTGATCCATAAAGCAATTGATTACAACTTTTTTCGCGAGTCTAGCGCCGTTGCGCGCGCTTCAAGAAGCTTGCTTGACTTCTAGTCGTATTTATTCATCTATACTATTATAAAACTGTAACAGGAAGTTTGTCTGTACATTGAAGATATTAACAAAAAAAAGTTACGATATGGTTTTCAGGTGTCCCTGATTCCATTTCACCAATTTTTGGATTTTTTGTCTGTCTGTTTGTTTGTGTGTTTGTTTGGGTGTTTGTTTGTTTGAACGAGTATCACGCAAAAACTACTGAACCGATTTTGATGAAACTTTTTTTGTTTGATAGCTTATGATCTGAGTTAAAATCTGGCATATAATTTGTGCGGACGAAGTCGCGGGTTAACGCTCGTATGGTATAAGTTTCGTGTGCAGAGTATTTCGGTGTAACTGACCTTGAGATGGTCCATCAACTGGACGAGCTTGTCGTAGGCCGGGTCGGTGACGAGCAGCGCGCGCGCCGCGTTCAGGTGCGTGTCTAGTGCGTGGACGTCGCGCAGCTGTCTGTAACGCTCGCGCGTGCCGCAAAGTAACAGCAGCAGTTTGCGCACTTGCTTCCTGTAAAAACAAATATGTTCTTAGAACTAACGTCTAAAGTTAATAAGTATTACTTTAGTTTTACGCGGACACATAGTCACACTAATTAAAAAGACATAATAGCGGCGAACGAAAGACATTTAATTTTATCAATTCGAATAGGAATGAAGCTTTGAATAAGTCCACAACAAAGTATCAGTCAAATCAACTAAATTGGGCAATCAATGGAATTTCCTCTTGCGTAAACACAACACACTTGTTGACTGCCTCCGTGGTCTAATGGTTAAGAGCATTGGGCTCTCGACAAGGTGGTCGTGGGTTCGATCCCCACGGGGGACACCTAGTGATATGTCACTTTGTGCGTTTTTCCCCAGTTGGTTAGGACATTGCAGGCTGAATCAGCTGATTGTCTGAAAAGAAAAATGATTCCGTGCTTCGGATGGCACGTTAAGCCGTTGGTCCCGGCTACTATCTCTGTTGGTTAGTAGTCGTAACATAAAAACCACGTCAGAGGCTGTAAGGCGGTCTGAAAAAACTCTTGACACCAGGACTCTGCCCACACGATAAGAAGAAGACAAGACACGATAACTTAGCTTAGACTGTGCTTTTGCGACTCCATCCCAAAGAGGTAGAGGATTTTCGATCGATTCATCGACAAAAGCGTGGCTCTAATTAAGAGGCGAAAAGGGTACGTCTAAAATAGAAACAGAGGTTACCTGAGAGGAGTCTGCTGGTTCATCATGTACTCGCAGAGCAAGGTCCTCCAGCGCGCGTCGAAGTTAGCCGGGTCGCAGTGCTTGTGTATCTGACACGGCAGCCGCAGAGCCATCTCCATGAGCAGCTGAGGGTAGTTGTCGAACACGTCCAGTGCGTGACCTTCACAAATATACAACGTTTTGTAAGCAGGTCGTTTTAACTGTATTTCGTCTCGACCGAAAAAAAGGTTCTGGATACTGCCGTTAGATAGAAGTATACCTTATACCAGTTGGCAGTTAAAAAAACACCGAAATTTTGTTGACAATAAGGTTGCGTCTTTGACTTATATTTGGACTTTTATATTTTGACTACTTAGTAACGCGTGTAATTCTACTAAAAAACATTTCTGCCACTTTTTGCTGGGGGCGAGGTAACATGAAATCCACAACTTTGGATTTTATTCCCCATAACTTTAGATTCCAATTTGACTGTTAAAAATCATGAAAAGTAGTCTCGTGTGAACCCCAAACGTTTTAAGTTCGAAGTTATTGTTTCGCAATTATGGGCTGTCTCGTCATTATCACTAATAATGATAAGGTATAAAATTTGTGATCATGTGCATTTAGCACATGATCAATTGTTCTTGTACTCTGGCAGAGGGGAAATGCTATCGCAAGGCTAGTCCTTATAATAAATACTCAAAGGGTTGCGTCTACCAAACCTTTTATTCGTGAGTGGAAGCCTGTACCCTGCAGTGGGATATAAGTAGGCAGATAATTATGTTTCGTTGGTATCCTATCAGATCTGCGCCAAGCTCTTTGTCTTCTTCTTCTCACTCTCTCTTTTTCCCACAACGGCGATAATTCATGAATACCTTCTGCTAACTCCTGAATGTCTTATCCTAGATCACTATTTGAGTACTTACTCTTAACGTATTCTTTGACGAAGAACGGTTGCATGTCGGGCAGCGGTTGTGGCGGCTGAGGTTTCAGCAGTTGTTGCCCAGATGGTGTTGTTCCAGAATCTTCAAGGAGAAGGAAGAAAAAATTTAATCACTCGACGAGTAAATCTTGATTTGATTGATTGGCCTGGAATAGCATACCACCCTCGAGAAAATGAGAAAAATCTAGATGTGCCCTCTTTTTTTACTTCAGGCATGTCAAAATGAGCGCGCATGACGTTTTTCTCGTTTTGTCCTGCAAGCATAGTCGTGCGTGGCATGCTAGCGCTACTGGAGAGCATATTTAAAGTTGTCGTTTTCAACATTATTTAACAACTTACATTTTTAGAATAAGATATATCTTGGACATCTTGTGTTACAGTCAAAACTCATAACCAGTCAAAACCACTTTTAACTAAAAAAATCAGGCAAAAGTGGTTTTGACCGATGCTCTTAGTTAAAAACATTTTTGACTGATTTTTGCGGGCAAAAGTGGTTTTAACCGATGCCTTTAGTCAAAAACAGTTTTGACTGGTTTTTTCAGTCAAAAGTGGTTTTGCCTGATTATAATTCAGACTATCGGTCAAAATTCATAAAAAGTTAAGGTAGTCAGTGATAATTACCAGGAAATTCATAAAAAAAGTGTTATAAAACAATTTGAAGGTGTAAAGTGTATGTGCTTTGTGCATACAAAATTCAGTCGGCATTGTACGACATCTGTGAATTGCAAACACGCAGGAATACGAGCTGGAAATTTCTTTCGCAGTTAGAAATTTAGATATATTGTTAGTTAATGGGGGATAGAGCTGTTCGCATCCGTGGGTTTTTAATACCACACGTGTCCCCCGGGTAAATGAACAGCAACTGATGTGGAGCTGGGCGGAATGGAGTGCGTTATTTTCATACATTGAAATGTATGAAAAGCCCGCTTCTCTCCGCCCAGCTTCACATCAGTAGAAACACAACCTATGCCATGTACACATGTACAAGTGACTTTTATACGTGTTCTAAAATCATGAATTTTGGAACACGTATAAAAGCCACTATACGTTACACTAACCTAAAATATTATACTTAGCAGAAATCAGAATTAAAATAAAATGAGTGGGAACGAAAAGAACGAACGATTTTTATTAAGACTTCATACGTTAGAAGATATGAAGAATAGTCACTACAATGTGATAGCAAAAGAGGAATTTGAAAAATTTGTGATCGAGGTGGAAGACGCAAAATTCGCGGAGAAAAAGACTCCAGTACATTACAATAGACTAAAACGCTTTAATGTCATTGAAGTGTGTGGTATTAAGAAGCTAGTAACAAACACCGAACCAATGAAGTATTATGTACCTGCTGAAGAGATCTACGATATTATTGATGCTGCTCATATTTCCATTGGACATGGAGGCCGTGATAGACTTAAAAGTGAAACGGGAAAGAAATATGCTAATATTACCAAGGAAATGATTAGTATTTTTCTATCCATGTGTGAAGTGTGTCAAAGAAATAAAAGCAAGAAAAAGAGAGGTTTGGTTTCGAAGCCAATTTTGCACACCGAAATGAGTAGTCGATGCCAAGTAGACCTAATCGACATGCAGTCTCAAGAGGATCGGGGACATAAATTTATTATGGTGTATCAGGACCATCTGAGTAAATTTGTGGTTTTAAGAGCTCTCACTACAAAAAGAGCAGCTGAAGTGGCGCATCATTTGATGGATATTTTTTTAACTTTTGGTGCCCCTTGTATACTACATTCAGATAATGGGAGAGAATTTGTAAATTCGATTATAAAGGAGTTAGCATCATATTGGCCTGAACTGAAACTTGTAAATGGGAAGCCGCGTCACAGCCAAAGCCAAGGTTCGGTGGAAAGGGCGAACCAAGATGTGGAGAAGATGCTGGCATCATGGATGCAGGACAATAAAACAAGTCAAATGGGCTGAGATTTATTCAATTTATGAAAAATAGAGCACTGCACTCAGGAATAAAACAATCTCCGTATCGAGCAATGTTTGGTACAGAGCCAAAAGTGGGGCTAACAACATCAAATCTGCCATTGGAATTAATAAGCAGCCTAAATAATGAAGAAGATTTGGAAGTTGCTATTACGGAGATGCGTCAAAATTTTGAAGATAATGGAGAAAACCAAAATGATCAAGAGAAAGACGACCATGAAAAAGTCGATGAAGAATGCGAACCAGAAAAAGATGAAAATCAAGAAAATCAAGCAGAAAAAGATGGAAACGAGGAAAGTCAAGGAGAAAAAGAATGCGAAAAAATGAAAGAAAATAAAGACCAAGAAAGAATAATTGATTTGAACAGCAAGGAGTCTTTGATATTAACAGCCAGACAAAAGGCGCACTATAATTTGTCAAAACAGGCAAAAAGAATGAAAAAAATAAGTGACCAGTCTCATCCACCATTGAAAGTCGGAGATAATGTAACCATACCAATTCCAGACGTAGATAAAAGAAAAGCAGATCTTCGGAATATTCTTGGAGTAGTACTAGAAGTCACTTCTGCACAACTGTATAAGATTGGAACAAAGGATGGCATGTTGGCTAAATTATACTGCAGGTAAGAATTATCAGAGACAAACGTTCAGTCGTTTGTCTGCGATGAACGATTGAAGTTTTCTTTTAAATTCGTAACTCTTTCTAATCAATTGTTTCGAGATACTATAAAACTAGTATAAAGCTATTAAATACAATGGAAAATAAAAAAATAACAGCAGTTGTTAAAAAAACTTCAATCGTTCATCGCGGACAAATGACTACTGCACTTTTGTCTCTAATGGCACCTAATTTAATTAATGACATGATGTATGAGTGAGTTGTTTGTGTGAGGGTGTGTGAGTGTGTGTGAAGGTGTGTGGTGTGAAGGTGTTATGTGCTTACCAATATCAAAAATTTAGTCATTTGTCTGCGACGAACGATTGAAGTTTTCTTTTAAATTCGTGACTCTTTCTAATCAATTGTTTCGAGATACTGTGAAACTAGTCTAGAGCTATTAAATACAATGAAAAATAAAAAATAACAGCGGTTTAAAAAAAAACTTCAATCGTTCGTCGCGGACAAATGACTACTGCACTTTTGTCTCTGATGGCACCTAATTTAATTAATGACATGATGTATGAGTGAGTTGTTTGTGTGAGGGTGTGTGAGTGTGTGTGAAGGTGTGTGGTGTGAAGGTGTTATGTGCTTACCAATATCAAAAATTTAGTCATTTGTCTGCGACGAACGATTGAAGTTTTCTTTTAAATTCGTGACTCTTTCTAATCAATTGTTTCGAGATACTGTGAAACTAGTCTAGAGCTATTAAATACAATGAAAAATAAAAAATAACAGCGGTTTAAAAAAAAACTTCAACCGTTCGTCGCGGACAAATGACTACTGCACTTTTGTCTCTGATGGCACCTAATTTAATTAATGACATGATGTATGAGTGAGTTGTTTGTGTGAGGGTGTGTGAGTGTGTGTGAAGGTGTGTGGTGTGAAGGTGTTATGTGCTTACCAATATCAAAAATTTAGTCATTTGTCTGCGACAAACGATTGAAGTTTTCTTTTAAATTCGTGACTCTTTCTAATCAATTGTTTCGAGATACTGTGAAACTAGTCTAGAGCTATTAAATACAATGAAAAATAAAAAATAACAGCGGTTTAAAAAAAAACTTCAATCGTTCGTCGCGGACAAATGACTACTGCACTTTTGTCTCTGATGGCACCTAATTTAATTTATGACATGATGTATGAGTGTTTTGTATGATGGGTGGTGCGTGTGTATGACGGTAATTATATAAGGGTGTGAGCATATCATAAGAACAGGGTTAGTTAGTACGCAAACTTCTACCATGGTATCAGAATCGATAACTGAACAACTTTTGTTCTACGACTTTTGGAAATTCGCAAAACAATTTTTTGATTTTTCATACAAAATAAGAAATTTATCGGGCCCATTTACTGATACCGTGGTAGAAGTTTGCGTACTGACTAAAATGTAACCCTGTACATTTTTTTTAGGTCGGAATTTGACAGTTGTTGCGAAAAATTCATCTGCAAGGATGAAGTGCCAAACGTCACCATCACATTAAGAACTGCTGCAAGGAAAGCTGCAATTGGAACCGGACAGGGTTACGCAAAATGCGTTTGTTACAAAGGATGTAACAACAACAGATGTTTGTGCAAGAAAAAAGGTTCCTTATGTAACTCCAAGTGCCATGACAGCTTAAGCTGTGCAAATAAATAGGTACCTACAACAGCAATTTTTTAGTTACTTCTCTTAATATTCTCCTATGTTTAACAAAAACTAGGTATTACATTTTTATGTTGATGATGCTAATATTTCCTTACTTAAGTAAGTAATACGTTATTTAATAAGATGTTTTCTATTTGTATGTCAATTAATGTTCATTTAATTCAATTAATGTTAATTAGTTCAATAATTAACACTTTCATCGGAGCAACGTATCTTTACGTCATTTTTTGAAAATATTATTTGGCGCAACGTACTATCACGTCGGCGAAAAATTTTCATTTATATGCAGAACGTACTATTACGCTCGCGGCCCATACTAAATTCTATTAGCTATGTCACTGCGCCGTATCCCTTTAATTTCCCAAATCTCTAGTGCCGCACTACATAAATTTTTACTGGAATTTTATACCGAGTACTCACACCTATGTACTTAACTACACAAACAAACACAGTGATAGTCTGCTCCGCTGAAAGTGTTAAACGATTTTGTAATACTTACCCATGATTTTTATTCAATATTTCCAGTTAAAGTAGTTTTGACTAACAATCTTAGTCAAAACCACTTTTAACCGATTCAAGTTGGTCACAATCACTATTACCCAATATTTTAGCAGTTAAAAGTGGTTTTGACCGACGCCCTTAGTTAAAACCACTTTCGACTACGAAAATCAGTCAAAACTGTTTTTAACCAAGGGCATCGGTCAAAACCACTATTGCCTGTTTTTTGTAGTTAAAATTGGTTTTGACCGGTTATGAGTTTTGACTGTAACATATACAAGGAACTAGTTTTTATCAACGTTTTTTCTTCTCGTTCTTTGGTAAAAACGGTAATACATACAAGCGTCAAACTTGGTGTGATTATAGAGCACACTCTACAATAAAAACCGGTCAAGTGTGAGTCGGTCTCGTGCTAAAGGTCCCTGAGAAAAATCAATTTTTGTACGTTAATGTTGTGTACATTCAATCCAACTGCGATCTCCAGCCCGCCTGCCAAGCGTGGCGATTATGGTAAATCCCCCCATTTTGGGGGAACCTTATGTCCAGCAGTCGACATCTGTCGGCTGATATGATGATGATGAATGTTGTGTAGTGGTGTGGTACGGAACGGTGCGCAAGTAGCCCGACTCACACTTGACCGATTTTTATTTTTATGTCATAAGATTCTGGTCGACCTATAACTTCAAGCGAATAAGGATCTCGTTCGCGTATTTGACGATGAACCTTCAATAATAGAGAATTAACTAGAAGAGCATAATTAGCCTACAGAGAAACAGACACAACAAAAATTAAGCTCCCGCTCATTCATGTATGATCATCATGCTTGTATCATCTGCTCGGTGGCTTTATTGTACTCACTGGATATCTTCTCCTTCCAGTAAGGCAGCAGAGCGGAGAGCACCTTGTAGCAGTGCTGGGGCGCGCCGGCGCGGACGAGAGCGGCGGCGGCGAGGCGCGACACGTGCGCGGCGCATGCGGTGCCGGACACCTCGCCGCGCGTCGTCGGACCGCCTGTCGCCGCCGTCTTCCACCGCGCCATCAGCACACCTGCCGGCGACATTGTTGTATTTAATTGCTCGTAAATAAGCGACCACAAGTGGCGAAGGACCTGTCATAATGGACAGAGCTAGTGAAATAACGAAGCGGTTCGTCCACAAGATAATGAAATAAAAAGACAAACAGATGCCTCTCCACGTTGTGTCCAAAGACAGAAGAAAGTAGGATCAAGGTAGCCCGCGCCGCGTGCCATTATATATGGGCTATGAAATATCTGTTCATACATTTCGTTCAACAAAAGGTTATAAAGTCATAGGGCTTATAAAAATAAGATTGATATTAATTAGAATTCTGATTGGTTGGACTGATTCTCGTCTGGTACTCCAAGGGACTAATAAATAACAAGTCTTCGGAACGCCGTCATTGCAATCTGCCTAGCTAGCATGCCACCCACGACAAAGCGTTTAAACGAGAAAAACGTCGTGCGCGCTCTTTTTGGCGTACGTAAAATAATAAAGATGGAGGCACATCTCGACTTTTGTCGTTTTCTCGGGGGTGGCATGCTAGCCATTCTGGATGAAACCAGCGCGATTGTATTTTCTTGAGGCTTCTTATCCGCGAACTCAGTCAGTAGTTAAGACGCAGTTCTAAACGATACCTCGTGGTATTTTCATTGACAATAGTTTCAATAAAAACCTATGCCTAATTCCTGATGGCCCTCCACAGAAATAGATCAAGATAGAACGGTGATGCTTGCGGAGCACGTGTGCCAAAATTAAGCAATAAATTACTTAAGGCCATATGGTAGGACGAAACACACACAATTTATCGACACCTAAGTCATACCTCAGTAGTTTTGGATAGTTTATCTAGTAAAATCATCAATATTCTTTCGTAAATTCCCATCTATGTTTTCGACGTTACTTTTTCCCTTTCTAATCCAATGACAAAAATTAAAAAAACCGTTTTTATTTAATTTTTGTTCTGATAGAAAGGGACAAAAACGTTGGAAATATCGACTATGGAGACGTACGAAAGAAGTTCGAACTGTGTACTTGGAACACTAAACAAAGAATACTTTAGATGTTTAAACTCTACGGAAATAAACTTCGTAACCTCTTCTGGAATCTCCATGATTCACAATATCCACATCTAAACACAAATTTTGCAATCACCTTTTAAACGGAACAGTAAACGGGGAACTTGAACCGTTTTATTTTTTTAGGTTATCATACAGATGGCTTACATAAATATACCAAAAACAAGAATGGAAAAATATGCACAAATCATTTATTTATTGCAAATCAAAAGTTGACTTCAAATTCCGCGCCAAAACGTTCACAGCCATGACGTGACGTCACTCTTTATTCATGACGCGCGAAGCTCATTACAAATGAGAAGAGGACAGCAACGTATTATGTTGCTGTACTTTTCTAACTAACTACAAATTGTAATTAGTGACGTCACTTTGCGCTGACTGGTGTTTGAAAATACGTTCCGATCCACGTAACTTATAATTAAAATATTTCGTAAAAAATAAAATCTTTTGAATAAATCTTTCAGTAATGTTCTGTTCACAGCTATTATTATTGAATTATTAAGGTAATTTTGGTGCAAGTTTCCCATTGTGACATTCTGATAACGAGCAATGTGTGCGGAATCGCTGACTTACGATGATTGAGGCAAATAAATGAATGATTGTGTTAAAAGAAATGTGAGAATTTTTATCTATACTATTATAAAGCTGTAACAGAAGTCTGTACATTAAAGATATTAACAAAAAATAAGTTACGATATGGTTTTTAGGTATCCCTGATTCCATATCACCAATTTTTGGATTTTTTGTCTGTCTGTTTGTTTGTGTGTTTGTTTGGGTGTTTGTTTGTTTGTTTGAAAGAGCATCACGCAAAAAGTACTGAACCGATTTTGATGAAACTTTTTTTGTTTGATAGCTTATGATCTGACTTAAAATCTGGTATATAATTTGTGCGGACGAAGTCGCGGGTTAACGCTCGTATTTTCTAAAACTATACGTTCTTAACTTTCTTTGTAAAAAAATTTTGAATTAGACAATAGATTTTTAAATTTAGATAGATTTTTTTCTAGTGAAACAAGGATGTTCTGAGGTTTCAGAATATCTCTGACTACCCCCTCGGGGAATATAGTCGTGAGCATATTATGATGCAATAGATTTTTTTAATTTTGACCTTCAGCGGGACTGTACGAAACAGGCACGCGCGGAACACAAGTTAAACAATGATTATAACCGTTCTACGTTGATTTATTTCAGTGGCCCTATCTCTAAAGAGGTACATATTTGAACACTCACTGAGCAGGCGCATGATGACTAGCTGCAGCTCGCGGCGATTAGTACGCTCGTGCACCGGGGCTGCCGGGTCGTCGCCCTGCGTGTCCATCTCCGACACCAGCTGCTCCAGCCGCACTATAGCGAGCTGCATCTCACGCTTCTCCGCGCGCTCCTGCTCCGTGGAGTTGTCTTCCGGTTTTATGTCCAGCTCCGATACTAGCAGTTCGAGGAGACGCTCCAGGACAGCGCGATCGCTTTCTACCGTGGAGTCTAGGTCACCGGCAAGCATGAGCACGACCTGTACAACAAATTATCTAAACTATTATACTGTAACAGAAGTGTGTCTGTACATTGAAGATATTAAAAAAATTACGATTTGGTTTTTAGGTATCCCTGATTCCAAATTACAATGTTTTTTTATTTTTTGTCTGTTTGTTTGCGCATCACGCAAAAACTACTAGAGTGCGATTTTTTAAACTCATTCTCTGAACTCAGCAGTTGAAAATGTAAATTTTACTATGGAGATATGCATCTTGCTACTGCTGATTTGACATTCAAAAATCATACTCCAGGAGTGCGATTTTTGAAAGTCAAATCAGCAGTAGAAAGATGCGTATCTCAATACATTTTCAACTGCTGATTTCAACGTATAAAATCGCACTCCTGGACGGATTGCGGTGAAACTTTTTTGTTTGAAAGCTTATGACTTATATTTTTTCTATGATGGCGGTAAGCCGTGTCGCTGGTAAACTCTAATAGAATTATAAATCCTGTAGCTGTTCCACGCGATACGCGATAATACTCTGTCAATCATTTTATCATGCTAAGATGCAGGCGAAATAAAAAAGAGATAACTATTGAGAGAAGTTTGTTGTACGACTGTTCTAGACTATATCAGAATATAGAAGGATGCACTTGGGGAATCCCTTAAGCTTTCAAAAGAGGCTATCGTTTGTGTTTTTCCTAATTGATGAAAGTGACAATACAAACCTGAACAAAAGGTATAGCACGGACGCCAGGCAGCTTCCTCAGTTTGGGCATGGCCTCCAGCGCAGCGGAGAGCAGGGAAATACGTAACGCGTGCAATTTGCGTGTCTCGTTCTCCGCCTCTATTGTACGGGACGTTGACGCGACTGGCTGCGATGACGAGGTCGATGGTCCTGCTGGATTGCCGAATTGTAAATTAATATCCACATATGTGTTAAAAACATGACGGTAAGGTCCTAAAAACTCCGAACTGCTGTCAATTCTTAAATGTAGGACTTGGTCTAAAAAAAAAACACTTTGTGATGGAACTTAAGTGTTGCATGCATTTAGTGAGATCAGTAACGATGAAATATACGCTCGAATTGAGAAACCTCCTCCCTTTTTTTGAAGTCGGTTAGAAAGGGAATACAACATTATCCGTGTACTAATAAGCTCCTTATCAAATTCTTCCAGAAAACTCTACGACTTTGTTTGTAGAAGGAACCGAAAGTTTTTCAGATTGTTATTATTTTGGTGAATTGGTTTGGTTTGGGAGTTTGCAATACCACGTTTTGTTTTTATTTCAAATACAGAGTGTTAGTACAGTTGCATTGCTTTTAAGGGGTGATTGTACCCATGGTACTGAACAACTTTCCCTAAGAAACCTATAGGAAATTCGCAAAGAATTGTTGGGCTTTCCATACTAAATGCAATCAGCTGATCGATCGTTTGTATTGAAAGTAGATTTTTTTTTGCGAATTTCCTATAGGTTTCTCAGAGAAAATTGTTCAGTAACATGGTTATAATCACCCCTTCAAGTAATGCAACTGTTTACACTAACACCCTGTATACACATGCACATTAAAGTTAGAACCATTCATGCAAAATTCTAGCTCCAAAAGTACTAGCCTGGCACTGCGACCGTGGCAGCGGTGCTACTGGACTGCGGCATCGACCCAGCGGACGGAGCCGACACCATCTCTCCTATAACATTTACACACTATCTATGATACCACTCACAATGATGTATCTAGCTGTCGCTAATGATCATATGATTATGGAACTGTTAAATTAACTGACCAATTAATTACATATCGAATACATTCAAAGTTTTCAAATAGCAATAGAAAAACCATTCCATAAACCCACACACAAATGCAACAAAAAGCGTACTTAATTGTATAACAGTCTATATGGTTGCTAATACAATAGAAAAGCCAAGCAGGTAAAGTAATAAAATCTCATTCAACCTGTTTTTAATTGATTAATAACATGAAATCCGCAACTTTGGGTTCTATTCCCCATAACTTTAGATTCTAATTTTGAATGTTAAAAATCATGAAAACTCTTGTGTGAACAACAAACGTCATAAGTTCGCAGTTATTCTTTGCAATTATAGGCTGTCTCGTTTAGTGATAAGGTATACAATTGAATGTAAATGCACATGATCAATTGTTCTAATACCGTGGCAGAGGGCAAATGCTACTGCAGGATTTACGCGTGTTTACCGTCTGGAAATGCTAACTCAGTTCGTCTTAGCCTGTGGAGACGTATTGAAGTAGCTTTTCCATATACGCTAACGGGAAACGTTCTGCTACGTCATATTTCAACCCATTCCGCACCAATCTGCCACCGGGCTCTGGCAGGATCGTGGCATAAAATGAAAGCAAATTACTTATTCCTTTCTCGTTCGCACTCACTCCGTAGGCTTGCCTTGCTGCACATACTTGCCTCTTGTGAATTTTTCCCAGTTTGTACGATATGACAGCTAAGTGTCCAAGGGTGTGCCTTTAGGTCTCTTATAACGGTAGCCCGCGTCGTGTAGAGTCCCAGCTCCTCAACGTGTACAATAGTTACCGTAAGCGCTGCTGCGTCCGGAGACGCCGCCGATGCTGTCGGCGCCAGAGCCGCCGCTCTCGGAGCCCGCGGAGCCGGGCGGCTCGGCCGGCGACGTGCGCAGCGTGCTGCCGTCCGTCGCCGCCGTGCTGCCCTCGTCGTCCGACCTACGGGTTGATCGACATGCTACAGTTTCTGGCTTCATCATCAATTTCAAAGAAAAAACGTCTAAACCTCAACATAAGCTGTATTATATTGCTGTTGGTTTTCCAATAAAATAAAAATAAAATAAATAAATAAATAAATAAGCTTCGATAATTTTCATAACGCTCGATTTCTGCGAATGGAGTGTGACTGACGACACAAATGACATACGACACCGAATTTAACTGAATATCTCTAATGTTTATTTTTGCCATATAAAGCCAGCTAAATGTGAAGCCTTCAACATATGGACCGTCTCCATTTACGTTCCGGCAGTTAACTAGTGATAAAATGTAAGTGGCCAGAAGATTTAGGTTCCCATACATCTGGGGATCATGGCTAGGCGCATTCATATATTTTCTCTTCGTTCAGACAAGCAAAACTTTTGGTAGGCTTTGTCGGAAGCTAATCACAATCCTTATAAAGCCAAGTCGGCAAAAAATTTGTCCAGCTTATTCAGGAACCCTTTTATTTCCTATCAGAACTTGGTAAAAAATTTACATACCCAGGCGGGGAAGCGGTAGCATCACTGAACCCAGGCGCGGGCGGCGGCGGGGCGGAGGGCGCGGGGGGAGCGCGGCGGGGTTGCTCTTGTAGAGACAGTGCTATTGCTAGCTCCACCATCGTCTCGTCATCTGCATCCGGCGGAATGTCAAGTAACGCCTCCAATCCTGAATAACAAGTTTCTTATATTAGTTTGACCAAGATTCAGTTTAAAAAGGTTTGTGCACCCACAGCGTTTTTTCAAGCTACGCTACATTTCAACCCTGTTTTAAATCAATTTGGCAATAATCTATCTATACAAAGTCCGCAGACTTTACGAAAGCTGCCTGTACAAAGGCAACAATTTACAAACATTTGCGAATTTTGTATGAATTTTTGGAGCATTGGTCTTAGTCGACTTCGAGCGCAACGCGGCTTGAATGAATCCAAGAACAACAATAAAACAAGTAAAGCAACACTAACCTCCGTCAGGCGCAAGCAGCACCATGGGTTCCAGAGAGTCGTCGACGTCCATGAACTGGTTCTCTTGCTGGTCGTCGCGGTTAGCGCTGAGGTCCGACTCGGACACCACGGCCTCTGTTATTGAGCTTGTTGGCTGCGCTGTCGTTACCGATGAGCCAGCTCCTGGAGGAACGACGATTTTAACACAACACAATTGTCCCGTAAGGCCTTTTGCGGACTTTCTAACAGTAACGCTTATATGCGTTCGTCGAGGTATGAACACATTGCGAACGAATTGACAGTGGGCAGTGCGTGAAAATGTCAAATGGGTCAGAAACACGATAAAAATCCTGGTAGGAACCCAATGTAGAGCAAAGACCACTCCTTGATAATGTTATTGGATTAGTGTGCCAAGCCCCACGGTGACCTAGTGGAGGCTGGTGGAGTAAGTTGATATTCAACAATAAACAAATTCGCGAACAAGACGCTTGAGATGCAAAACCACTGCCTATCATCGATCGCCCATTCAAGAACGTACATAGCTCGACGAAACTTAACATTGATGATCATTACGATCACCATACGATAAAGGAAACTTAATTTTTCTATCTGACTTCTTAACAAATAGTACCTGGAGTGTTAGGCGGAGAAGGTATGTAGACGCGGCGCCTCTTCACTCGAGGCCGGAGGACTCTCATCAGAGCAGCTTTAGCGCCAAAGCTTATGGCTTGATCCTTGGCCAGCAGGAGTGACAGGTAGATTTGATTGCCGAAGTCAGTCTGCAAGATACGCAGCAATTTAAAATAGGTTTGCTCTCTATTTGCGGAATGCATGGATTTTTATTATTCTTCACATCAATGTGAATTCATAACCTAGATTGTCATAACCATTATTAATGCGAAAACGGATGTCTGTCTGTTACTTTGCTTTGGATAAACCGATTTTGATGAAAAGTATATATATAGGTAAGTGTATATATTTGATACTTGAACCTTGCCTAAGACATCGACTACAAATAGTAGGATATCAATTATATTGCGCTGAAGGGATCACGGTGAACAGCTATTAAGAAATAAGGAGAAATAATTCAGGAAGTTTTATGATACACAGTCTGTACACACACAGTCCGTGGTGGCCAGTGTTTGGTTGTAGTGGTGGTATTAGAACCCATAGACCGCAGCGCCAAGCATTTGATAATACCTATAACGTCGCAAAAGGACGCTGTACAAGTGAGGCATCTTTTTGCGCTTGTCTTGATGGTCGCCCATGCATTCAGTCAACTAGAGACCACAGTATACTCACGCAGTCCGGCTCGGCGTGTAGCTGGAACGCGTGCACGGTGTCTGCCAGGGCGTGCAGGGTGTGCTCAGCGTGCCGCAGCCCGTACGCCAGGATGCCGGGCGCGGCGCCGGTGGCGGACCGGCACGCGGCCAGCCGCCAGAGCACGCTGGTCAGCAGAGCGCATAGGTGAGGCTCCTTGTCTTTCTCGTCTTGGTGGTCGCCCGTCCAGAGGGCAGACCAGTCTCCTGAGATAATGTTTACATTTTAAAATCTTTAGCAAGCTTAATTACGCTCATATAGCGAAGTGACAGTGCTCCGTCACTCTCGTTTCGAGATATATTCTCTGAAGCGCTATGTTAGAAATTCGAAAAATAGCGCGCTGAATCGGGAGAGTCCAGTATTTGTTACGGTACCATTGATCAATCTGTGGAAGTGCAACGTAAAAAAGAAAAGATGTATGATATGGGTACCTGCTACTTTTTGAAACCACTATGCTGGGAGATAAACTCATCAATCCAAATCCAAAGAATGTACGATAATGAGCTTGCATTTAAGATTGTTTATTTATGTCCGTCCTAACCTACAAATAAGAATACGTAGGCCCTAAACATGTCACAAATAAATATCACCAACCATTAAAAGGTTTGAGCGGCGTAGGCGCGCAGTACTTGACGAGATGTTGGGGACGAGCCACTGCTACACTTCTAGCAAGCAGCACGAGTCGGAAATACGCTTCTGGATCAATGTTACGCGCGTCCGCAGTATCGCGCAGCTCTTTGAGTGATGTGCACACGTACTTTAGTATCGCTTGATCCTGAAAACGAAAGAATTTGTAAAACTCTTCGTAAGTGTGCGTTTATTTTACAAAACACACACTTAACACTTACTTTTACAAATTACGAAAAGTACACGTTTATTATTATAAAAATATGCCTCTAGGTGCAAGTCCGAGAGCCCAAGTGCCCAAATGCCGATTTAGCCGCCTCCTTTCAGACACCGCCAAGCTGCAGCCGCTACCGCGTCACTCATTCTATTATAAAATTCCTTGACGCATATCTCAAAGCACATGAGACTTTGTCCTGTCCAGTTAGCAGGCCCAGGGTGAAGATCAAAGAATAAGAATAAATTTATTGAAAAATATGTATGAACAAAACGTAGCCAAAGTGTACATTACAATAGTAACAAACAGTTGAACTACAGGTCTTAAGGTACGGGGTCTTTAACTCGAGCATATTAATAAATAAAATAAAAATAAATAAAAATTACTTATTTCAGGAAACCAGGTCCATAGAGTCCAAACCATACTGACCCCCTGGGCCTAAACAAAGTAACCTTAATTAAAAAGCACCTGTAATTCAGGCCTCAGGTTCAATTATGGTCGCACGTACCTTGTACTGGTGGTAGTGTGTGTGATGCACGGCGCGCAGCAGGCACTGCGCGCGCGCGTGTAGGTGCGCACTGGCGGGCGCGCACAGCAGCTTGCGCGCCGCCTCCGCACCGCCCTCCGCCCCCGCCGCGGCCCCTGATGCCGCCGGCGCTCCGGCACCTAGTTCCAATGCTTCTAGTGCTGCGCAGGCCAGCCGCTCAAGGGAACTTGGCTTCCAAGCCCCGCTGCCACCTTCCGCCTCCTTCGAATAATGAATCGAACTTAGATAAAGTATATGCCGGAGTCTTCTTTCGACGCTACAACATAGCGAAAACAAATACGCTATAACATAGGGAGTGTTGTGTTTAAAATTAATTTAGATATATTTTTCTATGTATTTTAGATTAAGGTATGTATTCTATTGGTCTGTTAGAATATTGTACTGTTACCTGATATAAATAAACAAACAAACAAAAAAATATGTCTAGATGGAGCCTCGCGCTTCTACGGTATAAAACAAAATTTGACAAATTTCATAGGTTGGTGTGCTTGAGGCGCCATACAACTTATCTCTGTGTGCGTGTATACAGACACGGTTTATCAACTAAGAGTTCACTGATATTTTTTCGACGCTTTCGTAGCTTCGACTGTCAATCTTATCATATAAGTTATCAAAGGAATCGAACTTAAAAAATCCAAACACAAGAAGATCCTTACATTGTGAGACCAAAATTACCAAAACCATTTCAATGTGGCCGAGTTTAATACTGGAAAAGAAATTATTTCTAATCGACGAGGAATTCCAAATGACCTTAGTAGTAGGGCGACATAGCTGTTACCTCGCCTTACCTCTTTTTGTTTGCGTATAAACAAGGGAGATAAAAAGCGCAACAAAGCATCATCGCACCCATCATCTTAGGACCTCTTCTCTACGCTTATGATAGTGTACAATACTTCATGCTATTAATTGAATAAAAGTAAAAATTATTTAAAGAACATGGAAAATGTAACAGACCTGAGCAACTTTGCTGGACGACGGACAAGCTGAAGGATCTTCATTCTCTTCTGGCCATCCGAATTGCTCCTTGTTTTTACCGTAAACCTGAAAGTTACCACTAATTAGAACATAATTCACATAAACCAATTCAGATTTTAAAGCTAGAAGTTTCCATACCTTCAAAGAATCCACCATAGTGACTCCATCGGGGTCTTGCGACGGTCCTAAATTGATAACGAGTTTCTTGTCAGATTGTAAAGACTCCTCTCGGGTCAGTGGTATGTCGAACCAGCGGTTACGGACTACTATAGTTTGAACCGTCCTGCCGTAAATCTACAAATAAAAACATAAAGTAATGTCTGGTAATCTCAAGAATACATATACCTACGAATAGAAAAGTGAATACGTATAATCTTTACTATTATAAAACTGTAACAGAATTGTGTTATAATAGTACATTATGGTACAAGTGTGTAATGTTGGTGATCACCGCTGAGGCGCCATGGCGAGGGTCTTAAGAGAGCCGAGGACGGTAATCATCAATACACACGTGTATCATACGACGTTTTTCAACACACTTGTGAAGAAAATATTAATAAAAAAATCATTTTATTTAGTAAATAAAAAGTTTATTTAGAGAATTTATTTGTACTATTGAGAAACTTTTTTAAGAACAAAGCAACTCAAGAACTCAACAAAGAAGTTTAGATACCTACTGTAAAAAACCTATAACTCACTTGTGAATAATAGTAATGAAGAAGTCACAGTTTGATTATACGTGTCATTATGTGCTTAATTGCGGTGAAATAAGGGCCATTTTATGAGCAAGTGTGTTGAAAAAACATTAAAGATATTTAAAAAAACAAAGTTACGATATGGTTTCCCTGATTACAAATCATCAATTTTTTGAATTTTTTTCTGTCACACAAACAATTGTTTGTTTGTGATGCTCGATCACGCAAAAACTACTAAACCGATTTGACGAAATATTTTCGGCTTTAAAGCTTATTATTTGACTTAAAATCTGGCGTATAATTTGTGCGGACCAAGTCGCGGGTAAAAGCTTGTTGATATATAAATACCTCAACGTAGGATGGAGTCCTGGCAACATCTTGACTTCCGAGCAGCACTCTAATGCCACAGATGACCATGTTAGGGTCTGAATTGACGATATCCATTGCGAATCCACTCATTTTAGTCGACACTACATAAAGTCCTGTAAAAGAAGCAAAAGTTGGAATATGACAAACAATGTTTAGGTAATTGTAAAGAAGTGACTTACTTAGTATGTTACCGTAGTAGCCGACAATTGTGTAACTTTTTTTTTCTTCTAATTTATATGTGGAACATGTCTATGGAGTGTATAAACTTATTTATGTTATGGATATAAAGTTTATGTTCTCCTTATATTAATAAAATAAAATAAAAAAAGTGAAATTAGAAAGTCGCAAAACAGAACACTGACCTGTGGTGTTGAGACGGTGTTTTATTTGCGCCACGTTGTAAACCTGCAGCAGATCATTACCACCAAACTCAATGTCAGTCATAGCGACGCAGTGCTCGAAGAAATCTATCGGGAACTGCGGAGCTCCACTCGCATTGGATTTAATGGCCGCCTGTGGAGATAAAAACATTGGGAGGTCAAATTGATAGACTAGATATTTGTTTGGCTTCGTTGTGGCTATAGCGCTTGTGGCATATATTGGTGATCGCGTAATCGGATGGATCATTATACATCCAATCGCGTGCGTAATTACTGAAGTTGTTCTTCTTTAGTAGTATCTCAGGCATATTCGTGCAATCAATCCCGTTAGAAATGCAAAGTAGAGCTTTTGATTCGGCGACGATTGTTGCCACATTCTTCCTACTAACGCTGCTACAACTTCTTATGCCCTCTCGCTCGCGCCACGCCGCGCGCCTTACGATGTTATGCAAATCATCGCATAACCGTGTAGAACACGTTCCACGCCAACTTTGCACTTCTAATCCCTCTTATAATGTTCTGTGCTTATCGGGATAGAAGGCCGTATGGGGAGGAAGGTAGACTACAGTCAATTTCTTAACTACTTTCTCATAAATGTTTTGTTGTTTGTATACCAACCTGCTGCGACTTCCCTTTAGAGTGATGTGAGACGAGCTTGGGTCGGCGGCGCGGCACATGCGTCGGCTGGATGGCGGGCGAGAGCCAGTAGCCCGTGTGCTCGGGGCTCGCCGCGTACATGCGCAGGCTGCCGTCCTCGCAGAGCAGGATGAGCGTCGACTTCTGTTCCCCGCCCCCGCCGCACCAGTGCCGGACCGCCACCATGTCTGTGATCTTTGCTTTGGCTGGTACAACCTGTTCATTTAACAAAAACGTTAATCTTCGATACTTAGTTTGACCATAGATTAAAATAGTTACGACGTAACAGATACATCACTCCCACAGAGATCGATAAATTCCCACGCTTTAATTCCCTCTCTTTTTAGCTGCGGCAATCAACTATCGAGGCAGGCACTAGGCATTTATCGCAGAAGGTATCGTCGAGTGACGGAGGCCTGGTTTGAATCTCAAAGTTTTGACACTGCTAGTGAAATGTGGATAGTCTGTGGCTATTCTTTAGATTTTTTTCTCGGGAATATAGACGTAAATATAAGTATGCTATAGTGTAAATAAGCACCAGCACCCGCGGCATGGCGGCGCGATAAATCGCTATCGCACCCTAGCTCTCTATCTTTTTGCGCGCGAACGAACGAGTTAGCAGGCGCGATAAAACGTTTATCGAGGCGCCATGCCGCGCGCGCTTGATACGAAAGTATGGTCATGGCGACAGATAACCAATCAAAGAGGGATCTGGGGAGAGACCCGTCAAGAAATAGGCCCCAACAGGCCCCCCCTGTACGATAATAACGTGAATAAGAGGCAGCATGAAATTGACCGAGTTATTCGAAGCAAGACTAGTAAAACCAGAGCTGCATGGCCTATTGGCAAAGAGATGAACTGGTTTCAACACTAACCCTGAAGAAAAATATCTCATTACAAAGTAAAGCGCACCTTAATCTCCTGCACGAAGATATTAGTAGGAGTCAGCATGAGAACCACGGGGTTGTTGGACGCCTGCATGACAGCCGTGACGAGACCCGGGTGGCCGGGGACCTCGGCCCACTGACAGAGGGACTGCACTCCTCCTTGCTTGCCACCTCCGCGGCCGCCTTCCTTTTGACTCGCTGACGCTGATAGCGTTATCATTGCTGTTCCTGTTGTAGGGGAGGTAACGAATATTTAATTCTTCGTAAGCCATTATTCAGTTTTTTTTTTGACAACTTCGTAATTCCTAGTCGATTTCGACTACGGCGACACCTAACCTTTATAGAAAGGCAGTCAGGGACGCAGAATATACGCGCTAAAACTTTTAGTTGGCAAGGTTGTTTTATAAAAATGTTGATACCCGTTTTTGTTGTTTTATAGAAATGTTTTCCTAAAATGAATAAAATAGAAATAAACGCAGATGCACTGTCTGATGGAATGGGAGGCCGATACGATCAGAGGTGGTGTCAGATGCAGTGGCTATAACTGGCAGGCACATGGCATGGGCAACTTTGGAATAAAATGTACCCAAAAGTTAAAAGGTTTCTGAAGATATGAAAAGTTCGACAAATAGTTTCGCTATCGCCACATTGTCATTTAATATAACATACTCAATT
This sequence comes from Agonopterix arenella, assembly GCA_927399405.1. NCBI lineage: Eukaryota > Metazoa > Arthropoda > Insecta > Lepidoptera > Depressariidae > Agonopterix > Agonopterix arenella. The sequence continues at coordinate 4,456,444 of OV656692.1, forward strand.
AGGTACCATCATAATCATCATAGCCTTTATACGTCCCACTGCAGGGCAATCCTACCCTCAGGGAGGGTGTATGTTTTACTTCACCGTTTAAGAGCAGGAAATGGAGGAATTAGGTACCAAAACCATATACAATTCTTACCTTTAACGCTATCTTCAACAGTGTTCAAGGGTGCTAGGAAACTCTTGCCTTGCGCGTACGAGAAGAACAACATCTTGAGCGTATGCGAGTAGTAGATGGACACACCACCGCCCCCGACGAGACCGGCTACGTCCTTTATCAAAGAGATATATTATTCTATTAAAATCTATAATCATGCTAAACTAAAACATAAAAGATTATTAAAAAAAAAGAAGATATCGGTCCTGTTTAAGACTGCCTACACACTGAGCGACCTGGCCGCCATGGCTAGGTTGCGGCGTCCAGTGAATTCTGGGATTTGCAAACGATCGCTTAGAACTCCTTCGCACTGTGCGGCCAGCGGCCAGTACGACGACTATATAAGTGCGTAGACGGTCTAAGACATGGCGATTTAAACTGCATAGGACACAATTGTTTGTAACCCCTATCTGTACATGATAGGTTACGATTATCCAGAATGTTACCCAGAAGACCGATTCTGAAAGGGTCAGGGAAATATCCAAGTCAGGCCATTCACTTCGAAAGGTATCACAAATCGGTGATAATCTAAACTATTATAAAACTGTAACAGGAAGTTTGTCTGTACATTGAAGATATTAACAAAAAAAAGTTACGATATGGTTTTTAGGTATCCCTGATTACATATCACCAATTTTTGGATTTTTTGTCTGTCTGTTTGTTTGTTTGTTTTTTTGTTCGAACGAGCATCACGCAAAAACTACTGAACCGATTTTGATGAAACTTTTTTGTTTGATAGCTTATTATCTGACTTAAAATCTGGTATATAATTTGTGCGGATAAAGTCTCGGGTTAACGCTCGTATATTATATTACACATAAATAAATGTTTGAGGCATCTTATTATCTGCTAAGTAATAAGAGTAAAATTACCAGTATCTCGGGATGGAGCACTTCGAGCGTGTTGGTAACGTAGAAGGTGCCGAGGGAAGCGCGCGACTCCTCGCTCATCGGCTGCCAGTAGATGTGGCCGGCCGAGCTCATGCACAGCATGTGCATCACGCCGTCCTGGTTCACGAACGTTACGTCCCGCACCTGTTGTAATACACATGGGGAAAAAAGTATGAACACTCGCACATTTAGGATAAAGTTAGGTGAAAAGGGTATCAACGGGGTATGTTGGTTTACCTCTCAATATTGCAAAAACTATTGAATATTGATAGTGATTTGCTGCAACTACTTGTAAATTTTTTTGTTAATAACTTAGTTCTTTTCAGAGATATTGGAAGATAAATGAATAGTATTTGATATTGGAAGGTAGGTCAACATACAGAATTGTCCCGCGTTAACTTAAATAGTTGTTTAATAATTTAACTTAATAGTTGGAATCCAATGACTTCTATACACAAGGACTCACCACGCTATACAATAAAAAAAAACCAAAAATGGCATATGTCTCTAGTGCCACCTTAGTATGCTTCATTTGTGCTTGGCTGTCATAAATTGCCGCTGACATTCCTCACAATTCCAGTCCTTTCTAATGTCCTCTATCACTAAGCAGTGATGTAAAACAAATAAGCTCACTTTTGAGATTCACAGCGTGCTGATGCCAAGTCCTTGTGTATAGAATGTCATTGTTGGAATCACATAAAAAGAGCGCGCCTTTCAGTCAAATTGCGCGGCAGAAGCCCGTGCTATTTGATATTAATCTAGTGCTTTCTTACCTTTCCGCTGGGTACGAGGAAATGATGTAACGGATTATTCAAATCCCTGCTAAGATCGAATATCTTGACGAAGTCTGATGTGACGAGGGCGAGCTGAGTCTGCGAGCCAGGCAACCAGATTCCTTTGATTATGTAGTTGTTTGCCTCTAGCCCGGTGGTCAGGACGAGGTGGTCGGCTACTGCGCCTGTACAAGAAAGATATGTTTCGTGAATAGAAGAAATGGGTAAGAACCTTCAATAAGATGCTCAAAATCAAGCTACTGCTACTGTCAAGATTAGGTTTTCCGTCCAACACAAATGTACGAGACTGCGTGGGAGGAAGAGTATGCTCATTTGATCATGCTGCATGCCAAGCCGAGAAAACGACAAAAATCGAGATGTGCCTCCATCTTTATTATTTTACGTAGGCCAGAAAGAGCGCACATGACGTTTTTCTCGATTAAACGCTTTGTCGTGGGTGGCATGCTAGCTAGGCTGGAGTACGAGAAGGTAGAAAGATAGATACGTAAACAGAGAAAGAAAGTTAGAGCTGACTATCTATTCTTTTCGAGAAGGATGCAAATATAAATGTCACCCACAACGAAAATAGACGAAGCAATGTTTCTCCAGAAACAAAATGTTTCTTCGGTTGGTGTTCCATCGCCTCGTCGCGTGGACGAAAAGCTAAAATGTATCCGTAGTTCCTATGTAATGTCCAATTTTCTTTTCGTCCCTCTCGACTATATTATGTGCGATTAACGGACCTACGGGATTTGCAAAGTGTAAAGCAGTTCTGAGCATTTTGCTTCTACTATCGCCTTCTGAGATTCTGTAGTTACAGTAGGTGACTCACCGCCACTGTTAAACGTGAGGACATGGCACTCCTTTAGGCCGCACACGGCGAGCAGGTCCTCGTTCCAGGGGTTGCCGCTGAGGCTCAGCACTGTGAATGGTATGGGCGCCGACGAGAGCCGCGTGAGGGTCAGCTTGTGCTTCGACGAGTCCGCCTGTTTGAGCAGCGCTGATAGTTGCAGGACCGTGATTTTGCCTGAAGACAAAAAAAATTATAGTCTACATGATCCCACTGCAGGCCTTCTCTCACGAATGAGGGTGAGGCAGAGACAATAGGAGATCTTAGGTGCCTTTATCTTTAGGACAAGTTTTCCAAAAAAGCACACTTATTATGATTCCGGTTTGCGTATAACACAACTTGTGCGCCGATATCAGCTGACGGATCGTCTGGTACTAGGGTCTGATAATGTTACCTTTCTCGTGAGAGACGGCGAGGTGCTGGCGGCGACCCTGCGGCGAGGCGAGGCAGCACATGGCGACGCGGCGCAGCTTGTGCGCAGACATCAGCTGACGGATCGTCTGCCCGTTCTCGCCCGTGTACGACATGCGCACGTTCTCGAACGCACCTTCTTGCGATCCTGTTCACATATTCAAACAGTTATGTGAAAAATGGCACAAAGGAAGTCGAATAACTACGAATTATGGGGAAATTGTGGAACGGTTTAGAAGCTAGAAATTAAATGAACTGTACCATGGCGAATGTAGATTATGAGATTGTAGGCTCACAAAACTTAGACAGCACCAGAAAAGATAACTAGGAATGTTACGTTGTAAGTTTAAGAGTTTCAACCAATCGCAATCTAATCAGGCCCTCAATCAATCAATCAATTATACTTTATTTTATACCAACAGAAAAATAGTATACAGAGAGCAAGCAAATAGGAAATACGAAAGGTACAAAAACAGGCGGTCTTATCGCTAAAAAGCGATTTCTAGGATAGAGGAAATGGTGAAAGAAGATTTGATATCTACAGGGTGAAATTGATATCATTAGCATCCTTTTCAACTAAGAGTCTACCCATCAAACTGAACAACTTTTATTATCGGGAGCAAACAGATCGGAGCAAATAAATAATCTGCTGTTCCATACTAAACTGCAATCTCGACGCGCGAGTTCGCGACTCAAATGTATGCAACAGCTGAATTTTTTTTGCTCCGATCGGTTTGCTCCCATAGTAAAAGTTGTTTAGTTCGATGTGTAGACTCTTAGTTTAAAAGGATGCTAATGATATAAATTTCACCCTGTATAAACATTTACCACAGACTGTAAGATCATCAATAGAATATACTATCTACCTCGATGGAATTGTTTCTATTAGCCTCTGGTGTCAGTTGTTATGTTATGTTTATGCCGAAGAGAACATGGTTAGAAATTAGGGGTGAGTTTCTTAGTACACCATAGGCCATACAGTACACATGCACTCAATTAAAAACATACCCAACGTAGGCAACATGAGTGTGTCGGTGTGAGTGAAGCGCTTCACGCCCAGATGTAGCTGCGCAAGCGCACGCATAGCTCTAGTATGAGCTCCAACGGCGGCGCCGCGGGAACAGGCCGCGCGCACGCCGCCCGTTAGAGCGCCGAGCAGTTTGCGCACCCGCTCCAAGCACGCTCCCCAACCGCTGTACGAGATGAGGAACTGACGGCATCCTGGGGAAGTTAAGTTCTGGTTAGGCAAAGTAAGTTGAAATTATCCTCCTACAATATACGTCTCAAACTGCATGGCATGGGTCTTCTGTCACCTTCTGTCAAGAATAAGCGTGAGAGGGGAGCGGGCCATAGTCCACCACGTAAACCACGTGCAGATCAGTCGAGTTAGTGATCAACTTGCTATTGAGTGTTTTTGGCCCCTGTCTAGGCTTAACTTAAATAACGCGCCATCTAACGGCATCGTTCGAGATAAAATGTTTAACATGCCATTCGAAGAACGGAGGCGTTTATACAACATGTGAATAAATGAGCAGAAAACGTTGTACACCAGATGGCAAACCGCTTGACCAATAGGGGTAACGGGTGTGCGCAGTCAAGGTTTTTAATTTGTTTGCCGACTATTATGTAAAGAGATAAAAGAAATTAGTACGTAAAACTTTGAGTTAGAAAATTGTTCAATAGTGACAGTGTACCTTGTATGTTGTTAGCGAGCACGGGTCTGCGCGGGGGTGCCAGCAGGGCGGGGGGCGTGGGGCTGGAGGGGCGGCGACGTAGCGAGGGCGCGGGCGGAGTCTCTTCGGTACCGCCTGCGGCGCCGCGAGTCCCGCCTAGTGTTACCGAGCGCTTCACTAGCGCCTGGCAGCTAAGAACACAAAATTTTAATTCTAAAGAAAATAGTCGATTATAAACATTTTGTACTATTAGTTAAATGATTACAACTGAATTTTTGCGATTTATTTATAGAAGAGAATGAGAGCAAAATGTATGTAATGCAATGATATTTTACACAAGATACCTTCATAGAAAATGGCGCATAATAACGTAGCATTGTTTGACGCGGACTCCAAAAAGAACGATGCTTTCAATACAAAGCACCGTTCTTTTTGGAGTCTTCACTTTGCACGCGCTAGTGACATATTATCATCTCCGTGCGTGCCGCACCGTAGAAAGAATAATTGTCGCCGACCCAGGAAGCTGGCATAGGTATTGTCCTATACCTTGGAGGGCACACTGCCTAACAAGCGGTGGAACTCATAATACTCCTTGGTAGTCGGTAATGATCGTTCATCTTCCGTAAATTCCCGTCTATGTTTTCGACGTTACTTTGTCCCTTTCTAATCCAATGACAAGAATTTAAAAAAAGTTTTTGTTCTGTTAGAAATGGACACAAAAACGTTGGAGATATCGACTACGGAGACATACGAAAGAAGGTCGAACATTACCGACCGCCATGGCCAATTTTCTTGTTTCCATGCTTATAAGGATGACGTACCTACTTAAAAGGTATGTCAAGACCGTAGCAGATTGGTATCTGGCGTCGACTCGATTTTTAAATCCTCTTGTTTTTGGTCATTTAGCTAACTTTTGGACTAACTACAGTAGTACGACTAGCATTGATTATTGGCTATGTGCGAAGTGGGTAATGGAAACTGTCAAATCGATCGCAGCGCCCGGGGTGGCAGAAATTTGTACTTTTTTGGACACGCTGTGAAAATATGCTTGAATCTATGCAAATCCACACACTAAATCTCCAAAACTGCCAAGACTACAAACTTAAAATTTTGCATGGAAGTTTCTATTCGCATCTAGATGCTCACTTAAAAATGGTTTGTCGCATTTCAACCCCCAAAGGTGTTTAAAAAGAGGTAAAAGTTTGAATAGAAATTCCGATACAAATTAGATTTTGTCCGTGGCTTCGTCCGCATCTGCTCCCGTCATCGTACTTGGATAAAATATACCTAGGTACGCCAGTTTTAAAGACTAATAATATGCTTTTAAATACAATTTTTTTTTTAAATCGGTCCAATAGTTTTGGTAGAATCCTCGAACAAACACAGACTATTACAGTACTATAATAGTGTAGATAATTCACGGCTGTCCGAAAAAGTTCTGGTAGTACGCCGCATATAGCGAATATACCACTGACCTAGAATCGGGCTTGGCGCCGCAGTCGCAGAAGAAGTTGCCGAACTTGGCGTAGGACACGTCGTGGCCGCGGTGGCAGACCCTCGCGCAGACGGTGCACACCCCCACCCCGTCCACCATCTTGCACGTGTGGCAGTGGTACCAGTGCTGGTTCATGAACTCGCGCTGCGTCACAGTGAACGTGCACAGCTTGTATTGCAGCATCGCGTCTTCATCCTGATTATAAAAGATGTTAATAAGATCAACAAAAATTTGGTCGTCGTGATAGTCGTGAACTCTTTTTCTCTACATTCACTCGTCTCTATAAAGCCTGGTTTGATCTTCGCGAGTATTTTATTCGAGAACGAGTGATTTAGTAACCAAACTAAAGCACTCGCTAAGGACTCAACAATTTTGTTCGGTTCAGACATGTTTAACTACTAAAATACTCGCCACTTGACTAAAATATTCGCGTAGTCCGAACTAGGCTTAACATATTGTAATCATATCTTTCCCAACCAATTGTGATCGTGATGTTAATTGTGATGTTAAAACGTTTAGTAAATATCCAGTTCTACTAGACCAGACTCGTATTATAATGACCAGACAATGATATAATATACAGTCATATTTAGATACAAACATCAATGTCTTGAAAATTTGCCCCTTACAGGGTTGGAACTCATGACCCTTGGCTCAACAGGCAGGTAGGTACAATTTTGACTAAGCAATCGAGCTTTCAAAACCTTTAAAGCGCATCAATGGTCTCCCAATGGACGTATTAACCAAGAGTGGTCCATGCTATCTGAATGCCCTAGCTCCAACAAACGTCGTAAACTGTAATAGATAGATTAAATAAAGGCAAGGATAGATAACGTACGGAATCATCAGCACTGGTGTCATCTTCATCTTGTTGTTCATCGGTGTACTCGAAGTCGAAGCCGAGGTCTGACGGAGATTCCCATGTAGGGCTCACTGAGCGCCATGCTGAAATTAATAGTAGTGTTTCGAAATCATTAAACTAATTGTGCAAATTTATCAGAGCAGATTGACGAGGGCAATCTATAAGGCAAGCGTAAGTGGAAATGTTGGAAGGGGACGGCTTAGATATACGCACCAGGACAGGCGTGAGATTATGTATGTATGTATTTTATCAGTTCCAAAACTACCCTCAGGACGAGATTATGAGTAATATCAAACAGGATTAATATTTCTCTTTCTCGTGGTCGCTCTTCGAACCCAAGCAATCTCAAGCGCAATGGGTCTAGATGGGTGACCGTGCGCTGCAGTGGTTTTTCATCTGTCTGTGTTTGTGAATGCACGTTGAGTCCAGGATAGTGAAACTAGATGAAATAAGTTATTCTTGAAGTCTAATCCTTGACTATTTCTCGACGACTGACATTCTACCATGAAGCAATATCTGGAGGGCGAAATGTCGTGTGTGTGTGTGTGTGTGTGTGTGTGTGTGTGTGTGTGTGTGTGTGTGTGTGTGTGTGTGTGTGTGTGTGTGTGTGTGTGTGTGTGTGTGTGTGTGTCAGTGTGGTGTGTGTCGTGGCGTGTGTATGTAGCAGATTCTGCTGATTTATGGATCGTATGCTGAAATTTTTTCGCAGAATTCTTTTTTGGTTTTTTTCACGATTTGAATGTTCGTCCAATAGTCCTCTTCAAAAACCGTCAACATAAAAAGTAGGACCCTGTATATTATTCTACACTCACTATGAGGCTGCGTAGTGTTGATAGCGTGAAGAGCATCAGTCAGGTAAGACAGTAGCACGCACGCGGACTCTATCTGTGGCGCCAAGCTACCATCAACTTGACCTTCCTCCAGCTTTTCTAGGACTTCTTGGCTGCTCAGATTCTCCACACTGTTGTAGAAAGATATGGTGGCACTTAAATTATGGACAGAATAATTACTAGTTATACAATTGAGTTAACAACGCAAATGGGTTGACGCTAACTTGTCCGCAGAGACCTGGATTTTTCTGTAGCTGTCTGTAGCTCAGAAACATCATTCGCTACTGCGCGAAAGATTCTTTAGTGCGAATGGCTGCTACCGGAAACTCTGATTTCGTGCGGACAAGTTAGGTTCCACCCTAAAGATACAACCAGACAGCAAGATATAACAATGCATATGTATTATATATAACAATAGATTTAAATTAAAATAATGGTGCTAATACAAATAAGGGTCCGAATAGCCCTAATGATAGCCAACCTCCGACAGGAGATGGCACCACAATAAGAAGATACAAATAAATATTTTTAGTTTTTGGTTGAATCTTTCCAGCCTGAAAATTCAGCCCAAAAACTCATAAAAAATAATATTGCAGACGATGAATTTTACGATAGTATCTATAAGAATATTAATTTGTTCTATCGAAGTCACTGTCAAGCCTATACGATTCGAGACTGACCTTCCAGTAATTTTTTTGCTAGGATGAACACAGACTCCAATAAAACAAATTAATATTTTTACAGATGCTAACGTAAAATTCATCGGCTGCAATATTATTTTTTACTTTTTGAGTTTTGAAGTCGATTTAAATTTTTTGTTAAAATTCTTTTATTTCATAATTTTTAGTGGTGAAATACATTAGTTGTATACATTTTAGCGCACGCAAAGGGTACATCGATACGAAGCAAACGTTTCAATCACCGATGATTTGCTGTCAACTTTTGAGGAGTTCTATTGTGTAGCTCCGAAGTGCGTCATCAGATCTTCACCGAATTGAAATGGGACCACCTCGGGAGTATACTCTTTCCAATAAGGGAATTATCAAAATCGGACTACTCTGTAGAAAGTTATGCGTCGACTTGAGAAACTCCTCCGTTTTTTTTCGTCGGTTAAAAAAGCAAAAAACAATCCTTGAACGATTTTTGGTATAATATGACCATTCTTAGCTCCTTATCTTACTACACAATAAGAGCGCTGACCAGGTGGAGAGCCAGAACACAGCGGCGGGGAACAGCTGCCGGTGATCGTTGCCGGAGTGCGCGTCGGCCAGGCGACACATCTCGCGCAGCAGTAGTGGCGACACCACACTGTCGCCGCACACGCTGATCAGCGTCGTTAGCATACGCTCGCTTACTTCCTCACTACTGAACAAAAATAATATAACAATTAGCCATCAAGGGATACTGCAAAGTTCTTGTACAATGTGTTTTCAAACTGGGGTCACGATATTGTGATGTCGTAAATTCGTAATCGGTTTTATTAAAAGTTGTTTTATAAATAGTACATAACTTTAAATTGCAGTTAGTGCGATTAAACCAGGATTAAACCCACTGGCCATTGGATGACATTTTCACGAAATTGACACAAACAATATTTTTCACTGAATCAGTTAGTAGTACAATAGAACAATTCATGACATGGCTAGTTAGTCTGTCTACATTACTTTTTTTTCACGATTTGAGAGAAAGAACATAGGATATGATAAACACAATCTAAAAGGCCGAGATTCAGAGACATCTTATGAGCGTGAGCTTAATTCGAAAATGTATAGATTTTGAAATACAGGAGTTGGAACTTAGACTTAAAAAACGTCCCTGAACCTAAGTCATCATACACATTTTAACACTAACTGCTGACGACCTACGTCGTAGGTCAGCAACAAATGGGCCTTAGTGCGCACGACTCGTCCGATAAGTCAGAATTGTATAGCATTCCACAGTGTTAGCACTGCGCGAGTATCATTGTTTTGAGCTTTTGTTTTGTAAGACAAATAAAGAAATTCTATTCTATTCTATTCTTAGAAGGGAAAGTGTTAAACTCTTACCAGTGATGCTGAGCATGTTTGCAGATAGCGGACAGCAATGCGGCGTTGTCGTTAGCGTCGGACAACGGCGAGGGTGCGGCTTCAGTCGGTATGACGGCCACCGTGCCCGCGCCCGCGCCCGCGCCTGCGCCCGCCGCGCCCGCTGCTGCACCCGCGCCCCCGCTACCATCTTTACTACCATCTGACCAACTGCACGACTCTGTTAAACGTAGGTAAATGTTACGATTTAAACTATGGATCACTTAGACAAGTAATGGAAAACACTGAAACAAGTGCATAGAGGGCAAAATAATATTGATACGCTTTGCAATTTAAAAAAATATTACGCGGTTAGTCGGTTATCAGAGAAATTTAAATAATAGCTTAAATGAAATAAAAAATTGTAGATAACAACATACCAGAGTTTCCAGATTGTGGTGCTGTCTCTGATTGCGCTCTTGGTGCTGGTGAACTGAAAAAGAAAGTATTCATTTAGTTTCCAAGAACATTGATACAAATTGTTGCTCTGGTCTCTAGTGCTGATGACGGGTGTCGAGAGCTCAGTCTCCGTTAGGCCTCGTTCAAGGAGACGCGGGGCGGGCTGCGGCGCGTCAAGCATATTCTCCGTTCATGGTTCCCGCCGCGGAAACCGCGGCTTTCTTGCATCCTGCCAGTCTTATCCGAATAGTAACAACGGACAGACGTGTGTATTTTGCATAGACGAAATATTTTTCACTTACGCTTAAAAAAGCGCGTTTGTCAATCTAGTTAGTTTTCTCTGTGTATACGTGTTTTTTTTACTGTTTATATTTTGGTGTAAAATAAACGCGCCATACAAAATGCAGATGCCTCATCTGGACAAGCTCATAGCTGCTGCATCACCCGCCGCGTTGCCCGCCACATGCGACGCCACAAATCAAACAAAAGCATGCAAAAACGCTTCTCCTTGAACGCTCTCATACATCTTCATATGTTTGTTTTTCCGGCAGCCTGCCCCGCGTCTCCGTGAACGAGGCCTTAGTGTTCCGTTCGTAGTTCCCGTGGCGCCACTTGACGCATCTGTAAACTATAATACTCACGGAGTGTCGAAGACGGGTAGGTCGTCATTGCGCTGCCCGGCTGGTTCGTTGCGCTGCGTTGCGTCGCTCTCAGTCCGGAACACAGTGCGCAGAGCGTTGCGCAGCGCTAGGGAGGCCGGGTTGCCGGTCTCCGGAGCCGATGACGTGGGCGTCGGGAGCTCCGTCTCCGTTGGGGTTCCGTTCGTTGTTCCCGTGGCGCCACTTGATGCAGCTTTAGAGGAATGTTTATGTTTAAGAGTTATTTTGGAAGTGTTCGATGACATTCATAATAATTTATTCGTTGCTTCCATATGGTATACATAGGTAAAAGGTCAAATTTCCTGGCATGAAATCATCCAGGCGCCATCAATTAAACCATTGATTATTTATTTTTGTATGCTGAATGTTATGTGATGTAAGCTATTTAAGCTTATCAATAAATGATAACCGTTACTACAAATATATAATAAATGCATCTATCCTGACAAGTGACACCACTTCCGCTTTTACCACATTCTTTAAGTCCCTTTATATCATCGAATTCGGTGCTTTACATAGCTTACACATGTTCTTTAGGTACGATAGTGAATTAGTGCTCGAATCATTCGAATATAATGTAGTATATGAAACTTACTAGGTGAGCCCAAGCAGATGTGAGCCAAGAGTCCAGCCAGCTTCTGTTGGTCAGCGACGCCGATGAACTTGCACACCGAGATGCAGAGTGCGCTGCTGAGTTCCGAGCTCTCGCAGCCGGAGAATATCTTTATGAACAGCCTAATCACGAAACAATACGTCAATATTTACTAGCTGTCCTGTGTTTTTGTATATTCATACGTATAAAGTTTACAGTAGATATATACATGGTGTAAAATTAAATGCGTTACATATCAAAGTTAACGTCCAACCAGAAATATAAAAAAACTGGTTTGGGGGCGCTGCAATCGACTATAATCTTTAATTCAATTCAATTCAAATAATTTATTTCAGACAAGATGTCAGTCAGTGTTCCAAGTACAAAAATTAGTTCCAATTATTTTCCGCAATATGGAGACGTTTTTTATTTTTCTGGTCAGCATTACTTCAGACCATCAAACTGGACATCTTTCACTATGGAGCCCATCGAATACCCGAAAAAAAAATCTGCTATCCCCATTGACATACAATATAATAGACGGTCTAGTACAAAATTATTGAAAAAAGTGTCCCGAGACTAACCTACACAAACCTAACTACGTGTATAGCAATATAAATATTGAAAATGCTAAAATTCTTTTTCATTTTTCCCTTTTTTTACCCCATCGCGGTAGGGCGCGCGCCTCGGGAGCGCGCGTGCTCATAGCCGGCCGGTCGAACGAAAACTGTCGCGTAATTGGCGTAAATTCTCTTTATATGTTTTGGTGCTCTTTTGGTTAGGTTAAGTTACGTCCAGTTAGTCAGTTCTGAAGTCAATGGCTGTCCTATAGAAAACGTCAATGGCAACTCGACTCAAATTAAAGGAACAGCAGATTTTTATCGCGATTTATTTTACCCTGTATAAACATTTAAGATACTTACTTGATAACTCGTTCAGCATACGGGTTCCTCGCATTCGGTGCAGACAGAAGTATCTTTCCGAGGGAATATCCAGAGTTCTCAGCAAACACAGATTCGTAGGCCAACCGTCCTGCGGGCCGGTCTAGAATCTTCTCCCAGTATTTTACCTGTTGATACAATTGTGTTGTTATTGTTGTCATAACCTATATTGTAGTTGTAAAATAAGTTGGACAAAAATAGTTTTTATTGGAAGATTAAACAGTATTAAAATTCATTGTCATTTCATAACTCTTGTAAATACAGAAGTCCTCTACATTATGTTTGCATATCGATATAGTTCTTTAAACTTGAATTCTGATGAGATGGTGAAGATCAGTACCGCGGCTGCACGGCGCCGTATAGTCACGACAGCTCCAGTAGAGGAAAAGGCGTATGATGAATCAAATAAAGGATTCATCATACGCATTTTCGTCTACTGGAGACGATTTACACAGCATCCCATGGGAAGTATACTACTTCAATGAATAAGAGGCTTGTTACTTGTTATAATAGAAGATACGGCTTTATTCTCTTACCATATGCCTCAGCGTCTTCTCAGTGGAGGGCTGTAGGTGATCGACGAGCACAGTGTATGTGGTCTTCAGGATGTGCTCGTGGATCAGCTGTTCGGCCTTCTGCGCTTGTGGCACTAGGATGTTCAGGGTGGCCGACAGCGGCTCCGACATGAACTCGAGGCGCCCGTCCGTCTGTTGTCAAAAATAAGGTTTATTTTTCAACTTTTCGCTATCAAGCCGAATAGCGCGTATTTTACGATGATAGTAGTAGTATGATATTTGTGTTGCGGCTCCATAACCACTAAGTAGGACTGTTCAATGGTGTACAAAACTGCCGTACCTACCAGACTAAAATATAAGGGACAGCAGATTTTTTTTTGGCGTTTCCTGAGGTAGGCTCCATAGTGAAAGTTGTTCAGTTTGATGGTCTGAGTTCACTGTTTCGGTATTTGCTAGGCTGTCACTTACACCCTGTTTTATAACGGCATTGAAATCTTTAACATACATTAATCGTACGTGAAAGTTGTTCAGTGTAAATCAGTCTTTTGATAAGCTTTTCAAATTCAATAAAAAAGTGTAGGACTGAAATCCGAATCTTCAGTGTTCCACATCCACGCCGCAACGACATAATGAAGCAAAAGTCAACTCACAATTTCCAACAGAATATCAAGGAAAGAGCCTCCCCGAGTGACGAAACCTGGACTTTCGATCTTCGATATATCGCGACCATTTCGGTCCGAACTTCCTTGTAATAGAGGAACAAACGAAAACGTTCACCCTGAGGCCCTGAGATCGTCTGTTCGTCGTTCGCCGATACGACCACTGCTGACTTGCTAATCTTTACACTACAGCATGAGTGATTGACATGCGACATAAGGGTTGAACCTCATCTGGCAGCACCGCATCGCATTTTTCCGTCGCTCCATACTTTTCTGTCACTCAGGAACGTCATTTGCTAGAGCAAATAAGATAGACGGTACGCGACCGCACGCAGCGGTGCTGCCAGATGAGGTTCAACCCTAACTCGTGCTGACACCAGAAGAACAACAGAATATCTAGTTCAACTTAAACAACAGTGAAAAACGACTAGTTACAACTAAATTGTACCTTACCAAAGCAGGTACGATCAAGTCCAAAGTTTTCTTCGTAAGCTCGGGATTGTCTGCAAGCTTGGTGGCGCCGACTTCGAGAAGTTTGGCCGCGGAGTACGCGAGCATCATCAGGGAGGGCCCGATGGAGTACTTGTTGTGGGTAGAGCTGATCAACTCACAGTGGGAGGAGACTAGGTTCAGGACCGCGCTCTCCGACGGTATTATGTGAGATGCGTAGAATGCCTGGAGGAAGATATACCTTCATTTACGAAACAGGGCTAAAGGTGAAGAAGTGGAAGAATGTTTTGTTTTTCTCTATTTTGTTGTAGGGTGCTAATAATGTTTACCGTAATAGGGTGCTTCATTTTTAAATTAAAAATACCTTCGAACGCTTACATTAGTATGTTATGTACTAATGTACTACAATGTGGCAATGCAAGTAAGAATTGGAATACTTGGAAAGTGATCTTAGGCAGGTGCATTGGAAACCTAGCAAGGTAAGCATGAGAGAATGTTCGCCGTTTGAGTAAAATATATTGGTTAATAAAATAAATAAATAAAGTAGTTATTTATTTATTTCCTTTTTGTAGAACTTAAAGCTAAACAACAGTTTGGTGTCTAAAAAGATAAATTGATAGTCAGATGCTGACAAGTTGTCTTTTAGATCATTAGTCGCCGACTGAAGAAGCTAACGAAGCCAGACAATCTAACGCGGTGGCTTCAAGCGTATATTTACAGCGAGCGTACAAAACAGGCCTGAAAATACTTCCACTGCAAGTTAGTAAGGTATTATTATTAAAAAGGGCGTTCACAAAGAACCAGCAATAGTCTACGTTGCACAGGCTTAGCAAGCCTGTCAAGGCCCAAAACCTCTCAAATAATAATAATAGTAAGGTATACTACCACTTATTCGCAAATTACTTACCAGATTGATGCAGGCTAGAGGCGGTGGTGAGGCCAAACGGTCCAACGCGGCTGCCGCGTTAGCAGGCAGGTGCGCTCGGAGCCAGGCTCCCAGTGCAGGCGAGGGAGGCGTCCCGCCGCTCGAGGCGGTGCCGCAGACTTGCAGCCGCGCCTTACTGACGGCCGCCTCCGATGGGTTGTTCGAAGTCTCCATTAGGCCTTCCAGTTCGAGGCCGGCGCTGATCCTGGGGACATGATGGAAGTATATTATAAACGATTCTAGAACGCTTCTAAATATAAAGTTTCATATTGATCATTGTCGTTTAGTAGATCTTTGCAATTATGCGATAAACATCTTCATCATCATCAGCCTATACATCCCAGTACAGGTCACATGCCTACCCTCGAGGAGATATGGGTGTTAGTCCACCACGCGTGCCTACGTGCACGTGGTTTGGTAGACTTCACATACGCGTCAGAATTTCTTCTTCAGCGTATGTGGGGTTCCTCACAAAAACATTATTAGACTATAAACTTACCGGCAACACTCTAATACAGTCTCTAACAAGTCCAGTAAGTCTGGCATGAACTGATGAGCTTCTGTCGCTGAAGCTGAATCGACTAGGCACACCTTCAACCTGACCAATGCACAGTCCGACGAAATTACATCGAGGAGCGATGGCAGGCCGCTCGCTATGGACAATAAAGATTATATTGTTAAGTGTTGTATCGATTGATCTTCTTGATGACTTTACTACTCATCTGACAAAAACAATCAATGTACAGCTAGCCCAAAAAGAATAAAAAACGGTGACAGCGGGAAATAATTATAGTAAAAATTTTTGGTCGGCCTTGCCAGGTTATGCGTTATTTTACAATCTAAGAAAGAAAGTGGCAACCTCAATTTTTCTTAACTTTCTTATGGCCAAGCTGTAATGTCACTATAAAGCAAATATTGTTATCTCTACTTGAGGCATGCCAACTCAGCGAATTGGTTTGGGAACTATTTTTTTCTCGCGGTCCTCCAACCCAGAGAACCAGAGATTTAATATGACTGAGTTGCGTAAGAAAAGAATAGAGACAAAACATAAATAAGGTGTGATGGAAAACTTATGAAGTACTTACGTGTAAGATTTTGTTTCAAGTGTTTGATGGTCTCGGACGCTAGCCAGGCCGTGTACTTGATGTTATCACAAGACGCACTGACTCCGGCCAGTAAGTTTTCCGCATACTGTCACAAAAACAATTTTCAAATTATAATAATCTCCAAATTGGACAAAACTATGCCTATTTACTCCATTGCAGAGATTTACATAAAATAGGCACATCGCATTATAGGCCGAACGGATAAGAAAGAACACTCCCGCGATGTAAAACGCGCGCGGGAGCGGGAGAGAACTGAACCAACTACGCTACGGCAAGAATGCACCCTCCGCCCACATCTCGCGCCAGTACCTACACCCCGTGTAACCGGAGTGGACTTAGCCAATTTCATAATCGAAAGTATTTCAGAGGTGAACAAACCTGCGTGTACATGCCCTGTTTGACAAGAGCATCCTTCAGCCAAGGGTTGAAGACCTTCTTATTGTCAGCCCTGGGAGCCCAGATGACGGCGTGTAAAGGTAACGGCGAGGGGAGATCCGCCGAAGTGCCCTCTTGCAGTTTGTCCATGTGAGGAGTAGCTGGCGGCATGCTTATTACGAGCCTGTGAGAAAGTGTCAAAGTAAGTGCTTTGTAAAATGAAACCATAACAATCTAAAAGGCATTTAGTATGAGCGTTAGAAAACAACTGATTTACACATCATTATCGGGCTACATCAGTTCTACATATACCTATTTAGTATGTGCCTCATTAAATAATTGAGGGTGTGTTGAATATAGGCTGATGATGATAACGACGATAGCTTGATTGGAAATGTTCCAAGATGCAACCACAGATTGTAAGTAGCAAGGTACAGTCAGTTCAAACTTCCATTTTAATTAAGGTATGTAAAGGCCACCTTGTGGTTAAGTCCACGAGGTGGACCGACGATCTGGTGCAGGTGGCGGGAACATGTTAGATGAGGGCAGCACAGGACCGGTCGTCGGGGCGAGGCGTAGTAGGTCCGACAGTGACTCGAACAGTGTATCGGCCGAAATGATGATGATAATCTCAAACGTATTTGTTGCTATCTACTGGCGACCGTCAGAGACTACCAACTTAATTATTATTCATACAGCCGAGCTGAGGCCTTATGTCCCTGGTGACCGTTGTCAGGACATGATGATGATAGTCAGCATCATCTGATGAAGTAGTCATTATCCCTTCAAACTCACCTCCACGAAGTCTGAAAGCAATAATGTGCTGCGCAAAGCGCCGAGGGCGACGAATGATACTGCGGGTTGTCGCACACACACGCAGAGTTCAGTAGCGAAAGTAACGCGTCCAAAAGCAGCGGGTACTTCAACTTATGCGGAGTCCCCAGGACGAAGTTGCACGCTAGACCGTCGAATTTGGGGTTCTCCTGAAAGATAATAATTTAGTTTTTATTTTGTCTACATCCATTGAGAATTCATCATTATCATGCCTAAAGGCAAATAGGAAACCGCTACGATAAAAGGTGGGGTTGCATGCAGTGACTATAATAAGTAATAAATAGCCCCACAGTGTGGAAATCCGAAAAAAATTACAATTTATATACAAAGTCAATCTTGAGCGCCATATGTTTCGAACTGTCTCGATTACAAATCACACAACGAGCCATGAGAAGACCGTGACCACATTTATTTATAAGGCAAATTTGATTTCTGCGCATTCACGGTCATCTCAACATTATCTCATCAGTCGACTTTTAAGTCATGAACCTGCGCGAAAATCCCTACAACTTCCCGAGCGCTCATCATCCGTAGCGCCACCTGTAACACAACAAGCATCACTAACCTGGTTATTAATCTCTGCGTTAGTCAACGCATAGAACTTGGGCCTCATTGAGCTCTCATCCTGCGACTGCCTCCTGTAAGACATCTCTATGAAGGGAACTTCGCAGTAGATGCGTGACTTTGGTTGCCCGCTCTCCGTGGTGGTCTTAGCGCCGTTTGTATTGGTGTCCGTTGATTGCTGGGCGAGGCCGGGTGCTATGACAAGGTTCCATTCAATCTGCAAGGGGTTAAAAAAATTATAAAAATACTAGTCTACCCGCGAATTCGTCCGCACCGGTTCCCATCACCGTAGCAAGGTAAATATATACAAGATTTTAAGTCTAATCATAATCTTTAAAATACAACATTTTTTATCAAAATCGGTTCAGTAGTTTTCACGTGATGCGCTAGTGATTTGGAATCAGGGACACCTAAAAACCTTATCGTATATATTTTTTAATATCTTCAATGTACTAAACTGTACACTGTGCACTGTACTATACTTCTGTTACAGTTTATAATAGAAAGATTTTACCTTACAATAAAATCAATATTGTGATCCTGAAGTCCTTTCCGGGGTTTGTGAGAGAGTGTTTGCTGGATTTTACTGCATTTTTGCCTCAAAAGCCCATTAATTGACCGCTTCCGTTGATATTTTCCTAGATTTCATAAACAGAACACTAAACGCTAACTTCCGCTTGTCATTTTCCCGCCATTTGCCAGCGTGCTCGATTGGCTCTGACGCCATCTTTTTCATTGCGACTCACCAGGTGGCCTTAAATAGGCCCCGGAAAGGACTTCAGGATCACAATATTGATTTTATTGTAAGGTAAAATCTTTCTATTGTAATCCCTTCGTCCTTTCCGGGGTTTGTGAGACGTGTCTGTTATCACCTGGTGAATGGCGGGGATGAAGTTATGACAGGTACCAGATTCAATAGAATAAGGAATATATTGTTATTAAAAACAAAAACAAAGTAGGTACTATTATGGTAAAAGAAGAAAAACAAAATAATATAATTAATTGAATACTCTTCAATTATTAAGAATAATATATACTTATAATGATGCTTTATTAACCTAACAAAGTTATCAGAATCATTTTCTATCAAAAATTATATGACTGAAAAGATTATGATAAATGCTGTCTTTATTCAACCTATTTTGTTTTCTGTAGCAATTATGGAACTTTTCACAAATCCCTTTAATACATCATCAAGGGAGAAATCACTAATCCGACTGCGATGTCTCGCATCGCTTTAACTGTACAAAAAGAAAAGCTATAATTCCCCACTGGGAAAGAGGCCTGACCTTTCTTCTTCTTATCGTGTGGGCAGAGCCCCGGCGCCAGAGCCTCCTCAGACCGCATCACGGCCTCTGACGCGGCTCTTATGTAACGACCACCACCACCAGAGACAGTAGCCGGGACCAACGGCTCAACGTGCCATCCGAAGCACGGAATTATCTTTCCCTTCAGACAATCAGGCGATTCAGCCCGCAATGTCCCAAGTCCTAACCAACTGGGGAAAAACGCACAAAGCGACACATCACCAGGTGCCCCCCCGTGGGAATCGAACCCACGATTGATCTATAAAAAAAAAGATATATACCTAAATAAACAAAGCTTATATAATATATAATAATAGATTCAGCTCACTTATACCGAATGTAATCAAATACTTGCCAAAATCTAATTTCGTGGCTAAAACTTTGATCGTTGCAACCAAACAGTCGATCAAAAAAATGATGCTAAGTTTGTTTCAAGCTAATAAGGAAATTATGTTATTAGAAGATCATTACCAAAATTATTATTATACTTATTACAAAAATACTCGCCGGGCCGCAACAGCACTGACGCAACGAATAGCATAATCATCTCTAGATAGATCCCAAATCGAAGATCTTACAATTTGTGTGTTTTGTTTGCTAAGCGAGGATGTCGCTCTATTCCTGGCCTAGGTAAGGTTCACAGTAAGAAAACACGACAGATTTATGAAAGTTAATAAACTTAATAACGTATAATAAATAAAGTTAATATCACGATAAACTTGGTTCCTCTTTGGTTTATGGTGTGCAAGATTTTACAGAACACAGGAGAAGATAGAACAACCTTACGCCGCCGGTTATTTTAGGCGATGCCGATACATAGGAAATGACAATATTATATTTTATATTTTTATGTAAGCAACATTTTAGCCATCTTATTCATGGAGTTCGATAGGAATTTAAATTTAAATTTAAAAACGTCTTCTTATCCACTGTAGCCTGTTTTTGGGGACTCCCTCAACCATGCTTTTAGTTTCAGATCCTCAGAGTTTGGACCAGGTTGCACTGTCCGCGTTCAACGGTGATGCTACTCATCTGTGTTCACTCTGTTACAGCTATTTGGTGTGCGATTTGACTTTTCTATTAATGACTTTACTGACGTCAAACTTTCTATTGATAGAATTGGAATACGAAGTACAAAGTCTCTGTAATGAAGCAATTCATAGTCATACTATACCATAAACCAGCTATTATTTTGTTATAAGCCATAAACAGAAAGAAGTGAGACAGAGGGTATAAACGAAGGCCAAGATCTCCACTTTTATTATACATATTAGCCACAGCGGAACAATAATTGTCGGACTATAGTCAAAGCCGTCAAATCGCGTATCAAATTTTACAGCTGCTCACATTTATAATCCTCTATGGTGAACGCTGGAGGCCATCGGAGACTCCAGGGACTTGACCGCTGGAACTCACGACTCAATATCCAAGCTCTGCGACAATATAGGCGGCCCATATGACACAAAGAATCCGGCAGAGCTCAGCCTTTCGTTCCGAGTGACTACACCCACCTGGAAAGGACTTTACTTCCAAGGAAGGACTTTACCCATCTGGAAGTGTGCACAACGAAACTCGCCAAGATTTATCTTCAGAGGAGAGACTTTAACCACCAAGAAGTATGCACAACTTAGCTGGCAAAGATCTGACTTCAGAGTTTGGACTTTACCCACCTGGAAGAGTGCACAACGAAGCTCGTAAAGATATGACTTCACAGTGAGGACTTTACTCACCTGGAAGTGCGCACAACGAAGCTCGCAAAGATCTGACTTCAGAGTGGGGACTTTACCCAACTGGAACTGTGCACGGCAAAGCTCGCAAAGATCTGTCTTCCGAGAGAAGAATTTACCTCGCTCGCAAAAAATTTGTCCTCCATGGAGGGACTTTACCCACCTGGAAGTATGCAATACGATGCTCTCAAAGATGTGTCTTCAGAGGAGGGATTTTATACACCTGCGCGCAAAAAGAAAGAGCTAGGGCGCGATAGCGCTCCATCGCGCCGTCATGCCGCGGGCGCTGGTGTGTTCACGATAAAACTCGAAAAGATCGGACTACCGACAAGGGACTTTACCCAACCGGAAGTGTGCACGACGAAGCTCGTAAATATCTGACTTTCGACAAGGGACTTTACACAACTGGTAGTGTGCACGACGAAGCTCGTAAATTCATAAATAACTGAGTTCTGACAAGGAATTTTGCCCAACTGATAGTGTGCACGACGAATTCTAAGATTCCACTCCTTCCCTCTTTCGTCCGCTTTTCATGACGAATTCTTGTTTAAGGTCACGTTGCAGTAGACATGCTTCAATAAATGATATATCACTTTTTAGAAAATTTATTGACTTTTGTAATTAAACCATTATCCAAGGCATTTCATAGCATTTATAAACAATTGAAGAACCCGATGGTTCTTTCGATGTAGCGAAGCTTTCTGGAGAGGGTTACGCCAAATAACATGTACGTACCATGTTTTTGTGGAAAAGTATTGGTAAATTTACCTAAGAATTAAATGATGAGCTAGAATTGATATTAAATGACGATCAATTTCTACCTTCTTCGACTAACCAATCGCTGTAGAAAATATACGTGTCGAAGTAGGATATTTAATACTCTAGTGATTCGACACCCACCTGAATAAATCTATTTTGACATATTTTCTCAGGTTTATAGATGATTCAATGGACGGGATATCCCGCCTCCTTTTAAATAATCAAATGTTTGATGAAAAGAACAATTACTTATTATGTTGAACAAATCGTCATCTACTGTAGAGGCAACGACGACGCGACGCGACGGTAGAATCTCGAATAATATTTCAGAATATAACCAAAACAAAGGTGGCTATTAGTAAAATATTAAGTTTGAGAACGATAAAAATATTCAAATCATTTTGGTTCCTACTGATAGATGGCGGTCATTCGCTAAACATTCCGATAAGTTGGCTAGTAACATAGGTATTTTTAAATATAAAGTTAAAATATAAAGTTACCAAAGGTTATACAAGATAATTTAAGACCTTTCTTATTCGGTTTTAATAATTTTGGAAAACATTTTACTGACACCCCCTTTTTCTTTAAATTATCGATTTACTCATTAACTTGCAATCTGTAACCTTAGAAGATGGTTAGTAGTTGTAGCGACAACCTTTCCGAAATGGAAATATGATTGTGGGCTTATTCAAAATTAAATAGATTGGAAATCTTCGAAATCCCGCCGCTCCTGCTTCTGTTACAGGGCTGACATTTGAAAATCTCGTTCTAACGGGACATCGGTCAAATTCGATATCGGTCAAACCGGTATTTCGTCTAAAACGAACCGAAATAATGTCAGCTCATCATCGAAAAGCTTATTATATTTATTATCACAATGCAAAAGAAAAACGTTCTATGGCATCTAACTTTTCGATTTATCATGATGACATACTCATTAGGATTAAGATAGGCTAGTACATTAAGACAATCAAATACTCTAGCCCCAAAGTCGTTATAATTTGGCCCAATGCCGCGCTGGGGTCAGAAGGATTCCCTCGAAAATGGAAGGCTGGCGCGCGGTCGAGCACACAAACTTTGTACAAAGTCAAAGCACGAACCTGGCCCGCGAGTTATCAAACCTCAACTCGCAACGACTGTAGACAAGGGGCGCACGTGCAGCTGCACCTGCACCTGGAGCTGGAGCTGGGGCTGCGCGGGGCGCGGGGCGCGGGAGCTGGGCGCGGAGCACGTGGACACGGCGCGACGCGACGCGAGCGGCCACATTACACTCGATTCGCCGATATTATGACTCTCGGAAGCCATTACGAACCGAATTCACTAAACGGGCTTCAAATTATAACAAAACTACACTATACGAGTGACTTAATCGAAATTATTTCACATTATTATCGTTAACGGAAATTTCGAACTTTTCAAATTATTTTCACTCGCGTGATTTTGAGGCAGAACTGCACCCGATAAAATCCGGAAACACAATGAAAAAGATGGCGTCAGAGCCAATCGAGCACGCTGGCAAATGGCGGGAAAATGACAAGCGGAAGTTAGCGTTTAGTGTTCTGTTTATGAAATCTAGGAAAATATCAACGGAAGCGGTCAATTAATGGGCTTTTGAGGCAAAAATGCAGTAAAATCCAGCAAACACTCTCTCACAAACCCCGGAAAGGACGAAGGGATTACAATAGTAGAGATACCTAGGTCTCATAAAATCAAATGCGTCTAAGCGCATTTCAATAACATGGTAACAAGTTCGGAAAAATTACTGTGGTTTACGTAACCGTGCGGCAAACCGATCGGAGCAAAAAAATAATCAGCTGTTCCATACTAAACTGCAATGCCAACTCTACTCAAATGTATGCAACAGCAGATTTTTTTTTGCTCCGTTCGGTTTGCTCCCATAGTGAAAGTTGTTCAGTTTGATCGATAGACTCTTAGTTTGTAAGGATGCTAATGATATCAATTTCACCCTGTATAGATAAACAATTTATTTGTTCTCAGCAAGTTTACAAAACAAAAATACAACGAAACATCAATAGAACAACATGTAATTTATTGTATGCTTCAGCAGCAAATAGGTCACAGCTCAACATAGACCTTGCCCGAGAGTAGGGTGTTGATTTTCAGATGAAACCTTTTTTAGTAGTATCTGCATGCGTCAGAAAACGCAGCCAGAAAAAGAAAATACAAGAAGAAATGCCGTTACCTGTTGCAGCAGAGTCTGTGGTGCATCGTACAGATGCCTCATCAAATACTCGAGTAGTAACATCAGCCTTGTGGTCAACATGAGCTGATGAGGCGCCAGGGTCATCGCACGCTTCCTGTCACTGATCGCTAGAGTCTCCACCACCTAGAAAATAATTATATTTATTACTTGTAGAATAAGGGTTAAACCTCATCTGCCAGCAACGCATCGCATTTTTCCGTCACTCCATCCTTTTCTGTCACTCAGGGAAGTGATTTGCTAGGGCAAGTAAGATATCGGGAATGCGATCGCACGCGGCAGCACCGGCAGTTCTGCGACCTTTCCCGCTCTAGCCAATGATGTTCCTTGAGCGACAAAAAAGGATAAAGCGTGAAAAAATGCTATGCGGTGCTGTCAGATGAGGCTCAACCCTAAAACGAGCTTTGCCGTGTATGCTATATATGTGAAATAAATTGTCGAAACTCACTTTGATGATGGCATTTGATGTCATCAACAGTACAGACTTCTTCTGCATAAGTGTCAATGAGTGGAACAAATAGACCAGCAGTTGAGCGTGTTCTACGTTCAAATCTGAAACAATAATAATAATGATTTATGTTAGAATTTTACTTCATAAATAGAAAGGTGTGGAGTACTCGAAACGGACGGGCATGTATGAAGAGATGTATGGATGTGAATGAGGCGGAAGAGGTATGTCAGGGTCGTAGTAAATGGCGCGCTCTAGTCTCCGCCTACCCCAATGGCACACCCCAGACACTGCCTACAAAAAAATAGAAATTGACAAGATGACGTCAGCACATGCTGAACGGAGTCTAGGGCTAGAATTTTAGCTGCGTGCAAGCGAAAACTTAAACTAACTTTTTCGTAAATAAAACACATTGACACCCGTCTATTCAAAAAGAGTTTTAATCCTTCGTCCTAGGCTTCGCGGCGTCCGGCAATCTAGGCTTCAGGTAAGGCCGAGGTAATCGGAGGGCAATAGAGGGGGTGAGATATAAAGTTGGTGGGAGGCAGGGAGTGTCCGTACTGTATGGAAAGTTGTTCAGTGTTCACCCCTTAAAGTAATGCAACTGTTTACCCTAACACCCTGTATATGTTTTATGCACTTTGTTACATCTTTAATCAATCAATCAATTATACTTTATTGCACACCAAAACAGAACATACAAAAAAATCTCACTTTAAACTTTATCTTTACGAACATAGACATAGTCGCTGGATGGAGTCGCGTTGTAGGTCTGCTATTGGGTAGTCACGTGTCGCTTGTCGATTGTTGGTTGCCCCCTCCGGGGCCTACAACGAAGCTCCAGTGGTGGCTCAAGATTGTGTTCTTTTCGAAAAACAATCCTTGAAGTCACCAACTACCGTAAAACGTCAAGCACTCTTGCTAATTAATCTAGACATTGGCAAAATCATCACAAACAAAATGGCAGCTATTTTTTTCTAAATAGAATAGAATAGTCGCTCGATACTTAGGTGGAATTACAAATAAGCGGTGTTACCTTCATAGTCATGGTCCTGGGAAGGCTGTGCCTGCAGCGCACACTCCTGCAGCGTGTTCACAATCTTGTGCCACATCGATAGGATACTGTTCTCGCGCTCTGCGGCCGGCTTACTCAGCACCATGCCACCTATTAGTTTCACTACGCGAGGTCCCACCTATACGGGAACAAACAAATTGCCATTATTAAATTGACACCATGCAAGGGTATACAAAAATCTGGCAGACTTCTTAAGATCTTGTGATCTCTGTAAACTGTCAGACAATTTGGTGCCTTCAAGATGCTATTGATGTTGCTTCGTATTCTGCTCAATAGTGAAACGGTGTTCTTGAAAAAGGTGGCGTGAAATTAATTTGACTTGGTCAAAAACATTTAACGGGCTACGGGGCTCGCTACGTACGTAGGTACTAGAATAACTACAGAACCCTGAAGGCATTGATGTATGAGGCCATGAGGAAGAAGTTATGGCTGAGAAACATTTGGAAGAGGCTTAAAATCGTTAGTGGACCTAGCATGCCATCCCCGGCGACAAAAATCGAGATGTACCTCTAAAACCGAGACTTACCCGTTTCTGTTACTTTGCGTATGCGAAACCGAGCGCGCATGACGGGTTTTTCGTTCTATCGCTTTGTCGTACGTGGCATGCAAGTCCTACTGGGCAGAACAAGCTGGCAAGACGTTCGTGGGCAGTGAACGAGACACAATATAACTTTTATTGTTATCACTGCCATCGGCTATCTGCGGTCACTGTCTACAAACGTGTTAACAGAGTTGACAGCCAACCTCTAGTAATGGGGAGGCATCTTCAAAAGATGACATCAGGCGAACAAGTAGGCGTGGTTATTACCTGAAGCGGTGTCATATTGCTGCGCTCCGAGCCGGCGGAGATCAGCTGCTGGTGCAGCGCCGGCTGCATCGACGCGAAGGCCGGCGAACCGGTCAGGTTGTGAAGGTAGCGGACCAGTGCCGAACTGAACGCGGTGTACAGAGCGCCGAGACGGGCGCCGAAGCAAGCCGAGATTGTACCTGCGAACAAAATGCGTGTAAATCTGGGTTGCTAATTATGTTTGTGTTTGTTACATATAAACTTTCAAACCAATTTTAATGACAAGTACTATACTTCGCAGTGGTAGCCATATCGTAAGGGTTGAGACATATCTACCGACGGCGACCGACGGCCGGCCCATACAAAAATGTCATTTAGTATGGGAAGCCGTCCGCGGCGACGGCGGCGGCTAACGGCCCGCCGTCGGTAGATGTGTCTCAAACGTAAAGTGTAACCAGAGCGTCGGTGGCGCGTTGTAGACAGCGATGGAAACACAATCTGGAGGTCCGGGGTAGAATCCGCACGGATGGCATGCCATGTACGTAATACCGAGTGAAGGAAAACATCGTGAGGAAACCTGCACACGCGGAAGAAGAAATTCCAATGCTTATGTGAAGCCTACCAATCCACATTGGGCACGCGTGATGGACTAAAGCCCATACACCCTCCCTGAAGGTCGTTTATAGGCTGATGATGATGATGACTAAACTTTGCAGAGGTAGCCATAATGTACAGCCTAACCGGAAAAAAGTACCTCGCCATGTTGCGGAAAATATTGAAACTAATTTCATTTAATCTTACTTTAACCATAGATTCAATTTTTTTTTTACATTATTGGTAATTAGTCGATTGTAGCGCCCAACGGGCCCAAGCCCAGCACCAAAACCAGCTTGAAATATTTCTAACCAGGCTTTTCTTTCATCATTCATCGCCGAAACGAATTCTATGGCAAAAAAATAAATAGTTTTTAAGTATTTACTACTATTTACCGATATCAGTGCGAGCGGTCTCTCGGTCCAGGTCCTTGGCGAGGGCGGCAAGTAAAGCCTGGTGGGCCTCGTGCAACTGCATGGCTGATTGTCCGAGCCGTTCTGAGCCCTCGCTTATTATCTCGAGCGTGAGAAGCGTGAACACCTCTGTCGCCAGAGTTATGTACTGGAAAACATAGAAAAAAGTCAAAGGTGAAGTCTAAAATTTGAATTGCAGAATCAAGAGCATGGCGTGTTAAATTCAAACTCATGCAAAAAATATCACACGGGTAGCTTTCTGACGTCATTTTTGACTCTACCACCGCTTCGGAAGGTGTTCCGTTGAAGAAAAGATGCGACCAGAAACTGTTATATTCTAGACTAGAGCAACACTCAGGGCTTATTCAAATTATTCCAATAGTAAAGTGCCTAGAATGATTCTGCTTCCATTTTCCCGCTACCGAAAGTCCCGGTATTAAGAATGAGTATACCACGATGCCTATGCATGTGAAGTGGACTGACGCCTTTGACTACTTATATGTGGACTAGTTACGCGTGCAATTCTACTAACAAAAGTTTCTGCCACTTTTTGCGGGGGGCGAGGTAACATGAAATCCGCGACTTTGGATTTTATTCCCATAACTTTAGATTCCAATTTTGATTGTTAAAAATCATGAAAAGTAGTCTCGTGTGAACCCCAAACGGTCTAAGTTCGAAATTGTTGTTTCGCAATTATAGGCTGTCTCGTATAGTAATAATAGTAATAAGGTATAAAATTGAATGTAAATGCACATGATCAATTGTTCTTATACCGTGGTAGAGGGGAAATGCTACCGCAAGGCTAGTCCTTATAGTAAATAGTCAAAGACTAACGCCCTTAAAACCCCACTCTACACGCATATAGACTAATAGGCTGGTTTCAGCAAAGTCACTCTGACCGCCGGCGCGTTTGTCAGCGCGCGTGCCACAAGCTAGGTGTTGTTTTCACAGTGAAACGCTGTCGGTCAGCGCGCGTTTCGCACAATTTCCATAGTGCGACACACGCTCTGACCGCCGGCGCCGGCAGGCAGCGTAACTCTGGAACCAGCTTTCAGTCTAGGACACACACAGGTGGTTTTGCGGGAAAGCGGACCGGAGGCGGACCTGCGGGAAGCGATTATCTCCGGACCCGCGCGTATTTCTGTGTGGTAGGGTACATACAAACTCGAACATTACCACCACACCACACCATACACAACAAAACACACAGGAAATCGAGCGGGTCCGGAGATATTCGCTTCCAGCAGGTCCGCCTCCGACCCGCTTTCCTGCAAAACCGCGTCTGTGTGGCCTGGCCTTTAATTATATTAATAATGGTAAATGGTCACTAATGTTAGCCGTCATTGTTCTATCGGATTTTTTCTGCATAACTTTATCCGCTTATCCACTCTATTATCTTTCGTCATCGCAATAGAAACTCTTAAAACTTACAGAGTAAGGTTCAGCCTTGTCAGGAACAATGGCCTGGTGTGACCTGGAGGGCGCATCGTTGGCATCGTTCGCGTCGGCACCGGCGGTCGCCCGGACGAGGCCGGAGTCCGCCGCGTCCGGCGCCACCAGCGTTGATTCGAACCACAGCCCGAAAAGGGGTTCACTGTCTGTGGGAACAAGAGAGTTAACTCTTTAGAGCATCCCTGCTTTATGCAGATCTGTTTCAGAAAAATCCCTTTTCGCCGTATCCATATCCATCCATCCAGGCAGCATTTGGAATCTTCATCATGTCTTATTTTCGTCACTCATACTTCAGAGATGAGGTCATCTACCATTTGTATACTATGGCGTAACCTTGGAGATAGGATTTGAAACGAATTAAAACCAGGGTGGTTGATATAGTACTTAGAGTCAGCAAGCTGGAGTGGTACATGGCAGGTGTTATCTATCTGGTACTATGGAGTGGAGCGGATGTAATTTGGGCAACTAAGATCTGAGTAAAATAGGTGTAAGGTTAATATGTGTGTCACGACGTACCATCGTCAGTCTCAGAGTCCTCCGAGCACAGTATCATGTCCTGGAAGTAGACGGTGGAGTCGGAGCGGTCAGGGTCCGCGTCCTGGTGCTGCTTCTGTACCACCGCTCGTTTCAGGTTCGTGGCTTTGCGGTAGCAGACCACGCCTAGCGCGACGAGTAACTGTTCAACAAACAAATATTATTATCAAAAATTTTGTAATGACACAAGCGGCTCACGATGACCACCTCCCTCAACCATGAGGTTACGACATAGAAGAGAAGTAATGGATTTTGATCGCTGCGAATTATTATTTTTGACGGCCCGGTAGCACAGTCTGTAGTGGACCTGCCTGCTGTGCCGAGGGTCGCGGGTTCGAATCCCGCAAGGGACAAATATTTATATGATGAATATGAATATTTGTACCCGAGTCATGGATGTTTGTATCTATATATGTATTCTATATCGTTGTCAAGTCATCATAATACAAGTCCAGGTCCAGGTACTTTAAATGTGACTAGATAATTTGTGTGACAATGTCCAAGATATTTATTATTTATTTATTTATTATTTGTTCATGATTACAGTGCTAAGATATATACAGGGTGAAATTGATATCATTAGCATCCTTTTAAACTAAGAGTCTACCCATAAAACTGAATAACTTTTACTATGGGAGCAAACCGATCGGAGCAAAAAAAAATCAGCTGTTCCATACTAAACTACGCCTACTCAACTCAAATGTACGCAACAGTAAATTTTTTTTGCTCCGATTTGTTTGCTCCTATAGTAAAAGTTGTTCAGTTTGATGGGTAGACTCTTAGTTTAAAAGGATGCTATTGACATCAATTTCACCCTGTATAAGATAATTAAGTGTAAAGATATCAAAATTATTGGACAGTTGCAACTATAACCTATGTTAACCATATTCTTCTTTTGTCGTGTCAGCACGAGCAATATTGCATGATAATCAATCATGTTAGGTTGGCACAAGTTAGTGACATACCTGGTGGAGCGGCGCGGCGGCGGCCAGCCTCAGCTCGCGCTGGTGCGCGGTGTGCTGCGCCAGTATGTGTAGCGGCGCGGGCGCGGCGCCCGGCACGTCGCCGCACGACAGCGCCTCCAGCCGCGCGTCCGCCAGCAGCGCGCCCACCCACGCGAGGCACCGCCCGCCCAGCGCCACCCATACCACGCCGAGACCTTGTTGCCTAAGTTACAAAGAAACAGAGCAGCATGTCTTTAAATTATTGTAAATCGACGGTGGGCGGGTCACGTGGCTAGAACTGATGGCAGAATCGAACAAAGCCGTGACCGAGTGGTAGCCGCGATCTAGCAAGAGAGGCGAGGGTCGTCCAGCAGCCAGGTGGGCTGATGATCTTAAGAAGGCTGCTGGAAAGACTCGGATGCGCTGGCACAGGACAGGAAAGAGGCTTATACCTTGCAGTGGTCGGACAAAAACTGACGATGATGATGGGAAGCTACAATGCGTCTTCCAAAGCTTGTTTGGCTATCCACAATTGCGCGTTGGTTGATAGTGCAAGGAAGAATGCAGAATAAATGCATATGCAATAATAGTCCTGTCTCACTGCACTTCACTGCCACATTAGCGTAGTTTCGAATACGGCACGAGGCTACAGAAAGATTGAGTGGTATTCAATGTTATATGAGCGCTGCTGCCTTTACATTCAATATCGCTTTGCTATCGTCAGGCGCAATGCTATCGTCATCGTAGACTGTATGTTTTTGTAACTAAACGTAAATTCTTGGGAGTGAGTCTTAGGTACAGTCGGACTATAAACAAATACTTTCCAAATAATTAAAAAAAAGATAATGTGCTTACATCTTAGTGAGATTGTAAGGCCTGGAGGGTGTCTTGGCGGGGCTCTTGCCGGCCGTGGTGGTAGGGCAGGGCGCTCCGGCGAGCGCGTGGTGCAGCCCACACAGCAGCACCCAACCACCGATCATCAGGTGGTTCTGGTATATCTGGGGATCGGACAACTTGTGAGACAATATTCACATACTTTTTGGAGAAAAGATGGATCATATTAGCCTCTATTCGTATAAGGACTTCAATACGCATAAGGATTTCTTGTTGAACATATTTAAGCTCAAGAAACTTTAGTTTCCTTTGCCTAAGAGCATGTTTTATTATAAATAGTATGCAAATTAATGGGGATATTCTAGAAAACCTTCTAATTTTGTTAAATTTCTGAGTCTCTTTGCTATTACATTTGTCGGCAAAAAAATTAATTATCCTTGAACACATTTTTACTCTAATATTCATAGTAAAGGCATAATTCGTTTTTAAATATCGCAAAATATAGCAATTCTTACCATCCACTGGAGAATCATAACCACAGAACATTCTAAGAGAGGTTAGAAATGCAAAGTAGCGCTTTTGCTTCGGAGACGACTGTCGCCACTTGTCTTCTCACTCACGCAACTACGTCTCGCTCGCATCACGCCGCGTGGCTTTCGGTGTTACGCAAATCATTGCATAACCGTGTGGCACACGTTCCAAGCCTACTTTGCACTTGTAACCCCTCTTATAATGTTCTGTGATCACAACACTTCGCTTCTCCGTAGTCGTTTAGTACATTTAGGTCCTGTTACACCACTTCTGAGTAAGTTCTTGTTAGCTTATCCGACAGATAGTTTGACATATTTTGTATGAAAGATATGTTAAAATATCTGTCGGATAAGCTAACAAGAACTTACTAAGAAGTGGTGAAACAGGTCCTTGTACTATAAATAAACTTACGTAACCACCGGCGCGAGTGGATTGCTTGAATGTTTCTCCAACAGTGTTGTAAAGGCTTAGTGCACTTTCTACCAGTGTCGCCGTTTGCTGCTCGCCCTCTTCATCCTTAGGGTGTAGGGAAGCCTGAACAATAATACGTTTTGGTGAATAAGGTACTGATTAAAAATATCATCGTTTTTCACCATTGACTCCAAATAATGATTCTTGGATATTTTGTTGTAACAAGACCAACGTATTTGACCAACAAGAGCAACATGTTTGTTTAGTATCACGCAAAAACTACTGGACCGATTTTGATGAAACTTTTTGTGTACATACGCTACGACTTGGCTTAAAACTGATCGACCGGGTCAGAAATGAGATCATTCGCGCCAGAACCCAAGTGACAGAAGTCGCCACCACCGCTGCCAATCTAACGTGGGATCGGGCTGGACATGTCGGCCGCATGCCCTATGACCTAAGGGCAAAAACCACTACCAACCGGTCCCCAGTAAAACAAAATCGGCGTCGAGGCAGACCTAGAAGAAGGTGGCGGGACGAAATCGATGGCTTCTTGAATTACTGGCCTAACGAAGCGCAAAACCGGCACGCATGGAGAGAACGGAGGGAGGCCTTTGCCCAACAATGGGACAGCGACCGCTGATATAATAATAATACGATGACGGGAGCCGATGCGGCAGAAGTCGCGGGCAATATCTTTTTTTTTTTCTACCTCACTTTCTTACCTCAAAAGGAAAAAAACGGAACCCTTATAGGATCACTTTGTTGTCCATCTGTTAAGACCCTTTGTATCTCGTGTTTTGGCGTACAATAAATAAACTGCTTGATTGTTCTGGTCTTTTCGTCACAAGCTTTATTAAATAAATAAAAAAAGAAAAAAAGAATTTCCTACTTTCTATTCTACCACAATCAGTTTTCTGACATTCAAGAACATTATGTGTTATAATTTACCTGAGCGGTAGCACAAAGCAGCCAGCCTGTGCTGACGTCACTCAGCGTAGCTATGCGTTCAGGCGTGAAGGGCTCGAGGCACGGCAGCGACAGCGCCAGGCGGCACACTAGCACCTCATTCACCAGGAAATGGAGACTGCAACAACAGTTAGTTAATCATTATATTGTAAATTAAGTGACAATCAAATTTGGTCAAACTCAAGAAAGCTAATACGAACGCTATTTATTGCACTATGGGTTGAAGACTGACTGATACCGTCTATTTAGAGTGCCTTAAAAGACTACTTAGAAGAGAAGAACTTAGCAGTTTTTTTTTTTAAGTTTTTGCGCTCTATATATTTTTGAGGTGGCAGCCCCTTGTCTCTCTCTATAATGTAGTGTTCACACGCTGCAATATACCACATCCGATTTTTTCTTCCGATTCGTCAGTTGCATAGAGTACATTATCTATGAGGAGGTAAATCATTAAAATATGAATCCTATTGTTTTTATGAAAAAAGTCTTATTATTATTATTTAGGGGGTGTTTGGGCCTTGACAGGCTTGCTAAGCCACGTAGACCATCGCTGGTCCTTTGTGAACGCCCTTTTTAAAGTTCCTTACCTAAAAAAGTCATTCTTCGGAAGTCGACTGGAAAAAATCGGACATGTACGTGTGAAGGTGCCATATTGCGCAAGCGTGGCACTCGCGCGCTACCTCGCCCCCGCCTACGTCTGTACCCCTAGGGCGTGCCGCGCAAGAAGTTGACGGCCTATAGTGTGATATTATTTTTGCCAAAAATCATTTGATGGTAAATAAACACCCTATCTTTTTAGGTTCCTATATCTAGCTAAAGCAGTGCGTTAGAGAAGATAAGGAATGGCATGGAATCAACTTCGTATTTAGATGGTATTACTCACAGTGAGGCATCAGAGTTAAACTGGGGTGCAACAGCAGACTCCTTGGCTGCTTGCCAGCGGTTCAGGTACCGCTGCAGGCAGGGCAGCGAGGAGCACACTTTGAGCACTACTGAGCCAGCTCGGAGCTCCATCAGCAGTGATGAACATGTTGATGCCACCCACTTCTGTTGAGTTAAAATATCATTCAATATACCAGTCAAGACTTTTAATTTTCTTTAAGTAATTGGCAATAAAGCATAGCTCATCCTAGCGTTATAGGAAATGAGATGAATTACTTATTGTTGAGAGCATCGGGGAAAGGAATGGATACTTGATCATGAGGGTCCAGGTTCAAATCCCCAAGGACGACATTCCATGTACCAATGAGTTTTTCCAACTTATTGTACGTAATACCGACTCGCCGACCATAATATGAGGTCAAGACGATAGAATATATGGGTTATACACGAAATTTTTATTAGTACTTCTTCCTGCCTTTATCCCATTACTTGGGGTCGGCGCAATATTAGCCTTCCTCCATTCATCTCTTTTAGCCGTCATTTATGCGTTCACTCCTTTTCTACACAAGTCATCTTTCACACAAACCATTCATCTTTTCTTTGGTCGTCCTCTCTTCATGCAGCCATCCACATTCATATTTAACAGTCGTCTTGGTATAATAGTTCAACGAACGTAAATAACATCTCTAGGGAAAATCAATCTCATAATACAGAGTACTATATTATGCTCATAATAACAGGCTTTTACAATAATATACCTTCATATCAATAGAAGCTTGTTGGGAAGCATTGCCTTCCTTAGCGCTCTCCAAACTGTCTTTACTGCCGGGCGACATGGCAGCAGTGGGCGCCGGCGCCTGGGACGACGTCAGGGACGACACCGTGTTCCTGAACGGCGCGGTCAGCTGCTCCAGCAGAGCGTCGGACCGACGCTGGGCGGTCGACGGCGGCTGCTTCTCAGGTGTCGTCGTTTGTGAAGCCAGCGATGTTATCGGGCTTGGTATCACCGAGGATTTAGGTGTTTGCGGCTCTGGAATAGTGTTCATTGTCAATAAGTGGAAATTAAATAATTCTAAAAAAATCTAAACGTTTTATTGAACTAATGGATACATTGGCATTTAGAAAAAATTAAGACATACCAGGCACAGTGACATGAGCAGGTAATTTTGCATTCTTCAGCAGAGATGTTAATATCACTAGGTCGGATTGAGGGTAGCCCCCTCCGTCGATACCACATAGACCAACCAGTGGTAGAAGTAGCTGGAAATAAAACATTTATTTATTATAGAATATAACGTAACATACCACATTGGTAGACAACAAATGAAAAGATGAAGTTATTATTTTAGGTGAATTTTAGCCAGTTCTGTATGAAAATAAAAATATTTTTATTCAAATAAGAACCCTGAATTTCACTTTCTGACGATTTTTTTTTTTATAAATGTACCAGGTGTCGCGCTGCAAGTCTGGGGGAGGTCAGACGCGTGCGTATTGTATTGGCATCTGTTAGGCTTGCACGTGGCTCCGCCATTTTGTAAACTCTTTTGTGTTTTAACTATAAAACGTTAACTTGAGATTATAATAAACTACTTGACATTGGCAGAAATGCTACTAATCATTTTCCTACATGTACTCTCCACATAACGGGACATTGGCACAATTGTGATAACGCATCGGACGCCATTAAATAAAAATAGAATAGAATATAAATGTACCATAATTTCGGAACATGCCATGGCTTTAGAGAAGATGCCGCCAGAACTCTATGAGAATTCTGATTTTTATATTATCTGGTATTGTAAGTGACAGACGTCTTAGTACTTTTTTTTTGGAAACACCGCCTACCTTTCTTCTTTTCACTGTTTCCTCTACCCTAAGGTAGTCTGGAAGAAATAGCTTCTTAGCGGTAAGACCGCCTTATTTTGTGCCTCTTGCATTTTTATTTCTGTATTTTACAGTTTATGTTTTGGTGTAAAATAAAGTATATTTGATTGATTGAACTTTCCTAAGATAAGATAAACATTCTTTATTTGCACACCAAAATACATTAACAAAAAACAACAATATACACAAACAAGAAAGAAGGGTACAAAAGTGAAACAACATATAATATACAAATAATACAGAAACAGCCAACGCCAAATCCTGAATACATTACGCAAGTAAGCAAAAGTAGGTACCTGCTTAACAGAGACATTAGGTGCAGCAGTAATATTAGTATCATCACATTTCAGACCGGCTTCGGCGAGCTTCTTCAGAATCTGTCTCAGTATTACACGGAATGCATCACGTGCAGTGCTCAATTGATCCGTTGGTACTGAAAAATTTTAATATTAATTACAATCTATTATTGGACATATTAGTTACCAAAAATAATATGAATGAACAGATTATATTTTCAGAATTAAACATTTCAACAGGTTCTTACCACGTTTTGGTATATTTGAGTTCCAGATGTTTTGGCAGTAATGGGAACTCAAATATGCCAAAACGCAGTAAGAACCCGATAAAATCTGTAATTCTAGATTAAATAATAACTGCGTAACTATTAAAAACTGTATATTCTCTGACTTGGTAGTCATTCAGAAGAAATGTGTGTTTTTACAGTAAAAAGTAAAGAGTTGATAGATTAGGCAAAATTATCATCATCAACTTGACATCACCCACTGCTGAGCATAGGCCTCCCCTAAAGCACGCTATAAAACTCAGTATTGATCTATGTTATAGGTGTTAATTTGTCCAGATATTAGTACTTTATCAGGAATAATATAATTTTCATGATTCCATAAAAGAAGTGTCATCAAGGCAAGTGTGAATATGCATATTCTAGGTATACATGTTCCACCCTTGGCCTCATCCTACTATGACATTTTTGTAGTTAGTTTAGTTGAACTTAGTTGCATATTATTGTGCAATTACATGTTGTGTGAATAAAGTTACCTAATCTAGTTGTGGAGATAGTGGACATAACAGTTCAAAGATATTAGATTGGACATTAAATTAATTATATTTCAAACAAATCTTAAATAAGTGATGACAGGAAAGACAAAACCCAATTTATTTAACACTTACAGTTGTTAGCATTGATGCTGATGAAATGTGCAGACAGGCACGCAAAGCATGTGTAGAACAAATCATAGATGTCTTCATGATTCTGGAACTCACTCTCACTGTGGACAAATTTTTAATTATTAAAATTATATGTGGGATAAGAATAAAGGTATATCTGGGTCGTAATATCGTGGGCCCAGATATCACTGGAACGACATAGTCGAAGGTGACCTATTTGAGCTTTAAGAGGTTGCGCAGGATCGGGAAAAGTGGTGTTCTGTCATTTCATAGGCAAAGACCCACTTTGGGCCGCTGAGCCACAGGAGTTAATTTAGTTAGTTTTGATATACAGGGTGTTAGAATAGACTGTTGCATTACTTTAATGGGTTATTGTACACATGATACTGAACAACTTACTGTTAGAAACCAATAGGAAATTAGCAAAAATAATTTTGGACCTCCCACACTAAATGCAATTAACTAGCTGACCGAACATTTGTATGAAAACTTGAATTTATTTTTAGCGACTTTCCCTTTTTTCTTAGGGAAAGTTGTTAAGTATCATGAGGACAATCACCCATTAAAGTAATGCAACTGTCTACCCTAACACCCTGTATAGCAAGAATCTAATCAAAATGTGGGCTTATTTTAAGGGGATTCTCATACTGCCAATTCATTCATGTCACTAACATTTGTTACATAGAACAACAGCGATACATTCACAACACAAGTCAATGAAGTCCAGAGAACCCAGAAGATTAATCGATCGTCAAATCCACATCATAGCCATACCTACATGCATAGCAAAAGGAGCCTGCTAGGCACTGTTCAAATTGTTTGTCAGAGAGAAGCCTAAAGACATTATGGGTTATGGGTATTTCTCGGGGAGTCTTATCTATTTTATTCTAGCATACATAAATATTCGCAACTCCGTTATTGGCCTTTGCCCAACTGTGAGAAATCAGTGGCTGATAATAATAAATAAATATTTGCACCCCAAATGATATTCATCTCTACTATTATAAAACGATAACAGAAAAGTGTGTATATAGTTTTTAGATGTCCCTTACTCCAAATCACAATTTTTTTAATCTTTTGTCTGTCTGTTTGCCTGTTTGTTAGTTCACAAATCACGCGAAAACTACTAGACCGATTTTGATGAAACATTTTGTGTTTGAATTTGAAAGCTTCCGATTGAGACTTAAAATCGGGTATATTATTTATGGTCTCCGCCTACCCTACTGGGAAAGAGGCGTGACGTTATAGAAATTATAGATAGATAGATAGATAAACTAGGATGTCGGAAACCCATGTGGACGAAGTCACGGGTAACATCTATAATACATTATGAAATGGGTGTTATAGGACAGGGTCTATAGCTATGAATACAGTATAATTTCTTATTCGTAATGTACTATGGACCTACGAATAACTCACAACACAAGTAATTCACAAGGGACAATAAATCTTAAGTCACCCACTTTTTAAGAAATATTATAAAAATTGTATGTTGCTCATTCCACCCATCGTCGTCTAGATTATTTCAAGCGAAACGTTTTAAATCTATGAGATTATTAGTAAATATTTGGGCCATCTGTAAAAAAATATTTAGGTATCTAGTTAGTTCTATGGCAAATCTAGTAAACAGCTGACTAATGTCTGCAACATTTTTTTTAGTGCGGTAGTCAACATTTAGGTTTATCGCGTCAAATCTTTTAACGAAACACGAATTATCTAGGGATAGAAAAGAGCCTTAGGAGGATAATTAGCGAATAAATACAAAAATAAACTCAGCAGGGTGAAGGGATCAGATGACTGAGAAATTCATTGATAAATATTGCAGTAAAAAAGTGGCAGATAACATACCTTTTGATAATGGCTTGTATGATTTCAACGGCGTCATTTTTATCGAAAAACGGGCCGTAAAGAGCCGTTAAAATTGGTTTTACAGTGGTAGACCATTCAATATTTCCTCCCGAAGCGGCCATTTTCGGGACAATAAAATATTTTTTTTTTAAATTGAAAATGACGAATGAAATTTTTTTTTTTAACACCTTGCTGCGTTCGTAAAATACAAATCGAATGACATGCAAATGCCAAAGCACAAAGCAAGCCACAAACAATTTTACGTTCCTTGTACTTTGGCTCTTAGGGACGCTACACACCTCTCGACTTGCTTTCGACTTATTCAGAACTAGCAGTGGTGAAATTTAATCATAACTTTTGATTGAGTTTACCGATTGCGAGGAAACCAAGCCTAAACGTTAATTCAAACTAAACCTTGTAATAATGTCAGAATCGTAGGGACGCAGAATAAAACCAACTAGTTCTTTTTAGACGTATATTCGAATTAAATCACTTTAACACTTACACAGTAACGTTTTTACACTGACACTTTCACTTTTTCACTGACTCGTACACTGATCATAATAACTTTACTTTACACTAGAAAAATCGGACAACGACTGAACTCGGTTATGAAAACGACCACGCTTTTATATCAACGAGTGAATGACCGATTTCGAACGATTGAATGAATGTCAACGGTTGAGAACTTGTAAGTCAAATTAATGACTTACAAGTTTGATTTAAATGAAATAAATACAAATGCTTACAACCTGTTTTTGAGAAAACCCTATCGAAATCGGTTTAGAAGTTTTTAGTTGATGCATGCACAAACAAACAAATAAACACAAATAAATTCCAAAAATTGTCTTAATGCATTCCATTGCGTTACGTATCATAAACGTCCCCAAATTACTTTTTTTGCAAATATCTTCAATTTACACACAGCTGTACATCAAGCAATACACAACCAACACTGGCCGCGCGACGTTATTATATTCTTTTTCAACGTTTTTTTTAAGTGCGGCAAACGGCTTAGCTTGTATATACAAGCATGAAACTTGGTGTGATTATAGTGCAAACTAATATACTTATATTACTCTTTGGTGCAAACTCTTGAGTATAACAACAAATAATAAAAACTAGCAAAAAAGGGATTTTCAAAAAGCCATTAAAAAAGAAAAACTAGTTCCTAATGGCTCGATAGATGGCGTCGATGAGACAGGGGTGAGTGACCTTGCAGATAATAAAATGCAAATAAAATAGAGATAATTTGTGTTTTTAAGTAAAAAGCAAAATATGAACACATTGTCACGGATGCTGTGACATGACGCAGCTATAGAAAGGCATTCAAAAATTCGGCCGGTTTGTCAACAAGCTTCGTAGCTCTGGGGTGCGTTCACGACCTTTAGGTGCGGTTGTTTTTCAACTCGCTCTAAGGTACGGAACGACCGCGCCAATTTTTAACTCGCTATGAGGTACGGAACGATCCCAGTTGATTTATAACCTCAAATTCTGACATTTAAAGTAATATGGGCTTCCAGGGCTTCCATCATTACCAAATACAATAAAAAAACTCATTTTCCATGTTAGCAAATCAAAAAGTGAATAAAAATAGTTTGAAAAACAAACCTTTATTCAAAACGCGCGAAAAGTCAAGTAACCACAGATAATTAAAACGTCAGAGTGTTTTTTAACCATCGAATTTGTTGGTTAAAAGTTGCAACCCGTCAGAGGTTCGGAACGGTTGATTTGTGACAACCGAGTTGCAAAGAGCGTTTTTCACCGAGCCTCGGAACGGCGTTAGTGCGAAAAGTTGCACTCGGGGTGCACCTGGGGCGTAGGTTCTGAACGCAGCCCAGCGGTCGAGACATGGACTCCCATGCCGGGGGTCGATGGTTCGAGACTCGTCAAAAATAATTCTAGATTTTATTGTTGTTGGAAATGTTCTAGAAAAGTAAGAGTGAGTAAGAATATCTGAAAAGAACCAAAAACAATAGGAATGTTCTAGAACGAAGAGAGAGAAGAAATATTTGTAAAGAAACAATAAAAGGGGGCGTGTTTAGGAAAATTCGAGAAAGAAGGCGGGATTAAGAAATATCCGGAAGGGAACAAAGGAATAAAGAAAAGACTAACGAAATTCGGGCATCTAGAAAATTCTAAGGGGTATATAAGGCCGCGAGTTTGCGGACGCAAGTCAGTATTGATTTAACAGTGGAAAAGTGCGAAGAAAAGTAAAAGTGGAAAAGTACTAGTGAAAAGTAAAGTGCAAAGTAAAGTGGAACAGTGAGTAGACAAGTGTCAGTGTACTGCAGTGTAGTGTGTGTCGCGTGTCGTGACGTCATAGAGTCGCGTGTCGTGACTTCATAGTGCCGTGCGTCGTGACGTCATAGCGTGTCGCGCGTCGTGACGTAGTGAACAGTGAAAGTGGTGAGAGGGGAAACCCCTGCGAGGAGGACTGTTAAAAGAGGAACCTCTGCGAGGTGGTCCGTGTGTAAGTGTGTAACCCAATAAACTCTGTAAATAAATTGGACTTATCGTTTCACTCCAATCCCGAAACCCGTCCCTCGTAACAATATATTTCGTAAACGGATGCGTCTGACTCAGTGACATGCATTTTTGTTAACTTTTTAGCCTAAAATTTTCGCCTTCGGACCCCTTTCTGGTCAACGCCATCTATCGCCGGTTTGTTGAACTACGTTTGACTAGCTGTCAGAAAACTCCTCATTGTGAGTCCATCTCGCGATTATACTAAAGGAGAATGGGCATTTTGGTACCCGCTCCAATAGCAATGACTGTAGTTACGTTCGATGGGTCTTTTTATGACCACCAATGTTTAATAAGACCGCTTGATCCAAATCATTGTGAGTTCGGAGATATACCAATATGAAAATGACAAGTTTTATAGAAAAAAAAATTAATTAAAATGGCACATGGTGTCTATTATTGCTATTTATATTTGTAATAAAATACTTTTATGCCAGAATGTTATATAATAATAATAAAACAATATGATAACAATAAAAAATATATAATAATAGTTAATAACAATCTATTATATATATATAAAACAGCCGGGTTGGTTCGAACACTTATAACTCGAAAACGGCTGAACCGATTTCGATGAAACTTGGAATATAGATAGTTCATTACCTGGATTAACATATAGGCTACATATTATAAAGAGAGCTGGGTAGCGGGCGAAGCCGCACGGGTCCACTAGTAATATATATTAATTATGTGGTATACTAACATTGTATTATTGTGTTGTTGTGGTACTCTAAATAATACGTTGCAATACTATGCTCAATACTATGCTCGAGTAATACTATTGAAAATAAAAAATCAATATATTTATATATATATATAAAACAGCCGGGTTGGTTCGAACACTTATAACTCGAAAACGGCTGGACCGATTTCGATGAAACTTGGAATATAGGCTACATATTATAAAGGGAGTTGGGCAGCGGGCGAAGCCGCACGGGTCCACTAGTAATATATTTTAATTATGTGGTATACCAACATTGTATTATCGTGTAGTTGTGGTACACTAAATAATACGTTGCAGTACTATGTTCGAGTAATATTATTGAAAATAAAAAAAAACTAAAGATTTAATTCGAAATGACATTTATTTTCATTCAAGACCATCTACAATTACATCATTTAGAAATGATGCAGGGGCAGTAAAACCTTTATTTATTTTTTTATTTTAACACTTTATTGTACACACGGAAATATAAATGAAAACAGCATAATAGACAATTACAAAGGGCGAGCTTATCTCTAAAGAGATTTCTTCCAGCAAACCCGTGAAAGAGAGAGAGCATATTAAGTGAGGCAGGCATAGTGTGCACATTTAACAAATAAAACAGTATTTAACACTAATAAATAGATATGATTATATAAAGATACAGGTATATACATACATACATACATACACATATATATATATATATATATATATATATATATATATATATATATATATATATATATATATATATATATATATATATATATATATTTATAAAGAATGATAAACAAATAAATATACTAGTTTATTGAATGAAGAGAGAGATAGTGATCTTTGACTTGTTTTTTAAATGAAGCAATTGTTTCACAGTCTCTTATATTAAATGGGAGAGAGTTCCAGAGCCGGACTGCATGGACAGTGAAGGAATAGGAATAGAAGTCAGTAGTGTGGGATGGGATATTAAGGAGGGTACGGATGTGGGATCTACAGGGTTTGTCAGAAGGACGGGAGAAGGAGAAGCGTTCGCGGAGGTAACTAGGAGCAGACGGATTGTGGAGGGTGTTGTACAGGAGAGAGACGATATGACAATTTCTGCGATCACGTATAGGAAGCCATTTTAACTGCTTCCTGTATTCGGATACGTGATCATATTTACGCAATCCAAAAATAAAACGGATACACAAGTTTTGGAGCCTCTCTAATTTGTTAATGAGTTCCTCTGTGGCATCCAAATAACATACATCAGCATAATCGATGATAGGTAGGATGAGGGATTGGGCTAAGGAGATTTTGGTTTTAAGGGGAAGGAAATTTTGGAGATGTTTGAGGGAATGAAATGAAAAATGCACCTTCTGACTAACCTTGTTTATGTGGGCCGACCAAGATAGGTTGGAATCGAAAATTACCCCAAGATTTTTTGCAGTAGTAGTAAAAGGAACGATGACACCATTGTAGAGAACTGGAGGAACGATATACTCACGGAGACAGTTGGACATATATCTACTTCCAATAAACATAGACTGTGACTTGGCGGGGTTGACCATCAGACCAAACGAGTCAGCCCAGGTACTAATACGCTCTAAGTCTTTGTTTATCTCCTCGATGGTATTTGAGATGTCATCAACCTTGAAGTGGCGATAGAGCTGGAGATCATCGGCGTATAGATGAAAATTTGAAGAAATTACAGAGGTGATAGTATTAATGAAAATAGAGAAAAGAAGAGGAGATAGGACGCCACCCTGAGGAACGCCTGCAGTGAGATCACACCATTCAGAGGAGACCCCTTCGGAGCGGACACACTGCGAGCGTCCTCGAAGATATGAACTAAACCAAGCATTTGCTGGCGGAGAAATATTAAGAGATTGAAGGATACCAAGGAGTACATCGAAGTCAACAGAGTTAAATGCACTGCTGAAATCAAGAAGGATAAGTATTGAAAGCATTTTATTTTCC
This sequence comes from Agonopterix arenella, assembly GCA_927399405.1. Classification (NCBI taxonomy): domain Eukaryota; kingdom Metazoa; phylum Arthropoda; class Insecta; order Lepidoptera; family Depressariidae; genus Agonopterix; species Agonopterix arenella. The sequence goes on from OV656692.1 coordinate 4,500,460, forward strand.
ATTGCCAGACGAATGTCATCAGAGACTTTAAGGAGAGCTGAAACGGTGCTATGTCCAGGGCGGAAGCCAGATTGTAGCGGATTTAGCAAGTGGTTGGAGCAAAGGAATGATGCTAATTGCCTGTGGACAATTAGCTCAAGCACTTTGGAGAGGAAAGGAAGAATAGAGATAGGACGAAAGTGTGAAGACAAGGTAGGGTTGGAGATTTTAGGCGAACCTTCATGTCTCGCATATCCAAGATACCAGATAATTGAAATAATATGAGCACAAGTGCCCATTGTACGTCGTCCAGTGAGGCAAGTACAATAATGTTGCACGATATCGTTGTCATTATTTGTGTTATTGTTTTTTACTAAAACATAACAATAGTACGTTTTCGATCTCCTGTGGCGTGACTGTACGCGCCCACGTAACAGCCAAACATCTTCGTTATTGCCGTAGTCTGGCAAGTCTTCCAGAGCGTTTTCTCTGTATATTTCGATTGAATATAAGCCATTCCTTAAATGCTCACTGCAATATGATCTCGCAAGCTTTAATTGGTATGTACCTAAAGAAAGCAAAATGACATGCTCTTCTGTTAGATGTGGGAAATTCTGAACATTATTTGCTTCTATTCTTAGAAAATCTGCTCTTCTGTTGTTTAATCTTTTCCTCTCTACATAATTGTGCAGAAGGTTTGGGGAATCCATTTTGTTTCGGATGATATTTAAATAGGATTCTACATTATTACTATCGGCGATGGGTTCGTGAAAATGATTTATAATAGCAGCGGCGATTTTAAAATCAGTGAACATGTGTGGAAGAGCTCTATTGAAATATTTTTGCCGTAAGAGCTTAAAATCTCGCTTGAACTTTCCATTCACTACTTCCACAACCCATCGACATATCGTCACCGATCTAGCTTCATTGGCCTGCTCAGTAGTCAGCTGTGTCTCGTTTCTATCTTTTGTTGGAGGCATGTATGATTCATAGCCACATGCTTCAATATCGTTCAAACTATCTCTGAATCCTCGGTCCAATATAAACACATCGTTTGCTTGCAGGAAGAAATGTAAAGGATTCTCTCCATTGTTCATTATATCACTCATTATATTTGCATCAGTCTTTGTTGCAGCGTATGGACCCAGTACGTCAAGAATGTATCCATCAGTGCATACTATCAAAAAAGGTTTTAAAAGATTTTGGAATTTGTGCAAACTGTATGATTGTCTTTGAAATAAAAAGTTCGAGCTTTTGTTTATGTAAATACAAGTGCCATCATATATTAGTATCACTTTATCATTTTCTTCGTTACCAAACAAAGCTTTAGGAATTGTGAGGTTTCTTTCTAATACCTCATTTCTATTGATGTGGTCGTCCCAAATGTAATATTACATATTCATTAGCTAGGCATTCACGCACAATAGCTAATAAACGCTCCAGTTTTCTTCGAGACACATTAAATAATTTTGCCAATCTCTCATCGGAATCTCCGGTCGTCCTAGTACACATTGATGTACATAAAGTAACCTTTAAAATCTGATATATATTATGTCTATTGGGGCGGGTACCACATTTCATACATTTTTGCCCATTGTCCTTTTTGGTAAGTATATTAATATATTGTTCGGGGGTAGGGAACCGACTCGCACTTAGCCGGTTTTTTATTTAAATGTCTACCCTATCCAAAAAGTCTGTGCTTCGCACCTGCTCGCCACTGGACCACCAATTTACTTATACAATTTAATTATCGCAGAGGTCTGACAGAATAAAGTGTTTTCTGTAAAAGTATGGCACTAGAGATGCACTACAACCTATTTTTAGGATACAATAAAGTTTATGATTTTAAACGCGGCAAAGCGATCGGTTCACTTCTTTCCTGTGGACTTCTCTGCGTTTCCTGCGTCTTTCGATTGTCTCCAAAAACTCCAAAGAAGCGTCAAAGCGTCGAACACTAACGTTTTAATTGCTATAAATAAGAGAATTTTATTGAAGACATCGGTTGTATGGAATTTTAACCCGTTACCTTAAAATGTACCAAAAAAAAAAATTTTCTGTGGCTGTGGAGCAGTGTTGCTAGACCTACGAATTTATCCGTAGATCTACGGATTTTTTACCTGGCCCACGGATCTACGGATTTCAATAGCAAATCTACGGATTTTTAGAAATCTTCTAAATTCCACCCTAAAATGTCAATTTACTGCATAAAATAATACCAACTCGGAAATAAACCAATTTAATTTCACTTTTTTCATTTATTGGACTGTATCTCCTAAAATATGGCACATCCCTACTTTTTTTCATCTATCTCCTGCCTTTTACTTTCAATTTATACACGACAGAAATATTTAACTGTAACATGTATGACAAAAGTGCTGACACAGGCGGTGATTATGAAAATATTGAAACAGAAAGTGAAGTTGGAACGGAAAAAAGGAGTAAATTTTATTGATTTTCATGTTGTCTGCGCTTAAACTTGTCAAAGTTTCTAATTTCTTCGTCAATTAAGATTTTCGACGTCGATTTTTTGAATCAGTTCACTCCAAAATAGTCAGAAAAAGCATATAAAAAATATTCTGTAGGGCTGCGTTCCGAACTTACGCCCCAGGTGCACCCCGAGTGCAATTTTTCGCACTAACGCCGTTCAGAGCCTCTGTGAAAAACGTTCTATTGCAACTCGGTTGTCACAACTCAACCGTTCCGAACCTCTGACGGGTTGCAACTTTTAACCATCAAATTCGATGGTTGAAAAACACTCTGACGTTTTGATTATCTTTGGTTACTTGACTTTTCGCTCGTTTTGAATAAAAGTTTGTTTTTCAAATTATTTTTATTCACTTTTTGATTCGCTTTGATGGAAGATATGTTTTTTTATTGTATTTGGAAATGATGGAAGCCCATATTACTGTCAATGTCAAAATTTGAGGTTATAAAACAACCATAATCGTTCCGTACCTCATAGCGAGTTGAAAAATTGGCGTGGTCGTTCCGTACCATAGAGCGAGTTGAAAAATCAACCGCACCCGAAGGTCGTGCGGATTTTTCAACCTTGACCTACGGATTTCTAAAAATTTGATCTCGCAACACTGCTGTGGAGTTTGACGTTTCTTGATTTCGTTTGTGAATGTTTCGTTTGTGATATTTACAGCATTTTTACTATTTCTCTGGTGTAATCTGAAATAGATATTGTAATATGTCGGGAGAACAGCATAAGAAACGTAAAATTTCTGAAGATAACGGTAGTGAACCGTCGGGTAAATACAATTATAACCTATAACTTTGGCTTAAAAATTTTGCGTGATGTTTGCTAAATATCTAAATAATTTCCACTTTGCCGTCATTTTTCTTTCAGGTCCCCCGTCAAAAGCTTCGCATATTCAATGCCCTTATCTGGATACCATCAACAGACATGTCTTAGATTTTGATTTCGAGAAATTGTGCTCAGTTTCATTGACGAGAATCAATGTTTATGCCTGCTTGATTTGTGGGAAATACTTTCAGGTATGATTGTTTTAACCACGATTTTTTTTAAATGTTAGTTCCGTAGTGAATGTGGTTCGGTTTGAAAGTCTGGATACCTACCTATTCAACGCAAATTGCTGACTGGTTAAATTCCACTACATGCATGCATATGCTTACGACTATATTTCCCGAGATGGAAGCAAAAACTTAATATTAAACTAAAAACCTACGCGTGCGAAAGAAATTATAATATAGTTGTAAAACCACTTTTAAACAATGAAGTATACGGAGAATAACTGCCTCCGTGGTCTAATGTTTAAGAGCATTGACTCTCGACACGCAGGTTGTGGGTTCGATTCCCATGGGGGACACCTCGTGACATATCACTTTGTGCGTTTTTCTCCAGTTGGTTAGGACATTGCAGGCTGAATCACCTGATTGTCTGAAAAGAAAAATGACTACGTGCTTCTGTTGGCACGTTAAGCCGTTGGTCCCGGCTACTATCTCTGGCGGCAGTAGTCGTTACATAAAAACCACGTCAGAGGCCATAAGCCGGTCTGAACTGTGACTACTACTGCCAGAGCCTATTAAAGCAAAAAAAAAGCATTTTTAGAACCTTTTTTTAGAAATTTTACTCAAAACTAAGAATCAGCTTGGATATTTATCCGATAATTATCTGATAAGTATCCAGTCAGTATCAAAGAAAATAATTATCTTGATAATTTCGAATGCTGTACAAAACTGTAATCATGTTTGACCCAAATGTATTGGACAGCCGATTTTTTATTCGCTATTTCGATATACAGGGTGTAACATAAAATGGGACAGTTACTTAAAGGGGTGCTTCAGACCATCAAACTGAACACCTTTATGGGAACTGAACATATTTATTATTATGGGACCAATATTGAAATCACGAAAAAAAATTGGCTGTCCCATACTTTTCAGTCGAGTTATGTTTGCAGTTTTGTATGGGACAGCTGATTTTTTTTTCGCGATTTCGGTGTTGGTCCCATAGTAAAAGTTGTTCAGCTCGATGGTCTGAAGCACCTCTTTTTAGTGACTGTCCCATTTTATATTACACCCTATAGTAAGTTGTCATGGTCCAATCATCCTCTTATAAAGCCGCCTAGTTTTCGTAAATTTAAATATTTCCTCAGGGTAGAGGCACCAACACCCATGCCTATACTCACTCGGTAGCTGACGGGCACCACGTGTTCCTTAATCTGCACACCTTGAAGTTCTACTGTCTACCGGATAACTACGAAGTTATAGGTGAGCGTTATGATAACTAAAGGTGGGATGACTTAGATGATCAGAGGCTGGATTGTATCCCAGAATAGAGATGAATGGAAGGAAAGGACTTTGTCCAACAGTGGATGATATAACTTAGAAAAAAGTGTGTGGTATACAAGGTGTAAGGAAAAGTATAATTAACCACATACCCATTACACTGAACAACTTTTACTATGGGAGCAAACATGTCAGAACATAAAAAAATCTGCTGTCTCATACATTTCAACCGAGTAGGCACTGCAGTTTAGTATGGAACAGCAGATTTTTTTTGCGCTGACAACTTTGCTCCCATTGTAAAAGTTCATCAGTTTGATGGGTAGAGTATGTGGTTTCATGGTACATGATACTTTTCTGTGGAACTGTACAGTATGCTGGTTTTATTATGGTAAAAAGAAAAATTACATGTCCTAAAAATTCCATGAATGAACATAACTACATATTATTGATATTCTGAATCTGAAAATAATCTGGATTGTGTGACAGCATACCCAAAACGTGTCTTAATGTGAATTGATACATTAAATAAATCGACAGGCTAAAATCAATCAGATTCATATTATCCACTGTTTCGATCAAACTTGCTAATTGCCTTCAAACTCACACTTTATGATGAGCATTGTTTTAAAATCATTTTGATATTCATTGAGCTCTTGAGACAATTGATAAATAATTATGGGAGTCGCGCTGCAAGTCTGGGGGAGGTCAGACGCGTGCGTATTGGCATCTGTTAGGCTTGCACGTGGCTCCGCCATTTTGTAAACTCTTTTGTGTTTTAACTATAAAACGTTAACATGAGATTATAATAAACTACTTGACATTGGCAGAAATGCTACTAATCATTTTCCTACGTGTACTCTCCACATAACGGGACATTGGCACAATTGTGATAACGCATCGGACGCCATTAAATAAAAATAGAATAGAATAAATAATTATGATTATAATTATGATCATAATTATTTCAGATGATGTTTTATTATTATGACAGGTTTTGTGAGCACTACTAAAGCCATTTATATTTTTCCACACCGACCTTGGAAAATGTTTCTTTATTTAGTTTTTATTTCGTGAATACAGTTTAGAAAATCGGTTTATTACATAAACTTAATAACATAATATTAAGTTTATGGTTTATTATATAACAACCACCCCCTTTAGCATTACTAGATTGTTTTGTTACACAATGTATATGGCATTATTGTAACTTTACAATTATTACTCTACAGATTCATCCTTGAATGATATCAAGTATGTGCTGAATCCAATCTTCACTCCGGAACAAATAAAGCAGATGGACTCTAACACAAAGACGTGCAGAGCTATTGACGGCACTATGTACATGCCCGGCATTGTTGGACTCAACAATATCAAGGCTAATGATTATTGCAATGTTATATTGCAGGTAAGTTGTTTGTTTAAATAGATTTAAACATAGGTTTAAAAATTATAATAATTTGATTTTATTTATCTGTATTAAAGGCCTGCGGTTCTAAACCAAATGTGCTCAGAAATTTTGTGCTGTCCCCAATGAGTTTATTGAGTTCAATGGCTGTCCCTATTTTTTCTTTTTATTGAATTTTTTCATATTCTATAGGCTGGTATAGTCGCTCAGGTTGTGTAAAGCAAAAATCGATAATCTTACTGACACCAGCCTCTATAGTATTGTTTGTCGACTCGCGCGTTGCCTTCGCTGGAAAAAAGCAGAGTCACGCACAAGTAGGGAAATCATACTAGCCGTAGCCGGGTTGGTCTATGAAAAGGAAAAAACAAATTACATAGTAGTAGGTTGATAGATCCTATAAATATAGATTTTGAGATTGCTAACTGTGAGCATTGCTACAACTACTACTACATTCTTAAACGGAAAATTGATAGTTGTAGCAATGTTTCTCACTACCCCAAAAGGGATTATGGTCGTGAGATTATGTATGCCTTCAGATCAGTCATTGTCTAAAGTAAAGATCATCTTTGCTCAACCTATCTTCTAACTGCAGTGTCTATCTCAAGTGCGTCCACTACGCAACTACTTCCTACGCGAGGAGAACTACGCAGACGTAAAGCGGCCACCGGGCGACTCCTCATTCCTCCTTGTCCAACGTTTCGGTGAACTTCTGAGGAAACTGTGGAACCCTCGTGCTTTCAAAGCCCACGTGTCACCGCATGAGATGCTGCAAGCCGTCGTATTGTGGTCAAAGAAGAAATTCCAGTTTATAAAACCGAGTAAGTTTTCGTTAGAGCCAAGCGACATGAAGCGGTGCGGCGTATGCTTTCGCCACAGTGGTTGCCACACGGATAGTGCAGCGTCACAGCGACGTTTCATGTTTTCTTTAAACGCACCGGCGTCGCATATTCTACACCTCCCTGCTTCGCGGTGTGCAAGTCTGGCGTGCGTGCGGCGCGAACGCACGGTGCACACCGTGATTTTTGTAATAAGAAAAGAAAGCTGCTGCAACTCATCTCATCGTGTGGGCAGGCTCTTTCTCTTCAATCAATCAGTAAAATCAGCTCATTTGAACCCTCTGCTGGACATAGGCCTCTTTTTTATTGTGCCACTCCTCGCGGTCCACGGTATGCTTATCCGCAACAAGCCTGCAACCCTTACAATGTCATCTGACCAACGCATTAGTGGTCTGCCCACTGTGGCGTTAACCTTACTCTTCATTTTTGTTTATTTTAAATCTGCATTGGAATTTAAATAGAAGCATAATTAGAATGTGGAACTGTGAAGGTATAATTAACTACTAGCCCAATACAAAAGTACAATACAATACAGAATACACTGATACTTGAATGAATTATTGACATCTTTTTGGGAAATGGTCCTTTTGGGAAGTGGTCCTTTTGGAAATTGTTCTTTTGGGAAGTGGTCCTTATAAGTCGAAAGGCTTGTTTCTTATTTATTTTGTTATTTACAGGTGATCCCATCGATTTCCTGTCATGGTTCCTCAATTCCCTGCACATGGCACTCAATGGAACGAAGAAAGAAAAGAGTTCTATTATCTACAAATCCTTTTTAGGTCATATGAGGATATATACAAGGTGCACAATTCTATAATCAAAATATTTTCAATTGCTTTTGAATTTTTCTCAGTGGACGTTTATGAAATTAGCTTAATATCTTTTTTTAGGAAGTTACCCCCTCCTGATGCCGAGGAGGCTGCTAAAGTGGACCTCAGCAGTGAAGAGTATAGAGAAATGACAACAGAGTCGCCGTTTTTGTATTTAACGTGCGATCTGCCCCCAACGCCGTTGTTTACGGACGAGTTTCGAGAAAATATTATACCACAGGTAAAGGTGCACGTCCACTGGATCAGCGCGCAACGAATTTCATTTGCTTTCATGTCATCTGATTACAGGAGAACAATAGAAATCCGTTGCGTGCTGAAACAGTGGACGTACCATACGTATACGTATTTTTACCTTTAGGATGATTTTTAGCATATCATAATATTATTTAAACCCTTTGTGCACTAAGAGAGACTGCCAGAGTGAGGTACTGACTTCCAGCGCAGCCTGAGCAATCAGAATGTCTCTAATGCTGGTTAGCAAATCTCTTCATCTCAATCAAAAGTCAAACTCAATGACGTGCCACTGACTCGACAGAAGAACCCAAATTTTTGGTTGTTTATGTACCTATGTATAATAATAACTTCTTTATTTCAGGTGAATCTCTACCAATTATTATCAAAATTCAACGGTCAAACATCCAAAGAGTACAAAACTTATAAGGAGAACTTTCTGAAAAGATTTGAGATAACACAACTGCCGCCGTATTTGATACTTTACATTAAGAGGTTTACAAAAAACACTTTCTTTGTTGAGAAAAATCCGACTGTCGTCAATTTTCCAGTCAAGTAAGTTTATAATATATTAAAGATTGAAAAATTTGTCTCGGGCGGGACTTGAACCCGAACACCCGCGAAAATTTCGTTCTCTGGGTAGTAACCCTACTGACTAGACTAGTGGGCTCGGTGGCGAAATTGGATAACGCAGTTCCCCGGTTTGGAAGAGTGCGGGTTCAAGTGCCGCCCGAGACAAATTTTTCAATCTTTAATTTGATTCGAAATAGCACAACATGGCTGTAACATGTTTAAAAATTAATAATATTTGAAGTTTATAATATGCTAAACGTATACTAACTTAGTTCTTTAATATTTTTTCTATGGACTACGGTCTGAAATAAATATATTATTCTATTAATCATATCAGCCGATAGACGGCCACTGCTGGACATAGGCCTCCCCCAAAATGGGGGGATTTGCCATAATCGCCACGCTTGGCAGGCGGGTTGGCGATCGCAGTTAGATTGAATGTACTCAGAGGATGCTGCTGCCCATGCTCCGGTAGATCCCTTAGTCGCCTTTTACGACACCCACGGGAGGAAATAGGGTGGTGCTATTCTTAGCCGACACCACATGGCCAATTATTCTATTCTATTTCATCGCGGCTACTATCTTGTTCGTTCGCGAAGAAAGAGAGCTAGGGTGCGATAGCGCTATATCGTCGCTACGCCACGGGTGCAGGACTACTACATTTGAAAGACATATCCTAAAATGCATAAATTCCATAGTTCGGCATCACTTTCGTATACGTATTACAATGTTTGACTTTCAACAATAGCACTCCTGTAATATGATTCACTAATTTTGAATACTGGAAATTTTGAGAAAATGCTAATAAGTCCTATATGCTAACAATAATGAGTTTTTAATTATTTTATAAACATCTCGGCCACTTAATTCAAAGCATTATTTAAATCTCGACTCACGTTGACGTTGTTATTATAGTACTCTGTGCTTTGACCAACAGAAATGTAGACTTTGGCGATATCCTCACTCCAGAAGTAAAGGCGAAACATAAGGGACGAACGATATACGAGCTAGTGGGCAATATCGTACACGACGGCACGCCGGAGAAGGGTACCTACAGAGCTCATGTACTGCACAAACCTACCCAACAGTGGTAAGTGTTGTAAACTTTCACTGAATTTCGCTAACTTAGAGCTAAGCCGACAAACCAATTGTTAATGTACGTAGATTAGACTATTTAATTTCTATTTTCTATTTTAATTTCTATGCCTTATTACGGCAGATTTGTTAACAAATAATAATAAAATCGGTCAAGTGCGAGTCTGGCTACTCGCGCACCGAGGGCGAGGGTTCCGTACCACACCACCACAACAAATTAATGTAAAAATTTTTTTTTTACTCCGGTACCTTTAGCACGAGACCGACTCACACTTGGCCGGTTTTTATTATTTATTGTTATACTGTAGAGTTTGCTCTATAATCACACCAAGTTTGACGCTTGTATGTATTACCGTTTTTATCATAGAGCGAGAAGAAAAATATTGATAAAAACTAGTTCCTTGTATAAGGACCCCCATTAATTTTTAACTTTTTGACATTTTTATTATTTGTTATTAGCTAATCCACCGTAATAACGCACATTATGTAAAAATTTCAACTATCTAGCTCTTAGGGTTCAAAAGTTACAGCCCTAAATAGGTAGGACAGACGGACGGACTTTGGGTACGGAACCCTAAAACTGACAAAAAGTTAAAAATTAAGGGGAACTCCCCATACAAACAACTATTTTTTATCAACGACTTTTCTTCTCGTTCTATCGTAAAAGCGGTAATACATACAAGCGTCAAACTTTGTGTGATTATAGAGCAAACTCTACAGTATAACGACAAATAACGTAAAATCCGGCCAAGTGTGAGTCGGTCTCGCGCTAAAGCCTCGTATCCACTAGGCAACAATTGAAGCGCAAAACGTGACGCTCAACATTTTCGGCAACAACGCGCGACGTTGCGCAACTTCAATTTAGTGGCAACGACGCGCGTTGTTTTGCAACGCCCCATTTTATACAAATACAAGTGCGCTATAAATAATCATCGGCACCTAGTAACGCCGAGTGACTTTTAAAGCCTCGTATCCACTTGACAACAATTGACGAGCAATACGTGACGCTCAATATGTTCGGCAACGTTGCTAAACAACGCGTGACGTTGCCGAACATGTTGTGACAAACTAAGTTGAAGTTCCGCGACGTCGCTCCTTGTTTTGCAACGTTGCCCAACATGTTGAGCGTCAAATGTTGCCTAGTTAATACGCGGCTTAAGTCTCGACTCTACTCGCCGATTGGCTTGAATAGAGATTCGTATGTTTTGAATAAATCTGCTCATTGTTGTGCTTTTGTCACGAATCTTTGCGAAGTGTGGGAATTCGATTGTCTTGAATTTAATAACATTGGTGATTGTTGCAGGTATGAAATGCAAGATCTTCATGTTACCAGCATATTACCGCAAATGATAACTCTTACAGAAGCTTATATACAAATATATGAGTTGAAACAGGATTGATGTAGATTTAGCAAACAATAAAACTAAGGATACATAATTTATTAATTTTATTTATTGAATATACAAATTTCTCATTATTTCAGAATCCCATTTAACAAACTGTGGCCTTGGAATGACCTTTTACACTTAAAATAATATAATGTAGTTGATGTTTTAATATCTCATAAAATTATGTGATGAAACATAGAAAATTCACATTTACTATTTGACACAGTTTGAGAAATGATTTTATACAATAAATAAATTGCCTTTCAGAGGAATATTTGTAGATAGTTACAGTTGAGGGCTGTTTATATTAGCACCTTGAAATGCTGCCTTAGAGGCTTTCAAACGATACATACAAATTGTCAGTAGACTGCTTATATCTTTAGCAGGAGTTACAAAATAATTTGCTACAATCCACGAGTAGTTGAAAGCGAGTATTTTAAATACTGGTTTTACTTTCATATTATAACTAAACTAACTACAAACTTCTCAAGACCCTGTAAGACTAGTGGCTTTCACCCTTTTTGCCCGCAACACGTTTGAACTCTCCCATATTAGTTGTGGAGATCGGAGAGCCATAGAAAGCAAAGTGGTCGATCTGAGTCACTTCACCGCCTGACTGATTGTCTTTTATGAACAGTTGAATGTTCTGTACATTCTGGAACTTGACGAACTTCAGAGGAACTGGGTTGCCTTCCAGATCACTTGGAGTAAACCTGGAATGACAATATCACATTAGTTTTCTTTAGTTCTACATGTGTTATTTCTCAGGCCGTGCCGTCTGCTGCTTTAGGCCTCGTTCAGGGAGACGCGGGGCATCAGCCGCCGCGGTGCGGGCTGCCGACAACACAAATACGGCGATGTACAGAGCGTTCAAGAAGAAGCGTTGTCACACGCGTCAAATTGTCACAGATTTATTGCCCGCGGCTACGCGCCGCGCGTCGGCCTAGCGTCTCCCTGAACGAGGCCTTAGGCGGACGTCCGTGCTGGGAGATCGTCGCGGCAGACCTTTCAAGTAGCGAAGACCCGCGCCAAGCTGTGCTCTTTCATTTGTCCTGAAACATACATGCATTCGGACTATCCTCCCGCGAGTTCCGCCTAACGCAGCGGACAGTCTTAGCTAATTATAGTACTCTGTGGTCTTAGGTTACACAAAATGTGAGGTCATGAGTTTTCAAGTATCACTTACTGTACTCTTTTCTTATGTTAGGATTTAGGTCTAGTATTAGAGGCTCAGCGGTTTATACGACAAGATATACTTACTCCAATTCCTGGACTGCAGTGTAGCCAGATGCCTGGTCAAAATCAAGCGTTCTTGGCTGATTGATAAAAAGCTTCAGCATTTTTGGCCCTTTGTCAGCAGGCGCCTTGATTTTCAGAGAATGTAGTTTTACCAACTGTAACAAATTTTTATACATTATTTTCAGTATGATTTCGGCATAAATTACAATCATCATCACCATCATCATCTCAGCCGATAAACGTCCACTGCTGGACAAAGGCCTCGCCCAAGGATCGTCATAACGACCGGTCCTGCGCTGCCCTCATCCAACGGGTTCCCGCCGCAGGACAAATTACAATGGGAATCAAAAAATTGGATAAAGTAATTTATTTTAAAATTACTAATTATTATTTTACTTGTTGGCATGTTGGCACAGTAATATAATCATAAATTAATAAGATGTAAATCTTAACTTTCGCTGCTAAGCTCAAAACAATGATCTTCGCGCAGTGATAACACTGGAATGCAATACAATTCTGACTCAACAGACGAGTCATGCGCACTGCGGCCCATTTGTTGCTGACCTACAATGTAGGTTGTCAGCAGTTAAAGTTTTAATCGAATGAACAGTACCTGGTTGAAAGAGATATTAATGATGAGCTGTTCATCGCAGTCGCTGGCCAGGTATCCCCCGCCGCTGGTCAAGGCATGACCCATCGGATGGTCATCCGCCTCGTTCAGGCATTCACACTCACTCTTAGTAATGAATGTCACAAGATCCATCTGAAAGTGTTGAAAAGCAATGCTCATGTATGGTGATATACATTCCAGGGGAATGTGTTCTATGCAGGAAAAGAATTTTGGCAAAGCATGATTGGGAAGTTACTGCTTAAACAATATTTTCGTTTTATCTTTTCAGTAAACAAAAGCGTATAAAAATCTAATTCTAACTCTCATTTTTTAAATACTAATATCAGTTTAATCTATAAAAAGTATGCAATTTATACTTTTCATAGTTTATTCTGATATTAGTTATACTTCTCACAGTTTATACATGTTAGTTATTAATTAAAATAATAATAGAAGTAGAATTATGTTGTGTGCATTTATCCATAATTATCCCTAGAAATTTATTTTAATTTTTATTTAAAATTTTTTATTTTTTTTTATTTTAAATGTTTATGAATGAAGTCCAAGGTAACTAAAACAGATATTATACTACAAGCAAACAATACTGACGTGTCCCGCCACAGCATTGTCTTCATCACCAGCTTCCTCAGTACCATAGTACTGTCTGACTTTGTTTTCTAAAGAGGCCGGGTCCGCCCCCTGTAGCCGATCAATCCTTGTCTGCAATAAATAAATTCATTTACTAGTAATAAGCTATTGTCATCAGTGGCATGCGAACGGAAAAGTCATCGGATGCAATATTATTTTTTAACTTTTTACTTTTTTTTGAAGGCGGTTTTAATTTTTTGATAAAATTTTGTTTATTTCACAATTTTCAGTGGTGAATTCATTAGTTCAATTTAATAGTGCTTTAAATTAACAAACGCACTAGCCGGCACTACGATTTTCGAAGGTTCCTCTCGATTTCTCTGGGATGGCATCATCAGATCCTGGTTTCCTTATCATGGTACCACCCTTGGAATATCTTCTTTCAAACAAAAAAAGAATCATCTAAATCGGTTCATAAACAATGAAGTTATAAGTTAGTTTAGTTGTAAGTTAGTTAGTTTTTTCATAATTATGTTTTTGTGTACAATAAAGAATCTAAGAATCTAAGAAGTTATACCCGAACACACATAAAAAAATATATATATACAGGGTGAAATTGATATCATTAGCATCCTTTTAAATAAGAGTCTACCCATCAAACTGGACAACTTTTACTATGGGAGCAAACCAATCAGAGCAAATAAAAAATCAGCTCCTCAGCTGCAGATTTTGCAAAGAGGACACTGAAACTCCTTTGCACCTCATTCTTGAATGTGGCCCAATTATATGCAAAGTATCTACATCTGGGTAGACAGGGGCCAGAACTGGGTAAAAACTGGTGCTAACCAGATGAGATACAAACTCCCTGTTAGAAACCTACTGCAGTGGGGATCAGAAGGGAACTACAAAAGGGGTATTAACAAAAGACCAGAGATGGTCACGCACAAGTCTTTCAAAGCCCTCAACACCCAATAATAATAATGAAAGAATCTTAAACTGAAAGCATCTTTTATCTTATGACATAGGGCCTTAACACTTTCGCCTCTAAGCTCAAAACAATGATCCTCTTGCTGTGCTGTGTAACCTAGGTTGTGCGCAGTCATAATGTGAAAACGACCAATGAAGCTCACCTCGTGGGTAAACTGCACATGCCAGAGTTTTGGGTGACTCATGAGTACAGGCGATATGCAATAGAACTTGACCCCCTCGTAGGTCAAGCTCACAGCCGTAACATTAAAACGATAAAGACACAGGCGTAAGGTTGTTGGTGACTCCAGTGTTAAATCATAAGCACAGCTGAAATGCAATAGAACTGACTCGTTACGTGGGTTCTTTAGCACTGTGACCTATTTGTCACCGACCTACGACGCAGGTCGTCAGCAGCGAAAGAGTAAAAGTAATGAAAGATTCAGATTATTCAAATATCCCTTGAATCTAATAAAAGAAAAATAGAAAGTAATTGCATGGTCTATCTCAAAAATACGGGGAAAACCAGCAGCTTACCCTATTTCGGTAGAAAATGAACGTAGGCATCGCGCTGATGCCCTGAGCGCTCGCCGTCTCCGCACATCGGTCTACGTCGACTTTGAGAAACACTGCCCTCGGAAACTTGGCTGGCAGCTGCTCGAAGAACGGCGCGATCCGCTGGCACGGCGGGCACCTGCATAAACAAACAAATATCACTGCTTTGCACCAAAACTTGCACGATGACTAAGGGCTTCAGACGCCAGGTTATGTTACACTCACCAAGTCGCTGTAAAATCTACAACAACAAGCTTTGTCCCGGCATTAGCCATTTCGGACTGGAATTGCGCTTCATTTTCGATCACAGTAGCTAGCCCCATAGTTTCGTGTAATTTGTAAAACAACAAGAAAATGAAAGACAACAACGGGAATGATACTTCAAAATGGTTGACAGACAATTCAGTATTGCTATATGAAAATTAAGATTTAGAAAGAAAAATCTCAAAATTAGAAAAATGGATGCGTTCATATCCTTAAAGAGAAGATTATGAAATAAAACCACAGATCAATTAGAATAAATAAAACCAGCAGCCGTAGTACGCCAACACGCGATAGCCGTGATAGGCTATATCACATCTTTTATCTCGTTCGTTTGATACTGCTATATTACGTCTTTTATCTCGTTTGTTCACGCGCAATCGAACGAGATAAAAGACGTGATATAGCCGTATCACGGCTATCGCGGGATGGCGTACCACGGGGCCTGGCCGGCCTGGGAAGCTGGCATTGATATAATATAACTGAAGCCGTAGCATGCTACACGTGATACGGTTGTATCACGTCTTTTATCTCGTTCGTTCGCGGGCAAATAGAAAGAGAGCGAAGGTGTGATAGCGCTGTATCACGGTGGC
Organism: Agonopterix arenella; assembly: GCA_927399405.1. Classification (NCBI taxonomy): domain Eukaryota; kingdom Metazoa; phylum Arthropoda; class Insecta; order Lepidoptera; family Depressariidae; genus Agonopterix; species Agonopterix arenella. The sequence continues at coordinate 4,516,364 of OV656692.1, forward strand.
ATGCTACCCATGCTGGGCCTCTACCCGGACCTCCGGACATTCGAACCAAAGAGTAAAGTAATATAACGTAAACGAACTTCGCAATTGCGTGAACGTTTTCGTTCCAATGTCAACCCTATTACAATGAAGTTTGGACCGAAACGGTCACCAATGTCAACCCTATTACAATGAAGTTTGGACCGAAACGGTCACGTATATCGAAAATCGAAAGTCCGGGTACAGGGCCTGGAGAGCAATTTTTAAACATCACAGATTCAACGATAAAATGTGTTACGGGAGATGAAACAAAGATTATAATTTTTTTTTATTTTCAGTTTTATCTACAATCTTTAGTAATAATATTTTTATTAAGATGAGTTTTCTGATTGCCAGTCAAACGTAGTTCAACAAACCGGCGATAGATGGCGTTGACCAGAGAGGGGTCCGAACCGAAGACGAAAATTTTAGGCTAAAAAGTGAATAAAAATCTTGTATTCATTAATCTGAGATAAAAATATTAAAAATGCATGTCACTGAGTCACTTCCCGTGGGTTCCCGTGCTTCCCGTGTGGTCCCATTTTAATTTGGTGAAGATCTGATGAAGCGATTCGGAGCTACACAAAAGAACTCCTCAAAAGTTGATAGCAAATCATCGGCGTTTGAAACATTTGCTTTGTATCGATGTACCCTTTGCGTGTATAACTGATATCTGAGTCGAACTAATGAATTCACCACTGAAAATTGTAAAATAAACGATTTTTTTTAAAACCGCCTTCAAAAATACTACAAAATTAAAAATAATATTGCAGCCGATGACTTCTTCGTTCGCATCATAAGAACATTAATTTGTTTTATCGAAGTCAGTGTCAACAGCGCGATTAGGCAATTTACAATTTGATGAAATAGCCCAGTCATTTTACGGTTTGAGCCGGAACTAATTTTTAATTGATATGTTTTGAGCCAATTTGAGCTTAGAAATGTACCAAAATTAAATAAAAATCCCGTCAGCAACAGTTCCAAATTTAAAATTTAATTATCTTGTTATAAAAAACCTGATGGTTATTTTTCTTTTTTGCACATATTTAAGGCATTATCATTATACATACTTCAAACATGGTGTAAATATTTTTGATTACTTAGGTTTTGAAAAATACATTCGTATTTTCTAATAACAACCTCATTTTTAAATTTCAATGCCTATTTTATGGCTCAAAAATAATGTAAATCTATCTCGCCTTTGTACATCACGACTTGTTGTAATTTTTTTTTTCATAATTATGTTTTTGTTTACAATAAAGAATCTAAGAATCTAAGAATCTAATTCAAATGAGTGCCTTGGTATTATTATTTAATTTATAAGCCTTCTGGGACTCACAATTTTGATTTCTATGTTGCGTAGTAAAATATTTTTTAAATATGTTTTCAGATAGTCTTTTTGCTACTAAATGGTGCCGGTTACAGTTTAAAAGTCTAATTAATAATTACTTCCCACCTCTCCTAACAAAAGTCCGTAAAATGACTGGGCTAAAACTTTTTAGCGTGATGCTCGAACAAACAAACAGATACTCAGACAAAAATTCTAAAAGGTTCCGTAGCCATTTAGGCATTGTTGTATTATTAGTAGAAGAAGAAAAGCTGGTGACAACTCTGTTTATCTTCCCTAAGAGAAATTTTGGAAACACAACGATAGCGCGATTTAACTGGGAGCAGCGCCATCTATAGGTGCAAAAATGAGCGAGTTATCGAGGTGGGGCATACAGATATTTAGAAAAAAATTCTAAAAACCTGCCAAGAGCGTGTCGTACTCGCCAATGATAGGGTTCGTTTAAGGAGCAATAGTGCTTGACATTGTACGGTAATGGATATGGCGATCTCAAAGCCCTGTTTTTATACAAAAACACACACCCGAAACCGCCATAAAATGGCGGAGCCGCGTGGCTACTTAAATCGCGAGCCGAACGAAAAAGAAATCGCTGCAACCCCTGTTCTTTACGAATGGTAGGTATGGGTACGTGGTGAAAAGAAATACTTATCTTATCTTATCATGTTGTGGGGGCTGGCAAGCCAGCAACACTTCGACCCAGTGGAATCTTTTGTGTTAGCCCTAATACTTTTCATTTTCTTCACCCTTCAAATACATGGTCAATGAAGGAGGCGATACCATTGAGGGGAAGAAACCTAAGATCTTCCTGTTTTGGATATCCATTTCCGAGAAGGTTCATGCGTTTTGCCGCCAAGACATCACAGTCACAAAGGATATGTTCCATGGTCTCCTCATCTTCTCCGCACGCTCGGCAGCTGGGATCTAGGGTAAGTTTCATCTTGTGCATCATCGTGCCTGTGGCGTAATGCCCGGTGAGGGCTCCGACAATGGCACGAGCCTTGCTCCTGCTTTTGTTCAGTATGAACCTTGAGACACGAGTTGTCACATTGCTGATAAATTTCTTAGAGTGTTGTAGACCTGTAAGGCCAGACCACTCCAGCCTGTGTGTTTTACTTACTATCTACCTACTTACTACCTTGTTGGAGTCTACGATCAAGAACACTTAATTTTGATTAAGCTTTATCCTTGGCGTGGCCTATGTACAGTAGTGGACGGCGATCGGCGGAGATGATAGATTTTTATTAAGGGTCTATGTCAAAAATAATTTAAGCGAAATGGGCGTGTGATAGCTTATATTACTGCCTGGAGTGCGATTTTTGAATCTCATTCGTTGAACTCAGCAGTTGAAAATGTACGGAAATACGCATCTTTCTACAGCTAATTAGACTTTAAAAAATCGCACTCCTGGAGTATGATTTTTGAAAGTCAAATCAGCAGTAGAAAGATGCATATTTCCATAGTAATTTTGACATTTTCAACTGATGAGCTCAGCGAATGAGATTAAAAAATTGCACTTCAGATGCGAGAGAAAGAGATGGGGCGGCGCGGGCGCCTGACACGACGTAAGCGTAAAACAAACTATTCAATTGTGATAGTACTATTTATGTAAGTTCAAGAATTGATAATATGGCTCTATTAATATGGCTCTATTTATATTATTAATATGGATTAATATGGCTCTAATGAAACTTTATAAATTATCAATCTCTTTTTTTAAAAATCAAGTCTCGTGTTTCTATTATTCACCGTTTAGCAGTTCCAAGCGTTTATCGATAAAGACGGAGGCTACTTTGGCTTGTTTTTCTATCGAGACAATGTGTCTTAATCGTGTTTGTGCTCTAATCAAAACTTCAATTATATGTTCAATTTACATATATCCGCAAATCATACTCCTACTGTTAGTAAATAATGATATATGACGCTTTGAAGAATCCTATTTTTTTCACATATCCTCTTTAGTACCTATTCCTACTTATACCTACCTATACCTTCGATAAAACAATGAAATAATATTGTTGATTATATTAAATCTCGAACTCAGAGGGAAACAAATAACAATACGAAATGAAAATAATTGTTATTGGTAAGTCCCCTCGATCCAAGCTTTCGCTGCCTGCGGCGCGGCTTATCCTCGCAATAAATTACGTAGAGCCATACAAATCGGTCCAATGTATTTTAATAAACTTGGATAAGGCTATTTTTTAATAAAGAACACAGTAAGTAATAAATAAATTGGATTTTTTAAACTCGTCGAAAAATAAAACAGGTGAGATATAAGTAAGTTTGTACAATGTTTATTTCACATATCTTGAACGCCTACTTTTAGAATAAAGCAAAACATTTTTATCGTTTATTGCGTGTAAATATGCTAGGTAGGTATTCTGGTTGCCTTGATTTGATGTCCGTTGATTATTGTTAAAATTTATATGGAGATATGCGTCTTTCTACTATAGATTTGACTTTCAAAAATCATATTCCAGGAGTGCGTTTTTGAAAGTCAAATCAGTAGTAGAATGCGTATCTCTTTACATTATCGACTGCTGAGATCAACGTAAATGAGTTCATATAAATGAATGATACATAAACTATCCATACCTTCGTATTTTGACATTTCCATATTTATATTAAGTAAGTTTTTCCCGGAGTCGCGCTGCAAGTCTGGGGGAGGTCAGACGCGTGCGTATTTGCATCTGTTAGGCTTGCACGTGGCTCCGCCATTTTGTAAACTCTTTTGTGTTTTAACTATAAAACGTTAATTTGAGATTATAATAAACTACTTGATATTGGCAGAAATGCTACTAATCATTTTCCTACGTGTACTCTCCACATAACGGGACATTGGCACAATTGTGTCGCATCGGACGCCATTAAATAAAAATAGAATAGAAGTTTTTCCCAATGTAATAAGAACATTTCTGTTGTTTCCGTCTGCGTCTGATGGATCGCATTACAATAATGTCTTTTCTCTTAAATATCCGCAACGATATTGTGTTTATAAAATAAGACTTATAAACTTTACTCGTAACGGATGCTCTCATTATTGTCTCGGCTCCAGAATATTACCTGGTTACGTAACGTCTGGACAGTGCCTAGCTTTTCCCCATAACTTTTCATAGTTGACAACCCGGGGTATGGGCACGAAGGCACGAGCCTACCGAGCCTATTATTTTTCTATTAAGGACTACAGTCCTGATTGGCTTTCAATTTATCGAAACATTACGGATTAATATGTTTTTCAACACACTTGCTCATAAAATGGCCCTTATTTCACCGCAATTAGGCACATAAGGACACCTATAATCAAACTGTGACATTTTCATTACTATTATTCACAAGGGAGTTATAGGTTTTTTATAGTAGGTATCTAAACTTCTTGGTTGAGTTCTTGAGTTGCTTTGTTCTTAAAAAAGTTTCGATACAAAAAAGATCATATTCAATAGTACAAATAAATTCTTTAAATAAACTTTTTATTTACTAAATAAAATGATTTTTTATTATTATTTTCTTCACAAGTGTGTTGAAAAACATCGTATGATACACGTGTGTATTGATGATTACCGTCCTCGGCTCTCTTAAGACCCTCGCCTACGGCTCGGGTCTCAATGGCGCCTCAGCGGTAATCACCAACATTACACACTTGTACCATAATGTACTATTATGCTTGTAGCTATTATCGTAAACTGTAGGTATAAATTGTAACTACAAAAACAAAACAAACAAATCCGCAGTGACCCGATAAATTGAAAATCAGCAATGACTACAATGTGATATTTTTGTTTTTTTTTGGAAATATTATTTAATTGTTAAGAAATACAATAAATACGATTGGGTAACACAAAAGATCCCACTGGGTCGAAGTGTTGCTGGCTTGCCAGCCCCCACAACAAGATAAGAAATACGATTGGGGGCAGCACAATAGGCTCTCGGTGCAGCCTTAAGTACATATTTTTGTTACATTTATTCCTCCGCTTCCGTGACAAAAGCTATGAATAAAATAAATATACCTACTTAAATAAATCAAAAATAAACACTCGTAAACAGAAAGTTAGTACCTAGTTTGTAGCGATGATGTTTTCTGACCACATTTGAAAAGGAATATGGTCGTGAGTTTATGCGTATGTGTAACGTATGTGAATAAAAATAAAACACTACACTACACGACACTACTCGCTCACCGAGGAGGGTTCCGTACTACACAACATACTTATTATCTTACAAAAACAAAAGTTGTTTATTTACATCGGTAGTAATTTATTTTAATTTGATAATGAGGAATAAAAGTTATGCACGTTAATAGTTTTTCAACTGTCTAGCTACTACGGTTCAAACTTTGACTACTTATATGAGGACTAGTTACGCGTGTAATTCTACTAAGGCCGGATTCGACCAAACTTTGATTTATTGAAGAGTAACTATACAAGGAACAATTTTACTTCTAGTGTTTACTCCGAAATAACTCAATTTGTCTTCTACCACACTAAACCCACACTAAAAGAACGAATGTATAATCCACCCAGAGAAAGAGGTCCTTGTATCCGTACTTATTGCAATGTGAAGTTATACAGTTGTGATTTATTACGTTTCTTTTTATTTTAATTTTTTTTAATTACGTGACATTGACATTTCATTAGTCTCGTTATAAGCTTTACACCGTGAAAAGTGGCCGTGTACACATGGCGACACATCAAGCTATACAAAACCAACATAAGCTGGCCGTGCGACGTAATACGTAATGCAACCTACGCGGGGCGAGCTTATGTTGGTTTGAATAGCTTGATGTGTCGCCGTGTGTAAGTGACGCAAAATCAATTACTCTAGAGTAACCGGCGACTTAATCTAAGAATAAAATTTACTCGCGTTTGGTCGAATCGGGCCTAACAAACATTTCTGCCACTTTTTACGGGAGGCGAGGTAACATGAAATCCGTAACTTTGGATTTTATTTATTTATAACTTTAGATTCTAATTTTGAATTACGTTCTAAGTTCGAAGTTATTGTTTCGCAATTATAGGCTATCTCGTTTAGTGATAAGGTATAAAATGCACATGATCAATTGTTCTTATATCCTGGCTGAGTGTAAATTCACATGATCAATTGTTCTTATACCGTGGCAGAGGGGAAATGCTACCGCAAGGCTAGTCCTTATAATAAATAGTCAAAGGGTTCAAAAGTTACAGCCCTAAATAGCTAGGACAGACAGACAGAGAGACGGACTGATGAGCGGACAACATAGGCTTATGAATAGGGTCCCGTTTTCACCCTTTTGGTACGGAACCCTAAAAACTACTTCATTGCATAGAACACTAAAAAATAATATCATGGCGTGTTACCCTACATCGGCGCGCGCAACTTTTGTCACCTGCTAATTGCTAAAATACCTACACACTGCCCCTCTGTAAATATAGGGCTATTGTGTAAGTTTCCGATTATGTATATCGTTTATATTATACAAGATATGACCATAGAGAAATTATAAACGCTCCCCTAGGATTATGACCGTACCTACTAGGCAATGTTTAAGTTGTGGAGGTAATCTATACTATTATAAAACTGAAGCAGGAAGTTTGTCTGTACATCGAAGATATTAACAAAAAAAAAAGTTACGATATGGTTTTTAGGTGTCCCTGATTCCATTTCACAAATTTTTGGATTTTTTGTCTGTCTGTTTGTTTGTTTGTTTGAACGAGTATCACGCAAGAACTACTGAACCGATTTTAATGAAACTTTTTGTTTGATAGCTTATGATCTGACTTAAAATCTGGTATATAATTTGTGCGGACGAAGTCGCGGGTTAACGCTCGTATGTAATAAACGTCACGTAATATTTTGTTTCTGTGACAATGGATATGGTCTATCCTTTGTCTGAAATGAATTAAATATTAAAAAACAAAATCGCTGAGAACTGACAAAACTCACATGCTGAAGTTACACAATAAGTTATACCTGATCTGTAAAAAAAAAAACAGATCAGATAGGAAAACCTATAACGATAAAAAAAGTATTAATAAATAAATTGGACATTTTCACACAGATTATCTAGTCCCATTGAATATAGCCTGGACTTGTACATAATTATGACTAAGACAACAATTCAGAATCTATATCTATCTATACTATTATAAAACTGTAACAGGAAGTTTGTCTGTACATTGAAGATATTAACAAAAAAAAAGTTACGATAAGGTTTTTAGGTGTCCCTGATTCCATTTCACCAATTTTTGGATTTTTTTGTCTGTCTGTTTGTTTGTGTGTTTGTTTGTGTGTTTGTTTGGGTGTTTGTTTGTTTGAACGAGTATCACGCAAAAACTACTGAACCGATTTTGATGAAACTTTTTTTGTTTGATAGCCTATGATCTGACTTAAAATCTGGTATATAATTTGTGCGGACGAAGTCGCGGGTTAACGCTCGTACATAATATAGAAGATACAAAACGTCCATGACAGGGGTACAACAATAATCATATCTATACTATTATAAAACAGTAACAGGAAGTTTGTCTGTACATTGAAGATATTAACAAAAAAATAAGTACGATATGGTTTTTAGGTGTCCCTGATTCCATTTCACCAATTTTTGGATTTTTTGTCTGTCTGTTTGTTTGTTTGTTTGAACGAGTATCACGCAAAAACTACTGAACCGATTTTGATGAAACTTTTTTTGTTTGATAGCCTATGATCTGACTTAAAATCTGGTATATAATTTGTGCGGACGAAGTCGCGGGTTAACGCTCGTTCGTCATATAAATATTTGACACTGACGTGATTCGATCGAACCCGTGACCCAAAGGAGTACGATTTTTGAATCTCATACCGTGAACTCAGCAGTTGAAAATGAATGGAGATACGCATCTTTCTAGTGATGATTTGACTTTCAAAAGTCGCTCTTCTGGAGTATGATTTTTAAATGTCAAATCAGCAGTAGAAAGTTGCATATCTCCATAGTAAAATTGACATTTTCAACTGCTGAGTTCAAAGAATGAGTTTCAAAAATCGCACTCCAGATCAGCAGACAGGTTCACAAACACGTGATCCAGCAGGCTGTTTTTTTCTTCATGACTAAAATTTTGTCACAAAATACAAATGAGCAGAGGCCAGCATGGCTTGGCAGTTGGCACCCTTGTGGCTAATCTTTATTTCAAACGCATTTCAACATTTTATACGAGGCTATATAAATACGAATTCTTTATATACGTGATGGCTGTTAGATGTTTCATTTTCTTTATTACCGCAGGCGATAAAACCGAGACGACCCGCTGAAAAGCCGCAGTTTTCATTCAAATTCAGATGCTGAAGCATCTCCGCGGGAAAATGAAACACAAATAAGAGCATTTCTATTAACTTATATTCTTAAAACAATCGGTGTTATCATTTATCAACAATGAAACTTTATGTACATTTTAAATGTTTCGCTTTAGTATGTTTCGTCGTAGTTTCAGAAGTAAAATGTGCAAAATTAGACCGGTCGAAAAACCTAGTAAATGTTTTAAGGGACTTACCATCAAAAGAAGATTTGAACCGTTATTTGGATTCATTAGAAAAACTACTGAATTTCGGTAGTAGGTACAAAAATGAACTTGACATGAATTTCGAGTTTGGCTTATTTTTAGTAACTGGTAAGAAAATAAATCTTTGTTTATAGGTATACTTACCTTCTTAAAAGTTGATTTGATTTTTTGTACTTATACCTATTTTTCATGTGCAGATTTGTCTATTTGCTTGTCTAATATCTTTAAACTAATTTCTCAAATAGCTGAACAAAATAGATTTAATATACAGGGTCCTTCTTTATAATTGCTGCCGGTTTTTTTCTCTCTGTGTTGGCTCCATTGTGAAAGTCGTTCAGTTTGATGGTCTAATCTAAAGTTTAGACCAAATATTACTAGCGTGTTTTGTTACGTTTTGTATTATATAGGGTTTTAAAAGGGATGATCAGACCATTAAACTGAACTACTTTCTCTACGGGACCAACATCGTAAGCGATTAAAAAAAATCTGCTCGCCCACACATTTTGGTCAAGTAATTTGCAGTTTAGTATGAAATAGCAGATTTTTCCCTCGATTTCTACGTTGGTCTTATAGGTACAGTTTGATGGTCTGATCATCCCCGCTAAGAAGGACCCTGTACCTGACCTATATTTTTTACCTACTGTTCATGGGCGTAGGTACCCGAAGCAAATAATAGTAAAAACTCGATAATTAGTATTATTATTATTATAAAACTTTATTGTACACACGGACATAATAATACATAAAGTTGAGAAAACATGTACAAAGGGCGAGCTTATCTCTGAAGAGATTTCTTCCAGCAGACCCGTAAAAGAGACAGTTAACAATTACAAGGCAAACTTATTGTGTACAAAAAAACAGTATAAATAAACAAATAAATATATTATGTACTATATACCTACGACATACAATATATAATTATATATATAAATATCATAATATATATCATATTTTTTATATATATAAATATCACTATTAGTAGAAAACATAGGTAAATGTGTTTTATTTATTTATCTACCGCAATTTTTTATTTATCTTCTCTAGACTATACCTACATTATTTCAATAATAGCTTGCGGGGGTTTTGGCTAAATGTACCTAAAAATTCTATTCTTTGTTTCGAGTCAGGGTGGGGCAAGTGCCCCACCTTGCCCCACTGTGGGTACGCCCATGCTACCATTGCATCATGAAGACGGGTGTATTAAGGGGATAATCAGACCCTCAAACTGAACTACTTTCTATGTAGGCCGAACAAAGAAATGGCCGAAAAAATATCATTATTTTATCCAAAACATTTAGGTCGAGTATGTTTGTAGTTTTGTATGGAACAGTGATATTTTTTCGCGATTTCTTGTTTTAATCCCATACACAATATTTGTTCAGTTTGATGGTCTGATTATCCCATTAAGAAACGGTCAGCATATTAAGATGGACCCTAGATATAATATTTTGTGAAATAGGATTGTGATTGTGCAATTAATTTACAGTGAACTTAAAATATATTGCAAGAGTTAAACATAACTCTCTTCCGAAGAATTTGCAGCTAAGAATGACTGATATACTTAGAAGAAATGATGATTTGCAGAAATATTTTTATGCGATGGTTCAAGGGGACAACGATCCAAAGGATGAGAGAAAGAAGTTGAGTAAGCAACCTTACTTTATTCATACTACAAGTTGAGTCATATCACTTATGGTTGCAGAGGGGTCAATTTTATACAAAACTTTGACGGATAATACGCGTAGACGGTATTTAATATAAGTAACTTTGTATATATGGAAAAAATAGTTTAGAAAATCTAGATTGCAAATGTCACAAATAACATTTGCAATTTATAAAATAACTACGAAGATAAAAAGCTTTGAAATTTTTCATACAAATTTTTAAAAGCTTTTTATCTTCGTAATTATATTATAAATTGCAAATGTTATTTGTGAGCCGGCAACTAGATTTTCTAAACTATTTTTCCATATATAAATTATTACTTTTATTAATTCGTTTTTTTTTTTAATTAGACTACCCACATGGTCAAAGTGTGACGACTTAATATTTGAAACCTGTCTTGAATGAAAATTACAATCAAAATGAAACAAAACAGTATTTATTGGTTATACTATTTATTAATCAACAATTAAAATAAAAAATAATCATCTAAAATGGCACAAATTCTTTAAAATACTACCTACATAAACCACTTACACACCACACTACGCACACAACACAATCTCTTCCTAACACATACACAATAAAAATAAAACTCAAATTAACACTACCTTATAATGTAACCTATTAATATTTTTCTATAGGTATCTGTAACGTTTGTAATACTGACTTCAACATAAATGGATACTCAAAGTCGAGCTCCGAGGGGTGAGAGCCTGGTGACCCTGTACCACAGGTTTTAACGAACCAGCCATAGTCACCAGTCTTTCACACATCAGTTAGTGGAACACGATAATTTTATTTTGTACTTTATGCCATAGCAATTTCATGACATAACTTGTTTAGTTAAGTACCTACTAAATTGTTTTCTTGTGTGGAAGAAGAATAAATAAAGTTTTATTTATTTATTTAAACTTAAAAAATACAATAGTACACCTAATCAAAATGCGTACACTTACCCGAGAAGGCGGGGCAACTATGCGTAGTGGGTGGGGGTAAGTGTACGCCGTGTGTGTTGTTGATTTATAATCAACAGCATTTTGAGTTGTTATCATACTCAAAAGCTTATTATTTGAACATAACTATCTAATTATGTTTCAGTAACGAATAAATTGAAAACGAAAATCAAATAAGTTCCAACAAATGAGATCAATATAATAGTTAGGTAACTTATTTATCAGCACAGTTATCACATTTCAAAACACTGTTCGTGCCACCAGCTTACAGTTTATCCAGTCTTCAGTCGGTGGATATACCTATAATCTCTCTCCACATAAAGGTCGATTTACACATCCATAAGTAAGTAAGTCCAACTTACCACTTACTTACTTACTTACTTATGGATGTGTAAATCGACCTTAAAGGACAGTAGATCCCACGTAGTGCGGCTACGGCTTGTGCGTACACTTAACCCCACCCATCAAATTGAGACTTTATCAAAATTGTTATATTTTTAGGGTTCCGTACACAAAGGGTGAAAATGGGACCCTTTTCTTAAGCCTACGCTGTCCGTCCTAGCTTATCGTGTTGTCGAGGTGAACTTTGTGTAAGTATAGAAAGTGTACTACTGAAATTTCAACAATGTTCCAGTTCTGACGCTATTCTCTAACGAAACGTTATGGACTGACAGAATACGGAATTTCCACGCAATATTTGCAAAGCAATCACTTCGTCGGTCGAATAAGAATCTCGAAGACATGTATTCTAAATGGTCGTCGTACATCGAGAAAGTCGACGATGTGAACAAGTGGGTGCCGAAACCAAATCAATCAGGTACTAGAATAGTAAATAATAAATTAGTTATATGTTTTAAATAATTGTATTCAGCATAAAAACAATACATGGGTAACATAGGTGTTTTGACACGGTTTACATTGTGCCTAGCCTGACATAGATTATACATTAAAGTTACTAGCTAAATGCTTTAAAATACTCCATACTTAAACGACGAAAGGAATGGTAATGTGTTTATAAGCCTAGCATAAAAGTATGGCACTAATCCTTTATTTTTGAATTGACTGCACTGAATAGATAATTCAGGATTGCGAACCAATATTTTCATGAAAAAAATATACAAATTTGTAGTCACTACATCTAAAAGATCGACACAGGGTGGAGGGTGGCGATTTTCGCGAAGTTTAAAAAAATCTCAAAATTTTGAAAACTATCAAACTTTTTTTTGTATTTTTCCCTGAACAGAGTGAAATTGATATCATGGCATCCTTTTAAACTAAGAGTCGACCCAACAAACTGAACAACTAACTTTTATTATGGGAGCAAACTGATCGAAGCAAAAAAAAAATCTGCTGTTGCATACATTTGAGTCGAGTAGGCATTGCAGTTTACTATGGAACAGCAGATTTTTTTGGCTCCGATTGGTTTGCTCCCACAGTAGAAGTTTTCAGTTTGATGGGTAGACTCTTAGTTTAAAAGGATGCCAATGATATCACCCTGTAAACTTGCCTCTTGTCTCCTGTTTTCGGCTTGTCTTAGTTAGAATATTCTATACACTATACACTTATTCTATGCACCCTGTGTATTCAATTTATATTTTGAATATACCTCTCAGTATTCTCATTTAAGATTAGTTTTTTTAGATTTTAGATTCCATGCCTTTTTAATGGAGATTAAAATTTATTTCAGATACATGCATGATATCACTGGCAGGCAACCCGATCAGGAAATTTAATTCATTACCTAGTTGTACAGTATCGGATGATTGTTATCACATTTTGGTAAACGGTTCTAACTTTGGATACGCTCTCACTCATAGGTTTGTATATATAGCCCAGTCATTTTACGGAGTTTTGTAAGGCGAGGTAGGGAGTAATTATTAATTGGACTTTTAAACTGTAACCGGAACCATTAAGTGACAAAAGGAATATCTTAAAGCATATTAAAAAAAATCGCTACGCAACATACAAATCAAAATTATGTGTCCCAGAAGGCTTTTAAATTAATAATATTAATACCAATGCACTCATTTGACTTAGATTTAACAATATAAATTATTTTTGAGCATTAATAAAAGCATTGAAATTTAAAAAATTAGGTATTTATTAGAAAATACCAATGTATTTTTTGAAACCTTCCAAGTAGACAAAAACATTAACTCCATGTTTGTAGTATGAATAGTGGTAAAGCCTTAAGTGTGTACGAAAAAATAATTTACCATAAGGTTTTTTAGTACGAGATAAAAGCTAAATTTTAAAATTGGAACTGTTGCTGACGTGATGTTTTTTAAATTTTGATTCATATCTTGGCTCAAATTGGCTTTTCAATATTATACCGAAAAAAATTTCAATTATTAATTAGTCCCGGCTCAAACCGTAAAATGACTGGGCTAATAAGGCACAACGCACACGACAGACACGCCACGGAGGATAAGATATTAGATTGGGGGAAAACGTCTGGATCTCGAGTCGACGCATAAAAAATTTGCGACGTGTTGGTTACAGCATAAAGATCAGTGCATTCTATATAAATTACGCATGCAAAAATATACGCCACGGCTGGTCCTGTCGTCTCGTTTGGGCCTAAAGATCAGACCTAAATTATTCCAAACATGTAAAAACAAAGTTGCTGCCAATATGGCACACGAGCCATCCGTCCAGCCTCAAACTTAACTGTGGACTGTAATTTTTCATCGTGTACTCTCCTCATTTCTTGCAGCTTGCTAATTTTCAGAGCTAACTACAGGGTGAAATTGATATTATTAGCATCCTTTTAAACTAAGAGTCTACCCATCACACTGAACAACTTTCACTTTCAATCAGATCGGAGCAAAAAAATAATCAGCTGTTGCATACATTTGAGTCGAGTAGGCATTGCACTTGCAGTTTAGTATGAAAAAGCTGATTATTTTTTTGCTCCGATCAGTTTGCTCCCATAGTGAAAGTTGTTCAGTTTAATGGATAGACTCCTAGTTTATATCAATTTCACCCTGTATATCAACCACTTTAATTTCTTAAGATCACATTTTTGATGCGATCTCTATGTACCTACGACACAGCCCGGACACTGCATACGAAAAATTGAAATTGACAAGATGACGTCAGCTCATGCGAAACCAAAGAAATTGAACCTTAAGTGTTCTTCTTAGGTAACTGCCGGGTAATCAGAGGGCGATAGAATGGGGGAGGTAAAAAGTTGGTGGGAGGATGGTAGTGTATGTAGAAATAGATACTCTGTCTTATACTTTGCCTACAAGCTCCCGAATGGAGACCACGTGGTAGGTGTAACGTTGGACGCCCTCTGGCCTGCTGGATAGATAATCTGGTAAAGTACAGCGGCTGGAGGAAGCTTGGACTGAATTTTGTGACGAACCTTAGTAGAGGCTTATGCTCAGTAGAGGACATGATATTGATGTTGTATTGAATAGGATCTCGCCACTTATATGGTCACGGTGGCTGTGGTTCTAATGACATGCATATGCTCACGACTATAATTCCCGATTGGGTAGTTCTGAAAACTCAGAACATCCACGTTTCACTAGTAGTACCGAAATTCTGTCCAGTGTGATGGGTAGTGTCACAGTCATAGAGATCTAGAGAGATGCCAACTAACGCGCTGAGTACGAAACCGAGTGTCTATCACCACCAGTACCACGCGATAGAAAGTATTTTGTAAGCTTGAATATGCTCATTATCCATTGCGGTATCAGAACTCAACATACGAATAATCTTTAGTACTACGCAAGCATTGTAAACTATTTACACATAATATCTCGACTGGCTTTCAGCCTCATAATATATTAAATCCTTACTGTCGCGAGCAATGTGTTCCGTTTTTGCGCATATTGCTGCGACACTGGCCCCGCCCCCTTTTAACATCTCCCTTTAGTTTTGTGATCTGTGGTCACACTATAATAATGAGTATCTAGTATTACGATAGTGTGCTCGTCGCTACTTATAAAAGGAACAACACATGCCTCGAAATTGAGCATGCAGGTTTCCTCACGATATTTCCTCAAGATATATTAGCACAGAACATTATAAGAGGGGTTAGAAATGCAAAGTAGCGATTTTGTTTCGGAGTCGTCTGTCGCCACTTGTTTTCCCGCTTACGCTGCTACTATTACACATGCCCTCTCGCTCGCACCACGCCGCGCGCCTTATGGCGTTATGCAAATCATTGCATAACCTTTTGGCGACACATTCCACGCTTACTTTGCACTTCTAACCCCTCTTATAATGTTTTGTGGCCAGTTAGTGTTACAAATCGTAGGTATATAAATTCTGAAAAACTCATTGATCAACGGCAGGCATGTTTGGTTCTAATGGATATACATATTTCCCAGGATCCTCATACTGTTGCTTGCTCGACTGGGTCGCGGTTGTACTTTGTTCAGTCCGCTGCTGGACAAGGAACTGACGAAGAGATTCTGCACAATTGCGTACGAAGAGGCGGAGTTCATCACTCGTAACGGTTACAAGATCGTCGACTTGCTGATGGAACAGAGTAAGTTACGATCATAAAAAAAATTGATTTAAGTTACGATCTGATTTTATTTTATTTGTGGAGTAGAAAAGAAGACTTAAATAATTACATTCGCGTCTTGCCGTCGTCGTCGTGATTCTCGACCCTTTCAAGTGTCGCCAACTTCTTGCTGACCAATGATTTATTTCTTGCCTTCTACTGTTTATTATTTTGTTATTTTGTTGTGTTCTGATTTTTCCTTTTTTTGACCGTGTTTACCCCTTTTTTACCTCAAGTTTAATCTAGTTTTTTATTCAATTATATGAAACAAAAGATAATAATATCTTTACTTGGTCGTTTTGTTATAATCAAGTATTTTGTATCGGGTCAGCGACGACATTTTAAAGACATGACTACTAAAGTTGTAGTGTGTTTCTAGCCCCCCACAACACACATAGCTGCTAAGTTAGTTATATAAGTTATTGTTCCCTCGATATATGAGGCAGTATACGTCTTAACCTGTGACCAATCCTTTGTCTGAAGTACACCTACTCTTACGACCAACACCGCATGGGCTGCCTTTGGGCAGTGCTGGTCAGATGGAACGTGAAAAAGTTTAATAGAGATTATTGGAAGATAAAAATATTACTTATCCAAGATATAACTATCATTAGGAGCTCATTTCTCTCAGCTCTAAGATCTCACGTTCAGAAAATATTAAATCTATTAACGCTCTTAACCATTTTCAGTTGCCCTGTGCACCCTGGACGGGCACTCCCAATTCATCCGTCGTTCCTGGATGAAGAATCTCCTCGAACATCAGTCCCCACATGGTTGTTTCGGTCAGAGCCTCAAAAGAGACAAGAATTCCATCATGAAAACCAGGGCCAAGTGGAAACTGACGAAGGAACAAGAGCTGATGGGAGGTGAATGCCACGGGCATGTCACGGCTGTAGCGGCTGCCACTCTTGCAACTACTATCAGATTTCTACTCGTCGTTTTCTATTGATACGATGATGAATTTGGTACCTAGTTATTTTCTTTTAGAAGAAAAAGTATTAAATCTACCTAAAAGATTGCATCTTATATGGCTATTATTATTATTATATTGGCTTTTTAAATTAGGGTTATACTTATACCTATAAAAGCATTAGCGATTTCCGTCACAAGATTGGACCCCTGGATATAGTTTATGGGCCAGCCCAAACACTAACACTAGTGTTAAGGTGGGTGGTAATGAACCTCTACACAGACCATGAACATAATTAAAGGTGAATTACACTTAAATACCTGTGTTAGGGGTATTAGGGTAGACAGTTGCATTACTTTAATGGGTGATTGTACCTACTCATGATACTGAACCACTTTTCTAAAGGATCAAAGATATTTTCGCAAATAAAAATTTAAACTTTTCATACAAACGTTAAATCAAAAGTACAAAATGTCTTTTCGAACATTTTTATATTTCTAAACGGACATAATACCTATAGGTTAAATAAAAAGTAAATCATAATCTGACCTAACAATAAAGAAAAAAATATTATTAGAAGGTACATAATTATTTAAAAAAAAAGTACATATGTATTTACCTACCTAGGTAACCGTATTTCCTTTAGAAATGGTCAGAAAAGTTACAACTATCTATTCTTACAAACTTGAAGTTGTAGTATAATAAGAATGTTGTAGCAAAGTTGGTGCTGTCACTTTGCTATTATGATTTAGCTAGGAAATAAATACGTCATAGAATATCTTAGTAGGTAATAGTACTTAATACCAGTGCGTATACCTACACGAGTGAAGGACGTTCTGCTTGAAGTAATCCAGAAAGAGGTTATTGTAGCTTTTAGATAGCAAACAGCCAGAAGATCATTAACCAAAGACCAGGTACATATCTAGCTACAAAATGTCACACTACATATGATAGCTGATTTGAGCCAAGCCACACGGTTGGTTTTGTACGCTGTGGGACGCTGCTGCGGCAGAGGATGGCCAGACCATGAAACTGAAAAAGTTCTATGGCCCCAACGTGGAAAGCGCGAATAAAAATCTGCTGTCCCATACATTTGGGTCGAGTACGATTGCAGTTTTGTATGAAACAGTTGATTTATTTTACGCGATTACAATGTCGGTCCATAGAGAAAGTTGTTCAGTTTGATGGTCTGATCATCGCCATAGAAAACCGTCAGCATAATAAGAAGGGCCCCTAAGAAGGATAAAGGATGGGCCACACAGAGTGCAGTTGCAGAACGGGTGCAGGCCGGCTGCAGACCGGCAGTAGTTGTAAACTATGGAATTATATGCGAGGTGTCACACTGCGGCCACCGTTCCGCAGCTGTTCCGCAGCTGTTCCGCAGCTGCGCCGGACTGCATTCAGTGTGACACCTCGCATATAATTCAATAGTTTACAACTACTGCCGGCCTGCAGCCGGCCTGTGCCCGTTCTGCAGCTGCACTCTGTGTGGCCCAGCCTTAAAACATACAGCTACGGCACTGCACCACCCGTGTGTTATCCTCTGCGGTGTAGTGTCTTGTCTCTTACTACCTACATACTCCAATCAATGTCTTTTGACTGATATATTTTCCGTCATTTCTATTAATATTACACACAGAAAGTGATCGTGTCGTCGACCTTGCCACGTCCACGTTGGAACTTGGAAGCGGAGACCAATGTCGACCGGAACGCTAGTCGCAACTGATATGAATGTTACATCAGGCGTTTCCGCTCTGCGCATACCTAAGTACCATATAAACCTGTAGGTACGTATATTTTCGCGATATCGCGAAGATATACAGGATGTAAGGGATAGCCCTCCGCAAACTGAAACGGTGAACTGAGGCCATCAAACTGAACAACTTTCACTATGGAACCTATCTCAGGAAACTGCGTACTGCTGGGTATAGAATAGACCTTTATTTTCACGCTAATCAGAACTGTCCTTCGCTAGTGGCTACTGGTTTGCCTGCTGTCCGGCGTCTCCCCTCCACCGCCGTCATTCCGTCAATGCTTTCGTCATTGCATATCTATCTAATCTACACCCTAGTCTTACCCTGAGTCAGGGGCTCTGAGGCAGAGAAAAGTGTCGAATGTATGTCAAAATCCATACATTTTCGACCCTACTTCAACTAAGCTCACGCTCGAAAGACGTCTCTGAATCTCGGCCTCAAACTTTTCGAATTTTGTAAATTTACAGGGTGTTAGGGTAAACAGTTGCATTACTATGAGGGGTTATTGTACCAATGGTACTGAACAACTTTTCCTAACAAGCCTATAGGAAATTCGCAATTTTTTATAGGTTTCTTAGGGAAAGTTGTTCATGAGGTACTATCACCCCTTCAAGTAATGCAACTGTTTACCCTAACCCTAACACCCTGTATACCTTTTAGGTTAGTTATAAATGGCGTAATTCAATCAAAAAGTAATTGTACTCATTACCTATGCCACCTTCCTGAATTGTACTCTACTAAAACAAAGCTGGCTGAAAGTGATATTCTCAATAATAAGTAATGGGGTAATTTATTAAAAACACATACAAAATGCAGAACACCAGACAAAAAAAACCATAATAAACTATAAAAAACTAAAACACAAATTACAAATAAAAGATGTCCTCCAAAGCGCCCACCTGAGGCAGAGTACCTAGGAGGCTGGCCGCATTGCCCCTCTGAATGGCCAAACTTACCCTTTGGGCAAAATAGCTGCCAGCCCTCCTGTCCCCCGTGGCCTCAAACAGGCGCCTCGATAGGCACTTTAAAAAAAGTTTCGCAGCAGGACCCCAACAGCCTAAGGTCTCCACAGCGAAAGGCAGAAACTCATAGCCCTCCCCCAGACCAGTATACGTCCTTCTCCTCTTAGACTCCGCTAACACAGTCGCCGCCCCCTCACGGCTACAAGACCCCCGGACGTGAGAAGGCGCCAAAGTGTCAAAAGTCAAACCTACGAGCATGCTGAGGTGAAATTGATATCATTAGCATCGTTTCAAACTAAGAGCTTTTACTATGGGAGCAAACCCATCGGAGCAAAAAAATTCAGCTTTTGCATACATTTGAGTCGAGTAGGCAGCGGCGGCGGCAGGTGCAGTTTAGTATGGAACAGCAGATTTTTATGTTGCTCCAATCGGTTTGCTCCCTTAGGAAAAGTTTGATGGGTAGACTCTTAGTTTAAAAGGATGTTAATGATATCAATTTCACCCTGTATAGATAGGAAGTACTACGTACACCCCTAAATCACACATTTGATTAAAAAAACTGCATAAAGCTTTATGATATTCCCGTAGACTGATGGTTGGTGAATTTGCATTTCATATTTGATTATTTTGTAGAAAGTTAACTGTAGCATTTAGATTACCTGTATCCGTCTTGATATTTATCAAAGTATGTGTTATACTAGTACCTACTCCCTTTGATCTAAATCTCATTACGTGTGACATTGAACACTTAGTTATTTGGTCATTAAAAACCACGCAGTTAATTTGTATGTGGGAATCGATCACCATAAAGTCCAAAGGTAAGTGTCAGACTCGCACCTTTTTGACTATTGGCATCTTTGGTACCTAAATAAGCTACGTGCCATAAATATGTTGTACATTACCAACCACTTCGACGACATCTTGCATCTCACATTTTCCTTTGACAAACGATCAAGTGCAAGTAGAAGGGAATGCTACTGACATTGAGTTATAGCCCTTTCCTTTAGCAACAGTAGCTCACGTGCGCTATAATGTAACATTATACATAGCCTAATTTGCTTGGTGAAATTAAAATTCGGTTCGGGTTCCCTGGGGAGGGAGCATCCTACACAATTCACTGTCGACACGTAACGGGACCGCGGCGCGTACGCACGCTCTTGCATGTTAATGTCTTACAAATACTGTAAATGACCCTAAGGCCCCAATTTTGGAGGACTTTGTTCATGGGTCCTAAAAGGTCCTTGGCCTTTAGTTTGTGTAAGTATCAGATTACGTACGTTGTCTTCACGTTGCAGTGCACCACTTGTCATGTTGATTTTGGGCAAACACGGACATTTCAAAGAACGCAACTTCAAATTCTTTCCATAGAGTAAAAGGTAGTGACTTATTATTAATCTGTGATAAAAACGCTTATTATTAATCTATGGTAAAAGTTCTATATGAGCACTTTGACGCAGAACACAACCAATCATAAACAGAACTAAATCGCAAAAAAATTGGTTTTCATCGGACAGTCCAGTTAGTTGTTTTCAATATGCTGTTGAGACTGGCGCGTACTTTCCTTAGCCATAATACGTCCCACTGCAGGGCACAGGGCACAGGCCTAACAAGGAGGCTGTATGGGCATTAGTCCACCACGCGCTTGCCTGATGCGGATTGGTAGACTTTCACATACGCATCAGAATTTCTTCTTCAGCATATGCAACTTTCCTCACAATGCGATGCGATGTTTTCCTTCACCGTATGAAAGTAGTCAGTAAGAGTTAGAAAAACTCATTGGTACATGGTATGTTGTCCGTGAGGATTATACTTAGGTAGGACTGTAGGATACATGAATTGAAATCAGGTCAAATTATGTCTCCCAAAAATATAATATATTATACGTTCCATTTACGAAGTTTAAAGTAACTAAGAAGTGAAGCGAAGCGTGTTGCAGATTTCGAGTTTGTATTTTCTTATAACTACGAAGTTGCAAAACAACTAGTAGATGTATATAATTATTAAGAACATATAACAGATGTAATTTATATTTAACAACATAATTAGCTAACAGCTCTAACAAGTCAAATGTCAATTACGAAAGTTTCAACGAAGGTTGTTCCTGATTAATGTCAAAGTTCCGGTTTAATTAGCTATAATGTTGACGTCCGTAATGACAAAAGACATTCGATATGAAATTCTTTTAGATTTAATATTATAATTATAACTAATGGAGTCGACTAGTAGCTCGAGTATAGTCGCTTGCTTTTAATACGTTTCTCACTACATATCTATCTATCAATTTCACCCTGTAGAACAGGGCACTCGAGCAGGGCGACTCTACAGTTGGCATCTTTTTAGACTAAGATTGTACACATCAGAGTCTTAGGTTAAAAGGTTGCCAATGAATGAAATTTCACACTTCATAATTAAAGCTGCAGCTGTTCGTACCAGTTTTCCAGATAAGCTTGAACCCGTATTCCTTTCCTTTACGCGTCAAGCTCTGAAATGCATCAAAATAATTGACTGTATATGATAACTGTTAGTACTATTTTCGAATAAACGAAGCGCTACATGATGTATGCGTGCATAATAGAAACATTATGTTATCTCAAACTCTTGCTTTTAATCATAAAGTTATTCTCTAAGCTTTTAATACAGAATGGAAAGGACGGAATCATTCAAATTCTGTATATGTCGCCGGAATTCGAAAAAAAAAAAACAGATTTGGTCTACTCCCTAAGATCAAATCACGGAGGATGTTCAAATAACGACACGATTTTATCATTTCCCTAAACAAATAAAATTTTTCAATGAAATGATGAAAATAAATTATGTCAGTTCTATACCATGTCAGTCAGTTCTTAGAAAACAACTTTTTCTGCGGTATTTCAAAGGTTTATTGGTAAGACGTACATTAATTAGTTGTTATCATAGAGATCTAGAGAGATGCCAACCATCGCGCTGAGTACGAAACCTAGTGTCGCATCACCACCAGTACCACGCGATAGAAAGTATTTTGTTAGCTTGAATGTGCTCGGTATCCATTGCGGTATCAGAACTCAACGTTCGAATAATCTTTAGTACTACGCAAGCATTGTAAACTATTTACACATAATATCTCGACTGGCTGTCAGCCTCATAATATAACGAATCATTACTGTCGCGAGCAATGTGTTCCGTTTTTGCGCATATTGCTGCGACACTGGCCCCGCCCCCTTTTCACATCTCCCTTTAGTTTTTGTGATCTGTGGTTGTTATCAAACACAGTACAACTTTATTGGTACCTATCAAAAATCTGAAACGAATGAACAAAAAATATCTTTAAAAAATATGAAAACATAATGTATGTTTTACCAAATGAACTTTTGAAATACACGACAATTTACACAATTTAGGGATTTAACCAAATCTCTGTTTTTATTATATCCCTGCGACATATAGGTACATACCTATACTAGTCCATGTGATCATCATTATCTGCCTTTCATTATCCTCTCCCGAGTCACGTCAGAAAGCTATATCTTTGACCTTTCTCCTGTCGGTCCCAGAGTCCCAGCTACCTATCGCGGGTCTCGGTCCGTGATGCAATAGTGAAATTACTTGAGTTTTTAGCATGACCGTGAAGATATTAAAATTGATATAATAAATTGCAGTAACATTGAATTATGAATGATACAAGATCATCTAGATAATTGTGCAGTAATTTTTATGCAAATTTTAGGATTCGGAATTTCCGATGTTTCTTTTAACATTAGTAAAAATTATGTTTTGACATTCCGAGCTGGCGAGCTGACTGCTTCACTAAGTAGTCATTGTTAGTTCTAAAGAGAAAGGAATCTAGTACTTACTTAATAAATTAGTTCAGTATGTGTCTGTTTGAATTTCTTTTAAATATTTTTTTAGCAATTGAATTATCGAACTAACAAAAAACTCTTTTGTTTTTCTGAATCATTAAATTTATTAACCAACAGAAAAGACTATTATAAATTATATCTGTTATTTTGTGTATAATTCTAGCTATCGCACTATTTGTATGTGTTCTTTGATTATACTCATTCGTTAGTTCTAAAACGATTTGAAACGAACAAAGTTTGTCACTTGGGCAATGTCTTCTAAGAGTCATAAAAAAATGAATAAGTAAACAGGATTCAAATAAGGTCGTCTGCACTTCAATACATTTTGTTCGGACGTCCGTCCGTCCGTCTGATCGAT
Organism: Agonopterix arenella; assembly: GCA_927399405.1. Taxonomy (NCBI): domain Eukaryota; kingdom Metazoa; phylum Arthropoda; class Insecta; order Lepidoptera; family Depressariidae; genus Agonopterix; species Agonopterix arenella. The sequence continues at coordinate 4,540,192 of OV656692.1, forward strand.
CGAACCAGTCTTCTCACTAGTCGACCTTATAGCGACCTCATATAATGAAAGGTATTCTGGTATTAAACGGAACATGTTTCTGTTCTTGTTTGTTTTGTGTAAAGGAAATAAACAATTATAAGGTCTCCTATTGACGTAACTCTTACTGCATAGGAACCACGGTCGTATCAAGCGTCCGTTTCAATACGTGTAAAAATCACCCGGGGAGTCTATCTATCGCACTCTAGCATACATAATCTGCGTATGCTTTTTCTCTTTCGTATATCCCAAGTGATCTAAAACACCTTATAGTACTCTGTGATCAAACGTTCTTCTTCTTATCGTGCGGGCAGCAAGCCCTGGTCACAGTATAAGAAATAGTATCTATTTCTACTTACCCTGGTTGAGCCGGGTTGAGTTTCTTATGTAACGACTACTGCAACCAGAGATAGTAGCCGGGACCAACGGCTTAACGTGCTATCCGAAGCACGGATTCTTCTTTCTTTTCAGACAATCAGGTGATTCAGCCTGCAATGTTCTTACCAACTAGGAGAAAACACAAACACAAAAGCACAAAGTGACATGTCACTAGGTATCCCCCGTAGGAATCGAACCTCCGAGTCGAGATTTGAGAGAGCAGACCACTAATATGATAATCATCATCATCATCATCATCTCAGCCGATGGACGTCCACTGCTGGACATAGGCCTCCCCCAAGGAGGATGATATGATAATGTGGAGGTGCAATTTTTTGCTCTTCTTTTTTTTTTTCCCTTACTCCTGTGTGGCACGGGGTCGTCATCAAGCATAATTGTCCAAGATTCATTCGTATATTTGGCTTTGGCTGGAATGAGTCTGTGCCATCTGTGTAGTCTAATATCCAAAACACAGATATTCAGTTTTTTTAAATTGAGTTTTAGACGTGATGTCAGAAATTAAAGCACATCTGTATCAACAGTCTTCCTACTTATAATTTTCCTCATTGTCGCAAAACGACATCGATATTTCTCGGAAGGGCTTGATTTTTTTTTCACCTTGAATACTTCACTAAATGAATTTTATTAAAAGCTTCCTTATAATACAAATACCTACTATACTAGCCTAAATAGGTATTTAGAAAAAAATACCTACTCAACTCAACTAAAATTAGTCTAAGATTGGTGTCGGTATAGGATATAAATATAAGTACCCACACCAATATGAGCCCAATTTTCCGAAAAAATGTCCGTGTTGTTCTCCTACGCTGACTTTGATTTGTGAATCGGTGAAATGTTAAGTTCTATTTTTTTTACGTTAGTAATTAACTCATCATCATCATCATCGATGGACGTCCACTGCTGAACATAGGCCGTAGCCGTGCTGAACGTAGTAATTATAGTAATTATGTTTATTTCTAGATTAAATAATAACCGCGTAACTCTCAAAAACTGTAGTACTCTATGGTTCTATTATCTTTTATATTAGGTACCTATGTAACGAAGGTCGTACGACGTAACTTTAAACTCGTCATATACAACGTGTTAATGAATAAGCGCAAAACTCATACACCCCAACTGATTTATAACAAAATAATTAGAATGAAACAATAATTTCATTATTTTGATAGTTAAAATTTAAAGTTATTCGCATTTTAAGTTTTGAGGCAAAAATGATTTGATATCATTTCAGCAATGAATGAAAGCGCTAACATACTCATGGATACATTTTAATAATCTTGTTTTGGTAGTAAGTAGGGTGAGTATGCCCGTGGGGTGGGTTGACATCGGGTTCAGTAAATTTTAAATTTTACAAATTATTTAATATTTTGAAAAAAATTACCTATGTTGAAACCATGATAATTCGATTCTGCTCTCGATTCTAAATAAACTACTTTCTAGTTTTGCGTTAATTCATTAACACGTTGTATATGAGAGACTTGAGTCAAGGCTATAGATTATAAAACTCTTGCTTCTCATATCTTACTGACGACGGCCTGGTAGCTCAGTCGGTAGTGAACGGGATTCGAACCAGCGACCCTTGGCACAGCAGATGCTGTGCCGAGAGTCGCGGGTTCGAATCCCGTAAGGGACAAATATTTGCATGATGAATATGAATATTTGTACCCGAGTCCGTCCGTTGTCCCGTTTGTATGTTTATATCTATATACGTAAGGTGGAGTCTTGTAATTGCAACTATCTGGTAATTGCACTTATAAGAATCACGATTCAGTTCTTCTCTCAATAGACTTATGTCTAGTCATCTAGAACTGTGTTGGTACAAAGAGAAGGACTGAATTGTGATTCTTATAAGTACAATTGCTCCATGGTTGCAATTACCAGATAGTTGCAATTACAAAACTCCACCTTATTCTATATCGTTGTCTAGACATCATAATCCCAAGTCCAGGCTAGATTCTGGTACTTTAAATGTGACTAGATAATTTGTGCGATAATGTCCAAGATATTTATTTACCTACCTGTACCAGTCTCAGTGATCATCATAATCACGCGGCCACAAAGCTCTATCTTCGGTCTTCCTCCCGTCTCGCTCCCAACCACCTGTTTCAGGTCATCGGTCCTTTTGATGCAATGGTCAAATTGCTTATACTAAAAAGTTTAGCATGACCGTGAAAATATTAAAATGGAAATAATAAACTGTAGCATTGGATTATGAATGATACAAGATCTTGTAGATAAATATGTGCAGTCATACATTACGTTTTTTGTATTCTGAATTTCTGATGGTTCTTTTCTATAAATGAATATATACCGCGCACAGGCACATACATTGTAATGATCCCAAGTAAGCACTATATTGTTATGGAAACCATAAAACAACGGCACGAACATATAACATCCATGACCGAACCGGGATTCGAATCCATGCCCCTGGTTTGGCAGTCCGGTGTGGCAACCATTATAACAACCGGGTCGTCAAATCGTAATAACATTAGTAACATAATATTTTATGTTAACTAAGAATATCTCATGTATATTTTATTGGAATCAATTTAAATGGAATGAAATTCTGCTTCGAGCCATGTAAAGAACCGAACCCATCGTCCTCGTCAAGTCCGGTCGGGCCACACTTCAGAAGCACGCAATTCGTGTTATTCCAATACGAACTATTACGAAGCTCCTCAACATTCAGAGTGCGTGCAAGAGCAATGACTCCGAACTGACACAGATTTCTTCGATGTCTAGACGTGCATTACTTGAATAAAGGTATATTTATTACAATTGATTTCTCAATATCTCACTTACTACTTTGCAATACCAACTCAGACAGTCTTAAGCAAAGCCGAATAAAATCTCTCGAAATACTATGATTTTTTATTTACCATATCTAAATGTCACAACAAGACTGAAAAATGAAACGCGCTAAAGGTCCCGGAGAAAACAAAACTTTTTTGTAAGTAATATCTTGTCTGGTACGCAACCCTCGTTGCGTGTGTGGCCCGACTCGCACTTGCCCGGTTTTATTCATGTTATATTCGTGTGAAAAGTTACATTGGTATCATAATCATCCTTCATTTGATTAAACGGTTGATTGTCATTTACAAATCCCTCGGCGTATTAATTATACTGCTGTAGTGACGGCGGGCCCGTGGGTAAGCAAAAACTTTTATGAGGGACCTGGGCAAACGTTTACGGGATGCGGGTAACGGTCCTCGCGCTGGGTCATACCTGGCCCAACGCATATCATTAGCGATTCAACGTGGAAATGCGGCCAGCATTATGGGCACCTTCGGGCCAGGTATGACCTGGGGCGGGATTTTCAACTAAGAAGAATTAGTAAAATTTGTAGTTTAGAATGCTTAGAATGGTTTAAGTTTAGGGTAAGTTTTGTTTGTGCTTTTACTTGTTTAATAAATTCTTCAATCAGTGATCTTATCACCCACATAATTATTGTCACCCGTCACTTCCACTGCCAATCTAACATCCAACACGAAATATAATAATTACGCTATCAGCTATCACCGCCCAACATCGATGACTAAGACATCCTTGAGCGTATAGATGCAACTGCATACAAGAATTCCCTGGAAATAATGTTTATGCTCAAGTCGTAAAATCCAAAATGACTTAATTTGGAGGACGTCATACGTGACACGAACTATGCTCGTAAGATTGCACGGATGCCTCCTATTGTCTGTCGAACAATGCGTTTGGACACCCACAGACACTTTCTGTAAGCTAATGATACGCCCTTGCAGAATTCTACGTTTTATTCCTTAGCTATTTTGTTTCGACAGTCTGGAATTCGCGGATTGAATTGTCATTCGTCAAACATGTAGTTGTAGTTGCGGCTAAATTGCTAATGATACCGGTTGATGACTGCCCTATTGATCTCTAACAATTTGAAATAACAAGAATAATTAAGTATATTTGTAAGTATTTGTACGAATTATAAAAAAAAAATCTAGAAAATCGGTGAGATAAAGCCCAAATAAAATTATTTGATAAAAAATTATTGGAGACCACGAACTGGCAGGCGTAGTATGGGACTCATTGCGGCCCGTACTGGACCGACGATTTAAGAAAGGTGGGGGATCGACTGGATGAGGAAGGCCGAGGATTGAGTTTTGTGGCGCGTCTTGGGAGAGGCCTCTGTTCAGCATTGGAAGATTATAGGCTGATGATGAAGTTGAATATTGAAGACGCATCATGTTCATAATCTTGCTTTAATCTTTTCGTCTTGCCTCCCATGTGGAATACCAATATAAATAAAAGTAATAATAGTTTATGCTTATGATTATTGGCTTCAGTGACTCTACTACGTACATATTTATATAAGGTGAGGAGTGAGGATATCTTTATCAGATGAAAATGCAGTTGGCCTCGAGTTAGTCAGCTATGACGTCGGTAGGAAACCAGATTCTATGATCACACTAGTGAAAAGTAATATGACCATTTATGTGGAGAAAAATACAGGGTCCAACTCAATATGTTGACAGTTTTTTAAGGGGATGATCAGACCATCGAACTAAACAACTTTCTCTAAGACTAAAGTCAAAAACGCGAAAAAGAAATCATCCGTCCCGTACGTTTCTGTCCAGTAGGATTGTAGTTTTGTATGGAACAGCTGAGTTTTTTTGCGATTTCGATGTTGGTCCGATAGAGGAAGTTGTTCAGTTTCATGGTCTGACCATTCCGTTAAAGATCCGTCAGCATATTAAGAAGGACAACCGCTAACGTATGCGGAAGAACTAAAATTATAATAATTAAACATTACAGCTTCATTACGAACGTCATGCTGAACCTAAATACCACAAAATAATTTGTTAGCTTAAGGTGTCATCCATCGCCACATAGAACTAGTAATGAAAGAGACACGACAGATGGTTGATGGTATGTATGGCTCTTCTAATAAAGGATTAGAATAGCAATTAATATCTATCATGGTAAAGTCTTATGCTAGTAATTTGACTAGTTATTATAAGGACTAGCCTTGCGGCATAGTTAGTTAAGGGGAATAAACTCCAAAGTTGCAGATTTCATGTTACCTCGCCCCCCGCAAAAAGTGGCAGAAATGTTTGTTAGTAGAATTACACGCGTGGCTAGTCCCTATATATCTTATCTTATGTTATCTTGTTGTGGGGGCTGGCAAGCCAGCAACACTTCGACCCAGGGGGATCTTTTGTGTTAGCCCCAATACTTTTTTGTTTTCTTCACCCTTCAAATACATGGTCAATGAAGGAGGCAACACCATTGAGGGGAAGAAACCCAAGATCTCCCGGTTTCGGATATCCATCTCCGAGGAGGCACATGCGTTTTACCGCCAGGACATCACAGTCACAAAGAACATGCTCCATAGTCTCTTCATCCTCTCCGCATGCTCTGCAGCTGGGATCCAGGGTGAGTTTCATTTTGTGCATCATCGTGCCTGTGGCGTAGTGCCCAGTGAGGGCTCCGACTATGGCACGAGCCTTGCTCCTGCTATTATTCAGTATGAATCTTGAGACGTGAGTTGTCACATTGCTGATAAATTTTTTGGAGTGTTGTAGGCCTACAAGGCTAGACCACTCCAGTTTGTATGCTTTATCAGCCCAATACCTAATGGCCATTCTTATACTGCATGCCGGGATTCCCACACTTGGTTCTGGGCCAACCATTTTTCGTTCTGACCCAGCCCTCGCCAGCTCGTCAGCATTCTCATTACCCTGGACCCTGTCCCGGAACCCAAACTAATCTTACGGTATTGTGAAGTGAATCCCTATATAAGTAGTCTTATATTAGTAACCTACATCTATATCCTTTAAACATTGATTATGCAAGGAGATCGTAAGAAACGTGGACATAATCCTACTTACATGTATAATTAATTATGTATTATGAAAACATAAGTCCAGAAACCTATTTCAAAACCTTATAAGAATTGAACAAGGAAAGTGACTTCAATGTTAAACTCTAACCTAGAGATCTGACTTTAAGTCTAAAAATAATTATCTAGAGTAGATTATCGGATTCTTATAGCTTACAATATATCTCAAGTTTATAATACATGGAATTTATAAAAAACAAAAGTCTATTTGTATGAAACATTCAACTCCATTTACGGATAAAAGAAGCTGTGCACAAATAATCATAAAAGAATTATAGCATTCAAGATACCAAACTCGTGCAACTTCCACTAGTAGATCCATATTATTTATGGGCACTTCTAATTATGGAGAAATGGCGATCTTTTAAAGTTTATTAGGAACGAGTTCAAGGTCCAGATGGCGGATTTAAACAAACAGGTGTGGCGCGTCTACAACATTTTGTAACTTTAATCTGAGCCGCTCCCCGCGTTTCTATGACGCAATATTCCACGGGTGTACATTGCGTAAAGACTTTTTAGCATGCGCCCGCGCCAGAGCCACAGAAAACAGATATACAGTACAGCAACTTCATGCAAGCGCTGGAATCGAAGCATACACGCAGACGAGCGCCACATACACGGCCCGCTAAGGTACCTATTCCGGGGCGCAAAAGCACGTCTAGCATGGTTTCTCTTCTTACACGCGACTTGGCTGTATTCCATACTACTTGTCGCGGCTAGCACGGCTTTCGCTCTCTGAAAAGCGAGGGAACAGTTTATTTTCTATGGAGCAAATTCTCCTTTCCTATATATTTCCTAATAGTCCTTTGCAGTACTGAAGTACAGTACGACCAGGAAAAAAATTCCGCTCGTTAATCTTCGTTTAACGTTTTTATTTCCTGAATCCCCGTCATCCGTCGTCGTCCGTAACAGGATGTGCCACCTTCAATGCCTTGCAGCTATTGGCTAATTGTTTTCCATTGATTACTAAATTACTTCGGGTTTTGTCGGGGACTCGGGTCTACTCTGCGCAAACGAAGATTGACGAGTGGAATCATTTTCTTGGTCGTATTGTATGGTACAACAGAGTATCTTAGCAGGCCGTGTATGTGCCGCTCGTCTGTGTGCGTGGGACGATTCGAGTGCTTCCATGAAGTTGCTCTACTGTATATCTCTTTTTCTGTGCTCTTTTCTGTGCCAGAGCTTTCTCGCAGACACCAGGCGAGAAGAAGCACCCGAATGCTTTTGTCTTTCTAAAAGTAGAGGCCGTGAAATCGACATACTATCTTTGTAGCATCTATTGTTTTGTCATATCAGGGGTGACGAATTGCAAAAAGATGTAACCGAGTTATAATGATACCGTTTCGTTTGTTGGTACAGAGATTTTTAACGGTATTAGGTTATGTGGTTATTTTAGGAATCGGACATGAATGCTTTCTGTAACTAGTGGTGAATCTGAAATGGGTTTTCCTTAAGGTCGTTGCAGAGGGGTCAATTTTATACAAAACTTTGACGAACAACACGCGTAGACGGTATTAATATAAGTAACTTTGTAACTAAAATTTTGAATGAAAAATTTCAAAGCTTTATATCTTCGTAATTATTTTACAAACAGCAAATGTTATTTGTGACGCGGCATCTAGATCTTCTAAACTATTTTTCCATATATAAAATATTACTTTTATTAATTCCGTCTACGCGTATTGTGCATCAAACTTTTGTATGGACTGAAACCACCTTAATTTGACTTTACTTCTATACACTTCTGTAACTCGTTTGATGATCCTAATAAAATAAAATAAAAAATAAAAATGTATATTGGTTGTTAATAAGGTTTACAATTTGTTTCATTGATACCGTACATTTTTTGCACTAAAACATTTCATTGAGTACACTTACGTTTTCCCCGTGGTATCGTCAGCGTGAAATTCATGTTCACATTTTATTTCCTTCCTTAGGCTGGAAGGAACATATTTGACAATTTACATATACTTATATCTATTCAGTACTGCTGTGAAGTACCTAACAAACAAACATACACACTTTCGCAGTTATATTTACTTACATTACAATGATTCATGGGCCTTTAGGTATATGCGTAAGTTTACATGACCTAGGTCTAAGGATTTACCATTGAACAACCATTCACTTTCATTTTACAATGCACTGAGTCATAATCATAAGAATTATAATCATCATCATCAACATCATCTCAGCCGATGGACGTCCACTGCTGGATATAGGCCTCCCCAAAGGATCACCATAAAGACCGGTCCTGCGCTGCCCTCATCCAACGGGTTCCCGCCGCCTTCACCAGGTCATCGGTCCACCGTGTGGGGGGCCTACCCACGCTGCGCTTTCCGGTACGCGGTCGCCACTCGAGAACTTTTCGGCCCCATCGGCCATCGGTTTGCCGATGATATAGTCATCATGGCGGAGACTATGGAGGAGCTCAGTCGAATGCTCGATGATCTTTGATCAGAGCCTCGGAACGAGTTGGTCTGAAGATGAAGACTCCTGTAATGATCGGAAACTCTGCGCTCGAAGTTGTTGACGATTATGTTTACCTGGGACAAACTATTCAGTTAGGTAGGTCCAACTTCGAGAAAGAGATCAACCGTCGAATCCAACTCGGCTAGGCAGCGTTCGGGAAGCTACGTAGTATCTTTACGTCCCAAATACCGCAGTGTCTTAAAACGAAAGTCTTCGATCAGTGTGTGTTGCCAGTGATGACATATGGAACAGAGACGTGGTCGTTCACTCAAGACCTCATAAAAAGGCTGAAAGTCACCCAAATGGCAATGGAGATGGCTGTGCTCGGAGTTTGCCTGCGAGATCGAATCAGAAATGAAGAGATCCGCAGAAGAACCAGAGTAACTGACATAGCCCAAAGAATTGCTAAACTAAAATAGCAGTGGGCACATTGCTCGCAGAAGAATTATAATATGATGTTAATTTTAATTATTTTGTCGGAAAATGTACCCGAGACATTGCGTACAAGGGACAAAACCTGCCTTAATATTCATTAGAAGCTACATTGCCCTCTTTTCTACACAGAAAAAAATACTTTCTAGAAAAAAGAACCATATATGTTGCAACTGATATTTGTTAATCTTAAATATATGTCTTGGACTAAGATAATCCCACTAAGGTTTGAAGAATGTTTAATTCTCAACATTTAAGATATAATTTCTTGTGACAAGAATTAAATTACTGGGTTCGATAATATCTTGAATCAAAACAGATATGTTTCTCGCATTAGGAATGAGAGATTTTCTTTTATTAAAAGAAACATTTGAACTTACCTAGTGATACAAGAAATTACCTAGTTCATGGCCGAAAAACTATAATACGAAACATTTTATATTTCAAACGAATAGTGTACACAACAAAGGAGTTGTAGAGTGCGTGAGCTGGGACCTAAGCGATTTCTTCTGAAATTTGTTCAGGGTTCTTAGGGAGTAGACATACTAAAAGTCTCCTCCTCTAGGAGTCGCGCCGGAGGGGTGGGGAGGGGGTTAAAGTTCCCACTTTTGGGTTTTTCGTGAATATATCCAAAACGGTGCGTCGTCGAGAAAAGTGGTTTGATAATAAATGAAACTTTGTAAAATTTTCTACACCTTTTATTCTATACATTTTTTCCTATTTACCAATAGTTTTCGAGCTACACGCTCCGGAAAAGTAAAAATTTAAGTTATAAAGCGCGATGAGCATTACCTGAACATCTTCTGAACCGTAATAGCTATATAGTTGAAATTTTCACAAAATCAACGTTACGATGGCGGTTTTGCTAACAAATACAAAAAATTTCAAAATGTAAAAAATTAAGGGGGTCCTACACAAGAAGCTAGTTTTTATCAACGTTTTTTTCTTCTCACTCTATCGTAAGAACGCAGTATGAGTCATTCATTGAGTGGACTAGAAGACATTTTCGAGTTTCCTTATATCGAAATGCGAAAATATCTTGACTCAAATAATATAGTAATAGTATATAAACTTAGTAATTGTTTTTTCTGCGTAATATTGTTCATTAATTCCCTTGAGGCAAAAATTACAACTTAGACGCATTATGGAAAGAATCGAGTGATCCATTCATAGCCAGTAATTAGTCCACCACCGAATTGGGCATGCGCATGCTTCAATCCGGATTATAAGACTTCACATACGCGTTAGAATATCTTCTTCAGTATACGCAGGATTACTCATGATGTTTTCCAGGTAATAATGTATATATTTATTTAAATATAAAAAAATGAGTTCTTTACAATCCATTTCCAGCAGTGTAAGTATGTACTCGTGACTGTCATCGTACCATAAATAAGAAGATGCTATCACGCGATCGCGTTACGCGTTTGTAATTAGTAATTGCATACGTCTCTCATTGGCATGTTTTAAACTGAATCTGGAGTTTCATTTTCATTTACACAGCTATTATAAAATTTTCGTTGAGTATGTCTTTAAGATGGTAGGTAGGTTGATGACATTGGCATCATGAGGCCTGAAGGCCTGGATGCCTTTGGCAATGGTAAGCCTCAATTTGGAACACCAGTAGGCTACAGCGTCCTATAAACTATATCTGATATATGAGACTGTACTTTACTAGGCCGTCCTGTCTTGTATACAGGGTGAAATTAATATCATAGCATCCTTTTAAACTAAGAGTCTACCTATAAAACTGAACAACTTTTACTATGGCAGCAAACCGATCGAAGCAAAAAAAAATCTGCTGTTCCTCAAATGTAATTTTTTTTGTGCTTGCTTGAAAAGTTATTCAGTTTGATGGGTAGATGCTCTTAGTTAAAAAGAATGCTAATGATATCAATTTCACCCTGTATAATACTCTCATTTGTTACATGTACCTAATGTATTGTTAGCCTGTCTGATTGATTATTGTTGTCACTAACATTAGAATAAGTAAAAATATTAACTTAATCGATAGAAATAGTCTGAAATAAAGATTAATTATTATTTTACTGGGAAAGATGTGGACTGGGAAAGATGGCATAATGAGAGGTCTTGTTATAACCACAGTGGGTGGATATATACATGCTTACGTTACGATGAAGGTGACGGCATTTAAAGTCCTAGGCTGTGCAAGTTATGTAAGTATATTGTAAGCAAAGGTCGATGACCTCTAGCATTTTGTCTTTTCTCGGGGACGAAAGTTTTTAACTATACGGATAATAACAAATGCCAAGTCTTTTAGCTTTTATATGATAAGTTAATTGACTATTTGACAATTTTCGAGAAAGTTGTTTTGACCAAGCGAAATATGATAGTTCTCTACACATTCTTTTTTTTTTAACTTTAATGTACTACCTTTACGCATTTATCACCGATTAAAAATTACGCACCAAAACTCTCGGTCTTGTGAAATTGATTAAAACCTGTACTGAAAATTAAATTTTCAATACATTTTCTGTGAAATGCGAATTTTATAGTTTTATTATTGACATACCTAGACCTATCTAATATTATATTTACCGATAGGCCTTAATTTGGAATGAATAAAATTATGACTTCCGACAAATATCCAATTAGCGTACCTATCAAATTGATTGATGATAAAGCATCTCTCTCTACTTCATTTGATTCTGCGCGATATAGTAGTATACAGGGTCCTTCTTAATATGCTGACACTTTTTTAAGGGGATGATCAGACCATAAAACTGAACAACTTTCTCCATGGAAACAAGCTCGAAATCGCAAAAAAAATCTGCTGTCCTATTTGGCTCGAGTAGGTTTGCAGATTTGTATGGAACAGATGATTTTTTCCGCGATTTCCATGTTGGTGCCGAAGAGAAAGTTGTTCAGTCTGACAGTTTGATCATCCCCTTAAAAAAGTGTCAGCATATAAAGAAGGACCCTACAGGGTGTTAGGGTAAACAGTTGCACTAAGGGGTGATTGTACCCATGATACTGAACAACTTCCTTGTCTTGTCAACGTCTTGTTTTGTTTAAAAGATGTGTGTTGTAGAGTTTCTGGCCGCATCTTCTTTCAACGGAACACCTTCCGACGCGGTGGTAGAGTCAACAAATGACGTCAAAAAGCTATCTATGTGATATTATTTTGAATAAAAAAATTTTGATTTGATTTGATTTAAAAAGAAACATATAGGACATTCACCAAAAAAATTTCGACTTTCCATACTAAATGCGATTGATACTGATCTAACGTATGCATGAATAGTTAATTTTTTTTATTGCGTATTCCCTATAAGTTTCTCAGGAAAAGTTGTTCAGTATCATGGGTATAATCACCCCTTAAGGTAATGCAACTGTTTACCCTAACACCCTGTATATTGTAACAATTAGTTAACTAGTAGTAGTAACTATACTAGTAAACCATAGTTTAAATTTTTTTTCTTGTTACTTAACCTTTTTTGACATTGTATTATGTTCAGTTCAAATGAGTAAAGCTTAAAAATGTATCTTACGAAGATGTTTTTGTAGAAACTCTAGAATTACATTCAGCTACCTTCTATTAACGTTTCTTTAACGTACCGTGGGTTTTAATTACCGTTTATTCGACAACTTTCGACTGGATCCGTGGTTAAGATGTTATCGTTCTCACATATTACAGTGCGATCTGCTTAAATAGTCATTTGAATCAAGCAATTTTCATCTTTATTTCACAAGTATGAGCGCTTTATCACCTGACTTTTTACCTGGTTTCAAGCAATATGTTGGTTACACGATTTGCCATCTATTCGGAATCTCAATATAGAACGATGGGTGTTATTGCATAATGATATCTATCTTCGAACGTTAAGGATTCTTATCGGGTTTCTGTGTGAAATAATTTATAAGTAAGAACATAATGTATTGAAAAGGCACGTAAGTAGATGTGGACACCTACTTTTCTTGAAATGGTTCCGTGAAATTTAGCCGGTACTGCCAAGAGCATATAAATAATAAAATAAATATAATATTTTTCAATTAAGAAGTATAATAATACAGGGTGGATTTTGGAGACAGTAAGGGCAGGTACCTTAACCGTTGCAACTAGAGGGAAACGTTCTTAAGAGACTGTCCTTAACTTTATGAGACAGTTTAACCCCATTTATAGATTTTGAAAAAATGTACAGTCAGCAAGAAAATAGACCATTATTATGTCAATCGATCCTGTTTCTTATAAAGATCAAAAAAGTCTACGAGACCAACTGAGCTTAGAGTACTAGAAATGACAGAAATCGCAAAAAAACTAAACATTTAATACCTAACAAAACTTTTTACGATGCTTGGATAGACTGGTCGATGAAGATGAGGTACTGGTCCAAAAAATAATTTTGAATTTCGAATGAAATTTAAATTAAAATTTTAAAAGTTTTTGCGACTTCAAATGCGTCTAGTATTTTGTTTCAATAACACAGATGCTTGGAACTTGGTTTATTCAATTAGATACACATCTGACAAACCCAAAAAAAAAAATAAACAATTAACCTACCAACTTAAATTGGGGCACTGTTGGCAATTAACTGACAGAAATTGGGTTTTTGTAAAAATTTTATAAAATTAGCTGTTAAAAATCAGCAATCAGACTTCGTCTAAGACATGTATGGCTCAAAATGTTTTAAATGGTGTCAACTATCATCCCCTTAAATATCTGCACCCAGCTTCCAAACACCCTGTAGAAACATACCATCAGCTTAATCTCCATTTTGAAAGTTTTTTGTTCTTCTTGGACTACGTAATAAGAAGCAGAATTTGGAGTATCTCTTGTATATTCCCTCTGTATTTTTCCTGTCGTTATACTTTCTCTGTATTTTGTTTTTGGTGGAAATAAAGTATACTTATTTGATTGATATCTCATAGGGTTCTTTGAAAGTATACGTAAGGTTTTTGTAACATTCTTATTCATGTTTTAAAATTATTTTTTTTTGCTATGCAAATAAAGAATATTGATTTTATGTCATCGAAGCAACAGAGGCTGATGTTGATGAAGATGAAATTCTTTAAAAATCCTTCGCCAAATCTCAGGTCGTTCACCTTCAAGACACACAACGTCAGCAGAACTGATGAATCGAGCTGACATTTCGCACGACCAGAGAATCTTCGTTCCGATCTGCGACGCCCATAGAATGCAGACGAGATATTTATTCAAATTCAGAACGAGAAAGTGAATTATGCCTACCATGATATAGGCACCAAAATTGATTGTGCATTCGGTGTTAACTTACTCCGATATTTGGAAGGAAACAATGCGGAAGTTACACAAAATGTTTTGCTGCAGTGATAGAATAAGTCGTCAACATTTGGGATTCTTTTCAAATAGTGTAAGGCACTCTGGCAGTATATCTATCTCACACATTCTTTGTACGCTATTTTTGTCATTCAGAATGGTTTCCAAACGTTTTAAAACGTAGCCCTAAAAGATGATTATTTTCAGCACATGTAGAGGTGGCTGAAAGTGTAATAAAATCAAGGTGCCTAATTGATGACAATAAAACAAAAACACATAAGTATCTCCTGATGGTCTTTGCTATGCCCCAGCAGGCATAAATCATCATCTAAGGACATGTTGTTCATGTTTTGACGTCTAGTAGTTTTGGCCAGGATCGGATATTAAAAACGTGGAAAGGCGAGCTGCCAGCGATTCCATAACTATAATATCTAAATATATGTAAAACAAAATGCCTATTGGTCTATTGCCATGTACCGTGTGCAATACCATTACATTCCTAAGTGACAGGACAAGACGGATTGTTGTATGAACGTAGTGCATTCCAAATAGGTACTATAGTATTAATGTTTCCTTTATTTTGGCAAGCCATTTCTCGCTATGGCTCGCCATTTTTTTTTACTCGACTGCGTGACGCAAAGGAAGGGTAATGTGTTTGATGTAAATGATAACTATTTAACTCTAGACTTCCTTTGTTCTGAGGTTTCAGAATATCTCTGACTACCCCCTCGGGAAATATAGTCGTGAGCATATGCTTATGCTATTTTTCCTTTTCCTACTAGCGAGGGCGCTATGCTCGGGGGTTGATTCTGGAATACTTCATTACGTTTACGTATTCAATATGCCCGTGACGAAATACACTGATTTATCCCGTTGGAGAATAATCTACTATATACAGGTATTACAAAAGTAAAAATAAACATTTAAAACTTTTAAGGAGCTTGTCAAGACCTTCACAGTGATGATCGGCTGATATGATGATGATGATGATATGGAACATCAGATTTTTTTTCGCGATTTCTATATTGAACCCATAGTGAAAGTTGTTCAGTTTGATGGTCTTAACCACCCCCTTAAATGTTTATTTGTGTTTTTGTTACACCTTATATAGAGGGTATATGCTGACGGTTATTTAAAAGTATGATCAGACTATGAAACCATAAAACTGAACAACTTTCTCTATGGGATCAACATCGAAACCGCGAAAAAAAATGCACCTGTATAAGGCGATGATTTGTGCCTATAAATAAGCAAAATAATGATGGGATGACTGAATGAGATAGGATGTGAGATGACTGTCTAATAATGGAATGATCAGATTTAAAAAAAGTCTTTGTTGTCCAGTTGCTTCATAACAATTCAAAAATTGTGTGCCAGAGAGAACCTCTTGTCATCATTACAGGTTCATTAGAAGTCTACCAATACCTGATTTGTTTGAATTACCCAGCTAGAGTGTATTACGACACCACTTTTAACACCTTCGCTGACACAACGTCTGCAGTCGTAATAAAACTTTTCTATTGTCACTTGTCAACGCAATACTCATTTATAATTCATGAATTTTCTTATTTACCCTGTATTGTATTTACTAAATTTGGTGTAAGTGACACGGTAGCAAATACTGAAACAGTGAACTCAGACCATCAAACTGACCAATTTTCACTATGGAGCCTACCTTAGTAGGCCTAGCATGCCACCCCCGAGAAAACGATAAAAATCGAGATGCGCCTCCATCTTTATTATTTTACGTAGGCCAGAAAGAGCGCGCATGACGTTTTTCTCGTTTAAACGCATTGTCGTGGGTGGCATGCTAGCCGTGCAGGAGACGCGAAAAAAATCAGCTGTCCCATACAAAGTTGCTGTACCTACCCGACTCAAATGTATCATCATCATCTCAGCCGATGGAAGTCCACTGCTGGACATAGGCCTCCCCCAAGGATCGTATGAAACAGCTAATTTTTTTTTCGCGTTTCCTTAGCTAGGCTCCATAGTGAAAGTTGTTCAGTTTGATGGTCTGAGTTCACCGTTTCAGTATTTGCTAGGCTGTCACTTACACCCTATATAATATGTTATACGAAAAACATTTTACCTAATACAGGGTCCAACTTCTATTTTGGTGGTTTTGATTTCGATGTTGGTGGCTTGGTCCCACAGATAATGTTTTTCAGTTTGGCGGTTTGATCATCCCATTAAAAATTTTCAGTATACTAAGAACGACCCTATATAAATATATGCAGTGGGACGACGTAATAGACAGGTATTGAATATTATTATACTCTGCTTAAAAGTGTTTCTCGTTGAACTCTTTTGTATGGTTCAGTGAAATGTTAGTAAGCTGAGGATTTTTCCTGTATGTGCTGAATTAAAATCGATTTCTAATTGAATCGAAATCTCATGTATAAACTCTAAGTTGCATTTGTATTACTGCCAAAATATCGTGAACTCAAATTTTCGCTCTTAATAATAATAAATATATGTGTAATAAATATAAATATATATATAAATAATAATACCATCATAATATATGTGTAATAAATATAAATATATATATATAAATAATAATACCATCATAAACTAGTTATTACCAAACAATTTAATATGTACTACGTTTTATATACAGGGTCCTTCTTAAACTGCTGGCACTTTTTAAGAGGATGATGACACCATCAAAATGAACAATTTTCTCTATGGGACCAACATCAAAACCCGAAAAAAAAAATCTGCTGTCCCATACATTTGGGTCAAGTAGACTTGCAATTTTGTATGGGAATGCTGATTTTTTTGCGATTTCGCTGTTGGTCCCATAGAGAAAGTTGTTCAGTTTGATGGTCTGATTATCCCCTTAAAAAGTGTCAGCATATTAAGAAGGACCCTGTATATTATAAACTATCTTGAATCTACTTTCTTTTCCTTCATTCAATATCTATATAAACATAAATACATAAGAACTACCGCTACACGGGGTCAAGTGCAATAAGTAGAGGCCAATGAGCGATATTGGCAGGCTGCGCACACGCCGCTTCCGTTACACTAGTCTGATATAACTATGACATTTTTGCCCATAGGGATCAGAAGTGGGACACTCTTTGTGTGCCGTAACACGGACACGCCGTGTAAGGCACAATAGGTGACATATTTTTGACAGTAATGTGGGTTAGTTTTGGGTAGATTTATAGGTATTGCTTGGTGCACTTTTATTTTATTTTCTTTGCTCGATAAAGAAGAAGAATATTTATCTTATCTCGATTAATAAGTGAAGGAAAGTCTAATAAGTTTTTTTTTAACTCCTCGAAAAATAGAAAACATTACATAAAATGGTTTTTATTTGCACACCAAAAATAAACTTGGCATAAATAATTTAAAATCATAAATTGAGAAAAGTACAATGGTAAGTAGCCAGGATTTTTTCTGCGTATGCTAAAATATTGGTAAATTATACAAAAAGTCCATTAAATCTTTGAGCCTCCGAGTGAAAAGGGGGTTTTCTCATATAAAAGTAGTAGAACAGATTCGATGAACCTATTTCAGTGAGGTTACGGGCTACGAGCAAGTATACCTACTATTCTTTTTCATAGTTTCCTGCTATCTAAACCATAAATGGTTCAGATGTTTAATTTCCAGGTTTCCGATTTTTTTCTAAATCTCATGTCGCAAGGAATCAACCACTAAATCTTTCTTTTTTCACTGGCTAAGAAGGCTCTTTAAGTCATGTAGTCATCTGGTCATCACACTACGCGAATATTGGTGAACTTACCAGTAATCATCTCAGCCGATGGACGTCCACTGCTGGACATAGGACTCCCCCAAGGATCGCCATTACGAACGATCCTGCGCTGCCCTCCTCCAACTTACCAGATATTTAGATTAACCAAAAAAGTCATCCAATAAATAACGGAATCGTTCTACGGCATGCTACTCATTCCCAATATTAAAATTGCTCAAATGTGAAACAATTTATGGGACCTTGAACGATACATAAATATTCAAAAGCTTCAAATTTCACAAAGGTGTTGCCCACAGTTAATTTGATTCACGGTGTGTTACCAGAGACCGTTAGCTAATCTAAAATATTCTGATGGCATTTAATGAAATACGAAGTTGACTCAGTTCTAGTTGAAATGATGAATTTATTGCTTTCCGTTTGACATTTAATAGTTTATAACTAAAGTGGAGATGTCATTATTCTTTTGTCAGCGGTATATTACAAGTCTAGGAAGCAGATGTTTGATAAATACGTTATTAAAACACTAGTTCTTAATATTTTACTTGATCATTAATTTAATTTACATAAGTTTTAGAATACTCCATTCATCGAGACAGGCTTCTAACCCAATTAGATATTTGGTAATATTCTACCCTACAAAAAGATTTTAACTAGGGGATTGGACAATTAGTCAAATTTTAATCGAACTTTTAATCGAACGTCAAAACGCGCGCGATGTACGTAAAATTGTACTAAATACTCACAAGTGACGTCATCTACATTTCATTACTTTTATTAGTTTATCTTGTTATTTAATTATTATTATAGTATTATAGTTAGAAAAAATGTGAGTATAGCTTTATTTTCAAGCGTTTGTTTACTTAGAAGATAAAACTAAAATATATTTTATGCAGTCCGCTCCCCTATTATGTCAAAGCTTTTAAGTGCATTAGTTTACGGTAGAAGTCAATGAATTACTATGTGATATTAATATATTGTCACAATGTGACATATTATGTCACAGTTTTGGATGTGTTTTAAGTATTTAGTATAAATATCCGGATGATAAAATAATATAATTTTAAGGTCACAATGGGCATAAACACACCTGTGGAAAATTATGGCATAAAGCTCATTCGTAAGAAATATTACGCGATCCTTCTTAGCTAGCTGTATTTTTGTTAATACTACAAAACGAGGTGAGCCACTGGCCTTTTCCTCATAGTTCTCATACTATGATTACAAAAGATCGAAGAGACTATATCGAACAGTAAATGGTCCAATGAAGTAGGGAAGGTAATAGACATTGCACCTAAACACGTGTGCTGATTGTTAAGTATTGTTTATTGCAAATAAAGTGCAAGTTGCGCTCGTTGCAGTGTTGCATACTACGACTTGTATAATTTAAATAATTTGAGGTTGGTTTGCATTGTAGTGGTAAAACATACATAAACTTACAACTGTAAAGCCCTTTGGAAGTGGTATGAAGTTTTTCTACAATGATAACTACCTTTGAAGCATGCGCTTGGCGATGTTTTGGCAGCAAAACGCATGAACCTCCTCGGAGATGGATATCCAAAACCGGGAGATCTTATATGTTTCTTCCCCTTAATGGTATCGCCTCCTTTATTCCTACCTTATTTAAAGGGTGAAGAAAGCAAAAAGTATTGGGACACAAAAGATCCCACTGGGTCGAAGTTTTGCTGGCTTGCCAGCCCCCACAACAAGATAAGATAAGATAAGCATGCGCTTGTAGCAAAGTTCTGTTTTAGTTAACACGTTCCGGGACAGTGACCGGCTATAGCAGTGATAACAATAAAAGTTCTATTGTGTCTCGTTCACCGCCCCGGAACGTGTTAATAAACGATGTCTAAAAAAACGTAGTGATTATGTTCTCTTTGTTTACAAAGAGCACTGCAATGCAATAAGAAATGTTGATACCCTACTATCCTGTAATTAGTCCGTAAGTTTCTTAAAATGAATAAAATAAAGAGATGTCAATTTTCTGCTGCGACTGTCACTAGAATACAAGTGTGCAAGAAGTGAGCCTTTGCATGAATGTTTGTATGGAAGTATTATAGGCATGGCATCGATTTTGTGGATAATTTTGAATTGTGCCCAGAAGTAATATTTTTGAATCATGAGATTCAAAATCATGACCGAATGAATACAAAAACTACATACTGTTTACTTCATTTTCTACTGCTGATTTCAACGTGTGACTTTCAAAAATCACACTACGGTTTTTTTTCTATTAGCCTGTTTCATCCCACTGCTGGGCAAAGGCCTCCTTTAATCTTTCAACCATCTCTATCCTGAGCAAGCTCTGGCCACTTGTCGTCAACAGCGTCCAGATCGCCGCCATCTTTTCTTAGGACGACCAGGATGCCGACGACCCTTTTCTGGGATCCAAGGCGTAACAATTTATGCCCACCTCTCCTGGTGAATTCGACAGACGGCCCAACCCCATTTTTATCCCAGCTATTTTCTCCCCGATGTCGACGATTTGTGTTTTGGAGTGCAGTGTTAGTGTAAGTGTTCCTGACACGATCTGTTCTTTAAACACCTAATAATACTACGCTCTATCGCTCTCTGACAAACCTTGAGTTTAGACTCTTGAGACTGTATGAGAGACCAGGTCTGAGCACCGTAGGACGTATGGATAGGCAAAATACACAGTGATAGCGGGAGATCATCCTTCATTAAAAATACAAATTACTGGCATTACATTTATTAATTTACAAAAAATAATAATACGCTTTAAAAAGGAATCTTTACCTTGTACTCTACCTAATAAAAATTATGGACCTCTATACAGGGTGTTACAGTAGTAAAAATAAAAATTTAAAATTATTAAGGTGGTTGTTTAAACCATCAAACTGAACAACTTTCACTATAGGACCAACATCGACATCGTGAAAAAAATCTGCTGTCCCATACGCTCGAGTAGATTTGTAGTTTAGTATGAAACATCAATTTTTTTTTGCGATTTTTGCGTTTGATGGTCTAAACCTTATGGTCTTCAGCGTTTATTTGTATTTTTGTAACATCTTGTAGATGGACGCATACTTACAATTACAATACATGATAATATGTAGTTCCCGGAAAAGAATAGAACTACCCCATCTCTACCCGTGGGTGTTGTAAGAGGCGACTAAGGGAGGGGCAAGTTCCCTCTTTTGACCTGGACACACACCTATCCTGCATCCTTGGTCACCCGAATAGTGGCGGGGAAATCATTAAAACTGCATTCCCAAAGAGGGTTGGCGTCAGGCAGGCGGCCGGCTGTAAAACTTAAGCCAAAACCTGTAGCAGTATGAATCAGAGTATGATGATACGAATTAAAGCATATAGACCTTCAAACTGAAATAAATAGATGATAACCGGTAAGCCCATTGTTATGTTAAACAGCCTCCATAAAAAGGATAATAAAATTAAAGAATATATCATAAAATTTGTAGTAAGTCATAAGGAAAACCGTTTTAATAAATAAAGTATAAAAGACACGTAAATTAAAGGGCTTCATCAAATCGGGTGGATCTCCTTGGCCCAGTGGTTTTAAATGTTTTTAGGGATATGCAGGGTGTTACAGAAGTAAAAATAAAAATTCAAAACTGCTCGCTACATCTTCAACCCCATCTTTGTCCTGAGGACTGGATTGAGGTCAAGAGCAAACTCATACGTAATAAAAAAAACTTTGAAGGGGGTTGTTGAGACCATCAAACTGAACAACTTTTACTATGGGACCAACATCGAGATCGGGAAAAAAAATTACATTTTTCCCATACATTTAGCTCGAGTAGATCTGTAGTTTAGTATGGAACATCGCAAACGCATCGCATTATGGCAATTATGGAAAATCTCCCCATTTTGGGGGAGGCCTACGTCCAGCAGTGGACATCTATCGGCTGATATGATGATGATGATGATGATGGAACATAAATTTTCGCGATTTCGATAATGGTCCCATAGTGAAAGTTGTTCAGTTTGATGGTCTTAACCACCCCCTTAAAAGTTTATTTGTATTTTTGTAACACCTTGTATGTAAGTTAGGTATGTAAGGTATATGAGAGGTCGTTTTCCTACGATATAACAAATTGTTATCCCTGAAAGTTTACGATGCACGAATATTCCAACCGAGCTGGAAGTACCTTGTAATGGTTTATGTAGAAAGATCTCTCGCCTGGCACGAGATAGACAGGGATATGCAGAGCTGACTGTCCAGTAGGCCTAGCATGCCACCCCAGAGAAAACGATAAAAATCGAGATATACCTCATACTTTATTATTTTACGTATGCCAGAAAGAGCGCGCATGACTTTTTCTCGTTTAAACGCTTTGTCGTGGGTGACATGCTAGCCGTGCTTCTTAATGGAGAGGAACCCGAAGAAGTAGAAAGATTATTATACAAATTTCAAATAATTCGTAGAAAGACAAAACAAAATCTAAATCCTGTTTAATATTTTGATTACGTCTACCTAGCCGTAGGTGAAATATAACGATATAAATACTTCAGTCAGGTAAAGGTTAACGAATAAACGCTTATCAAATAAATTGATTTCCACAAAGTTTTTGCTGTAAATCATAAACTCATAACACTGGACAGATCAAACTATTTTTAATTCGGATTCGCTATTCAAGGCGGACTAGTGATCATTGAGACTATCGCTATACTAGTCGGTGCAGTAGTATAACAAACTATATATTAAAATGCATCAATCGATATATTAGTCCGCCACGAACGCCATATTTGCAAAGACATTGGTATTGATAAGCCTTTTGCCGTTGACAAGATTTTCAAAGTAATTTACATAACATCGTTGTAGTTTTAATAAATTGTTAAGTTCAATAAATTGAATCCTCTGAATCTGAATGTGATATCAAGACAATGATATAATAGCAGGCAAACAACTTTGTAGAAACCTTGAATGCGCAGAACAAAATTTGTAGTCGAAAGCGCTACTGCGCACACCACTCACCATCTTCCCTTGGTCAAGTTGTTTGCCGGGTAATGTACATCTCTCAACTCTCTCTAAACTGTGTCTTTTCTTAGACAGTAATTACAAAGTCGAGACAACTGAATAGCTATTAACTAAATCCAAAATTAATCGGCTTCAAAAACGACTGTCCACAACTTCACTTACGCCAAAATCAAATGCATGCAGGTATAACCTTCCTGACCCATTAAGATGGTTTCAGTCCATACAAAAGTTTGACGCACAATACGCGTAGACGGAATTAATAAAAGTAGTATTTTATATATGGAAAAATAGTTTAGAAAATCTAGATGCAGCGTCACAAATAACATTTGCAATTTATAATATAACGAGCGTTAACCCGCGACTTCGTCCACACAAATTATATACCAGATTTTAAGTCAGATCATAAGCTATCAAACAAAAAAAGTTTCATCAAAATCGGTTCAGTTGTTTTTGCGTGATACTCGTTCAAACAAACAAACAAACAAACAAACACACAAACAAACAGACAGACAAAAAATCCAAAAGTTGGTGAAATGGAATCAGAGTCACCTAAAAACCATATCGTAACTTTTTTTTTGTTAATATCTTCAATGTACAGACAAACTTCCTGTTACAGTTTTATAATAGTAATATAGATTACAAAGATATAAAGCTTTTAAAATTTTGTATGAAAAATTTCAAAGTTTTATATCTTCGTAATTATTTTATAAATGCAAATGTTATTTGTGACGCGGCATCTAGATTTTCTAAACTATTTTTCCATGTATACAAAGTTACTTATTAATACCGTCTACGCGTATTGTTCGTCAAACTTTTGTATAAAATTGACCCCTCTGCAACCACCTTAAGCGTAAAAAATTAAACTTTAAAACATTATTGGTAGGTAACAGTCAAGCGTAACTAAGTAGTTAAATGTTATAGCCACCAGATGAGTAGTCGTCCTTCAATCCGTATGTCGATTTGATCAAAATAAATATACCGGTCTTTTATTCATCAATAAAGTAAAAATCGTAACTTTGTGTCCGCCTTAAGTAATACGTTTCAAAATCCTTTGGCAAATGACTTTTAATAGGAAAATTAGAAGCGAGTATTAATTCCGATGTCCTTTCCAGGAATTCGTAGCAGTGTCTGTTTTTTGCATTGAGTTCTAGATAAACTTGATTTTGCTTGGAGTTTTTAAATACTTACTTATTTAAGAAGAAGAATACTTACTTATTTCTTTGTTCATGGCTCTACAGGAGTACTTATGATAGTTACATAGTTTATTAACACTCAACAAGGATCGATCTACAGGGTGATAATATTACTTTTAGATTATACTCATGATAACTAAACAATTTTCCCCAAGGCGCCTAAAAGAAATTACCAAAAAAAAAAATATTTTGAGTTGCCAAACTAATTTCAATCAGCTAATCTAATTTTTTTTTAATTTTCCTTTTAAACATTTTGAAAATAGCACAAAATGAATGTTACTGACTACTAGACTATTTTATTCCTTGGGTAAAGTTCAGAAATATCACAATCTCACTTTTTCTTCCTTTATGCCAGACCGATTTATGCCTTCTATGTAAAGGTTATAAAATACAAACAAGGGGCTTCATGCTAGGTATCGCCACACTACAAAGGGGATATTTGTAATTAAGTAAGTTTGCGGCTAGTGGGATCCCAATGCAGGGCAAACTTCCTCCTTTCACGAACATAGGGATGAAGATAAAATGAATTAAAAGAAAAGGTTTAAAACCCGTTCGTTTTGCTGTATTTGTAGAAAATAGTCAAGGGTACAACATTTTTTTGTTAATTTTTCATTGATATAACTATATCAAGTTCAACTGCATTACAAATAAAACACAAAATAAATTACATGTAACTTCTAACGCTTCTAACACACATAAATACATTTTTTATGGTCCTACGTCTTATTTCTTTTTATTATGGATGGGTTTGCTCTTGACCTCAATCCTGTCGTCAGGACTAAGATTAGGTCGAAGATGAAGCGAGCTTCGTCTTATTCCATAGCTGACGGTTTTTACACATGTACGACAGCATATTACTTAATTATAAATATTATCACTTTGGTATAATTAAAAAACAAATCTTGTTCTTTTTCCCAGAATACGATGGTCCTATGCATCAAACACGGTGTTCTACACATTGCATTGATCATAAATGGCAAGTTATTGATAATTTACATTAGAATTGGAACTGATACGCAACATGTTTTAATGCAATTTGCCCCAATTTTCTAAAGAGATAAATGTGTAAAGGACGCTGGACAACCCTGGATCATCATCATCATCTCAGCCGATGGACGTCCACTGCTGGACATAGGCCTCCCCCAAGGATTGCCATAACAACCGGTCCTGCGCTGCCCTCACCAGGTCATCGGTCTAACGTGTGCGGGGCCTACTCACGCTGCGCTTTCCGGTACGCGGTCGCCACTCGAGACCTTTTCGGTCGCATCCGCCATCGGTTCTGCGAGCAATGTGGCCCGCCCTAGAGATCCGCAGAAGAACCAGAGTAACTGACATAGCCCAAAGAATTGCTAAACTGAAGTGGCCCCTGGATAACAAATGGCAAATACGTGAATAGTAACGGCTAGTCTTGCTAGAACGTTACGATTTAAAACATTTACTACAACTAGCTACTAGTTGTAGTAAACATTCTGACTACCCCGAAAGGAATTAGGGATGTAAATTTATGTTTGTACGTAAAACAATAAATATAGGCAATTAATTTAACAATTACATAAAATAAATTACAAAACTTAATTCGATTTAATCTAACAACTATCTATCTTTTAACTGATAACATTTTTAACACGTTCCGGGACAGTGACCGGCTATAGACGTGATAACAATAAAAGTTCTATTGTGTCTCGTTCACTGCCCCGGAACGTGTTAAAATTATAAAAGTTTTTTTCGGTTTTCTAAACTTACGTTATTATCACCTTAGTCTAATAACAGGTACCAGATTATCACATTCATAGTAATCATAACGATACAGCATGTAAAATTAAATATACGTTACGCGGTATTTCAGACCTAATTGAAAACGGTCACTATGGAGCCAACATCAAAACGGTGAAAAAATAAACAGCTGTTCCATAGAACATCAATGGCTAGTCGACCCAATGGAACAATTGATTCTTTTTCAGGATTTTAATGTTATCGTTATCATAGAGCACTATAATTAACTTTTTGAATGACATTATGACAGGTCTTACTGCCTAGACGAGAAAAATTCTTAGTAAAAAAAATAGCTTCTAGATCAATTTCTAGATAAGCCGTTGGTCCCGGCTACTATCTCTGGTAGTAGTAGTCGTTACATAAAAACCACGTCAGAGGCCGTAAGGCGGTCTGAAAAAACTCTGACACCAGGGCTCTGCCTACACGATAAGAAGAAGAAGAAATTTCTAGATATAATATTATTAGTTCTTTCAAGTTCGGTGGCAAAATCGTAAAACTTCCTCCCCAATAACTAATACGTACTAACTCTAAAATATACCTACAAACATAAATATTGTAAAGTTCGAATAAGTAGCATTACACATAATATGTAAGTTCAAAAAACAAGAATATAATGCAACAGAACTACACGTTATTTTTTTCCATATATGTTTCTTTTATTTA
Source organism: Agonopterix arenella (assembly GCA_927399405.1). NCBI lineage: Eukaryota > Metazoa > Arthropoda > Insecta > Lepidoptera > Depressariidae > Agonopterix > Agonopterix arenella. Next base: position 4,566,949 of record OV656692.1, read on the forward strand.
TATTAAAGCACTACATACATAACCATTAACCTAAAGAAAAAACAAAAAAAAAACAAAACTAATACTACTTACAAATAAAAAATGTCCTCGAAATTTCCGCCGCTTGGCGGCAAGGTGCCCAGGAGGCTGGCAGCGTTACCTCTTTGTATGGCCAGGCTGATGCGCTGACCGAGGTAGCTGCCAGCCCTCTGGTCACCGGAGACCTCGATTAGGCGCGCCGATGATTCTTTAAATAATCGGTGCGCCTCTGGCCCCCACGGACCCAATGTCTCGACCCCAAACGGTGCAAATATGTAAGCCTCGCCGAGGTTTACATATAAGCGCCGTTTGAGGTTTTCCGCGGTAGCCGCCGCCGCACCCGCATTGGATGAGGTCGCATGGACGTGGGACGGTGCCAGTGTATCTACACAGGTAGCGTCCCAGACCAGCGACCTCCCCAATTTCCATGGAACGAGCGTTATTCCGTCGGGCCTCTTCCCATCGCTCCGTATTAGACCTCTAGGTTCAAAGATCGCGGGTACATTGGCAGTAACAAGGGCCCGACGGATAACGTCGTTCAATGTTGCGTGGCGTGACCAGCGGCCAGCGCTCCGGGAGCAGGAGAGTCCGTGGTGGCCGAGTTCGTTGACTACACGTTATTGATTGTATGCTACAGTAGCAAATAGGTCCCAGCTCAATATACGTGTAGGCCTAGCCCGATAGCAGGGTGCTAATTTTCAGTCAACAGTGCAATTACAAGCATATGCTACCTATTAAGATGTTCTAATATTTTCGAAACCACGTACTTCGGTGCATTAACACCATAAACATGATCATTGTGACTCCAATTAGGATCTGGTACTACATAATGCTCTACTACATTCGGTAATTTCGACCTTAATATATCTATATCTTTTAAGCTGGATACCCAATCGTTTGCAGCACAGATCAACACAACGGCTGATGTTATCCGAGACACATCATACTCCGGAGGCTTTGATGACCCGTATCTTCTAATATTTCCCTCTCTCCCCTCATCATAACGCTGAAACCTACCCGTAGTAATCAGCTGAGCGAAATGATCTATATCCTTGGCTGATATTCCAGCGAATAAATGGCCAAATGCTATAGCAAGGTTTTTAGATGATATGTTACCTCTCCTGTAACCAGTGGTTGCTGTAAATCCAGTACCACAAATTTCGTCAGGAGCAAATTGACATAGTAGTTCTATTACGAAATGCGTGATTTGATGCTTGGCAAATAACTCACGAAGCCCTACTGTATACAGGAAGTTTTTCACTTCCGTAGCTGCAGGAGCAAGCAGTTTAGGAATCGGACTTACAATATTCTTCATCCAAGCTACAGGAGCTAAATGAAAAGAGATGCCAATTTTGTCATTATATTCTGGTTTTAAAGATGCCATGACGTAGAAGTCTGTTGTACCTTGAGAATGTCCAATGTAGTTTACTTTTGGTTGTTGAGTGATGGCCGGAACGTAGTCCACGAGAGCTGGTATGTCGTAGTAGCCGTGTTCGTCGAAAGTGTAGTCCCAATATTCAGGATCTCTGTTCGGGTCTAAGCGGACATGCTGACGGGAATATACATTGCCGCGATGGTTGGCTGCCCACACGTCGAAGCAATTGTTGGACAGTACATACCCTAATCCGGTTTCAGGCCCTGTCAGTATGTATTCGTCTGAACTGTCGTAAATACCATGCATCATCAATATTGGAAATCCTCTAGGGCTGCACTTTGGGAGTAACCTGAACATTGTTAAAATGTATCCATCGTCAGTAACCACTTTGTGTGTTTCTGTCTGGTATCCATATTTTGTAGTTAGCTCTGTGAAGTTCAAGTAGGAGTCTTCGTAGTATCCCAAGGCTTTTTTGAATGGTCGCTTTTCAGGTATCGAATATGAGACCAGTTTTGTCTGGAGTAGGGGGGAGGTGTAAACATTTTGCACAAACAACACTATAACTACTATCGCGATTATTCTTTCCATTGATTATGTTTCATTTAAGGTTCACAGACGTATGTTTTCATTGTGAACAAGTGTCCGGTTTTATAATATTCGATTGACCTTAGTTTAAGGTCTTAAAAATAATGAAGAACGCAGAGTTAACTTATCATATTGTATAAACTTAAAAAAAATCTGAATATTTTTTATTCACTTTTAAAAAAAAACACTACCATAACACTCACGATTCTAACCAGTAATTGACTGGCAAGACTAGATACATGCCTTGTATGTATATAGACAGATGACCTTAACAATGAAAAGACTGCATTATATTACTCCATGATTATATATCATCATAATACAATAATAATTGTACTATGCAGTTGCTAACTAGTAACAGGCACGACATGGTGTTTGTTTGAAAAATATGTTTCTTACAACCAAAGAGAATAAAATCGTAGGTTATAGGTTGTAAGTAGAACCTTATCTTTCACGGCTTTGAAAATGATTGCCAATTTAAAACGTTATCGATATAAACACAAAATCTCTTATTTTTTGCAATTTAGCTTGCTTAGCTCCTCTCTGTCATACTATGTTATGCAGTTCCATCCTCTTTGTGATACAGTGTGGCTATGTATATTATCGATAAGGTCAAGGTTATAAAGGAGACCTCAATAAAATCCATTCGGCCATTCCCAGAGCATACAAACAGACTATGTTCTATAGGTACAAATATACAGGGTCCTTCATAATTATGCCGACAATTTTTCAAGGGATGATCAGACCGTCAACTTTTTCTACGGCACCAACATCGAAATCGCAAAAAAATCTGATGTTCTATACAAAATTGCAAACCTACTCGAGCCAAATATATGGGACAGCTTTTCTTTTTCGCCATTTCTATATTGGTCCCATAGAGAAAGTTGTTCAGTTTGATGGTATGGTCATCCTCTTGAAAAAGTGTCAGCATATTAGGAAGGATTCTGTATACGGGGTATTAGGGTAAACAGTTGTATTTACTTTAAGGGGTAGTCGTACCCATGATACTGAACAACTTTCCCTATGAAACCTATAGGAAATTAGAAAAGAAAATGTTGGACTTTCCATACTAAGTGCAATCAACTGATCGAACGTTTGTATAAAAAGCCAAAATTTCTTTTTGGGAATTTCCTATAGGTTGGTCATGGAAAGTTGTCCAGTAATGGTACTGGACAACTTTCCATGACCAACCACCCCTTAGGGTACAATCACCCCTTAAAGTATTGCAACTATTTACCCTAACATCCTGAATGAAGGGTATGAAATTCAAGATAGCATTGGAGTGCCGGAGGTGTCGGCTCCTGGAGAGGTACACAGTTCGATCCCGCCCGTGTCGACTGGTACCGTAGAACAGATTTTAGGAACTGTAAGCACCGCTGGCTTTTTGGTAAAGAAAAACAATGCGAAGAAACATTTCTTCGAAGCATATACATATATGCTTCGATTTCGTGTATAAATGTACACACCATTGTTAATTCAAAAGTGACGACAGGATACTGACTACTCTCTCGTGGAATAAAGTCGTGAGCATACGCTTTATCGCAAAAGTAAACATTTTCAAAATTAGTAATGTAAAATAACTTGACCTATAATGTGATGCTAATGTGCTGTTCAGCCTTCTATCACACTTTTTAAAAATAACTTGTAACTAGACGAAGTAATAGACCGACCTTTACATTAATTCTAACCCAAATGCGAATCCTCGTGCTTCGCTTCGGTACAGTGATTACCAAAAAATCTTCAATCTACAACCATTTTCACAATTTAAAGGTGAACGCACATCTAGTCGCATACCACGCACCGCACACAGAATTTGTATGATTTTACCAAAGCGATGACAGATGAGACCGCAGCGTCCGCATCTGTCATTACATAAAAAATTGGCGTGCGGCGCTTGCGGTGTGGCTAGGTATGTGTTCACACATGGGGGTTGAATTTAAAAAAAATATTACTATGTACCTAGAAGCATTTCGTGATCAATCTGTCAGTCAGTAAGTGAGTGACCTGGGGTCGATTTCATAAACATGACAATAGTAATTTACGACAATTCAGTGTACCTTGCTGGTTACTTATGGCGTTAAACAACATGTTTCCTAATATTCTCAGTAATGTACCTCAAAAAAATCATTGTAAATTACTATTGTACTGTTTATGAATATAGCCATCCGCACACTTGCCACACGAGACAGCCACTAGCTGCGGATTTTACTGTTTATGTTATAGTAATGGTTACAAATGAACGAATGGCTACTTGAGACCGTTGATCGTGGCCCATGTGAGGTGAACCTTAAACATGTATCAGCTGAAAGAAAAAGGAATATAATGAGCAAATAAAACAGTGGCATGATAAGCTAACATGGAAGGATTCCATGCACAAAATAATGGTTGAAAAAGTGCTCATAACCTATACAGGGTCCGACTTAATCAGCTTACGGTTTTTAAATAGAATGATCACACCATGAAACTGAAAAAATTTCTCTATGGCACCAATATCTAAATTGCGAAAAAAAAACATCTGTCCCATACATTTGGATTAGGATTGCCGTTTTGAATGACACAAGCTGATTTATTTTTCGCGATTTTGGTGTTGGTCCCATAGAGAAAGTTGTCAGTTTAATGGTCTGATCATCCTCTTAAAAAACTATCAGCATATTAAGAAGGACCCTATACCAGAATACTATAATTACTACCGTAACTTATAAATGCAGTAGTCCAACCGGTTTCGGTTATGGTGACTGCTGCACTCTATTACGCCGCACATGTGCTCTCATGTGGCTGTCGTTACCAATTTTTGCCTTACGTATTCAGCTGCAGAGGGCACACGCCAGCACTCCATCCGTGGGCGAGCCTTTAGCTCGTCACGTTTCCTGTCCAGTAGGCCTCACATGCCACCCCCGAGAAAACGATAAAAATCGAGATATGCCTCCATCTTTATTATTTTACGTAGGCCAGAAAGAGCGCATATGACGTGTTTCTCGTTTAAACGCTTTGCGGTGTGTGGCATGCTAGCCGTGCGTCACGTCTGCGCTACTCGAAGTCAAACACGGTATTCTGCACCGAATTGAAGCCAGTATGAGAAAAGTTATGAATAGTTACGATTTTTTAAACCACTCCGGTAGAAAATTTGCAAATGCCCATTTATAAAATTATAACGTCTAAACTATGCAATTTCGCGGGACATACATGGGGTATTTTCGGAAACACCTAGGCATGAGAGATCTAAAAATTTTTGGATGTCAGCGTTTGGAGCAATAACTAATCGTATTTCGACTGTTCCTACTATTATTTCTTATTGAAATGACTTCCCTTTATCAACTCGTATTTCATATTTCGTCAAAATACTTTGACAAAGGATAAAATAAGTTAAATAACTCTCATTTGAAATAATCGCATAAGGCCTATCCTAACCAAGTAACAAAAAGAGAGCATCCCGAAATAAAATAGGCTGACGTCTGATACTATTCTTCAATATCAGTCTAAAAATGGGATTCTCAAGTACAAAATGAGGAAGATACGACCGACTTCACACCTGCTCTGTGTCATGGTCATTTGGAAACAAAATCAAGTTTCCGTCAAAAGCAAGAAGTTGAGAATTTATTTCGGGGTCATAAAATTTGATAAACATGTTGCCATTTAATTGTAGAGGTTGATAATTATCTATATTATAAATAATATGAGATTTTGCGTTGCTGAAGAAATATAATTGTATTATCTTCATCTTGATCGAAAAAAAAAGAATTTAACCACTATAATATCACTATTGGTTTGGGTAAGTATCTCACACTGCTGAATAAAAATACCATAATAATAGTAAAAGTCGATCTACTGAGGCGACTCACTTCATATTATCTATGAGAGTAGCTATTAAAGGCTATTAGTCAAGCTTTGTCCCTGTTACGTCTGGGGTTCCCCAGGGCTCTCTCCTTGGCCCTCTCTTTTTAAATATATTTATTAACAATGTTATCGACTGTTTTTACAATTCTAATGTACATGTGCATTCGAATTGTAAAAACACTTATGCTGTAGTATTTAATAGTCTGCTGATGACACAATCATTTTAACAACCACAATCATATAGCCTATAAAATTCCCACTGCAGGGCACAGCCCTACTGTATGGGCATTAGTCCACCACGTGGACCAATGCGTGGTACCAATGCGGATTGGTAGACTTCACATACACATCAGAATTTCTTCTTCAGTATATGCAGGTTTCCTCACAATGTTTTCCTACACCGTTTGAGAGCAGTTGGTATTACGTACATAAGTTAGAAAAACTCATTGGTACATGGCATGTTGTCCGTGCGGATTCGAACCCGGACCCCCATAATTGGGTGTCCATACCTCTTCGCAACGCGCCACCGACGCTCTTAACAACCATAATTATTAATCTTTAAAGCGATTTTACTAGCTTTTATTACTAGTTTAATTTCCAAATTATTTAAAGATACATGTTAAAGAAAGTATTTGAAATACCTAAACGATTTCAGGGTTCGAGTAACGAACTCTACAGTATTAGGTCACTAACCGTTTAGGCACACACTCGTGCATCCAGCGACCTTTCACTGCGCCAGCGCATCCTCGCCAAATGTCAGATTATTGAGTAATTATTTTACCTAAGAACTATTGATGAAACTGTACTTGTTACTGATTTCATTTTTTGATTACAAAATTATCAATAAACTGTATTAAATAATGTGATTAACATTTAAGCTGTAATATAGAAGTGTTAACGCGCTTAAATTGTATATTAATCGCGAGAGGCACAAAGAAAGCAAGCAGCAGGTCTGAAATATCATTTTTGGTATATTTGATTTTATTAACTGCGTCTGTTGTGGACTTTTTGCGTCTCGAAATCGCATTATCTATCTATACTATTATAAAGCTGTAACAGAAGTGTGTCTGTACATTGAAGATATTAACAAAAAATAAGTTACGATATGGTTTTTAGGTATCCCTGATTCCATATAACCAATTTTAGGATTTTTTGTCTGTCTGTTTGTTTGTGTGGTTGTTTGTGTGTTTGTTTGGGTGTTTGTTTGTTTGAACCAGCATCACGCAAAAACTACTGAACCGATTTTGATGAAGCTTTTTTTGTTTGATAGCTTATGATGTGACTTAAAATCTGGTATATAATTTGTGCGGACGAAGTCGCGGGTTAACGCTCGTTGGATATAATATCAAATGAACTACCCTGAACAGTGGACAACTATATCTTACTTAAACCTAAATGTTAACTATATAGCGTTAGCATGTCCTATGCTGACATTTTCTTAAGGAGATGATCTGGAGTGCGATTTTTGAATCTCACACGTTAAACTCAGCAGTTGAAAATATATGGAGATACGCAATTACGCATCTTTCTACTGCTGATTTCACTTTCAAAAATCACACTTTTGGAGTATGATTTTTTAATGTCATATCCGCAGAAAAAGATGCATATCTCCATAGTAATATTGACATTTTCAACTGCGGAGTTCAATAAATGAGTTTCAAAAATCGCACTCCAGACCTTTTAACTAAACAACTTTCTCTATGGCATCAAAGTCGCGAAAAAAAATCAGTTCTTCCATACTAAAACTGAAAACCTACTCGAGCCAATTGTATGAGACAGCTGACGTTTTTTTGCGATTTCGATGTTGGTCCCATAAAGAAAGTTGTTCAGTATGATGGTCTGATCATTTCCTTAAAAAAGTGTCAGCATATTAAGAAGGACCCTGTATGTATAGTGTTACTGATCCGGTCAGCTGATTAGGATAAATTATAAATAAAAATAAAATAAATAAAATAAGTTTTATTTCGGATTACTTGATCCATACAACATTTTACATTAGTTGATTAAAATAGCAATTTCAATGACAATAAATATAAAAAAAATATATATAAAAATTATATATTTATAATTTGTGTGACAATGTCCAAGATACATTTTTTTATTACATATTATTTATATTTATTTATTTTTATTACTACCGATGGGGTAGAGTTCTAGAGTGGAGACCACGAACTGGCAGGCGTAGTGAGCCGACCTAAAAAGGTAACCACTGGGTGAGGAAGACCGTGGACAGAGTTTTGTGGCGCGCCTTGGGAGATGCTTATGTTCGGCAGTGGACGATGATAGGCTGATGATGCATTTACCCTAATCTGATATCTCTATATCATGAAAATTAAGAAAAATGATAACATAATATAATTCCTTGGAGAAATTTAGCACAAAGGCAACATGTATGATGTTTTCTCGAATGGAATGGTCTCGTGGGTCTGTTGTTCCACGTTGTTTTTGATATTTATTATCACCTCTACTATAGTTCCTATGGGGATATTCTAACAACTAGCTAGCCGGTTCGATGTACATCTTTGCTTATACTTAAAGTTCTGCACTCTCCCCGTGCCTTTCCCTAACATCCGTGCAAATGTCACCCGTTAGGTAGGTGTAATAGGAAGTGCGTCGCGACTCTGAACAATTTTGTGCGGTTGCGTGTGTGACGCAGACCATTTACCATGAATACTAAATGATAAGTACCGTATCATTTGAAAATTTGCTATTTATTACTTTGCATTGTTTGCTTATCATCTTTTTAAGGTTAACGGAGTCCAATAAAGCGATGATTAAAGTTTCTATTTACTGAGATTTAATTGATATTCCAGGTAGGAACTTTCTTTTTGTTTAGTCATTTCAATCCAAATCTTAATCGATAAAATACATTGCTTTTTTGTACATAATGTCTTGGTGCATTAAAGAATTAAAGTCTACTTCAGACAGGTCTAGTCAGCTAGGTTTTCTGCTTTAAAAGAGTTGCAGAAAAATACTTAGATCTTAGGCTAGGTACCTACTTGAAAATTTTCGATAAAGCAAAACCAGCCGCAAACTTTTTTAAAATATATTTCGTCTATTGATTGAATACCTACCCAAATTAAACTTTTCTATAATTTTTTTTACATAATTTTTTAATTAAAGCCAAACCAGAAAAACAAAACACCTTGCAATGTTGCGGAAAATCAAGGTTCAAGGTGCAGAGCCTCCAAAAGTACGTTTTTATTTTGTCTGATGAGATCTGACGCTACAACAATATCATAGCATCACATTAGTCCCTGGCATAACAATATACACAGCAATGAAATAGAAAACCAAAAAGATTACATACCTAAGTAAAAAAGCACTGGTCTATTTTTCAGACGAAAATATCTTCCCAGCCTTAAAAGTAAAAAAAAAGTTTTGTTTTATTTTTTATTTATCTAACGGCTAGTATACGATTTTTTTTGTTATCAAGTGGCCATATTATAATTTTAATAAAAACTTTTTACTGTTTTCGGGAAATGCTTTTTATAAACCCGCGACCATAATTTCTTTTAGGATTGGTCAGAAACTTTGCTACAGCTACTAAAACATTTTTAATCTAGCAATTCTAGTTTTATCATTGTTTATCAAAATTGTAGGTATAGTTATCTTTAAGTGAATAAAATAATTTTGATTTATTTCAGAGTTTTCAACCATCGATTTTTGCGATAATAAGGTTATTAAGTAAAATTATGCTCATTTGTGAAAGGTTTTTGGTAAAATTTTTGTTTGCATTACCTGGGAAGCGGGTGTTTTGGTTTAAGACTAACGTTAACAAAACACTGACCCTGAGATAAATAAAGATTCCATTCATGCAAGTACTACTGGTACAGGTATGAATGGCTCAATATCCTTGAACAGTGGATTCTCTGTAACCACAGACAACGTGGAAATGTAGAATAGCGCTTTATCTCATAAAATATAGCGTTTAATTTGCTCTACACATATTCTATGTTCCAGATACTGGCTCAATACCTATCTAAAAGTCAGTCTTGATTCACACCGCCTTGATATACCTACATCGTGGAATCAGGATCATTTTGAAGCCGGAACTTCAAACAATCAAACTGAACAACTTTCACTCATAGAGTCAACATCGAAATCGTGAAAGAAAAATCCGCTCCTCCAAAGAAAATACCAACAGCTTCTCGACAAAAATGTATGAAACAGCAGGTTTTGTCTTAGCGCTTTAAAGGTGGCCCAATGGTAAAAGTTGATAAATTAAATAAAAAACAAATTAAAAATTTTTATTGCCTTTCTCCTATACAGCACAGTTGTTCAGTTTGATGGTCTGATGTTGCCTGTTCCAGCTTCAAAATGACGGCCACGGTGTATAAAAAACCTTCTCACATTACCGCAGTAAACCGTTTGTGGAACCGATTTTGAAATCTCTGATTTTCAACGTAAAGTCCTACAGTGTAGGCTAGGGTAAATAATATCCGGGTAATGAATTGTTATGAACATGTAATTCAAATAATTAATATTAATAATCAATTTTAAATTTATCTTCCGCTTAGCGTTCTCTATCGCACCGTTAAAGTATCAGGGTCAAGTTCAAAGTTTATTGTCGTACAGGTAGTTTATCTCGTTATGTAATATCCTATGTTTTACCCAAATAATTAATGAATTTTATTTTTAACCAGAATTAGAAATTAAACAATTTTATTAAAAACTATTTTTAATTTATCACGTCTCTGACTATTTCCTTGGGGAATACAGTCGTGAGCAGATGCTTATGCTTATTTTTAATTTACTTTGAAATATAATAGAAGATCAGTCCACCGATTTACTAAATTAAATATACCTACTCAATAAAATTCTTATTTTCCATGATTTATCTGAAGTAGTCATGAGCCAGCTAAAGGTAGCAGGGAGCGACTGGATGGGGAAGCTGGAGAATAAAGTTTAGTCGTGCGCCTTGGGAGAGGCCTATGTTCACCAGTGGACGATGAAAGGTTAATGATTTTGTTGTACACACACATATTCTCACGCCTGTCTCCCACTGGGGTAGGCATAGATAACTGATCATAACCTGCTACGATCCTGACAGACTTTCCTTGCTTCCTTCACATTCATCAGCCGTTTCAGTTTCGGGAACATCTGACCTAGCCCTGAATCTGATATCTATAATACGACATACTTAATCTAGAAATAAACATTTTAACGGGTTCTTACTGCGTTTTTGTATATTTGGTTTTGGTTTTTTAGATTAAATAATAACCGCGTAACTCTCAAAAACTGTATGACATACTTACTTAAACATCACGACCGTAATCCCTTTCAAGGTAGTCAGAAATATACAACTACAAACTATTAGTATTTTTAACTCAGAAGTTTGTAGCAATGTTCAATCTTGCAGTGAGTCAATATAAATAGGTAATTAAGCGTTTATTTTGTCGCCACCTGAAGCAAGCTTCCGCATACTGCGCATAGCTGCGCCGGCGCAGTGAGGCAAACTTCGTGGTAAACTGGTGACAGAACCACTGCCGTAGACTAAGTATCGGATGGGATTTACACGATAATTTAGAGATTTAGGCACGTATACAGAGTGTTATGAAAAGTAAGAATAAAAATCGAAAACCTTTAAGGGGGTGGTTTAGACCAACAAACTGAACAATTTTCACTATAGGACCAACATCGAAATTGCGAAAAAAAATCTTTTGTTCCATACATTTAGCTCGAGTAGATCTGTAGTTTAGTATGGAACATCGCTAACGCATCGCATCATGGCGATTATGGCAAATCTCCTCATCTTGGGGGAGGCCTATGTCCAGCAGTGGACGTCTATCGGCTGATATGATGATGATGATGATGGAACATCCGATTGTTTTTTGCGATTTCAATATTGGCCCCTTAGTGAAAGTTGTTTAGTTTGATGGTCTTAACCACCCCTTAAATGTTTATTATTATTTTTGTAACACCCTGTATAAAAACTTTATGAATTACACAGAGTATTGTCTGTGTGGTGTTGGCTAAAATTTTTTTTTTCCTCTCGCGGATTTCGTAAAAGGCGACTAAGGGATCTACCGGAGGATGGGCAGCAGCATCCTCTGAGTATACACATTTAATCCAACAGCGATCCCCAAACCGCCTGCCAAGCGTGGCGATTATGGCAAATCCCCCCCCCCCCTTTTTTTGTCCAGCTGATATGATGATGATGACATAGAGTTTCACCTTTCGATAAATTCATTTTACTTTGATCGAAAGTCATAACCATACTTTTAAAACTTATACAAACGTTGAAAACATCCAACAGAAACTAAGAAATAAACTTTCGATTTACATCATAATTTAAAAATGTACCAAATCCCGAACATCGTGAAAGTTATCACACGGATGAGACGGCCCACATCGTAGTTTCAACCTATTTCTACATCTGTTGGTAACATAATCGTTGGCGCACGCGCATAGCCGTGAAACCGGCAGGCCTTCAGGCCGGGCGCGAACGGTCGACGACTTTGCGAATAATTTTCATCTTTATTTACACGCCCTTATGCTTTATTATCTTTAACATTTTAGCGCACTGAGATAATTTGTTTACTGGATAGGTATATGAAGTCACGACTATAATCGCTTTTGGGGTGGTCAGGACATTTGTTACAACTAACTACCTTTTTAAGCAAGAGGTGTGTCCTTCATGTTGACATGCGTATTGAATTAGTAGACCGTACCTATACCTATTTTATTTATAATTCGATATACCGGAATTATCAAAGAGCGAATTTTAGATCATTATTAATTTGGGCACAATTAAGAATTTACCTGTTTACTAACGAGCCCTAACGTAATGCAACATTAATTGTTTACTTATAAAATTTTAAATTAACTTTTAAACATTGCGAAATTACTAATTATAATGACGTGATTTTCTAAATACTGTTCTAATTGGAATAGCCACAATAACATTATTTTGCAATAATTGCAAATTGTTGCAATTTCTTTCTTCTTGTCTTATGTTATACAGGGTGGAATTGATATCATTAGCATCCTTTTAAACTAAGAGTCTACCCATCAAACTGAACAACTTTTACTATGGGAGCAAACCGATCGGAGCAAAAACAAAATCAGCATTTCCATACTAAACTGCATCTTTGCTGCAGATTTTTTTTTGCTCCGATCGGCTTGCTCCCATAGTAAAAGTGGTTTAGTTTGGTGGGTAGACTCTTAGTTTAAAAGGATGCTAATCATATCAATTTCACCCTGTAGTAGTCTTCGAATCTTATATTATAGGACAATGGAAATGTACCACAAAAGCCCATTCTTCACTGCTGCGAAAATATATAATAAAATACCGGAGCATATTAAAGACGAAAAAAAAGATCACATATTTATACAAAAATTAAAACGTATCCTAATTGGTAAATCTTATTATAAAATTGAAGACTTTCTTTCTGAGATCTGATTTTTAGCTACTCAAATTATTATACGTACCTACTATTCTCGTTCTCAACCTCACGGTCCCCACTGATTTAAATTTTTTAATTGATTATTTGATTGATTTTGATTTATTTAATTGATTTTAATTTACTTGTAAACTATTTTGTTTGATTTGATTTGTTATTGGTATTATTTATATTGATTGATTATGTATGAGATTTAATTTAGTTATATACAAACAATTTATTATTATTAATCTTTCGAGCTAAATTCAATTAATGAACGTTTCGATATTTAATTTTTATTTTAATTTTCTTTTTTATATACGTGCATGCGTTCAATAACATTTAAATACATTTTAGTTACCCTTTATTTATTTATGTTGCCGTGCCCAGAGGGTATCATATGTAGATCAAAATTTGTTACATTTAAGACCTAACTGTACCATGTGATTGCAATAAATATATGAATATGAATATAGTACTCTGTGATCTTATGAAAAAAATCTACAAAAAATTACCTCGTGCTCTTATTTATTTTATGTGAAATATTTCTTCTTCCTCTGCCAAGTCGATGACATGTCATTCTGTATTTTCCAACACAGTATTTTTTTTTCATACGCAGCATCCATTCCATTATGCTCCTTTCGCTTGCAAGTGTTCGGGCAGGAAGGGCAGGATATAAAACAACATAATGTCTTTATTTTATTTCAAGGTTTTTTATTAAAAGTGGTAAAAGTGTCATTGATTATTATCCATTTCTTAGTTATGCCGCTAACTAAAGCTTAAGAGGATTGTGATGTGAACATTTGCATATAAAAAACGCAAGCGCAAGCGTTTTTTATCACACAGAAATCTATGGATCTAGGTTTCTATTTAACGTTTAATTATTCATGTTTGGAAAAAAATTATATTTACGAAATTGAAATGATTATGTCTAGTAGTAGCTTAGATCAAAAGCTAAAAGTCTGGTAAATTTATCATATTCAAAAATAATTGAATATCTATTCAGCCTACCTTTTCCTACCTAATCGTTCTTAGCTTCCTAAACCATAACCTTTAGGTTTAGGAAGCTGAGAACGATTTTTGTACGTAGATTCAAGTTAACAAAACACGAGATATTTAAAAACACGAAGATCCTCCTTCTACGCTCCTCGCTCCTTCTTCGTCTCGTTCCTCCTTCTACGCTTAGATCAAAGTCTTTGATTGATCTAAGCGTCGCTCCATCAAACATTTACTTTATTTGCTTTACTTTATTGTACACATGGAATCAAAGATGGATACTGCATAGCATAAACAATCAAAGGGCAATCATCATCATCATCAGATTATACAGGGTGCAATTGATATTATTAGCATCCTTTTAAACTATCCCATCAAACTGAACAACTCTTACTACGGGAGCAAACAGATGGGAGCAAAAAAAAAAGTGGGGTTCCATACTAAACTGCAATGCCTGCTGGACTCAAATGTATGCGATAGCTGTTTTTGGTACTGATAGTATCATGGGTACCTTCACCCCTTAAAGTAATGCAACTGTTTACCCTAACGCCCTGTATACGAGTACACTGAGCATATTGTCTTGGGTTCATGGTCAAATTAAAATGAAAAAAAGAACCAAAGATATGATTCTTTATCTTCTTTAAAAAGTCGGTTAATCAAACTTTACATGGCTACTCGTGCATCGATAATTGTATATTGAAGCCTGATGACTTTAATAAGTAGTAAATAAAACTGAGCGGGTCCTTCCAGAAGAAATGTTTATCGCCTAGCCTGCCCAGTGACAGCAAAAGTGTTTTCTTAGGGTTTATGTACACTATTCAAATACAAATATCTTTTAGGAGATAGTGAGCGAAGTTAAAATGATAATGGGATTTAACAACGAAATTTTTAGTACCTACAAAAAATGAAACTACATCTTATATAGGTAACGAAGACATGCAATGAAATTCAATAACCTACCCAATTATTTAAAAATTTTGAAATATAAATTAAAAAGTGTGTGTGTGGGGGGAGGGGGGGGGGGGTGTATGAGTGAGTTATTCTCTTGCAGACTGTTATTTCGAGAGTCAAATTACAATTTTTATTCAGCTTCTTCTCCACATGCCATCTAGGTGATCTTTAATTAATTTTGAATAAAAAACATTTTTAACCGACGTAAAATTTTGGATGAGTTGAGAAATGTGTGTCAGAAACGTAGCAACTTTGTCCACACAAATTATATACCAGATTTTAAGTCAGATCATAAGCTATCAAACAAAAAAAGTTTCATCAAAATTGGCTCAGTAGTTTTCGCGTGATGCTCGATCAAACAAACAAACAAACTTCTTTTTTAAATAGATATATATTCTCCTTCAGGGAGATAATCATCAGTCATCATCATCATCAGCCTATAAACGTCCCACAGCAGGGCACAGGCCTACCCTCAGGGAGGATGTATGGACGATAGTTCACCACGTGTACCCAATGCGGGTTGGTAGACTTTACATACACATCGGAATTTCTTCTTCAGGGCAAGAAACCTACAGGAAATTCGCAAAAAAAAAGTTGGACTTTCCATAATAAATGCAATCGTCTGATCGAACGTTTGTATGAAAAGTCAACATTTATTTTCTCGAATTTCCTATAGGTTTCAAAAAAATCCTATAGGTGAAAGTTGTTCAGTATCATGGGTAGAATCACTCCTTAAAGTAAAACTGTTAACAGTTTCATTACTTTACAATTTCTTAGGGTACTCCTTAAAGTAATGAAACTGTTTATAGTTTCATTACTTTAAGGAGTGATTCTACCCATGATACTGAACAACTTTCACCTATAGGAACTTTTTGAAACCTTTTTGTTACGGTTAACCTTAACACCCTGTATAGGGTCCTCCTTAATATATTGACACTTTTTTAAGGGGATCATTAGACCGTCAAACTTAACAACTTTCTCTATTGTACCAACATCGAAATCACGGAAAAAAATCACCTGTGCCATACAAAATTGTAAACCTACTCGAGCCAAATGCATGGGACAGCAATTTTTTTCGCTATTTACATACATTTTAGTCGAGTAGGTAGCTATTGACATTCAATGTAGCTTTATCATTGGGGAAAAAGATATACATGGTGTAACAAAACATCCTAGTAATACTTAAGGGGGTGCTTCAGACCATCAAACTGAACAACTTTCACTATGGAGACCACCTCGAAACCGCGAAATAAAAATTAGCTGTTTCCTACAAAACTGCAGTACCGGCTCGACTCAAATGTATGGGACAGAAGATTTTTTAAATTTTTTTTCGGTTTTGGCTCCATAGTGAAAGTTGTTCAGTTTGATAGTCTTAAGCACCCCCTTAAGTATTACTAGGGTGTTTTGTTACACCCTGTACAGGGTGTAAAATTAAATGGGACACTAACTTAAAGGGGTGCTTCAGACCATTAAATTGAACAACTTATTAAGAAGGACCCTATATACATACACTCGCGACCATAATGCCTTTCAGGGTGGTTAGAAACATTGCTACAATTGCCTGCTGTCTAGCATATCGATGTAGCAAGGCAAATTTTTAGCACATCGAAGGTTTCAAGATGAAATGGCGTGTAAAGTAGTGATATATGGTTTTCCCCATTTTCCCTTAGTCGCCTCGTACGTAGTGGTCCATTCCAAGCTCGGAACTATACAAACGCACTTCAAAGAAATGACCCAGTAAGAAAAAACCCACATCTGACAAATTGTTCAAATGATAACACGTTGAACTCTTTTCTATGGAGACTTTTGTAGACAGATTTCGAAGTGTAGATATGGAATTGTTTATGTCATTATAGAGGTCTATTTTATTTAATCTTAAGTTTAAATTATTTGTATAATAATAACATATTAACAAAATTCTCTGTCTCATCATCGGCCTTTACATCTGTTGCAGATGGTTTAAGCAGTGTTTTTGGAGAGGCACTTTTTCTCATGGCTGTAAAGTCCTATACGAGAGCCGCATACACGTCCGCAGCCTCCACAATAGAATTGCGAAAATATAGTTTTGTGCATATGGAAAATTCGTCAGTATTTTTTTATTTATAATTAATGGACTCTTGCTTGTGCGTTAGTACAATGCATTTCCGCCAGTGTCAAGTGTTTATGGGAGAATCTATCCCAATCTCAGGGATTGTTTTTGGTCAAGAACAAGAAGAGATTGAGAATTGCGGAGCCTCGTGGCAGGCAAAAACGCGACGCGCGAAAACCACGCGAGACGAGTGCTCGGCTCAGAACCTGCAACGTGACTCCGTCGATATTTTATTATGGGACGAAATTAAAAATAAATAAAAAATTATAATAAATATCTTAGACATTGTCACACAAATTATCACAAAATGACTTGCACATGCATTAAATTTGACTTTTCATAGGTCAAACAGGCAACAATTGATGATTAAAAAAATGTTATAAGCAAGAAGTTTAAAATGGCATTTTAAACTCCTTCGTTATAAGCCTTTTTTATTGACGGAGCGGTCCGTCATTTGTGAAGCAAGGAGTCGTATGAAAACTTGTATGAAACCGCATGTAGAAGCACACACGGTGCGTCAGTCCGTTACAGTGAGTGCTTCTACGTGCGGTTTCATACAACTCCTTGCTTCACAAATGAAGGACTGACGTCTGTCTGACGTCACTTACTATGTTGAATCATGAGGATAGGTGCAAAAAAAAATATCCCCTTGTCTGTTATCGTAACTGCGGGAAGAAATTTATTGGTTCATACTAAGCTAGAACTATACAGCATACAAAAGAGTTATTTTCCAAAAGCAAGAACATTATTCTAAAAGGCTTTCAAACTATAGAAGGTAATGAAAACAAAAGTGATTTCAGTCACCGGAGTAAAGAAAGTTACTTGTTTTTAGCTCCAGTTAATACCTACTTATCCGCATGCAAAGCAAATTATAATAAGATTAAGTATTCGTTTGAAGATGATACGCTTTAGTAATCTTTTATGACTTTAGATGCAAAGCATCCAAGCTGAACTGAAGAGAACGAATAATACTACAAAAATGTACATTGTTTATACTTTTGTATTTTGTTCATGTTTATGCTGAATTCTACAATCGATCATATAATTAATCCTGATAAGTGAAAAGCCTATTGAAGCCTTAGTCCCGTACAGATAACCTATTTAAAAAATATTATTGTGTTGTACAAACGTATAATAAATAAATAATATAATATTTTATGACATCTTTTGGAACAATAAATATATTTATTTTCAGACAACTGGCCGAGTCAAGTTTGTGTAGGAAAATCAAGGAAATTAGCATTGGATTTTCGTTGATTTGTTAAAATGTTAATGAAAATATAATTTATTTATTTTTAATGTACCTACTTACCTTCCTTTATTTGTCTGTAAATATATACGATTTGTCAATTATACATTAAATACCATTTATTTATTCCATTAGATATATCCCAAAAAGTTCACAAAATGTCATAAACATTTGCTATGATGATAACACAATATTAAAGTGGGTGCGGACACAATATCAACACTGAAGATCTCAAAGGACTGCAAACAAATCCCGCTAGACATCTCTGATAACCAATTCTTGTATCTTCTAATCTACCAGCCTCAAGCGTCAGCGACCGCTTCAATATCTACGTCAACATATTTTCATCCCTTGCTTCTTTCCATGTTGTTCTGTAGATAACATAAAACCTTAAACTGAGAACGAGGAATGATAAGAAGCAGTACCGTTAAGGATTTTTGGTTAGTAGGGCCAGCAGGCCCTGCAACCCCTGCGGGCGGAGGAGCGCGGGGCCAGCGCGGGCGCACCGACGGTTTTCACCAACCGTGCGGCGCGTACGGCTACCCGATATAAAAGCCTCAGCCGCCCATTCACCCGCTCGCAGTGTGTGCTCGAACGTTATAGTGTCCACTTCTCCTGTGACAAGGACTTACAGTTTAACCATGAATTCACGGTGTTTATTAGTGCTAGCAGCCGCCCTCGGCGTAGGTACGTAGCTTTCAACCTATTTAGGGCGCGGCAGCAGTGTCCAGTGGTGAAAGAATGTCGGAGATAATTTTGTGCTTTCAAACTTCAGCATGCGATGAAATGGATCGCTATTAAAAATTTTATTGCGATCGCGAAAGTCGAAGTGTGATCGATATCAATGTTTCCACACAACGCAGCGTTGCTGCGCCGGCGGCGCATTAAGGTGCTGAGAATAGAGAAATTGCAGTTATGTGGTGTAACTATTGATTTGATGCGGTCACACATTCGATGTCGGAAACTTGAGAGTTGTCACAAAGAATCGATCAAGTTGGTGACAAAACATCTCTAGTTGTATGAAATACATCATCAGTTGTCAGTGACCTCATCAAGAGTGAAGAATTGTCCAGAAAATTTACTAAGAAAATATTTTCAAAAACATGGGTATCTTCAATACTGATAGGATCTCTATCAAATTTCTAAATCTCTTCTTTTGTATGTGATATTGTTAGAAATCAAGATACTGTCACTATAATGTAATTATGTTGCACAGATACTATCAGATTATTTCATTACACGCTCGGTTAGATATAACGACGACAATAGAACGCCTGGAGACTTATATTTTATGAATTGAAAGCAGCTTTGAGCATCTAAGAACTTGAAATCGATTCACTTTCACTTGTAACATATCATTTTATGGTTTTCTAACTGCATCTTTATAATTTATATTATTTTCATATATATAAACTTTACAAGTAGCTATAATTTTAAAATAGTCCTGCCAGTTGCACGTACGCTCATTAAAGATAATCCTCCATTAAATCTCATGCTGTCACTTTTTGTTTTGTTGACATAATAAAAGCTAGCAAGAGATTTTATGTAAGATTATCTCTGATAAACGTACGTGCAACCTCGTTATGATACAATTTTGACAAAATCCGCTAAGTTGTTAGACATTAGCCATGTTTTACATTTACACATATCGTTCATGTGTATGTCAATCAAAATATGCCCAAATGGTTGCTTAACCAACGTGACCAATCGTGGATTGAACTTTCTGCAGTAATAACAACCGAACTAAGTCCAGATTGCATCAAACCAAAATGTATGTCTCCGCGGTCACTACAAAATATACTTCGTATCATTTCTATAACATCTAAGGATGACTGTTTTAGGTAAATATGTGGTAATGCATCTCATTTACCATCGTAACAAATCCAGCTGTAGCTCGGAGCAGCCCATTCATAAGTGTGTTAATGAGCTTACTACAAATGTTTAATATTACATCATTAAAGTGACTCAATTTTCATACAATCATGACCTGGTGGGTTCTATTCCCACACTCTCATATCTTCTATTCTACGTAGGAACTTTTTGTTAAGATATAGAAATGAATTTCTCAAATCAAGCATCTAAAACTGGGTCCTCAAGGTACACATTTGCTTGTAAGCATTCACAACTCAAAAGAATCTGTTTGCTTTTATCGAACTATGAGGACACTTCAATTCTAGAGATTTTATACCCTATCGTATACATAGTTTTCTTAAATTTGTTTTTTGGATTTCGTTTTTTAACCATGAAAATTCATAAGCACAATAGTTGAAGAGTACAGGTGCAAAACCAGGAATGTCACTAAAAATCCAAAAGTTAATTTATGATGGCAACCTTCTCATTTTCCCGCGTATTTTTATTTGGCATTGTACAAAAAGCGTAAAAACGAGCATTGTCAGATGTGTTACTAGAATTTAAAACCTGTGTACAGGAACCTAAGAAAATTGTTAACTTTCTAAATTATAAATGTTGATTTCACAACTTTTTGTTTTTGTGACATTTCTTGTATTGCCCCTGTACTCTTCAGTTACATTGTCTTCTAAACTGAACCTACGAAGCGAAAGCGGTAGGAATCAGATTTTGACGATATAACTTAAAACATTTGACAGCTCGGCAGCACAGTCTGTAGTGAACCTGCCTGCTGTGCCGAGGGTCGCGGGTTCGAATCCCGTAAGGGACAAATATTTGTATGATGAATATGAATATTTGTACCCGAGTCATGGCTGTTTGTATCTATATATGTATTCTATATCGTTGTCTAGTCATCATAATACAAATAAAGGTACTTTAAATGTGACTAGATAATTTGTGTGACAATGTCCAAGATATTAATTTATTTCAGAGCGAATACTCTAATCCTAAATCATTACTTTGATTGTCTGTATAATATGAATAACCATCTAACTAACCGGACATTTAAATAGGAAGTTGTTCGATAATTCTCTCTCATTACTTGGAACTCTATTTCAATGTCTTTTTCGATGCTTTTTTCAAGTAGTACAGGAAACATTTGTCTCGAATAGAACGAGCATAGAATACACCAGTGATAATCGGAATCATATAAAACAGTAATAGCATTCCATATATAATTTATTATTGTCATCACATAGTCACTTCCTCTTCGCACTACACCGTAATGGCGAGGAAACGGAAATGCACACAATGATTTGACTTACGAATGGGTGTATTAAATTAGTCGTAGTGTTGAAGAAAGTTCCTATTTATAGTTCATTCGTGCAAATATTTTAGTATCAAGAAATATTATTTTTATGTCAAATATAAAGGGTCCTTCTTTTTAATATGCTGACACTTTTTTAAGAGGATGATCAGACCATCAAACTGAACTACTTTCTCTATAGGACCAACAACGAAATCGCGAAAAAAAAATCAGCTATCCCATACATTTGGCTCAAGTAGCTTTTCGGATGGAAGAGCTGTTTTTTTTTTCGCGATTTTGGTGTTGGTGCCATAGAGAAAGTTGTTCTGTTTGACGGTCTGATCATCTCCTTAAAAAAGTGTTAGCATATTAAGAAGGGCCCTATATGTTTTTTAATTTGACATACTATTATTTTATTACTTAGTCTAGTCCCGATTTTATTACTGTGTTGCAAATAGAGACGATTTTTAAGGTTTTGTATTCATGAAGAGTTCTCTTTTTCATTCACAGTTCTTCAAACATCTTGTATTTGCCATTGAAAGCAGCGTTATTATGTATTCATGTATAACATAATGTATGCTTTCTTAGCATACAATGACACAATTATAATTAAACACGTTATAAAGTTGAAAGCTTCGCCAGGAGAGCTCGTCCGTTTCATTTGCAACAAAAGTTATGAGCAAGTCATTGTTTGGAATTTCTTACACGTACCTAGTTCCCACGTCGAGACTTGCATAAGACTAACTGTTTTCTATAAAACGCTTCTATCTATGAAAAAAATTCTTGTGAATTACTGACGTTTTTATTTATAAATACACAATTGTTTTGTTTACTTGTGTCTTGATGAGTAAAACCAAATCGGCTTATATCTCTCTAATCAAAAGAGGAATATCTTTTCTTTCTTCTCTATTTCGTGTAGATGTCTACATCGATGATCCTTTATTTCACCGGCTAGGTATTATTGTATCGTTGATTACTTTATAGTCATTTATTGGTATATTATGTAACATAAGAGTAGCATCAACGATTGATTGTCTTATAAATATAAGGATTTCAACTAATCATTTGTTCAGTTCAATTCAATACATACTAACCTAGGCATCAATCTGTGCGAGAGAGCTTTTGTATAGGTTTATTCAATCAGTTAAATGAATCAACTTCTCAGTTATGAAGACTTAAACAAATTTTACGATTGAAACGTCGAATTTAATAGCTCTAATGACTGGTCAATCAAATATTCATAAAGTTATTATAGCAAGCGTGAAGGTATTCAATTATACTAGCAGTGCGTGCGTGAATTTCACAAGAAGAAAGAAAATACGGTGAAAATTCTGCTGGTTGAGTGCGCATCGAACTGAGCGAGCGCAGATCTTTGCCATCATAAATTGTTAGCTTTAGAGAGAACATATTTGTTTAGATGGTTCTAAAACTTAATATTTAGCAAGGTAATATAGTCATTATTTAATAACCTGGGTTTTATTACCTGGATTATCTAACTCGACTCAATTGTATCAACATGATCACCTGCAGAGTTAATCAGTCGTGCAATATACATATAGTAATAAGTTTAATCTTAGATTACTTATGAAAGACGTGCGTGATACAGAATCAACGGTTGAATAAATGAAGAACCAAAAGTGCAAAAGTGTCAAACAAATAATCAGTGCTCGTATAGCAGTAGACCCATATCGCTGAGAGTTTTATCCAGAAAAGATAGGACAGGCGAGACTTTCTTATATTCTTTATTATTTTTATTTCTTCAACCATAAGGCTATATCACCCTCATCAAAAATCAAATTCGTACGCAGAGTTTTTTTATGTAGGACTTATCGTAGTACAATTTTAAATTTGCTTCCAAACTACTACCCTTATATTCAATTTATGTTTTATATAATTTTGCAATACATAAAGATTTTTCATTATGTTAACCTAAAAATACGAGACAGAATGAAGCAAGATGCAATTGATAAAGTCACAAAATGCCCACGATCAAGAGCGAGCATTTAGCTAAGTACGTACTTAGTGTTATTCATTGCTGTACATAATTGAACTAAATTGGATGATCGTTGACTGGCAAATCCATTAGAGTGATACGTAATCCATTGATGGTATTAAGTGTAACTAGTACGATTACGAAATTCATTAATAGATAGATAGCAAGTTGTGCACGATTTTCAGGGTTGAAATTGATTCTAGATCAATTTTGAAGTTTCTTGGATTTTGTCACTGTTTTTGATCTGATTATAAAGAAAGATTAATAATTGTCTATAGGCATTGATCTCTTATATTGACCCTTAAAGTAGTACATAACCAAAGAAACCCCAGACATATTCTAGCTTTGCAAATGGCGCAAATACCCATTAAAAGTGGCGACATGCTAACTCCCCGTCACACTGGGCAGAGTTTCGTTACTACTAGTGAAACGTGAATGTTTTGAGATAAAAGATAATTTCTTACCACCTCGGGGAATATTAAAGTGAGCATAAGCTATATGCTATGCAAATACAGGGGCTTACTTAGAGTAATGTTTTGGTACAGTTTTGTCTTAATACTATACTTTAAAGGAAATTCTTCAATAATGGTAACACATTGGCAAGAATAAATACACTGGCCTGCAAAACAAAGTATCACTCTTTTAAAATTGCAATAACTTTTTAAGTACATAAAATATACTTTCGAAATGAAAAGGACATGAAAAAGAGTTTAATTTAAAAAGAATAGTTACAAAGAAAGCTGATAACATTTGCTATAAAAGGTTTTTTATTTTAAATCTCTAATTTCTATAGTTTAGAAAAAATTTAAATATTGAAAGTGTAGTACTTAGTTTTGCAGGTCAGTGTAGTTCAGTAAAAATGCTAAGTGTTTGTTACATCGTGTTATAATATAATTTCTAATATAAAAATAATAACGATTTATGCGTATCACTGAACCATGAAATGCATTTTAATAAATAATAATTAAATTTTACAACGTAATTTTAAGTATGGAATGTGTAATGTATTTGCAGTTATCTAACAAGTAGCCTTACGTAAGAGGTCATTCTTACCGGATACACGCTTGTAATTAACAATATTCATTTAAACAATACAACGGAAGTTTTTTTCCAAAAAAAACTTTTCTAAGCGTGAAATCAGACAATAAAATGTATGGGTGAATTATTGGATAATGGATTAGATAACGTTTTAAGGTCATCTTGAGATTTGACCTACGATGAGGTCAATTAGTATAGAGAGTGCAGCTGCTATCAGTATGGCTATTGTGTAAGTTTCCAATCATCAATCGATATAAGATCGATAAGTCGATATTTATGACTGTACTAGGCAATTTGTTAGTTATAACTATTTAAAAAAAAAAAAAGAATCACGCCCTACTCATTTCAATTATAAATTATTGTTATTGAAATTTTTACATTTAATTTAATTTACTAATATAATAAAGGGCGTAAGATGAGAATTGGTAATGACTAATTAAAATGTTTTGAATTGATTTGATTTGATTATATTCTCCGATAAATTTTTAGCAGCACGCCCTACTCAACTTTCGATTTTAGATATATCGTGACCGTTCCCATCCGAACTTCATTGGAATAGAGTTAACATTGTGGCAGATTCTCTGAATCGTCAACAACTGTCGAAAAATACCATGTGAATTTGATACCGATCCAATACCTATTTCCAGCTTCCTATACCGGTCGAATTAACCAAGAAGTTCCTCTTTACGGGTTATTACACCAATAACGTCAGTGAGTTATACTATCTAGATACTCTTTCTTATACTGTGGTTATACCAGCTCGTGCATTCCAGCTTGTGATTAAAATAATAGAAGTAACGTCTAATGATCGATTACTTATGTACAGTGCAGTGTAATTGGTATACTAGGTATAGCTGGTGAATAGTAGACTCTAGTCAGAAATGCAGGTGGGATACGGTACGGTGATTGTCTGTCCTTCAAACGACAATGCAAATAACTATGTGAGAGCCTAGTATTGTGTACATATTAAGTTTTTTAAAGTTCCATCTTTAATGTGTTGTCAATGTTTGTTTTATTATTAAGATAAAACAAAAACTGTTCTGGAATTATGGACAAGCTTATTTAGAGATTTACGAAACAAAGTATACGAAATAATTTGAATATGGTAAAAGGAATCATCATCCCCACTGGCCACGGGCACAGGTCTACCCTCAGGGAGTTAGTCCACCACGCGTATCTAATGAAGTTTGGTAGACTCAGAATATCTTCTTCAGCGAACGCAGGTTTCCTCACGATGTATGCACTGATGCTTAACATTTCTATGGATAAAAGAACTACAATCTAGACATACATAAATAAGTTTCTTTCGAGTACAGCCACAGTATTGCACAGATTTGTAGTATGTCCCTCCTGTCTGGTCCCTAATTGTACAGCCGAAATATCGATAGAGTTAGCATCAATATCTTTTGACCCCAATACCATTAGAGGCATATCTCCTCTAAAGAACCTAACTTGTATTCAGTTGACGTGTACAAGTCACGAGCGTCAAATCAAATAAGTTAAGTAATGATTATGTGATACTACTGCGTTGGGCACGCGCCAATAGATAGACCTTCTGTTGATGTGAATTATTTATTGTCGTTTAATTTATTATGTCATCTTTATTATTATTGAGACAGGATAAATTGATTTAATATTTATTTTGAGAACAGAATAATACTGGGAGAAGAATAATAATGTGCGAATAATGTGCGAGAATATGCGTTTAGAAGTCACTTTTATTAATTACGAGCGTTAACCCGCGACTTCGTCCGCACAAATTATATACCAGATTTTAAGTCAGATCATAAGCTATCAAACAAAAAAAGTTTCATCAAAATCGGTTCAGTAGTTTTTGCGTGATACTCGTTCAAACAAACAAACACACAAACAAACACCTAAACAAACACACAAACAAACAGACAGACAAAAAATCCAAAAATTGGTGAAATGGAATCAGGAACACCTAAAAACAATATCGTAGCTTTTTTTTTGTTAATATCTTCAATGTACAGACAAACTTCCTGTTACAGTTTTATAATAGTATAGATAGATTATGTAATATTGTATTAATTAATCTTGATTTTACCTATCTTAATTTATTTAAGATGGGCATGTAAACAATCCATGTAATTGTGATCGTATCCCTTTGATATATAGGGTGAAATTTATATCATTGGCATCCTTTTAAACTAAGAGTCTACCCATCAAACTGAACAACTTTTACTATAGGAGCAAACTGATCGGAGCAAAAAAAATCAGCTGTCATTACAATACATTTGAGTCGAGTAGGCAGCGGCGACGGGTGCAGTTTAGTATTCGATCGGTTTGCTCCCATAGGAAAAGTTGTTCAGCTTGATGGGAAGACTCATAGTTTAAAAGAATGCCGATGATATCAATTTCATCCTATATACAATATATCCTTTAAAAATCGAGTGTGCGAACATTTGAAGAAAATCAATTTTCCTTTAACAACGCATAATCGCTATTAACACTGTTTATTTAATTACAGTTAGGTATTATAAATTACATCTCATAAAGCAAAAGATGCTATCTATTTTACAATGAATCATCCAAAAACAAGACAAGCATGACCATAAAGATTCAAAACAACAATTCATTTCTCAAATGACTCACTTTAAACAATTATACCTCGAAATTACTCTTGAATGTAACCAAATGCTCCTATTAAGTTTGTTAAATCGTTTTTAAAGGCGCCGACAAACTTTCACCTACTCCAAAGCTACATATAATAGTTAATAGTTAACAATAGTTAGTTATCTAAGACTATTTTAATGTTACATCACATTCAGCCACTCACATGTTGTAATCATTGCTCTTAGATCTCAATTAGAGAAATTGCATTTAGAATCGTTGCGTGCTGGTATTTTGTGCGTTTGTGGCATTGTGCTTAGGTGTGAATAATGTGGCGTTGCTCCTCAGATTATGGCCTCTGTATCCTGTCCTTCTTGCCCTGACACCACGCGAACGGTGTTTATTGACGCTGCAGTAGTGCTATCCGTGTGGCAAAATACAGGGCTGGAAAAATTCTCTAATACATTCAACGGTAGGAGAAGATTGTAGTTATTGAACAGATTTTTGAAGTAGTCTGTGAACTGTGTAATTTTTTTCTATTAAAATATTCCAGATAAAAGAAATGGCTATGTGGGCAATAGAATAGAAGGAATACCTACTTTTAGTTATTTTCCGTTCCTTTAACCGTTATAGGGAGGAGGCATGAGGCTTTTAGTGTGACGTAGTGTGACGGGCTGATGATGATTATGTTTTTGTTTCATGCGTTAGAACTTTATGCTATATTAAGCCGTCATTTTTATTACAAAAAATATCTATTCAACATTGAAGTATTTGTTTTCACAAAATGTAATTACTGCCAGTTCGTATGTTGAGTATATATTTTAACGGAAACAATAAAAAGGTGTAAAAATAAGATCTTAGTTATAAAAAGATAAATGTAATAAATCAAATCAAAACATCCCATTAGGGCAAAGTTTTGCTGCCTTGCTAATCCCCATAATAAGAATAAGAATGTAATAAATCCAAAAAGTTTTCATTTGTATCCGACATGGGCGTCTCAATCAGATATCAGAATAATTTAGGAATACATTAATATTTAAACAATATTTTTGTCTCGCATTAAATAGTTATCTCATGCAAATTGAAGTATATTTGACAGTTGGCTGTAAAGGTCAGAACTCAGACGAGATTACTTAACCGGCGCTGGCGCATCAAGCGAGTTAACGAAATCGAAAGTTCAGCCCACTCGAGATCGTTCGGTAGGTCAACTTTAGGGGCTTTCACCTGTATTACTTCACTTTTACGACCTTTATTGGATAATACTTATGTAGGCAATGTTTACCTTCTGTTACCGAATATGAGTATTCGTGTTTTGAGTACAGGTTGTAGGTTGTTGTGTTTGAGGTGTACGAAATGTATTTTGTGGACTTTACATATAGGAAAGTCATTTGTGTGTGGATAAAAGATTTTGTTTGAGATGGAATAGTGAATTTGTATTAGAAAATTTAGATAGAAATCAAATATAATTATTGCTATGATAATATGCTATGTGCTAATACCATTTTTGGAGAGTCGTAGACATCTTATTTTATTTAGATTTTCTTTTATTTGCAACAACAACAACTACCACAATTCAAATTATGAATATGCACAAATGAAGACTACATTTAGACACAAAGCGAATCAAATTGTTGACAATATTAGAAAACAAACAATTATGTACCTACTCTTAATATTTCTTTTTGTATGCTAATTACTTTATTATAACAAATAAATTAATGACTATTATAACTACAATTAGGGTATATCAACCTGGTTCAGATAAATTGAAAAATAATGGAAAAAATTACTACCTAAACGAGTTATTACACAAGATATCATAACGTTTTATAAGTGACAAATCAATAATTATGTCACAGAAGTGCGTACGCGCAGCCCGCAGGGTTCTAGTTACGCAAACGCAACGCTACGCCCGCGCCCGCTGTTTGCGCATGCGTGGTCCAGTTTAATAGCGTTATGTCAAACATGATTAGTGGTTACACTTGAAAATGTGAAATAATTATTTAACTAGATGAGGCAAAGATAACCTATGACTGATTCCTAGACTTGATAATGAGTTTGATGACTGCAGGAAATCAATATTTCACCCCTAGAGAATTAAGAAAAATATATCAGTTTTATGACCGAAGTGTTCAAATCTAAAATTGCAAAGCTCTTAAAAAAGGGTGAGGGACGAATTTGTGTGAATTAAATTCCTTGGAGACTAGGTACTTGGAGGTTACTTACCCTGACCCAGCCAAATACAGCTCAAGAATGCTGATAGATCATAGACCAAAGATGTGCATAGTTATGTCACACAAGTTTGACAAGTTGTGTTTATAGTGTTTATAGTATAAGTATTTGTGTTAATTAGTAAAGTTAACACAAATACTTATACATAGGTCTAATAAACAAATAGGTATAGAAAAAGTAATTTATGAAATATTGAGTTAGTTGAAGTCTGTAGAATTGCTTGCGTCCTCGGCTTCTTCGTTGCTTATCATCAGACGAGACTTTGGCCAAACCCAAGATCATTTAATACCATAAATTTTATACCAACATTTATCCATTTATGGTACAAAAACCGATAAATAAGATGAAAAGAGCATATTGCAAAACTACACGGATGAGCTTACTTACACTACTGTTTGCAAATGTCAACCAGTCTGTGACATAACATGAAAGTGTAACCCTTCGTACGCAAACAAGGCTGTTCTTGTAGTAATAATTATGTATGTTGAATACAAAGTACATTGAAAAACAAATATTTGACTGCAACAATATAAATGACACCAATAGTTGTAAGGATTTCTCGTGGTTTATGATTATCGAATAACTCTTTGATGTTATATTTTATAACAACTACTAGGTATAGGTATTTAGTGTAATTTTTTATATATAATATAAGTATGTTTAGATCAGGTATGTTGAGGTGGTTTGGCCATGTGGAAAGAATGAGCGAAAGTAGGTTGACGTATGAAATTTACAAGGCAAGTGTGAATGGAATGGTTGAAAGGGGTCGCCCTAGGCGCACGTATGCTGACCAAATCGGATGCGTACTGAAGAAGGGCCAAATAAAATGTACCCGGAACCGTCGAGCTTGTATGAAGAAACTTATGGATGTTGAGGAGGCGAAAGATGTGTGTCAGAATCGTAGCATGTGGCGATCTGTTGTCTCTGCCTACCCCAGTAGTGGGACATAGGCGTGAGCATATGTATGTATGTATGTTTAGATCATCCAATCCGCTTTCGTCTAAGCAACCAAAAAGGTCAGGGCTACTTACGTAACAATAAGAAATCTAAATATAGCTGTTTAAAAATACTGAAAACCGTTATTCAAATGATTGACCAAGTGCAGGAGAGCCGAAATTGGAATCCGAAGCGTATTGAAAACCAATAGAGCAAGAAACCGTTGTAACTTAACCTATTTTTCGAAGTAAACAAAAGGAGGCTACGAACACGTGCGCGAAACAATTAGACAAAACCACAACAAATGTATTATGCTACAAATGAAGCACAACAGGCTGGCTGACAACAGACTGTCGCAATTGCGACACTGGGTTTGTCGCGCTCGTGTTGCATTCCAGAGAGAAAGAGGCGGCCCTGCCCGAGCCGGTACATTGCAAAATGAGTTGCGTGCCATAATAGCTGCTTAGCAAACCCCGTGGTGGTTTATTTTGTAATTTTCAATTAAAATTCAAGAAGATCGTGTTTTGATGCGTCGCTTTCCACATCTTTGTTGCAATAGTTGTATTGGCAGCTCCACAAACATTTGGTTGTGAAAGGATTGACGTTACGAAAATTGCTAATGTTTGAAATTAGATTTTTTAATGATATACCTACTTATGATCATTAATCATGTTTAGCATCTAAAAGTTATAACGTTGCACCAAATTACGATCGTTTCATCGCATGCTGTAGTGTGTTTCATTATTTTCTGCGGCGACCCGGCTGTTATAATGGTTACTACGTCGGACAGCCAAACCCGAGGTCCTGGTTTCAAATCCCTGTTGGAACATATATGTTACATATTTGTATCATTAAAACGCCGTGTAATTTACGTTCGGTATCAATGAATGTGTCTGAGAGCGTTATTATTTCGAGAGTTATTAAAAAAATTAAGTTTACCTAAAGTTACAGACTGACATCAATCATCACTGGACTGTATAAACTGCCTTTATCAATAACTAATTCTAGCATATTATCCTCGAAAACATAAGACTAATTTCTCTTTTTTTCCTACAGCGGTCGGCCAGGAGAACTTCAAATGTCCCGATGACTTCGGGTTCTACCCCCACCATGTATCCTGCGACAAATACTGGAAGTGTGACAACGGAGCTGCCGAGCTGAAGACCTGCGGCAACGGTCTCGCCTTCGACGCCTCAGACTCCAAATACTTGACCGAGAACTGCGACTATCTCCACAACGTCGAGTGCGGAGAGAGGACACAATTGGGTATGTTTCGGTTATACTTTTTAGAGCATGCTTTTTTGTTTTATGATTAATGTAATAGCTCTTCAATAGGTAAAACCATTGAAGGTTTTTGTGAGTTTCGAGGCGCATGTACAGAAAGGTTTCCTATACAAACTTATAGGTACTGCACTATAATTTCGTTTTTTACATTGATGCTGGACTTATCTATATTTCTTATAATTTTAAACGTTGTGAAGTCATTAGATGTAGGTGTATATCATTGTAAAAATTACGTATAGTATATTTCGCATGAAATAATAAGACGAATTTAGTGTCTTATTTGGTTATGAGAATTAGACTCCGTCTACGGTATTACGTCTAACTAATATCTAAAAATCGTGATTCCAAATTACATAGAAAAACTAAGCTTTTTACGAATATAATATTTAACATTTTATCACGGTCCATTTAGCATGGAAACTATTCACGCGGAATTAAAATCTTGTCTCAGGATGTGTCTAAAACCTAATAACAGTAAACCAGCGGTCAAGGTTGTGTTTTGCATAACATTTAAATATAGTTACGTATTGTTATTACTAGCGATCACCACCAGGATGTGGTAGAAGGTCATTTTGCCTAAACATATTTAACTACAATTCCTATAAAATGAAATGGTTCTAGCCTTGAACTAAAACCATAACTCCTTTTGGTTGAAAAGTGATATTATTTTTTGTACGTCTGCGCGTGTGGGGTTTTTTATTCCAAATTTAATGTTACTAGGTTGAAATGTCCTTAATTTTGGCAAAACAAAAAAAAATGCTATATACATTATCCCTCTACTTCAAATTACTGTCAAACAAAAACCATCTTCCACCCTTGAACATAAAGTCTTTATTCCTCAGAGCCCCCGATCTCAACCCCCCACTGTACGAGACTGTACGGTATCTTCGCCGACGAGGCAAAATGCGACGTGTTCTGGAACTGCTGGAACGGCGAAGCTTCCCGCTACCAGTGCAGCCCTGGTCTCGCTTACGACAGGGAGGCGCGCGTGTGCATGTGGGCCGACCAGGTCCCCGAGTGCAAGAACGAGGGTACGTTTTGATCATATTTACGACGATTCTAGAATTTAAGTTATTGTAGTGTGTACTTTTGATATGCCAAGAATAAGAAAATAAGTTTTAAAAACATGTAGGTAAAATTCTCATAAAATTTTTGAATTGGTTATTCGATTAAAGTTTTAGTCACAGAAAGAAGATCATAATTTTTGAATGGATACCTAAATGTCATACGTTTTTAATTTTACTTTTTTGCTTTATAATTATCAATCTATCTAGATTTTCTAATCTAAAAGTATTTTGAAGCGATCCTTAGATAGTTATGCCTATGATTTTAATTTGATAAAGAAATATGTAACTTTTGATTTTAAATGTCTCTTCTCTCATCTAAACAGTAACATGAGAAAATGTTATTAAGGTTATCTGTATCTGTACTTATCACAAATTATTCTTACCAGACTGCACCTGACAACTTTGAGCACAACTCTCTTCCAGCGAATTTCCTCCGACTCAGCACAGCCATCACTGATCTACGTTTCATTTCGCCTTCCACACCTTTCACTCACGTAACCTTTTCTGGTGTTTCCCAGAAGTAGCGAACGGTTTCTCTTGCCCTGCTCCCGGTGAGGTGTCCAACGCTGGATCCTTCAGCCGTCACGCCCACCCCGAGGACTGCCGTAAATACTACATCTGTCTGGAGGGAGTAGCCCGCGAGTACGGCTGCCCCATCGGAACCGTCTTCAAGATCGGCGATGCCGACGGCACCGGCAACTGCGAAGACCCCGAAGATGTTCCCGGATGGTGAGTTCTGATCACATTTTTCTACTAAAACTCTTTCGTCGTTCAAGTAAAACCTTATTGACTGAGCATCTTGAACGCATAAGGGCTCTTAAATCGGTTGTTCTGGTAACACGTGGTACAGTTAACACCTTAATATTATAGACCCTGTAACCACTTCCACGATGTCATCCCTGTGACTAACAATTCTTCTGCACTTGTACAGTACTTAGGTTTCGACATAATCGTTTTCATCTTGATATATACATACAAACTATCAAAATTACAGTAGGTACTACATAAATGTACAATAATTTCATCATAATTCTATCACAATCAACTATTCCTACTACACAAACACATTAGGTAGAGTATTTCTAGATGTATATCGCACGCAACAGAAGCTGGGAGCAAAATATAAATACTTGATAGACTGTCATTTTATGTTATGTCACTTGTTTCTAAATGTTCTCCTCTCAGCTTTGATTTTGCGCGATGTACTTAGGTATACATCTCAAGCTCGCCCACCTAAATAGCTAGACAAGTATGCGGTTCGGAGCCTTGCACGCTTATTAAGATTATTTAGGCCAGTTCAGAATTAACATGACTTAAGGCAAAATTCTACGGTTGCGCTAGAGTGTCAAAGTATCGACCGTGGTCAATGCCGACAGGTATGTAACGGACTGTATGGTAATGACCGTTTGTTTTACAAGTATCTTGTTAACCGTGTGTGTCCGTAACTGTACATGGATAAGTTGTCAACGCCTTGAAAAATGTATTTCGAACAGGAAGGAAAAGTTGTACATTTCCGTCCTTTGAAGGCGATGATAGTTGATTACTTCAGGGTTGATCGGAGATCGAGTACCTACTTCAGAAATGTGTATTGTCGGACTTTAGTAAACGCAATGATGACTTGCCATGAATGTGGAGTCTGTGTGTTTTCCGCCGACAATAGCATTTTTAAATGCATGATAATGAAAGACAAGATGCAATGATAAGATCAGGGTAAGAAATATTTCTGCAACACTATTATAAAGTGCAAATGTTCTGAAAATATAACAATTGAATGTACAAATGCATATGAGCTTGCAGATGCATTCAATATAGCTGGGTGACGACATTATCTAGTCACAATTGACAAGCTCGTTCTCAGCCTTTGTAAATATAATCTAAACAAAAATCAGGTTCTGGATCTGAAACAATGAGAAGACTTTCAAATAGTTTATCTCCGGTTCATGGTCTGTCTCCCTCGAACAATCACATCGAGATCGATACTAAGATGCGCCTGCGCCGATCACAGAGCAACCGCCGAAGGTCGCCCGAACAAGTTCTCTTTTTGAAAGTCGCTAGCTCCGAACCACAATTACTTGTTACTATAAAGGTCTCATTTATAAAGATATTTTATATTCGAGTAAAATGTATACTGTTAGATAATACTAGATAGAAAAGCGAACGGATATCATTCTTGTTACCGTTTCAAGGCAGTTCACTCGATATCACTCCGTCCAACAAGATTTAGTTACACAATACTCAGATATAGGTAATAAAAGTAGCCCGATAATATAGAATTAAGAACTCGAGATGGTAGAGGCGGAAGGCAGTAAGGTGAATGAATTTTCAGCGAGGACTACTACGGAGATCTGGACCTGAAGGCGATCAGGAAGAGCGAGCTCCTGGCGGGACTCCAGAGCGACGGCAAAACCCGCGTCACCCAGCCCAAGCAGCTCAAACCCCGCCCCGCTAAGGAGAACTAAATACCTACCCCACCTTTACTATTAAAATACTCACATTCAAAAACAAATTTCGTGCACCAAGAGCAATGATCTTGTTACGATTTTTAAATGATGCGGGCTGAATACAGAATGATTTTGAAACCATTACTTTTGGTGTTCGTCATTTGTTATTTATTCAGTTTATAATTCTAGTGAGTGTAGGCCCGATTGATTTGTATTCAATTCTAGTTGCCAAATACTTTTTCTCGTTGTTTTAAAACAGTTTCAAGAGGCAAGTTAGGAAATTATTAGAAACTTGTAGAAATCCATTCCGCGGTAGAAATATTTATTTTTATATATTTTACATTTAAGTTTTGATAGAAACTCCTAAATGTCAAAACCGGTTGTTTGCCACGTTGATTGTAGTATATTAAAACTTTTGTACCTAATTATATTATGTAGAACAATTAAGTAGGTATGCATTTATCACATAGTAGTTCTGTGTAAAGGAATTGATAGAACATCGTAGCTCCCAATATTGCTATTCTAACCCATGACCTTGTAAATATTAATATTTTGTACTGAATTTCGCTGCGACTGAGTGTTGTTTGTTTGATAGAAACTGTAATACTAAGTTTTATTTTTAGTGATAAAATAAACAAAAATATAAAAATTATAAATTGTGTATTAATTCTGTAGAATAGCACTGCACCGTTTTCCTAATAACATCGTCTACTTTCTCGACCACTATCTTACTTGTAGACTGCACTTTCTATTAACAGTAATACCTTCTTGGTTATTTCAGATAATTTTCTACTTGTTTATTAATGTAGCTAGTAACCTAACAATAACCAGCCAGTCTCTAATGGCACAAACCATCATCACTGACCTTTCTGGGTGTTCAGGTATGTTTTAATTATGTTATTTTTAAATTTGGAATATATTTTTTTTAACTTTTAAAAGGTCATCTGGCAGTAGTTTTTGAATGTGTTGTAATTTACAGCGAAGACTACTACGGGGACGTGGACCTGAAAGCTCTGAAGAAGCTGGGATTCTGAATGTCAAGGAGCGACTCCAAGGACAGACTGAAACTTAACCCCTTCGACTTACTTTAAACAGGAAAGGCCTCTTCAGAAGTGAATTAAAACTCGAGAGTAGGTTTTGAGTGGTTGTGAATAGAGTCTGTCTGAAGAGGCGCTCATAGTTTGCGTAACTTGGACATTTTTCATAAATTCAGTGAATGTTTCTCTTATCGACTCACTAATTCATATAGAAGATTTTTTGACAAAAATTCTTATCATCTATGATGGTTAATGATTGTTGCCAAAAAATTTGAAAATTGTTTACGATTTTTTTGACAAGGCACCGCTTTTAAGCAGGTGCTGTGTTGAAATTGATGTTGTTTTAGTCATAAATGTTAAGTTAGGCTTAGTATTTTATTAACGAGTGTAAATAAAGTCTTATCTTAAAAGTGTTTCTTGTGTCTGCTCTTGTATTTGGAGCAGAACCAGTAAGGTAATGTTAAGAAAATAAACGAATTAAATTAAATTTAGTACTTTATTCCATGACAAAATATCAGTCGTCAGAATACGTCGAACTTTTAAGTACACACGGCGACGCGACGCATCAAGCTCTAAAAAACCAATATAAGCTGGCCGCGCGTAAGTCTGAGTAGCTTGATGTGTCGCCGTGTAATATACGTAAAACGTAAATCATTATAATGGATACGCTAAAGTCAAAGTTCGGGATCTATTAATTATAGCGCAAAGAATAAACGTTATATTAATGACTACTCAATTTATTCATTAAAGATAACACACATTAATTACTTTTAGATAGACTTTGATATGAAAATAAAATCCTGCGCATTTAGCAATATTGAGATTTAGTCATGAATTTGGTTACGAGTTAGTACTAAAAATCGACCTATTACATTCGAAATCATGCAATATTTTATTCATCAATATTCATGACAGGCATTTAAATTCCAGCAGTAGACTAGTACGAGCTGATGATGATTATTATTATAAAAGAAAATTATGAAAAAGGAAATGCTAAGTATATGTTCATATAATAATTGTTTAGCAAACATTAAATTCCCACTAACTCTATTATGTCTTGAAAAATGGAATTTATAGACAGGTTTTAGTTGCAGGTGGTCACTTAGTTACCAACTTACTTCAAATTCAAGATAACTTTTGGTATCTTTTAGATAGGTTTAGTTGTGACAAAATAAAATTAGTTCAATTGTGAGTAACCTTGATCTAAGAAATGTATTACATAAGTACTTCTCGAAATAATACAAGGAAAAAAACACCCTAGAGGTTATGTCTCTGTTACTCGGACGTTTTCATTACAAAGCTTAGTAAAAACATGACCCTACAAATGATTAATAAAATCTGAAAAGATGTATTTTCATAAATTGTTGTTTTTCTTGTGTCATTTCGTGTACATGAATTTCGGTTCATTACTTTTGAAATTAAGAACCAAAATTCATGAAATTTTGAGTAGGGTACTTTAGATCAAAGCATAGATTAAATTAATCTTAATCTTTCAATTTCGAGAAAGTAAACTCCATATTTATTTTATACCTGGTATACAATTTAAAACTAAACTACAAGTTTATTATATACCTGATATAAAATAAATTTGTAGTTTAATTTCTTGAAATTGAAAGATTAAGATTAATTAATCTATATGCAATGAGCCAAAGTACAAGAGTACTTAACATTTCATGAATTTTGGTACTGCTTACAGCTATGGAACCATAGCCTAGGGACCAATGCGCACTTAACCTTTTTTAAACACCGAATGAATGTAAGGTAGAATGATAATAATAATTTATCAATACACTTTAAATTAATGCGCGAACCTGAAAAAGAGTGATGAAAAAATTGAGAAAATGTCCTTAAAGAAAAAAAAAAACACATTTGATCTGCTTGCTTGTTTTTTCTTATGCATTTAATTACAAATTAATATTCCAATTACCTAATTATTTGCGGATTAAGAAACACAGGTTATAGAAAGAGATAAAAATTCAGTCCACAGAACCCTTTAAATAATACTATTTTCCGCCATGATCACATCCTAATCTCTCTATATTATCTGTTAAAACATTACTTAAACTTAATTTAATAAATGCATTAAAATACTTCCACACTAAGTATCTAGCTACTGTAGGCAATTAAGTTCTTAAGCTATTGGATCTTATACTAAGCTACGTTGATTGTAGGGAGACCTCCTAGTTGGAGCTGGCGGATCGCGTCCTGACGTGATATGGCCATGTGGGTCGACGACCAGCCTGGAAAAAACAAAGGTTTTGAATGAGTACTCATACGTAAGAATAATATAATAATTTTGATCATAATTATAGAAAAGCACAATCCTGCCATCATCCACCGGTTGGTGTACAGTTGGAGTGTCGAGTCTGCGGACGTGTGGACTATACAGTCATGAGGGAAAATGTTTCGCCTATAATACCGCTTTAATCATCTGCAATAGATGATCAGCGCCGATAATGATGACGATGATTTATGGCTTTAATCTCAGAGGACAATAATAAATAAAATAAATCAATAACGCTCGCAGGCACATACATTGTAATGATCCCAAGCAAGCACTGTAGGCTGTTTATTATGGAAATCATACAACAACGGCACAAACATAAACATCCATGACCGAACCGGGATTCGAACCCAAGACCCTGGATTGGCAGTCCGGCGTGGTAACCATTACACCAACCGGGCCACAATAAAACATGTAACATATAAAAATTGCTGTCAATGTTGACGAGGCAAGAGAAACTAAGTATGGCAGGATCGTAGCAGGTGGCGATCAGATCAATTATCTCTATGTACCCCAAAGTGACGTAGGCGTGAGTAGATAAAACTACTTATAAATACTACAATACTTTAAAATGCAAATATCTAAATCGGTCGATTTATATGCGAGGTTACATTCTTGCTGTTGTGACAACGTCAGCATCTCTATTTGAGAATAACGTAATTATTAAAACATTTTATACACGGTCCTTCTTAATATGCTGACACTTTTTTAAGGAGATGATCAGACCATCATACTGAACAACTTTTTCTATTGGACCAACATCGAAATCGCGAAAAAAAATCTGCTCTTCCATGCAAAACTGCAAACCTACTCAAGCCAAATGTATGGGACAGTTGACTATGACTATATTGGTGCCATAGACAAAGTTTCTCAGTTTGACGGTCTGATCATCCCCTTAAAAAAGTGTCAGCATATTAAGAAGGGCGCTATATAAATTAATACCTAAGTGAACCTTTACCACTTTAAAAGAGGTCCTTAGTAGTTTTAGTAAAGCATCTGACTCCGTAAGCCATCACGGTCGTATGGATCTCATCCTGAGATCAAGCCTATTTGGCTCGTGAGGTTAGATTTACACATTTTAAAGAAGACAGATTTGAAAGCAAGTCTGTAGCAAAACTTACTCTGACTACTAAAACCAGAATTACTGGTCATAATCGACTGGGCTTCTGAAGTGGTTGCGAACGGCGGTGGTACTTTCGCTGGCTTCAAAGCTGGTGCCATCGGAGCTTCTGGAGGTGAGCTTGCAGGCTCTACAGGTGCATCTGAGCACTTGTTGGGTGGCTGTTGAGCTGGCTGAGCCGGTTCTACTGGAGGGGCTGGTGCGTCCATTGATATAGACAAATTGCAGTCAACTCGGTATGGGTAGTCACATATGGCTAGTTCCTGAAAGAAAAATTGAAATATTTATCTATCTATACTAATTTTATATATCCGAAAGTGCTAACTGTTAAGTGACAGACACAGATGTGTGTATGTTTGAGTTTTCACTACTTTTAATTAACGAACTGAAATATTTGCCAGAGATTTATACTTAGTTCAAAGTAATTTTACTTTGATCTAAGGATTTATCCAGAAAAATATGGAATTGTACTCCGTTGAAGCTGCCACCAAAAGCTTGAGATAAATATTTTCGAAAGGAGTAGATTTTAACAAACATACGTACCACAGAACGAAGTTCTTGTGCCTGGTGCTTACAAATTATTGTACAT
This sequence comes from Agonopterix arenella, assembly GCA_927399405.1. Lineage (NCBI taxonomy): Eukaryota > Metazoa > Arthropoda > Insecta > Lepidoptera > Depressariidae > Agonopterix > Agonopterix arenella. The sequence goes on from OV656692.1 coordinate 4,607,180, forward strand.
TTTTTAAAAGAACTCAATTTAAACTTAAGAAAACATCTTCTGCAGTGTATGCCGGTTTTCTCACGATGTTTTCCTTCACCGGTTGAGAGGAATCGGTATTATGTTGGAAAACCGAATTATGATGCGTATGTGAAGTCAATCAATCCGCATTCGGTACGCGTGGTGGTTTAATTCCCATACCCACCCTGAGGATAGGCCTGTGCCCTACAGTGGGACGTATATAGGCTGATGGTGAAAAACTTAATTCGTATCTAGAATCACAACGAATTAAATGACTTTGATCAGTTATCGATACTTTCCGTGGCTGGATAACTGCTGCTTTGTATTCATAGATGAAAATGCAACGTTTGAAATATTACTAAGTGATACAAGCGTGGGCGCATATTGCAAGTTGTTTTCCCTTTTCGCTATGTCAACTATCTTATAAAATAAACAGGAGTGCGATTTTTGAATCTCATTGGCTGAGCTCAGCAGTTAAAAATGACAAAATTAGTATGGAGATATGCATCTTTCTACTGCTGATTTTACATTCACAAATCATACTCCAGGAGTGCGATTTTTGAAAGTGAAATCAGAAGTAGAAAGATACTTAACTCCATAGTAATTTTGTCATTTTCAACTGCTGAGTTCAACTTATGAGATTCAAAAATCGCACTGCTGATCTTATTATAAAACTTAAATGTTTCTAAGATCTTGATTAGAGGAACTTTAGATCACATAAATAATATAAAATCGAATACCTACTTTATAAATATGTCCCACTGAAAGTCATAATGATATCCAATCTTCTACAAATCTTATCTTATCTTAAAAATCAAACCTGATCGTAAGCCAGGTCGGTGGGGCATTTGCACCTAAACGAACTCGGTTCATGCACACAAAGAATTTGCTGCATAGCTGCTCTCTCCCGAAGGATTCGAACTCTTTATTGTATTGACCTCTATTCCATATAACATGGAAATCAAACCTGATAGGAACTCTGTTCACGCACACAAAGAACTCGCTCCATAGCTGCTCTCTCCTGAAGGGCTCGGACTCTTCATTGTATTGACCTCTATTCCATATAACTTAGAAATCACACCTGATTGTAAGCCAGGTCAGCGGGGCACTTGAACCTGATAGGAACTCTGTTCACGCACACAAAGAACTCGCTGCATTGCTGCTCACTCCTGAAGGACTCGAATTCTTTATTACATTGTGCAGTCACCATTATTGCTTCATCTGAAAATTTATGTTGTTGATAAAATATTTTTGTTTGATTAATTGATAAAATGAAGGAGATGGAAAAAACCGAATATTAATTATATTGAATTTTCGTAAAGTATATTGCACCTAAATGGCTTACAGTTTTGGTATAATAAAGATACATGCATATAGAACTGAATGAAACTGGAATGGAAATCACATTAACCCTCAAGTTGCTAAAAGTGAGACTAATACATCTGCATGTTTTGGTAAGTATACTTAAGTTTTTGAATATCCAGAAATGAAAAAGAGGTCGTGAATTTATGTATGAAAAGAAAATTACAATAATTGCTTCGCAAAAAATTTGGATATTCTGTAACTTGCTGCTATATAATCAATTTAATTAATGCATGTAACAGTGTTACAGAATTCTAATTAACGAAATAGCTTCAGAAAACAACTGTGCATTAAATGGCTAATTGAAGGAATTAAATAATTAAGTACGTCTTTTTATTGCACATGCATTTCTATCGCAAATAGTGTTTTAGAGAGTTTTATGCGTAAAATGATTCTAGATATGTATCTCGAATCATTAGGCATTAAAATGTGATAAGACTAAAGTTATACAAAAGTGAGTATTTTCATTTATTAAATCCTAAATCCTCTCAGTTACAATTCTGGAGTACCGGTAGCAATGACATTCTATACAAGGACCGGCAGGTTTAAAAAGTCTATTGTTTTCGTCAAAACTACTCCGATTTTCATGTTTTTTTAGACGTCCGTAATCTAATAATATACTAAAACCTTTATAGTTTAAAATTGACGCTCTTAGTCATTTAAAAAGTTGTAACCCAATAAATAACATTTTTAAGTAAAATGTAAAAAATACTATAGGTATCACAAGAAAAAACATCTCATAAGCTTTCCAAAAACATTAAAATCACCTAGCTACGACTTGCAAAAGTTAAGACTTGCAAAAGTTAATCTAGCCCGGGATCAAAACAATTAAGTAGAAGATTTATAATGTTTTTGTTACGCAGATATTTTGACGCAAATTAACGGTTTGATCTCCGACTGTGCTCTGGCCATATTTTTTAAATATTTTACATCAATAAATGTCTATTTTGTACGTAAAAACTGTAGTTTAAAGAAAAATTAAATAAAAAAAGTGTAAATTTTTAAACTGTAAAGGTTGTAGTATTTTAAATTTCCTATATTAAAAAAAATATCCAAAACGGAGTAGTTTTAACGGGTTTCGAATTAATACCTTTAGGTAGGCCTGGCCTACTCCACGTCGGCCTAAAATTGACTCCTATCTCGTCGAGCAGGCGGCCTTATTCAGTTAGGGAAGCATAGGAATTTAAAGAGGGCATCAAAAAGTGCAATTGTTTCCATTGATGGTGCCACAAGGTATACAGTAGCTAGTTTTGTATTACTTAACATAAAGTAATAATAAACCCGTCGATGAATCTACTTTACGTAACATCCGACTTGACATTTCCATTTACATGACGACATCTTACCTAAGATCACACATTTCATTTCACACTGTTTACAATTCTCAGAATGTTTCTGTTGAAAAATACACAGAACTTCATAAAGAAAGAAAGCTTTACTCTTTGATTAATAAACGTCAATTAAAAAGTGAGAATTGGTATAGTGTAAAAAAGCAGCTTTGAGAAGAACAAATTTACGTAACTTGCTATTAACTATTACTAGGTATGAAACTTGGAGCTTACCATAAATTGGTCTGATGTTTATCACGAATGATACGATATGGTGACTGCTTATTTAGGTATAAAAAACGGAATGCAGGTTGTTTTTATCAGGCTCTCTATAGGTCTCTAATCCTAACCATCTAAAATATAAATTAGTCTCAATTCCTACCATACACCTTTCTTTGTTTCGACCACCGCACCATTGCTTTACTGGGTGTTTCTCCTCGGCGTTTGAACGCCGTCATTATCCTCACCAAATATTTTCGCCATGTTTATGAGAAAAGGTATATTTTTTTAGCGCCGTTCCAAGGGGCCAGCGGGCTTTATAACTGGGTTATAAAATTGTATACCTTTTCTTATTAACAAAGCGACAATATTTGGTGAGGATAATGACGGCGTTCAAACGCTGAGGAGAAACACCCACTCTTTGATTTATTTCAGTAATAATTTTGTTTCTCATATTATTTAGTATGCATTAAAAGATTTAAATGTGTCCATAAAGCTAAATCAAATAAAATTATACTCACTAGTCCTCATACTGCAATCAACATTATGGGGATAGTCACAATACCCCTCCTTCGAGAAAAGTAGTCCCTCCGGGCACTCCTGTTCAAACGCCCACCCATCCCAACAGTTCAAGAAGTTCCTACAAGACTTCGAGGGTATTTGAGACCTCTTATCAGCACATAAAGGGTTCGGTTCAACAACCAGTTCCTTTCTTGGTAAAGTGAGGAGTTTGTTTTGGTATACAGGGTCAGTATTGATTTGCTGGATCACCTCGTCCGATACTGGGATCATGTAGGCTGCTGGACCGCCGAAGGTTGATGGCTGTTGGAAGAATTGATACACCAGTTATTTTATTGGTTTATCTCTTTACTATCTAACCAGCATAGGACTAAAGTCACTACAAGATCTAAAAGAAGTAGACTTAGATTTTAAAATGTTAAAATTAGGTTGTATTCAATTTCAATATATTGAAAACAAAAATTAAAAATTTAAGTATACATATTATTATTATTTGTGGTTGGGCTATTGCAAGCAAGGGTCGTTATGTAAAACTGCGACCATCGCTGATCTATTGTGTTCGCCCCAAGCTCACCCATATTTTACGCATACCTCCGAACTTATGGTATTTTCTTTTGATTATCGGGAATGCAGGTTTCCTCACGATGTTTTCCTTCACCGCCGAGCTAGTAAATGATAAATACAACCGTACATAAATTCCGAAGAACTTAGTGGTACAGGCCAGGAATCGAACTGCGTCCTCGTGATTGAGGCGCTAGCTCTCTTCCGTATGGGCTATCATCGCTCTTTCCTATAGTATAAGTATAAGTATACATTCTTCTAATTTGGAACAAAATATATAGAAATTATTAAAAGTTCAACTCGCCAGTCAATTATTTTCCAAATACTTACCCGCATAAAACTGAAGAATGGATTGAAAAAGTTGCCCAGGAATGGTATCTTCTCAGCGTTTTGAGCAAAATCATAAAGATATGGGTTCTTGTATGTTTTCACTAGGTTTCCTTCTTCGTCGTAAACTGAAAAATAAACCTAATTATACAAGTACACAAATTGTTAATGCCTAAGATAGACCCCAAGAATTCGAAACTCTATATTATAGGTATACTTTTAAAAATCCATATCGAAATAATAAATCTGGAAACAGCATGATCATTAAAATATTTCGCTTTATTTTATATATTATCCTTGAATAGAGTTTTGATGTTGTTGTGGGTTGTTTCAAAAGTTCAACAATCTTTCGATGAAGGGATTTGCCAATCAGCATTGGATGGTTGCTGATTGTCTTGGTATGCGCTGAACATATCGGGGACTTATACGTCACTTGGGGAGGAATGACATGCCATCGACTCGACAAAAGGAGATAACAATCTGCCTTGTCACTGAAACGATATAGACTACGCTATATCTTAATATTGGATCTAGTTGAGTAGGTATATTTCCCTTTTAAATATAGCATACTCATCCATCATTGGTCAAAAAGAAAACAATGAACTTAAATGAGCTCAGATTTAACTTTAAAATGCATCATACCTGTCATGTTTATGACAGTTGAAAGGACTATAGTTCAAATCACATACAAATTCTCCTCATTACTCTTACGCCGACATCGTAAGAATCAAAATGGCTTGATAATATTAAAGCAATAATATATTCAAGTACAACGTTCAATGGATAAAAAGAAAAAGTCATCTTGACAGACTTTCCTGGACGTTCAATAAGGAGTAATAAATCGTGAGGTGGATAAGTAAGTGCAGTGGTGTACTCTAGAGGTCAATGGCCGATGATGTTATTGTGTTGTTTTCCAGATTATAATATACATATTTTTTTAAAAGTTTGCATGATTGTAAATTCATATAAAATATTATCTTGATAAAATTTGTTTTCAGACAATTTTGCTACTACCTAGGTACAAGGTAAGTGGCCATACGCTTTTTACGACCACCATGGGTGGGAATTAAAATTTACGTGCAATAAAGAGACAAAAGATGGAAGGTGGCAAATTATTGTTGGCATCGATATGCGTAAATTTTGATGACCATAATTTGGAAAATTAAGTTAATATTAGCTTTATGACGTACTTTAGGAAATTGCGTTGCTATCGTAGACAACATTATGTGTTGTTATTATTTTGTATAAATTGCATATAGCTTGCGTCCAGGCCCTGCACCCGGACTTTCGATTTTCGATATATCGGTCTGAACTTCATTGTAATAGAGTTGACATTGGAACGAAAACGTTCACGCAATTGCGAAGTTCGAATATCCGGGTAGAGGCCCAGCAGTGGAAGTCTATCGGCTGAGATGACGATGTAGCTTTTAATGTGTGTGTTGGCAGCGCAAACAGCCTCCTGATCATTATAGATAACAGGATAGATGGCCCGATACTCAGGCACTGGAGTGCGATTTTTGAATCTCATTCGCTGAGCTCAACAGTTGAAAATGTCAAAATTACTATGGGGATACGCATCTTTATACTGCTGATTTGACTTTCAAAAATCATACTTCAGAAGTGGGATTTTTGAAAGTCGAATCAGCAGAAGAAATTTCCATCCTCAGCAGTTGAAAATGTACGGACAGACATATTTCAACAGCTGATTTGACTTTCAAAAATCGAACTCCTGGAGTATGATTTTTGAAAGTCAAATCAGCAGTAGAAATAGTTATGCATATCTCCATAGTAATTTTGACATTTTCAACTGCTGAGCACAGCGAATGAGATTCAAAAATCACACTCCAAATAAGATAAATTTTAATTTGTTTAAATACCTGACATGTTTTTGTAATTTTATTGTTTGATTTTTTAATTAGATTTTAATTATTGTGTTTTAATCATCAATCATTAGTTTAATCATTTTGGTTTTGAAACTACTACATAGTTATAAGTTAAGGATTACTTATGGCAAAAAAAGACTGACATAATAATATTATTAATGACCCCATGACCCCCATAATAATATTAATAATATTATAATGGTGGTTTTTGTATGATAATTTTTTTCATGAAACGTTCATAAAACTTGTTTATGTCTTAGTTATTTCTACAGAAAGCCATCACTGTACTTGGTATATAACCAAGATTATTAGCGATCATTCATAACACTTGACTATAGTCAAGATCCTATAGGATCTTGGAACCCGCAACGAATTTATTCAAAAGAGAGATCCTTTTCTAAGGCTGGCTTGCACCAAAAAGTATTTAGGCTTAAACGTATTTAGTGAAAATTCTGTCCCTCATACTAATGACAGTGATAGCATCATATTTAAGCATGTGTTAACCTAAATTAGTTCTGGTGCAAGCCGGCTTAAGAAGTAACAAAATATATCAGAATTTCTTATTATTGTAAGATATTAGAATAAAATGGGAGCCTTTGAGACAGCCAAAATTTCCCTAAATCTATTTTAGAATTTTTTAATTTATTCAACAAAATAGCCATCTTAAGTTAAGTAGACCACATAATATTTGTTAGCACACTTACATAACAATCTTTTCTGTCTACCGCTATTTTTCGAACCATCTTCAATGGGGTCCAAATCACTCGAACCACAAACTGTCGTCACCAATGTTACCAAAATCAATATCTTATACATTGTTCCTTAAATGGAGATCAAAAGTACCCTTACCTAGGGATAGTAAGAAGGCAATGTCAGGGCTAAAAGCAATGGCTAGCTTTTATACCATCGGACTTCGCAAACAAGTATTAAACTATACATACGTGGGCTCTAGTTTTAGCCTGGATGTAAAGGAAAGCCTAAAAGGATATGCTTGTTCTACAATATCTGCAATATGCTTTTATTGTTATAATTTATCTTAGTCTGACTTGAGCGTGATATCATCGGTCTTATTGTCGATAACCCTTATTGGGATGACAATTTTGCTTTTATTGCATTGATTTTAATAATTTATATTATTGAAGTATTAAAAACAATGCAATGAAAGGTATTTTGTTTTAATCGTTAGTTAACATTTGGTGATATGGAGAATTTATGTGGGATTATTAAACAGCAAGAAGAAGAACTAACTTTGCTGTCTGCATCTGAAGAAGATACATATTTTATATGTGTAAATCAAAGATGAAGCACAAAATACTATTTTTTTTAATAAACTTAATATATTAAACTAATACAATTTAGTATACATGCAGGGTGAAATTGATATCATTAGCATCCTTTAAAACTAAGAGTCTACTCATCAAACTGAACAACTTTTACTATGGGAGCAAACTGATCGGAGCAAAAAAAAAAACAGCTGTTCCTTACATTTGAGTCGAGTAGGCATTACAGTTTAGTATGGAACAGCCGATTTTTTTTCTCCCTTTGCTCCGATAGTAAAAGTTTTTCAGTTTGATGGGTAGAATCTTAAAAGGAGTTTAAAAGGATGCTAATGATATCAATTTCGCTCTGTATAATACAATCTTAAACTTAGCGTAGATGTACATTGAACATTTTTGCAAAAATATTAATTGAGGGCGTTTTAGGATACGTAATGAAAAGCATCAAGATCATTTTTTAAGAATTTTTGTCTGTTTGTTTGTGCCGCATCACTTAAAAACTGCTGAACCGATTTGGATAAAATTTTCACAAAAGTATAGGACTTTGAAATAACATTAATGCTTATTTTAATTGCAATCGATTCATTCAATAAGAAGTTATGAGTAGGTAATTAATGTCAGTGGTCTGCGAGAACGAAGTCGCGGGATCGCTAATAGGTAAAATAATATTAATATTATGTACCTAATAAAAAAAATTATGAGAGTCCATGTTACATATTATCATGAAAACCATTGCGTTATTCGTTACTAGCGTTAACCCGCGACTTTGTCCGCACAAATTATATACCAGATTTTAAGTCAGATTATTAGCTATCAAACAAAAAAAGTTTCATCAAAATCGGTTCAGTAGTTTTTGCGTGACGCTCGTTCAAACAAACACACAACGAACAGACGGACAAAAAATTCAAAAATTGCTGATATGGAATCAGGGACACCTAAAAACTATATCGTAACTTTTTTTTTTGTTTAATATCTTCAATGTACAGACACACTTCTGTTACAGTTTTATAATAGTATATATATATATATATAGATAGATGATTGATTAAGAATGCTATCTCACACTTCATCTCATCGTCACACACAGTTTTATAAATAGTCGTATACTTGTTTTCTTGTTTTTGTTGAAGTATCTCGTATTTCCATCTTTGAATTGTATCTTTATTTTTTTTACATCCACGTCTATTATAATCAAATTCATTTTATAGTATGTGCCGACAAGCAGCATCAATATTAAATTATCTTAAGTGCATGCCACATCCTAACATTACGTTACGTTAGCATCTGCCAGAATAGGCCAGTCATTTTACGGAGTTTTGTTAGGCGGGGTAGGGAGTAATTATTAATTGGACTTTTAAACTGTAACCGGCACCATTTAGTGACAAAGAGACTATCTCAAAACATATTTAAAAAAAATAGCTACGCAACATAGAAATCAAAATTGTGTGTCCCAGAAGGCTTTTAAATTAATAATATTAATACCGATGCACTCATTTGAATTATATTTAAAAATATAAATAATTTTTGAGCATTAATATAGGCATTGAAATTTAAAAAATGAGGAATTTATTAGAAAATACGAATGTATTTTTCAAAACCTTCTAAGTAGACCAAATTATTTACACCAAGTTTGAAGTATGTATGGTAAAGCCTTAAATATGTGCAAAAAAAACCAATCAAACCATTACCATCAGGGTTTTTTAGAACGAGATAATAGCTAAATTTTAAAATTGGAATTGTTGCTGAAGTATTTTTTTTTAAATTTTGGTACATTTCTAGGCTCAAATTGGCTCTTTAATATTACACTGAAAAAAAATATCTATTATTAATTACTCCCAGCTCAAATCGTAAAATGACTGGGCTAGAACGCTGTCAGTATTAAAGGTTCGCATACACATCCGCATTGCAATAAATTGTGTTCGCTGTACCCTGCCACAGAATCAGAGCCACTATCTAAATGTGCCAATATATCATAGTCAGTGACGCGAATCTTGATTTACAAAGCTATGCATGAATTACTCCTTGGAATTTAACAAAATCTTGATTTTAATGTTCATTTGTTGGTAAATTCATTGTTATGGTTTTACAAACATAAGGTTTTGCGATAACGATGTTTGAATAGGATCATTTATTACTGAAATATAATATTGACTGTAGCATGATGTGGTAAGCAGTGGTGGCTTATGAGGTTTATTCACTACCAGGAAACTTTAAAATTGTAACTTTCTAACTAGAGTGAGTAGGTATTAATTACTTTTGCAGTAATATCGAATGCAACATTTTTGTATGAAAATTTGAACCATTTTTTTTAAATTAACTTAGGCCCATTCTAACACATAGTTTGATACATTTACTCCCATAGTTTGATGATATCATCATTGTCTTGCCCATTTCCCATTATTTGGGGTCGGCGCAATATGTCATCCTCTTCCATTCATCTCTCTTTATTTATTTAAAATAATATCCTAAGGACAATTTTAGGATAATTTTTTTGTGTTTAAAGTAATGTTAGTACTCTTCCTTATTCCTTACCAATTGTGGTAATGTAATGTATACGAAAATTATGTCAATATAATGAATACCGTTTTGGTTTTGTTACGAAAATTGTAACTGCATTTGCAGTTGTGGTACTGCAGTATAAGAAAGAGTATCTATTACTATACTGTAGGCTACTATTTCTCATCCCATTTTTCCTTCCGTTCTCGTTAAATAGCAACATGGGCTTTCGTTGTAGAAAGCTTTGATACAAAGACAATGTAACTCACTACGTTATAAGAGTCGGGACTTCCATACTAAAAACTGATCGTGACCCATTATCCAGAATGTATGCAACGTGTGCAACCGTTCAAAGAAAGAAAAATGGGCAGTTTTGTATGGACCCTGGGCCCAGTACTGTAGCACTTTCTTACATACTTTAAATTAAAGACCTGAATTATACTCATATTTTATTATTTGGCAGCATAACTGTAACGCGTTCAATAAAAAAGTTACCACGTTTAAAAAATCAATCAATAACCTATATGAATGTTACTATTTTTTTACCTAATAATGCCCATATAGTAGAAGAAAGAGTAAGGTACTGTGGGAGCTTGCCAAAACAACCAAACATCCAATGCCCAACACCCACCACACCAGACATCACACACCAACCACCAGGCAACACCCAGCAGCCACCAACCAACACCCACCACCCACCTCCCAACACCTACCACCTAACACGTACCACCCAACGTCCACTAGCTAGCTAGAGTACCATACTCTTTCTTCTACTGTATGGGCATTATTAGGTCAAAAATATAAGCATTCATATGGGTAATTAATTGAATTTTTAAACGCCTGTAACTTTTTTACTAAACGCGTTACAGTTATGCTGCCGTATAATAAAATGTTGGTCTTATTCAGGCCTTTAATTTAAAGTATATAAAAAAGTGCTACAGTGTTGGGCCCATTCTGCCCCTTGTTCTTTAATGGCGGCAGTGCACGTTTCATATAACGTTTTTTTGTTGGAGAGTTGCGCGAGCCTGCTTTGATAATCTTTTGTTAGGGTGTCAATCATGTCAATCAGTCTTACATTGGCGACTGGATGGATTGGGTTGAGGTGATGTTTATAAAACTAGACCAGGAGGCCGATTGCGCTAATTTAAAACATCAAAATTCAATCCTAATTCAATTACTATTTAAATGTGTTTAATTCCATATCGCGCTAAACTTGACTTATTTACTATGTGACTGACAGTCTTTAACGTCTCAGAGATCTGTCAAAACGGCTCTAATGGCTGTCAAATGAATTGTGGTTCGCACGCCGTCAGATTATGGTTCAGTTGCGATTTATTTACCTTAATTGCCTTCCAGATGTTAGTACATTTCCAATAATATTGGTTCTTAGTTTGGGATCAAGAAGATGTAGATAAATAATAAATCATATCCATCTTCTGTGTTCATTCTAGCGTCCATCTATCGGTGGGTGGGTTCCATGTTCAGGCGCTAGCTAACTATAGGTGCTGCCGTATTGTTTTTATTTTACTTAGTTAAACTTAATTACGGAACACACGCCAACGTTGCAACTTGATTATTCACAGTCGGGTACCTAGAACTATTTCACATAAAGACATATCTATAGGCTATTGCAGGAAATCGTGGGTTGATTTTACTTACAAGGTTCGGTTAATGAACCTTTTGTTATTTGAAGGACACAGTAAGATTACGTATGCAGATTTTATGAAATGAAGGATTTTTCAAAAGAAAGTGTTTTCTTAATTTTGACGTTTAAAAAGGTGTAAATTTTATATAAACTAATAAATATAATTTTCAAGGCGCTCAAGCGCGATGCATACATCCAAAGTTTCGTCCTAGTTTGGGCATTTAGAAATTAAAGTAGAAATGTACATGTAAAAATGTAAAATGGTACCTTGTCAGATTTCCATTTAAATATTTAGTTTTAATGCTAGGATTAATTTAAGATTTGAATGGAAATCTTTGAACCACGCGATAGCTTTGAAACTAAATATTTAAACGAAGGTCTGACAAGGTACTGACAATAATGGTTTCAAGATTAGGTTAAACATTTTTTTTTTAAATTACTGTTTGGGGTAGCTCTTCACCTAAATCCAGTCCTTAAAACAGGGTCGCGAATGTAGCGAGCTTACCCGGAAAAAGCCTATTCACTCGTACTTTGAAGGAATTCGGGTTGTAAGCGCTCGGAAGACTGACGCAGGGAGGGCATTCCACTCCTTGGCTGTGCGCATTATAAAAGATTCTGAAAGGCGCTTGGTGCGGATATGTGGGATGTCAACCAAGTCAACCAATGTCACTTTAATTACTAAATGACCAAACTAGGATGGAACTTCGTTTTGAATTTCGCTTTATCAGGAATATCCCCTTAATTTTTTCTGTCGTCGCCACGTTTGGGTGGATGGATTAGTTATGTCATTCATCTAGCAAATGTCACAAGCACCTTGAGCCTAACCTGCTTGGTTAGTCCCGGGGTATTTATTATTCCTTGGTCTATTCTGAGTTCAGTTAGTTTTAAACTTTTAAGTTTCAAATATTAGTGATTATTAAACATGTCACAGCAACGTTCTGTTTTTTTTTGTTGTTGTGTCAATTTTAAGTAATTAATTAGGTTTGCATATTTTAGTTAATTTACAGGATGTAAGAAATAAGCCCAGCAATGGTTTAGTTTGACCATCAAACTGAACAACTTTCACTATGGAGATGGAGCCCATATTGAGAAAAATACAAAATCAGCTCATTCACACAAAAGTGCACTACCGAATTCTCTCAAATGTTTGGGACACTTGATTTTTTATTTCTTTTCAACGTTGTCTCCGTAGTAGAGTTATTCAGTTTGATGGTCTAAATCACCACCCCTTGGGTGTCAAATTATATGCGATGGCATGGATACACAATGGCGTTACATAATAAACGTGGAGCTTCAGAAAAATTGAACAACACTATGGAGATACCATAAAAATCGCAAAATTATGGATTGAAGCACCTGCAAGGCATGAAAACGCCCAATCCCGTTTCACCTCAAAACTGGTAAATGTGAATTTGAATGTTTAAGAAATGCCACGGTAGAAAAGGATAATTTCCATTTCCTTGGGAAGTATGATATTCCTCCTATTTTTTGTGTATTATTTTAGCTATTATACTATTTGTATGTATTGTTTGATCATACTCATTCGTTAGTTGTGAAACGGTGTGAAACGACGTCATTTCGTCACGTGGGCAATGACTATTACACCCTGTATATTGATATAAGTATCTATATTCTATACATATTATAAAATACTAGCGTTAACCCGCGACTTCGTCCGCACAAATTTACCAGATTTTAAGTCAGATCATAAGCTATCAAACAAACAAAGTTTCATCGAAATCGGTTCTGTAGTTTTTGCGTGATGCTCGATCAAACAAACAAACAAACAAACTTCTTTTTTTTAATTTACAGTTTTATAATTCAGACTGCATAAATCATCATGATGAGAGGTAAGAAGATTAAGAACAATCCTATAGTATTTTCAGAATCAGTATCAAAGTGAAACCGATATCAAATAGTAGCCTAGACGAGATGTTCACTTTCACGCACGCGCAGTGCAGCCGCAGCGTCGAAAGTGTTATTTGAACATCTTGCAATGCTCACGCGACTTTTTTTACCAATCCATTATCATGTAAAGTAATGCGCAATCTAAATAATAAGATTTGTTACGTAATATTGTCTTGTAGGTAGTTCAGAATGTGTATAATGTGATGGTGATAGTTTCCGTTAGGAATATAAATACATGTTTCTGGCCGCACCTTCTCTCCAGAGATATTAGTAATAGAGTCACAAGATATTGAGTCTTTAAGATATTGAGTCTTTAAGATACTGAGTGTAAGATATTGAGTCTTTAAGATTTTGAGTACGTAAATAGATTTTGATTGATTTCGATTCAATGAATTCACGAGTTTATTAGTAAAATATTAACATATCCAATGTTAATCACTATAGCATGTTCCGAAGAAACGTTAGAGTCGCAAAAATGACATAAAAAAGCTGTCCTTAAGATAATCTAGAAAATAAACATTTTAAGGGGTCTTACCGATTTGTCCTTAAGGTGGTTTCAGTCCATACAAACGTTTGACGCACAATACGCGTAGACGGAATTAATAAAAGTAATATTTTATATATGGAAAAATAGTTTAAAAAATCTAGTTGCCGCGTAACAAATAACATTTGCATTTTATAATATAATTACGAAGATATAAAGCTTTTAAAATTTTGTATGAAAAATTTCAAAGCTTTATATCTTCGTTATTACTTTATAAATTGCAAATGTTATTTGTGACGCGGCATCTAGATTTTCTAAACTATTTTTTCATATATACAAAGTTACTTATATTAATACCTTCTACGCGTATTGTGCGTCAAAGTTTTGTATAAAATTGACCCCTCTGATACCGCCTTAAGATATTTTATTGAATAGGTAGTCAATTTTTGATTGATTTCAATTGATTAAATTCACGACATTACCTATTAGTAAATCATCGACATAGCCAATATTAAACAGCGACAGAACCTTCTGGAGTCGAGTGGTTGTAACGTCATAAAAATGACGTCAAAAAGCTATCTTGATTAAATAGTTTTTCATTGGTTTCTATTTATTTCATTCTCAAGATTATTAGTCTTAGATTATTTGTCAGAGTTTTTTCAGACAGCCTTACGGCCTCTGACGTGGTTTTTATGTAACGACTACTATCACCAGAGATAGTAGCCGGGGCCAACAGCTTAACGTGCCATCCGAAGCACGGAATCATTTTTCTTTTCAGACAATCAGGTGATTCAGCCTGCAATGTCCTAACCAACTGGGGAAAAACGCACAAAGTGAAATTTCACTAGGTGTCCCCCGTGGGAATCGAACTCACGACCTCCGTGTCGAGAGCCAATGCTCTTAACTATTAGACCACGGAGGCAGGAGATTATTAGTGAAAAATAAACATAATTATCATATGTTAATAGAAGAGCGGAACATTTAATTTAGCCCAGTCAATTTACTGTTTGAGCAGGGACTAATTAATAATTGATATTTTTTTCGGTATAATATTGAAGAACCAATTTGAGCATAGAAATGTACCAAAATTAAAAAAAACCACGTCAGCAACAGTTTTAATTTTATAATTTAGCTATTATCTCGTTCAAAAAAACCTGACGGAAAATTTTTTTTGGTCATATTTAAGGCTTTACCATTATACATACTTCTAACATGCTGCACATATTTTTGTCTACTTAGAAGGTTTTGAAAAATACATTCGTATTTTCTAATAAATACCTCGTTATTTAAATTTCGATGCCTATTTTATTGCTCAAAAATAATTTATATTGTTAAAATCTAAGTTGAATGTTGTTGTTAAATGAGTGCATTGGTATTAATATTATTAATTTAAAAGCCTTCTGGGACACAAAATTTCCATTTCTATGTTGCGTAGCGATTTTTTTAAATAAGTTTTAAGATAGTCTTTTTGTCACTAAATGGTGCCGGTTAGAGTTTAAAAGTCCAATTAGTAATTACTCCCAACCCCGCCTAACAAAACTCCGTAAAATGAATGGGCTAATTGTCGGTATCTGAATTAAAAGTTTTCAAAAAAGATGAGATGATTTTTAGAAATATCTAGAAAACTTACTAAAGCTACTGAAGCTGGAATGTAGTACTATTGAATTTGGCTTAATATTTTTATTTATTAATCAGAAAATTACATGGAGTACTTTTGAATAAATATTTTTATTGAATGTTATTGAAAAAACACATGTTTTCAATACATGTTTTTATAAAATGTTAATGAAAAAATATATGGACTACTTTTCATTAAATGTTTTAGTTAAATATTTAATAAAAAAATAGATTCAGAAGTTCAGAATAGTGTATGTTTTGTTTTAGTGAGCAATAAAGTATAATTGAATTGAAGTTTTCATTAGTATAATCATTTAAATTCAAGGATTTTTGTAATTTTCAGTTTTTGTTAGCTTTTTGTGTTTGTTTTTTGTTTGTTTTTGTGTTTTTGTTTTGCATTATCTATTTAATTAATTTGGCCTGTCGATGTGTTGAACGTTGAGTGTGTGATATTAATTAGGTATATCAAATCTGTGTAATGGAATTATACCAACTTATTAATCAGGTCAAGTTTTCAAATATTTTGCTCAAATTAGCATCAATTATTTTTAAATTTTACTTATCACAATCAATTAAAATTCAATTATTAGAATCTAATTTAACCTCAAAATACTATCTTATTATCATTAAATCTTGCAGAACACGTAAAACAATAACAGAATTCAATGTAAATTACTTGCTTAAGTGTGAAGAGTGTCCACTTATGTAACTTGATGCTGGTGTGAGGGGGACAGTGCTGTTGACAGAGCCTTTCGCTTAGTCGTTCGTCGGCTAAGAATGGATGCCAAATACTGTTATGTTCAGTGCTCTATAGAGTGCCGCCGAGTCAGTTCAGTCAAATAGGTCACAAAAAGTGACATTTAAGTTAGATTTAAGTGACTTAAGCATAAGTGATATACAAAGATGGCGTTTAAGTCAAGTATAGGAATTGTATTAGCGTGCTTAGTTGGTAAGTTTTTTTAAACTTAAATATTTTGATTGTTAGAATTTAACATTCTAATTTTGAAAAGTATAATGACCTCATGTATTTAATTAGTTTTAATTAGTATTCAGGTTGTATGTGTCAAGGAACCAACCTTGTCATGTATGGAATGTTTAGTTCCTTTTAGAGTTTAGATTAAGTCCTTACAAATTGAAGATAGATAGTTACATTGATTTTTTATACGTTTTTTGTTTTTGTTAATCATTTAATATCTTAAGTAACAATAATTATAAACGACCACTTTGCAGTATCGCCTATGCAACATGAAACATGAAATTTTCGGTAATTTTTAGTTAACTGCAATAGCTTTAGAAAGGGGTGAAAAGGAGAAACTTATGTCAATTTTATAGCGAACTAGCCGTTGTCTGCGACTTCGTTAACGTGGACTTAAAAAAGTATTTCATGTAGGTATTGCTCCAAAACACATTCTATCAGTGTGCCAAATTTCATCTTAATTCGTTCAGCCGTGATTGCGTATATGCGTGATTAAGCCACAAACATACAAATATAGTAAACAAATTTTTACATTTATAATTTTAGTGGGATTGGATAGTGGGAATAGGATAGGATATTAGTAGGATGGTTGAAATACAGTTTTTATTCGCCGTTTACTTCATACCACTTGATGGAAAGTTCTTAATACATAATCGATACCTCGGAATCCATGCTTCTGAAACTCTCCATACAAAAGATTTCAACGCGTCATGAAATCGACGTTTTCCATTGGAGAAGTTCTTGGCGTTTTTTCTGAAAAATGAACTTTTCTATCGCAACTTTAACGTGCTTCAACCGTCAAATAGCTGGTTTACTTACGGACAACCAAAAAAGCTCTATTTATCATAAAAAATGGGACAATGTGTTGAACAATAGGTAGATAACTACCAATCAACCTATTAGTCTTGGATTTCCGCAAAGTAAACGTCTGATTCTATTAATTTGTTGAACGGCGATTTGACCATAGTTTCTGTTGTATTGTAGTTCAGAATGCAAACAGTTAATTGTTTTACGCATTTGATACGCGTGCAAAAGATGCGTTAGAAAAATGCAATGTTTTATATTTTCTGTTATTACAAAATTCTGAATTACACAATAAAAATCCCTTTTACAGAATGTTAGAGTGTTTACTCGAACATTACGTAAAAGGGATACACTTTTATGATATATGTTATATGTAATGATAGATTATACTCATGATACTGAACAACTTTCTTATTGGAAATTAAAAAAAAAAAAACTTTTCATGCAAACGTTCGGTCAGCTAGTATGGAAATTCCACAATTTTTTTTTGCGAATTTCCTGTAATAGGTTTCATATGGAAAGTAATTTAGTACCTACCTATCATGGTAAATTAGATAGACTGCTCGAGTTTCATGCGATATTTTTATTTGGAAAATGTTGACATTGCAATATTTATTTGCGTGGAATTTTCATTGACTATTTATTATATGGACTAGCCTTGCGGTAGCATTTCCCCTCTGCCACGGTATAAGATCAATTAATCATGTGCATTTACATTTAATTTTATACCTTATCACTAAACGAGACAGCCTATAATTGCGAAACAATAATTTCGAACTAAGAACGAACGTTTGGGGTTCACGCAAGACTACTTTTCATGATTTTTAACGTTCAAAATTAGAATCTAAACTTATGGGATTAAAACCGAAAGTTGCGGATTTCATGTTACCTCGCGCCCTGCAAAAAGTGGCATAAATGTTTGTTAGTAGAATTACATGCGTAACTAGTCCCTATATAAGTAATCAAAGGGAATTTTACATAAAAACTCATCAGTTTGTCTCTTTTAGTTTTATCCTACTAACTTCTTACATCACTTGATATGTCTCTAGAGCAGGTAATAAAGCTTAATGCAATGACAATAAAAATTTTAGACTGCGAAGGTTGCTTTCATTGCTAGACAATTAAAATGTAAATTATAATATTTTGACATAGTTTCGTTTGGTTGTAAAAAGCTACGCGTGGTTAGGTAACAGTGAAACCGGCTTTGATTGCTCCACCCCTCTGCTTTGTTCATTGCGAGTACATTGAATCTGTATTTTTTTATCGACTTGTCACTTTCCATATGAGGGTAGAGCAGCAGGCATTTGTCCCTGTGGTGTCGTTCTTTAGGCTATGTGTTTCTTTAGGCTATCCTTAAGAGCAAATGAATAAATAAAATATCAATATCTTGAACATTGTTGACGACCCGGTTGGTGTAATGGTTACCACGCGGACTGTCAAACCAAGGTCCTGGGTTCGAATCCCAGTTCGGTCAAAAAATCAAAATTCAAAATTTTTTTATTCAAAATAATATCACATAGATAGCTTTTTGACGTCATTTTTTGAGTCTACCACCGCATGGAATGTTTGTGCCGTTGTTGTATGGTTTCCATAATAAACAGCCTTTAGTGCTTGCTTGTGATCATTACAATGTCTGAGCATTATTTATTTATTTATTGTCGCACAAATTATCTAGTAACAGTACCAGAATCTAGCCTGGACTTGTATTTTGATGACTAGACAATGATATAGAATACATATTGTACAACATAATAGATACTGAACATCCATGGCTCAGGTAAAAATATTCATATTCATCATGCAAATATTTGCTACTCGAACCAGTGGCAGCGGCCCTCGGCACAACAGGCAGATTCACTATCGACTGAGCTATCGGGCTGTCAAAATGAAAAGAGTTCTATTTATGTCTCACCGATCCCCGCTACCCAATCCGCCGCGTAGCCCCAGCGACGTCCTCACCGATCTTTGCTACCCAATCCGCCGCATCTGGGTGCCCCTAGGTCGGTTGCTTCTTTCTTATCGTGTGGGCAGAGCTTGAGCAGAGCCCTGGTGTCAGAATTTTTTCAGACCGCCTTACGGCCTCTGACGTGGTTTTTATGTAACGACTACTTCCACCAAAGATAGTAGCCGGGACCAACGGCTTAACGTGCCATCCGAAGCACGGAATCATTTTCCTTTTCAGACAATCAGGTGATTCAGCCTGGATTGTCCTAACCAACTGGGGAAAGACGCACAAAGTGACATATCACTAGGTGCCCCCCGTGGGAATCGAACCCACGACCTCCGAGTCGAGAGCCAATGCTCTTAACCATTAGACCACGGAGGCGGTCGGTTGCTTAAGTTCATTCATTTGGCTGGGTAGACCCTTCGTGGTATCCAATAGTCCGCAGGAAAAAGCAGTAGTTGCTCATTGAGCAGAGCTGTAATAGTCATCCCAAAAAAAAAGAGTCCATCTATTTTTGGAGGTTTTCATAATTCATTGCTTGCTTCATCGCATCGCTCAGATTCAATTATAGACGAAATTTTTTTCACTTACGCTTGATTCAATACACAGGATATTGTCAGGCAGCCCGAAATAACTATTTTCGGGTGTTGATTACTGTTAAATACAGGGTCCTTCTTATTATGCTGACACTTTTTTAAGGGAATGATCAGACCATCAAACTGAACTACTTTTTCTATGGGACCAACATCGAAGTAGCGAAAAAAAAATCTGCTGCCCCATGCATTTGGCACGAGTAGGTTCGCAGTTTTGTATGAAAGGGCAGATTTTTTTTCGCAATTTCGATGTTGATGCCATAGAGATAGTTGTTCAGTTTGACGGTCTGATCGTCCCCTTTAAAAAGTGCCAGCACATTAAGAAGGCACGCTATTTATCTCTTGACTGGGCATGGGTTTCTTTTCAGAGTAACATCCTAAACTTCGTTGTCATATAAAATAAAAAGGAAAGAAAATACGCTATGTACAATACTTTAAAATAGAAAAGAATCAAATATTTTATCTTCATAAAGTTAGTGACTTATATTGAAACAGGAAGTCTTCGATCTCGCTCAATGTGAACCACTTTTATTTATTTCCACTGCGCCTGCACCGATCGAAGACAGGAAATGTCACTCTGCGCACAATGTGCTGTATGACATTGGAGAGAAAATTTTTGTTGAATTCTGTAAATACCCATTCCGATAAGGTTTTATCATAGTTACTACCATAAACATATATACAACAATCTTCTTGAGGATAGGCAGTAGGACATATACAGGGTGTAAAGAAAAGTATCATTAACCTTTAAACCGTATACTCTACCCATCAAACTGAACAAAAAAAATCACCTGTATGGAACAGGTAAACTAAACTAAACTACAATACCTACTCGACTCAAACGTATGGAGCAGCAGATTTTTTTTGCGCTGAAAGTGTTACTCCCATAGTAAAAGTTGTTCAGTTTGATTGGTAGAGTATGTGGATTAAAGGTTAATGATACTTCTCCTTACACCCTGTATAGGCTGATAATGATAGTTACTGTCATATCTGCCTCTTGGTATCAGGCAAAAAGTTGTGGAAATAAAACGTTGAAGTAGCTTTTTCAAAAATATGTGTTACAATTCGGCTGCTCCAAAATAAAACACCGGATACGCCATTTGAATTTTTTTTGCTTCTTTTTACAAATTGATGTACCTTGTTCAAATGTAACAGAATTGAGGATTTTTTAAACAATCGGGAAACACATTAATTTATCGGGTACAGTAAGTAATTGATAGTAAAATAAATTCTTGAAAGTGGCTCTGGCGTAAAATGTACAATGGCGTATTCCGTGTTTTATTTTGGAGCAGCCAAATTTATTGACTACATATTTAAAAGCTCATATTCTTCTTACAAAATGTTGTCATGTCATTGAGATTACCTTACCAGCGTGGTGAAGAGATATATTAGCGTTAAGGAATAGCTGATCACTTAGGGTGCGCTGAATGTATCGGCAGTTTGAGTTTGTCACTAGGGGGTGACTTTCTTTGTGCAAGAAAATCAATTATAAAACAAAAGCTTAAGAGGTGTTCTAAGGTAAATTTAAGCTTTTCCATTTTCTAAGTAAACGCTCTTGTTTTCCAGTTTTAGCGTCATCAGCGGTACCAAAGCAGCTGCCGAAGAGGAAGCCGGCGAACCCACCAGCGCGCACTGTCACTGAGTCAGAAAGAGACGCAGAGATCACAAACACTTGTCCTGATGATGGATTCTTCGCTGATGCTGAGCAGTGCGACAAGTATTATGAATGCAGGTGAGTAAATCAATGCATCGGTGTGATGATAAACCAGTCTAATCATCATTATTATCAGCCTATAACGTCCTACTGCATGGTACAGGCCTACCGTCGAGCATGGTGTATGGTCGTTACTCCACCAGGAGTGCGATTTTTGAAAGTCATTCTGTGAACTAGGCAGTAGAAAATGTCAAAATTACTATAGAGATATGCATCTTTCTACTGCTGATTTGACTTTCAAAAATCACAATCCAGGAGTGCAATTTTTAAAAGTCAAATCAGCAGTAGAAAGATGCATTCCTTCATTGTAATTTTCACATTTTCAACTGCTGAGTCCAACGTATGAGTTTTACAAATAGCACTCCTTATCCACCTTTACGCAACGCACCACTGACGCTCTTTGATTTATCATGCTCGTTCCCAAATCACTATCATTCTAGTTTATGATGTGCAATAGACAATAATTCTTTAAGAGCTTCAATATTATCCATAATAGTATGAAAACCAACGATAACATGTATAAGCGGCCTAATGATAGCCCTAAAAGATGTGCCCACAAAATTAATAACCCTCCTTCTGGCGTAGTTGGGTAAAAAGAGGGAAAATTGGGCAAAGTGAATGATTTTGTTAATCTTTTAGTGGCAACATTTTAAAGCGATATTATTTATTTGCAAAGTAAAAACCTACGTACAATATCCTGCTAAAACTTTTTGAGAATACTTCGAGCATTACTGTATTTTAAAAAATAAACAATGCATCATTCTGAACAGTTCAAAGACATCCATATTATTTTCCTCGACGGTTCATTGGCTTCACAAGTCTGTTTGTATAATCAAGATAAACTTTAAAACGTGCAGAGAAACCCACGTAGGTTATAGGTTAGGTTACTGGCATTCCTATTCGTGGGGTCAATGGATGGATCATACCAGTATGTTGTTCTAATGTACATTTTATTACAAAGGTCAAAAGTTCCTAGTCTATTACGTAATTTAAAATTATACCGTACATTCTTTATCTTTTTACCATAATGTTGTAGGGGTGGAGAGATTATTGAAAAGGTGTGTCCAGACGGCATGGTGTTCAATGACTACAGTCCTGATCAGGAGAAATGTGACCTGCCGTTCAACCTGGACTGCTCTCAACGACCTAAGCTCCGTAAGTACCTTTTTTTTTAAATTTATTTTTTCTCACAAAACACAGTACAGTATTACAGACACATTTTATGCCAAACTGCATAACAGTTTGTCGGCATACAATGAGCTCTTGATAACATTTACAAACAATTAACAATCATAACACTTAACGCTAATGGTACAAACATGTAAGGTAGGTACGTACACTCGCGGAACCCAACCGACTAGCGGTTTTATACGTAAATGCATTAAGATTAACTTATTATTACCTAAAGCTGACCTACTAGTGAAATTAGTTTTCGCGACTGCACAATGACTTCAAGGTAACATAAATACTAAACAGAAAGTACAACTTGAAATAATTTACTTATAGACTTTTCAGAATGTGCCTTTTTAGGGCTTTTTTAAACGATTTAACACTACTGTTATTTATATCTAAATCTAAATCCTATTAAACCTATTACATTTGTTTTGTTTTCTTGCCTGATAAACTGATATGGAGTTGGAGACACTCCTCGGAGTTATGCACTTTCAATAACGTATTCGGTAGATTCAAATTTTTGCACATGCCCTATGGCATATCTTCTGCCTCTGAAATTTTCCACGCGCCTATACGAGCATTTTGATGATATTGAGGGTGTTGTTCTGTTTGTGCAAATAATGATGGAGAGGCAATTTACTTATATAATAATATATATAATTTACTTATATACCAAGTTATATAGTTTATAATATGTACACAATATCCTAAAACTAACTAAAAAAGGACTTTAATTTGTGATAAAATTACTGATAAACTTCGGCTTTCTCAGGCTGCTGTTAGCTGTTTTTGTCAGGCTACTTCTCTGTCTTTATATTAAATTTCTAGATACCTGATTATCAGAAGCCCTGTTTAGGTGGCTTAAAATTCTCTGACAGAAAGTTGAATACTACCTTGCCTCCACTATTCCGCACTGGTCCCGTGTGGTGGAGTAAGGCATACTCCCTCTTACCGTTATTCGTGGAGACAGCCTCGCAGGAGGTGCAGCGGGATCCTTCAGGCTAAAACTTACTGACTATAAAATGTTTTAGACAAACATGATAATTGATAACACAACTACACTAAACTTCTACATAACTTGAAAAATCTCGTATTCTAAAAATCCTTTATTAGTTAGCAATCTCTTCATTAAGTTTTTGATTAAATTGCCTTAGATGTAGACTTTTTTTTTATTTTCAACAAAACAGATACAATAATATAATCTTAGATATAGACAGCGAACGAAAACCGCGTACGATTTATATGCCGCCGCTTATTCGCAATAACATGGTACTAACAACAAGATTTATAAATAACGAGCATTAACCCGCGATTTTGTCCGCACAAATTATATACCAGATTTAAGTCAGATCATAAGCTATCAAACAAAAAAAGTTTCATCAAAATCGGTTCAGTAGTTTTTGCGCGATGCTCGTTCAAACAAACAAACACACAAACAAACAAACACACAAACAAACATACAGACAAAAAATCAAAAATTTATGATATGGAATCAGGGATACCTAAAAACCATATCATAACTTTTTTTTTGTTAATATCTTCAATGTACATACAAACTTGCTGTTACAGTCTTATATTAGTATAGATTTCAGTGAGTAGGCAAGTAAAATGATTTGAGTATTTTTACATTTTTCAGGATTTTCACATAATACGGTATGTAACAAGAGGTAGCTCATTTAACAATTGAGGCAAGATATATTCACAAGTCCGTTTACCATACACATTGTTATATTTAGGTAGTACATATTTAGGTATAATATACTTTATTAGTCAGCAATCTCATCATTAGTTTTTGATGAAATTGCCTTAGATATAAATGCACGTGGCATGTCTGTACCAACACGTGCTTGCCATTTACAGACTAGTTTGTAGCATCAGTATAATAAGACTTATTCATAGTAGGTATAGTGAGGGTCAACTGGAAACAACTTTCCAATCTCAAGGGAGGTTCGGCCTTGAGTGACCGAGACAGAAGTATTTTGCTTTGCGGACGGGAAATTGAAGTGTGATTCGACTGATTTGTTTGATGGAATGCTATTGTACGACTATTTTCGGATAAAAATCCAACATGGATGAACTAAAGCAGAGTTAAGAACTATGCGGAAAAACTATTATATTGTAAGTAAAAGTAATCCGAATCAAAGTCGAAAGTTTTTTATTCCTAATAATAATAACACATGAGTACCTAATAATATCACATACTCGTATAATTATTTGTGGTTGGGCTATTGCAAGCAAGGGTCGTTATGTAACACGGAGACCAGCGCTGGTCCTTTGTGTTCGCCCCAAGCTCACCCATATTTTACGCATACCTCCGAACTTATGGTATTTTCTTTTCATCCTCGGGAATGCAGGTTTCCTCACGATGTTTTTCCTTCACCGCCGAGCTAGTAAATGATAAATACAACCGTACATAAATTCCGAAGAACTTAGTGGTACAGGCCAGGAATCGAACCGCGTCCTCAGGATTGAGGCGCTAGCTCTCTTCCGTATGGGCTATCATCGCTCTTAGCATACTCATATCATCACATATCACATACTCGTAGCTTTTTGTGGTAATTTTTTCGACTCTACAATCTGAAGGTGTCCCGTAATAGAGAAGGTGCGTTCAAGACGGATTAATGAATTAAAATAATTGAGCATCTCTGGCTCATTTTTAGGGTTTCGAAGTCAAAAAGAACCCTTATAGTTTCGTCATGTCCGTCCGTCTATCTTTCCGCGGCATAGCTCAGAAACGCTTAGTACTAGAAAGCTGTAATTTGGCATGGGTATACATGATCATCGGTCATCTCATCACACCGACAAAGTGGTAAAATAAAATCATCGAAATTTTTTTTTTTGGTTTTTCTGGTTTTATAGACATTCCTTCGATAGGAATCTATATAAAGCTGAGAGATGACCCCAAGACAATCAACACGGTAATAATATACTCCTTACCAGAGCAGTGTAGATTTTTTGTCTTAAACAAACTGAAGAGTCGTATTCACAATGAAGATTGTTCTTCTATCATATATTATGTATAGATCATAGACCGCTGCTGAACATAGGCGTATCCTAAGGTGCGCTGCAGTACGACCAGGAAAATAATTCCGCTCTTCAATCTTCGTTTGCGCAGAGCACGCCCGAGTCCCCGACAAAACCCGAAGTCATTTAGTAATCAAAGGGTGCAAAGTCGGATAGGATCGAAAAGTGCGCGAAAACAAATTAGCCAATAGCGTAAACGGATTGAAGGTGGCACATCCCGATTGGTCAATATAATTTCGCATCAATATAATTTCGATTGGTCAATATAATTTTGTCAACTGCGCAGGTACATCGGTAAGACTTATAAACCTAAAAAAATTTTGAGGACTTAGGTCCAGCGGCACACTTTAGGAATCTGGCTCCCCATCGACTATTTCTCTTCTTTTGGTTGCTACTTTAGTCTTGATGACATTGACTATCCAACTAACAATGTAATAACAAATTTAATTGTGTTTACTCAGAAACCCCTCAACCAACTCTTCACTGCCCGCGTATGAATGGATACTTCTCTCACGAGGATCCTAAAGAGTGTGGCAAGTTCTACTACTGCGTCGACGGCAAATTCAACGCTATCACCTGCCCTGATGGTCTAGTTTATAATGACAAGACCGGAATCTGCACATGGGCTGATGAGGCAAAGAAGACTGGATGCGGTGCCTCTGGTAAGTCTGGTCTTAGTTTTCTTATGTTTAAGACCAACCTAATTTCGAAACATTAAATTTACATTTTTAAGCGCTGATTCTGGATTTTAATGCAAAAAAGGTCACAAGTTCCTTTTATATTTAATACCAAAATTTTCGTATTCCATAAAGCCGTTTACAATTTTTTTTTCAATCAATCAATAAAAAAAAATCGAAAAAACTTTCTAAGAAAATAATGCCATGATTTTCTCAACACACATTGTAGCGATAGCGCCTGACGGAAATAAGACTGCAAATAAGACGCTCAAGCGAAAGATAGGTAGATAGTAGATATTACTTACAATACGTGGTCCAGTCCGTAGTCAGTTTACCAAGATTTCTACAGGCATTGGTTTTACCGATTAGATACGAATTAAATTCTACAAAGTTACAGAGATAAACTTAGCATAGCAACACACCATTGCAAAATAGCGGAGCAGAATTTCGATATTACCCGTGATTTACCAAGCCGAAAATACGTCCCTGTAACCAAGAATATTTACTGAAATTGTGCCTCGTAATTTTAATATTGGTGGTTTTACGACCCGGTTGGCGTTATGGTTACCACGCCGGACTGCCAAACCAGGCTCCTGGGTTCGAATTCCGGTTCGGTCTTGGATGCTATATGTTCGTGCTTACTTAGGATTATTACAATACTGCATGTGCCTGTGACCGTTTTTTTAAATTATTTTCTACAATTTATAAAAAATTATGTTCCAGAGCTCTTCTCCTTCAAGTGCCCCGCCGTAAACGAGACCTACGGTCTGACGCACCCTCGCTACGCCGACCCTGACGACTGCCAGTTCTTCTACGTCTGCATAAACGGCAACACTCCGAGACGATCAGGCTGCAAGCTGGGGCAGGCCTTCGATGATGTGCAGAAACATTGCGAATGGGCCAGAAAGGTGCCTGAGTGGTGAGTGAGGTTTTGTGTTTTACTTTGATAGATACTTATAACAACTATGGGCTAAGGGGCTAATGTTATTTAGATATGTTTGAGGTTAACACTTTCGCGGACACTGAACGAGACACAATAGAACTTTTATTGTTATCACTGCTATAGCCGGTCACTGTCCGCGAACGTGTTAACATGACGGGGATTATTTGAAGGCCCGATAACTCAGTCGGCAGTGAACTTAAACTCAAATTATGTAAAAATATTGAGAGATAATAAACATTTTTTATTTTTTTTTATTTTTTAACTTGCCTGCTGAGCCGAGGGTCGCGGGTTCGAATCCCGTAAGGGGCAAATATTTGTATGATGAATATGAATATTTGTTCCCGAGTCATGGATGTTTGTATGAATGAATGAATGAAATATACTTTATTTACACCAAACACATAAATACAGTACAGAGCAGGTCACAAAAATAATATTGTTTGTATCTATATATCTATGGCATATATTAGATACATCATAATACAAGTCCAGGCTAGATTCTGGAGTGTGATTTTTGAAACTCATTCGCTGAGCTCAGCAGTTGAAAATGTTAAAATTACTATGGAGATAGGCATCTTTCTACTACAAATTTGACTTTCAAAAATCATACTCCAGGAGAGAGATTTTTGAAAGTCAAATCAGCACGAAAAAGATGCGTATCTCCAATTACATTTTCAACTGCTATTCAACGTATGAGATTCAAAAATCGCACTCCAGGTACTTTAAATGTGACTAGATAATTTTTGTGATATTTATTTATTTATTTGATTTATTATTGCCCATTTTAGCATAAAAATTATGTTAGAAAGAGCAGAAGCATTTTAAAACATTTTGAAACTATTTTTCTAGTTTAAAATAGTACAATAGTAAATATAATTGCTTATAAATATAAAGAAGTAGAATTGCTAAAAACAGCAGTCCGATTTGATATCGTTATGGCTCTGTATTGTATTACACTGCCGTCACCTACCGTTTAATTGACCACTGCTGATTACCATCACAGTTTGACTTTACCATATTGCTCGTTTATCACTATCATTGCGCCGTTTCAAGCGCCTGCTAGTTCCATAAACAAAACATGTTGTTCTCTTGCAGCGCTGACTGGTACAAAGGACAGCTGACGGACGCTGAGCTGGAAGCCCTGGAGAACCCCCCGACCGTGAAGCCGAAGGGAACCCAACCCTCCCGCCGCAAGCCCCAGCGGCCGAGGGCCAAGGCGGTCGAGGCCGAGGACGAATAGAGCATTTATGTAGTTAGGTTAATAAATAATGTTTAAGGAAAAAAATTGTTTTATTATTTCGACTTATATGATGATAATCATCACCATAGCATTGCCCTTTTCCCGACCAACTAAAAATAGTTGTCAAGTTACACTTAGGTCACGATTAAGAGATGTCGTCTTAGTTCGAACTCCCGTATGTCTAAAACCATACATTTTTGACCCTACTTAGACTAAGGGTCGATTTACACATCCATAAGTAAGTAAGTAAGTCCAACTTACCACTTCCTTGCTTACTTACTTACTTATGGATGTGTAAATCGGCCATAAGTAAGCAAGGAAGTGGTAAGTTGGACTTACTTACTTACTTATGGATGTGTAAATCGACCTTAAACTTACGCTCAAAAAACGTTTCTGAATCTCGGCCTCAATCAATTAATCAAATCAGCTCATATCCACCTTGGGCAAAGGCCCAACTTGGACTAGAACATTTTTCATGATTATCCTACACAAAAAAACTATACCTAAAAGTAACTATTATTTAATCTGTTATATTGTTTTATCTCTATTTATTCACAACACTATGGTTATGTGGCATTGTATCATACAATGCCACATTGTATGTCATGACTTTATAGTAAAACAGTGTTGATGTTGGCTCTCCTCGATCCGCCTGCTTTTTTCTACTAGGCACATCGTGAAATAACCAGCCAAATCATAAATTAGCGCTCTTACAGACGAGCGACACTTTGCGGTCGCAGAGAGTAAATTAAATGCTATGAACGCGACTCTCTGCGACCCTCTGCGACCGCAAAGTGTCGCTCGTCTGTAAGAGCGCTTATATTATGAAATGCCAAGGTAGATCACTAGATCTGCCGCTGCCGCCGCCGGTACGACTCGCAGTGAGATTGTACAAATAAGAAAAGAAAACTAACGCATTCAAGCTCGTCTTTGCTCAATGATATCAGCCAGGAGAACATAAAATGAAAGAATGAAGACAGTGTGAGAAAACAAAACAGTTTTATATGTATTGTCATATGGTCATTGTATTAACTACGTTAATACTATATCTATTTAGAGAGAATTCTTTAGTTGTTCATAATAAACAACGCGTGGTGGAGGACGCCCATACACTTTTCTTGAGGGTAGGTAGGTCTGCAGTGGGATTTATATAGGCAAATGATAATGATGATAAAATGTTGGTTATTTACAATAATAGTCTATATATAATTATTTCGACTAATAATTATTTCGACGCTTTAAATATGTACCTACTTATGAAGGCAATCTTTATATTATACTTAACTAAGAAGAATCTTCGAAAGACTTAATGTCTGTAAATAAATAACAGGAAACATAAAATTTATTTAAAATATTTATTTCTTCACATTTCGTATCTCTTCCTATTTACATTTCATCTTATTGCATTTATATTTACAATGAAATCAAAAATTTGTATAATGGATTATACATAAAACTGTGACTGTAATATATTAAACAATACATAATTATTAAATAAACATCATACAATTTCTATGGTAACTAGTATCACGAATCATCTGTACATATTTGGTAACTTAAAAATCTTTATAAAATAATTTGAATATGGAGACAATACAAAGGATTGGAAAGAGTTTTTAAGAATGTCGAATAGATTCGTACTTGTTTAAATAAATATAGGATTCGGTGGACAAACCAAAATATACTGTGAAATTAACTTAAGTAGAATTTTAAGCGTTGATAAATATCACAAAACGAAAACGAAATAATTTGGGCAAAATGTTAAATGATAACAATAATACCTATGCTATAACTTTCCGTTTAGTTGCATTTATTTGCATAATGTAAGTATCGAATGTCAAATATCTTATACAGGGTGAATTTAATATCATTAGCATCCTTTTAAACTAAGAGTCTACCCATCAAACTGAACAACTTTTACTATGGGAGCAAACCGATCGGAGCAAATAAAAAATCTGCTGTTCCATACTAAACTGCATCTCGACGCGCGAGTTCGCGACTCAAATGTATGCATCAGTTTGCTCCCATAGTAAAGGTTGTTCAGTTCGATGGGTAGACTTTCAGTTTAAAAGGATGCTAATGATATCAATTTCACCCTGTATAATTTTTGGATACCAATTTTTTTTAGTGATACTAAATGTATGCGTAGAAAATTTATATTTTATTAAACGTACTCTATGGAAACTAAAATTTCTACAAAAGCAGCAATAAAGAATCGGATGAAAAACAACCTTCAAAACTAATTTCGTTTTCGTCTTGCATTACCCTTCCACATCAGTGCGCGCAATGGGGCACCAGCTCAGGATCCTCGCACGTCAGGTTCTCATCATCGAAAACCTTGCCTTCTTCGCAGGTGATGAGCCTGGGCTGGCCCTCCACACAGGTGATCAGCCTGTGGCAGTCACCAGGGACCGGGAACCGAGGGAAAGGCCAGAACTTAGCCGATTGCGTGTGAGCCGGCACTTTTGTCGGACACTTGAAGCCAACGACCGCTGTTGAGTGAAATTGATATTGTGATAAATGTGTTGCAGTATGGTAATTGAGTGTTAGTAATATGTTCTTTATTATTACACATTCCTGTCGTGTACAGTTAGGGAAATTGAATAAGTAGTGCTGCTGCTAGCTACTGCTATATTGACAGAGATCGTAATTTCGAAAAATAGTGTTATATAACTAAATGACGGCCCGCCCGGTAGCACAGTCTGCAGTGAACCTGCCTGCTGTGCTGAGTGTCGCGAAAAGCTTTAGAATTGTGTGTGTGTGTGTATAAAAAATAATAATGGACGTGAAATGGAATAACAAATAATACTGAAGACTGTAGTGGGTTATCGCATTTCAAATGTCATTTTACCTTCAGGGTTACAGAAAGGCTGCAGCAGATCGGGCCAGTTGCAGCCGTGGATGCGGTCGTCATACACCAGGCCGGGGGTGCAGGGCTCCTGATTGGGTATACCGTAGGCACACTTCACGTAGCTGGTGGAGCAGTCGTCGCTATCCGGGTAGATGCCGAACTGGTACTCGCAGCCAGGGGACGAGAGTGGTGTCACTGGAAGTTCAGATATCAACAGGGTCAGGTACACAGGCAGTGGAGTGGAGATCATAATCATAATCATTTATTTACTACCTACAGACATACGTAATGGGGGATGAGCCTTGGTGGAAGAGATTGGATGCGAAACCACGAAACACAGTACCGTCAGACAATGTCTAATAGGTCTAGTGTAGGTTAATAATATTAAAAAAGATGAAAACTAAAGTAAAGATGGTTTCAATCCATACAAAAGTTTGACGCACAATACGCGTAGACGGAATTAATAAAAGTAATATTTTATACATGGAAAAATAGTTTAGAAAATCTAGTTGCCGCGTCACAAATAACAATAGCTTTTAAAATTTTGTATGAAAAATTTCAAAGCTTTATATGTTCGTAATTATTTTATAAATTTCAAATGTTATTTGTGACGCGGCATCTAGATTTTCTAAACTATGTTTCCATATATACAAAGTTACTTATATTAATACCGTCTACGCGTATTGTGCGTCAAAGTTTTGTATAAAATTGACCCCTCTGCAACCACCTTAAGCAGTTACATTTGTATTATCCGTTCTATTTAATATAACAAGGAATTTTTCTTCTTTCCTGTCGATGGCATGTCATTCTAAATTTTTCCTGCCAGCCCAGTATAAGGAATTGGAAACTATTAATCATCACTAGTTCAGTTAGGAATCTGCTCTTCAAAGGTACAATGTAGTGTATGAAGTACTAGCTGTTGCTATAGCCATCTGAGTAAAAAAGTATCCTATGTTATTCTATCTGCGTACCAAGTTTCATCCAAATCCCTTCACCCGCTTAGAGGGATCACACACGATGACGCATGTCGGAGCGGCAGACGTCAGTCCGTCATTTGTGAAGCAAGGAGTTGTATGAACGCACGTAGAAGCACACACGGTGCGTCAATCCGTCACCGTGTGTGCTTCTACGTGCGGTTCCATACAACTCCAAACTTTGACATTTATAATATTAGTGAGAAACAGGGTTCAACTAAATATGCCGACGGTTTTTAAGAGGATGATAAGACTATCAAACTGAACAACTTTCCCTATGGGACCAACATCGAAATCGTGAAAAAAAAATCTGCTGTTCCATATATTTGGGTCGAGCAGATCTGTATGTAGTATGCAACATCGCAAACGCATCGCATCATGGCGATTATGGCAAATCTCCCCATTTTGGGGGCCTATGTCCAGCAGTGGACGTCTATCGGCTGATATAATGATGATAATGATGGAATATCAGATTTTTTTTTTCGCGATTTCGGTATTGGTGCCATAGTGAAAGTGGTTCAGTTTGATGGTCTAAACAACCCCCTTAAAAGTTTTGAATTTTTATTTTACTTTTGTAACACCCTGTATAGACCTTGATGATCAAGGTAAAAATCAATCCGTTCTGTTCTGAGGTCGCAGTGATTTTTGTTCAAAAACCTCCTGAGAGAGAGTCCTTTTCCAAGTAATGATAAAACGACAATATCCATCTTTTTCACAAAAATTCAAATTGTTCAACTAGAACATTTTGTAAGAGACTTGTTTCCGTGATCCAAAGCTATTTTAGTAGGAGCGGCTTAAAGCTCTCGCTCGTTGTTCGTTACTTCGGTTTGCCTTTCTATGTCCCTACCTAACTACTCTAGGATAGGGTTTAGTACATTTGCCAGACCACAATAAGTACTTTGCTGCTTTCGTAATCGTCGGCAGCAAGGACCACGATCTCTATTTCATTGTTGTAATCGTTAAGTGGATAGGTACATTACGACTTGTCTTGAATCGGAAAGATTTCTATATAGTTATTTAAGTTTGTGGAATGTTGCAAAATAATATCTACATCATCATAGCAACGAATATATAAGGTCTAACAAAATAAGGTGAAACTATTTTAAGGGGATGATCAGACCATCAACCTGTCATACCCTTAAAATAGTTTCACCTAATTTTGTTAGACCTTATATATACTCATAGTGCATCCGTCTCTCCAATGGCTTTTTTGTGGATTAATAAATATTATTCTTATTCTATTCTATTCTATTGTACTCACATGTGGACTCGATATTAAATATTTTATTGGGGCACCTTACTTTGTGTTAAGATTTATTATTATATGTATGTATATTCAGTTCAATTCATTTATTTTATTTCAGATCATAGATCCATAATGGTGTTAGTAACAATGACTTAAAAATAGGACTAATCTACTTACATATGACTTATTTTATGTCCAGTAATGATCCATATTATGGGTTTTGCCTGATCATGATGTAAAATACTGATCTCCACTCTGAAAAGTGGTCAGAAACATTTCGAGTGTGGTAGTTTTAGCTAAGTTCAATTCGCTGATCATGATCACCCTTTTTATTATCTAATTAGTTTGAGGTTATTTAAACCTTCTGATATTTCACTTACGGTCTGCTTTCCTGTGACCACAGTCGACAGCCCAGTTGTAGTTGCAGTGGTTGTGCACAGCGCCTTTGCCGTCGAACAGTAGTCCATTCTCGCAGGTCTCCACGGTGAGGGTGCCGTTGGTGCAGAGGAAGAACTGGTCGCACAGTTCTGGGTGCGCATACGCCTGAAAATTTCAATGGTTAAGTA
This sequence comes from Agonopterix arenella, assembly GCA_927399405.1. Taxonomy (NCBI): domain Eukaryota; kingdom Metazoa; phylum Arthropoda; class Insecta; order Lepidoptera; family Depressariidae; genus Agonopterix; species Agonopterix arenella. The sequence goes on from OV656692.1 coordinate 4,641,532, forward strand.
TTAGGAACTTCAATGGAACAAGATCAGATCTTTTAAACAATCACATTTCATTAGGTCTAAAAGAGACTCATTCTTCTTATCGGGTGGGCAGCAACCCCTGGTGTCTGAGTTTTTACAGACCGCTATACGGCCTCTGACTTGATTTTTATGTGACGACTACTACCACCAGAGACAGTACCCGGAACCAACGGCTTAACGTGCCATCAGAATTACGGAATCATCGGTCTTTTCAGACAATCAGTTGATTCAGTCTGCAATGTCCTAACCAACTTCACTAGGTTACTACTGAATAAAAGTTTATGGGTGGACATTATGTTTCTATTGAAATTCTTAGTAGGTATAAAAGCAAATTTTTTGTTAGTTCCTTCCTTTCATTCTATGAAAAAAATCCATTTTTATTCAAGGCAACATTTTTATTGTTTTATTGAAACTATACCTGAACTCCATAATGCTCCGGACACGCCGGCGCATTCTCCAGAAGGATTCCCGCATTAGCTGCAAATGAAAGCATACCAATTAATATCAGTAAGTTGAAACAATATCGAATAGATATGTACGGGATAAGATGATTCTAATTAGAAGAGAAAACTATATTGCACTTATGAGATCAATGAGAAAAATATTAGAAATGTAAGTTGGGTAAGGTAGAAATATGTAGGGGTGAAGATAAGATAAGATAAATTTTCTTTATTTGCACACCAAAATAAACAAAAAGCAAACACAATATACACGAACAAGACCTAAGTTTCATGCGAATAAATATATTACTATTTCCATTTCTACAAAAGGCGGCCTTATCACTAAAAGTAATTTCTTCCAGACAACCAGTGGATGGAAGAAGTCGTACATGAGATAAATGCTATGAGTGAATTAAATCTTCAGGGCGTTGAAAGGCCATAATTTATCTTGCCGAATCAAGTTTGAAAATAATCATTGACCAAAGAGATCGATGAGAATAATATTAATAAAAATGTAAGTTGGGTAAAGGTCAATATTGAAGAAATATGTTTTAAAGGCTGTAATTTATCTGGACGAATCAAATAGTTGTTGGAATCATTGAGGAAGGCTTTTGTGAATATTGGTGAGATTGGGAATAATATATGACAGAACTGAGGTACAGTAAGCAGCAATAAGTTATACAACGTGTTAATGAACAAGCGCAAAACCTCATACACCCCAAATGATTTATAACAAAATAATTAGATTGAAACAATAATTTCATTATTTTGATAGTTAAAACTTATTCGCATTTTAAATTTTGAGGCAGAAATGATTTGTTATCATTTCAGCAATGAATGAAAGCGCTAAAGTACTTATGGATACATTTTAACAATCTTTTTTTGGTAATTAGTAGGGTGAGTGTGACCATGCGGTGGGTTGACATCGGGTTCAGTAAATTTTAAATTTTACAAACAAATTATTTATAATTTTGAAAAAAATTACCTATGTTAGAACCATGATAATTCGATTCTGCTCTCGATTCTAAACAAACTACTTTCTAGTTTTGCGTTAATTTATTAACACGTTGTATACACTTTTGTTCTACGTCGTAGTACTAAAGAGTACACTAAACTCTGACACTAGGGCTGTGCCCGCACGAGAAGAAGAAGAAGACTAAAGTGTATACAACTTATTGCTGCTGACTGTACATACGCTGTATAAAAATGAAAACTTTTTATGGAACACCCAACTCATCGAATCTCGCAATCTAGTGACAGAACAAATACAAATACAAATATATTTATTCATTTAAACAGAACAGTTGCTACACTAAATACCTTATCAGATTGAAGGGTTAATAAAGCAATTAACGCAAGGTTAGACTTTCGTAGTAACAACTTGTCTTTACGCGGTCGTATGAGGCGTGACGGTTGGCCAACCCTCGCGATATCGGCCGGCCGGTCGTTGGACTCTATTGCAACATTTTGCATAAGCAAGAACAATGTTTCGGAATTATTTGCTGTATTGTTAATATCGATAGAAAATTTAATCCTAAATAAAATAAGATTTCTTACAATATTACATTGTATAAAAATGCAGGAAATCTTATTTTATTTTACACAAAAAGAATGTAAGTTTTGAACAATGCAGCAATGTTATCTCGACTTATGGTTCGTCGTCATAACAGCCGATAAATATGCTGCTGAAAAAATAGGCCACATCCAAGGATCGTCACAACGATTGGTCCTGCCTTAGTGTGAAGCCAAACGAGAGTAATTTAGTGAGTTGTGAGTCGCGTATTTTGAGTTCGTTTCATATAAAATCCGAGAATGCAATGTCTATGACGTCAGCCTTTATATGAACGGACCCAAATTAAGCGACTCACAACTCTCAAAATTATGCTCGTTTGGTTTCAGCCTTTTTTCAAGTATTCAATTCTTTTTTTTATTTTGTTTTGTTTTGTTTTTGTATGTAGGTGTTCAGTAATATCGAATGGAGTAAGTCTTTAGACGTGTGACCCCGTTAGAGATTATTTCATCTAGATAGTCGTACTTTATAAAGATTTCTAAAAAGTTGACCCCAGTTAACGCCAAAATCTAGGAAATCTTTTTCACTCTTAAATCAAGTTGAATAAACTTGCATGGATCACTCCTTTTCGACTTTACTAGAGATACAAGACAAAATAGGCCACCCCCACGGATCGTCACCACGATTGGTCCTGACTTAGGGTTAAGCAAAACGAGCGTAATTTTGGGAGTTGTGAGTCGCGTATTTTGAGTCCGTTTCATATAAAATCCGGGAATGCAATGTCTATGACGTCAGCCTTTATATGAATGGACTCAAATTACGCGACTCACAACTCTCAAAATTACGCTCGTTTGGCTGTTATAGTAATTAATTATTTGCCTCTTTATAACACTTAGGTACAATGACTTACACAAAGTGAGCCTTCTTTAAAATTCAATATTGATTATCAAATATAGGTACAATGTATTCTATTGTAGGTAGTTTTATAACGACATGACAATTCCAATTACTCCGGTTTATTTTTGTCTTATTCTATTCTGCTCATAGATATATGTATATTATTCTACTCTAAGATATTGGACAACAATTAAAATTTTACGCTTTTCGGTAACGGACGTACGAGTATGTATAAACGTATTAAGGTGGTTGCAGAGGGGTCAATTTTATACAAAACTTTGACGCACAATACGCGTCGACGGTATTAATATATATCTTTGTATATATGGAAAAATAATTTAGAAAATCTAGATACCGCGTCTCAAATAACATTTGCCATTTATAAAATAATTACGAAGATATAAAGCTTTGAAATTTTTCATACAAAATTTTAAAACCTTTATTCGATTCAATTCAATTCAAATAATTTATTTCAGACAAGATGTCCCTATAATGTTAGTATATACATTTATCTTACAGCTAGTGTTAGTAACAAAAAAAAACAACAAAAACATTTTATTTTAAAAACCCGGTGTGGAGCTTCACCCAGTGATGCAACAGCGGGGAGTCCCACCGGTCTTTGAACACATTCAGGAGACCATTAGTGCTGGCTCGGAGCCTGCCCAACATGGAGGCGCACCGTTTTCTCAATATAGCATAGAAGTCGTCCGTGTGCGCCTCCGCAAACATTCCCGACGCGCTACAATGCCGTGCCAGCCCCATCAGTATCCTGAATGTGTTATTATACTGTATTTTTTCTTAGTTATACTTTATGTTTTCTTAATTATATTATAAATTGCAAATGTTATTTGTGACGCGGCAACTAGATTTTCTAAACTACTGTTCCATACATAAAATATTACTTTTATTAATTCCGTCTACGCGTATTGTGCGTCAAACTTTTGTATGGACTGAAACCACCTTAAGTTGTTTGATATCTGTTTTGGAAGAGTAGCTAAAAGATTTTTCAAAAAAATTTTTTTTGTTTTGTTTTGTTTTTGTATTCAGGTGTTAAGTAATATCGAATGGAGTAAGTCTTTAGACATGTGACCCCTTTAGAGATCATTTCATCTTGATAGTCATACTTTATAAAGATTTCTAAAAAGTTGACCCCATTTAACGCCAAAATCTAGGAAATCTCGTTTACTCTGAAATCAAATTGATTAAACTTGCATGGACCACTGCTTTTCGACTTTACTAAAGAAAGGAGACATTTTGTATTGTAATGTGATTCAAGATTTGGCATCTACACATTTAAATAACTCTTCAGTTTATTATCCAACTTAAAGACGGTAGAAGATAACAAAACCGAAGCACGTAAACTCAACAGTCTTCAATCTAATGGTAGTGATTATCACATCATCTCGGTTCGTGCAGTTTCCTCGAGCGATGGAAGTCGGCCATCGTATCAATAACCTCAAACACTTTTACTTTTGCCAACAATACAACAGATGCGCGAGAGTGAAGTGTGGAACCAAATACAGTTTGTTTTGCGCGAAAAGAACTACCTATGTGGATGATGTTGTTAAAGTTTACAGTAGTGTGATATAATAAGATAATATTATGTGAGAGGTGTTGAACGATACATTCTTGTTATTATATACATTTATATGTTATTGCGTATTGCGAGGTCGTCTAACAACCTGTATAGGTTTTTTAAGGGAATGATCAGACCATCATACTGAACAACTTTCTCTATGATGGTCACACAAGGTCAAAATGGCGACAAAAAAATGCTGTTCCATATAAAATCCTACTCGACCAAAATATATGGGACAGCTGTTTTGTCTTCAGGATTTCGATGTTGGTCCCATAGAGAAAAAAAATTAGTTCGATGGTCTCATTATCCTCAACCACGGCCATATGGTGATCTGAAAAAAACTCTGACGCCAGGGCTCTGCCCACACGATAAGAAGATCATCCTCTTAAAAACTGTCAGCATACTAAATTTGACACTGTATACAGGGTCCTTCTTAATATGCTGTTACTTTTTTAAGAGTATGATCAGACCATCAAACTGAACAAGTCTCTCTATGTGACCAACATCGAAATCGCGAAAAATAATCAGCTGTCAAAATAAACAGCAGTAGCTGTTTGCAGTTTTGTACGGAAGAGATTTTATTTTTTGAGTTTTCGATTTAGGTGCCATAGAGAAAGTTGTTGAGTTTGGGGTCTGATTATCCCCTTAAAAAGTGTCAGCTTATTAAGAAGGACCCTATATGTATGTGTACTATGTCAACTTTGATTCGATTTTTGTACTATTCTGCGTAATTTTTCACAATTTATCTCGAACGAAGTGTGTCAATATTAAAATATGTCATACCGCATTACTTTCCGCGACCTTGCCATGATTTAAATGGTCTGCGGCCGGTCTAAGTGCCGGCCATTTGCGATTAAAGTTTGGCCACTAAAATGTCACTCAGTTTTGGTGTTTATTAATAAATAAATAAAATAAATAAAAAATTATCATTATTATCTTATCATTCTGTAAATAAACATCGGGTAGGCTTTATCAGGGACGCACGAGCAGTGGACCAGGTACGTGAAACGTCTTGTACTGAGTTAATGGCTTCTCTCCTCTAAAATTTTGAGGATAAAATAGTCTTAATAATGGAAATAAAATAATGCCGGTAGGTGCTATAACTTCCGAAGTAATAAAGGTATCTTTTCGCTGCATATTGTTTTTGCAAGTGACCACCTACTGACCGAAATGAATGACGTTTCACGTCAAAAAACGAATTTATAGTAGTTCCTTATGAGTTCCTTATAAAGTTTTCGTAATGATTTGCTTTTGCTTGTGTCCGTGTCGAATCGATTCGTTTTCACGTCAAAGTAGTAAGGATATTACGATCTTCTTCTTTTGAGTTAATGGCATATCGAGTTAATAATAGTACATTATGATACAAGTGAGAAAAGTTGGTCATTACAGACGAGGCGAGATTGCAGCACGTGCCTCCAGGCGAGTGATGCATACTAGCCGAGGGCTGTAATGACTAACGCTCACGCGTTTCATACGACGTTTTTCAACATAGGTACATGCGAGGAAAAAGTAATAACATTTACTAAAACACAACTATTTTAAACAAATATTTTTGGAAAATGGTGCTGGGCTATAGCTGGGGCGCGCGTACTTCCTATCTCTAGGGCGCGCGCAGGCGGTCGAAGAGGCAAAAACTGACCGACATTCAACCTACGACATTTTGTTGCAAACAACCTAGTATTAAAAACGTTATAAACTTACTTTTTATGTATTTATAACACAAATTAATTGTAATTTGTCTACTAAAATAAATTGTTTGATGAAATGAAGCGTTTATTTATCATATTTTAACTAAATAAGATTAATTTATTCAGAAACAAGTTTAATTTTTTTTACATAAAAACTCTTTGCTGGGATTTAAAAACGAACTATAGAAAAAAAAGTAACTTTACCGCACTAGTGCGGTAATTATGTACCTAAAAGTGGTGCAATAAGAGCCACTTTACGAGCAAGTATGTTGAAAAATTGAATTACCATCGTGGTGAGGTGATTTTTCAACCAGCATTAGGTGTTTACTGGGTGTAAAATAAAATGGGACACGTAGGTATTAAAAGGGGTGCTTCAGACCATCAAACTTGCGATTTTGATATATATGTTCCATAGAGAAAGTTGTTCAGTTTTATGGTCTGATCATCCCCTTAAAATAGTTACAGCTAATTTAGTTAGACCTTATTTCAGACACACGCGGATAATCTTTTCGTGCACCCTTTAATTATTGCGTGGATTTTCCCTTTTAATTGTAAAGTCGAAGATTTTAAATAGCTTTTCAAGATTATATTATTACGCAAAAAAATTTAAAAAAATGTACAGAACAAGACTTCTTAATATTTCATAGTCTCCATTTTAGCAACATACCCACGCATATTTCACCGTACATTTTTGGGGCAAAATATTGTTAAGAAACTCATACATAAACTAAAAACAACACACTTGCAACATTTTACCGCTGAACAAAAATACTAAGCGAAAGTAGTAACCAGTGGGCAGCCTTGATGCGTACGCGCAACGGTCTCGCACTTGGCTGCCGCCTGCCGTTTAATTACTGATCTAGATTAGATCATAGTGCGATGATTATAAAGTTGAATATAATAATAGCATTGTTTAGAAAATTGCTCTTTGATACGTGTAATTAAGATGTTTGTCTTTGTTCTTATATTAATTAGTTGAACTGAGAAGGATGTGATTAAGGTCGTTGATTTGAACATATATGATAAATTGATTGTGATAAACACTAACACCACACAAAAAAGACATGGTAGTCCATCAGCGAGTAACCTTGCCTGCCGTGCAAGAGGCGATGGTTCGATCCCCGTCCATGCCGACTCGTACCAATGAGTTTTTCGGAATTTATGTACGATTTGTAACACTACTGGCTTTTCGGTGAAGGGAAACATCGTGAGGAAACCTGAATGCTTCAATTTCGAGGAATGTATTGTACCCACTGTCCATTACAAGTGGCGACGGGCTCACTCCCCGTCACACTGGTCAAAGTTTCGGTACCTGCTACTAGTGAAACGTGGATGTTCTGAGGTTTCAGAATATCTCTGACTACCACCTTTGAGAACATAGTCTTGAGCATATGCTTATGCTTATGATAAATGCTTTGTACTGGGCATAGTGGCAGTGGGATCACTGTCGCACTGGATATTTGGACACTGCTAGTAAAATATGGATAGTTAAGTGATATTTAGAACTACTCTTTACGGGAAATTTTGTCATCGTTCTGTGCAATACTATTGATGATATGCCTGAAAAATGAAGCTGTAACTAATTGTGATCCTTAATGATTTTGACACCAGGATGCTATTTTACATTCAACAGTCAAAGCCTGATTGATCAAGCTTAAAATACTGGAATTATTTTATACGAACAAATGAGTTATGGTTAATTGTGTGTCAATATTTGTTCATTTACTAAACATTGTATTGTCATGTTTTTTTTTTTTTTTACCCTATTTTGTCCCATTGTTGGGCAAAGGTCTCCCCCAAGCTTTTCCAGCCTTCCCTATCTTGTGCCATCAGTTGCCATTTCGCTTCGTGGTTGACTATTCATGTACAAATCGTTTAATATCTTTTCTTTACCTACTTAAGGTGGTTGCAAAGGGGTCAAATTTATACAAAACTTTGACGCACAATACGCGTAGACGGTATTAATATAAGCAACTTTGTATATATGGAAAAATAGTTTAGAAAATCTAGATGCCGCGTAACAAATAACATTTGCAATTTATAAAATAATTACGAAGATATAAAGCTTTGAAATTTTTCATTCAAAATTTTAAAAGCTTTATATCTTCGTAATTATATTATAAATTGCAAATGTTATTAGGGACGCGGCAACTAGATTTTCTAAACTGTTTTTCCATATATAAAATATTACTTTTATTAATTCCGTCTACGCGTATTGTGCGTCAAAATTTGTATGGACTGAAACCACCTTCACGAAACGCGGATACTTACATTTTTACAAGAAATGAAATGAATTAATTCATTTTCGCATAAAAGTCACGAGATAGTGGTTCAAGACAATTTTTTGACTCAATCAAACTATAATATAATAAAAACTGACACTGACGTCTTTATCTAAGAAATAAATAAAGTCCTCAATTAAAGCTGAACAAAATAAGAAAATAAAATACATAAAAGTTATTTGCGTCCATCTAGGAAAAGATGTCAAACAGGCCTTCTGTCTACTACTAAATTACGTAATATTAGCAAGATTGCCAACTAGTTTTCTCCGAGCCTTCCGTGAATCCGTGCTTTTACTATTTATTAACGAATAAACACTAGAATAAATCTTACTTTGTTAGAGTCGTTTCCACGATAATTGAGTGCCGTGAACATTAACAACTGTTTCGTATTTTCTTTCAGTACGATGTTGCGGTTATGCAATTTGCCACCAAGTTGTGATTATAACGAATTAGTTATCTAGGTATATGACAATACTGACTATTCATCAAAATAGGCGAGTATACTTTGAATTGCGAAAGAAGTGCCTGCATTGGCAATGCGACGCCCATAAAATATTGTAAACAGAAGGATTTAAAACATAATTGAGTATAACAATACAACAATATAACAATATTTGAGTACCAGCATTATCAGAAAAAGTTTTTGATGAAAAGTTATTGAAACTAATTATACCTTCTGGTCCAAAACAGCACTATATTTTAGGTTTAGTTCGGTTATAACGTTATCAGTTTTTATTTATAACCTATATAACCTTTATTTGTTTTATGTGTTAATAAAAATTAACCAATATACCTTTTCATAATTATACATCAATTTATGAGCTACGCTCTTGTCGGTCGAGTATTCGCTAATCCAGTCACTTTTCCGCTAATGTCTTGAGTTCCTGATAAGACACGACATCCACCTTTTCCTTCATTTGTGTTAGATAACTCTGTTTAGTTCTTCCTCTACCTTTCTTTTTTTCTTATTTATTTTCCCTTTTAATATAGTTTTAATAAAATTATCGTATCGCAAGTGTCAGGAGTACGATTTTTAAAAATCACCTACTGATTAAAATATTAACCGATTTCCTAAAGTTCGCATTTTTTAATCTCATCAGTGACTAAAATGAGTTCAATACGAGTGCCCCTTCTCACCCGTATTGAACTCATGGGTATGAGAAGGCATTTTTATATGATTATAAAAACCGTTCAAGCTCACCGGTGCCATTCAGAAATCGCACCCCAGATCATTTGTTCTGCTCAGTTTTTAGAACACTTCTCTTTTTCAACCACTCTCCTTCTCACATCATCAATCAATCAATCATCAATAGGCACAATGTAAACCCCTCGCAGGTTTAAACCTGCGAGGTACACCTGCGGTTTACATTGGCACTTAAGTGCCAGAACACCGATGTTACCAATGTACTGTTTTCAAGATGAATAAAATTATTTAAAAAAAATTATATTTTCTATAATTTTGAATTTTTCATATAATTCTAAATAGTTTCCTAAATACAACTTTCTGAAGTCACCATTTTTATAACTATACCCCAATTATCAACTCAATTTGTTAAATCATACTTTTAGTGTGAATAACAGTGCATAGTCAGGCATAAATTATTACAAATACGATTGAATCAATCGGAAATCAAGGAATAACTGAATCTGCTAAATTACAATATGCTAATTGCATATATAGCGTGTTTAAAAATATAAAGTACTCTACAGCATAAAGAGGAAGTAGAATTAAATACATGCAAGGTGAATTTTCTTCCAATGAGATTGTATAATTTAGTCTTTTGATACTTTTGATATGATGATTATGGAATCGCAATAATATAAGTGGGTATTCATATTGTGCTTTGTTGTCTTCGCAAACTGTGACGCGATACATATTTTTTTCTTTGTAATGGTGTTTACAAAAAACTGCTTAAAAGGATCCCTTTTACTAGCAGGGGTGCGATTTTTGAAACTCATACTTTGAACTCAGCAGTTGAAAATGTCAAAATCACTATGGAGATATGCATCTTTCTACTGCTGATTTGACTTTCCAAAATCGCACTTCTGAAGTATGATTTCTGAAAGACAATCTATTTTTTAAAATTAAACCTCGAGGGTAATTTATGTTTTTTACTACTTGCAATTCAGAAGAATTTTACTAAAATTACTACAGTACCACTGCAAACAAATAATTAAAAACCATTACATATCCAATTCTTAAACTCATAAAACTTATCTAAGATTAATGACAACCCAAATTAAAAGAAAGCATTAATAACAATGACCATCTACTACAGCTGGAACGATGAGATAATGGGGTGAACGTAACAGATGCTATTCGAACATGCGCCAACTCTTGCGCAATCGCTGAGCTGCAAGTTAAGAACCGGCCGAGACAGACACGTCTCTATGGACTTTATGGTTTTCAGAGGAAGTATGTTTGTGTTTCGAATTCTTGATATAGATAGATAGATAGATAGGTTTAGTTAGGTATACACGGTATAGTTTTATAATACTGCTTGTAGCTGTACCTATGGAGGTTTTGAGTTTTAAAACTGCTTAGGCTGTATGTACAGAGTGTTAGGGTAAACAGTTGCATTACATTGAACGACTTTCCCTAAGAAACCTATAGGAAATTCGTAAAAAAAATCGACTTTTCATACAAACGTTCGTTGGTTGGATTTAGTATGGGAAGTACACATTTTTTTTTTTAGAATTTTCTATTGTTTTCTTAGAGAAATTTGTAGACCCTGTAGTTATAAGAGAAATTACATTGTTATAGGATTCAAATTCGTAAGTCTATCTACGTATTCATTATTTACAGACAACCGGATCAGACAATCTAAAATTAAAAACTGTATAATATCAAAATAATCCAGAATTCGCAATTAAGTAAGTAGATGTAGTAATAAGTAAAACGATTGTTTTTACAATAACTCTTATTTTATTGAGATGACTACATACAATTAGGTCAATGCAAAGGAATCATAATTTGAATATCGACAAGAACAACAATTTCCAAACACTTTGCTATTAAAGGCAGGAAAAGGGCATCAATAATAATAATAACATTCTTATTATTTGGTTATAAGGGCTTGGTCAATGACCAAATAGCTACTGCGACCTGGACAGATCTATTGTAGCTGTCACTCTAGACCATTTCCTAGGCCCACGGACTTCATGAACCGTGTTATGCTTTTGGAAGGGAGGTCCCTAATGTCAGTAGGTGTTATTTTACGTATCCACCTAGATGGCGAATCCTGCTGTGAATGAGCACTTCGCATTCGCAGAGGAGGTGTATGGGCGTTTCCTCTGCTTCACAGCAGAATCTGCAAGTGGGTGAATCTACAAGCCCCATTCTATGTAGGTGTTTGTTTAACTTGCAGTGTCCTGTTAAGGCTCGTACTAAGAGCCTTAAGTCGTTGCGGTTTGAATTGATGGCATAATAACATAGTATTTCCAATAGTGACTGAACATTGTCTTTCATTGGACTCGAGAGCATCGGTGGCACGATGCGGAGAGGTATGGATGGACACCCAATTATGGGGGCCCGGGTTCAGATCCGCACGGACAACATGCCATGTACCAATGAGTTTTTTTAACTTATGTACACACGGCGACACATCAAGCTATACAAAACTAAGAACAGGTAACAGCTGGCCTCGCGACGTTATACGTTAATCAACCTACGCGTGGCCAGCTTATATTGATTTTTATAGCTTGATGTGTCGCCGTGTGTAAGTAATACCGACTGCTCTCAAACGGTGAAGAAGAAATTCTGATGTGTATGTGAAGTCTACCGATCTGCATTGGGCACGCGTGGTGGACTATGCCCATACACCCTCCCTGAGGGTAGGCCTGTACCCTGCAGTGGGACGTTTATGGGCTGATGATGATGAGGACTCGATTTAAACTTTGGAGATATTTTCCCAGCTGCAGCAGAGGGCAGAATCCCCGGCTTAAAACTGACCGACCGGGTCAGAACTTGAATCATTCGCTCCAGAACCCATGTGACAGCTAATACCACCGCCGTTGCATATTTCCGTTCTATACAAGGCCAGTACGCACCCATAGGAAACTGCTAGAGTATATTTTGTAATGCTGTTATGCCAATCTGCGATTCCGAAATATACAAGGATTTTGAGTACTGGTCGTGTATAATTTGTAATGGTCGAGGTGGGCGAACGGATTACAAACTCTACAATGCCAGTTACATACGATAAAGGGTTCATGAAGATTATGCGTAAAATAATAAGATGGATTTGTGTTTTGTGTGAATAGTTGTAAGAATGTAATAATCTTACTTAACAATTAAAAAATAAATAAACCTAGACTTTTTAATGATTAACTTTATAACGAATCACATTTTAAATGTTTTATAAAAAGCAAGTGTTAAAAAGTGTCTCTAACTTTTCGAAAGTTTGCAAGACATCCATGCGAAACTTTTATTCCAAACTATACTCGATTAGTTTCACATCTTTGCGTTCTGGCCTTGTATACAACGGAAATACGCACCGCCGCTAATCTAAAGTGGGATTGGTTGTGGAAAAAACACGTGTCATAGTGTTTTTGTTAGATTTTCGCCTGATCCCAAGTCAACCTATCAGAGCACTCAGAAACACCAAGCTAGTTGTTAGTAGTAGAATTTATACGAAAAGATACAGGTTACCAGAAACCAAAGATGCATTTTAAGATTATGTATATTTGAATTTAACTTTTTGTCCTTGTATTCTAAAAGGAATATAAACCTTGACGGTTCAGTGGAGCGTTTAGTAAACTATTAATTTTAACAGCCTTCCGTTAAAGGTTATGGTTTTGAAGCTTTATCTCATTTGTTATGGATCATGAATTCATCATTATGCAATGAATTTTAACATCAAAGAATTTAGGTTGTTACAAAAACCCGCGAATTTTTAGATCATTAAAATTCCTCTCATGCAACAATGTGATTTTTTTTCAGAGACAAAAGAATTTGAATTGAGTTGAAATTCTTTTTGTTTCTTTCATTCTTTGAATGATTTTGGTCTTATAAAACAAAACACGTACGAAATGAAATCTTTTTTCTCATGAACCGAACTTCCCATACAAAAGAGTTCAACGAGAGCACAAGAATAATAAAGAATGAAAGTTCTGATTGGTGTATTTCTTTTTACCGTTTCGAAATTTTCAGGGGTGGTTCAGACCATCGAACTGAACAACATTCTGGATTCGTATAAAAAAGACAGTATCATACATAATTCGAGTAGACATAAGTAGAACAGCCTATGAGAACAGCAGATCTTTTTTGCTTTTTCAGGTTAGCTCCCATAGTAAAAGTTCTTTTATTTTTCATTTCCTGATTCTGAAGAATTTATTTATAACAATCTATACATATAAAACTGGTCCGTTACTGATTGCCTAACTTACTGATTGACAGACAATGTACACCTAAACAGCTGAGGATAGAAAAATGAAATTTGGAATATAGATTCTACGGAGAATATAGGTAGGGGTGCACTAAGAAAGGATTTTTCAACATTCTTGGTGTAATATACAGGGTGAAATTGATGTCATTAGCATTCTTTTAAACTAAGAGTCTACCCATCAAACTAAGCAACTTCTACTATGGAAGCAAACCGATTGGAGCAAAAAAAACCTGCTGTTCCATACTAAACTGCAATGCCTACTCGACTCAAATGTATGCAACAGCTGATTTTTTTTACTCCGATTTGTTTGCAAAGTTGATCAGTTTGATGGGTAGACTCTTAGTTTATAAGCATGCTAATGATATCAATTTCACCCTGTATATTACACCAAGAATGTTGATAAATCCTTTCTTAGTGCACCCCTACCTATGTTCTTATGTCAATCAAGCTCTCAAAAGGGCGTGGTGAGCAAACCTTTCATATCAATTATCATACACAACTCGAAAGGGGCTTTGCACTGTGCGAAATAACTTGACCGCCTATAAGAGTTGCGAAACGTTAAATCACTTGTTAAACTGGTAATAACAATTAACTTTTAGGGTTCAGTCGATACATTATCGAACAACATGTTACATGAAACCAATTAGATTGGTCATAACTATCAAAAACCAGTTATCGTTTAGTGAAAAAAATTGTTTGTGTTTATGCGCACTGCAAATATCATTGAACATTAAATAAGTGATAAATTTGAGTTTAAAAGTGTGCAATGGTCGATGTATATTAAAATTATCTTAACAATTATTTTAAGTAAGTGCCTACATGAAATTATTTTGTACGTTTTAGTGCGTTAATGTAGTTTCAGTCCATACAAAAGTTTGACGCACAATACGCGTAGACGGAATTAATAAAAGTTATATTTTATATATAAGGTCTAACAAAATTAGCTGAAACTGTTTTAAGGGGATGATCAGACCATCAAACTGAACAACTTTCTCTATGAGACCAATATCGAAACCGCGAAAAAAAAATCTGCTGTCCCATACATTTAGGTCGAGTAGGTTTGTATGGAACAGCTGATTTTTTTTCGCGATTTCAATATCGTTCCCATAGAGAAAGTTGTTCAGTTTGATGGTCTGATCATCCCCTTAAAATAGTTTCACCTAATTTTGTTAGACCTTATATAGAAAAATAGTTTAGAAAATCTAGTTGTCACGTCGCAAATAACATTTGCAATTTTTAATATAATTACGAAGATATAAAGCTTTTAAAATTTTGTATGACAAATTTCAAAGTTTTATATCATCGTAATTATTTTAGATTTTCTAAACTATTTTTCAATAAATACAAAGTTACTTATATTATTACCGTCTACGCGTATTGTGAGTCATAGTTTTGTATAAAATTGACCCATCTGCAACCACCTTAATGATAAAATCGTGTTTCCTAGTTTTTTAAACTAATGTAATTTATTTTCGGTTTGACTGATAGTTTACGTACTTTGCTTAGCGTAGCTTTGGTTGTTTTTTTTTTTATATGACGTCTCGACGATGTGTGACCCAAAAAACGGGTGTAATGCATCTGAACTAAATTTAAAGAACTCTCTTTTTAGATGTTGGTCTTGAATTTATGTGAAATTTTAAGCAGGAGTTTGACAAATAATCATCATCATAATTACCCTATATACGTTCCACTGTAGCTTACCTTCAAGGAGGATGGATGTATGACGAACATAATACAGTTTTTGATGCACAAGAAAAACATTTACAAAAGGTTCAGTATGTCTCAGAAAAATACACAACTCGGATCTTTTATTGCTCCGTCCCCGCATAATATATTCGCAAAACACCATATCCGCATGACATAACGCTCTCGCATCCTAGCTCTCTTTTACTTTATTAGTATCTGAGAGACATAATAGAGCTTTGTCGCGCTTTTCTAATCTATACTATTATAAAACTGTAACAGGAAGTTTGTCTGTACATTGAAGATATTAACAAAAAAAAAGTTACGATATGGTTTTTAGGTGTCCCTGATTCCATTTCACCAATTTTTGGATTTTTTGTCTGTCTGTTTGTTTGTGTGTTTGTTTGTTTGTTTGTTTGAACGAGTATCACGCAAAAACTACTGAACCGATTTTGATGAAACTTTTTTTGTTTGATAGCTTATGATCTGACTTAAAATCTGGTATATAATTTGTGCGGACGAAGTCGCGGGTTAACGCTCGTCATCTCTATAATTTGTACATCATATTTTATCCTATTCAGATCATCATCGCTATTTTCTTTATGCTTAGCCTAGCCACATGAGAGGTCATTAATGCCAACAACGGAGTTGAAATAATCATATTAGCCGAAATCAGTTAGGATACAACTTTCTTCATAATATGGTGTTTTGTCCGAATACAGCGATCTTCGGAGATCCTCTTCATTGAAGTTTTTCTTCAGCTTTTTAACTGCAATTTTATTGTTATTTGTTTTGGCTGCGTGGTATCCGAATAATACCGAACCAGTATGGCTACTGGTTGAAGGCCAGCATCTGACCCTACCTCTGAACGTAGAACGGTTTCCCGATCATATAGATTCAGTGAGGTAAGGAAGAAAGTGTGCATCTATACAGGTTGTTAGGGTAAACAGTTGCATTACTTTAAGGGGTGGTTTTACCCATGATACTGAACAACTTTTCCTAAGAAACCTATAGGAAATTCGCAAAAGTTTTTTTGGACTTTCCAGTCTAAATGCAATCTGCTGATCGAACATTTGTATGAAAAGTAATTTTTTTATGAATTTCCTGCAGGTTTCTTAGGGAGAATTGTTCAGTATCATAGGTACAATAACCCCTTAAAGTAGTGCTGTTTACCCTAACACCCTGTATACTTAGCGTACACATATAAATATAATTTAATATACCTGTCTCCAGCTGTCATTTTTTGCATTGTTGACGACGGTGAGTTGCCGTAGTCGAGTCGAAATCGCGTAAAATAAATGTGTACAGAACCCATTAAAGAAACTAAGTATCTTAAATAATTTGACCGGCATTTTTAAATGTCGCTCAGCACAGGTGTGGGCCTTGAGTTTCGTACGAACAAAGTCGTTCCGGCTCCCTTTCCAATCGGTTGAGTAACCGACACCAACGTGTGCGGAGGAAATAATCTATTTACAATAATTAGGTCTAAAGGCCGTCATTCTATTAGCTATCGGAATCTGTATCTATTGCTGTTTTATTCGTTTTTAAGTTTAATTAATTGGTAAGGTCATCTCTTTAGGTCTTGGCATTTTATTCGGTTTTTAAATAAATTATTGATTGCCGTTTTTAAATGTTTAATTTGTAAGATTCAGAATATTAATGCAGAATGTTGTAAAAATAAATGGTGTTCAAAATAAGATCGTGAGAAACATTTAGTTTAAGCAATTATTTCTAAAATATTAGTTTATTTGATGATCTTGTATCATAAGTAAGTGAGCAACATAACAGAATACCTATTAGTTAGTTGGAACTCTAATTATAACCTACGGAGGAAGAAAAAACGTATAATTAAAGAGTAGTTTATAATTTTAAAGTTTCCTAAATTAGACTCAACATGCAATCAAATATAAACTTTATCTACCCTCTATAGCGACTCATCAACTACTCAATTAGAAACTATAGCTATCCTTATAACCCTGGATGGGTTAATTGAATTGGAACGCAAAAGTATTACTCTTAGGTAAACATATTTTCAAAAAAATGCTATTTGCTATTGAATTTCACTTCTAGAATGTCCAGTTTCTAAACGCGGACTTGATAAACTCGTTTTGTTACATAAATGACAATATCTAGATAATCAACAAACTGGTAATACGTTTATTATAAAAGCTAATTTAATGATTAGTCATTGGATAACAACAACAAATGAAAAGATTATGTAAGAAAACGAAGAATCCATAACCATAAGAATAGAGTTCTAGTACTTTAATATTTATTATGCATTCCCAAAACTATAAAATTATGTCAAAGAAGATTGGCAAATTTGGACCCAGCCATTTTTTACAAAAACCAAAAACTCTTCAGGACGGCGGTTATAATTATTATAAACAGAAAAAATTAAGGCGTTTTAAAAAAAAAATCCACATCTCAAGAAGTCCGGATTCAAAAGTAGAAATTACTAGTAAAATAGACAAATCATCCAAAAAGCAGTAGCAAAACGCAACCACGACAGCTATTTTATCACTAAGGTATCTTTTGGTCTTTACGGAATGTATTTGACTTTGTTGAACTGAATAGTGATTTCGTTTTCTTCTATTATCATAATATTATCGGGTATTTGATACACACAATGAATCCGCAGAAGATTGAGTGGATTATATAATAAGAAAGATTATGAATTTTATACACTTGCTACAAAAGGTATCATGAGGAGAAATACCTTTCCCCCAACTTCTACAGGTTACAAACACTATACTTTTTTGTTAGTTTTGTTTCACTCTACACGTATTACTAAGTTTCATTCATGTACGGGACCTCTAAGTCTGGGTCTCAAATTACATGGCCGTCCGCCACACTTCTTTAATTGGATTGTAATAGGACGTAGAAGATAGGATTGTTGGAAAAAACACACGACTGTGATTTCTGATATCGAACTAGTCTGATTGGGCATGCCAGCGAAAGTAATACTCCCTTGGCTATATTATAATTTGTATTACTTCATTTCTGCTACGTGTTTTAGCATTCAGTTGATTAATTATGAGGCAATAGAGGTGATTTATTTTTACGAATATTAAGTCTAAGTTTGCAATGTGATAACAAAATATTCTAGAGACTAAATGAATGAAATTTGCCCTTGGGTTGTTTAGGGTGGATAAAAATGCAGGTACAAAGTAGATCTGTTTCATTTAATCACTCAGGTTTTAGCTGAAATTTAATAGTTGTAAGTCAATTTGTATCTGGTTGGTTTTATGTGATGCGGAGTGCGATTTTTGAAACTCATTCTTTGAACTCAGCAGTTGAAAATGTCAAAATTACTATGGAGATATGAATATTTCTACTGCTGATTTGACATTCAAAAATCATACTCCAGGAGCGCAATTTTTGAAAGTCAATTCAGCAGTAGAAAGATGCGTATCTCCATACATTTTCAACTGCTGAGTTCAACGTATGAGATTCAAAAATCGCACTCCAGATCATTATAATAAAGTGACACTGTTATAGTAGAGATAAGATGATATCTGGTAATTCATTATAAAGACCTAATCATGTCTTATTTTTAGATCTTTATGAGGCACAAAAATAGAATTACATTCTATTCAAACATTTTGTCTTTCTGTGATGAAAAGAAATAGAAATGATAACCTGTAATTTCTAATTAATATCAAAGATCTTTACTTATATCTCTAGGATAGAGGCATTGTGCAAACTAATTGTTTTACAGAAACTTATAATAGGTAGATAATATATAAGTATATCAAAGAAATAATGTAGACAAATGAATCTCACCATAAGCTAAGCAAGCTACAAATATCGCGTACTGTGCACTACCCATTGTGTTTGTTTGTTTGTCCGTACGATACGACGTCCGCGCTTGGTACTCAGGCCGATAACACTGGCGGCGCGTGCGCAGGGCAGCAGTGGCCGCTGCGACGGTGCCGCGGGGACGAATGTGTAGTGGTGACGTTGTTGTGACTATGATATTGTAGGTTCTATTTTGTTTTTAAATGATTAACATATTTTCTGTTTAAAAGATGACCGTTGCGGGACGCTCGGTAGATATGAAACAACGAAGTACTGCACTCTCAGATTTCGCGCGCTTTTTTCGATCGCAGCTGTCTATACCGCACTACCCGATTTCGCGCGATTTTTTTCGAAAATTTCGAACCCCCGCAGCTGTCAAATGGCGTGAGATCAATTTTCGTCACTAAATTCTTTTTTTCGTTTCCAGTACTAGGCCAGCATAGTTGAAGGGATATAATTCGGGGCGCACTCCATGCACACTAAGTCTGGTTATTTATTTCTATACTAACCACCTAAAGTTAATGTAATTCATAAAATACACATTTTAAAGAAAATCTGACAACTTACAAGGATAACGATTAGTTTCTAGCATTGAGGCGACGCCCAGACAAAATGTTTTGTAACACTCATTTAAGCTAATTGGCTCAACCTTACTTAGCATGTGCCGGGTGCGTGCTGCACCGCAACATCCCTAGTGCGCGCCCCGCACTGCTGATCGTGGTGCACAGATTTTGTTCGCGATGTCTGTTCTATACATAATTATTCAATGTTTTCTAGATTGTTTCTGAAAAATTTAATTGACTTTAATTGGTTAGTATTGAAAATATTTTAACCAGACTTCGTTTGTATGGAGCGCGCTCTGAATTATATCCTCTTAAGCATAAGCACTGACTTTTGGATTAGAATTCAACATCTTTTTTACTAACTATAAAAATTCGTTTGATAAGTTTGCCCAGCAGTGGGATGAAAAAGGCTAGTAAAAAAAGATTGGGTTGGCTTGGATTGGATTGGTTAGGATTATTTTAAATATTATTGAACCCTTTTTGCATAGATCAGAACTGCACCCTGTTCATAATGTGTTTTGAGATTGAACATAAGATAATTTGATGCACATTCGAAAAGAGTGTGGTCGCTTTGTAAAAAGTTACCGTCTGAACTTGTCAGAAATCAATAAAGCATTTTTGTTAAATACGATAGCAGAGTATACTTAAGTCAGCACTATGAATGTATCACTTACAGTATTGAGTGCATGTCACTTGTTACGAAAATGGTTTTAGTAAGTAAAAGAAGCGTGCTTTGTTTGACAATTTGGATCCTTTAAGTTGTAAATGCACTTACAAAAAATTCCTAAAATAAAAAACATCTTTGTAAAATTTGTGAATGCTACACACGAGCATTTTTGATGAATACTCGTACAATGCATTCGCTAAAGAAGAAATTCTGATGCGTATGTGAAGTCTACCAATCCGCATGGTGGACTGACGCCCATACATCCTCCCTGAGGATAGGCCTGTGAATGTAGTAGCACGTGTATAGGCTGATGATGATGAATTGTACAATAGAGTAAAATAAGTACAATTTAGAGCTCTGAAAAGACATCATCAACCTAGTACAGTTTTTGAGAGTTACGCGGTTATTATTTAATCTAGAAATAAACATTTCGGGTTCTTACCGCGTTTTGGTATATTTGAGTTCCCGATATTTCGGCAGTGTTACAACTGCCATGATCACGGGATCACTGAGGAACTGCAGGTTTATTTCTAGATTAAATAATAACCGCGTAACTATCAAAAACTGTAAGTACTCACTAACTTGTAATCGTTTTTTTTAAATTCACATTCTATAAGTTAGCTTTTTTTTAGAATGTTGATTCTCTCGTGCCTGATAAAGGTGGTTAAAATAGGTACATGGGTTGTAAAATAAGAAGAAGGAAGACCAGTGACACGAAAAGATAACGATTTAAAATACGGGGTAAGGAATTGACCTGTGAACTTTTCGAGTAACTATTTGCAACCCGTTGTCGCAACCACTAGGCTATTGTTTACTAATAATGAATTTCCTTATCCATAAGCTAGCTAGAGAAAGTATCTTGAGCGAGCCCCTTGATCTTTTAGTCATTCATTATCATTTATGTATATATCATTCATTCTCGATATATAATACGATGACC
Source organism: Agonopterix arenella (assembly GCA_927399405.1). Taxonomy (NCBI): domain Eukaryota; kingdom Metazoa; phylum Arthropoda; class Insecta; order Lepidoptera; family Depressariidae; genus Agonopterix; species Agonopterix arenella. Next base: position 4,662,987 of record OV656692.1, read on the forward strand.
ATTCGTATTATATATCGAATATGAATGACATATACATAAATGATAATGGTCCTCGAGAGTGATCTCGAGGTGTTCAGAAACTTTGCCATAACTTTCAGCTATCTTTTTATTTTAAAAGCTTAGGCCCAGTACTTTTTACTTACTACCCGGACTTTCGATGTTCGATATATCACGACCGTTTCAGTCCGAACTTCGTTGTAATAGAGTTGACATTGGAACAAAAACGTTCACGCAATTGCGAAGTTCGAATATCTGGGTAGAGGTCCTGTTGGTTTACTTTTGACGTATAAAGTGGTAATAATAATGTGACTATATTTATTATTTAAGAGTCATGACGTTATCATTATTATAAGAGTCATTATCGTAATGTCAATTGTTAACCTACTTAATCTTAATATTTTACACGGAGTCACGTTGCAAGTTTCAGAACTTGTCTCGCGTGGTTTTCGCGCGTCGCGTTGTTGCCCGCCACGAAGCACCGCAATCCTCAATCTCTTCTTGTTCTTGACTAAAAACAATCCCTGAGATTGGGATAGATTCTTCCATAAACTACTTGACACTGTTGGAAATGCAGTGCTAACGCACAAGCAAGAGTCCATTAATTATAAATAAAACAAAATATATTTTACACAAAGAAACTTGTTAAATACTAGGTATACTATTTTAATTAATAATTTTAAAAAGATGAACAAATATTTAGGTGTAATTAATGATTTTACCAATGTATATGTAGTATTCGGCATTTAGATAGCTTTTACATGTAAGATTTATTCGTAGGACCACAGAGTCTATAATTATTAGAAGGACTTCGACAAGGTTTCGAATCAAGATTTTTTTTTCTTCTAGTTGCTATCGTTCGTCACGCCTCTCATTAGCCGAGTGTGTCAATCAATCTCCCTTTCTTCACAAAGAGCAAGTGTATGGAAAGGACTGGTTAGGCCGTATTACATACAATATAGTTGCGTAACTGGTACAATTATAGTCTGTAGGTCCACAATCGTTGTGACCTACTGGTGTAGCTGGTTTTAAAGACTTTGCTTCGATTGGGCTTACATATTATAGAGCTGGTGCTTTGTTATATGAGGTTACCCTAAAAAAGTAAATGATATTTAAAATAACCATGATAAGTGTAACGAGGGAAGATGGCGCTGAAAGCGCAGGCATTCAACATCAAATAAAGTTTTAAATATATTCATTGTGGTTTTACCATGATAAGTGTAACGAGGGAAGATGGCGGTGAAAGCGCAGGCATTCATCATCAAATAAAATATTAAATATTTTCAATGTAAACCAAAGAGATTTAACATATTGAATGCCGTTGATGTAAACCCATCTTAGTGCTAAATGTTCCCAAAATATTCACGTCCTAATAATCTAAGACCCAAAAATGGGCTAGCATCTGTAAGTCCGAAACTTGTAATGATGAATTCTGGTCCTTATGCAATGTCTATCAAAATCTACATTAACATCCCTGAAAATATTCAACAGAGGAGATAAATAAATTTAAAAAAGAACATATTTAACACGTTCCGGGACAGTGACCGCCTATAGCCGTGATAACAATAAAAGTTCTATTGTGTCTCGTTCACTGTCCCGGAACGTGTTAATAGAAAAATGCTATTACTCTGTGCGGGAATTCTTTATATAAAATACCGTTGACATATTTTTTATTTAAATTCTTTTACAATCTGCTGTTGGTTTTGATCAATTTTAAGGTTGTAATAATACTGACATTATATGCATGATTTAAAGATTTTATTGTTTAAGATTTCATCGATTTATTGTTTTTATTTGAATGCCTACGTTCATAATTTTTAATTTGTTGGTTTTTGTGTTTCCCTTATAACCCAGTCATTTTATGGTTTGAGCCGGGACTAATTAGTAATTGATATTTTTTTAGGTATAATATTGAAGAGCCAATTTGAGCCTAGAAATGTACCAAAATTAAAAAAAAATCATGTCAGCAACAGTTCCAATTTTAAAATTTAGCTATTATCTTGTTTTAAAAAACCTGATGTTTTGGCAAATTTTTTGGCACATATTTAAGGCTTTACTATTATACATACTTCAAACATGGTGTAAATATTTTTGTCTACTTAGAAGGCTTTGAAAAATACATTCGTATTTTTCTAATAAAAACCTCATTTTTTAAATTTTAATGACTATTTTATTGATCAAAAATAATTTATATTGTTAAATCGAAGTGAAATGAGTGCATTGCAGACACACAATTTTGATTTATATGTTGCGTAGCGATTTTTTTTAAATATGTTTTAAGATAGTCTTTTTGTCACTAAATGGTGCCGGTTGCAGTTTAAAAGTTTAATTAATAATTACTCCCTATCCCACCTAACAAAACTATTTTTACGGTTCATGTCGAACGTGTAAAACTAGACTATATAAGACTTTTAGTAACAACATGAGTGCGATAAATATATTGAGTATTGAGTGAGTATTTTTTGAAATTTGAACTTTACTGCCTCTAGCCGTCCGGTCCACTAATCCGCTCTGGGCCCGTGATGTATTTTATTTGGTTATAAGGGCTTGGTCAATGACCAAATAGCTACTGCGACCTGGATAGATCTATTGTAGCTGTACCCGTGATGTATATGGCTCTCTATTCTTCAATTCAAGCAAAAGCGCTACCCGCCTACTCATGGCATCACTGGTTCGTAACAAATCATAACACATGAATGAAAAATCTCCTCATATTTAAATAAATAAATAAATAACGCTCATAGGCACATACATTGTAATGATCCCAAGTAAGCCTTAGTCTCTTTGTTATGGGAACCATACAAAAACGGCAAAAACATATAACATCCATGAACGAACCGGGATTCGATCCGAGGACCCTGGTTTGGCAGTCCGGCGTGGCAACCATTACACCAACCGGGTCGTCAGATCGTTTGATCGGATATTTTTTTTAAATCTTTATTGAAGAGCTTGGCCTGAGGCCATGTCGCTTTGTGGGATTTTCTATTGGGTAAGTTCATATTGTGCTTATTTTTATAAATTTCAATTATTACAAGAATAAGAGGTTTTTGTGGGAAGGGTTTCATTTATTGTGTTGTATTATTTGTAAATGTTTTTATTCAATGAAATAAAAAAAAATATTGTAAATAAACATGACAATTGTATGTGATGTTTATGTTTCTGACCACCCCAAAAGGGAATTATGGTCGTGAGTTTATGTATGTACGTATGTTTATGAAATAGGCCCCTGGTGTTACGGAAAGGTGGGTCCTATTTAAAGGGATGCTTCAGATGATCAAACTGAACATCTTTCACTGTTACTAACTATTGATGTAAGGGTTAGAGTACCTCGTCATTGATCTTTTCAATGAACATCAATATTTTTTTCTTTATTTCGATGTTGGCTCCATTGTGCAAAGTTGTTCAGTTAACCCCTTAATATATGTTCACATTGTACCTATACCTAGCATAGGTAAATAAATAATGTAGGCCTTTAATTTAATATTACATTTAATATAGTACTAATCTTAATAAATACAATGTCTTGTTAGATCACGCCTTCTTGGGCAGTTTGTTCTTATCTTGTGGCTGTCCTTCATAGTAGTTTTCACTGTAACAAAAGAAATATTTTGTTTAAATGTCTGAAAATGAAAGAAATACGACTACAAATCGATAGAGGCATTTTCAAGTTGGGACATTTGAGGGAGATTTCTCGTTGTTTACATCAAACGTATCTCAAGAAGTCTCGCTAGTTGAAATCATCAGCCCTTTTCGTCAAAAACCTTTCTTGCGAACTAACATACTTTCATGATGAGGGTTTATGAGCGTTAGTCCATCATGCGTGTTCAAACCAGATTGTTGGTCTGCAAATAAGCTTCGAAGAAAAAAATTCATCTTCAGCGTATGAAGGTTTCCTCACGGTGTTCCCCGTCACATAAGTTCAGAGTACTTCTGAACCATACAACATCAAGGCATGTCGTGCTTGCTGATTCGAACCCTGATTATATAGGTATATCAGATTTCATATACCTGCCACCCGCTTTAAAAATTACCCTGCTTTTGGTCATGTTAAAATCAACATCAGGACTTACCATCCAGGGACCTTCTCAGGGTTGTCGCACATAAACGTCTCCTCGTTGTAGACCTTGCCAGATGGACAGCTTCCCTTCTGTGGCTGGACTCCGTTGCGGCAGATGTAGAACTTCTGGCAGTCTTCGGGGTGTGCGAAGGTGGGGTGGGGGAGGGCACGGCCGTTGGGCCCCATTACCTCACCGTCGGGGCAGGAGAATCCGTCGTCAAGCACATCTGGCAAAAGTCGAGTCAGTTTTAGTTTAATTTGTTTTTTAAAGTTGCGTTAATTTAAAATTATGATTTTGAATTGTTTGCTTTATTCTTATTTAAATAAATAATTATCATCGCAAATGGTGGTGTCTAGAAGATTATAATGTTTTAGTGAAAAAGTTCTTTAAAGGCGGATCAAACAATAAAAAAGTTAAAAAACATCATAGGTATAACTCCTTACTCTTTTATGTAAACAATTATTCTCTACGACCGACGAATATAATTTTACATTAAGGCGTTAGAGCGGTCCAAACAAAAATCTGTTGTTTATTTATTTATTATTTATTTATTTTAACACACGTTGTTCCATAGGCTTAGTATGGAACAACAGAAGATATGTCTGCTTTTACATTATGTGGATCCACGATCCAATGCATGTAACAACTTTTTTTCGCTATTTTAATGCTGCTTCCAAAATGTATTCGGGTTCATCTAAAAACGCTCCTGAAAATTTGCCCAATGATACTAACTGATTCAGTCTAATAAAATAGGCATAGTATCTCACCTTTAGTAACGAAATCGCACTTGCGATTGACGACGTCCTTCCAGTCGCAGTTGGACGATTCCTCGTCGAAGTGCAGGCCAGGGGGACAGGGGTGCTCGTTGGGGATGCCGTCTGAGCAGTAGTAGAATTTGTCGCAGGCCTGCAAAGTATTTCGTTTTATTTGCAAACTAGCTTTTTCCAGCATCTCCGTCCGCGTGAAATTAGAATATCAAAATCCTTTCTTACATATTCTACGGAGGATGTAGTGTCGCACTCCTACAGCCTCCCTAAAATATGTATTCCATAATTCATGTTACTATCTTCAGTGATTTAGGCTGTGTATTGTCTGTCAGGCTAGAACTGTTTCATAAGTGTAGATGTATTAATGTAGGATTGTATATAGGGTGTCAACTTAAATGCTATATACTGACTGAAGGGAGTGTTTCAGACCATCACACTGAACCACAATGAGGCCAATATTGCAATCGCTATAGTTGGGTCGAGTCAAGTAGCCATTGATGTTTTCTATGAATCAACAAACTTTTTTACGTGATTTCGATGTTGGCTCCATTGTAAATTATTGTTTTGTATGATGATCTGAAGCACCCTCTGTAATATGTAACGTATTTAATTCAAAACAATTAATTAATTTATTGTATTTATTTATGAATATGTATATTTGTACCCGAGTCATGGATGTTTGTATCTATATATGTATTCTATATCGTTGTCTAGTTATCATAATACAAGTCCAGGTACTTTAAATGTGACTAGATAATTTGTGTGACAATGTCCAAGATATTTATTATTATTTATTATTATTTATCACAAAAAAAGAACAATATTATTACAAATTTTACTTGAAACCGAGCTTGGATTATTTTGTAATTAAAAGAATAGTATGTATGATACCACTGAAGGAATTGGGTCTCCTTTTACGAATAATGATGAGAGAAGTGGGAAATAAATAGATTTTATAATGAGCGTTTTTCTTTTGGTTTTCTAGGGGATCGATAGATGGCGCTACGGTCTGTGCGAATAAAGGTCAAAATTTCAAAAAGTGTTTCTTTAAAATATGATCAAAAAGATGCCATGCATCTTTTATTGGAATATTTCATTATTTGCGAATCATTTTGATCGAAAATTTGAAACTGCTTACGTCGGACATGGTTGTATGGGCTCGAACCCTTGGCCTTAAAAAAAATGGCAGGCACAGTCTTGACATGATTTTGACAGGAACTCACGAACGTCTCTATGGAGCGATACACATGCCATCTGTCGAGTTTTCTAGGAACTAAAATTAAAAAAGAAAAACACTCATTTGATCGCATGCATACGCATTTTCTTCTACTTATAAATCTGCTCTCATTTGGACCCAGGCCGTAGTCAAGTCACCTGACACATTTTCCTAGCGTATTTTCATAAAACAGTCAAATATTGGCACATTTGTCTCCAGACATTTTCTTTAAAGTAAGTGTTTATTTAATTACCTGAGGATCAGGATGTTTGAAATATCCATTTTGACGTGGGCAGTCCTTTGTAGGGTTTGGCTCCTCTGAAAAAAAGTGCAATTTCGTCACAATATCCCATTCGTAAAAACTTGCTCGTGCCGTTCTTGTCCAAAGAGGCGTCTATATACACGTAAGACTCTAATCTAGTTTGTAGAATAGGTACTTACGAAGCTCTTTCCTGTCTCCGCAGTCAACGTTTGAGGGGATGTCGCATCGCTCTTTGTTAGGGTTCTCGTCCATAAACACTAATCCATCTGGACATAATTTTGTCTCCGCTATTCCTGTATAACAATAGAAGTAAAATTAAGATTCAGTAATCTTTATTTGAATTACTACTACTGCTGGCCCGATCCGAATTTAGAAAAAAAAAGAATTCAATGCCAGAGCCCTCGTAAGCTTATGCTAGCAAAACCTTGAATATTTATGGTTTTGAATAGGTGTTGTTCTTAGATTACGTTTTTTTGCGTGCAGTGTTCGGTCACAGTATAAGAAAGAGTATCTATGTTCGGTATTCCTTTGCCGGTAACATTGCTACTAATGCCCGACCGAAGGCTAGTTCTTGGCCGAAGCTGTAGCCGACTGTTCGGCATTTACAATAACTTTTGGCCGAAGACCAAGGTTCTATCCTTAGAAAAAGTATATGTCTAGAAAGAGGCTCATGCTTCTACCGTATAAAACAAAAGGGGCCAACTTTCTAACGTTGGTGTGCGTGAGGCGCCATACTAACTATGTCTGTGTATATGGATAGGGTTTAGACGCCAATACTGGTTACATTTTTTTTCTACGTTTTTGTAGCTTCGACTGTCAATCTTGACATATAACTTATCTAAGGTTCTATCGTAATATCGTAATATTAAAAAAATCTGACAAAATATAGTGTGTTGTTTTGATGCGAACGTTGACCGTATTAGAAGTCTAGCTGGATTACCGCATGACCTTAAAATAAATTCATGTCAAGTATTAATTTAGGATCCAATTTAGCCACATGAAACGGCAATTTTATAGACAAAGCCTAGACTGTGCCTGCCTTTTTGACTGAAATTAATAGCACCTTTCAATTATTATATGTTAAAATCTACATCATTTGTACAAAACTGACTAAATATAAGGCTTCGGCTTCGGTCAAAACTTCGGCTGAATTTGGGCAAAGTTTCGGCTTTTTTCGGCTACTAAACTGCTATGCGTCCTCGACCCAAATGCATGAACAGCTGTTTTTATTTTTAATTTTTTGCTTCAATAGTTGTTCAGTTTGATGGTCTGAACCACAGCTAAAAATTTGTCGACTCATTTCAATTATTCAGGATGTGACGTTGATTACAGGAATCATCGAAATCATTTTATCGTCACATCCTGAATAATTGAATATGCTATGGCATAACATATGCTTACGACTATATTCCCCGAGGGGGTAGTCAGAGATATTCTGAAACCAAACAAAACCAACCAAATCAAATTCATTGGATAGATAACCCGATTTTTTTGTTTTGCATTTTAATATATTATAGTTAATTGGATAGTAGGGTAACTGTACATTACTATTATGTATAGTATAATTTTGAAATTAAAATAATAAAAACCGTTTTTGAATGTGATTAAGGTTAATTATAATTTTTACGATCTTAAATGCAGGTTTGCAGGTCAGATTTACACATTATCAAGTTACTCTGGTTTAAGTTTGATTCAAAATTGTGATCGTTGTGAATTTGATGGACGGATTTAGTGACAGGACGGCAGGTTAAGCCGTTGGTCCCGGCTACTATCTCTGGTGGTATTAGTTGTTACATAAAACCACGTCAGAGGCCGTAAGGCGGTCTGAAAAAACTCTGACACCAGGGCTCTGCCCACACGATAAGAAGAAGTGTCGGGATTAACAATTTAACAACTTTGGGAGGATATATAGGATGAAACAAAACAACTTAGTAATATTTAAATCAGACTATCAAACTGAACAACTTTTAATATGGAGTCAACATCGGGAAAAAATAAAAAACCGGCCAAGTGCGAGTCGGAAACGCGCACGGGGGGTTTCGTACCATTATACAACAACACAACAAAAAAATATTGACTTAAATGTATTTAACTTTGTATGGCCAACTTAATGACGTCACACTGTACACACATACATTTATCACACAGTCACATTATACAATATTACAAAAACAATTATTTACTTAAATATATTTTACTTTGTATGGCCAACTTTATGACGTCACAGTTTCTACCCCCACAGTCTGAGCGCTTGGCAGAGCAAAAAAAAAAAATAAACGTTGAAAAAAAAACACGTTTCTTGTATTGTATGTATTTCTTAAGACCATTAGCCCAGTCATTTTACGGAGTTTTGTTACGTTTGTTAGGGGTGGGAAGTAATTATCAATGGAACTTTTAAACTATAACCGGCACCAAATTTTTACCTTTCATTTAAATTTTTCACTATTGACTAAAAGAATATCTGAAAACATATTTAAAAAAATCGCTACGCAACATAGAAATAAAAATTTTAAAGATTATCTCCCAGATGTCTTTAACTTTAAAATTTTACAATAACAATTATTTTTGAATAATAAAATAGGCATTGAAATTTTATAAATGAGGGATTCATTAGAAAATACAAGTGTATTGTTCAAAGCTTTCTAAGTAGACAAAAATATTAATACCATGTTTGACAGTATGTGTAATGGTAAAGCCTTAAAAATGAGCATAAAAAATATATACTATCTGGTTTTTTAGAACGAGATTAATGCTAAATTTGAAATTTGGGACTGTTGCTGACATCATTTTTTTTAATTTTGGTACATTTCTAAACTCATAATAGCTCTTAAATACTATACCGAAATAAAATATCAATTATTAATTAGTCCCGGCTCAAACCGTAAAATGACTGGGCTACATAGGCTGAAATGGAGTATGATTTTTTTTTAAAGACTAGTACTAGGGTTGTAATCGTGTTGAAATATTTTATTTTATCTTTTTTACATAGATATTGTCCGAAAAGTACAAAAGGTCCGTGACCAAAATACTTTTGAACGCTGTTTTAACGCAAACTTGTTTTGACATAGTAAGTTTTTACTGACACATGTCATGGTTCGTAAACGCTAAAGGTTTCATGTTGTGATATAAAATTCTTAGGCCATTGTCGTAATAATGAGGAAAAGTGAGTTTTCGCACTCTATTTGCTACTATAATGTTCGTGCGCCGAGGGCAATGAAAGCAAATTTTTGTTGTGAAATTTTCTTTTTCATGGTTTATTGTAATTGATAATATTTTTAGTATGATTATCAACTAGTTCTGAACCCGGGACTTTTTGCGGCCAGTGAAATACGTGTGTAATACTGATGCAGTATTTTTTAAAACATTAAAGCATACAGGGTGACTGGTAATTCGACCTATTCCTTGAAAGGGGTTATACTAGAGTTCATTTGCAACAATTTTGCCCCAGTTAACTGGGGGTCGAAAATCGCTTGTTTTCGAGTTATCTCATTTTTAAGATTTTTTTGAAAAAATCCATTTTTCCACCTAAAACTGACAATTGTGAAAAAAATACTCCACTCTCTGCACTAAGTAAGCATTTTTCTAATAGTTGATGAATGAGCGACTACATTAAACTAAAATACATGTGTAAAATACCCGAAACCACTGAAATAAAAGGTTATAAACCGCACGACAAAATTTTTTTATTTGGATTTCTTTTCAATCCAAAGAGGATTACTTAAAAAAAATGTATCACACTTGGCGTACAAATTACGGAAATAACTTCCTCAATTCCTAAACTTTCCAAAAAGGTGCAAATGTTGTCTACTTTGACAAGAGTTTGAAAAAAATTGTTAACAATGGCAGAGCAGGTAGCGGATTTCCTAGAAGCGAACCTTACAAGATGCCGATTTGCTTTTGTCTCTTTCATTTTATTGCTTACATTGTTTCTCTTTTGTAAGTATTCGGGAATGTTTGTACTAAGGTTCACAATCGAGGCCCACTCATTCGCTCAATTCATTAAGTAATCAGTTAGTTTCAACCATCTTGGAGTTCGGACGTGTCGTTGTTAACTAACTTAAATTCTGCGCTAAAACAGCTTCCTTTTCAAATGGCTGCTTACCAAAATGAAGAATACGCGGATATCATGTATTGTTACGGGTTTTGTGATGGTGACGCTGCTGCTGCTCGAAGAGACTATCAAAGACGTTTTCCTACCCGCCGTTTACCTGATGTCAGCGTGTTTGGTACGACATATCGGCGCATTCGAGAAACGGGATCGGTTCGACGTCGCCAAACCGACGCTGGTAGACCTAGCGTTAGTGATCCAATCGAAGAGGAGCAAATTTTGCAGTGTTTTCAAGCAGACGGCACTACTTCAACAAGAATTGTGGCTAGGCAGCTTGGTATGTCTCAGTGGAAAGTCTGGTTCACTCAGCACACAGCACGGCAGTATCCATTCCATTACACGCCAGTACAAGCTATCGAGGAGGGAGATCCTGTCAGAAGGATGGATTTCTGCAGATTTCTAATAAATGCAGACATTGAAGACCCTGAGTATCTAAAAACAATCTTGTGGACAGATGAATCGAACTTCGACCGTGATGGTATTACAAACTATCATAATCTGCATTTTTGGGCCCCTAAAGGTCAGAATCCGAGAAAATCTAACGAAGGAGCTCACCAGCACAGATTCTCACTTAATGTGTGGATGGGAATCGTGCACAATAATTTAATCGGGCCATTCTTTCTGCCGGCACGCCTAACCGGCATCGCCTATGAAAACTTTTTAAGAGAAGAGTTACGTCCGCTGCTGGAGGATGTGCCGCTTACCACAAGAACAGCTTTGGTGTATCAACATGATGGCTGCCCAGCCCACTATTACCGGGGCGTGCGACAGTGGATGGATGAGAACTATCCACTGAGATGGATTGGTCGAGGCGGCCCGATCTAACCCCATGCGACTTCTACATTTGGGGTCATATGAAGACATTGGTGTATCGTACACCTATCTCTTCTCAAGAAGAATTAAGAGAGAGGATTTTGGCAGCTGCCCAACAAATTAAAGACACGCTTTCAACTCGAGTGACAGTAAGCGAAGTACGTCGCAGGCTTCGTGCTTGCATACGTAACGGAGGAAGACAATTTGAGCAAGACTTGTGATTTTTAAATGTAAAACTTTAAAACAAAATTTGTAATTTCATATGATTAGGTACTAAACATTATTATTTTACTCTTTTTTTTATTTTCACCAAACCAATAACTTTTTGAATAAAATTCACATCTGCGTGTTTAATAAGGTTTATTTTCCAAACTTGAACTAAAGTACACAACTTTTGCATCTTTTTGGAAAGCTTAGGAATTGAGGAAGTTATTTCCGCAATTTGTACGCCAAGTGTCATAAATTTTTTTTGAGTAATCCTCTTTGGATTGAAACAAAATCCAAATAAAAAAATTTTGTCGTGCGGTTTATAACCTTTTATTTCAGTGGTTTCGGGTATTTTACACATGTATTTTAGTTTAATGTAGTCGCTCATTCATCAACTATTAGAAAAATGCTTACTTAGTGCAGAGAGTGGAGTATTTTTTTCACAATTGTCAGTTTTAGGTGGAAAAATGGATTTTTTCAAAAAAATCTTAAAAATGAGATAACTCGAAAACAAGCGATTTTCGACCCCCAGTTAACTGGGGCAAAATTGTTGCAAATGAACTCTAGTATAACCCCTTTCAAGGAATAGGTCGAATTACCAGTCACCCTGTATAAATCGAAATATTTAGTTCTCTGCTCTTTCAGAGCAGATTGCGATAAAATAAAAACTAAATAACTATACAATGTTACAGTAATAAAAAACGAAATATTACTCCAAGTTGAGCTCTATGTTTTCCAACAATTTTTTATGTGATGCATGCGCAAAAAAACACACAAAACGACAATTCTGAAATGTATTTAATGCAATACTCATCGACGAAATCAAACGAATATGAATGAATAAAGGAAAAAAATGTTTCCTTTTGTACATTATGTGATATTATTTTGACTAATAAAATTGTAAAGTTCCTGTAGCCTTCAAATAAATTTAAGCAACGTTGCATTTCGTTTCGATAGGTAATTAGGTATATAGGGTGTGAAATAAATTTGTTAAAAAGTATCTACCTACATATCAAACAGGGTGCTTCAGACCATCAAACTGAACCGTTTTCACCATAGAGTTAACATAAAAACCGCGAAATAAAACCATGTGTTCCATAGAAAATGTCAATAGCTAAGCTACTCGACCAAAATGTATGAAATAGACTATTTTTCTCTATTTCAAGATTGGTTCCATAGTAAAAGTTATTCAGTTTGATGGTCTAAAGCACCCAATAAAGTATGTAACGCATTTTTTTACACCCTGTACAGTTGTTTTCTTTTCTCTTGCACCATATTGACAAGTATATTTTAATTGCATACATTTACTCATAGGTGCAACATTACTGACATGAGTGACTTGCATCATATCGACACACGACTTGACCTCTAATCACGATACTGACCTTTGCTGCATTTGTAATAAAGGTCACACTGGTACGGGTCCGGGAAGAAGCCGGTTTTGTCTGGGCATTCGAATTCTTGACCTGAAACTGAAAATATTTAACATTAGATCTAACACATTCAGAAAAGATCAACATTCCATCCTGAATCCTTCAATATGTATTAGCCTATTGAATGTTCATTAGTTACCATTAGGTGAGCCTTGCCTACGACTGTAGACCTCAAAATACAGGTTCCTATAGTTGGTATAGCATGTTATACAGGGTGAAACTGACATCATTAGCATCCTTTTAATCTAAGAGTCTACCCATCAAACTCAACAACTTTTACTATAGGAGCAAACCGATCGGAGCAACAAAAAAATCTGCTGTTGCATACATTTGAGTGGAGTAGGCAGTTTAGTATGGAACAGCTGATTTTTTTGTTGCTCCGATCGGTTTGCTCCCATAGTAAAAGTTGTTTAGTTTTATGGGTAGACTCTTAGTTTAAAAGGATGCTAATGATATTAATTTCACCCTGTAGTATTCTAGCTGACCGCGGCGAACTTCGTACCGCCTCAAAATTGCAATCGGGGGAACGATTTAACTTTTTAATGTAGCTTGATGTTTCTGTCTATTTCATAGATTTTTGTCTTTTTCGTTTACATAAAGTTTCACAACTGGCTATCTCGCTCTCGATTTTTGGCTCCATCTTTCAGCGTAAGCGAAAAGTTTTAAATCTATGGTCTAATTAGTCACAAAGTAAAATTCTGAACTCATTCATTGTAGTATACAATATGTCCAGTAATGACAACAGAAGAACATTGAAAATGCGAAATAATAAATTTCATGTTTCATACGTTTGTGTTTTTTTTGGTTTCGTCTTTGGTCCCATAGAGAAAGTTTTTTTAGGTTGTTAGTCTGATCATCTTATTGAAAACCGACATCATATTAAGATGGACCCTATACAGGACAAAGACAAAGTTTTTGAAAGAGGTGTTCTTACACCCTGTATGTAACTCAATGGGGTGAAAGTATCCGAATGAGAACTCAAAAACGGTGTGTCATTGGATGGGTGACCGCATTTATGGTTTGTAATGAGCAGTTCGTAGTATTTCATTTAGCTGAGTTATAACATATTATGGTTGCTTGAAATCCCTAAAAGCTGGTTGACTCCACTTTATCATGGTGAAGTATGGTTCTCTCCTTCTTATTGCGAGGAAACCTTCTATTCGCTCATTGCTGGGATCCTATATACAAGCTTTAACTATTTAAACTAACAAGGCAGAGGTATAATTTTAAACTTCATTCATAAAACCACACTATAATTATTGTTTCAGCACTCTATGATTAATATTCGTAAACCTATCCAATAACTCCAGAATTAATAGATCATAATATTCATAATCAATCAACAGGCCTTGCGTGGATAAGTTTATGATTAATGAATCAATTAAACAAGGTATTCAATACATATTTGACATATGATTTACGATACTCTGTTATAATATTTGATTTTAGTTTTAATTGTTCAGTTATTCGAACTGATATAATTGAAACTATTTTGATTTGACCTGTCGAAGATATAGGGTTACTTCTAATTCGAGATATTCCTTACTTCCTTAAATGCAATAATGTGAGCCCCATATGTGGGGTCAGAAATCAATAGTTTTCGAGATATTTGGAATTTAAGGTTTTTTGACAAAAAACCCATTTTCTTTTGAATTTTTTTCTGAAATAAAAAGAAATGCTTATTCTACAGGGGGAAATTGATATCATTAGCATCCTTTTAAACTAAGAGTCTACCCATCAAACTGAACAACTTTTCCTATGGGAGTAAACCGATCGGAGCAAAAAAAAAATCGTCTCTTCCATACTAAACTGCACCCGGGCCGCTGCCTACTCTACTCAATAATGTATGCAACAGCAGAATTTTTTTTTGCTCCGGTCGGTTTGCTCCCATACTAAAAGTTATTCAGTTTGATGGGTAGACTCTTAGTTTAAAAGGACGCCAATGATATCAATTTCACTATTGATATCAGATTTGAATTTTAATTCATAGCTAACACTATTTCCGAGCTTTCTTCATAAATAAATGTCCGATCATACTGAACAGTTTAATGTAAATAAATAACAATGAAGGTTAATTTTTGAAAAAAAAGTAAGACCTGAAATCATGCTATGCTCTGCTGCTCCATACATTTTGGTCAAATCGTCCTTGACGTTTTTTATTAGATTTTTTTTGCGATCTCAATATTGGCCCTATAATGAAAGTTGTTCAGATTGATGGCCTGAAGCACCCCATTAATGTAATGCGTTTAAGTTTACACCCTGTATAGGTATGGATGTCTGTACAAGCACGTAATATACAAGTACAGGTAAGTTTTGAGAACTCGCTAGAATGTCGTGACAAGGTTCAATAGAATAGCCCTTGCATCATGTGCATTAAGAAATGATTTCTGAAGCAATCACTACAAATTCAAAGTCTTGTAAATTGAAGCATTTTCACACCTATGTGGACATATGTATTCTGAAAGGGGATAACTTATTTTGAATGAACTATAAACGTTTGGGAGTGAAAGGAGGACGATATTCTTGAGAATATTTATTATATAGAGCGTTTACTACAAAATTTGTCAAACAAAAAAATATGAATCTTATTGCTAAATTTGAAGGGTAATAGTATGGTAAAAGTGCAAAGTTAAATTTTTGTTGCAGCTTCAGGCTATTAAAGTATATTGTAGCAAATGTTCAATCAAAGAGACCAAAAGCTAATGTGTTAAAAAAGTATTTTAAGCACCTTACTTTGTGTTAGTGTGTATTATTCTCTCAAGCAGCTTAGGCTTTAATCCTGCGTCCTCTATAAGGATTGCCCTCAATATATAAAATTCTGGCGGTATACATGCGGTATACCAGGGTATATTTTGTGAGTTTATGTAATTTAATTTGTGAATACATTAAAACCTTTAATTCGTGTTTAACCGACTTCAAAAAAGGAGGAGGTTTTAAGTTTACATTATAAACTGAACATTATAAGCTGAAGTATATGGACAGATAAAGTCATAACACGAATTTTCGTGCTATTGCTTAAGTTTTGTCGTGATTAAACGTTCCCTTTTGTAACGTTACATCTATATTATAATAAATGGTTTCGACTAATCTGTTGGACATGTATTGAAACAAGGATCTTCACTATTCACGTATAAGATTAGTCTCCTAAAATAAACTTTCGAGACTTTGCAATAAATACGAAACTGGTTTGATATTGAGACTTCAAATACCAAACGACCTTTAAGTTTTATGGACATAAAGAATGCATAGAAGATTTTACAAGTCTACTATTGCATCACCACGTATTTATTGCGACAATATGAAGACAATTCAAATAGCGCATGTTGGCGTCTGTAAATGGAACTACATTTTCATACATCGTATTCGTTACGACGACGGAAATATGGTAGAAAACTCTTAGCAATAATTATTGTGAGACATTTTTATTTATAACAATGCATATTATTATCTCAAAGACTCAACTATCTGCTAGTTTCTCAGAATTTAATGACAATTTGAAGAAATTTTAATGAGGGTTTCACTATTTAACCCCGTTTCACTTGAAAATAAATTAAATGCTTTGAAACTTTTTATTTTGTCTTCTGCTCATTGTGATTTAAACTTTTCGGATTCGCGATAATTAG
This sequence comes from Agonopterix arenella, assembly GCA_927399405.1. Taxonomy (NCBI): domain Eukaryota; kingdom Metazoa; phylum Arthropoda; class Insecta; order Lepidoptera; family Depressariidae; genus Agonopterix; species Agonopterix arenella. The sequence goes on from OV656692.1 coordinate 4,679,471, forward strand.
AAGAGAAAATCGTTTTCCAAAGTCGATAGCTGAACATATTTTTTTATCTTCTTTTTTTATGCATTTGTATTATTTATATTATTTTGTTATTTATTTATTTTTATTTATATTATAAAACTGTAACAGAAGTGTGTTACACTGAAGATATTAACAAAGTTACGATATGGTTTTTAGGTGTCCCTGATTCCATTTCACCATTTTTTTTATTTTTTGTCTGTCTGTTTGTTTGTTTGATAGAGTTTCACGTTAAAACTACTGAACCGATTTTGATGAAACTTTTTTGTTTTATAGCTTATGATCTGACTTAAAATCTGGTATATAATTTGGGCGGACGAAGTCGCGGGTTAACTCTAGTTATTTATATTATGTTACGTTAAAATGGTTGGTGTAATGGTTACCACGCCGGACTGCCAAACCAGGGTCCTGGGTTCGAATCCCGGTTCGGTCATGGATGTTTATATGTTTGTGCCGTTGTTGTATGGTTTCCATAATAAACAGCCTATTAGTGCTTGCTTGGGATCATTACAATGTATGTGCCTGTGAGCGTTATTTATTTTATTATTTATTTAAAATAAGATAAGATGTCATCCATCAATTATAGAATTTATGAGAACATAACCATTCTTGCTGGTTTAAAACAAAAATAAATACAAAATGCATACAAAGCGTCATTATGATGTGTGCTTTTAAACCAGAAACAACGCAACCTCAGATAAATTGTAATTAAAACTTACGTAATTTTCCAATACGCCTATGTATGGAGAAAATGACTAAAATTGAGTTTAACGTTAACCCAACAAGAAATGACATAACGACAGTATAGCATTATGCATTCTTAACGCATTTACATACCGTGTTCTTAATTTCACTACAAATATTTCAACCTAAGCGTTACAAAATCCATACAAACATTTTCTAAACTAAAGTTCCTACTTAGGTTATTTGGAGCAAGGTCAATTGAAATGTTATTCGGTAGGTATTTGATTTCAATCGGGTATTTACTACTTGAGTGATATCGATGTTATTTGTCAGTTCAAAGTTATAATGTACTTAGAAATTTTTAAAACAGAACATTTGATCTCGAATATAATTCTTCGAGGTGTGAATATACCAAAGTTATAAGTATTTACCATATATCTGTTAAACGTGATTTTTTATTTTATAAAGGTCTAACAAAATTAGCTGAAACTATTTTAAGGGTATGCTCAAACCATCAAACTGAACAACTTTCTCTATGGGACCAATATCGAAATCGCGAAAAAAAAATTTGATGTTCCATACAAAACTGCAAACACAAATTGACTCAAATGTATGGGGCAGCACATTTTTTTTCGAGATTTCGATATTGGTCCTGTAGAGAAAGTTGTTCAGTTTGATGGTCTGAGCATAACCTTAAAATAGTTTCAGGTAATTTTGTTAGACCTTATATATTATTCGTAAATTATGGAGTAGGTACGGATTAATCTGGATTATTTGTGAGAGGATTACTTTGCCCAGCAGTGGGATCTAAGATACTAATCTAGATTAAGAGGTTTCCCTGACCGAAGAACCTTGACTCTTTCAGAGCCCCACCTCTATTAAACTACGTCATTTTAGTAGGTATACCTATTTTTGAATGGCTTCTCCGTCATTATGTCACGTGGTGCCTTCTAATCCAAGGAAATCAAATTTGAAAGTCATAAAAATTTGCACCAAATTTAACAATTATCTAATTAACTCATTAAAATTATATTGGTATTAAAAAAATTTACTTCATAGCAATTTTAGATCTTAATGATAGTCTACACAATGGTGTGTGTCGCAATTAAAAGTGACTTCAACTTATGAAGTAGATGCACATAAAACAGATTTTTTCCAATATTTTATAGGCATATATTATACGTATTTTACAGAAAAATATCATATAATCCAGAAACTAAGTTACCATCATCTAGGGTAGTGTTTCCCAATAAGTTTATTCTTAGTGCCCCAGAAAGAGCTCAAACTCCTGTACCCCTTGTACCTTGTAGCTCAAATTAGGTGGGTCAATCTCAAAAGTTGGAGCAGAATAAAAAAAAAAATCTTACATTAATTTGTGTTACTTTTTACTTGCGTATCTTTAGGATTGATCCATAAACAATATTTTAAAAATGGAAACCAAGCATGAAACGTCATGGGTACTAAGAAAATTGAAAAATAAGAAAATGTATGCCCATGGAGTGGAATTGTGTCCACGGAGCTTGGCATGGAGTAGATTTTTGACCACGGAGTAGAGTTTTGTCAGAAGATATTGACGAATAAACTAATAAAAAACCAAAATTACAGATACATAATCATTTATTATCACTAGGAACAACAGTAACATAGCTTAGGAACATAATTGAGATCACGTTTCTTTCAAAAATCACAATAAAACTTATAATCAACTTTGTTGAACAAGTAAGTAATTAAAAAATATTATCATCCTCATCAGAACTTTCAATTGTATTGAGATTTTTTTCGTAAGGCACATCCTGAGGCATTTCAGTATTTATTTCTGCATTATCACATGCCATGTTATCACTTTTATCATAAAAAATCTTCATAGCCGGTCCTGCAACTTCACTGTCGCTATCGTCGCCGAAAAAATTTATTTTGCGTCTAAGATGCTTAAAAGCCATATTTTTATCACCACCAATCAAATCATTATCATAATTTTTTCGAGCAATTCCTTCAACCGATCCTGCATCTTCGCTTTCGCTACTATCAAGGCGCATTATTCTGCGTCTAGGTCGCTTGTTAACGATCTCAGGTGAACATTCCTCTTCAGTTTGCCCTGTGAACGGCAACGTCTGATCATCATCAGCTGGAAATTCTGGTGTTTGTTGTGAGGCTCTTTGGTATATATGTTTTCCGATACCGTAGTGCTGGCAATCTTTTTCACAATTAAGACAGCTAAGTCTACGCAAATAAATAGTATTTGGTTCAGAAATATTCCAGCGAACTTGGTGGACACGCATTGTGTTTTTGACCGGTTTTAGTTCCGGCACTAGAGACAAAAGATCATCGGCAGCGCAAAATTCTTCTTCTTTTACCAAAAATATGTCAACTTTTGTTTCCACTGCAGTTAGGGTTTGATACAGGGTCTTCAGATCTTCAATATCTTGACCGAGAGCTACATATCGATCAGCCGTTCTTTTGACGTAAGCACCTACTCCGTCTGGGGCACCTTTCCCATGCCCTGCTTCATGGAAATGCCAGCTAGCTTTTTGTAAACTGTAGTGTTCCACTAAATGGTTGGCAAATAAATAAAACATTTTTTTATTACGGTATTGGGTAGATGGACTGTCTGTAAGGATGTGCAAAGATTTGATTGGAGTAAATACTAAAAGACGAGACAAAATTCCTTTGAGATGAGCCAATACTGCACATGCATCATGCCTAAGGGATTCCGACAAACTGCAGAACGATTTTGCTACAATATCACCAGTTGAAGCTGATTTATGGTAAGTCACTACAGTGTGTAAAGTTATTTGTTGGCGAGATGCACCGAAATGCACGGACTGTATCTCTTGGCTGTACTTGCACATATAGTTCTCCGAAAAGTCCATGTGAATCAAAACTTCGCCATCTTCAAGTTGTTTCCTTAAATCTGACATTGTTTTTGATTGATGAGTCCAGGAATGTTTGTGTTGTAAGAATTTTGGCATTGAATCTTTCATTTCAGTAATAAGTTTAACTTTTGTAGTGTATACATCTTTTTTTATTACTCTTGACACTTTCTTTGCAACTCCTGAGATGATGCGTTGCTCACTGATCTTAGTCCACTTTTTATAACAAATGGGGCCATCTTCATAAGGACTTATTGTGGGAATTTTATGACAGCACAATTTACATTCTCTGTTCATACACTCATCACTATCTGTAGAACATGTTACACTTTTTGCGACGTCGTTTGAGGTTTTCTCGCGAATCAACTTATAAATATGTAACTTGTCAATTATAAATTGAAAATTCTCATGAGTACTGCACAGACAAGTTTCTCTTTTAGATATATTTGGCTCTAGAATCCAAAAGGGTTTGAGACGACAAAAGGTTGGGTAACTGATCTTGTAAGGATGGCCAAGAGATACAAACTTTTCAAAGAGATTACGTAAAGTGTCTGATAAAAGGCGTCTCTGTTTTTTTACTTGATTTCGTGTTATTGTATCTTTCTTTCCGGGCATAATTCTGCTATTTTCATCAGATTCCAAAAACTTCTGCACATCTCTTTTTCGCATTGCACACGTGACGTTAGATCTGTTGGCAATTCTAGCTCTTGGAGGTAATATTTCTTTATCTCTTTGCAACGCTCTTACAGCATTTCGGGATTTTTGAACTCTAAGTGTATTAAGTTTAATCTGTAACTTTTTTATAGCTTGTTGCTGCTTTTCAATAACACGCTTCAGTAAACTGTAGTTACGCTTTTTGATTCTTTGTCCAACGACTTTTTGACGTGAGCAAGTTGAAGATACCGGTGTTGAAGAACCTGAAGTCTGTGGCGGGGACTCTATAGGATGATCTAAAATTTGTTCATTTGCCTGAGAAGATTCATCGTCTGTAGTTGGGGGTGAGTTTTCAACTGCAATTCTTATGGCATTTTCTTGTCGTTTTTTATGTTGTTGTTTAACCCTGTATTCTTTTCTCCAAATAGCTCGTTGCGCTCTCTGTTCCCTTGGTGTCATTACCTTTATAGTCTTGACCTTTTGTTCAGCCTTTCTTTTCTGCCACCTTTCTCTTTCTTTTGCTTTAGCTGCTTCGTATGCCACGGGATTAGCTTTGATTTTATCTCTTCGCCTTTGCTCGCACTCCTTTTTTTTTCGTCTTCGCTCCTCTTTTTTTCTTTCTGACAGACTTCCACCCATTTTTTCAGGCTTCTGAAAAAAAAATGGTTAAAGAAAATCTATGAACTAAGTACCTACATAAAACTTTTTTTCATAATCCAATAGGCGATTAATAAAGTACCTAAACAAACTACTTAAAATAATTAATAAATACATACATACATACGCTCACGACCATAATCCCATTTAGGGTGGTCAGAAACATTGGTACAACTACTCACTTTTTGGTCAAGTCAGCAGCTGTAGCAATGCTCACATTTAGCCTTTAAGTTTCAGGATAGAATTATGGGCTAAGTGGTGATAGACCTTTCGCCCACATAAAAACTGCATAAGAAACCTCAAATCCCTTAGTCGCCTCTTACGACACCCACAATTACAAAAATACTTTAAATATTCAAATTACTTAAAATAATAATCAAGCTACTCTTATCAACAATTTCCATTCCATGGACGCTCTTTCCACTCCGTGGACAAGTCGTTACCACGGAGTGGAGGTCCATGGAGTGGAGATTTTTGAATATTTACCCGCCTGACAAAACAGGCTTTTACATTTGAAGGTTAGAAAGTAGAAATTCATAGAGATATCCAATTAGCGCATATTTTTTAATTATCAATCGATAGGAATACTTACCGGTTAATTCTTAGAATTAGCCCACGGAGTTGTTAAATTATGCTTTCTAATTTCAAATAATTGTAATTAAATCTCCAAAACAAAACACTAATTATCACAGCTGATGCACTGACACTACTTTTTCAAACTGTCAGTTACAGTGTGGCCAATTTGAGGATACAAATTTATACGAAAATTGCAAAAAGTTATTTTTTCCGGACTTTAAATGTTTGAAAACATAAAGTCCACGGAGTGGTAAAAAATGTTGCCGGTGAGATTAAAGTCGAAATTTAGGTACAGTAGTAGGTATTATTAAAGTGACAATTGCGTAAAAGCAATCCTATATGTTTAAAGCTATATTCAGATTAGCAAAAAATAGCGAGTTTTTAAGGGAACTCTAATAATAAACATCTTTTGTTTATAAAATCGTAGTTGTGACAGGGCACGGAGTGGAGTTTCCACTTCTAGAAAATAATAACATAATATGACTTTTTAATTCTACCTATTTCTTATCATACACAATGTTAAAATACATATGTAAGTTGACATTAAATAAAAAAGTTCTACTATAAAGTAATAATTTTAGTCGTAAAGCAATGTGTAACAGTTTTGCTGCTTAATTTTGAGTTTGACCCGTATAAATTAAATCAGTTTTCACCATTTATTAACTTTAAAACCTTAATCACCATAGTACCTAATCCGGTAAAAATGAATACCACAAACAGAAACGTTAAACTTAAATGGGACAAAAGTGCTTGTTTTTTATATGTAAAACTCTGAAAAAGCTGGTTGATTGAATTACCCAAGACTACCCCGGGTACACGTACTACTTATTAGGAATCGCTGATCTAGGGTTACCTTAGAGTAGGTGTAAAATCCATTATGAGACGAACTACAGTATTGCAACATAATATTTATATCCCTATGAGCTACGCACTGTCTACGCGTTTGCATTGCCCTACTAAAATTAATACAGGGTCCATAATGATCTCTTAACTTCTGAGTGAATGCTATAATTATGGAAAGCAAGGAAATATTGGGTATTGACTTGTCGCAAAGCGACATGGTAAAATATTGAGAGTACTTTTTTATTGTGTTAGATAAAAATGAGTAGTCATAAGACATTTAGATCCGTGTTAGTGCGTATTTAGTAATTCTATGGGTTTAGTTATATTCTAGGTATCTTGGTTTGAATTTTTACCGGAATAACTATATAATAATAAAAAAATAATATAAATGTATTGTTTCACAAAAAACAAGTATTACAAAAAAAACTTAGTCATAATAGAGTGTCCAATTTATAATTGAAAATGTTCTGTAATTTTCGTTGAATAGTTCCTTTTAATTAATTTAAATTAAATAAATTAAAATAGTTATTTATTGGTAAAAATATCTTATTGTAGACGTATTACTTGACTTTACTTGTGATCTCTTGAATTTTTTTTAAATAAAATAAATAATTACACGAAAAAAAAAAATTTAGTTAAATATTTTTTTTGTGGTTTTAGTTACTAAATAATAAAGAAAAATCAGGTAAACAATACTTACTCAGTCCACATAAAGCCAGTGCCACGATTAAACTTTTCATCTTGATTGAACTAAACTTTGCTATAAAATAAAAATTTGATAACTATAGGTACGTGCGACTCCTTCCGAAGGTTGCTCCGTATTGCTCGTGGTTGCTATTGTGACCGCGTGCGCGCGCAGTTGAACTATGCTACGCTCTATGATTATGGCTGCATTTGTGTATACCTACTTAATTACCCTTTAATATGCTGCTTCGAAAGCTGGACAAAAGCTCAATTAGTGATGCTGTTTATGGTTATTGAAACAATTAAGGTAGATTGAGTAAGAATGATTTATTGACACCGACTTGTATAAAACAAATTAATGTTCTTATGATGCGAACGAAAAAGTCATCGGCTGCAATATTATTTTTTAACTTTTTAGTTTTAGGGAGATTTTCAGTGGTGAATCCATTAGTTCAATTTAATAGTAGTGCTTTAAATTAACAAACGCACTAGTCGGCACTACGATTTTCAAAGGTTCCCCTCGATTTCTCTGGGATGCCATCATCAGACCCTGGTTTCCTTATTATGGTACCACCCTATGAATATCTTCTTTAAAAAAAAAAGAATCATCATAATCAGTTCATAAACGACGAAGTTATCCGCGAACACACATCAAAAAATATATTTATAATATATACGGTCGAATTTAGAAACCTCCTTTTTTGAAGTCGGTTAAAAAATAGTATTTAGCTCTTATGCAATTTGAAATATTATTATCGTATTAACTGATAGAAAGGCGAAATCTCGATACAGTAATATTTGTCAGTAAAAATTATATTACGAACAAGCATAGTAAGAGATCGTGAAAAACGTTCATATTCTTTTAATCGTAGCTCTCTAATGTAGCGAATGGAGTTTAGTGAGTGTATAAGTTGTCAAGAAAAAGTCTCCGCCGTAGCCGTGTCAAGTTTTATCTATACACATACGGGGTGTCATTATTTGGACAACAAAATAACTAAGAAATAACGCGTGGAGCTACTTTATAAGCTTTAAGACTTTGTGCCACAAATAAGGAGGAGCGCTCTTATAGACGAGCGACCCTTTGCGGTCGCAGAGGGTCGTGTGACAGTCGTGCGACCCACGGCGACCGCAAAGTCTCGCTCGTCTGTAAGAGCTCTTAGTGGTCAACTTTGTGTCTCAGAGTATTTACAAGCTGCCACAAATTACTTTTGCTTACATTTTGGCAGTAGAAGGCCGATGTTGCATTCGAGTATTCTTTTTTTTTTTTTACTAGCCCACTTCATCCCACTGCTGGGCAAAGGCCTCCCCTTTCATCCTCCAACCATCTCTGTCCTGGGCATGCTCTGGCCACGCGTCATCGAATGCATCCAGATCGTCCCGCCACCTCTTCCTAGGACGACCTGGACGCCGACGACCGTTTTCTGGGATCCAGGGCGTGTATTCTATATTTTTAAAATTAAATGACCATGCTCAACAGTGTCTTCAGTGTCTTACAGAAATTATCTCATATTTTAAAGTAATCGCATTCAATCGATTTCATCCATCGAGTTATACCGAATGTTTTTAATGTGAAGAATAATTGGTTAGCCGAAAACTTCTTTAGACTGAAAGTCTTATATAAATTATTGTCTCTTGTAAGTATGGATGTTGACTAGTCGAATAATTTCACCCTGTGTGTAATTGTAGGTACAATTCAAAAGCTGACATCGAGGTTCATAGCCAACAGCCTCGTTATGTACCTCATGGTCAATCTCATGGCAACAAACCAACCGGTCTCAAAGGATGGAACAGCATTGTGGAAAAATGTGAATGTACCTGGAAGTAACGAAGTATACGAACTCCAAAATTACTTTCGTACAATTTTGGACTTTATTCTTAAACTCTTAGGTTACTTAGGTCACAACAATGCGATCTTGATTGTACTTAATCGAAAGGACACGGCCGCCATTCAAGCAACTTTTAATTGACGCAGCGTCGTGCGCCAGATGCCGGTCATAATTTTGTCGCTACAAAATTTTATCACCGGTAAATGTTTTCATTCAGAATTGTGATCAAATATCAAGAACATTCTAGGTCGTGTTTGTCTTAAACTGTTATATAAAGAGAGAGTGTGAGATTTAATGTTGGGTGGTACTTTTGGTACCAAGAAGTGTACTTATTCTCAGATTAACAAATAATACACGTATGACGCAAGGAAAAACTGATAGATGGGTGGGTGGATGGGGAAGGAGAAGTTAGGTTATTGTTTACGATTTTAAGTTTTTATTTTTTTTTTCTCCGAATCATGCTCGGTAAAATATACACACTGATTGTAATTTTACCCATGGATTTTACTAATAATAATTAGTTGCAGAACCATTAATTTCGCTCTATACAGGGTGTAAGGAAACGTATCATTAACCTTTCAACCACATATTCTACCCGTCAAACTGAACAACTTTTACTATGGGACCAAACCGGTCAGGACAAAAAAATCAGCTGTCCCATACGTTTGATATATATATGATACGGTTTGCTCCCATAGTAAAATAGTTCAGTTTCATGGGTAGAGTATGTGGTTTAAAGGTTAATTATACTTTTCCTTACACCCTGTAGAACTGCGAACCCCTTTGCCCACCTTAGCCTTTAGAGTGATGAATAAGGTTAGCTTTAGGTTGCGTATTCTAGTCATAGGTACCTCTCTCTCTCTCTCTTTCTTCCTGGCTTTTAATCCCATATGGTGGTGGGGTCTGCCTTCCGTATCTGCTATCTCCACCTTGCCCTATTTCTGACGTCGTCTTTGGAGACATTGCACTCGGTCATATCACAACGAACTGTGTTCATCCATCTAGTCTTCGGACGTCCTCTTGGTCTCTGTCCTGGAATCGACAGTTGCAGTGCCATATTTCCTACATATTCGGGTGGCTTTCTTTTCACGTGTCCAAACCACCTAAGCCTATGCTCCTGAAGCTTATCTGCAATGTCACGAACACCCAGGCTACCTCGCACATACTCGTTGCGGATTCTATCGCGCCTCGTGACACCGCAAATCCACCTCAGCATCTTCATTTCTAGTCTATAGTTCATAATCTAGTCATAGGTACCTACAAGTATAATATGTAAAATTGTTAGATTGTTGACCAGGAAACTTGTTCACCTTTTACCTAAACGAGAAATGATCTCGCATTGAATCTATTGATTAAAATGTTGTCATCGGCTAAAATAGCTTTATTAGCGCAAAGTATTTGAACTTTCGCATTAATCCTTTGATAATTTAAATATTCAACGAATATGCTCGTTGCCGAAAATGAGGACTGATGGCGTGGGGAAGTAGACCCCTTGGATAACACCAAACAACTACACCAGAGTCAGTTTCAGGGTATGATCTCTGTACGAAAAGCTCAGGGAAATGAGCCTGCTTTGGTATGGTTACGTCATGAATAGGCCTGATACATGCTCAACAAAGTACTAATCTTGCTTCTGCTAAGTTCGGTCTTTATCGATTGAGACTTCGTGGCAGACCCGCTTGACATGAACATCTGTCTTAAAGAGACTATACATGGAACAAGCGATGTTCCAGAATATAGGTACCTGTCTCTGGCGATGTGTGACTTAGCTGACCCCAAGTAGAATTGGCCTGAGGCCTCTGTTTTGGGTCGACAGGAAGAAATCCGTTTAAAGAACAGCGCCGTTTGTATTTGTCTACTCTGTCGTACCGTGTTTTTTTCATAGTTGGCGAACAACGTCGTAAACTCGACGGTAAGTCACTGAAAAGTAGGAATGGTGCGATCTGAAATATGCAATTTTAATAATGTAGTCTTTGCGCTACAGATTCTATGTAAATAATGAATAAATAGGCTAAGTACGGTACTAGGCATCCCACTACGAAATCATAATTTATGTTCATGGATAAAATACATTATTATAAAATTGTGAACTTTTAATTCTATCTATTTAACACCACGACTCACACTTTTGATGTATATAAACTGGCAATGCCTGTTAAAGATTGGTATCAGTATCAGCATATTAATTAATAGTTTCAAGTCACAATAAAATATCGTAACACTATGGTATTATTGACTCAATTAGAACAAAGTATGTCACATTAAAAAAACTAGTCCTAAAACATGACACAAATTTGCTAACAATCAAACAGCCGGCCTAATACCTGAGATATGAAACAGCTGATATCGTAGAATTAGGCAACATTAGAACAATTAAGGTTGTGTAACGGAATGCCTATCGAAAACTGGTCTAACTATTGGGAACTAGACGCAGGACCCGATATTGCGTGTCTTATGTTCACGACTACTAAATTAAGTTCTATTTACATTGGCTACTACAGTCGCCTTTGTATACAGGGTTAAAATGATATCATTAGAATATTTTTAAACTAAGAGTCTACCCATCAAACTGCACAACTTTAGGTAGTAAAAGTTGTTCAGTTTGACTCTTAGTTTAAAAGGATGTCAATGTATATCATTTTCTCTTGCATATTGCTTAATTGAAATGTTTCTTTTGTACTATTCTTGTTGGAAAGAAACTACCTGAAACTAATTTTGATATGTGCTTGATATATGTCTCACTGAAACTCTCATTAAGATAAAAGGTACTCTCGCTAAAACTACACACCTAAGTTAGTAGTTGTTATCTGTAATAAACTTTCTGAAAACAACAAGAAGAAAACAATATGGTTGTTTTGCTGATATTTTGGACGTTTTATCTTATAGACGCCGATTTCGAACTTTTGCTAACTCTTGACTAGTCTCTTGGTCAGCAAAGCCTCCTCGATATTCAAATAATAACATGAAACCATTGACTTATACACTGAAAAAAATGTTTTGTTAAATATAACCGAACTTTAGTGACTTCCAAAATGTTTTGCAGCACATAAACAAACGTTTGGTTACAAATAGCATAACTTTTTGCTATTTATATACAAACGTTTGGTTATGTGCTACAAAACAGTTTGGAAGTCACTAAAGTTCGGTTATATTTAACAAAACATTTTTTTCAGTGTAGTTGGTTTAAATGCATGGAACACAGTCACCCGGCTTCCCAGTCTTGGATCGTTACTTGCGGTAGGATGGGATAAACTGGGTTTGGTGAGATAACCATAATGAAATTTAGGTCCGTATAATAATCGAAACTCAACTCTGATAGGCTTTTAATTCATGCAAACGTATACTCAAACGTCATCTTAAAAGGCCGCCATTGTTGGGTTGAGTAAAGCTTCCTGTAGGCTGGTTTATACCAGATTGTGAAGGAGACTTACACTCAGTTGCAGAAACGCTCATTAGAGTTAATCCTCCATTAAATCTCATGCTAGCTTATACTACGTCAACGAGACAAAAAGTGACAAGAGATTTAATGGAGCATTATATTTAATGAGCGTTTCTGCAACTGAGCGTTTGTAAAGAAGAAAGAATATCCAGATACATAGCTTTGCGTAGTACATAAAAAAATTTGGTTAATATTTAAAAATCGGAAGAATCAATTCGATTATTCGTCGATTTTTTTTGCATAGTTGATGATTTTGCCTAAGTTAGTGATATTCACAAAATATCCAAAGATCTATCTTTTCATCCAGAATGTCATATGTTTATGACGTCTACCATTTTGTGTTTTCATTTCGTACACCATTCACGAACCCTTGCTACACTGTAGGTACATGTTTGTCAGTTGTTGCAAAGTTTCTCCACCCTAAATATAACAATTTTGTGTTAATTTATCATAGTTATAAATCTTATCTAAAAAAACCATTGAAGTTTGTGATTCATATAACTCGTATAGATCAGAAGCAAACCTTGGCCTGTTGTGCTAATGACAAAAAGGTAATTATGATGATCACGTAGCCGTTCACATAATGATTAAAGTCTGAAGCGTAGACGTCTTGTGGTCGCATTGTAACAGCATGCCTAATTTGGCCCTTACCGTGGTGTCACGCGCATGATTTGAATATTATCATAAATGTTACATAGTTCGATGACCACTGAGTTTCATTACGCGTACGATTTTGACAATTTGACCTTTTGTACAGTTACGTTAAAATTTCTTTTAGTAAGCTTTCTCGGTCTTTAATTTTAATTAAACTTTCGAAAAAACTCGAAACACGTTTTATGATATTTTATACAATACGTTATTATTATACAATAACTACCTCAAATTAAACACACATTATTTGTATGGCTGTCTATACAAGGTGTTATGCAAAATCTACAAAAGGAAATATCAGAAGATACTTCCTTGATTACTTACTCTTACTGGTTTACATAATATCTTAATATATTATCATCACCATTTGTAAAATTTACGATTGCAAAATTTTTACGGTATACCTAGTACCTATACTTTTTTTTTATTTATAATTAATGGACTCTTGCTTGTGCGTTAGCACTGCATTTCCGCCAGTGTCAAGTGTTTATGGGAGAATCTATCCCAATCTCAGGGATTGTTTTTGGTCAAGAACAAGAAGAGATTGAGGATTGCGGAGCGTCGTGGCAGGCAAAAACGCGACGCGCTAAATCCACGCGAGACGAGTGCTCGGGTCAGAACCTGCAACGGGACTCGTACCTATACTTATCATAAAATAAGTACATATTACTTTGTTTTGTCATGTAGTTAGGCGTTAGCAGTGCAACACCCCAGGCATGGGCCACTCCAAAGCACTTATCAAAGGCTACAATCGCAAACTTACGAACGGTCTCCTTGCCCTCAGCAAAGATCAAATTTGTACAGTAGCAAGGTCAATCACAGGCCACTGCTAATTAAATAAGCACATGCACACACTGAAACTAAGTGACACCACCGGCTGCAGATTCTGCAAGGAGGAAATGGAGACTCCTCTGCACCTCCTATGTGACTGTGGCCCCCTGATGTACAAACGTAGTACTCATCTAGGTAGGCAGGTTCTGTCACCAGATGAGATACAAACTATCCCTATAAAGAATCTACTGCGTTTTCTGGCCGCAGTGGGGATTGGTAAGGAACTTTAAAAAAGGTCGTTCACAAAGGACCAGCGATGATCTACGTGGCACAGGCTCAGCAAGCCTGTCAAGGCCCAAAAACCCCCCCTAATAATAATAATAATAGGCGTTAGCAAGGAAAGTAAGAAAATTGAATTCAATTATATTGAATTAAAGATTTATGACTATTTTACTCTCCAACAGATAAATTAAATAAATAACATAAAAAAATAAAATAAAAAAAAAGCCTTTTAAAATTGCTAAATTGACAAATCTACACTAATTCAAACATAATACAAATAAAGGAATGAGAATCAGTGTATTTAATATTATTAGATAACAAAATAAATTAAACTAAATTACAAAAATACCACATAATATTTATTGGACATAGGTATATGAAAGAGGGCAGCGCAGGACCGGTCGTTATGGCGATCCTTGGGGGAGGCCTATGTCCAGCAGTGGACGTCCATCGGCTGAGATGATGATGATGATGATAGGTATATTTAGAATCAAGATGTAGACTATGTTTTATTTTAGAAAGTTCCATCACCAAAGTTCATTCTGTGCACGGATGATAGGCTAACACGATAGATGTCTTGTGTTGCGAATTATTATAATTAATTCTGCAGACATCCTTTCACTGAGGTCTATCTTGTCTATTGATCAAAGTTATTGAACTGACAATACATGGTGTTTTATAAAATTTAAAACGGAGCTATTAATTTTTAAAAACGCATATAAATTTTATGGATCTATTAACTTATTTGAAAGTTACTAATTGAGCTGGACCGACTTAAATATGCTTATTGTTAACTTTCTTTTAAATCGATGCAGCGTTTAAGTGAGATTGGGTAACAAACGTGCAATCCTCCGCATATGAACATTCCCATTAGAATTAGAAGTGACAAGAGCCTGGCGTCGGAGATTCCCAGCCGTATAGCCTATGCAGCTGCGGCCTTCGGCAAATTAACTGACCGTGTATGGAGATCACACGATCTTAAACTTGCTACCAAGATTATCTAAACTATTATAAAACTGTAGCAGAAAGTTTGTCTGTACATTGAAGATATTAACAAAAAAAAAGTTACGATATGGTTTTTATGTATCCCTAATGCCATATCACCAATTTTTGGGTTTTTTGGCTGTCTGTTTGTTTGTGTGTTTGTTTGGGTGTTTGTTTGTTTGAACGAGTATCACGCAAAAACTACTGAACCGATTTTGATTAAACTTTTTTGTTTGATAGCTTAAGATCTGACTTAAAATCTGGTATATAATTTGTGCGGACAAAGTCGCTCGTGTCGTGGTTTATAAAGCTATAATTATACCAACTCTTCTTTATGCTGCAGAGACGTAGTCCCATACCAATAGTTGTTCAGTTTGATGGTCCGATCATCCCCTTAAAAAACCGTCACTATTTTAAGAACTGAAGGACCCTATTTATACTGTATAGGACCCTCTTTCGCATTAGCATATTCGCATATTATACATTTAGTATTTTCGCATATTTTATGGTTGGTTGATGTGCTTTTTGAGGAGAAGTTTGGGTTACAAATAATGATACAACACAAGGGGTGTTGTATCATTATTTGTAACCCAAACTTCTCCTCAAAAAGCACATCAACCAACCATAAAATAAACCCCATCTTGGCATTCAATTCTTTTCCAGTTTCATTGATTAAGAGGTCTTCCAGTTTGCAAGGCAATCTCGTCTTGAGATCAAATCCGAAAGTGGAATGTCTTCTCAGGTTCATGACCTTTATGTGCATCTCAGTGCATTTTGAATGAGTAAATCAAACGAATGACAAAAATAAATAAAACAAAAATTACGCAGATATACAAGGATAACGGATAAAGTATCTTACATTGCGTTTGTGTATGAAAGGTTAGTCACATTACACGTCATCATTCGGACCGATATACCTACCTTAAAATTTAAAAAAATGCTAACCTTGCACAGTTAGCCAAACCTAAAAAGAAACACTTAGTTTGTGTATGTTTATAATGAACATGGGATTTTAATGTGTAAAAATTCCAATCTTATTAAACTATCCTGTTTATAATGTCTAATTAATAATTATATAGTCTATAAAGACTTGGAGCTTCATAATGTTAACCTTAATGCTGAAAATGCCAATGAGTTACCCGTGAATTTACTAAAGTGTTGAGAAAAATAATAATCGTTAAAGATTAGCAATAATATACTACCTATTTAAATATCCGTGAGGCGTCTACAAGGTGTCACAAAGACCTTTAGATTTAGACGATCAAATTGAATAATTTTCATTATGGAGACACAACAAAAAAAGTCTGCTGTCGACATTTGAGTCGAATACATGCGCAGTTTTGTATGAAATAGCAGATTTTTAAAATTTTTCTTCGATGGTGGCTCCATGGCGGAAATTATTCAGTTTGATGGCCTAGCCACCCCTTTAAATATCGTGTTTTGTATATATGTGTAGGTATAGGAATATATCATGGACCGAATATTATAAACTTAAATAAATATAATGTGCTAATTTGTTTATCTATCTATCTATCTAATTTGTGCATTCAGTAAGTTTTCTAGACATCTAAATTGATCATTAAGGTCCTTGTACGAGTAGCGTAACAGTTTTACGAAAATGTATTTGAAAGGTCACATTAAATGTCAATTGAAATCAAAGGTTGCATCTGCATATAATTGCCATACCTACTAGTACTATGAGTATACCTACGTAATTTTTGAAAGTTCATTGTCTTTGACATAGATACATTATATTAACATACCTATGAATTATTATAGGTGTCATAAAAGTAAGTATATTCTATTACGACAGCATAGTCTTCAAACGTAAACAATGAAATAACTGGTATATTCTTTTCTTCTTTTCTTATCGTGTGGGCAGAGCTTGAGCAGAGCCCTGGTGTCAGAGTTTTTTCAGACCGCCTTACGGCCTCTGACGTGGTTTTTATGTAACGACTACTACCACCAGAGATAGTAGCCGGGACCAACGGCTTAACGTGCCATCCGAAGCACATCAGACAATCAGGTGATTCAGCCTGCAATGTCCTAACCAACTGGGGAAAAACGTACAAAGTGACAGTGAAGTTTTTCAACATACTTGCGAGGAAAAAGTAATAAAATTTCCTAAAACGCAACTATTCCTTTATAGACAAATATTTATGGAAAATTGCGCTGGGCTATGGCTAGGCTTCTTTTTTTTCGAGATAGCTGTGCGAACGCAGGCCGTCGAAGAGGCAGAGGACTTAGCCAACATTCTACCAACGACATTTTGTTACAAACAACCTAATATTAAAAACGTTATAAACATATTAAAGATTGAAAAATTTGTCTCGGGCGGGACTTGAACCCGCACTTTTCCAAACCGGGAACTGCGTTATCCAATTTCGCCACCGAGCCCACTACCCAGAGAACGAAATTTTCAATCTGTTGCGTTTTAAGGGGACGTGAGCGCCATCTACTGGTAGTTATTACAAACTAACACCCGAGACAAATTTTTCAATCTTTAATTTGATTCGAAATAGCACAACATGGCTGTAACATGGTTAAAAATCAACAATATTTGAAGTTATAAACATAATATTTATGTATTTACAACTCAAATTAATAATGGAATCATTTTCGTACGCGTGTTCTATAAGCTGAGTTATGTAGCTAAAAGCGGTGCAATAAGAGCCACTTTACGAGCAAGTATGTTGAAAAAGTGTTTTTTGATGTTGTCTAAAAAATTATTATATCATTAAAATTCTAATAAGCAATACACCCAACATCCTTCCTTGGAAGAGTGTTTGGGTTTTGAGCCTATAGACGTCTGCAGCGAATAGTCCCTGCAGACGTCTATAGGCTGATGAAGATGACGATGATGAAAATAAACTCATTTAGTTCAGCCAAAATAATTAAAAGTCATTTCAGTGGTGCCCAAGAATAAATATTTAAAAGAAAATACATAAACCAAGTATGTAGAAATGAGGCAATATAGCAGCCTTTAAAGCAATTTCATACAATACTTTTCGAGAAAATCGAAATAAATTTTTTTATTGGTGCAATAAAAGTGGCCGTTTTCTTTTTTCTTCTTTGTATGTTTAAATCTATTACTGACTGGCTATCTATCCATTACAGCATATAATAGTACATATAATTACAGCGTTTTTGGTATTTTTATCAATTATCGAATGTTGATAATAATTATCATCAAAATTCTATGTTGTATAGTTTATGAATAGTTTTGGATCTGTTGGAAGAAATATCTCCAAAGAATGTAGTACTCTATCTTTAAATCTCGCACTTAATACTTTTCCACACTTTTGATTTCGTTTAGTTCATAATATTATGTATCTGTGAATATTTATCTTGTTTCATCCCTTTTACAAACAAATATACTCTATTATATTCTTGAATTTTTCCGTGTGTTTCAAGCATTTGAAACAACATTTAATTTTATTTGAACACTTCTTGTGTTCAAATAAATTTAAATGTTTGTTTACATTTTCATACTGTTCTATTCGAATACAGTTAATATGTAACGCACACCTAGATACTTTTGTGTGGCGTGACTAATTTAAATGTTAAAAATTATAACCACAGTTGCTTAGTTTTGAAAAATATTTTGAAATTCTAGGTTGCGTTATGGACCGTTGTCGAAAAGTAGAAAATGTTTCAAAATGTCACATGATCTCAATATTTTAAGTTTTCTTAGTAACATATTATGCATTATTTGCTTTGCTTACCTTCATCGCATAGGTTGCATTTCCCGAAGGGAAGGAGTCCAAGGCGATATTTCTAAACTTTAATTTAGTGACAAATTATAGTTGTAATCGAAACAATTTTGTACAAAAATTTTGCAAGAAGTTAAAGAAAAAAAAAGAGAGTAGAAGTGTGTTTTCTACACTAGCTCTGTGTGCTGTAGGAGAGCGTAGCCCGGGGGAAAGAACAAATCGACAAACAACTTCAAACTGATAAAAATGTATTTTACCTATGTGAATTTCTCGATAAAATTGCAATACTTCTTAAATACACCATCGAAGCATATCAAATATCGAATCAAAACCGGTCAATGTGCTTTTGGGTCGGTAAACGACCTCTTACAGTACACCCAAAGATTATTTTTGGTCTCCGCTGCACAGACCAAAAAAAATCTTTGAGTACTTGTACCCAATGAGGCAATAAGTCATCGAGTACGCACGGCGACACATCAAGCTATACAAAACCGAAATAAGCTGGCCTCGCGAAGGTCGCGTAACGTATAACGACGCGCGGCCAGCTTATGTTGGTTTTGTATAGCTTGATGTGTCGCCGTGTGTACACCGATAATATTTTCCCCAATCATTCTCTGCGTCAAGTCACGCAGTGTCTAGACATTTCTCGAATCAATTTTACTGATCCTCTATCTTCACTCCACGTATATTTTACCATCATCATATCATCATATGCAGTAAAACTATACTAGAATGCTACGGCTACAGGAAAATGGTATAGTGTGGATGATGCTTAATAATGTTTAGGTTAAAATATCATTATTGATAAATTAATTTATTGTCTTCGAAACTAAATGTATACTACTAAATGATCACTACTGATATTATTTGTCGATATCTAAAAGCTGTCGGTGTAATCGAGTTTGAGCATTATAATAATCATGAATTGAGGATGTCTTTGAGGATTTGCAATGTCTCCGAAGACGACGTCAGAAATAGGGCAAGGTGGAGAGAGCAGATACGGAAGGCTGACCCCACCACCATATGGGATTAAAAGCCAGGAAGAGAGAGAGAGATGAATTGAGGATGTCTTTGTTTTTATGTTTTCTTTAAAAACTCCATAATATTCACCCAAGCAACACGTAAGCTGTATAATAGCTGTACAGCAGCTGCATAAAGGAAATTACCTTTGTACAGCTTACATGTTGTTTGGGCAGTAAACGGTCGGAAACGAGAGTGGATGAACTCTTCTGGCGCTGTACCGGAACTTTTGATTTTCGATATATCACGACCGTTTCGGTCCGAACTTCATTGTAATAGAGTTGAATTTGTGACGAAAACGTTAACGCAATTGCGATGTTCGAATGCCCGGGTAGAGGCCCTAAACTTTATCGATATTATAAATTGACTAGGGCTAACGACTTCGTTCGCACAAATTATATACCAGATTTTAAGTCCGATATTAAGCTATCAAACAAAAAAGTTTAATTAAAATCGGTTCAGTAGTTTTTGCGTGATGCTCGATCAAACAAACAAACAAACAGACAGACAGACAAAAATCCAAAAATTGGTGTGATATGGAATCAGTGACACCTAAAAACCATATCGTAACTTTTTTTTTGTTAATATCTTCAATGTAAAGACACACTTTCTGTTACAGTTTTATAATAGTTTATATTATTACATAATGGTACGACATGGCACGAAACTTTCGTTGCCGACTGTAAATGTAATTAGGTATGTTGTTTTGAATTTTTCTTAGAAGGGTTGTTAAATAAAATGCATACACAATTAGTTTTAACTTATTGTATTAACTAATCAAGTCTTAGGTGTAACTATACATAGTATGGTATCACTAGAGGTTTAAGACCTCGCTTTGGGTGCTGGCGGCGCGTCCTCGGCATCTTTGTACCAGTTTTCACTGTAAACACAAAATTACGTTTTAATTATTCAAGAATAAGGTTCAATTTATTATTCTTTTGATCAGTGTTAGAGAGAAATGATACATTTGGAAAAATGCGTGGAGATCAGACGCCACACATAAATCTAAATCGCGATATTGAAGTTTTCACAAACGCTGATATAAGAACAGTCGCAACCTAATTATTTATCCCGTTCAGTTAATTATTTCGACAGATTAATAATCTGGCACTGGGGTAAATGCAGTAAATCCCTAAGCGACTGAAAAGGAAGATAATCCAGATGTTAGATCCACATCGATTGTCAGGCAAGAATGTCTTAATTGGTCCATCAATTAGACCATCCTTCAGTAGTTGAATCATCATAAGCCACAGCCTGAATCCACTCACTGCTGGGAATAGGCCTCTATTTGTTTACGCCTCCTTCCTCTGCTCAGGACGAGCATCTCGCATCCACATAGCTCCCGTGACTCTCTTTATATGGTCAACCCATCGTGCCGCCGGGCGATCCACAGTATGCTTCCCTTCCCTCGGCCACCAGTATGTGGATACGGGCTTATAATGTTGTCATAACCGACGTTAACATAGATAATAACAAAAAGTCACAATACTAACCATCCAGCTACGTTCTCAGGGGCATCACACCTCTGTGTCTCCTCGTTGTAGACCTCTCCAACAGTGCAGCCAAGGTCTCTAGGTTCAACTCCGTTGAGGCACACGTAGAAACGTTGGCAGTCGGTTGGGTGGGCGAATTTGGGGTGAGCAACGATCTGACCTAGACCGTCTACTTGAGGGCTCTTGGGGCATTCGAAACCATCCTTGAGTTTTTCTGGAATAGTGAATAAGAGGTTTAGGAGCCATTTATTTTGGTAAAATGTATTTCATATACTTTATAACAATACAGTTTCTCTTCTTAGACCATGTAAAAAAGACCATTTATTATAAGTTCTCTATGCAGCTAGGTAGATTTTATTGTTGACAAGTTGGTTGACTGGTCTTGCCTCTAGAATTTCTTATAATGTTTTTCCATGATTTTTGGAGATAATCGGTCAAAAGTTCTCATAGCATTCATCCGGACAACCAACATGGTCAAATTTTGATTGCCTATTCATAAAAGTTTTCTAATAATATCAGTATCACAAGTAAGGATAACTTACTGTCCTGGGCATTGCATCCCTGCCTGGCCGCAGACTCTGGCCACACGCAGGTTCCAGAGTACTCGTCGAAGTGCAGTCCAGCGGTGCACTTGACCTCAATGGATTCACCCTCGATGCAGTTGTAGAAGATGTTGCACACGGCCGGGTCGGGGTGAGCGAAGAAACCGTTGCGGCGGGGGCAGAGTTCATTCGCCTTGGGGGGTTCTGGGGAGAAAACAGAATCTAGTCATCAGGAAGACGTATTGAACAATAACAAAGTATAATCTAATGGAAACCTTTTTGATATAATGTTAAATAATAAATAAGATGATGAAGCAGCATTTTGAGTTGATGATTGAGTTGAAGAGAATAAGAGTATTTAATGTCAAACAATCTTAAATATATTTGTATCATCTGCAATATGATAACTTATAATTTTAACAACAACACAATATAGAATTTATATAACTTTCATAGACTGATTTTGTAAACATAATGCAGACTATCTGGATCTAGAGAACTGGAGTTAAATAAAAAACAGTTTGACCTTGATTCGCATAAAAAAGTTAGAAATGTATAAAACAACACGGACAGTCAACTTTCTTTTGCTGAATAATGAAACTAGTTTGAATCTATTTCAAAACGAAATCAAGGCGAATAAATAAACAACTTTGGAAATCAAGAATTACCACATAAAGCAACAAAGTAAATCATGCCACTTTCTAACAAGAAATATTGTAGACCTTGAATGTATATGACAACGACTACCGCAATTGTAGGAAGAATCGATTTATTCAAGTATGAAGGCGATTAGTACTGGTTCTCACCGATAAGAATAACTGAAAGTTTGTCGCTATTTTAAGCGTTTCCTGTCCAAAACCAATTCGCCTTGGGATTGAGGAGACTACCATTCCTTTCACGCGTTAACGAAATATAGACATAAAAAGTAGGTAGCAAAAGGTTTAAAAATAATCCTTCGTAAAAACCCAAGTCACGGACATGCCAGACGTTGCATTCCGTAGCATGAATGTACATGGGATAATACATTCCTGAGCGTTTTTACATTTTACGAGACGAGAGTTTATTAGTTTTAGAATCACTACTGTACGCAAGTCGTCACCGCATTTATAGCATATTCTTAGTCATAGTTGTAACTATGAATGACACATACGACTAGAAAATGTAGGTAATAGTGCGGTACTAGTTGGCCTAGAAAGTCAGTGGTGTGTGCCGACCGACCTAGGCGGTCAAAGGTGGACAGGATACCTTCACTTCAGGATTCTGTGTCACGTGACCTTCTGGTACGATTGTCTTTTGAACAAAACATTAGTATTAAGGAAAATTTGTCTAATCAAACATAATATTAGGTACAATATACTTATTTAAACTCTCTCTTCTCTGGTTTATTCAAGTACCATGTTATTATGTACCATATATTTGCAAATAAATTATCATTGTCATGTATTGCCAGCGAAAAGCTGACATGGTTGATATTTTGGATTGAAATTATTACGTTACTCTACCATCTCAGAGCTCTTACCAGACGAGCAACACTTTGCGGTCGCCGTGGGTCGCACAGGGTCACGCTCTTATACCTCGCCTCTGCGACCGCAAAGTGTCGTGTAGATTGTAGATTCTAAGTAGTTCTTCTGTAGGGCTATTGTGTAAGTTTCCGTTTATATCGTTTACGTACTATAATTATGACTGTACTATTTGTTTTTGTTATCTTCACTTCCATTGCCATTGGCATAGCTAGAGATTTTCCCTGAGGCAAGACTCGCATTTCTCGTGGCAAGGTCAGCTCCAAAAGTTCATTTTCCAAGTAACCAAAACTTGGCTTGGGATTTTTAAGGAGGTGGTAAAACATGTTACAATAACAGATGTGGTATGGGTGCGCCCTTGCTTGCCTATACATCTGGAGCGAGCGAAGCTTCACTCAAAATTTTGCAGTATTGCCTGAGTTTTGGCAGGAATTTCACAAGGTTTCTTCACTATTTTCCATTTTCTAAGGGGGGCAACGAGCTATCTGAGGGCTTCCTCCCCCTTGCTACGCCAATGTCCATTATCTGTTAAATTAGAATCACTAAGAACTGCCAAAAAAAAACCATTGAATCGGGTAGTCACACAATAAGACCCAAGACACGTGTTGTTGCAATTTTGAATCTGAATCTATCACGATAATGCCTATACTCATTCGATTCCTTCCAATACACTATATTTTCATCAGTCCTGATTTGATTGTAATTTGCGCTAATACCTTAGAGTCCCACAAAGCAAATAAACAACAACAACAATACATCATACAACAATAAAATCAACTAACGTAGTTCAGTCCTGTCTCCGCAGTCTACATTGAAGGGCTGGTCACACTTGTTGATCTTCCTGATGGTGGGGTCGAACACTAGACCGTCTGGGCAGAGCTTGGTGGTGGCAACACCATCACGACACTCGTAGAACTTATCACACTGCCTTTCATCTTCGTATTGAGCATCTTTTGCATTTGCCGGGCATTTGAATTGTGCACCTGAGGGGAAGAAGGTGAAGGTTAGTTTAGTGAGACGAAAAATGGTTCTTTTTAGATTTAATAAGGGTTTTTTCCGGCTTGGACTTATTATGCACATGTGGCATGTACCCCAAAAGGGTCAGAAGTGACTTATATACAGGCTTATGGTTATACGGGGTGCATATCGTCTTCTAAATACAAAATACTTTGCACGATGTTTTCAGGCCATCAATATGAAATGGGACAGACATTGAAATCGCAACAAAATATTTGGTTGTTTGTCAATGGCTGCCTGAACCAAATGTATAGAACGATGATAGTCTGAAGCAAGTATGTAACTCATTTAAACCCGTAGTTTACAAGTTTAAACCCGTATATAGGTGAGCAGGACAAACATTTTGAAGATTAACCACATTAAGACTAAGGTTACTCCAGTCTGGTCACGTATAATTGATTTGAAGGGAAACTGACGCGAGACTGACCCGACTAACATGGTGCTTCAGTATATCAGTTTCCCTTCAAATCAAATATACGTGACCAGACTGATGGACCAGACTGACGCGAGACTGAACGTGTAACCTTAATCTGATTAGTTCGTTCTTTCGAGAGGAATTGCCTCTGCCTTAACTTGTCTGTGCTTGCAAGAGTCGAGTATTATTCTCATAACAAAGCCTATATACGTTTATAACATGCTGAAATTAGGCTACCTGGATATTTTAGGAATTTCTTTCACAACTATTCTGTTCAACGCGTTTGACTCTCTACAACAATCTACTCGAAAACAATCAACCGGTTAGATTCAGTGAAAGCCAGTTTACACGAGTTTTTCGGTGTTCTTTCGATCCGAGAGCGATGCTGATTGGTTGTTACATAACTACACATTATATAACTGCCGAACCAGTGAACGTCATCGACATATCGGCATACTGTATGTCTTTTAACTCTTGCGCATACGTCGGCAATACTTAGTTGACCGACTTGTTTTTAAAATTGATGATCTTTATAATTTATGATCTTGTATTAGTTTAATTTGCAATTTAAAGTTTAGGTGGAAGTGTCAAGGCCGTGTCGATTAGAATATATTGGCAAATTTTTGTATTAGCCTTTAATATATCAAGAATATAATTAAGTAGATTCATATTTTATCTAAAATTAAATCAAACTGTAACAAGATCTGAGGTAGAAGAGAGTTCATGAGTTTTCTGTTGAAAGATAATGTAACAAATGCGATAATTTTAGAGAAGATGCCTCAAAAAGTTTGCAAATTGCCAATTGGTTTGAAGAATTCGATAATCCTACCTGTGATTCTACTTTTACCTAAGCTGTCAAAGACAGCAAAATACAGGCTGTAACAAAACACCATAGTAATACTTAAGGGGGTGAGACTGAACAACTTTCACTATGGAGCCAACATCGAAATCGCGAAATAAAAACCAGCTGTTTCATACAAAACTGCAGTACCAACGTACCAGTAGCAAGTTTGTTTTTCGCGATTTAAAAGTTGGCTCTATAGTGAAAGTTTTTCAGTTTAATGTTCCCTTTAGTATTACTAGGGTGTTTTGTTACACCGTGTATATCGCGTGACGCAAAAACTTCCTTAACAAATTATCTACTCTGTATCGTAACAACTGTTATTATCCAATCACTCGATATTCTCAACATGTTACACGACACGTTTCACGTGGGATCTTAGTAACGCACGTTCGGAGGCGGGCGCGGGCGCTGTATCGCAACGCAACAGGCGCGGGCGCACGGTGACGCAACGTCAACGAGAAGTGAAAGTGAGGTGCGACTTACGACACCGCTCGCGGTGCATCGCTCGCTGATGCATCAAGGGTCGCTGGTCGTGATTTGAGTTTGACCCGTTGATTTGATTGTGCTTGATAGATTGATCAATACGATATAACCTTTTAAAATTCGATGTTAACCTTTAATAACATTAAGAATTATTCATACATTCAGTTATATCTCTATGATAGAATAGTTCCAATAGTAGTAGACCCAAGTGGGTTACGAGCTATTGTAATCTTGCAGTAATCTTATAAGCATTTGAACAACAAAAATGTTAAATTAAATGGGACACTTGCTGAAAGGGGCGCTTCAGACCATCAAACTGACCAACTCTCTCTGTGGGACCAATATCGAAAACGCGAAAAAAAATCAGCTGTCCCATACATTTCAGTCGAGTTGTGTTTGCTGTTTTGTATGAGATAGCGACTTTTTTTCGCGATTTCAGTGTTTGTCCCAAGGTTTGTCAAAAAGTTGTTCAGTTTGATGGTCTGAAGCACCCATTTAAGTAAGTGTCCCATTTAATTGCACACCCTGTATATTTATAAAGTTACACTCATCAAACTTATGCCACAGAGTAATAAAAACCACTAGTGGTGAAGCTGGCGCGACCACTGGTCGCGGTGGTTTATGCTCGCGCGATGTGCGGGGGACCGAACACCGGCGCCGGCGGCATTGAATTCGTCGGGAACGCGCGCAGGCAAGTTGGTACCGAGAAGCGCTCCCCCCGGCCCCCCGTACACCGCGCTCGATTGACTTGCTGAGTGCTGCAGCTGAGCAGTAGTATTTTTATTAGACTAATGCTCATGCTTACCTACTGTTGCCAATATCCAAAATTAACCATGTAAATTGATGCTATCAGCATCTAATAATAAACCGGTCGGTATCGTGAACTAGTGATCTTCAGAAAGGTCACGGTTTAAAAACGGTTTATTTTCTTTTACCAATTGGTTTGTGGCAAAAATGTAATAAAACTAGTTGATATACTTTGAAACTGGATTGTTAGTACTGCTAATATTATAAACGCGAAAGGTTGTAAGTATGGATGGATGTTTGTTACTCTTCCGCGTAAAAACTACTGAATGGATTTTAATGTAACTTTACAATAATCTAGCTTATACATCAGAATAACACATAAGCTAAAATTTATAAAGATATTGTATGAAACAACCTATCATAATATAAGGTCCCATAGATTTGGATCGAGTAAGTTTGCAGTTTTGTGTGGAAAAACTATTTTTTTTAATCGATTTTGATGTGAGTCCCATAAAGAAAGTAGTTAAATAAATACATATCTTGGAAATTGTTATAACGTTTAAAGTACTAGAATCTAGCCTATATTATAATGTAGACAATGATACATATATCGATAACAACAGCCATGACTCGGGTAAAAATATTCATGGTCATCATACAAATGTTTTAAAAGTAATGTTAATAATTTTATGTAATGTTAATTGCCGTGTGGTGTCGGCTAAGAATAGCATCATCCCATTTCCTCCCGTGGGAGTCGTAAAAGGCGACTAAGGGATCTACCGGAGGATGGGCAGCAGCATCCTCTGAGAACACACATTCAATCCAACTGCGATCGCCAACCCGCGTGCCAAGCGTGGCGATTATGGCAAATCCCCCCATTTTTGGGGGAGGCTTATGTCCAGCAGTGGACGTCTGTCGGCTGATATGATGATGATGATGAATGTTATAAAGTATATTTCATTCATTTTCATTCATTCATGTTTGGAATTTTAAGACCCTCGGCATAGAAGGCAGGTTCAATACCGACTGAGCTATTGGGCCGTCAGATCAGCATATTGATAAGACCCTAGTTCATTAATTGATTAAAACCTATTTAGGTTTGCGCCCCCAAAATATAACGAACGAGAAAAGGGTATATAAATGGCTTCTGTAACCAATAATATAGGCCTGCCCTAAATCTATCTTCTATACTATTATAAAACTGTAACAGGAAGTTTGTCTGTACATTGAAGATATTAACAAAAAAAAAGTTACGATATGGTTTTTAGGTGTCCCTGATTCCATTTCACCAATTTTTGGATTTTTTGTCTGTCTGTCTGTTTGTGTGTTTGTTTGTGTGTTTGTTTGTGTGTTTGTTTGGGTGTTTGTTTGTTTGTTTGTTTGAACGAGTATCACGCAAAAACTACTGAACCAATTTTAAAGAAACTTTTTTTGTTTGATAGCTTATGATCTGACTTAAAATCTGGTATATAATTTGTGCGGACGAAGTCGCGGGTTAACGCTCGTACCTTTATAAACTTCTAATCTTTTTGCAAACCATTAAAATACAGATTACATCAAAGTATTATACAGTTTAAGACGGATAAGCGATGTAATAAATCGCATGTCTATTTGTTATCTACACGTAATTATCACTATTTCATTACCTAATTAGGTTGTACAATAAACCAGTTTAGTCAAAGTACTTTGTGTAGTCAGTGTTCACGAATGCGAAGGCATAAAGAATGCAAACTTTATATGGATAAGGTAATAACATTAATTATACAGGGTGTTAGGGTAAACAGTTGCACTACTTTAAGGGGTGATTGTACCCACGATACTGAACAACTTTCCCTAAGAAACCTATAGGAAATTCGCAAAAAAATTTTTAACTTTCCATACTAAATGCAATCAGTTGATCGAACGTTTGTATGAAAAATAAAAAAAAAACGGGTTTTCTATAGGTTTCTTAAGGAACGTTGTTTAGTATCATGGGTACAATAACCCCTTAAAGTAATACTGTTAATATACTGTCTACCCTAACACCCTGTATAAAAATAAATCTTTGACAAAGGGCAAGGTGAAACACTGAACTGAAAAAAAAAGAAGTTTCTGGCGATTCTGGTTCTTAATCAACGTAATAGGGCTATTTTTTAACACGAAGATGACCGGTTGATATAGAATCAATACGTGTTTTTGTCAGTTTCTGGCGATTCTGGTTCTTAATAATATTTATTTAACAATTTCATATTATGTTAATGGCGAAAATACAATGCCAGCAGCTTTATAATCGCCTAGAACAATATAAAACACATATCGATGTAATAACGATTGATTTGTGGGACAGAAACCCTGCGGCCTTTTGAACTGATGACTTAAAAAAGGTAGCGGGGAGCAAATGTATGAAGAAGCTCAAGGATAGAGTTATGCCTATGCTAGGCAGTGGATAATAATAGGCTGATGATGATGATCGATCGATGAACGGCAACTAACAAAATCGTATTCTTAATTTTCGTTGACAGGATAGCTCGAGAATCAGTCTAAGAATGTATTTTTTCAATAATTTAAGGAGATTTTTGGAGATTCTTTATTACAAACATTTTGAATAAAGGGTTTAATATTTTTTATAATACGTGTTTCAAAGCCCTTCATCGAATTATATCTCCTAATACCCTTACATGATTTTTACAGAAACAAATTTATCAATTTCTACTACCAAATTACCATAAACGTTTCTTTATAAGTTAACCTACTTATAGTTAGTTCAATCTATACCTAAAGGTTTATTGTGACATGCATTTAAAAAATGTTGCAAAAGATCCATTTGGTTATTTGCGTAAATTTTTTAATATAAACTTTTTCAACACAGTAGGCAGTGCAATCGCTTACAGAAATTATTTTGTGTGACTGAATTTTTTTTACTACTTAAGTTTACGTAAAAGCAAGTGAATGTCAATGTCAGATTTGTTAATTTCTTAGAAACGCACTCGAGGAAAAGCCGCAAAGCAATACTACTTGTCATTATTTTACTCGGCCTCTGAAATTGTTTCGCTTTGCTCGGCATGACTAGGTATTACTCAATTTAAGTAATGGGGAAGTTTTATTCTCGCTGTTTACAGTCTTATGACAAATCTTGTGGCTCTTCGAAAGATTTTAAAGTCGATTTATAAATCGGGCTTCTAAAACAATTAAGTAATATTTGAAATAGAGGTATGATTTTACAAATTAAGAAATGTAACTCAAATTCAAAATATGAGGGATTACCATGGGAAAAATTACTCCAGTTAAAAGCTCTTTTTGACATGTAACTTCTTATAGAAAAGCTAAATCCATAAGTATGCATTCGATATACAGTTTCAAATAACAATACAAATCATTACATCGTTCGAATACAAAGTACCAATGTGAATTACCCGAAATAATACAGTAGGTACATGGGGGACATTATGCATTCATTTCACAATTTGGGTGGTTTGTGCAATGAATACATAATTATGTATGTTATACTTATCGAAACTGACACGCTCAATATGTACATAATACATAAAACAGTTATCAAGGAAAAAGTATACTATAAGTAGGTTTGCAGTTAATATAAAGTCATAGGTATCAAATAAAAAAACATAGTTCATCTGAGTTCATTCATTATTTAAATCGTTTATGCTTTTATGAAAATTATCGACCTTTCAGACAAGTTAATACGGCTAAGTTAAAATAAAAGCGCTCTCGTTGATGTCTTTTGTATCGAGATCGTTAATAGTGTTGTTGGAAATTGATACGAGCGTATCTTTTCTCAATATATCTCTCTCTATTTATTTGATGGAAGACGTAGGTACTGAAAGAACTGTAAAATACCGTTTAACCTAACCATCTAAAGACTAACGTATTTAGATGTTTTAGTGGAGCGATCAAAAAAAATCTTTGGTTTAAATCGCGGAAAGTTAAGCGAAATGTTGCATTGATTTATAAAAAAGGTAAGTAAGTAGTGGAAAGTAGAAACGAACTGCATATTGTGAAATAGAGTTTTTAAAGCTATGAAATAATTTAGTAATTATCTAATGAGATATTTTAATTATCTACTTATAGACAATTGATTTAATTTATTAATTTGTTAAGTTAATGACTTCTTGAACATTTTAATAGAATAAGGATCAGGGAAAATGTGTCATTCTATACTCCATTCCAAATAGCAAGGAAATTATAAGGCTATTTTGAATTACAGAAACAGAGATTTGAAACACTCACTCCCACTTATTCTTAGAACAGCTTTATTAAGGTCTATGTTGCATAATACTTATATATTTCTGATAAATAAATTATATTTGCTAGTCAGAATTGGCCAAAAAGCTATACAAGGTGTTACAAAAATACAAATAAACATTTAAAATGGTGGTTTAGACGATCAAACTGAACAACTTTCACTATGGGACCAATGTCGAAATCGCGAAAAAAAAATTGATGTTCCATACATACTAAACTACAAATCTACTTGAGCTAAATGTATGGGACAGCTGATTTTTTTTCGCGGTTTCGATCTTGGTTCCATAGTGAAAGATGTTCAATTTGATGGTCTAAATAACGCCCTTAAAAGTTTTAAATTTTATTGTTACTTTTGTAACACTCTGCATAGGAATCGGAATAGTTTTTCATCCTTATATGGAAAGGTGACAGGGTTGCACAAATCTCTAACTAAACATTGTGGTTAAAATGTGTGTAAAAGTGTTGTATATACATAATGGACCCTTTTTATGTTGATTGACACAAATGATGAAGTAGGTACCTATTTAAATTACAACTTAAATTATCATACTTACTCGCTAGAGCGGTGACTGCCGTCAAAACGATGAACACTTTCATGTTGACCTTTCGATAATAAAATTTAAAAAAAATATAATGACTAGATATTGGTCCGATCCCACTGGCGACCCTCTTGAGACTGACGACTAAAGCCGTTGCTCGCGCCTTTTCTTCACCTGACCTGCGTACGCGCACTAAACCGGTACGAATAACGACGTGATTTTACCAAATTCTTCTATTAAAACAATATCAAATTATGGTGTTTTCTTTGGCTAATCATCCTATTATGTCTATAGGTTAATACGAGTGACATTCTTGAGAAAATAGCTTAGGCTCTAAGCCGCAACGTTACTGACACTTTCTCATTTTTCACTTGAAGTTTCGTAAAGTATTTTGCCCTATTTTGTTGATTCGTGGTAGCGATACGCTTTTATTCAATATTAAAATTAACCCCGCGACTTCGTCCGCACAAATTATATACCAGATTTTAAGTTAAATCATAAGCTAAAATACAAAAAAAAATTCTTCAAAATCGGTTTAGTGGTTTTAGCGTGATGCTCGTTCAAACAAACAAACAAACAAACAGACAGACAAAAAATCCAAAACCTGGTGATATGCAATCAGGGATACCTAAAAACCATATGGTAACTTTTTTTTTGTTAATATCTTCAATGTACAGACAAACTTCCTGTTACAGTTTTATAATAGTTTAGACTATAGTTAACCCTGCGACTTCGTCCGCACAAATTATATACCTGATTTTAAGTTAGATCATAAGCTATCAAACAAAAAAAGTTTCTTCAAAATCGGTTCAGTGGTGTTTGCGTGATGCTCGATAAAACAAACAAACAAACAGACGGACAAAAAATCTAAAAATTGGTGATATGGAATCAGGGACACCTCAAAACCATATCGTAAATATATTTTGTTAATATCTTCAATGTACACACACACTTCTGTTAAAGTTTTATAATAGTTTAGATTTCAAGAGACACACTTAGTATATAGATTTGAATAAGGAAATGTATTGAATTAGAAAAGCGCAATCGATCAGTTTGTTGGTAGTTTTTGATTTGTTGACTTTAAGACCGATATTTAGAAAAGTTTTTAAAGTTAATAGAAGTGGAGTGGTCCAGTGGCGAGTAACCTTGCCTGCCGTGCAGGAGATGATGGTTCGATCCCCGTCCACGCCGAATCGTAGCAATGAGTTTTTCGGAATTTATGTACGATTTGTAACACCACAGGCTTTTCGGTGAAGTGAAAAACATCGTGAGCAAACCTGCATGCTTCAATTTCGAGGCATACATTGTACCCACTGTTCATTACAAGTGGCGACGGGCTCACTCCCCGTCAAATTGGAAGGAGTTTCGGCACTAATGTAACGTGGATGTTCTGAGGTTTCAGAATATCTCTGACTACCCCCTCTCGGGGAATATAGTCGTGAGCATATGTTTATGTATGTATTAAGTTAATAAGTTTGACTCTACTTAGACTTAACTTAGGTATATCAAAAGAAGTCTCTGAATCTATACTTATTGACATGGTTTACCAGCTTTTCGCAATGACTTTGTCCACGTACCACGTACGGACAAGTACCTACCTAGGTAATCTGTATCTTTGTGTCTTGCATTATCCAAATCCAAATCTCATCACAATCGATTCGGTATAGTGAAGACTTTATTTGTATTTAATATATTTGTGCAAATGCTAATTAGTCTTGTCTTTGGTGTTATATACACAAAAGTACATGTCAATAGAGATTCTACCACGTATAACTACCACATCTTTCAATATTCTTGTTTTGCGTATTCACTCATTTGGATATCATGATTATCAATAGTAATGAATGGCCCATTAAAGAGTCAAAAGACATCTAAAACGTATGGTATTGTACCTACATTGATCAACTATGCATTTAATCTAAGTAAGTTGGTGTTACAAATTAAATATTTAATTAAGAGGCTATGTGAAAAAAATAGGATTCTTCAAAGCGTTATATATCATGAAGTACTAACAGTAAGAGTATGATTAGCGGATATGTGTAAATTGAACATATATTATAATTGAAGTTTTGATTAGAGCCAAAACACGATTAAGACACATTTTTCACGATAGAAAAACAAGCCAAAGTAGCCTCCGTCTTTATCGATAAACGCTTGGAACTGCTAAACGGTGAATAATAGAAACACGAGACTTGATTGAAAAAAAAGAGATTGATATTTTTCAAATTTTGATAAGAGAATTGAACTTATATAAATAGTACAATCACAATTAAATAAAGTTTGTTTTACGCTTGCGTCGTTTCCCCATCTCTTTCTCTTGCATCAGGCAGTAATATAAACTATCCCACGCCCATTTCGCTTTAATTATTTTTCGACATAGGCCCTAAAGTAGATAGAGTATTCGTTTTTCTCTCACTCAACGGTTTGCTGGAAGAAAACTCTTTTAGAGTTAAGCTCGCCTTTGTACATCACGACTTACTGTAATTTTTTCATAATTATGTTTTTGTGTTTAATAAAGAATCTATGAATCTATTGAAATATTGTGTTTCCAAACTAGCGATATACTGGACACTGCTCTCATATAATTCTGGTTTACCGCTGCGTCCTAACTGTTTCATGTCTAAAAATTAAACGAATGAACTGCACGTTTTTATTTGGTACGGACAGCAAAGTAAAATGTATAACTTTACTGTTAGCTACATCTCTGATACCACATCTCTGACGAATACTCTATCTACTACAATGTCTAATCGCAAATATCCGTTGCATCAGAGACAGGAGTTAAAAGGACGAGAGAGTGTATCTATGTTTCAAGACGTATCCCTAACAGAACGACCTTGATCCTTTCAGAGCTACCTTACCTCTATTAAACGACATCATTTTAGTAGGTATACCTATTTTTGACTGACTTATCCTTCATTATGTTGCTGTGGTGCCTTCTAATCCAAGGAAACCAAATTCGAAAATCATAAGAATTCTCAAAAAATTCTCAAATTATCAGGGACCTAGGACGACGCTTTAAAGAAAAAGGCTGCGACCCTCGTTCCGGCTCGTTTCTGGTACAAAGAATATCTTTGGCCAAACAACGAGGAAACGCAGCCTCTGTAAAGGGCACATTTCCGACACCTCCCAAGCTAAAATGGTCGATTTACTTTAACCCTGTTTTTTGTTGTTGTGTAGGCTTACACCAATTATTATTTAGTTTAGGTTAAGTATTTTATAAATTTTATGTTTTATTGTACCTGTACCTTTATACACCTATATAGTCATACAGTAAATATCTTAAATGTACCTATTCCTTAATTAAATTAAATCTTTACATGGGTCAATCTCAAAAGTTGGAGCAGAATAAAAAAAAAAATCTTACATTAATTTGTGTTACTTTTTACTTGCGTATCTTTAGGATTGATCCATAAACAATATTTTAAAAATGGAAACCAAGCATGAAACGTCATGGGTACTAAGAAAATTGAAAAATAAGAAAATGTATGCCCATGGAGTGGAATTGTGTCCACGGAGCTTGGCATGGAGTAGATTTTTGACCACGGAGTAGAGTTTTGTCAGAAGATATTGACGAATAAACTAATAAAAAACCAAAATTACAGATACATAATCATTTATTATCACTAGGAACAACAGTAACATAGCTTAGGAACATAATTGAGATCACGTTTCTTTCAAAAATCACAATAAAACTTATAATCAACTTTGTTGAACAAGTAAGTAATTAAAAAATATTATCATCCTCATCAGAACTTTCAATTGTATTGAGATTTTTTTCGTAAGGCACATCCTGAGGCATTTCAGTATTTATTTCTGCATTATCACATGCCATGTTATCACTTTTATCATAAAAAATCTTCATAGCCGGTCCTGCAACTTCACTGTCGCTATCGTCGCCGAAAAAATTTATTTTGCGTCTAAGATGCTTAAAAGCCATATTTTTATCACCACCAATCAAATCATTATCATAATTTTTTCGAGCAATTCCTTCAACCGATCCTGCATCTTCGCTTTCGCTACTATCAAGGCGCATTATTCTGCGTCTAGGTCGCTTGTTAACGATCTCAGGTGAACATTCCTCTTCAGTTTGCCCTGTGAACGGCAACGTCTGATCATCATCAGCTGGAAATTCTGGTGTTTGTTGTGAGGCTCTTTGGTATATATGTTTTCCGATACCGTAGTGCTGGCAATCTTTTTCACAATTAAGACAGCTAAGTCTACGCAAATAAATAGTATTTGGTTCAGAAATATTCCAGCGAACTTGGTGGACACGCATTGTGTTTTTGACCGGTTTTAGTTCCGGCACTAGAGACAAAAGATCATCGGCAGCGCAAAATTCTTCTTCTTTTACCAAAAATATGTCAACTTTTGTTTCCACTGCAGTTAGGGTTTGATACAGGGTCTTCAGATCTTCAATATCTTGACCGAGAGCTACATATCGATCAGCCGTTCTTTTGACGTAAGCACCTACTCCGTCTGGGGCACCTTTCCCATGCCCTGCTTCATGGAAATGCCAGCTAGCTTTTTGTAAACTGTAGTGTTCCACTAAATGGTTGGCAAATAAATAAAACATTTTTTTATTACGGTATTGGGTAGATGGACTGTCTGTAAGGATGTGCAAAGATTTGATTGGAGTAAATACTAAAAGACGAGACAAAATTCCTTTGAGATGAGCCAATACTGCACATGCATCATGCCTAAGGGATTCCGACAAACTGCAGAACGATTTTGCTACAATATCACCAGTTGAAGCTGATTTATGGTAAGTCACTACAGTGTGTAAAGTTATTTGTTGGCGAGATGCACCGAAATGCACGGACTGTATCTCTTGGCTGTACTTGCACATATAGTTCTCCGAAAAGTCCATGTGAATCAAAACTTCGCCATCTTCAAGTTGTTTCCTTAAATCTGACATTGTTTTTGATTGATGAGTCCAGGAATGTTTGTGTTGTAAGAATTTTGGCATTGAATCTTTCATTTCAGTAATAAGTTTAACTTTTGTAGTGTATACATCTTTTTTTATTACTCTTGACACTTTCTTTGCAACTCCTGAGATGATGCGTTGCTCACTGATCTTAGTCCACTTTTTATAACAAATGGGGCCATCTTCATAAGGACTTATTGTGGGAATTTTATGACAGCACAATTTACATTCTCTGTTCATACACTCATCACTATCTGTAGAACATGTTACACTTTTTGCGACGTCGTTTGAGGTTTTCTCGCGAATCAACTTATAAATATGTAACTTGTCAATTATAAATTGAAAATTCTCATGAGTACTGCACAGACAAGTTTCTCTTTTAGATATATTTGGCTCTAGAATCCAAAAGGGTTTGAGACGACAAAAGGTTGGGTAACTGATCTTGTAAGGATGGCCAAGAGATACAAACTTTTCAAAGAGATTACGTAAAGTGTCTGATAAAAGGCGTCTCTGTTTTTTTACTTGATTTCGTGTTATTGTATCTTTCTTTCCGGGCATAATTCTGCTATTTTCATCAGATTCCAAAAACTTCTGCACATCTCTTTTTCGCATTGCACACGTGACGTTAGATCTGTTGGCAATTCTAGCTCTTGGAGGTAATATTTCTTTATCTCTTTGCAACGCTCTTACAGCATTTCGGGATTTTTGAACTCTAAGTGTATTAAGTTTAATCTGTAACTTTTTTATAGCTTGTTGCTGCTTTTCAATAACACGCTTCAGTAAACTGTAGTTACGCTTTTTGATTCTTTGTCCAACGACTTTTTGACGTGAGCAAGTTGAAGATACCGGTGTTGAAGAACCTGAAGTCTGTGGCGGGGACTCTATAGGATGATCTAAAATTTGTTCATTTGCCTGAGAAGATTCATCGTCTGTAGTTGGGGGTGAGTTTTCAACTGCAATTCTTATGGCATTTTCTTGTCGTTTTTTATGTTGTTGTTTAACCCTGTATTCTTTTCTCCAAATAGCTCGTTGCGCTCTCTGTTCCCTTGGTGTCATTACCTTTATAGTCTTGACCTTTTGTTCAGCCTTTCTTTTCTGCCACCTTTCTCTTTCTTTTGCTTTAGCTGCTTCGTATGCCACGGGATTAGCTTTGATTTTATCTCTTCGCCTTTGCTCGCACTCCTTTTTTTTTCGTCTTCGCTCCTCTTTTTTTCTTTCTGACAGACTTCCACCCATTTTTTCAGGCTTCTGAAAAAAAAATGGTTAAAGAAAATCTATGAACTAAGTACCTACATAAAACTTTTTTTCATAATCCAATAGGCGATTAATAAAGTACCTAAACAAACTACTTAAAATAATTAATAAATACATACATACATACGCTCACGACCATAATCCCATTTAGGGTGGTCAGAAACATTGGTACAACTACTCACTTTTTGGTCAAGTCAGCAGCTGTAGCAATGCTCACATTTAGCCTTTAAGTTTCAGGATAGAATTATGGGCTAAGTGGTGATAGACCTTTCGCCCACATAAAAACTGCATAAGAAACCTCAAATCCCTTAGTCGCCTCTTACGACACCCACAATTACAAAAATACTTTAAATATTCAAATTACTTAAAATAATAATCAAGCTACTCTTATCAACAATTTCCATTCCATGGACGCTCTTTCCACTCCGTGGACAAGTCGTTACCACGGAGTGGAGGTCCATGGAGTGGAGATTTTTGAATATTTACCCGCCTGACAAAACAGGCTTTTACATTTGAAGGTTAGAAAGTAGAAATTCATAGAGATATCCAATTAGCGCATATTTTTTAATTATCAATCGATAGGAATACTTACCGGTTAATTCTTAGAATTAGCCCACGGAGTTGTTAAATTATGCTTTCTAATTTCAAATAATTGTAATTAAATCTCCAAAACAAAACACTAATTATCACAGCTGATGCACTGACACTACTTTTTCAAACTGTCAGTTACAGTGTGGCCAATTTGAGGATACAAATTTATACGAAAATTGCAAAAAGTTATTTTTTCCGGACTTTAAATGTTTGAAAACATAAAGTCCACGGAGTGGTAAAAAATGTTGCCGGTGAGATTAAAGTCGAAATTTAGGTACAGTAGTAGGTATTATTAAAGTGACAATTGCGTAAAAGCAATCCTATATGTTTAAAGCTATATTCAGATTAGCAAAAAATAGCGAGTTTTTAAGGGAACTCTAATAATAAACATCTTTTGTTTATAAAATCGTAGTTGTGACAGGGCACGGAGTGGAGTTTCCACTTCTAGAAAATAATAACATAATATGACTTTTTAATTCTACCTATTTCTTATCATACACAATGTTAAAATACATATGTAAGTTGACATTAAATAAAAAAGTTCTACTATAAAGTAATAATTTTAGTCGTAAAGCAATGTGTAACAGTTTTGCTGCTTAATTTTGAGTTTGACCCACATACTTGTAGAAAAAAATTAACTCATTAAATATTGATCAAAAAAAAATTTACTTCATAGCAATTTTAGGTCTTAATATTGTCTACACTCTACACAATGGTGTGCGTCGCAAGTAAAAGTGACTTCAACTTAGATGCACATCTATACTATTATAAAACTGTAACAGGAAGTTTGTCTGTACATTGAAGATATTAACAAAAAAAAAGTTACCATATGGTTTTTAGGTGTCCCTGATTCCATTTCACCAATTTTTGGAATTTTTGTCTGTCTGTTTGTTTGGGTGTTTGTTTGAACGAGTATCACGCAAAAACTACTGAACCGATTTTGATGAAACTTTTTTTTGTTTGATAGCTTATGATCTGACTTAAAATCTGGTATATAATTAACTTAATCTGTTAACGCTCGTAATACATACTTTTGATATATTTAGGCTTTCCTCTGATTATAGGTTTCATACGTATTTCATGTCAAAATAAGAAATATACTTCATAGAAAATAAAGCCGAGATATTGAAGATCATTGCTATATTCTTGGAGCTAGGAGCTAGGAGCTTCTAAAAACCAGCAAAATATGGCCCGGCCCAGCGTTTACATACACACCTTATTATATGTACACACGGCGACACATCAAGCTATACAAAACCAACAACATAGTGAGCAACATAATGGTAAAATGATAATGTTCATAATTATAGTCATCGAATAAGTGTAACGACTGCTTGATTGCAAAATCAGTCAGGTATGCAGGATATATTTAAGTACGCACGGCGACACATCAAGCTATACAAAACCAACATAAGCTAGCCGCGCGTGGGTCGAGTAACGTATAACGTCGCGCGGCCAGCTTATGTTGGTTTTGTATAGCTTGATGTGTCGCCGTGCGTACTTAAATATATCCTGCATACCTGACTGATTTTGCAATCAAGCAGTCGTTACACTTATTCGATGACTATAATTATGAACATTATCATTTTACCATTATGTTGCTCACTGTACAATATTGATCCAGTATGCGACAGTTTGCATGAGCGTGACATGATTGAGAAGTTTCGAACAACGATAGTAATATGAAAAAAAAACGATGTTTAGGTCCGCCACATACATACGGAATAAACCTGACTCGGAATTGGTTCCGGATGGAGTGTTGCCGCTTACAGAGACTTTTTCACTAATTCTAGTGATTTTTTTATGTCTTAGGTGGGATTTTTTAAATCTGGCTAGAGTAGTTTTTAATTTTTGAGATACTGGCTGTGGACACTTGTAATTTTTAGGGAACACTAAACTACTGTTTACCTCATATGTATAATTCCAGTATGAATTGAACCTATTTTTGAGAGAAGAGTGAAAGCAGGAAATAGGGTAAATGGAGCTCTGAATTCCTTTGTGAAAAGCCAACATGTGTCCTAAAAGGCACGGATGGCAGTTCATAATGGAGTGTTAGTCCCGACATTGATGTATGGAAGTGAATCTTGGGTATGGCAGAAAACGCATGAAAGTAGGATTAACGCAGTGGAAATGCGCTCACTGAGAAGTATGTGTGGTGTGACTGTGATGGACAAATTGAAAAATAGTTTTATTAGAGAACGTTGTGGTTTGAAAGAGGATGTAGTGACAAAAATAGAGAAAGGTATGTTGAGATGGTTTGGTCATGTGGAAAGAATGGATGAGAGCAGATTGACGAGGGCAATCTATAAGGCAAGCGAAAGTGGAAATGTTGGAAGGCGACGGCCTAGACGTACATATACGAACCAAATTGGTGACGTGCTTAAAAAGGGCCAGGTCAGATCTACCCGTAACCGACGAGCATGCATGAAAGGACTTATGAATGTGGAGGAAGCTAGAGAGGTATGTCAGGATTGTAGCAGGTGGCGTTCCGTTGTCTCTGCCTACCCCAGTGGGAGACAGGCATGAGAATATGTATGTATGTATGTATTTTTGATTTCCATTTTGTTTACGGTTTTGAAAAAAATATTTTTTTATTATCGTCATCATCAGCCTACTAAAAGTCCTACCCGTAGCGTTACGAAGGGGGCGCAGGGGGGCAAATTCCTCGGGTGGCACTTTACTAGGGACGGCAAATTCGGGAAAAATATAGATTGATTGAGTTTTCTGTAGATAACCAATTCGTAGAGCAGAGAAAAGTCGAGCTCGCTTCGCTCGCTCTACATTTCTATTTTTGCATGGAAAAATCAAAAGATGTCTGACCACAACCCCAATAGTTGTGCTAAAACATGTCAATGGGGGCGGCAAAATCAGTCTGTGTCCCGAGCTGGGTGGCAGAAACCCACGGTACGCCACCCTGGTCCTACCAGTTAGGCCTCGCATGCCACCTCCGAGAAAACGATAAAAATCGAGATGTGCCTCACTCCTTATTATTTTACGTATGCCAGAAAGAGCGCGCACGACGTTTTTCTCGTTTAAACGCTGTGTCGTGTGTGGCATGCTAGCCGTGCAGGGCTAACTGAACCTTATGGAGGGTGTCAGAGCGTTTGCCCACCACGCTTGTCCAATCCGAGTTAGTCAACTTTATTATACGCATCAGAATTTCATCTTCAGCGTATGCAGGTTTCCTCACGATATTTTCATCACCGTTTGAGAGTAATGGTATTGCGCAGGTACATAAGTTAGAAAAACTCAATGGTACATGGAATGCCGTCCATGCGGATTCGAACCCGGACCCTCGTGAATGAGTGTCCAGACCATACCTCTCCATGAGGCGCCACCAACGCCACTCACGTTTTTTTGTACTTATAGCAGATTTATTTTTTACTAGTGGGGCGCCCGCATCTTCGTTACGCACAGATCATTGACATTAAATACTCATAACTTTTGATAGATTAAACCGATTGCGATGAAATAAAGCCTTAATCAAAGAGAATGTAACTCACTACGTTATAAGAGCCGGGACTTCCATACTAAAAACTGGTCGTGACCGATGATCCAGAATGAAACGTATGCAACCGTTTAAAGAAATTTAATGACGGCGGTGCACGTTTCATATAACGTTTTTTTGTTAGAGAGTTGCGCGAGCCTGGCCTTAATGTTAATAAAAACTATCCTTATCCTTTTGTGAATACCCCATTTAAAATTCAAATCAGAGCAGTATTTTTCTACTGATGCGTGAACAAACAAACAGGACAACATAAAAAAATGCAACCATTCTAAAAATGCATTCCGTTACATATCCTGAAAGCCCCCAATTAATGTTTCTGCAAATATCTTCAATGTACAATGTACATCCACGACAAGTTTACAATGTGATATGTATAGTTTTTTTGGTTATAACTTTCCCTGCACCAGACACAGATTCAGTGTCCATCAAGATAAGTATTAGAAACTTGAATTACTTATTATTAATGAGCTAAAATTAAATCATGAATTAATTTAGCGTGTTTCCTGCTCTAGGGTTGTAGAAAAGGCGGAAAGGACAAACAACAAGGACGGCATTACTTAACTTGAAATATAGCAGCAAGAAAGGAATACTGGTTATAGGTTCTGGACTATGCACGCAATTTCACAAGGCTGTCCAAATTATTATCACTTCCCTAGGCTTTTAATCAACGCTACTTAGGTACTATACCTGCTCAATAACTAGCCCAGTCATTTTACGGTTTAAGCCGGGACTAATTAATAATTGATATTTTTAACGGTATAATATTAAAGAGCCAATTTGAGCCTAGAAACGTACCAAAATTAAAAAAAAAAATCACGTCAGCAACAGTTCCAATTTTAAAATTTAGCTATTATCTCGTTCTAAAAAACTTGATAGTAAATTTTTTTTTTGCGCATATTTATGGATTTACCATTATACATACTTCAAACATGGTGTTAATATTTTTCTCTACTTAGAAGGTTTTGAAAAATACATTAGTATTTTCTAATAAATACCTCATTTTTTAAATTTTAATGCCTATTTCATTGCTCAAAAATAATTTATATTGTTAAATCTTAGCCAAATGAGTGCATTGGTATTAATATTTATAATTGAAAAGCCCAGAAGACACACAATTTTGATTTCTATGTTGCGTAGCGAAT
This sequence comes from Agonopterix arenella, assembly GCA_927399405.1. Classification (NCBI taxonomy): domain Eukaryota; kingdom Metazoa; phylum Arthropoda; class Insecta; order Lepidoptera; family Depressariidae; genus Agonopterix; species Agonopterix arenella. The sequence continues at coordinate 4,722,401 of OV656692.1, forward strand.
TTTTTTTTAATTTGTTTTAAGATAGTCTTTTGTCACTAAACGGTGCCGGTTACAGTTTAAAAGTACAATTAATAATTTCTCCCTACCCCGCCTAACAAAACTCCGTAAAATGACTGGGCTAAACAAGAATTTTCAATCTTTAGCTGTTTTTCGAAAGATACAAATATTAATACCTAGATTTTTTATGTGATGCTGAACCAATGTTGAAGTGAAAGAAAGAAAAAACAAAGAAACAAGTAAGTAGGTAAATTATTTCACTTCATAATTTGGTTAATTAAAGTAAACGAATTGTGAGTAATTATAGCCGTGTAGATCCAGCTTAGACTAGCTCTTCTACAAATACATATCTTAGAACAACTACATAGAAAATAAATACCTTTTTATTTATTTTTATTATTATTTAGAACAACTTCTTCATAATTGTATACGAGATTTTTATTTATTTATACAAATAGAAACTTAAATCACTACATAGTATAAAACAAAGTCGCTTACCGCTGTTTGTCTGTCCCTATGTATGCTTAAATCTTTAGAACTACGCAACGGATTTTGATGCGTTTTTTTTTAATACATAGAGTGATTCAAGAGGATGATTTATATATCAGCATTGCACTCGTGCAAAGCCGCGACGGGTCGCTAGTAAACAAAAAAATACAAAGGAAAACGTTAAAAAGCTTCCACAAATGCTTTTTCAGGTTTTGCGTTAATTTGTAAACTTTATACGATGAAGACCCGGTTGGTGTAATGGTTACCACGCCGGACTGCCAAACCAAACCTGGGTCCTGGGTTCAAATCCCGGTTCGGTCATGGCTGTTGGCATGGCATATTCGTGCCGTTGTTGTATGGTAATAAAAAACCTATAGTGCTTGCTTGGGATCATTACAATGTATATGCCTGTGAACGTTATTTATTTATTTTATTTTATTATTTATAGGTGCACTCATTTATTCAGGTGTAACAGAACACCCTAGTAATATTTAAAGGGGTGGTTTAGACCATCAAACTTTATGAATGTGTGAATTTAGTAGTCGCGGAAAAAAATCGTCTGTTTCATTCAAAACTGTGTGTTGTCCGTGTGGTGTCGGCTAAGAATATCCCGTGGGTGTTGTGGTGTTCACTGCGTGAGGTGGGTAAATAATTATACAATATGTTATTAGTTAAGTTACACACGGCAACTGGGGGATGCAACGTCCGCTCGCTACGAGGAGTAGATTAGTAATGATGGCGGGTGTTGCCCCCACCACCTACAATGCATACATTTATTTAAGATCAATACAATAACTATTACTATCACAATACACTATTACTGAACGTGATATATATTTATAATTAATAATATAATAATATCTATTTATTTAAATAGCAGAACACCACAGGTGTCATAAAAGGCGACTAAGGGATCTACCGGAGGATGGGCAGCAGCATCTTCTGAGTACACACATTCAATCCAACTGCGATCGCCACCCGCCTGTCAAGCATGGCGATTATGGCAAATCCCCCCCATTTTGGGGGAGGCCTATGTCCAGCAGTGGACGTCTATCGGCTGATATGATGATGATGATGATGATGATGATACAAAACTGAAGGACAGCAGATTTTTTTTCTCGCTGCTGACTATATTGCTATAATTATATGAATCTTTCCTGTTGCTATTAAATATAGCATAGCTGCTGTATCTGAGTTTGGTGTAAATAAAAGTAAATTTCTTTCATTGATTATTGACAGTTATTTAGTTTGATGGTTTAAACCACTCATTTAAATACCTAGGTATGGTGTTTTGTTACATGTTTAGGTATTCTATTAAACTATTATTTGCGTATGGCTTTATTTCCTCCAAAATGTACAAAAAACAAGATAATTACATTTTTGACATTGGAAATGTCTTTTCGTTCGCTCCAGTATAGGCTCACGAAATGTGCGATCCCCTTATATCTCGGAAATTTGTGAAGATATATTAAAAAAAGGCTCAAAAGACGCGTATTTATGAGAGCTGCAAGATGCAAAAAGAGTTATTCAAGAAAGTCAAAAACGAAAAAAGTTATGGCCGAAATAGAGTAAAAAATTTTTTTTCCTAATTTTTGATTTTAGCGCTCGATATTTTGGAAACGAGGAATGATATCAAAAATTTGAGCAAAACTCCTCTGGAGGGCGATTTTTGAATCTCATACGTTGAACTCAGCAGTTGAAAATGTATGGAGATATTCATCTTTCTACTACTGATTCGACTTTCAAAAATCATTCTTCAGGAGTGCGATTTTGGAAAGTCAAATCAGCAGTAGAAAGATGCATATATCTCCATAGTTATCTTGATATTTTCAACTGCTGAGCTCAGCGAATGAAATACATTGCATACAATGCTCATACGTTGAACTCAGCAGTAGAAAATGTATGGAGATCCGCATCTTTCTACTGCTGATTTGACTTTCAAAAATCGCACTCCTGGAGTATAATTTTTGAATGACAAATCAGCAGTAGAAAGATGCACATCTCCATAGTAATATTGACATTTTCAACTGCTGAGTTCAAAGTATGAGTTTCAAAAATCGCACTCCTGGACAATTTAGTCGGGTTAACGGTTTGCCCTGTAGCCTAACCTTTTTAAGACAATATTTTTTCCAAGATTTATTCGAATTTTTTCCGTATAATTCGTTCGTCGTGTAAGGCACGAAATCTGTGAATTTTTCTTTTAAAACAACAAATGAAATAAAATTACATATTAATTTCTAAATTTTGAAGCCATTTTGAACCCTTTACAATATTACTAACTATTATACTAACTACTAGGTATTGTACTACTATTGTACTAGTATTACTATTATACTTAGTAATATAGTTATATATAGCCAAAAAAGTCATGTTGTTGAAAGTCTAGGTCTACGTATCTCAATTCTGGAATTTGTAACAGAAATTAACAATGCAAACAGCAAGATATTGTAAACCAATAAAGTTCACATTCATTATCATACTAATATCCAGTTGGATCTTGAATTAATAATAATAATGTATCTACTTCACGAGACTTATTAATTCATATGCAAACGTGTCGCATTTCTGGTTGCTGCTTGTATAAAATGCGATATTCAACCAACATTATACTATGTTATAGAAGAAATCATTTAAAAGAGCTTTTGTATCCAAGACACAAGTTTCAAAATGGTCTGGTTTGTGGGACTTCGTCTTTAAAAGAACTGTACTCGACAATTGCAGAATTGACCTTTACATTTTTTGTAACCGGAACTGCAAAATAAAAGTTTTGCCTAACATTGTAATGTAGTAACTTTGTTACATCACATGTATGTTTAGATTGTACCTTGTACCTACCTCATATAGGTAGGGTCTTTCTTCATTATTAGATGCGTTCCTTTAAAGGGGATGATCAGACCATCAAACTGAACAACTTTTGTAAGAGACTAAAATCAAAGTCGAGGAAAAAAAGTTTCATACAAAACTGCAAACGTTCTCGATCAAAATATGGGACAGCTGACTTCTTTTTCGCGATTACGATGCGAGTCAAATAGAGAAAGTTGTTTAGACGCATCTAATAACAAATATACTAACCCTGTATTTTTATTGTACAGTTTAGGTTTATAAGTAAGTACCTACCATATAAAAGAGAGGGATGAGACAGTTAGGCCGGTAGCTTTAAAATTTAATGTGGACTAAGCTTAGAGTATTTATAAACAAGGTACCTACATATAAATTATTGACCACGATCCACGAGTGCTATTGAATTTCACACATCCTAACCAAAACACAACATTCAATAATAGGACCCCTTGACTCGGCTGTTCCCATAGACCAAAAATTATTCGCTTACGGCGGCTGTTCCACAGATAAAACCGATAAAACTTTAAGGTTTTTTTTGGATAAAATGAAATTAAAAAAAAAAATACTTACATCAATCCAATGAGTTTTTATAGGATTTGCGTGGATACCTAGGTACTGGCAATATATGTCAAAAAAAAATCTACTGATGCCATAAAATTATATAAAAAGAATCCTATCTATTTTTTAAAATATTATACAGTTCAAATGTAATTTTTTTTTCCTTGAAAATCAGCCAATTATTTTACAATAAGGACGAATAAAATCTTTTTAGTAAATTCTCATACTTAGTAAAAAGGTATTGTCGGTAGGTAGGTATTGGGATAGTTGCAAACGAGATTTAGGCTTAGACCGTATTAGGGATCAGTACCCAAAGGGTGAAAACGGGACCCTATTCATAAGCCTACGCTGTCCGTCCGTCAATCCGTCTGTCCGTCCTAGCTTCAGAGGCTGTAAGTTCTGAACCGTAATAGTAGCCAGTTGAAATTTTTACAGAATCTGTTTGTTGTATTGGATTTGATGACAAAAAATAATAACAAAAAAAGTTAAAATAAGGGGGTTTCCCATATAAGAAACAAATTTTTATCAACGTTTTTTCTTTTCGTTCTATAGTAAACATACAAGCTTTAAACTTGGTGTGATTAGGTATTGTGCATAAATTCTTAGTCTTAGAATATGCACTATAATCACACCAAGTTGGACGCTTGTATGGTTAGGTACGACAGAACTTAGAATCTAAGGTAAGACAAGAAATATGTAATAAAAACCGGTCAAGTGTGTGTCGTGCTCGCGCTAAGGATCCGGGAGATTTATTTTAAATATTGTATGGTGGTAAAGAACCCTCCGTGCGCGTGGGGTGGTGCGCACAATGGGCGCGCGGGCGCGGAAGTAGAGACGAATGAGGTACCTACCTATGCAAAGGAGAGTTCTATTCAGCGTAGGAATCAATATAGTATCATAGTGTAAAAAAATAATAGTGATGAAGCACAGCGGTCGCGGCGGTGTGCGGGCGACGACGGTGCGGGACGGGCGTACCTACCCTAATTGATTTCGCTATGAGGGTAAAGCGCTCCTCCCGGCGCCGGCGGTCCCCGCAGCCCGCACAAACCGCTCGATTGACATGCCGCGACCGCTAAACTTTACCACTATTCGTTTATATACCTACTATGATAGAATATGATACTATTCTATCATAGTAGGTATAATAAAAACGTTTCAGTCTTGGGTTTTGCCTTCAAATGGTATTGTTGGTGTAGGTGATGATAAATTTTAAATAATGAATATGTTTTGGTGAGAAATAAAGAATATTATATGATTGATTGATTGAATATGTGAAAAATACACCACAAATAATTTAAGTTGCAAAATATGTTTTTAATGTAGGTATATAAGGTACTTATTAAATCGTTGTTCGCTGTCATTAAAATTCCGGCTTTCATTTTAATATGGAGCAATCTGTTTGTGATTCTAAATAAGGTAGTTTACGTAAACGAATTTTGCAAACCGGTCAGTAATTACATCACATTTTTCCGTATTCCCACACTGTCACGCACGTCTTGGTGCATTTCAAGTACCTACTTACCTATTTATAGTAACATACGATATCATTTATTGCCTATTTAGATGACATCTCTAGGTCGAATCTCGAGCTCGCTTCTCTCGCTTCGATTTCAGGCAGCTATTGTACGTTTTTTTTAATAATTTATTTACTGGCCCGGCTACTAGATCTTTAGGCCAAATCTTCTAGTAAAACAAAATCTTCATTTTCTTCAAGCCTAACAAAACTTTGGTGTTCGACGTTTTGTCGCTTCTTTGGAGTTTTTGGAGACAATCGAAAGTCACAGGAAACGCGGAAGTCCACAGGAAAGAGGTGAACCAACCGCTTTGCCGCGCTAAAATGAGTGAACACTTTTCCCGTTTACGACCCATACACCATCATATTTCCCTGAACTGTATATTGTTCACTTGCACGACACTTTGTTACGCAAAACAACACCAATTTTAAGAACCAAAACTCACTATAAACAATAAAAATTCAATAAAATATGAGGATTCCAAACGTAGCTGACAAATAACCGCCAAAAACCCCGCAGTTATCGTACGTATCCAGACCAGATTGACAGCAAGATTATCGTGTTTTTATGGCATCAAAAATTCCAAAAATTCTCGTATCTTAGAACCTAAAAAGAAAAAAGAGACAAAATATGACAGTGATCAGTGACAAATGATGCGTGAAATTCAATAATTCTTACCTATCTTGCATGCCACTATTTAATGTTACCTATTCATAGGTAGGCAAATACGAAGTTTTTAGGGAATTTTAGTTAAAACTCTTGATTGAAACGACACAGTGAGAAAATATTTCTGTCTCAATTCTGTCGGGGGATAAATCCCTCATTTCCCCCCCTGGATACGTACCTGCCTGCCTAGTATAAGGTCCGCCATATACATCCGGAATAAACCTGAATCGGAATTAGATTCCGTATGGAGTGCTGCCGCTTTCAGGACTTTATCACTAGATCTAGTGATTTTATTTATAGTGACGGTGCATTTTGTATGCATGTTTTGTCTACTGTTAAAACTATCAGTAGTCTTTTGATATAGTTGCATTAATATTGGAATACAATTCCATCAACGTAACATTCGTAACGTCATGACCTCATCACATGATAGTAATTATCATGTATAGAAATTGTTTGTTTTGTTTTAATAAATACCTAAAAATGCAATTATTGTCATTCAGTTGGCGTTTCATACATTTTTATTTTGGGCATTTTTTAAACAGCGCCCTAGCTATTTTTTGTAACCAAAGTTGACAACACTAAATTCCGGATCGCAATTCCGTCTGTGTGTGGCGGACCTAAAACTCAAGCTATTGATCTGGCTCCCAGCCTGCGCCGCCAACCCTTAATTGGTACGGCTATGAGAGCACCCATTGGCTGATGGGATTTTCTAAAAGCCGGCGGCGTTCCTGCGATGTAATACCTACCATCGAGGCATCTACAATAGGGTGAAATTGATATCATTAGCATCATTTTAAATTCAGAGTAACCATCAAACTGAACAACATGTACCAAGGAATATACTACTCTCTACCGAGAGACTTGTACTATAGGAACAAACCGACCGGAGCAAAAAAAAAAATCAGCTTTTCCCTTTGATTATACTAGCAAGACATGTGACTAGTCTATAGCGCATGGACCGCATAAATTAAGCTCCCGTCGCCTAATTAGAGCAGCATTTCGTGATTAAGGCACTTTTTTTATTTTGGTTGGGACAAAGGTACCACACTGCCTGGCACTCAAAACGAAAAAACAAATCACACGGCATTACGTTTAGAGTGTATGAAAAGCAGATCAATTTTTTTTTCGAGTGCGTAATGCAAGAACGCTTCCGCTATTTTAGTTGAATGAATGAATGATTTATATTTAGTTTTATTTAATCTATTTTAGTTAATCAAAGACTATTTTATACTAAACTGCAATTTCTTTTTTGCTCCGTTCGGTTTGCTCCCATAGCAAAAGTTGTTCAGTTTGATGGGTAGACTCTTAGTTTATAAATAAATTAAATTAAATTAACGCTCAAAGGCACATACATTGTAATAATCCCAAATTAAGCCTTAGGTTTTTTGTTATGGGAACCATATACGCACACACATATAACATCCATGACCGAATCGGGATTCGAACCCAGGACCCTGGCTTGGCAGTCCGGCGTGGCAACCATAACACCAACCGGATCGTCGAAAATGCATTAAATGAAAATGCGCCGGAATGCATTAGGACTATTTTTTGAATATTCGTCTGTTTTATCTATTTGTGCACGCATCACTTAAAAACTACAACGAATTCAGTTAGGGTACGGCACACATTGAGGTACATAGGTACTAGAGGCGACACCCAGACTAAATTTTTTATAACACTCGTATAGGCCAATTGGTCCAAACTTACTTAGCCTGTGCCGGGCGCTCGCTGAACCGCGACACTCCTAGCACGCGCCCCGCACTGCTGATCGTGGTGCACAGATTTTGTTCGCATTGTCTGTTCTATACATAATAAGGTCTGCTACATACACACGGAATTCCGATTTGATATTATGGAGGGGGAAAATCCATACGAAATCGTATAATTCTGATTCGGAATTCTGTATTTATGTGGCGGACCTTATTCTATGGCCGCACACCGCGCGAGTAGACCCGACGCGACCCCTGCGCTTCACCACTATTAGTTTTTATTATACTATGGCATCAGTCATACAATACCTACACAACCCTCTTATAATGTTCTGTAACAAATAACAATGCTAGTTTGCTTTCTTGGCTTTCACCTCTTGTCATCTGCTAGATGAATCTACAAAAATGAATGACTAATCTGTGACTGTAACAATAAATGACTAATCCTACTCATGTCCTACTCCTACCTGCCTAGCTAGCATGCCACCCCCGAGAAAACGACAAAAATCGAGATGTGCCTCCATCTTTATTATTTTACGTAGGCCAGAAAGAGCTCGCATGACGTTTTTCTCGTTTAAACGCCTTGCCGTGGGTGGCTTGCTAGCTAGGCTGATGTAGGTATCCAACCATGGTTACAAAACAATATTACCTAATACCTACATAGTTACCTTATATTTTATATCTTATTACACCGCCATAGCAAGTTTTTTTACTTAAGAGTTCGTCCATCCCATGGTTGTCTGGAAGAAATCGCTTTTAGTGATAAGACCGCCATTTGTACTCTTACGTTCTTTTTATTCGTTTTTGTTACTGTATATTTTGGTGTGCAAATAAAGAATATTTATGTTATGTTATGTTACCTACTTTCAATTCTTGAAAACTAAGTATTTACAGGTAAAGAAAAAATATAAAGGTACCCGTGTACCCCTACCTATCATAATATGATAAAAGTAGGTAGGTAGGTAGGTAACCTACTAAAATGGGAAAACCAAGGAAATAAACTAATATTTTTGGGAAATAATAGAAAAAAATGTTTTGGGTTGACACGCAAAATTTAGGTAAGTACGCACGCACGGCGACACATCAAGCTATACAAAACCAACATAAGCTGGCCGCGCGACGCTATACGTTACTCGACCTACGCGCGGCCAGCTTATGTTGGTTTTGTATAGCATGATGTGTCGCCGTGTGTACTTATTCGTAATAGTTGTTTCCTCTGGATTTAAGCTATCTCTATACTAAATTTCATCATAATCGGTTCAGTGGTTTAGCTGGGAAAACGGAACAGACAAACAAACTTTCGCATTTATAATACTTTTTTATTTTTTATATTTATAATTAATGGACTCTTGCTTGTGAGTTAGCTTGGCACTACTTCCATAGATAAATATGTATATTGGATATAGATAGTGAATATTTGTATGGAAAAGTGAACACGAAAATAATGAGGGATTTTCCAGAAGAAAAAAAGTTTAGTTCCTAATTTCTCGATAGATGGCGTTGACCAGAGAGGGGTCGATTAGGTATGAGCAAATATATTAATTTATATTATTAATATTGAGACACAGTATAAACCCTTTCATATTGTTGTTGGTTTTTTATTAACAATCTTGGTGATATTGTCTGTAAAAAACGAATCAAGTACACACGGCGACACATCAAGTTATACAAAACCAACAAAAGCTGACCACGCGGAGGTTGCATAACGGACATAACGGACGTGGCTGTATGGGCTTCGTATCCATTTTGAATATACGAACAAAACCTAAACGAAAGACAAAAACTGAGAATTTCAACAAAAATAAACCGGAAAATTTGAAATCGCTACGTACTAGTAGTTACTTCGTCAACGGATACGTCAGATTCCGTGAATGAAAAACAAATTTCTCTCTCTACGAGCAATGCAAAGAAAATTTAAAAGTGAAAAGACCAATTTAAATATTGTTCGTATATTCAAAATGGATACGAAGCCCATACAGCCATGTCTAATACTTTATTCGTTGTTGACAGACAATAACATCCAGATCGTTAATAATAATAAACTAAAAACAATAAGAAAGTGTTTGTACATACGGTAACACATCAAGCTACACAAAACCAAAATAAGCTGGCTGCGCGACGTTATTCCTCCTACGCGCGGTCAGCTTATATTGGTTTTGCGTAGCTTGATGTGTGGCCGTGAGTACTGTTTATTTTTATTATTAACGAGCGTTAACCCGCGACTTCGTCTGCACAAATTATATACCAGATTTTAAGTCAGATCATAAGCTATCAAACAAAAAAGTTTCATCAAAATCGGTTGAGTAGTTTTTGCGTGATACTCGTTCAAACAAACAAACAAACAAACAAACACACAAACAAACAGACGGACAAAAAATCCAAAAATTGGTGAAATGGAATCAGGGACACCTAAAAACCATATCGTAACTTTTTTTTTGTTAATAATATCTTCAATGTACAGACAAACTTCCTGTTACAGTTTTATAATAGTAATAGATGAATATATTTGCTCATATACCTAATCGACCCCTCTCTGGTCAACGCTATCTATCGAGCCAGCCAAGGAACAATTTTATCTTTTTTAATGGCTTTCGGAAAATCCCTCATTGAACGTTAAAAATCATGAAAAGTAGTCTCGCGTGAACCCCAAACGTTCTCGTTTAGTAGTAAGGTATAAAATTGAATGTAAATGGACATGATTAATTGATCTTATACCGTGGCAGAGGGGAAATGCTACCGCAAGGCTAGTCCTTATAATAAATAGCCAAAGTTTGCGGCAACATTGCGTTCTTTCATTTTGTTTTACCAGAAGATTTGGCCTAAAGGTCTTGTAACCGGGCCAGTAAATAAATTAAAAAAAAAAATCCTAGGCTCCAGACATAATGCAAAGTACGCAAATTGTCGCAAATACAAAGTCTATCACTCTATCTCATTTTATCTTTATAGAGGTAGAAAGAGGAAACAACTGTGCGTCTGTGTCTTGGCGGCGGCCTTTGTAATTGTTTCCCACTTTCACAAATCAAAATCAAACGTCAAAGTCAAAAACAAAACAAGTAAAATAAATAAACATGTGAACATCACGCGCTGCTGTCGGCTTTCGTTGAGAGATAAATAATCAAAAATATAATAGTAATAGCTTTACAGTTTTAAATAGAAAAAAAAAATCTCCAGTTTATGAACCATGATTGTAGCTCTGCAGACGCTGGTGTTTTTCCGCGAGTCTTTGTTTTCCGCGCTAGACCGGCTCCTTAGGCCGTATTATAAGCAGTTAACGCTATCGTTTAGCAGAGATATTGAGGATGAAGACTGTGAAGAGGAGGAGCAAGTGTTCGCGGAGTTCGATGATGAGAAAGGAGTAGTGTTTTTTCCGCCGGTATACTCTCAACGGTATGCCGCAGTCAGCGACTGTCTGATGGATGAGCGCTGGTGCGGGCAGCTGGAAAAGGTTAGTCAGCAGGGTTCGAAGTGATAATAATTATACGTTGCTAATAGACAGGCGATTCTCGCGGCGGCGGCGTCTAGCCGGCTCCGGCGGGGTGGTTTTTTGAAATCCTAATTCTACTTTTTGCCTGAAATCAAGCAATACTAATGTCACCGAAGTTTTTAGTTTTAAAAAGATCTGACTCGAACAAAGAAAATCGAATGATGATATAATAATCTATCACTGTTGTAAAAATAAAAGAATAAATAAAGAAAAAAATATATTTAGACATCTGCGATAACATTGCTGTCTTTGCACAAACAATAATTATCGTGGATGAATATAATTTTGTCAACATGCTGGGGCATCAGGCGTGTTCTTTTTGCCATGACCACTAGTCCCGCCACAGAAAATACCTGTTTACTCGGTGTGCTTGTGGCATGACTCTAGCCAAGGTTGATAGCAACGGAAAAGAGCTTGTTCTTTTTTTTTCATAAAGATAGCAGGTCACCTTTTTGGGAACCTCTTGTCCAGTTTCCCCATCATATTCCTTTTCAACAGCATGATCAGGGTCGGTCAATCGCGGACGAGTTTGCAATGTTTTTAATTAATTTTACGGCACATTATGTTCGATAAAGTTTGCTCGCGGCATGAATTTTGATGGGGTCGGCTCGCATGTCTATGCTAAGTATCTTGATAATTATAAAATTACTGAAAAAAAAGCTTGCACTAGCAATGTATACGGTTTGCGAAAAAAGCAGCTCGAATCACGAAATAATTTTTCTCACTGTTTTCTGTTGTTTTTCTCAATTATTTCTTCTACGAAACGAAAATGCCGAAGACTGAGGGTTGGTCTGGATATGAGTGTATTAAAATAAAAACAGCAATTTTAGAACTTTTGGTTAGAAACTTTACTCAAAACTGTGAATCGGGTCAGGGTCGGGTAATTATCAAAGAAAATAATTATCTTAATAATTTCGAACCCTGAACAGTATTCAGATCTCAAGATGTCTTGGTGATATTATAGTTTCCTAATCCTCTAATTCCTAATCATATTCCATTGGTATAAGTATCATAATGGCATGTATATGGGCACAGTATATGAAAGAGTATCTAGTAATACATACATTACGGACACTCCCTGCCTCCGATTTTTCAACTCACCCTGCCTCTGGTTACTTTGTTGGCTTCGTTGTGGTTACCTCCTAAGCAAATGCATATGCATCCTGTCTCGCTCACATGCAACAGTATCGCACATGCTTAACTCTTCTTTTAAATTTTTACTATTTGTATCTTCTTCTTATCGTGTGGGCAGAGCCCTAGTGTCAGAGTTTTTTCAGACCGCCTTACGGCCTCTGACATGGTTTTTATGTAACGACTACCATCACCAAAGATAGTAGTCGGGACCAACGGCTTAACGTGCCATCCGAAAGCACGGAATAATTTTACTTTTCAGACAATCAGGTGATTCAGCCTGCAATGTCCTAACCAACTGGGGAAAAATGCACAAAGTGTCATTTCACTACAAAGTCCCCCGTGGGAATCGAACCCACGACCTCCCTGTCGGTAGCAAATGCTCCTCAATGCTCTTAACCATTAGACCATGGAGGCAGTTGTATGAAATGACAGCTATCAGCTGACAGTGTCAGTGGTGTCATACGGGACTAGCGGTGGTGTGATATTTACTTCTATGATATTCTTCACAACTCGGATACCACAGACAGAGTAGGTCTCTGTAGGTACAATTCTATTAATTCGGTAACAATGATTATTCATCTTTCTTTTCTTTTCCGACCATTCTGCACATTTTGTATCACAAATGATAGAAACGCGTGTGAACGAGGTGACGATTCTGAGCTACTGACATAACCCCCAGTATTCTCAGGTAGGTCACAGAAGGTCTCTCCACTCTCTTTTGGTCACTAGCGCAGCTCCCACAACCAAGATCATAGGAAAGTCAAACGAAATTTGGTTGCAAACCGGCGGTTGTTATCTACATGGTTTCGGAAAACCATTATAACCTCTTAGCAGCAGACCTATTATAATACTGTACCAAAAAAGTTAGACAAAATTGATCCAAATCAAAAGTATTTAAGGTGTACAAATTTGGATTTGAATTTGAAACTAACTAAAAGTTAATCTCACAGGTGGTGGATCTTGGCTACCATGACATGAGCTTCATCAAATACCTGAAGGAAGTACCGGGGGTGAAACACATACTAGGTGTGGATATAGAGAGCATACCACTTCGATGCTCCTCTGACTTACTGGGAGGTGATGATTATGCTCCTAAAAGAGAGAGCCCGTTGCAGGTTACGGTAAGTTGGTCTCGCAAAGTCCATACAAAATTTTATTTGATTTATAAATTAATGGCTTTTTGCTGTGATCTGCCAATCACAAGTGTGATTTGGGATCATAATATCATGGATTTTTTTATGAACTAGGGAACTGCCTTTCATTAGCATTCCCCTCTGCCAAAGTACAAGATCAAATGATCATGTACATGCACATACAATTTTATACTTTATCACTAAACGAGATAGCCTATAATTGCGGAACAACTAGTCTTGTTTGGGTTTCACACAAGACTATTTGTCAATGATTTTTGACATTCAAAATTAGACTCTAAAGCAACGGAATAAAATCGAAAGTTTCGTATTTCATGCTACCTCGTCCCCCCAGAAAGTGATAGAAAAGTTTGTTAGTAGGATTACACGCATAACTCGTCCATATTTAAGATTGGGTCACACCAGATGCATGGCGTGGCGTGACGTGCGCACGCGCATGATCTGCGCACGCAGAACCGCGTCCACCTGAGTCTGTGCGCGTGAATAGCGGAACGACAACGTCGCACACGCGCGAGCAATGATGACGTATAATATGGCGCTTTTTGAATTGCTTTAACTTTATGTTTAGCAGCCTTAGTTAAATCTAAGTGATAAATCTCTCTTCACAGGGTTCAAAAATGGCCCATTAAGCAAGCTTCTCCACGTGTTCCTAAATACCAAAACTGTGTGTGTATATTAGGTACAATTATAGGTATATCGAATCAAATAAATGAACAATAGACATTGTTTCTCAGAATTTAGAAATCTCCCTTTTATAGGAATATTTATAATATAAGAATATTATTATAGAATTACAAACTAGTTAATTTAATCTACAAGTTATTAACAATAAATAAAATGATATTCCAGCTCTTTGAAGGTAATGCGGCAGACCCGGACTTCCGGCTGATTGGCTGTGATGCTGTAGTCGGCATAGAGATGATTGAGCACATGCTACCTCATGACCTGGACCGGCTCGTTCACACCGTGTTCGGCTTCATAAAACCCTGGATTGTCATATTTACAACACCTAATGCAGACTTCAATGTGCTGTTCAAAGCTTTAGAGAAAAACGGTCTTAGGAGATGGGACCATTTCTTTGAATGGAGTCGAGAACAATTTCATGATTGGTCAGTTTCATGATTTGATAATATGATGTATGTAACATTAAGGTTTGGGACTGCTATAAAATGACATCATCTTCCTGCCCTTATGCCATTACTTGGGGTCGGCGCAATCTGTTTGGGAAGTAAATGAGGTGCCATCGGAAGGAGACTGATCTATAGAGTTGCGGCAGACTGAGAGGTGGCAACCCTAGTTTTTCCAGTTCAAAAGAAATAGGTGCATAATTTTACGATCAGATCTTAATCTACTACTATACGGCATCGTCCTAATAGAACGCGCGAATTTTACTCGTACGAACGCGCGATCAAACATATTGAACTCGAATAGGTGTCCTAACTGACAATCGCACGACGCGGTCGCGCGACTCAAATGCTTTTTAAATCTATTCGCGCGAACTTAGTTCGTACGAACGCGTAATCAAACATATTGAATTCGAATAGGTCATCATCATCATCTTCATATCAGCCGATAGACGTCCACTGCTGGACATAAGCCTCCCCCAAAACGGGGGGATTTGCCATAATCGCCACGCTGGGCAGGCGGGTTGGCGATCGCAGTTTGATTGAATGTGTGTACTCAGAGGATGCTGCTGCCCATCCTCCGGTAGATCCCTTAGTCGCCTTTTACGACACCCACGGGAGGAAATGGGATGGTGCTATTCGTAGCTGACACTACACGGCGAATTCGAATAGGTGTCCTATCCTAATTGAAATTCGCGCAATAATTGCGTCGGCGGGGCACCGTGCCACTGCCCTAGACCATGGTGGCTCGCTCGCTCGTGTTGTCAATTCGCGCGATGATAGGACACCCAGTTATTGCCATCGCGCGAACACGCGATGGTCGCATCGCTTACTCGCGCGATGATCGTGCATTCGCGTTCTATTAGGACGATGCCTAACAAGTGAATCCAAATGTTGTTATTTTCAGGTGCAGCAACATAGTGATCCGCTACCCTCAGTACGCAGTGTCGTGCAAGGGCATAGGACCTGGACCATCTGGGACCATTCACCATGGCTGCTGTAGCCAGCTGGCACTCTTCGTCAACAAGGACTATCACAAGCAACATGATCTGGACATTAATAGCTTGGCGCTTCTTGCTCGTAAGAAACTTTACTTACCTTATACAGGTATACTTTAATGGGTGATTGTACTCAGGATACTGAACTTTTCAAAAGGAGCATAGACAAATTCTTTTTTACTTCTCTTACAAACTTTCTATCAGCTGATTGCATTTAGTATTTAAAGTCCAAATTTTTTTTTCGAATTTCCTATTCGCTTCTTAAGGATAGTATCATGGGTACAATAACCCCTTAAAGTAATGCAACTGTAAACAGTTGCATTACTTTTTCATTTCTTTTTCATTTTCGGAAAAATATCATTAACCTTTAAACAACATCCTCTACCCATCAAACTGAACAACTTTTACTATGGGAGCAAACCGATCGGAACCCTAAAAATCGGCTGTCCCATACTATACTCCAATACCTACCCTACTCAAATGTATGCAACAGCCAGATTTTTGTTTGCTCCGAATGGTTTGCTCCCATAAATAAATAAAAAATAAATATCTTGGACAATTGTCACACAAATTATCTAGTCACATTGAAAGTACCTGGACCATAAGATAAGATAAGATAAATATTCTTTATTTGCACACCAAAATAAACAAAAACACAACAACAATATGAACAAGAAGGGTACAAAAGGCGGCCTTATCACTAAAAGTGATGTTCAGTTTGATGGGTAGAGTATGTGGTTTAAGGTGGTTTCAGTCTATACAAACGTTTGACGCACAATACGCGTAGACGGAATTAATAAAAGTAATATTTTATATATGGCCTATATATATTTTATATATATTTTAGTTGCCGCGTCACAAATAACATTTGCAATTTATAATATAATTACGAAGATATAACGCTTTTAAAAATTTGTATGAAAAATTTAAAAGCTTTATATCTTCGTAATTATTTTATAAATTGCAAATGTTATTTGTGACGCGGCATCTAGATTTTACAAACTATTTTTCCATATATACAAAGTTACTTACATTGTACCGTCTACGCGTATTGTGCGTCAAAGTTTTGTATAAAATTGCAACCGCCTTAAAGGTTAATGATACTTTTCCTGCGGCGGTGTTCCGTCTATCTTATTTGCTCTAGCAAAATGCGATGCGGTGCTGCCGATGAGGTTCAACTCTAAAGTCATTTGTTTATTTTCAGATGTACCAAGTCAGCACAAAATATCTGACATGATGGTTGGCTGGGAAAGCCCTGTCACTGACAACATAATTTGTCAACAAAACAAGTAAGTTTTGATCTTTATTAGTGTACACCAAAGACGTGTAGATGGATTATATAAAGCAAGACATAAAAACGCTACTTGACATCTATTCACACTTATGACCAGTGTCGCCAGACCTGCGATAATTATCCTAGATCCACGATATTTTTGAGGGGCATGCGATAGAAAATAAAAGTCGGGTATCGCACAATAATTCACAAAAATTCCAGGATAATCCACGATAATTTTGTAATTTAATGATTTCTGTCTATCAAATCACTATTTTCAACCATATTATCCGTCAAATTCCGTTAAGTATCGCATTAAACAGTTTTCAAATACCTATTACTAAAATTGAAGTTCTCATGAGAAAATTTGAGATAATCAAGAGTTTTTACTAAAATTCCCTAAAAACCTCGTACTTGCCTACCTATAAATAGGCTTGCCTACATTAGTGTACTAATACTACTAGAAGTAATAGTGGCATGCAATATAGGTAAGAATGATTGGATTTCACGCATCATTTGAAACTCTTTTAGGTTCTAAGATGCGAGAATTTTTGGAATTTTTGATCCGATAACAACACGATAATTTTACAGTAAATCTGGGATAATTCTTAAGTGTGGATCTGGCAACACTGCTTATGACAAACGTCCATTAAAATTAGCGAGACGTCAATTGTATACAGATGCCATCTTGAATCCTTAGCGCGCTGGATCCAATTGCAGTGCTTTCATTATGTGACTTCATACAAATTGGAAAAACTGACAAGAGGTAAACATGTACTGAGTGAGTGCGATTAAGACAGGAATACACCATTGCCTATTATTTTCTGCCACGCTACTTACCAAGAGGGTGTGAGGTAAAATCGGTGGGGGCAAGGAGTGCCCGTACTTCTTTCTTATACTGTTGTGGTATAAGGTTAAGATTAGGTTGATTTGCTTGAAGAAAGTTGTGACATTTGATCTGAACTGATTTGTCAGTCTGAAGTTTTAGGTCAATGGTGTTATTCATTGTAGCCCGATACACTCATGCTATTCTGACATTATTATATTTTGCGACTAAACAAAATTGAGTGTGAAAGTGGTCGGTATTTAGAAACATTTACCCTTAAACCACAGACTCTACCCATCAAACTGAACAAATTTTACAATAAGAGCAAACATGTCAGCGCAAAAAAAATCTGCTGTTCCATACTAAACTGCAATGCCTACTCGACTCAAACGTATGAAACAGATTTTTTTTGTTTTGACAAGTTTGCTCCCATGGTAAAAGTTGTTCAGTTTGGTGGGTAGAGTGTGCGGTTTAAAGCTAAATGATACTTTTCCTTACACCCTGTATAAGAAAGTCTCAGAGAAAAGCAAAACCTGCTTTGGGGGCGCTACAATCGACAGATCACGTATAATGTTAATCTTTCAAACGAAATTAGTGCCAGTGATTTTCCGCAAAATGCCGTCGTTTTTTATTTTTCTGTTTGAACCAAATTTTCTTTATCATGCCTCTTTTGTTCAATCAAAACATTATCTTAAAGAACACAGAACATTAAAAAAGGGGTTAGAAATGCAAAGAAGCGCTTTTGCTTAAGAGACTGCTGTCGCCACTTGTCTTCCCGCTCACGCTGCTATAATTACTCATGCCCTCTTGCTCACACCACGCCGCGCGAATTATAGTGTTATGCAAATCATTGCATAACCTGTGGCGACACGTTCCACGTCTACTTTGCACTTCAAACCCCTCTTATAATATTCTATGGTAAGGAAATGGTATTCACCATAACTTTTCCAGTGTCGAATCCATATCAGAGTTCCTTTATTCTCCTGACAAGAACTCTTGCGTGACAATCGTCATAACTTCTGAATATTGTAACGAAACCCTCGAGTACCACGATAAAACTTCTCAGTGCAACTTGGAGACTGAGATCGCAAAGAATTTCCTCATGTTTGACGACGAGGAGATGTGCTTTAGTGTAGTGGTGCCAAGGCGAAAGTTGGATGGGAAGGTTTATGAGATTGAGGATGTTAACTGCAGGTCTATTTTATTTCTTGTAGTACGGTGGTAGTGTTGTACACGTTGCTTATAAAACACGCCACTACGGATCTGTATTAGGCGCGGTTTATTCAGAAGAGACGTGTGGCGGTGGCGGGTAGTTAAAGTAACACAATTTAAACCTTATAGTACGTAGCAAAGCGTCGTTTGGAGAATTACGCCCGCGCCCCTGAGGCGCGGGCGTAATTCTCCAAACGACAAAAACGACGCTATGCTACGTACTATAAGGTTTATATTGGTGTTACTTTGACTATCCGCCACGGCCACACGTCTCTTTTGTATAAACCACGCCTTAGATGTCATTCATTGATCTTATCATAATGTAAAAAATTATAAGATGTAGTTAGTACTTTGTTGTAAAAATATTTTTTTTTGTAAGTGCTTTGACGTCCACGTGAGCAGTTAGTTAAGACTTACAAATTAATCTTTTTACAAACGAAAATAATAAGTCTGTCGCTATGTTGCTGCTTACTTTTGCCGTTTAAGCATATCACAGACGAAAGCCGGAAGTTACTGGGGCGGTCTATTACAGTAGTACAGGGTTTATAAGTCTTACCGATGTACTTATTACCTGCGCAGTTGACAAATTTTAATACCGCGCGAAATTATATTGACCAATCAGAATGTGCCCCCTTCAATACGCTATTGGCTAATTTGTTTTCGCGCCCTTTTCGCTGCTATCCGACTTTACACTCTTTGAATACTAAATAACTTCGGGTTTTGTCGGGAACTCGGGCCTGCTCTGCGCAAACGAAGATTGACGAGCGGAATTATTTTCCTGTTCGTACTTTACCACGAATCAAAAAGTTCGCTATCGCAATCTTGGGTCCATCACCCTTACCCCATGTCCCAGAAGAGATGCTGGCAATAATGAAATGCTCGATGTAGAATAACGAACGTCACTTCACAATGTTTCTCCTATGGTACTTGACATAGTTGTTTAGTTATCACATAGAATATTGTTTAGGAATACGAGTATGTAGTAACATCCAGGGTACTTGGTTTTTAATTAAAGCCGTTGGTAGATATGGTGAGGCAGATTATATAGTCTAGAATTTTCGAATGATAACTGCTTATGTCAACGATTTATGTCCGAAAAAATATACAAAATAAAGTGCGAGGGGAACGCACCGGGTGGCAATAATTTTAGTGTCGGATAACAAAGCCAACTGGCTTTAATAATGAATATTGTGTTTTGAATGGTCTATGCAAACAAATAAACCTAGTAAGTTATAGTTTAGTCTCATATACAGTAGGTATTCTACATAATAATATACGAGATTGTTACACATTTATCTAGTCCCAATCAATGTATCAGTTCTCACATTTGTGTTATGGTATACTAGATCGTTATGTAGAATTAATAAACAGAATATAAACTTTCATTTCAAAATTGTATTGCTTTAAAACTAATGTTATTGACAATTTTATTTCATAACATTTTTCAGATTGAATTGCACGACATGTCAAGTGAAGAAATTTTCGAAGACCACCCAAAATATGATGGCGAAAAACAAAATAGATTCCCTAGTTCATACCAGAGAGGTGGTCGACGAGATCAGACACTTGACAAAGATGCTCAACTTCAATAAGAGATATTTGCACCAAGGAGGAGACGGGAAACATATCTGGTACAATATAAATTGGGGTGAAAATGCACCATATTGGAACCAGTATTACAAAATTGTGAGGGATTACAACTATCCTTTTGAGGTAAATATGTTTTTCTATGTTTTAATTAAAAGTATTGGCACAGTATAAGAAAGAGTATCTATTACTACATATAGTACGGACACTCCCTGCCTCCCACCAACTTATTACCTCACCCCCTCTATTGCCCTCTGATTAGGTACCTCAGCAGTTACTAGTAGCATAAATTGACACCACAAATCCACAATTGACACGCTAGAATTTATGTTTTCGAAACAAAGAGAATATAATCTCATAACTAAGGATTTTTAACTATTTATTATAAGGACTAGCCTTGCGGTAGCATTTCCCCTCTGCCATGGATAAGATTAATTAATCATGTGCTTTTTTTATTTTTTTGCAAGAAAACATAAAAAAAGTATCTTTATTGAAATAGAATAATATCATGTGCATTTACATTAAATTTTATACCTTATCACTAAACAAGACAGCCTATAATTGTGAAACAATAATTTCGAACTTAGAACGTTTGGGGCTCACACGAGACTTCTTTTCATGATTTTTAACATTCAAAATTAGAATCTAAAGTTATCATGAATAAAATCCAAAGTTGCAGATTTCATTTAACCTCGCCCCCCCCCGAAAAAAAATGACTGAAATGTTTGTTAGTAGAATTACATGCGTGGCTAGTCCCTATATAAGTAGTCAAAGCTAAGAATAAAAAACTCTTTTTGAATAGACGGGTGTCAGTGTTTTATTTACTAAAAAGTAATTGTACCGTACGCAGCTAAAGTTATTGCAGCCCTAGACTCCGTTTCGCATGTGCTGACGTCATCTTGTCAATTTCTGTTTTTTGTAAGCTGTGTCCGGGGTGTGGTATTTATAAAGTAATTTCTGTCCCCTTCGCAATCACTTATCCATCAATATGTATAATTTAAAAATGAATATCAAATGCTGTTCAGAAGTGCGATTTTTGAATCTCATTTGCTGAGCTCAGCTGTTGAAAATATAAAATAACTATGGAGATATGCATCTTTCTACTGCTGATTTGACTTTCAAAAATCGCACTCCTGGAGTATGATTTTTGAAAGTCAAATCAGCAGTACAAAAATGCATATCTCTATAGTAATTTTGACATTTTCAACTGCTGAGCTCAGCAAATGAGTTTAAAAATCGCACACCAGATTTTCTCCAATTCAGTTCCGTTTTCTCCAGTCCATTACAAAATTTTTAACTGAAATTAAATGACAAGATGTCGAACTCGCTTATCAGCGGCTAAGGCATTGTGTGCAACCATTCTGTAATGTGTGGTTTTTGCTACAGTGTCGACACTATTTTGCCGGTATGTGAATATGGGGCTATACTGAAAAACAGCGCTGGTCAGTGTGTTCTATCACACCAGCAAACGCTGAAGCCTAGTCCCTTTGTCATAGTACTTATTGATTTTTGAAGCGTATATTTCATTTATATTTAGATTAAATTATGTTGTAGGACTTTGTGCTGTGACAAAAAATCTATTTCAATTATAAGCTGCTATGTCTGTACATAGCGAAAAAAACAATATATACAGACAAGGGTTGAATTAAAATAAGCATTCTCGCGGCACAGTATGAAAGAGTATCTATCCTGCCTCCCACCAACTTTTAACTCACCACATCTGGATACTTCGTGGTTACCTCTTAAGGAAATGCGTATTCCTGTCTGTCTCGCTCGCACTCCTCAGCATCGCACATGCTTGACTCTTCTTTTAAATTTGTCCCGTTTTTATACAGCTGACAGTGTCCAAGGCATGCTTGCGGTGTCAATAGCATGAGCAAAACTGTTGCTATGGATTTGATACCTACCGCAAGCACCTACTACGGTAGTAATGTAACTTAAGTGACTTCCTACGATCAGTAAGATCAGAGAGTGTTGCTCTCTTGTCTCCCTCTTTTACAAAATTATGACTATTTCAATTTCAGGAAAAATCCGACGAATGCCGAATTCTGGACCTTATATCTGAAGAGATAAATAGACTGATAGACTTACAATACGATGAAGAGTTCTCGGTAGACGTGAATAAACTGGAGATACCGATAGAACACCTCATGAGGGTTGTAAGTCATATTACTGACAACGCGGAAAAAGTCAAGTAAGTTGTTTTGTTTTTAAGTAGCTTTTGCCGCAACTTTTGTCCGCGTGGATTTCGGAAACTTCAACTTCCCATTCCACACTTTAGGGCGCGGTTTATTTAGTAGATATAGACGTGTGGCGGTGGCGGATAGTCAAAGTTATCTAAACTATTATAAAACTGTAACATAAGTTTGTCTGTACATTTAAGATATTAACAAAAAAAAAGTTACGATATGGTTTTTAGATATCCCTGATTCCATATCACCAATTTTTTGATTTTTTGTCTGTCTGTTTGTTTGTGTGTTTGTTTGTTTGAACGAGCATCACGCAAAAAATACTGAACCGATTATGATGAAACTTTTTTTGTTTGATAGCTTATGATCTGACTTAAAATCTGGTATATAATTTGTGCGGACAAAGTCGCGGATTAACGCTCGTACAATATAAACCTTATACTACGTAGCATAGCGTCATTTGGAGAATAACCGCGACGAATTCCAGGCGACGTCGCGTGGAGGCATGGGCGCGATTTTCCTTTACGACAAAAACGACGCTATGCTACGTACTAAAAGGTTTATATGTAAGGTGCTACTTTTACTATCCGCCGGCACCTCGTCCGTTCCGTCTCTTCTGTATAAACCGCGCCTAAAGTTTAAAGGGTTTTACGAAAAATCCATAGTGCACGCCGTAGACGTAGAAAAAAAGGCGGACATAAATTCGCTAATAATCACGTTAAACTTTACTTATTTACTATGTGATTGACAGCGGTAACGAGTCAGTGGCGATCGAGTTACGATTCAAATTGCTGTCAACAATTATAAGCGCGTTGTAACTCGGTATAACCTCGGAACAAAGTCAGTTCAGTGACGATTCAGTGGACATTTATTTAGCCCGATCGGCCCCTATGTGTATTGTATCTATTACAATAGGCAGGCTTTCAATCAAATCTTACGCCTTATCTAAACTATTATAAAACTGTAACAGGAAGTTTGTCTTGTACAGACAGAAGATAAAAGATATTGACAAAAAAAAGTTACGATATGGTTTTTAGGTATCCCTGATTCCATATCACCAATTTTTGGATTTTTGTCTGTCTGTTTGTTTGTTTGTTTGTTTGTGTGTTTGTTTGTTTGTTTGAACGAGCATCACGCAAAAACTATGAACCGATTTTGATGAAACTTTTTTTGTTTGATAGCTTATGATCTGACTTAAAATCTGGTATATAATTTGTGCGGACATAGTCGCGGGTTAACGCTCGTTTTTAATAAATTAGAAAGTGTGTTTGCCTAAGTCTATTTGTTTCGACTTTCTCTCCTAAATACCGAAACGATTTCTACGAAATTTCACAAAAAGCGGAAGCATGAAGTATGAGGAAGGAAGGGCTACTTTTTATTACAAAATCGAAAAGAATTCCAAGCATGCGATGCAGCGGAAAAAAAATGTTCACGCTTATAATAGGGTCCATCTTTATACGATGGCGGTTTTTTTAAGGGGATGATCAGACCATCAAACTGAACAACTTTCTTTATGGGACCAACGTCGAAATCGCGAAAAAATCTGCTGTCCCATTTGGCTCGAGTAGGTTTTCAGTTTTGTATGGAACAGCCGATTTTTCTTTCGTGTTTTCGATGTTGGTCCCACAGAGAAAGTTTTTAAGTTTGATGGTCTGATCATCCCCTTAAAAAATCGCCAGTATATTAAGAAGGACCCTATATAGGGTGTTAGGATAGACAGATGCATTACTTTAATGGGTGATTTTACTCATGATACTGATCAAATTTCCCATAGGAAAAAAGGGAAATCCGCAGAACTTTTCATACCCTGCGTTTAGCTCATTGCATTTCGTATGGAAAGCCCAAAAATTTTTTTGCTTCTTTCCTGTATGTTTCCCAGGCTGGTTTCAGATTCACGCACTAAGTAAATTGTGTGAAACGCGCGCTGACCGACAGCGTTTCACTGTGAAACGATGCAAGGCAACACCTAGCTCGTGGCACGCGTGTTGACCAAACGTGCCGGCGCCGGCTGTCAGCGTGAGTCTGAAACCAGCATTATTCCTTAAAGTCATACAACTGTATATCCTGACGCCCTATATTATCTGAAGATATATAAGGGGTAGTTACAACGACGTGCAAAATAGTAAGTAAAACATTTGTTTGCAGAGACCTTCTCGAATGGAACGGATATGAAATAATTAACAATGTTGTCATCCACTCGAGGCTGGTCGTAGACAATACGTCAATAGATTCGCACGAGGAGGATTGGCTGGAGAACGAATCCATCCAATCTGATGTAAAGAAACATTTTGTTTGTTAATATTTTGTTCTATGTTACAACGTACGTTTTTCTTTATTGTTAGTCGACCCACAGAATATTATAAAAGGGGTTAGAAGTGCAAAGTAGGCGTGGAACGTGTCGCCACAGGTTATGCAATGATTTGCATAACACCATAAGGCGCGCGGCTGGTGCGAACGAGAGGGCATGAGTAATTGTAGCAGCGTGAGCGGGCGACAGTGGCAACAGCCGTCTCCGAAGCGAAAGCGCTACTTTGCGTTTCTAACCCCTCTTATAATGATCTGTGAGTGGACCGCATGTTGCCAAGGGTACGATTATGTTTGAAATCGACCCAATTTAAAAGAGTTAATTCTATGCGATGTTGCGAGTTATTTATGAGTTTATGAGTCTTCGTGGTTCTGGGTGTACTACGGTTTACCGCTAGGATAAAAATGTTTTTAATTGAAGTTAAGATTAATTTGATATTGTCAAAATTCACAAACTAAAGTCATACTTAAATGATAAAATAGTCGATTATGCTTTAAGATTTAGTGTGTGGTTGAGTGTTAAGTTACTTATAAATTTTTATTAAAGTGCCATTTAAAAATGTTATGTACTTTCCATTACAATACCCAAACACACTAATCAAACAATTACTTTGCCGGCACCCGATTACATACCGACCGCCATTTGTACCCTTACTTTCTTTTTATTCGTTTTTGTTACTGTATATTTTTGGTGTGCAAATAAAGAATATTTATGTTATGTTATGTTATGTTACATAAATTGCAAACGCACGCACCACATGCAGTGGAAAACCGAATCTTTCTTAGAGTTCTTTCTAAAGAGTAGTACGTATTATCTCTACTTATTTTGTTGAATATCAACTAGGTATTTCTCGGGACTGAACAGTAGGCTCACATGAATAGATATCTCGGCGAGGCCGGACTAGAAGATAAGCTTCATGCAAGCGGGACGCGACGCGCCGTAGCCCGCCGCTAGACCCATATACAGGGTGCAACAAAAAACATTTAAGGGGGTGGTTCCACCATCAAACTGAACAACTTTCACTATGAGACCAATATCGAAATTGCGAAAACAAATCAGATTTTCCATCATCATCATATAAGCCGATAGACGTCCACTGCTGGACATAGGCTGGATTTGCTATAATCGCCGTGATGCGATGCGTTTGCGATGTTCCGTACTAAACTACAGATCTACTCAAGCTAAATGTATATGACAAAAGATTTTTTTTTTCGCGATTTCGATATTGGCCCCTTAGTGAAAGTTGTTCAGTTTGATGGTCTCAACAACCTCCTTAAAAGTTTTAAATGTTTATTTTTACTTTTGTAACACCCTGTATACGTCATTTTGATCCATAAAGCAATGGATTAACAACTTTTTTTCGCGAGTCTAGCGCCCCGTTGCGCGCGCTTTAAGAAGCTCGACTTCTAGTCGTATCTATTCATATGGTAGGCCTACCATGAGTTTTCACTACTACTATTGTAGTTACGTCGTCGCCGATTTCGTATGGCAGAAATTAGTTCTCAACGTAACCACTAGGAGCGCTGTACGAAATTCAATACCAAATTTGTGACTATTATAAAACTGTAACAGAAGTGTGTCTGTACATTGAAGATATTAACAAAAAAAGTTAAGATATGGTTTTTAGGTGTCCCTGATTCCATATTAGCAATTTTTGGATTTTTTTTGTCTGTTTGTTTGTGTAACCACAGTACCAAAGTACAGTGAAAACTCATGGTACTGCATACGTAGCGAGCTTCCGCCACGATTACAATATGCACGCGAAGAGCTAGCTAGCTCGCTATACTCGCGATTCTAAGCTGTGGCGGTAGCGT
Organism: Agonopterix arenella; assembly: GCA_927399405.1. NCBI lineage: Eukaryota > Metazoa > Arthropoda > Insecta > Lepidoptera > Depressariidae > Agonopterix > Agonopterix arenella. The sequence goes on from OV656692.1 coordinate 4,749,275, forward strand.
CGCACTCTCCTTCGCTAAGAAAACGCTAGCGTTGAAACAGGCTCTTAACTTAGTCTAGTTATTTGCTAGTTTTAGGTAATTTCCCCAGAGTTGAGGCGAACCACAGAGAAAAGTTGAAGACAGCTATGTAGTTGTAGATACTCTTTCTTATACACCTATATTTATTTTTTTATACTTATTATTTTGTTCTTTTTACACTAAAGTTAGTAGCTAGTTACAACCTGACCAAATGGAGGAGTCAATTTCCTCAATTTATCCTTAGAAAATTTTGTCAGGTTATAATTAGCGACTCGTTTGGCAACTAACTTCACACCGGTAAATTATGTCATTTAAAAAGGCGCGAAAACCTTGGGAAGATTCTGTTTAAATTCATGTCAAAATGTCAAAAACAAATGTGTGCAAGCAAGACAGAAAGGGCTGGGGCGTGCACAGATACCCCACCATACACAAACCTTTGAATTCGTTGCTCGTCTCAACTCCCGCGGAGTTATAGTATAAGAGATAAGAGGAATTTTGGTAACCATCAGCTGCAAGGCTGATTCAGTATTCATAGCGTGTAGAGCATCTCTATGATGGGGATAGACCAGGTCTGCCTGCATAACTCTAGTCGGTTTAGGAGTTACAGCAATTCAAAGGTCTGTATTAAATGAACGGTCAGCTGCAAGGCTGATCATAGAATTATTAATTAATAAATTGTAATATGCACTGTAGCTCTGTGAACAGTACAAAAGCTGTCATGTTCTGTCAGTTGGTTTAGGAGATACAAGTTCCGACCTGCATATTCATGCATATAAATTTTTAGCAACAATACCAGACCTTTGAACAGCTGTAACTCCTAAACCGACTGTAGTTATGCATGGCCTGGTCAATATCCATCGCACAGATGCTCTACACCCTATGAATACTGAATCAGCCTTGCAGCTGATGGTTACCAAAATTCCTCTTATCTCTTAGTCTAATACCATACTACCTTAAAGCTAAATAGTAATTATCTTTACAGTGTGACACTATGGATGTTCATTCCACGTCGCTTTCTGATGGAAGCACTATTGTACAAGACTATCATGGTTTGCACTTCATGTCTGTTAGGTCTTAACTGTAGATGTTGGATTTTTACACTAATCTACCTACAATAAGGATTGAATTTGTGGATCAAATTATTCTTATCGTAGAATAGAGGATACAGAGCTAGAAATATAGCAATAGAATTTTCATTGATTTTACTCTATTTCGTCGGCTTATCGCAAAAGGTCATTAACTAAAGCATTATCATAAAGCATTTTTTTCTTTCTTTTTTCTTTTCCCTTAACTACTATTTTGTAAAACTCGATAAAACAAATAATTAGTTTTGGCATAATGTTTTTGTCTGTAGTGTTATTGTATTTTGCTTATAATAGTACTCGTCGCCTCTAGTATGATCCTGTATTTAGTGACTTTTTTAAGGTTTATGACTTCTTGAATATCTCAAGAAGTCATAAACCTTAAAAAAGCAGATAAAGAAAAAAATTTTAGAACGATAATGATATTTGCTTATAATAGTACTCGTTACAGTAAACTCAGTAGTATGGTCAGCAGCACTTAGTGACTTTTCACGTTAATGACTTCTTGCGATACGCCGACGATTTAGTCAATCGATCTCGCTCTTTACCGAACGATTAATAAACTTTTTTAAAACCAACTTACCACTTACAAACATTAGTTATTGGCTGAAGAGGATATACCCATCAGGGCGCCCAAGCGCGATTCATACAATCGATGTTTGATCCTATTTTTAATATTATCCAATTAAAATCAATTACATATTTTCACTCCATGCTCGGCAATGGCCAATTATATTATGTCAAGTAAATCTATCAAGCAAGAACGCATAGGTAAAATGAATGAATGCACCGGATGAATTCCGGTTTCTTCACTCGGGGAGGCTCATAAGGTTTCCGATAAAATATAATAGTTTCTTTTATATTAATGAAGATTTTTATGGAAATCTTGGAGACATTGTAACATTAAAACTATAAATTTTAACGAAAATCTGACAAACCACAGACACAGAAATTAGTTTCTTGATCGTGTTCCAAAAATGTAATTGAATTAAATTGGTTAATATTCAAAATATAACAGTTTACAGTTATTCGTAATTTGTTGCATTCCATTATCCAGGCCTACCATTAGTATTCTATTCTATTTTTATTAAATGGCGTTTCCTTAAAGATTTCGCCAGTATCAAGTGTTGAAGATATTATTATAATTCAAGTTAACGTTCATTGTACGGTAATTGATATGGCGATCTCAAAGCCCTGTTTTTAAACAAAAACACACACCCGAAACCGCCATAAAATGGCGGAGCCGCGTGGCTATCTAAATCGCGAGCCGAACGAAAGACGTCTACTCGAGAGACCTCTAGCCACGCGACTCCCATTAGTATTCACTGTACGTTACTACTGTAGAAGCGGCGCCAATTTTGTATGACAAAATTAGTTCTCAACGTAACCACTAGAAGCGCTGTACGAAATTCAATACAAAAATTGTAGTTTACTACACTAGTTTTACTGTAGTGTAAATATCATAGTAGGCCTACTGAATTGTTTTTAAAAGGTTCCAAGGAAAGAGTCTGAAGATTTTGAGTTAGTGTCTCTAATGTCAGTGCTGTTAGCATTAAACGCTTCACCAAATCCAGGTCGTTGTCTGCGAAGAGCTCTAGACAGGAAAGTGCGTGCACTCCGCATCATGTTGTCAGCTGATGACGACATCACGACAGAACTCGACCATGTGGTTTGCCGTCTTATGAAGCTAGCTCTCAAGAGTAGCAGGGGCAAGCAGACTCCGCCGCCCGCGAGGTGGATGCAATGCAAGCTGCTGGACTTGCTTACATTGACTGAGAAGTCGATTTCGAGACGGAAGCGGCACTTTATTGAGAATTTCCCGTTGAAGGCTATCGGTTTTGGTATGTTGGTTTCTGTTTTGTAGAAGTTCTTGTTACCTAGAATTATGCTGACTATTCTCCGGAGATATTTTAAAGAAATCACATTCAAATATCTGCTTATCAATAGCAAAGTCTGAGATTTAAAATGTTAGTGCTATCGATGCGACATAATACTGATAGACCTCTTTGGACAATGGGGAAAAAAGGACTAGGGAAATCTCTGCTCTGACACATTTTTTTTAATAAGTTACCGATGGGGTTGCTCTTGACCTCAATCCAGTACTTAGACAAAGATGGGGTTGAACATGTATTGAGCTTACCCAGAAGAATCCTATTCACTTGTACTTTAAAGGAATTCGGGTTCTGACACATGTTTCCTTTATCTTCTAATCCCAGCTACAATAGATCTACCCAGGTCGCAGTAGCTATTTGGTCATTGACCAAGCCCTTATAACCAAATAATGATCTCTTCTAATCCGATCTATGCGATGCAAACTAAGAAGAGGTGCGACCCCAATTTAATCAAGTCAGCACGTAAGATAGGACGGGCATTAACCTTTTCAACGCCACGTCAAATACAAAAAAGTCGTAACTCGTACGCCAAGCCCGTTTGTACTTTGTTGACAATATCAGATAATAAAGTTAGGACTTGAAACTTAATATTTAATGGAAGAATATTGCTCTAGGTCTAGAACACGAAAACATACAGAGAGTCTACTAGCCCAGCAAATACTGATACGGTGAATTCAGAGCATCAAACTGAACAACTTTCACTATGGTGTCACGGGAGACGCGAAAAAAATCGGCTGCTTCATACAAAACAGCTGTACCTACCCGACTCAAATGTATGAAGAGGCTGATTTTTTTTCATGTCTCCTGAGGGTGGCTCCATTGTGAAAGTTGTTCAGTTTGATGGTCTGAATTCACAGTTTCAGTATTTGCTAGGCTGTCACTTACACCCTGTATACCATAGCGTTTCAGATAATTTTCTCATTCATTTTTTATTAAGTCATGCACAAGTTTAGCTTTTTACTGACTTCATTCCTATGAAGGATTAATCCGTCTTTGGCAGTCACCCTGTTGTATTGATTTATCCGTCTTTAGCGGTTAATTACCTCGATACTAAGGATGTTGTAACATTAGACGCAGGTTATACAGAAGAGACGTGTGGTGGTGGCGGATAGACAAAGTAACACAATATAAACCTTAAAGTACGTAGCATAGCGTCGTTTTTTCGTAAAACAATCGCACCCGCGCCACCAGGTCGCGCCACCGGGCGTAATTCTCTAAACGACACTATGCAAATCAAATCAAATCAAAATCAAAAAATAATATCACATATATAGCTTTTTGACGTCATTTTTTGACTCTACCACCGCGTCGGAAGGTGTTCTGTTGAGAGAAGATGCCGCCAGAAACTCTACAACACACATCTTTTAAACAAAACAAAATATACAAAGTACAATTAAAATACAATATTGCATTACATAGAGTAACATTGTCAAGACCAGACATTTTGGTCATTCAAATAGTCATCGAGTTTATAGTAGCCTTTTTTACAGAGGACTTGTTTAACATGGGGCTTAAACTTTTTGTCTGGCAAGTTTAGAATCTCCTCTGGTATCTTATTATAATAGCGTATACGGTGCCCCATGAAAGATGTGTTGACCTTACTGAGTCGAAAATGTGGGAATACTAATTTATTTTGCTAAGTACTATAAGGTTTATATTGTCTTACTTTGACTATCCGCCACCGCCACCGCCACCGCCACACGTCTCGTCTGTATAAACCGTGCCTTACAGTTAGCGCACACGTGGCGATGCGTTGCCCAGAGAATTTTTTTACTGCCAAACCATTATCGACTGTGCTTGAAAATGAACTACTAGTCCCCCAGAGCATCAAAGCGACTTGAGGCGAAAGATGGGTAATTGATTTTCAATGATATTTCAACGCAAGCGATGTCGATAATGGTTTGGCAGAGAAAAATGATCTGCGAAAGGTCTGCTAGTCGATATTCTAAATGAAATTTCAGGTAATGATGAGAGCTTGGAGTCCATAGGTCTAAGCAAATTGAAGACAGATGACACAGAAGCGTAAGAATAACATGTATCTCAACTATTATAAAACTGTAACAGAAGTGTGTCTGTACAGTCGCCATCAGATATATCGTAGCATACAAGGTGTTCAAATATTTCTGAGCAATGCTAATTTTCAATAAATTAATTGCAGTAAATGTTACAAATTATATCTAAACATGTATTCTGTGAAATTAAAGATTGAAAAATTTGTCTCGGGCGGGACTTGAACCCGCACTTTTCCAAACCGGGGAATATAGCGTTATCCAATTTCGCCACCGAGCCCACTACCCAGAGAACGAAATTTTCAATCTGTTGCGTCTTAAGGGCCCGTCCCCTTACACACAACGACAAATTTTTCAATCTTTAATTTGATTCGAAATAGCACAACATGGCTGTAACAGGTTTAAAAATCAATAATATTTGAAATTGGAACAAGGTGTGTCATCTATATCGTATGAATTCCAGTTGTAATGCTGGACTTGCGGGTTGGTTAGTTTGTAATAACTACCAGTAGATGGCACTCAGGTCCCCTTAAGACGCAACAGATTGAAAATTTCGTTCTCTGGGTAGTGGGCTCGGTGTTGAAATTGGATAACGCAGTTCCCCGGTTTGGAAAAGTGCGGGTTCAAGTCCCGTCCGAGACAAATTTTTCAATCTTTAATTTGATTCGAAGTAGCACAACATGGCTGTAACATGTTTAAAAATCAATGTATTCTGTCATAAATATCTGAACAGCTGAAATTTTCAACTACTTCTTTACATTTTTATTTAAAATTGGAATATATATATCAAAGGTTTAAGGTTTTTTTTCCCTAAACTGCTCAGATGTTTATGATCACCCTGACTGCGTTGATATATTTGATGTTCTAGGCGATCTGATATTTTTCATTGTTTGTGTAAAGAAATTATTGAAAATTAGAACTGCCTAGAAATATTTGACCATGTTGTTTGCTATGATATTTCTGATGACGACTCTACATTGAAGATATTAACAAAAAAAGTTACTATGTGATTTTTAGGTGTCCCTCATTTCCAAATCACCAATTTTTGGATTCTGATCACAAACGTTTGTTTGATCGACCATCACGCAAAAACTACCTACTGAACCGATTTTGATGAAACTTTTTTTATTTGATAGCTTATGATCTGACTTAAAATCTGGTATATAATTTGTGCGGACGAAGTCGCGGGTTAACTCTAGATACTTGTTATATTTTGTGTCGGTAGTCAATTATTTGTTGGAAATTACGTTTTGAAGTAAATAAATAGATACAGATTATTTTATTCTAATGCTAAGGTTTTTTTTCAGGAATAAATTTTTGGAAAAATACGAAAATTTAATACAATTGTCGGGTAAGTCTTTCCAATCGATATCGTATGGTAAATATAGCATAATCTTATATTTCCTTTTCATATTACAGATACTCCCAACTTTTTAGAAGTAGAAGAATGTGTTATGGGTGAAGGTGAATTTACAGGTATATAATAACATATTATTCTATATTTGCACACCAAAATAAAATAAAACAACAATTTATATTTAAGAAAAGGGTCCAAAAGGCGGCGTTACTACTAAAAGCGATAAGGCCTGGTGAGGTTAGGTATTTTCGTAGGTAGGTATGAGTTATAAACTTATAACTTTGTTGTTATTCTTAAATCATGATTCATTGTCGGCGGAGCATTTGTCAATCTAACATCTTGCACTCAGGTGCATAAAAACTTAAGGCTGGGCCACACAGAGTGCAGCTGCAGACCGGCTGCGGAACGGGTGCAGGCCGGCATTAGTTGTAAACTATGGAATTATATGCGAGGTGCCGTGTGCGAATACCGTGCGCATTTCCTTTCTGCATGTGCCTTGAATTACTGATAGGATGTAATGTACAGTTACTTAGTATTTTAATAGGTAGGTAGTTGAGATGAAGGAGCCGTGCGTATACAGGCATGGCTTCATCTTACCTTCTTCATTAGTGAAAGTAGGGCACGCAGTGGGATCCTAGTATCGATAAAACACACAAAAAAATAGGATTCTTCAAAGCGTCGTATATCATGAAGTACTAACAGTAGGAGTATGATTTGCGGATATGTGTAAATTGAACATATAATTGATGTTTTGATTAGAGCCAAAACACGATTAAGACACATTTTCTCGATAGAAAAACAAGCCAAAATTAGCCTCCGTCTTTATCGATAAACGCTTGGATCTGCTAAACGGTGAATAATAGAAACACGAGACTTGATTTAAAAAAAGATTATAAAGTTTGATTAGAGCAGAATTGAACTTACATAAATAGTACAATCGCAATTAAAGTTTGTTATACGCTTGCATCGTTTCAGGCACGCGTGCCGCCCCAACTCTTTCTCTCGCATCAGGCAGTAATATAAGCTATCACACACCCATTTCGCTTCAATTATTTTTCGACATAGGCCCTTAAAGGTTCAGAGATACAATTGTTGACCTAGCGCGTCATTGGTGTGGGAAAGACTGGCGAACGCTCCATTCGCTCTTAAACAATGGTGTTCCTACACCGTCCTAGCTATTTAAACTTTACTTTGGGCTTAACTCACTTGGGTTAAACTCTCTTTTGTACATCACAAAATATTGTAATCTTTTTATTTTTATGTTTTTTGTGTAGGTACTAATCCAACCTCTAACAAGAGTCAGCGTGGCCTTTTCTTTCTTTTTTCGTGTCGGCATGAGCCATATCGCATGACAATGAAACATACTGTAGTAGCAAGATTAGCCAGTCGGCAACGTTCATACCGAGCGAGGGTGACTGCCCAGCTTGGATAAGTTATTATGTCAAGAAGTCGAAGCTACGAAAGCGTAGAAAAAAATTGTAACCAGTACTAGCCTCTAAACCATATCCATATACACGCACACAGACATAAGTTTTATGACTCCTCACACACACCAACAGTTGGCCCCTTTTGCTTTAATACGGTAGAAACGTGAGGCTCATTCTAGACATATACTTTTCTAAGCTGCCCAGTTTGAACCCGACCAACTCAGGATTCGTCACTCGGGGAGGCTCTTTCCTTGCCCCCCAGGGTCGGGTGGCCTGAAAAACAGCGCTGTACAATCAAACCTTGTGTCTGTTGTAGAAATCGTTCTAGCGTTTTAATTTCGTTTGGCTTATTTTATATTTATTTTTAATCTGTTACTGTTTTATTACCTATGAAATTTTTTCTCTCCGTTCCCTATTACAGATATTCCCAACTTTTTCGAAGCACAGGAATGTCTTATCGATGAAGGTGAATTAACAGGTATAACATAACGTAAATTATATTCTTTATTTGCATACCCAGATACACAAAACACAACAATTTTATATACAGTAACAACAAAAAGGGTAACTTTCTATTAAAAGTGATACGTGCTTTTTAGGGCTCCTTACCAAAAGGGTGTCTACGGAACCCTATTAGGCCGTGGCGTTGACTTATTACGGACTCGCGACGTCTTGTCCATCCGTCCAAACAAAAAAAAGGTTTTGTTCTATCGTAGAAAAGGCAATACATACAAGCGTCAAAGTTGGTGTGATTATTGTGCAAACTCTAAAGTAAAACAACAAATAATAGAAACCGGCCAAGTATATAAGGTCTGAACAACTTTCAGTATGGGACCAATATCGAAATCGCGAAAAAAAATCGGATGTTCCATCATCATCATCATATCACCCGATAGACGTCCACTGCTGGACATAGGCCTCCCCAAAATGAGGAGATTTGCCATAATCGCCGTGATGCGATGCGTTTGCGATGTTCCATACTAAACTACAGATCTACTCGAGCTAAATGTATAGTTCAAAAGATTTTTTTTTCGCGATTTTGATGTTGGTCCTATAGTGAAAGTTGTTCAGTTTGTTGGTCTAAACCACCCCCTTAAAAGTTTTCAAAATCTGCTATTCCATACTAAACTGCAATGTCGATGCGCGAGTTCGCGACTCAAATGTATGCAACAACTGATTTTTTTGCTCCGATCGGTTCGCTCCCATAGTAAAAGTTGTTCAGTTTAATGGGTAGACTCTTAGTTTAAAAGGATACTAATATATAAGTATATATATATATATATAAGTCGGGCTCGCGCTTAGGCTTCCAACCTGAATGAAAGAAAACGAAATTTGTTTGGTAAATACATACTTATTTGCTCTTACCGACGAGCGACACTTTGCGGTCGCAGAGGGTCGCGCGACCCATGGCGACCGTAAAGTCTAAGAGCGCCACTCACGGCGACCGCAAAGTGGCGCTCGGTGTGAGAGTTTGCTAGTCAAACTCTGGGCGGTTTTTTGCTATAACGCCTACTTTGCCTATCTTCCAGAATTCAATTTCACCGAAACAGGGTTCTCTGCAGAACCAGAACACGGATACGTAAACTATGCAAGGGGAAAAGTTTACAAGCCTGTTAAGGTTGTCAATGGCGATGAGTCCAGCGATGTAACTGTAACTTGGGTGGAAGAGGATTACCTAGCATTAGTCCCGTATCCTGACAACAAATCTGCAGTTATCAGTTCATCAGACCATAGCACGTCTTTTGGTGCCAGATATAGATACAAGAAACCCTATAAAACATTCAATAACTACGCGAAAAATGTATATGGTTCAAACAATGAACCACGCAAAAGATCTCGCAGCAAAGTATTTGGAGTTCAAAATGCAAAAGATGATAAGAATGGAAGTGAAAGCAAAACTAATCTGCCAAAGAAAGTTCGCAAAAGAAACGCTCTCGACTACGGAAAGTATGGACTCAAGTCGAAAAGGAAAGTTAAGGAGCGTAAAAAATTACAGCCAACTGCTTCAAACCCGGTAATTACCTACCAATGGATTTTTTTATTTAACCTTCATTATGGGGGCGTCCAAAAAGGGTCCAGTGGTTGGCATTTTAACCTAGCTTTTTTATCATTCCATAATATGATCATGTGACTGGTCTAGTATCCGAATCTAAAAATCCGACCACTGGACCCATTTGCTTGGACGCCCACATATAATAATTATCTATCTATATAACGTTACGCCTCTGTCCTATTGAGGTAGGCAGAGACCAGGGCGCGCCACTTACTACGATCCTTACATACCTCTTTCTCCATCACATCTTTTCGTTCATGCCCGCTGGTTTCGAGTACTTCGCACATTGGCTTAGCAAGGATGAGGCAGAATTTTTTCTAAGGGGGGCAACGAGCTTTCTGCGGAGACCCACCTCAGAAAGCTCGTATAGAAAGCTAGCATTGAAACTCTGGCCAGCTCTAGCATCGCTGGGAAATCCTCAGCATATACGGCACTAATTGTTTAAATAAACTAATTTAGTATCAACTTCCATTCATCCAATCAACTTCATATTTTCAGATTCCAGGAAGTTTAATAGAACTTTGCCAACCAGAATTAACTACCGAATCAGTTGAATTTAATTTTGCCATGAAAAAGGGCAAATCTCACAACGTGGCGAATGAATCAAAGTGTAACATTGCCGCTACCAAAGAAAGTTTTCTCGTAAGCATTGTAATGGAAGACATGGAAGAAACGATTGCCTTGCGTCGGAGCATAGGCACAGATGCCGATATGGATCCGATGGTGTGTGATCAAGAGGTACTCATGGAGAGTGCGCTGAATGTTGAAACAAATGATAGCTTAAATAATATGCACCATATCGCTACAGAAAACGTTCATTCTCAGACCATATTCTTATACGGTAGGTAACTATTACTGTGTCTTTTGAAGTCCGAATTAAAATTTGTCACACGACAAAATTGCTTCTTTTCAATTTCATACTTAAAATTACTTACATCGATGCGGCGCTGTTGTGTATGCTCTAAGCCCAGCAGTACATCAGCAGCAACAGTAGCAGCACAATGTAGTCCGCAATCAAATCCAATATTAAAATGGGGGAAAATGCGTACTGGTGGCGGTGCTAGTCAGATGTCATTCCAGCACTGCAACCAGGTCTAAGCTAAGATGGAATTCCATAAAGGCGCTGACTGAACGCATATTGCTGAAGAGTTATGGCATATATTGTATGACATAATGAAAGCTGATAAAATTCTCTACAATATTCCCATTCGTTGTCTAGCTATGAGGTTCGAAAAACGGTCGATTTTCAAAAATGTGTTTTTTACTTCACGTTTTTTGTCGTACATTCAAACGTCAAAGCAGCTTTTAAAGGTTCTCCGAATGGACTGAAAATTTGTATCCGAGGGTTTTCGGGGTCGCTAATCAAGAATGTGAAATCATTTTCTTTTTATCTCCAATACCATGCAAATGTCATAATTTTTAAAATGCTGTTACGTTCGCGGCCCTGTAGCTCTCAAAGGTTAAGCCCTATGACAAAAGTACATATAACTAGTTTAGAGTAGGAAATTTTATCAGGTTTAATTTGTACCTATAAAACTCTTCGATTTTTTTTTTTTTTTTTTTTTATATGTTTGATAGGTAAGCATTTGACCCCGATCTCACCTGATGTTAAGTGACGATGAGGCCGAAGATGTAGCATGCTTACCTAGAAATGTGCCTATTCACTCTCGCCTTGAAGAGGCCCAAGTTGTATTGCTCAGGGAACAGGTCCGCAGGCAGTACGATTAGACTTATAAATTTCGAGTTGTAAGCAAAAAACCAAAAAATGGGACCTTCTTTGTGCCCCCCCTCGGGCTTATCTCAGAGGGGTCAAGACTTTTAGTATATTTGTCTCCTAACTAGTCCAAATAAAGTTCCGTAGTCAAATATCCTGCTTTCGACTTTTCCATCTAGAATCATTCGTTGCCTGAACTATAAGGACAGCAATAAGGTAGCGATCTCCTATTTTAACAAGAGCGAATTTAATATGTGCATCTCTTATTGACTGAATATGCCAAGACACGTGTTTCCTTCTATTAACTTATCTTTCTACGGTCAAAAGTCATTCATAAGTTCATAACTCATAATCATAAGTTAGGTCAAAATAAAATTGATCGTCGAATAATGAATCAGAGTGCAGGAGCTCTCTTCCAATCGTTAGTATTCATAATGATGGCGTAATGAGGTGCGTAAGTGCAGTAGAAATAAAAAACCAAACAAACAACCAAACCGTATGAAATATTGACGTAGAATACTATGTACGCCGGGTCTAGTACAAAATTCTCGAAAAATGAGCCGGAACTAATTAATAATTGTTTTTTTTTCGGTATTTTATTTTAGAGTCAATTTGAGCTTAGAAATGTACCAAAATTAAAAAAAATATCACGTCAGCAACAGGCCTTCTTAAAAAAACGAATGATAATTTTTTTTCTGCAATCTTTTAAGGCTTTACCATTATACATACTTCAAACATGGTGTTAATATTTTTGTCTACTTACAAGGCTTTGAAAAATACATGAGTATTTTCTATTAAATGTCTCATTTTTTAAATTTCAATGCCCATTTTATTCCTCAAAAATAATTTATGTAGTTAAATCTAATTAAAATGAGTGCATTGGTATTAATATTATTAATTTAAAAGCCTTCTGGGAGATACAATTTTGATTTCTATGTTGCGTAGCAATTTTTTTTTAATGTGTTCATATAGTCTTTTTGTCACTAAATGGTGCCGATTACAGTTTAAAAGTACAATTAAAAATTACTCCCTACCCCGCCTAACAAAACTCCGTAAAATGACTTGGCTACTAAACTAGCACAAACCTAAGTACTTTTAGTAATATAAACCAACTGATAATATTGAAAATGCTGAAATTCTTTTCCATCCCACTCCCCCATCGAGACACGGCGCGCGTCGCGGATCAAAAGAAGACTGTCGCGTAATTAGTTCTCTTTTTATGTTTTGGTGCTCTTTTGGTTCGGACACTTTTGAGCGCGGACCCTACGTCCAGTAGTTGGTAAGTCAATGGTGTCAAACTTCTCTTTTGATCTAATCTCGCCTTTAATGTGGAGCGGCAGTACTAGGAGCCAATGTTCTACCACGCACTGTATCACAGCCCCGGCACTCCATAAAACGATCTCACGATGCTTCAATCAAAGTATAACATAAGAGTAGGTGCGCTTCTAAGAAAACGCGCGACACGCCGGCGATGCGGCAAGATGGCGCCCATGCTAAGGGTTGTTACTAATAGGTCCGGGAAAAAGTATCTTCGCATTTTTTAAGAAAATTCAAAACATTTTTTAATATAGTTTATTTACATTTAACTAAAGTATGTAGGTACCATTTTGTTCGATAAATTTTTGCCATCTTGTAGGTAGGGACATGATCCCATTGCTATAGAAATTTTGGGGCTTCTGATCAAAATACCGCGACAAGTAGTTTTTGCAGTCCTCTCGTGATGTTAACCTGACAATGCCTAAAGAATTCTGAAGAGACCGAAACAGGTGGAAATCAGAAGGTGCAAGGTCAGGACTATACGGCGGATGCATTAACACCTCCCAGCCAAGCTCTCTTATTTTTTGCTGAGTGGCTAAAGATGTGTGAGGTCTAGCGTTATCATGATGAAAAACCACACCCCTTCTGTTGATTAATTCCGGCCGCTTTCTCTCAACTTCTTGCTTTAATCTCCGTGTTCGCAGTAGAGTTCAGAATCGATGGTCCTGTCTGGTGGTAACACCTCATAATGAATAATTCCCTTCCAATCCCACCACACACACAGCATCACCTTGTTGCGAGTTAACCCGGGTTTCGCCACTGGCTGTGAAGCCTGACCGGCCTTTGACCACGACCTTTTTCGCACGTTCTTGTCATACGTGATCCACTTTTCATCACCAGTTATCAGCTTCTTCAAAAATGGTTCGGTTTCATTACGTCGTAATAAAGAATCACAAATGAGTACACGGTTCATTAGGTTTCTTTCAGTGAGCTCGTGAGGTACCCAAATATCGAGCTTTTTTGTGTACCCACTTTTCAAATGCGCCAAAACTGTTTTGTGGTCAATTCCCAGTTCTTCAGCTACGTCGTAACTACTGATATGCCGATCTTGCTCCACTTTTTCAAAAATGGCATCCATTTTATCCGTAATAGGGAATGCGGAGAAACTTTTTCCCCAACCTAATATTATGTTTAGAGAATATGAAATGAGTCTAATTATTTAATATTTTATTAATTGATAGTGATCATAATACCTACCTAGGTATTTATTTTTGTTATGAACAATTATTTACGTTTTTAATTCAACGTTTTATAAGAAAAACACATTATTTTTCAATATATCGTAGCGTAGCTTCCTATTTAAAGTACCTGCAGTTTTAAACGATATCTCCAGTAAAAACAACAAAGTTTCAAATCGCGTTAAAAATGTTTCAAACCACTTTAGTTCCAACGAATCTTTATTTTGATTCAACGTGGAATCACACCAGTACGCAATACAACCAGTTCGAACCATTGTGGTAAATTTTGACACTGCTGCTGGCGAGTACCCCAAGTCTCAGTTGACTTAGGGCCGAGACGCGCTCCTCCCGCGCTCCGCACCCCGCGCATTAACGACATGTCGCGACCATAGAGCGCGCTCACTATATTATATTTACGCTATGCTTCAACAGTACCTACTGTAACAGAAACGAGCCGGCACACGCGCCATCCTGCTCGCACGCTCGCATCTTGGCTCCTAAAGTGTAAAGAGCAATGATAGCCCATACGGAAGAGAGCTAGCGACTCAATCGTGAGTCGGCGGTTCGATTCCTGGCCTGTACCACTAAGTTCTACGAAATTTATGTACGGTTGGATTTGTCATTATCACTAGCTCGGCGATGAAGGAAAACATCATGAGGAAACCGGCAGACCCGAAATTGAAAATAAAATACCATAAGTTCGGAAGTATGCGTAAAATATGGGTGAGCATGGGGCAAACACAATAGACCAGCGATGGTCGCAGCGTTACATAACGACCCTTGCTTGCTTGCCGAACCAATAATCAATACCCTCGAAGTGAGTTGCGGTACCTATCTGATGTCTGAGTTGTAGGAAGTAGCTGTTCTGTGCTGTAACTGTGTAGCAACTTACGACTGAAACTATTGGTCGCGTGACACACATACTCTCTCTCTGTATAAAATTATGATATACACGGAACAATTTTTTTTAAATGAAAACCCCTCATTACATTCCCATCTATCTGTTTGTATTTCATTCATGCCTGTCTTTCAAAACTGCTTGCAGCATGTTTTTGTTATATAATGTTGTAAGCAGAATTAGAGTTTAAAATTATTATTATCGAATATGAGAACATACTTATTTGGTAGCATGACCTAATTTCAAATTCTTGAGAGCATGGGGCGAACACAATAGACCAGCGATGGTCGCAGTGTTACATAACGACCCTTGCTTGCTTGCCGAACCAATAATCAATACCCTCGAAGTGAGTTGCGGTACCTATCTGATGTCTGAGTTGTAGGAAGTAGCTGTTCTGTGCTGTAACTGTGTAGCAACTTACGACTGAAACTATTGGTCGCGTGACACACACACTCTCTCTTGAGCATGGGGCGAACACAATAGACCAGCGATGGTCGCAGCGTTACATAACGACCCTTGCTTGCTTGCCGAACCAATAATCAATACCCTCGAAGTGAGTTGCGGTACCTATCTGATGTCTGAGTTGTAGGAAGTAGCTGTTCTGTGCTGTAACTGTGTAGCAACTTACGACTGAAACTATTGGTCGCGTGACACACATACTCTCTCTCTGTATAAAATTATGATATACACGGAACAATTTTTTTTAAATGAAAACCCCTCATTACATTCCCATCTATCTGTTTGTATTTCATTCATGCCTGTCTTTCAAAACTGCTTGCAGCATGTTTTTGTTATATAATGTTGTAAGCAGAATTAGAGTTTAAAATTATTATTATCGAATATGAGAACATACTTATTTGGTAGCATGACCTAATTTCAAATTCTTGAGAGCATGGGGCGAACACAATAGACCAGCGATGGTCGCAGTGTTACATAACGACCCTTGCTTGCTTGCCGAACCAATAATCAATACCCTCGAAGTGAGTTGCGGTACCTATCTGATGTCTGAGTTGTAGGAAGTAGCTGTTCTGTGCTGTAACTGTGTAGCAACTTACGACTGAAACTATTGGTCGCGTGACACACACACTCTCTCTTGAGCATGGGGCGAACACAATAGACCAGCGATGGTCGCAGTGTTACATAACGACCCTTGCTTGCTTGCCGAACCAATAATCAATACCCTCGAATTGAGTTGCGGTACCTATCTGATGTCTGAGTTGTAGGAAGTAGCTGTTCTGTGCTGTAACTGTGTAGCAACTTACGACTGAAACTATTGGTCGCGTGACACACACACTCTCTCTCTGTATAAAATTATGATATACACGGAACAATTTTCTTTAAATGAAAACCCCTCATTACATTCCCATCTATCTGTTTGTATTTCATTCATGCCTGTCTTTCAAAACTGCTTGCAGCATGTTTTTGTTATATAATGTTGTAAGCAGAATTAGAGTTTAAAATTATTATTATCGAATATGAGAACATATTTGGTAGCATGACCTAATTTCAAATTCTTGAATCCTAGATATCAATGAACCAAGTACTTCTAAAGGAGTACGCCATCTAAGCACTGACGTACAATGTGGCCCGGATACACTGACGCCGTGTTTCGCAACGGTAACTCCCGCACATTCTGTGCCTAGAATCCCAATGTTGTTCTCAACGGGGTTCAAAATGAGAGATTCCTTAACCAATCTAGCTACTGCCGAGAATACATCCGATTTCGGTACTTCCACTAATAACATAGAAAACTTTGGCCCAACAAGTGCAAGACTGAAATTTTCAAATTTATTCAAAAGTGGCATTAAGATAAAAGATTCATCAGAAAATCTTACAGCTGAGAAGAAAAGCGTTGATTTTGTCTCTACTGCTACAAATGATACATCTGTTAGTACGTTTATATCAGGCATAAAAATTGGAGTCTCTTCAACCGATTTTACACTAAAAACCTGTTCAGGTACTTGCACTGATCACGATAATAAAATGATTCCTAAAATGAAGTTTGATGAAAGAAAGAATAAGACAGAATTTTGCACATTTACTGATCAAGAGCACCATATAATTATTCCTTCGATGGTAGAATCGACAAAGATCAAAAGACAAAATTACACTAAGCATTCACTAGGAAACGTAGCAACAAAAAGCAGTAACGAGAAATATAAAACTATATCACCAACAACGGTCAAACCTATTGGAATAAACTTGAATGATTCTGACACAAACCTTTCCAAAAAAGTTGAATGTGGGACTCCAACGCGCTTGGATGTAATGTCTGATATAAAAACGCCTTATGATTCCACTAATGAAACAAAATTGCTAAAACCTATTTCAAGCGGTATTATTGAGGATTCCTGCTCTGAATTCTATGGAAGCGGTTTCTCTGCTAGTAGCCCCGTTCTAGGTACGAATTCAACTAAGAACACAAGTCTTATAAGACAATCTAAATTAACCTACGGTGGAGTCCATATTCACAGTTACAAAGAAAAACAAGTTTCAGAAGATGTTGTGTTTCAAGGCAAATGGTTGCGAAACAAAGCTAAAGCTCATACAAGAAAGAAACCTTACAATCCAGTTACAGTAAGAAGAGTGACTGATCCAACTGTTAAGAAAATAAAAGCGACAAATTCCACACATACGATTTCTGTGACAGAGGCTCAAATGAAGTCTGAGGTTGAAATAAAACCGGTACGAAAACCGAGGCCTGTCAAGCCCAAGCCAGAACCTGTAAAAAAAGAACAAATTTATAAAGTAGTTTTACCTAAAACTGTAGTCAATTCTATTCGATCTAATAGGAATGTTACAAAGGTAAGTGTTACAATTCACTAGCGAAAAATTACATGTAGGTACGACAGTGCACCTATGACTAGAATATGGCAATAGTTAATTGTTCTAAGTACTGTCATGTAAGCGATATAAAAGCGCATCTTCTGTCTTGCACTATATAATGTCATTGCTCTATAAGTCTTGTACGTTAGTATAGTTAGCTATTATCATAATTATAACTGAACTGATAATCTTGTTTTAGGTTGCATCAAAGATAGCGATGAGGTAAGATTTTAATTTTAAACAAATAACATGTATACAAATATTGTACCTATAATTGACTAAACGTGAATCTACAACTATTATTATTATCATTTTAGTGGGATGTTATCCAAGAACACAAAATGCACGCGTTTTGCCAAAAAATCACCTGTAGTACCACTGGTAGTACCTGAGGTAAAAAAAGATGTCAATGAACGGAATAAACTATTACACAAAAACTACCTACCGTTATATTTGAAGAAACGCAAACCTATTCTAGATAAAAACAGTTTAAATCAAAGCTTGGATTCTGTTCAAATTGCTAAAGAACTTCAAAAACCCAAGTCAAAGGAAATGTTGCCACTGACGGTGTCAGATCCAGAAAAAATTAAGAATAGTTTGATACAATTTTGTGATGAACCACAAGAGAATGTTAGTTATTTTGTATTCCGTAATGAAATAGAGAATCAAAACAGAAGTGCCACAGACTGTCACACGACAGATAATAATGCGAGAAAGAAAAACTGTACAAGTAGACGATCCTCTAGCCCTGCATCACAGAATAGTTCAACTTGCTCAACCCCTGATAGCATAGCTACAGTCAGAGCAGTGACTACTCGATCTAAAGCTTCAACCAGAAGACATTCAGCGTCCTCCAACAAGAGCAGCTTAGGCAATACTGAACCTGAAACCACGACACCTGTCAGAAACAGAAAATTTACTAAAAGGGGCAAAAATACGAAAAAGAGCGACGAAAAAGATCACGATAAAGAAAATAAGCCGGAGTCGTCACAAAAATCTTTTTTCAACAGAGATCCAATTAAAATAGAGAAAAGTGCGTTTAAAGGAAGAAATAAAAATGTGTATATGGCACGAGTCACAAATGATGCTTCACCTTCGCACAATAACGATAAATTGAAACAAAATCAAACTCCTAATAAATCTTGTATCAGAATCCCGACTGTTGATAGTAAAGATGACGTTGAGAAGAAAAAAAGGCCTATGACCGCAACTCTTACACATAAAACATCTATAATAAAATCTAGTAACTCCAACTGCGTCGTGAGTGAGGAAAAACAAAGTCACGAGAACATCAATCCAAATAAACTACAGCCAGTAGAGTCATATGATGAGCACATAAATGTAAAAGAAAATACTTCCCAAATCCATCAAAATACATCTCAAATAACACAAAACACTTCTCAAATACAAGAAAATACACCACAAATAACAACAAATAATAGCACCTTAGATTCTAAAGCTTCATATATAAATGTTGTAGACGACAAAATACTGTCACAATGGTTAGATAGTTCCAGTCAATCCTTGGTTGTCAGCTCTGCGGAGAGCTCTATCTTAGCAGCCATGAAACATATTGTTGAAGAAAGGCTTGATTTTATTGAACCGTTATCTCCAAAATATTATGATCTTAGCAACTCGGATACATTGAACTTGGCTATTGAAGAATTCAATAACCAGAACATGGAAGATACTTTGTCGTCAGTTTCAAGTTTTAAAACAGCAATGACACACAAAAATGACTTCAATAATACATTACAAAGTGATAACGAAGAATATAACATCACTTTTAATACAACTCTAGAAGACGATTCGTTACAAAGTTTGCTTGATATCACACCACCGACCACCGATTTGGAATTGCTCTCGTTTAAATCTCTGACATCTGTATCAAGATATTCAGAGGTATTCTTAGTTGACGGTCAACCTTCTCAACCAACTCAAGCGCCGCCGGCCAAGACCTCATTTAAGGAAATATTTGAAAGAAAAGAACAGCAAACAATTCAGGTAGCTATTTTTAAAATATATAGGTACTTTAGTTTTTAATACCTTAGCAATCGATCATGTTATCGTCCAAGATCGAGCACCTATTCGGTGTCGTAACAAGCACAGAAAAGAGAACCAATAGAATTAGCATGAGGACTATTATAAGTTATACCGTGCGGCTACCGATTAAAGTCACTGCGTCCGACCTCATCTCTAATCATAGTAGATCCCTGATCAGATTAAGGCTGGCTTTCCACATACGCATACTATACGAGAAAGCGAAGCTGTGAGCGCGAGCCTTTGAAGATGGAGGTTTTTTACATACAATGCGAGGGATGGAGGCGTGCGAGGTATGTTATGTTATAGCCGAAAGTCAACATAATATATTCAATATAAGATCTTAAAGCACCCTAAGGCTGCTTTTCCACCAGAGATGTGCGAGGAAGCTAAGCGGTGGGCGAGGCAAAAATCCACCGATAGAATCACTTCATTTTCCTATCCTCGCTCACCTCAGCTCTGGCACAGGCGTGACACTGCCTGTACGTGTACGCGCCCGCTCCGGTGACCTTGGGCCGGCGTATAATATAACTAAACTTAGAAATATAAGAATTTATTATTATTTTCTGAGAAACATAAATTTTTGAGATTTCTACATATCAAAAATCCTATAACTTCGGACTTAAATATCTCTGTAACTATATAAAATTGCCACGCCTGAGCATTACCTAGGCGTTCAGAACATCAAAATGCATCGCTTGCTTAGCTTAAGGCGGTTGCAGAGGGGTCAATTTTATACAAAACTTTGACGCACAATACGCGTAGACGGTATTAATATAAGTAACTTTGTATATATGGAAAAATAGTTTAGAAAATCTAGATGCCGCGTCACAAATAATATTTGCAATTTATAATATAATTACGAAGATATAAAGGTTTTAAAATTTTGTATGAAAAATTTGAAAGCTTTATATCTTCGTAATAAATAATAATAAAATAATTACGAAGATATAAAGCTTTCAAATTTTTCATACAAAATTTTAAAACCTTTATATCTTCGTAATTATATTATAAATTGCAAATATTATTTGTGACGCGGCAACTAGATTTTCTAAACTATTTTTCCATATATAAAATATTACTTTTATTAATTCCGTCTACGCGTATTGTGCGTCAAACGTTTGTACGGACTGAAACCACCTTAACTCAGAAAGTCTGGCCGGACGACATTTTTGAACATAGTGCGGCGCGTGCATTCGATAGGGTCGATATACCTACCGAGAAAATAATAAAAGTTAAGTTTGGTTTACGTAAATTAAATTATATTCTCATTGTATTGTCAATTTCACATACAGCTCGATATAGGTAGGTATAGCAATCGACTATTATTAATCCAAAACAGGTTATCTAGGTCGTTTTTTTTTAATCAAGGTGGGTTCCTATGACTAACCTGAGTGCCTACTTATACTTTACATCCTTTAAAAAAGTAACCTACCTAGGTAGGTAATATCGAGAAAAAAGTAGGGACCCGACAGACCGAAAGTAAGGGCTCGCGACCCGCGCACCTCCCTGCGCTCGCTCCAACACGCACGCATAGCCGCGAGCGCTTCTACGAGCACACATGCATGAGTGACGCTTCTTTTCGCGTTAGAGTATATTTTCTTTGGCTCTGGTGGAAAAGGGCTTAGCAAAAAGAGGTTTTTCTTCATACAAAACAAGCAAGAAATAGATGACCACGAGTTGTGATCGAGGGCTGCGTGCGAGGAACGTGTGAGAGGAATGCTTGCAAGACACCTTACCCCACCCTCATTATATGAAATGAGTCTGCAACGCACCCTTGAACCGTTTTACAGCTTCGCTTCTTTCTAGCACATCTCTGGTGGAAACGCCGGACTCATCCTCGCACTGCTCATCTTTGTAGCACATGTCTGGTAGAAAAGCACCCAGGCTGGCTTTCCATGAGAGCTGTGCGAGGTAGCGAGGAAAAAATCCACTAATAGAAAAACTTCAATTTCCATAAGACACGATCGAGCCAGCGCGCTATTGGCGAATTTTTTTTTTGCAGACAACCTTGCTACGCCTCGCACAGTTCTGGTGGAATGTCAGTCTCGGGAGGGTTAGAACGAGAAAGTGCATCTATGTTTTTAGGGTTTCGGACCCAAAGGGTGAAAACGGGACCCTATTACTAAGCCTACGTTGTCCGTCCGTCCGTCCGTCTGTCCTACCTATTTAGGGCTGTAACTTTTGAACCATAAGAGCTAGATAGTTGAAATTTTCACAAAATTTGCGTTATTACGGCGAAGTTGCGAACAAATACTAAAATAACAATAACAAAAATAAATAAAAATTTCAAAAGTTAAAAATTATGGTGGTATACAATATACTGTTACGAGCGACGGGTTTCGGGATTGGAGTGAAACGCTAAGTCCAATTTATTTACAGAGTTTATTGGGTTACACACTTACACACGGACCACCTCGCAGAGGTTCCCCTTTTAACAGTCCTCCTCGCAGGGGTTTCCCCTCTCACCACTTTTACTGTTCACTACGTCACGACGCGCGACACGCTATGACGTCACGACGCACGGCACTATGACGTCACGACACGCGACACACACTACACTGCACTAGACTGACACTTGTCTACTCACTGTTCCACTTTACTTTGCACTTTACTTTTCACTAGTACTTTTCTACTTTTACTTTTCTTCCTTTTTGCTTCGCACTTTTCACTGTTAAATCAATACTGACTTGCGTCCGCAAACTCGCGGCCTTATATACCCCTTAGAATTTTCTAGATGCCCGAATTTCGTTAGTCTTTTCTTTATTCCTTTGTTCCCTTCCGGATATTTTTTAATCCCGCCTTCCTTCTCGAATTTTCCTAAACACGTCCCCTTTTATTGTTTCTTTACAAATATTTCTTCTCTCTCTTCGTTCTAGAACATTCCTATTGTTTTTGGTTCTTTTTCAAATATTCCTTCTCTCTCTGTTTTCTAGAACATTTCTAAACACGCCCATTTTCTGTCTCCTTCCAAATATTCTTACTCCCTCTTACTTTTCTAGAACATTTCCAACAACAATAAAATCTAGAATTATTTTCGACGAGTCTCGAACCATCGACCCCCGGCACGGGAGTCCATGCGTCGACCGCCGAGCTACGAAGCTTGTTGACAAACCGGCCAAATTTTTGAATGCCCTTCTATAGCTGCGTCATTTTACAGCATCCGTGACACTGCCCCTCCCTTAGTTCTGCTCGTCCCGAGCATCATTACTTCCGAAATAACGAGCTAACCGATCAACGTACACTATCTTCAACGGGTTCCTTGGCGATCGTTGGATTCGATATGTGACGTCATTTATTTTGGCCACTTCCTCAAACGGCCCTTCCCAACTTGCCTGTAACTTCGGGCTCTTCCCTTTCTTACGAACAGGGTTATACAGCCAAACCGGTGTTCCTTCCTCCTTCTCACAAACAAACGGAATGTGCCCAGGTCGTTGCTTGATTGGTGCCACATCTCCTGTATTAATCGTGAGCTTCACCAGGTCTGTTCTACCAATATCTGCGCCGTTCTTAGGGAGCCAGTTCTTCGCTATCTCAATCGGTGACTTAGTCAAGTCCTTGCTGGGGTCTTCCATAACTTCCGATACTACATAATCCTCATAGTGATCAACAACCTCCTCCTTCTCAATCGTCAGGTTCACATCTCCGACGTTAAGTATCGGGTTCGAAGTAGATGAAACTGATTCAACAATTTTCCTCGCCGGAATCCAACAAACTTCAGTTTTAACCTTTTCCATCACAGCACATCTCCGTGGTAATCTCCCATCGTTACTCTTGGGCAAAACAACAGGTACCAAGGTCTGTGATCTAGGCTGGCAAACTGTTCTTCTCACACAGTAGACCTTTCCCGATGATCCATCTTTCATCGGAACCTCGTCTGTGTTACACCGTAGCACTCCGTTCTTCATGTCTATATTGCACTGGTAACTTTGTAAGAAATCTAAGCCAATGATGCAATCGTCCACTATTTCAGCTACAATCACCTCATGTTTGAAAGAAGTTTTCCCGATCTTAATCGAAACTCCCAACTCTCCCCTAACAGGTATGCGCTGGCCAGTAGCTGTTGTTAACTGTAGGTTGGTTTGCTGCACAACTCGTTTCTGATAACTTTCCATATCGCTTATCAGTCGAGCATTGATTACCGTCCTCGAAGCTCCGGTATCCAAAGTTAATTGACAGCTTCTACCATTGACCTCTCCTTCAACTAACAGACTATTTCCGTCCGATGTTTGTTTGACTCCAATGGTTGGATTTGCAACATAACCGCCCAGCGCCCTCCAGTTTTCCTGCTGCTCATCAGTCGAGACTCCTATATCCCGACGGCCTGCACGCTTCGGACAAGAGCTGCGAATATGCCCCAGTTCACCACACTCGTAGCACACATAACGACGGCATGTGCGCTTCGGGCAGGAGCTGCGAATATGTCCTCGTTCACCACACCCGTAGCACACATAATTGACACTTCGATTTCTCGGTGCTGATGCTCCAGTCGCCACAATCTCCCTAAGGCGAGCGGAATGAGGATCCTGACGTACGGCTTCCACTTCCAATGCATGAGCAACAGCGTCCCTGAGTGTAACATGGTGCCCAAGTCGCACTGCAGCTCGCACCTCCGGGTCCCGTATCCCATCCGTAAAGGTCTGCAGGAGCATGTTATCGATGGCTGCCGGTGACGACTGGAAAGCCTTTCGCACGAGCTTTTCCACTTCCACAGACCATTGTTGCAGACTCTCGTTAACATGTTGATTACGTTCCTTCAACCGCGCCCTATACACGTGTTCAAGATGTCCATCGCCGAATCTAACCTCCAGAGCTCCGAAAAGATTGTCGAACGTCAGGTTTCCGCTAGCTCCTACGGCTTCCAGTACGGTGAGAGCCTGTCCCTGGAGTGCCAATATCAACGCAGGCTCCGCCTCCTCCTTGCCCCAGCCATTAACCTTCATTGCTGTCTCAAATTGTAGCTTAAAGGCGGCCCATGACGTCAGTCCATCGTAAACCGGAGTCTTGACACCTTTTGGTTGTATGGGTGAGTCAAAAACAGCAGCAACACGACTATGAGATTTGCTCTGCTCAACTTCTCGCCGGATTTTGGCAAACTCACCCTCCATACGTTCAAACCTCCCTTCGACCTCACCCTTCACACGATCCAACCTCCCTTCTACAGCTTCGACTCTCTCGACCGCCTGCTGCAAGCCTTTCGTAATATCTTTATGAAGCGCCTCCTGCATCGTGCGCATCTGTTCTTCCTGGCGGCGAGCCTGTTCCTCCTGGCGTTGAACCTGTTCTTTTATCATGCGTGCCTGTTCATCCTGGCGGCGAGCTTCCTTTTCCTCCTGACGGCGAGCTTGTTCTTCCTGACGGCGAGCTTGCTCCTCCTGACGGCGAGCTTGTTCCTCCTGACAGCGAGCCTGCTCCTCTTTCAGTGCGTGCAGTTGTTCCTCCATCATGCGCTGGATTTGATAGAGGAAGTTCCCTGGGTTCTGCTCCGGAGTGCGCTGCACTTCGCCTCCTTCAGGTCTTCTTTCCGGAGTTCGCTGCACCTCGGTTGCAAGGCCCGCACCTTCCTGGCGCGCTTCCGACGTGGCCCGCGTGGTGACTCCCTTTAACTCTTTTGGCACCAGCGGCATCCTACTCCAATCCCACTTCTGACACCAAATGTTACGAGCGACGGGTTTCGGGATTGGAGTGAAACGCTAAGTCCAATTTATTTACAGAGTTTATTGGGTTACACACTTACACACGGACCACCTCGCAGAGGTTCCCCTTTTAACAGTCCTCCTCGCAGGGGTTTCCCCTCTCACCACTTTTACTGTTCACTACGTCACGACGCGCGACACGCTATGACGTCACGACGCACGGCACTATGACGTCACGAAACGCGACACACACTACACTGCACTAGACTGACACTTGTCTACTCACTGTTCCACTTTACTTTGCACTTTACTTTTCACTAGTACTTTTCTACTTTTACTTTTCTTCCTTTTTGCTTCGCACTTTTCACTGTTAAATCAATACTGACTTGCGTCCGCAAACTCGCGGCCTTATATACCCCTTAGAATTTTCTAGATGCCCGAATTTCGTTAGTCTTTTCTTTATTCCTTTGTTCCCTTCCGGATATTTCTTAATCCCGCCTTCCTTCTCGAATTTTCCTAAACACGCCCCCTTTTATTGTTTCTTTACAAATATTTCTTCTCTCTCTTCGTTCTAGAACATTCCTATTGTTTTTGGTTCTTTTTCAAATATTCCTTCTCTCTCTGTTTTCTAGAACATTTCTAAACACGCCCATTTTCTGTCTCCTTCCAAATATTCTTACTCCCCTTTTTTCTCCCCTAATTTTTGAATGCCCTTCTATAGCTGCGTCATTTTACAGCATCCGTGACAATACATACAAGGAACTAGTTTTTATCAACGATTTTTCTTGTCATTATATCGTAAAAAATTAATACATACAAGCGTCAAACTTGTTGTGATTATAGAGCAAACTCTAAAGTATAACAACAAAAATAAAAACCGGCCAAGTGTGAGTCGGTCTCGTGCTAAAGGTCCCGAAGAAAAAAAAATTAAGTTAATATGTTGTGTGGTGGCGTGGTACGGAATCCTCGGTGCGCGAGTAGCCCGACTCGCACTTGACTGGTTTTATTTAAATAAGCAGTCTTAGTCGAACTCTGTTATGAGAAATCAATCAATCAATACTACCTATTGGTTTTTACAGCCCAACCCGCCTGGCTCTCTGGCGATTCAGGCTTTCAGTGGATTCTCCATGAATGCTGCACCAGTGGCCGGGGATCAGCCGGACTATGTTAATCTAGTCGATTCTGAAACCGGCAGCGTTGCGGCTGAGTTCGCTAGACAAGTAGTAAGTACCTACTTACATAATTAAATTATTAAACAACACGTCAGAGGCCGTAAGGCAGTCTGAAAAAACTCTTGACACCAGCTCCTGTAACATGACAGGAGTGAGAGCGACACAGGTCAGTTCTAAACGTCAAATTTAAGTGAGATGGCGGTTATCTCCATATTATCTCGCTTAAATTTGACTTTTAGAAGTGACCTGTGTCGCTCTCACCCCTGTCATGTTACAGGAGCAGGGCTTGCTGTTCACACGATAAGTAGAGGATTAAATTATTTTGATATCGGAATGAAAATAACGTACAGGTTTATTTTGTTTCAAGTCGATACGTTACCTCCTAAGATGTTTTTATATGTCGATGCGTTGCCCGCGCTCCAAAATGGCAACAAAAAAGCAAGGTAATTGCCCGGCTTTCACATAGTCACGCGCCGTCTAGTGTACGGGCTACACGTCACTATATCGCGCTATTTTAAAGTGCAGCGATGATAGCGTATAACGCGTCTATTTGTAAAACGTCATTGGTTACCTCTGGAACTAGTTTCACGACTCAAAATTAAATTTACTTCGAGTTTGATATAAATAGTCAGTCGTTCAAAGAAAAACTTTTAACCTATATTCCTCTTCCTACCTAACTATAACTCTTCTTCCTAACCTATATTTGACTAAGTACATTAAACATTAAATATAAAGTACCTATTGGCGATTGACTATTTTTTAGGGTTCCATAGTTAAACAAGGAACCCTTATTCTTTCGTCAATTCTGTTTGTCCGTCCCACCTCGTTTATTCGCTCATTTTTGCACCTATTGAATCGAAATTTGGCATAAGGACAGTAACAGTAACAGAAAAAATGAGGTAGTCATAAAATAAATATTTTTTTTCGACAAAACTCCCATATAAACAAAATCCATATAATGCTTGTCTCGAGATATTTGCGCTCAAAGTCAAAAATAGGGCGTACCTCAAACTTCTAAATATTGGAGTAAAAAATCTGAAACTATTTGGCAATATAGATCCCTGTAAGTTCAATGAAAATTATAACGAACGCTGTAGCACAAGTAGTGTCGGAGAAATCGAAAAAAAGTAGACGGCCGGCGTCTGTCAATAGATGGCGCTGAACGAAAAATCGGACTATTGTTTGCTTTTGAAAATTTCTTAAGTTATTTAAGCTATAATTAGGATTTTCATGTAATGACCACGGATCCCTATCTTGGGCAAGTCCGACACGCTCTTGGCTGGGCTATAATTATCATGTTAGTATTTTCATGTAATGACCACGGATCCCTATCTTGGGCAAGTCCGACACGCTCTTGGCTGGTTTTTTCACTTCTAAAATAGTCAATCGCCTTAAAGATAAAATCGTAATGCAATTTATGTTTAATTCTCAGACATCTGAAGAAGTGTTCGTATCAGGTCGATCGTCAAGTTATGGGTCCTGTGTCATAGATGAAGATGCCGACATTGTCGTACCCAATTGGCTATTTGAAATGATTAATCAGCAACATTTTGTAAGTATGAAATAGCTATAAGAAAAATGTATGGTAATTGCTAAAACACTTATTACGTTTACCGAAAGTTCATCGTTTATTCACCTCATAATGATGCTTTGTATCGACTTGAAACAAAATTACAAAACTGGTGATTGATTGATTTCGAATTATTAGTCTTTTTATTAACAGTTCTTGACGATTCCAGTAATATTGAAATGAAGCGCGATGGAGAGAATAATTCGCAAAATACGACTTTTCACTAGAACAGATACTTTTTCTAGTACATGTTTATGCATCCACTTCTGGACAAGTTCTTTTAGCTTATCTGACAGATCACACATTACTTCAAAGCCCTCCCATATTACTTAACATACACAATAATGGACGTCGACGTCGTCGGTTCTAGTACAAAATTATCAAAAAAGTATCCGATACTAACCTACAGAAACCTGATGACATGTATAGTAATATAAACCTAATATAAACTAAAAATAATTAAAATGCTGAAATTCTTTTTTATTTTGCTTACGTAGTTTTTACCCCATCGCGGCACGGTGCCAGCGCGTGCGCCTAGTCGGCCGATCAAACGAAGACTGTTGCGTAATTGGTTCTCTTTATACGTTTTGGTACTCTTTTGGTTCGGGACACTTTTGAGCGCGGACCCGACGTCCAGTAGTTGGTAAGTCCATGCCCTCCCATAAGAAGTTTCACTTCAAAAGTTGGCCGTCACGGGACACCCGGCAGATGTTAAACTTCTCCGATTTAAAAGAACTTCCCCTTCCGATATAAATTTCGAACTTCCATCACACAAATAGGTTGCGGTCGTTGCGGATCAGAATTTCAAAGCCCTCCCATAAGAATTTAAGAAGTTTCACTTTAGGAACTAATTCAGAAGTGGTGAAATGCGCCCTAAGGGTCTGTCAAACGATCTGTCAAATTAAGCTTTCAAGAACTTACTTAGAAGTGGTGAAACAGGCCCTTAGAATTTTATGTTATGTAGTAGTTATCTTGGCGTGCTGCAGTCTATGAGCTGGACAAAAATGGTTGTCTTCTTGTTCTTATTGCTGTCTCCCGTTTGCAAACCTGTATGACCAAAGCGACTCCGAAGCGAGGGCGTCTACGTCTGCCGCGCGTCAGACGCTGCCCATGTTATCTTATGCCGCCGTGCATAGTTAGGCGCGGGACAGACATAAGCGGCGTCGGTCGGGTGCGGGCGAGGTGCCGGCGAGGCGCGGGTGTGGCGCCGCTCATTACGGCTGCCGCTCATCAACATAATTACAAGACGCCTGCGCCACGACGCTTGTATATGTTTCGCGCCCCGCCGCTTCTATAGGATCTTACAAAAGTAAAAATAAAAATTTAAAACTTTTAAGGGGGTTGTTTAGACCATCGAACTGAACAAATCGAAATCGCGAAAAAAAATTAGCTGTCCCATACATTTAGCTCGAGTAGAGTTGTAGTTTAGTATGAAACTTCTGATTTTTTTTCGCGATTCGATATTGGTCCCATAGAGATATTTGTTCAGTTTGATGGTCTAAACCACCTCTTTAAATGTTTATTTGTATTTTTGTAACACCTTGTATACAATTTGTATGAAACACGTATAGAGCGGCGCCGCGCCCGCGGCTCGCCCGCAACCGACACCGCTTATGTTTGTCCCGCGCCTTACGCGACCACAACGTGAGACGACCGCGTCGGCGGAGAGGGATGCGCGGTCAGACGTGTGTATAATATCTTACCATTTTTTAATCAAAGGAATTAATTTAAAACATATCTTGTCACCTTTGGCTTTTTTGGTTATTGGTACTTTTTGGATGTAACCAGAGTATACCTGATTTAAAACATGTCTTGGTACCTTTGTTTGTTTTTAGTACATTTTGGTTAATGTTGGCAGTGTTTGGTAGATTTGGGTCTTGGATTTTTGGATTCTTTGTCTGTCTATTTGTTCGAGCATCACGCAGAACCTACTGGACCTTTTTGCGTCAAAAACGTGCTATACGTACAACACGGTTCAGTCGGCACAAATCTCATGACATCTCACCAAGGGGGGAGGAGGAATCGATAAATCGCCGAAATCGCTTCACGTAATTAATAAATGCCCCCTTAGCATACTCTTTACTTATACACGGGCCTTAACCACGTAAATTATATTACAGGCCGAAGAAGAAGAACCGTTGCAACAGCAACTGCTTCTCCCCATGCCGATGCCAGCCCTCTTACCACACGAGCAGTTCGACATGAATGGCAACGTGACTGACGGGCTGGGGGCAGCCGCGGGCGCGGGGGACGGCCGAGGCATGCATAGCGACCACTCGCAAGACAGCTCGGGGCGAGGCACCTCGCTTAGTTCCAGTGATGCATCCTCCGGCCAGCAAAGCGACGTGAGCCCGCGCATACAATAGACTTGATAACAATTAGTCTGTTACCGCCATTGACTTACAAATTACTGGATCAAAAGTGATTAAAAATTGTCCGCGCTCTTTTGAGCGGACGACTTTCGGCGGACAAGGCTTCGGCTTTTCTTTCGGACACTTTAGTATCCGAACCGAAAGAGAACCAAATCGTATTAAGAGAACCAATTACGCGACAGTATTCGTTTGATCGACCGACTACTATGACCTTGTAAATAAGTAGCCACTATTTTACATGTATTCAACTTTTCATTTAATTTATCATAATAATAAATATTAATTTTTTAGGCTATCCTGATCGATCCGTTGTCCTTCCCAGCTCAGTTTGAGCTAATGCACGAACCTATCGGCGCTTCGATTGCGGTGACAACATTAGTGGTCCCCAGTGACATGCAGGCCAGTTCTTTCAGAACTGGTGAAGGTAAGCTTGTGATTATGTGATATTATAATAATTAATAAGATACCAGAGGATCAAATTAAAGATTGAAAAATTTGTCTCGGGCGGGACTTGAACCCGCACTTTTCCAAACCGGGGAACTGCGTTATCCAATTTCGCCACCGAGCCCACTACCCAGAGAACGAAATTTTCAATCTGTTGCGTCTTAAGGGGACGTGTTATTGGATAACGTAGTTCCCCGGTTTGGAAAAGTGCGGGTTCAAGTCCCGCCCGAGACAAATTTTTCAATCTTTAATTTGATTCGAAATAGCACAACATGGCTGCAACATGTTTAAAAATCAATAATATTTAAAATTGTTACTAGAGGATATTCTTAACTTGCCAGACAAAAAGTTTAAGTACCATGTTAAACAAGTCCTCTGTAAAAAAAGCTACTATAAACTCGATGACTATTTGAATGACCAAAATGTCTGGTCTTGACAATGTTACTCTATGTAATGCAATATTGTATTTTAATTGTACTTTGTATATTTTGTTTTGTTTAAAAGATGTGTGTTGTAGAGTTTCTGGCCACATCTTCTCTCAACAGAACACCTTCCGACGCGGTGGTAGAGTCAAAAAATTACGTCAAAAAGCTATCTATGTAATATTATTTTGAATGAAAAATTTTGATTTGATTTGATTTGTGATAATGTACCGACAATGACTTTGTACCAATGACGTAACTTACCCTACACTACATGAACGAACATAATGACATAGTTTTCTAGCAATAAAATCGACGTACAACTAAAGATCGCCAATATCAGTTAAACATAAAAATGTCACCACTTCTTAAGCAAATTCCAGGAAATTTCAATCTTAAAGTAAGGACATAATCTTTCAGCTGGATCCGTGGTGACAAAAGGTTTCAAGATAGCATCTGTTTACTATTGATATCCCGCTTATTCTAAAGGACGATTTTCAACTTGTCATAAAGTCAATGTTTTTATTTCTAGCTTTATTTATTATTCATCTTATGTACCTATGAATAAAATAAAACAAATAAATAAAAACCGGCTAAGTGTGCGTGTCGGACTCGCCCGTGATCGGGTTCCGTAGTCATTGTATAAGTAGAATAAGAAGAAAAGTTATGTTATGGACCTGTTCGTCTTACCTAAGAGACATTTAGAGAACACATCTATTTATTATTGTTCTTTTCTGAAACTGGTTGAGGAAAATTTACGAAAAGGTATATATTGTAGAAATTACTTAGATTTTTAACTACAGCATTTTAGAAGTTAGAGCCCCCCCCCCCCCCCCCT
Organism: Agonopterix arenella; assembly: GCA_927399405.1. Taxonomy (NCBI): domain Eukaryota; kingdom Metazoa; phylum Arthropoda; class Insecta; order Lepidoptera; family Depressariidae; genus Agonopterix; species Agonopterix arenella. The sequence continues at coordinate 4,781,540 of OV656692.1, forward strand.
CTCCTGGTACGCTCTGTTTCTGACTTTGCATATATCTCGAGATACGATCATTGTTACAACTTGGTTTGTATGGATGATGGACGAAAGTATATGGGTTCCTTGGACTACGGAACCCTAAAAAGTACGTATCAAGGTGGACCGACGACCTGGCGAAGGCGGCGGAAACCCGTTGGATGAGGGCAGCGCAGGACCGGTCGTCGTCGTGGTTATCCTTGGGGGAGGCCTGTGTCCAGCAGTGGACGTCCATCGGCTGAGATGATGATAAAATAATTTGACTGTGTTCAGGCCTGAACCTACAAAACGAGATGGGCACCAGCCGTAACGCGGCTCGGAACAACCCCCTGCTGGCGGCGAGCGACGTGGACGCCGACGTCAGCTCCCTCGACACTGACGACGTCCCAGACTCCTCCGACAACTGACTCAAGGTTCATTTACTTCCAATTTTATTTTTATAATTCTTACGTCTTTTTTACGTTTGATCCTTTCTGTTTATTTTTTTAATTTGTCCTTTTTCCAATATTGGGTTTCGAAGAGTCGTTTTCGGTTTAAAATTATGTTGAAACATGCCAAGTTTGAAATAATTGTTGTAAATAAATTGAAGTGACTAATAAATTATTGTACTTTTTGTATTAAATTTTTATTTTTATTTCGTGTACAAAGCACTACAGATTTCAATGCTATGGAGTTCAAATTAACGAAATATTTCTCTTGTTCGATAAATTTTCGAGCGAATCGAGCTGTGCTAATTTATCCCAATCAAAGTACAAGAATGTACAAAAACTAATTGAGTAGGTACGTATTGTGGTTCGGTTGCGAAAATGAGCACACTTCGTCGAGGAAATGTCTTTTTTGCATTTATTCATATTGTACAATCTTATAATATGATTCATTCTGCAAAATTTTACAGGCGAGCAAGAATTCATATATAAAACAGTAGCTCTTTCGTATTGTACATAACCATTTTTACCAGTATAGTGAAAACATGCGTATAGTTTTTAGTTTTAGGATAATAAATTACTTAAATACTAATTTTAAGTTTGGTTCTTTATTAATACAATATCAATAGGATTGCACTATCCTGTAGAGTTATTGGAACGTACCAAAAAACATACTATGGTGCTCTCTCGACGCCGATGAACTTTCTATGCTAAATGTACAGTATTCATTATAACTTTAAATATAAAACATGATTCGTGAAGCGATTACACTTATACAAGGCAGGCTTGACAATATTGGACACACGTTATCTCAAGCTTACTTCATTTTTTAGGCTCCGAACTATTTATGCTACTACATATTTGCATATGCATACATTAAAGTTGACTTTCGCGGAATATGTAATCTGCCCTCAAACACGGTCACAACTTGGAATCTAGCGAAAACAGCACTTTTATTAAATTTAAGTTGTAACCATGAACGTAACATCATTAAAGTACCAGAAATATGAAGTGAGCTAATGTAATAAAGTGGTAGTATTTAATAATTATTTAACAATTTCATTACATATTGGTTAATATCTGCTGCTGTAATGGTAACGTGATTACGGTCTATATAGACCATATTAATTCAATAAAGAACGATGAATAAAACAAAATCTATTATCGTAGTGACGTTTGCGTAGTCAATATTATAGTGATGTGATTTATCGAACGATAGAAAACGTATAAGAATAATTGAAATGCCACTTATCTGTAGTAGTTAAGGTAACTATTACATCGAATATTTTCATTATTATTTTAAGGCAGTGAAACACCCAACTTAAATTCAAGGACAGTTGGGGACGAGATTACCTAGCTAACATTAAGATTAACTAGTAACATATCACTAGACATTTTCACAGGCGACCTCTACACAACGGTCGCGTAATATTTTACAATATTTACACGTCTTAAACACGTATGTTAGTGAAACAGCATCGTCGTAAACGAAGGAATCACAAACACTAAAGCGGGACGCACTCTGTATCGCTATAGGACTCAGTCATCGAAAGTCCATCGGCTTATTGTATCATCCTAACACCCCAATTACAAATGACAGAACGAAATTATTCATACATCTATACAATAACAATATAAATATTTTTCATGAGTCAATCTTGATAAATAATAAATCTACGTAGAAGAAATCTAACACTCTGAGTTCAAGGGTAACAAGTTATATTTGTGGGACACGTATTCCTTCGCGAACACTTTTAAAAAACAATTTAATTCTTTAATTACGACTAGGTTAGCATTGTATGTAATTATAACATTAATAATATCAATAGTTGAAATGTTCTGTTCACTTATTAACGGAAACATGAAAATAAGCTAATTCAAACAATGTCGATAGTTCAACGAATTCATTCAATTATATTGATAACAACGCACTAAATATAAGGTCTAACAAAATTAGCTGGAACTAATTTAAGGAGATGATCAGACCATCAAACTGAACAACTTTCTCTATGGGACCAATATCAAAATCGAAAAAAAAAAACAGATTTTTTTCGCGTTTCTATTTTGGTTCCATGGAGAAAGTTGTTCAGTTTGATGGTCCGATCATCCCCTTAAAATAGTTTCAGCTAATTTAGTGAGACCTTACATAAAAAGTTGATCGCTAGGTAACAATCATATATTTTTTCTTTTCTGTAATCCTAAAACAGATCAATTCTTATTAATATTTAATTCATTTTGGATTGAACGTGTTGTTGCCAATAAATAAAATATTTAATCACAAATTTCAATGAAGTATTGGCTCCATAGTATTTGGTTTCATCGCATCTTTCAACTGCTGATTTGACTTTCAAAAATCGCACTCTTGGAGTATGATTTTTGAATTTCAAATCAGCAGTAGAAAGATGCATATCGCCATAGTAATTTTGACATTTTCAACTGCTAAGCTCAGCGAATGAGTTTCAAAAATCGCACCCCTGATGGGGACATTAATTCCTGATGTGACATGAAATTGAATGAAAATTGTTATAAAGTGCGAAGTAAATTCACAGATTCTAGAGAACTTAATATTCTATATTTAATTACAACTTTTGACTAATGCACAACTGATATAGCAATATTTTTTAAGCCTTTACGACAAACTTAGCTACTTTCAAAGTATTCACGTCACTTTCAACAAAGGAGCGAGTTCCGTTGTAGGTCTGTTATTGGGTGGTCGAATGTCGGTTGCCTGCTCCCCGGCCTACAACGAAGCTCCAACTGTATAGTGGCTCACGATTGTTTTGTGCATAAAACAATCCTTGAAATCAAAAAATATTTATAACCGTACAACATCAAACACATTTGCTATTTTAACTATACTTTCGGTCAGTTGCAGAAACGCTCATTAAAGTTAATACTCCATTAAATCTCTTGCTGTCACTTTTTATCTTGTTGACGTAGTAAAAGCTAGCAAGAAATTTAATGGAGGATTAACTCTAATGAGCGTTTCTGCAACCGAATGCTAAAGATGGAGCCACAATTTCAAGATTCGAATAGAACAAAGGAACGCTAGCAAAAAAACATGATTGTGTTACCAAGCGATTCACTTTAAACAAGAAATTAACATTCGCATTTTAAAATAGATTGTACTAATATTAAACAGTAACAGAGGTAAAATATAGAAAATAAACACACTTACAAGCTACGCAACCCGCACCGCCCTTCGCAACAAACAACGCTCAAAGTATTGGAGGGGTAATATTAGATTTGACTAAAGGGTTACTACTGCAGATACACTTGAATTAATAACAAACTGTCGGTCGTTAGTGTATTATTGTTTCTCGAATTTGTCACATTTGATGATCACATTTAGGATATTGGCGAACTAAGAATTTAAGCATTAAAACATTGATTAAATTGGCCTGTTTTACTACATAAATGTTTAGATAGCATTTATTCATTAAGGTGATTTCAGTCCATACAAAAGTTTGACGGAATTAATAAACGTAATATTTTTTATATGGAAAAATAGTTTAGAAAATCTAGTTGCCGATTTACAATTTATGATATAAAGCTTTTAAAATTTTGTATGAAAAATTTCATAGCCTATATCTTTGTAATTATTTTATAAGTTGCAAATGTTATTTGCGACGCGGCATCTAGATTTTCTAAACTATCTTTCCATATATACAAAGTTACTTATATTAATACCGTCTACGCGTATTGTGCGTCAAAGTTTTGTATAAAATTGACCCCTCTGCAACCACCTTAAAGCTGTCATAGTTGATAGAATTTCTGTTTAAAAATGATAGTTCCAGACAATTTATTAGTAACCAAAGCGTATCTTAGACAAACCAAAGAATCATCTATGCAATCACACAGTTCTAATAATAATATTCTCATTTTTTCCTCATGTTATCACAGAAAATCATGTATTTACAAATTTTGTCGTACTAAAGTGTTATACGTAACCTACAGCATGCTTTGCAACAAATGTCGGATGGTTGAACGGTTTAGCTTCTGTCGACGACTAGTGCGTTATTTGACGTAACAATTAATTATCTATCAAATTTTATCTTCTGCATGGTTTGTAGGCTAACGCTCACGAATGCCGATGAAGAAAAAGATGCAATTTTCTTTACATTTGCTCATTTCGATGTTAAAAGTATTGCATGAAAAGCAATGACGTGCAAAAGAAAAATTGCGATTAAATTGATTCGTTCACATATGGTTATTTAAAGTCATTTTTTATTTTATATTGAACATCGAAGTAATTAAAAGGCAATAAATAGGCGGTTTTAAGCGCGTCACAAACTTTGAAGGTACGGTAATATTTTATCGGGTACCGAGCCTATTGTGCTGCCTTCAATTGTATTTTTTTATTTCTAAACAATTAAATAACATTTCCAAAAAACAAGAATGTCGCATTGTAGTCCTGATTGGCTTTCAATTTATCGAAACATTACTTATGTTTTATGCTTATACTATTATCGTTAAAACCGCCAAAAGTGACCGCTTTCACTACAAACATTGTAATAACAAATATTATAGATAAAATGAAAATCAGCAATGACTACAATGTGACATTCTTGTTTTTTGGAAATATTGTTAAACTCTTTCGCGGACACTGAACGAGACACAATAGAACTTTTATTGTTATCACTGCTATAGCCGGTCACTGTCCGCGAACGTGTTAATGTTAAGAAATAAAAAAAATACAATTGGGGGCAGCACAATAGGCTCGGTGCAGCCTTAAGATACAACGGTTATACTGTTCTAACGCTCGCAAAATGGCATATGTGCGTCCCGCTTCCTATCACTTGCGCATGGATGAGACGAGCATAATATACAATGAGATAATATGTCAGTTTACGAGCATTAGAATAGTACCGTTGCCATTGTATATAAGGCGCGGTTTATATAGAAGTGACGTGGCGCGGACGTGGCGCGGACCTGGCGCGGGCGGGGTGCGGCAATATAAACCTTATAGTACGTAGCGTAGCGTCGTTTTGGAGAATTACGCCCGCGCCTCCAGGCGACGTCGCTTGGTGGCGCGAGCGCGATTTTCCTTTACGACAAAAACGACGCTATGCTACGTACTATAAGGTTTATATTGGTGCTACTTTGACAATCCGCCACCGCCACACGTCTCTTCTGTATAAACAGCACCTTAGGATAAAATATCGTATCTTAAAAGTGTGCCGTATTGTAGTAGTAACACGCTCGCATGTAGCAAGTTTGTTTATTTATTTGCATATTTAAAAGTAAATTGTATCAAGTTCGATTAGAACCTTTTAGACTTTAACCATTTTTATAATAGGGATGATGACAAAAAAAATTTATTACTTTTTTTTAAAAACTCTGACATCTTAAACACAAAAGTGAAATTAATTTTTGAATAATTAAAAAAAAAATACTGATATATAAGTTTTTAAAATTTACGATTAGAGCGAGAGGCATATATAACAAAAGTGACGTCATAATTGAGTATTGTCATACAAATCATGACGACGAGTCATACAAACACCTGTTTTGCATGAAAGAGATAGAAGATGATAAAAAAACATTTTTCAATAGCTTATAACTTTTTTGTTTTCTATTCAATTGTAATTTCGTTTGAACATTTTGCTATTAAATTTAGACTTTTTCTGTAATTCGTCACAATATATCTACCAGTGAAAACCTGTTATTGGCTTTCTGCTTTATACTCATGTAACTACTGTGTTATATTGCTGTTGGTTTTCCAATAAAATAAAAATTAAAAATAAAATATATGGATTTCCAGGATCAGTCATCATCCCTATTGTAACTTTAATAATAAACAATAGATGGACAATTTTGTAAGTCTGTCTTTAGTCGTGTCAGAAGCTAATACCGATGAATCATCACTGATGATGACGATGTAACATGCCAAATGAGAATAGGACGATTATCGGATTTCATTATTTTAAAATTTTTTATGTACAGTCGCGGCAGAATTGATTTAGAACCATGAGGATAAAACAATGATTCTTTCATTGCAGGTTCTCAATTATATAACCCCTTTTTTTGCATTTTAAATACGAGGGAATTTAGTTTCAATTTTGTCTACAATGTAGCGATGTTTTATTATTTTGAAATATTTATACAACGTGTTAATGAATTGACGCAAAACAAGAAAGTAGTTTGTTTAGAATCGAGAGCAGCATCGAATTATCATGGTTTCAACATAGGTAATTTTTTTCACGATATTAAATAATTTGTTTGTAAAATTTAAAATTTACTGAACCCGATGTCAACCCACCGCACGGACACACTCACCCTACTAACTACCAAAACAATATTATTAAAATGTATCCATGAGTACGTTAGCGCTTTCATTCATTGCTGAAATGATAACAAATCATTTTTGCCTCAAAACTTAAAATGCGAATAACTTTAAATTTTAGCTATCAAAATAATGAAATTATTGTTTCAATCTAATTATTTTGTTATAAATCAGTTGGGGTGTATGAGGTTTTGCGCTAATTCATTAACACGTTGTATAGAAATTGTATTTGATATTGAACTCTTGAAGTGATAATGAAAATCAATTCTGCTTTAGAATGTACCTACAAAAACGATTTTGTGTCTGGTATATTTTTGCGATTCTAATGTAATAGACACTTTGATAATTATATGGACCACCCAATCTTTGCTTAACAATTTTATATTTTTTTAAGAGTATGCAATCGAATCGTCTCTTAAGTTGAAATTCACAGTAATTTACGCAAAGTTTAAAGTTAGTGGGTGATCAATTTACAATGAAACAGCGGAGTGATGTTGCAAATGGGAGTGTCGTTCACGAATTATAAATTTTATTGTTATTTTTGGCTTTGAAGAGTTTAGGACACCCCCACTAGAACCGATTATTTTTTTATGTTTCTGGAATTTGATGCAAACCCCTGATTTTAAAATTAATGGTAAAGTTATGCTTCTTGCGTTACGAAAATGGAATAGTCTTATCAACAGTGAACTACGACGTAGCGAACTACTACGAGCGTAGCCCTCCCTTCGTACATTATTATGTAATTTATTTCAATAAGAGGTGTGCAGCGAATTCGAGGTAACCATGTACTATCAACTATTCTAATATTTTTTTAGTTAATATCTTAAACCAGGCGACAAAATCTTTATTTAAACAATATCAGTACACAATTTAACATTTTAGGTACAATAATTTAATGCAGAAATATATTTTCAAAGTTTACATACAATTCATATTTGTTTAGTTTTTAATTGTATTTAAATTTAAATAACGTAGGTATAAAGCACTTGGGGGAAGGACAGCAAATTCAATAAAAAAATGTTTAATTATTTATTTAGTACAATATTAACTAAGTAAAAATTATTTGCTATGTAAATATTTTATACAATACTAGTATTAATTTGTCTGACGATGAATTGCTAGTGTTTCTCCCAACGTCTAACTTGAATTTGAAACAGATCGAGGTGAGGTCAGCTGCCCGCTCGGCTCGGTGTCGGTCCGTCGCGGCGGCCGACGAAGGCTCTGTTCAGGCTCACATCCACCGACCACGTCACTCGACCTCCGCGATAGCTCGCTTGTTAGTAGGTATAACTTAAGAACAACGTCTAATACGCGTCACACAAGGTTCTGCACTGGCTCGCTACACTACGCCGGCGCAGAAGCTTCCGTGGACCCCACCCCCACCGTTTCAGTAGGCGATATAACGGAGACTTTTATGTAGTGCAAATTTAATATAGAAAGTTTACTTTTACAATACAGACTAATAATTTCATTTTATGTAAAAATCCTAGCGCAAACGAGTTGTCTGGCACTGTTTCATACTTCGATTACCTTAACCGTAATATAAATCAAAGAGTAAAATTTTAGCGAATTAAAAATTAAATTTTCCAAAACTTTGTAAATACTAGAATTTGGATATAGCTCGCGGATGCCCGCCGGCGGGGCGGGGCGGCCGAGGCGCGCCCGGTCCGGGAGGGACGTCCAAAATCCTGAGCAACGAGAGTCGTCTATGTACACACGTTCGCCGAATATAAAAGTCGATCGTCCTCGGCGCGACACGAGGCCGCCGGCGGCGGCGCCGCGCGCGACGCGTCAGAAGGAGTGGGGCTGCGCGCCTGCGGGCGCGGGCTGCGCGCGCACGTCCCGCTGGGAGCGCGCGCGGCGGCGCCGCTAGCACCAGTCGTCCTCGTCCGAGTCCGAGTGCCGCGCGCGCGGCTTGTACCCGTTGGGCAGCCGCGGCCCTGCCCCCGCCCCCGCCCCCGCCGCCGGCGCCGGCGAGGGCAGCGCGCGCGCGCCGCCGCCGCGCCCCAGCGCCACCGCCGTCTCGTACGACAACGGCGCCTCGTACGGCCGCGCCGTCCGCTCCGACTCGTAACCCCTGCCGCGTCTGCCGATACAATACAATAACACCTCCGTCACTGATTACTAGTTAGGTACTTTAATACACTTCGTTAGGGTTGAACCTCATCTGACAGCAGCGCATCGCATTTTTCCGTCGCTTCATCCTTTTCTGTTACATAGGAACTGTTTGCTAGGGCGAGAAAGATAGCGGGAATGCGATCGCGCGCGGCAGCACCGGCAGTGGTGCGACATTTCTCACTCTAGCCAATGACGTTCCTGAGCGACAGAAAAGGATAGAGCGTGAAAAAATGCGATGCGGTGCTGCTAGATGAGGCTCAACCCTTAGAAAACGATAAATTCTCACGCTTTAATTACCTACTGCCAAACGGTACGCGCAAAAATATACCGAGTGAAGCTTATCACAGTTGTTATTACTTCGTACAGCGTGTGACGTATGCGACGTTGCCGTCTGGAGTGAGTGGCAGAAATCAAGCAAGCGTCATACGAATAGATAATAATTGTACACTATAGAAACGAAACTATCGTGTTAAATGTCAAGATATGCCTACAAATGTCAAGATATTCCAACAAATCTTGTGTTGGTTTAACCATAGTTTCGCTTCTATAGTGTACTATTATTATCTATTCATAAGGCAAGCGCATCGCTTACGATGCTCCAAAATGTAGGTACTTATCTGGGTACCTACGGCCGGAGGCCCGTACAGATTCGGCTTGAAGGGCCGGGAAAGTCCAGTCTCCGATACCCTTCGATACCTTACCTTTCTCTAGATCTATAGTCTCGGTGTATCAGTCTTTCAACTTCTCGGCCGTACTCGTACTCGTCGTGTACAGGCTCTACGGGCTCTCGTACCGTATGCCTCAACGATAACTGAAATGAAATATCAGACCTTGTTAGACTTTTTTATCTTTTCTCTCTGGTAGATTCGATGTCATTGAATGTGGCACAGAAAAGAGAACCAGTAGAAATACACGAGGTTCGAGAACTAGTGACAAAAAACCCATCAAATTAAATTCAACCTTATCTTTATAAGTCTTATGACTGAAACTGAAATAACTTATGACCTTTTGTTGAACGAAAGTATTATGGGTTATGTGATAGTGTACATATTAGTGGCACTCGAGCTACACCTGTATGCTACCACTCGTCTGTCACAAAATCTATTGTCTGCACCAGATCTACGTCTCAACAGATCCGTTGATTGAGTATTTTATAGATGACAAAAATTTATGAAAAACCGTGCAGTGCGGTGCAGTTGCAAGATTTTGTAAGCAATTTTAACAGAGTCACCAAGAATACCGCATTCGCAAAAGGGACACAACATCAATTTTATCTTGCTCGGTCAATGCGATTAGCGTATAAGCCTCTGTCTCGTTTCGGCGACTATTATAATTTTAATTCCTTTTCTAGTCATTATCTTTCTACTTGTCTTCAACACTGCCATAAATGATATCTGGAATTGGCTCTCCAATAGCCATGTTTTTTCTTTCTTATTGCTGTTTGCAATGGAGGGCAGTCGGATATTTCGTTTTTCCTACTCCTCCTATCTTCTTTGATTAATTCATTGCGGGTTCCAAGACAGATTAGAGTTATCCCCCGGGCTCGCTGGACTTCATTGTCTAGTGTTGTGAATGGTCGCCGCTGTTGATCCTGGCTTACAGGAATTACAGCGGTGGGAATGTGTGGTGGGCCTATGCCCGTATTTTAAATTCTCTTTCTACGCAACAGACCAGAGGTTAAGACGAAGCCGGGTTCCGTGTTCTGTGGAATGTGGTATACAGATTATGTAACTTACGTGCGAGGGGCTGTGGCTGATTCTAGTGAACGGTGGCTGCTGCTTGACTTGTAGCGTGGACGGCTTGGTGGGAGTCGGGGGGAGCTGCCGGCCGCGGCCTCGCCTCGCGCCCTCCCGCTCCCACGACCGGTCGCGCCATTCCCGCCACTCGCGGTCTCGCTCGCGATCTCGATCACCTCCTCGATCGCCTCGATCACCACCTATTGGTGCCCAAACTGCTCTTTGAATAATTTGGACGTTCCATTCTTCGACCATCACATAATGACCAACATCGATTATCTTAATTAACAGGTTCCGGGTTTGGAATAATTTAGGTTAAAGTAAGAAAAATAACAGGGTTATAATGGTAGTACATTCACTTTGACAATAAACAGATGTGCAAACAATTTTCTTATTGCAAATTCCGTCACTCTTTCTCTCTGCGCTCACGTATCTTTCATTCGTCTACTTACATGCAAAGCCATGTTATAATGAACATTGGTATCTAATATTTTAGATACATTTCTTTGGCCTCAGCAAAGGGTCTTGTAACTGATACAATATCATGTTAACGTTTCTTTTGTTTCAGACCCTTTGCTTTACAAAAACGTATTTTGGCTCCTAATTTGTTAAGAATTTCCAATTTGTATTTTCACATTGTGTTACCTATAACTAAATGCCTTTCAGTTCTTTGTGCCTATATGGCTTTGTTTGCGTCGATTAATTAAAATTGTGAAGAAAGTGAATGTTTGGTGATATGCTAAATGCGAGATTGTATTGAATTATTCTTCCATTTAAACAGTTCCATTAGTTCTGCGATAGTGTTTTCAATAAATTCTCAGTTCTATTGGCAGAGATAATGGAACTAGTTTGGCTTGTTCGATAAGTGGCCTACTCTTATACCTATAGTGATAGAGTGTGAGTCCGTTATGTGAGGCGAGGGGATCTCACCGTAGGTGTGGTGTGGCGGGCTGGGCGACCGCGAGGGCTGGCTCAGGCTGGTCGTAGGGTGCGGCGCCCTCCACTCCTTCCCTGCTGTCAGGAATACCTTCATGTACCTTCCACCACGCTTTACCCTAACCCTTGCCCGTCAGACTACCGACCATATATTTCCTTACTCACAAAGGTGACTCTAAAAGTTTTGGGTGTCTGTTGAAGGTGACCAAATGTATAGGTTGTTATGGACACGGATTCGGATTATCAAGGAGTGGAAAATTTTGAATCAGTTTTGTGTCCAGTGACTACAATTTGCGGTAACTATAGTGTTTACAAATAACAATGGCTATTCCAATACAATAGTTTCTCGTTTTAACTACGGCTGTCTATTGCAGAAAATACAAAAGTAAAATACAAAATTATTAAAGCTGTTTGCATGCTGCATGATTGAAAGTGATATTGTCGAAATGCATGCGCTGTAGGCGCCATTCGTTTCAGAGGCGCCCGAAATAAGCAGTTAATTATGTGCAAATAAGAGCAGAGTCAATGTTTAGCTGGGCACCAAAAGTTTTAGCATGCAGCAGGCAAATTAATTTCAGATATATCAGTTGAAGGTCCTGTTCAATATTTACATGGTAAAGGCCAATTTAATAAAATATTACATAATATTTTCAAGAATGTGGCTTTTTAAATGCCAATTCATAATGCACTTACATCTAAATATAATGTGGCCTGATGGAAATAATAATATTACTAACAATTAATTTATGAGCGTATGAAATGAGCAGTTTTTATTAAATCATAGCTAATTTCAGCTACTATAAATAGAAGTTACAAAACTAGCGCTGTGAAAATGATCAGTAATGCTAGGATTTACAATCTATACGTCTAAACTCATGAACCTAGTCATTTATAGCATAACTGCTTACGCTCACTGAAAATATCTTATAACTACATCTACAAATATGAATATCTACAACTACTTTTAAGCTAGACGTCGTCCCATCTTCTCACAAAACTTTCAGAGTACCTTCATGAGAAGAAAAATGTTTGCAAAACTGTTTTGATTCGATTAAACTGAAGCTAAATAAAACAGAGTAGGTATGTTGACGGTAATGTTTTAATATGAATAAATACTACAGGAAAAAATAAATATAATAAATAGTTTGAGGCATTTAGCTCGTCAAAAGCTAGATATTAAATGTGATTATACTTAGGTTTCAAAACTTTATTAGTACGAATTGCAATAGCACCAATAAGCTAATTTATGTAAATCTGTTGATCTATATATTCTAAAACTGTAGCTACTAAATGAATAATAAAGATAATGGTTTTAATATGTAGGTATATTTCAGGGGTGACTCGACACCAAGTATTAGACAGTCTTGTACTAAACAGTCATTTTTAGAAATTGAAAACTGTTACTTTTATGGATTCACTGGTCAGGCGGATGTTTCCCAAAAAAGACACAGTTTATTTCCACAAAAATATTTGTTTCATACAAGAGTATTTAGCAGGTTCAAAGTCTCCAGTTAAAAATGTTAAAAGCATTGAAAAAACTAATTAATTTACTTGTTGGCTATCATCAGATTCACATATTTACGTTCAACTCAATTTCTTTGCAGGGTGGTATTGAAATCATTTGAAGAGTTTAAAAAAAAAACTCAACAAGTTGCAATTTTTAAAGAATTTCCCATTTTATTTTCAACCTCCCACACAAATTTAAATTTTACTAGCCAAAGCTTGTGTACAGGGTGAAATTGATATCATTAGCATCCTTTTAAACTAAGAGTCTACCCATCAAAATGAACAACTTTCACTTTGGGAGCAAACCGATCGGAGCAAAAAAAAATCTGCTGTTGGATACATTTGAGTCGCGTTGGCATTGCAGTTTAGTATGGAACAGCTGATTATTTTTTAGCTCCGATCGGCTTGCGCCCATAGTGAAAGTTGTTCAGTTTGATGGGTAGACTCTTATTTTAAAAGGATGCTAATGATATCAATTTCACCCTGTAGAATCATTCTTTTGTCATTCCACGCCAAGATTCATATCTTATCAATCATCACGTGTCTATAAAATATTTTCAATACCACCCTGCGAAATGTATGGAATCCGTAATAGCGGTCTCTAATCATTGAAAACAAATCGCCTACCATGTGGATGATAGTGGTGCGGCGCTCGATGTGTTCGCCCGTGCTTGCCGTGCTCATGTTTTACTATTTCGACCACGTTGCTGACAGTGTCGGAGAATCCGATGTCGTGATGGTAACCGCCGTAGTGGCCTCGCCTTCTTGGACTTGGCGTCCGTCTGAAAATATGTTTAGTTTTTTTTGTATATTAACGAACATGTGACTCGGTACATCTTAGAGATCTAACCCCATTGCGCTTATAAAGATAGAAATAGAAATATTCTTTATTTTTTTCTTTTTTTCTTTCTTTATTTCTTTATCAAGAAGTGTACAGATGTACCTACCTAACCAAAACATTCGCTCTACTTTTTGTATTACCGACTGAGTTAATCATAATTATAAGTATTATTAAAAGAAAATAATCATGCTACATAATTATAGGATGTAAAGTTAAATGCGTTACATTCTATACAGACCATCAAACAACTATCACTGTGGTATGGATCCAACATTGAAATCGCGAAAAAAATTATTGCTTGTTCCATAGAAAATGTCAATCTGACCAAAATGTCTGACCAGAATCTGACCAGATTTTTGTTTTGTTTTCATTGATGGTCCTATAGTGAAAGTTGTCCAGTTTGATGGTCTGATCTGAATCCCCGTAAAATTAGTAGGTAACTCATTTAAGTTAGCCTTTAGGGTTGAACGGCACCATGGTAACGTCATTGGCTAGAGCGAAAAAGGCCGCAGCACTGTCGGTGCTGCCGCATGCGATCACATACCCGCTATTTTTCTCGCCCTAGCAAATGACGTTCCTGAGTAAAAGAAAAGGATGGAGCGACGGAAAAATGCGATGCGGTGCTGCCAGATGAGGTTCAACCCTTATTATTGTTAAAGATAACTTTATAATATGTAAGTAGTTAGTTTTCAAACAACGTGTTAGTAATGTAAGGTTTGTCACATGCTTTGTGAACATACCAGCTTTCACTACGATAATTTTTAGATCAATCTCCTCTTGAATGCCACTATAAAATAAAATAAAAACAGCACAAATAAAACAAAAATTAACGAACTGAAATAAAACTTAAAGCAGTAATTATAAAGTTGTTTTTACCTTAAACTAGAAGATCTACCATGATGACCGTTCTGGTACACATGAGATGCTTGTAACCTAGCTTCGTCTAATGACTCCATAGATGCGTGGTGTGATCCTTCCACGTCTTGCAGCTCCAAAACCTATAAACCAAATCCTGTTAGTTTCAAGCAAAATTAAGAAAGATGACTTGGTCTGAAATCTAATCTGATCATATATTAGTAAAACTTACTGTCCCATATTTACAAAATTCCGTTACGTCAGACAAAAAAATTTGCATTCACATTATTGAGTGCAGTTTTTATTGCAATTCATGCAGCATACCGTGCTCGTGCATTTAATACTATACATACTTACCCGATATTTTACTGCTTTTCAATATGTTTATTGATCATGCTGTTTCAATGTTAGTTTACATGCAATTTCTATGTTGTTAGTAGTTATATAAAATGTTCTCGTGTCATGTCAGATATTATGACTGTAGGTACTGTATGTTTATGTATATATTGTGATGTGCGATGTCTATGAGAAACGACACTTAAACCCATCCCTACTAACACTAAATATTGAAATCATCCACTATTCAAATTTCTAAAATATTTCATTAAAAGTTATGTTACGGAAAAAAATCTACATATTTTTAAGTAAACAATCCTAAATTACTGAAAATGTTTACCTAAAATCTCAACAACCATCTGTAACCTTGAAAAAGTACCATTAACATATTTAGGTACAACACGAATCAAATTTATAAGTAAAAAACTAAAGGGCCTAAGCCTCTAAAATTCCTTTACCACAAATGTAACATTAACTTGAACAATAATAATACTCATTTAATGTTCTAATTCAACCGAAACATAGATTCTCTAGGTTTTCAACATAAAATTACAACATCAAACTATCTATGACATGAAATGCATCGATTAGGTTCGGGGACACCCATTTAGCTATTACAGACAACACATTTTCTAACCCAACTTCATTATTTTGACATTATAAAAATGTAAGACCCATATTTTTTTGTTAACTAAAGTCTAGCTTAGAATGGTGGGAACATCGATTGCACTTGACAAATAGCTATTATGAACGCTGGTTGGTCGGATTTTACGACAAAAATGAGTGGGACCTAACACCCTATTACCGAAGGTATTCACCTTTTTGCTGTTCCTGTAACAAAAGAAAAGTCATGTTAATAATAATTGAATCAGGAATAGTACACAATTTGCCGTCAATGTTGCTATTCGTCAATATATCTGTTCTATCGTATCGTGAACTCGTATTAATTTTATTGCTGCTTTTCATTTGCTATTTCAAGTATCTAGCTCCCTTTTCGGCTTCCATCAAGTCTTCTTTATAGTGATTAAAATATATAGGTAACAGTAAATATATTCTTTATTGAACATAATGATATTGAGCCTTATAAATCCCAACGCTGTATTTGCTGGATATAGGTAAGCCTCTTTTCTCACGTCATCACCATTTACTGTTTTCCAGCTAGGTATTTAATGATGCCGGTCCTATCTGGTGGTTTGCGTTAGTGTAGTTCTTCGCATTCAGGCGTAGAGCTTTAATGTAAACAATGTAGGTACATCAACTTACTTGAGTGATTTCCTAGTTGATCGTCTTGCGAGGTTCGCTAGCGAGTGGTCCTCAGGATGTACATGGTTTTCCGTTGCGGCGACGGCTGGCGGTTCGTGGCTCAGCGAGCCCGCCCTCGAGCCGGTGTTCATCCCCGCGGCCACGTCCAGCAGGCAGTTAAAGAAGGACGCCTTCTGCACCACGCACCCCATATCACCCTCCCGCCCCGCACACGCACACTTGCGCATGCTCATGTCTCACAACGCCCAAAATGGACACTAATGGCTAAAGCCTACATGAGTTTGCGCAAACATCTCAAACGTCATCATGTCCATGCTGGAGTTCATGTTATATAGTTTCTTAGTTATCTGTGTGTGTGTTTTTCAAGTGTAGAATTCCAAAGTATGGACATAATGTTTATTTTGAATAGAGCATGTAAATGTTTTGTGTTTGTGAATATGAATGCGGCTACAGTTATCTGAGAATACAACTAGTATAGTTGTAGCTTGTCTGAGTGGTGAATGTTGAGTAGGTCGAAAACATGTTGGTAGAACCGTATATCGAAATGTAAGAGCTGTAAATTACAAAGCATCTTTATAATTTAGAATAGGGTGCAATATAAAAACCATGTGCAATTTCAGTGAAGCCAGAGGCAGATTGTAGATCAAATAGTTCAATGTTGCATCAGTCACTCCTGCATTTTATTCACATGTGACAATTGTTCTCCAGCATGCGCAGACTTAGAAATGATTAATTGGTTTTGAAGTTTAAATGCTAGGTATATTACAAAAATTGGTAGGAGGTAAACATGAGCGTAGCAAGAAAGCAAATATTTTCAGTTATTTTATAGTTATCAGGCTTCTAAAATGATATAGGTATTAATTGAGCCAAAATGTAATTATTGAAACAAAATGTAAAACATTACAATCAGGAAAGCTATAGAAGAAAAATTCATTTCTATATATAAACAATGTCAATTGAAAGTCATGCACAAGTCCTTGATTATAAAGAATGATACATTATAAAGAAAACTTCGGATGCAAACTGACAAAAATTATCATCTATGAAATAGCGAGCGGTATATGGGAATTCGAGACGTCACAAATGGGGAAGACAAACAAATCTACGACAGAACAAATTCTCTACCAGATAGTTCCAAACAACTTTTGAACACATAAACACTGGTTCTACTATGTATTTTGCAACTATAGGACAGGTCACTATATATTGTGGTTTACGAAGCCCCGACGCACACTTGATTGACAAACGTGCACTATACGCACACGTTTGTCGATCTAATACATCAACTGTGTCATCATGATCTAGATCTATATTTGATTTATTGTAATCACTAAGCTACATTTATTTAGATTTGATCAATTTAAAAATTTGTTCTTTAAATTGACCATCGTGTCCTTCTTTTGGTCATCACAAATGAATTATTTAATTCTTGCATTAATAATAATATTATTATTCAAATAGGATGCGAGAAGAAATTCACGATAAAACAAAAAATTTCTAAAACAGTGCATGAAAAAAGTAGTCAAAGTTTCGTTCCGTAAAATATTTAATACTACCGGCTGATTGGCCGTAGGGCTATTCTCGCTGAATGCCTGAAAAGTAAACCACCAATGTAGTCGACTCATTAGAGTCGATTTCAACTAAAGTGACTCTGTATTGTTGTATCCTTTCTCGTGTCTTCATAAGTTCAGACCACGGAACAGCCAATCAGAATTTAGTATCGACGTTTTATTATAATATGATCGATCGTGACATTAAGTTCGAATGATTAGGTTATTCAATGTTCACAACAATACATCCACAGGTAGACAACACAACCAACTCTATTAACTAACTATAATGTTCCAAATTGTAGGTAATCTAATGTGGGGGATAATAAAGGGCCATCAACAATCACTACTTGTAAACGTGTAGTATTAATTACCTAACCACAGAATGTTTACATTTGGCTCAAAGTTACAGAAACTGTACATTTACAATAAAACATAGAAATTAGCCACACGAATTTACTCTGGCTTCATAAAGAGCTACGCAACTTACAATTTATAAGACTTTCAAATCGTTCTTGTAATTTGAATAACACCTTGAACAAAATAGAACTCAAACATAGTGCATTTTAGGTTTGGAAAGTGAAGCGGACTTACCGGAACGCCCTGTGGTTCAGTCTGACCAAACTTAGTCGATCTCCAGCTCTCTAGTATTAGTAGGCCCGCGTAGATCTTGCCCACCGTTAGCTTCCCTGTATTGAGCACGTCGTTTCGAGGCACCAGCAAGTCCAACATCTTCTTTGCTTGAAGTGGCCATATGTGAGTTATTGTTACTCTTAGTTCCGAGTCTGCTTGATCCATTTCCTCGGCTTTCATGAAACAAACAATGTATAGATATGTTATTAATGCTTACGTAACAAACGTTTTTCCTCTACTTTGCCTTGGGGTCTTATTGTGTAGCTACCTGATTCAATCGGTATCGAATTGACATGTGTTTTTGGCAGTTCTTAGCTATTCTGCTTCATTATATTCAGTTAACTGATTTCAAACGATGGATATGATGATCCCAGAAACAAAATATAATTTAAAAATTGCCTAGTACAGTCTTGAAAACGATGTAATCGGAAACATACACAATTGCACTACTGAGTCCTTTTTTTATTCATTCAAGACAAGAGGCTTAGCAATCAGGATTAAAATACCTTAAAATATACAAGGTGTAACGACATAATATTTAACGGGTGGTGTAGACGGTTTAGACCAACCTGAAAAACTTTCAATAAGGAGACTAAATCGAAAAAAATCTGCTTTCCCATATACATACATAGTTACAGTTGTTATTTTGAGTCAAGTAGAGATACTGCTGTTTTGTATGAAACACCAGATTTTTTATCGGGTCAGTACCCAGGGTCCAACTGGGTGGACAAATAGATATAATACATTGGTAAAGCACTTAGATGCTACAAGTACGCCAAGAGTATCCATATTTTACAATATAAAGTAACATAATTACCTGATCTCATCTTGATGTTCAAGTTTTCCCGAATTAAGGCAAATAGTGTTGTTGTAAAATTAACTTTCCCGTCGTCGTCTAGTGGCATATTCATTCTAATCAGCTTCTTATATGCTAATCTGTTCGGACATTTATTACCAAACCCCAGCGGTGGATCCATGTTCTTCAACATGTCGTACATTTCTGAGTAATGGATCTTCCCTCTGAAATTAAGATTTTTAAATTTTTTTGTGTTTCTTATTACGGCTAATAATAAATCTCTGACACTGTCATTTATTCATTTATTCACAATATAAATTTACAGCGTCAGCCAAAACACTTATATGCTAGGTAGATATAATTAAGTAACAATTCTGCTTTCGATCTTTAACTTTTCATTAAGGAACAAAACAACACATTTATAAAATACAGTACTACTATCATTAAATATGTCGGCATGTGACTGTAGTGTGAGCAATTCATTGAGTAGAGAGATCGCGCGAGCCGTTGGGGCGTGCGCGGCGCTGCAGGTGGGCGAGCGTAGTGCGGTGAACAGCGGCCGCACGCGCCTCCGCAGCGCCGCCCCGCCACCTCGCAGGTACTGCTCTGGCACGAACAGGCCCATTTGAGATACCACGGTTAAATTGTCCACCCTACCATTCAATATAGCGTGATAATGCATTATAAGCATTAACTTGCGCCTTAGCAACAAACTATCCAAACCCACCATACCATATATGAACATAGTGGGAAAGAGATAGGGATAAACATTGTACATCTTTTTATAAGCAAATCTTGCAAATTTTTTTAAGCTTATCTACCATTTCAATATCTGTCATACTGTTATACATATTATCTAGTCTCAACCAGGAAACTGGCATAGGTATTGTTATGATTCTAAAATCCTTGGTCTCAATAGATATTCCTTAAAATATGACTGAATTTGTCAGGTTATATATACATAGGTAGATATAATGATAAATAGAAGTTAATGGGAAGATAATATAAAAACTGATGTAGTGTGTAGATTAATTAAGACAGATTTTAATCCTATAGTAGACATACCTCAATGTAGATAAGGATCGCGGATAAAACAAGTAGGTAGGTACCTAGAGGACCTAGACCCAATCAATGTAGAGTTTTTACTAAAACCTGAGTAAAACTTTTACTTACGTGGCGTTTGGGTCATATTCTGCCCATATCCTAACAAATTCATCTAGATGATGAGCGCCGAGGATGGATGAATCTCTCGTCAAGTAGTCAAAGTTATCCATAATAACGGCAACGAACAAATTTAACATCTGTAAACATGATAGAAAGACATTTAGATATGCCAAAGCAAAGTTTTAGTGCCTGAAAGACTTATTGAAGAAAAATAGTAGCATCAATTATGAATAAAAAGTACAACAGCGAAAAAAATATAAGTATATGTTTGCTTTCGGAGGTGACGATCCAGCCGGCTAAAGAATGTTTCTGTTTTGGCTCATCAATCACCGCTTGGCATGTCATTCCACCATAAAATATAGTATGCCCCATGATCACAAACTCTAACATATTAATAACCGTGTGTGCGGTGTATGTGTAACTGATACATCGATATTTATTGTATAAGTGTAGTATGTTCGTATGATTATCTTTTATACTTAATGATAAGGATGAGTCTCTACCGGCGTACGAACAAACCAGTTATCAATATTTGTTAATTTACTAAACATATAATTTGTTATATTTTGTAATAATTTGTTTTTGTAAAACGTCCGTGTCATCTCACAGCACATCGGTATAGAGACTCGTAAACACTTTTGCAAAACTCTACGCAAAATCTGTGTGTTAACTCAAATTAAAAAAAATAAACTTACCAGAAATGAACAGAAGAATATGAATGAGACGAAGTAGGCGTACGCTAGGGTACTCCCGCACACCTCATTGGGCTTGTTGGCCGCTTTATCACATTTGGCCGGTTTCAGACAAGCCAACATTATGTTCGGCCAAGACTCGCCCGTTGCGCATCTGGACATAAAGTAGCTCACAGAAACATGATAAACAGCTTTGATATACAGAGTGAAATTGATATCATTAGCATCCTTTTAAACTATGAGTCCACCCATCAAACTGAACAACTTTTACTATGGGAGCAAACCGATCGGAGCAAATAAAAAATCAGCTGTTTCATACTAAACCGCAATGTCGACGCGCGAGTTCGCGACTCAAATGTATGCAACAGCTGATTTTCTCTTTGCTCCGATCGATTTGCTGCCATAAAAAAAGTTGTTCAGTTCGATGGGTAGACTCTTAGTTTAAAAGGATGATATCAATTTCACCCTGTAGAAGCGTTTTTAGCAAAATTACAAAGTAAAATAAGATTAAATTACTGATAATTTGTTGACGATTTGTACAACGCAAAGATTAGCTAAACTAATTGAAATTCTTCTATGTTTAGCTTGAAGTTTTAATTGTTTTGAGATCGAAATACACAGACTGACTGACTTGCAGATACTGTAATTCATAAATGAATTTTAATATCAATGATTTCAGTTTTAATCTGCTTTAGTTTAAAGAATTGACAATAAATAAGTAGACAACATTTATATCGAATGAATAGCTTAAACTACCCACTTTTATTGTTTTAAAATACATTAATTTTTTTTCACATATTCTTTAGATTTGACTACGTTTACAAAATATTGTGACCATATACATGCATAAGTAATATTCATGCAGTTATACGCACATTTAACTATTGTCTGAAATATGTATTCCCATAGTAAAGTAAACCTATTATGTCAAAAAAGATGTCTCAGAGGTTAAAATAGTAAGATTTGGATTGAAGTTAAAAGCGATAGTTCCGAAACGAAAATCAAACGACACTAACGTTGGTAGTAGTGTTATGATTATGAATAACTATTCTTACCAAAGAGACACCTTACCAAAACCTAAGCGCACAGCAATACGTCAGAACTTGATATCATGTTATCGAACGTCAAATCTTATCAAAATTTAAGCGCACAATAATACGCCAGAACTTGATATCGTGTTATCGAACAGACACCTTACCAAAAGCTAAGCGCACAACAATACGCCAGAACTTGATATCATGTTATCGAACGTCACATCTTATCAAAATCTAAGCGCACAATAATACGCCAGAACTTGATATAGTGTTATCGAACATAATCTTTATTCAACCCTTGACAACTGTAATCAATATTCCTTACCTGAACAGCAGCATGAGTGCTTGAATGAAGCTTCGAAAATTGTTGTGTCTGTTCAGATCTGAGTCTTCTGTTATGTCTATATTGCCAAACACCTGTGTCCAAGCAGATATAACACAACAAGTCAGCTTTGTGTGCAATTCATATGTGTCACCTCAACATCCTACGCTCCAGCCCCAATGATAATGTTTAGGTAATACTATATCTACTTACATGACGTGACTATAACTATAACTAGGGATACGATATTAAAACAAAGGTATTACAAGGTATCTAGTCAAGGTACAAACAATAAGATGCAACGTCAGGACAATCAACCAGAGGACAATCGATATCACTAAGGATATACTAATCTACCATTTCGTTACAAATACTATTCTTTACGTATATTGATGAAAATATCCGCATGATAAATGATGGTATACACATGTGACACTGATAGCAAAGACAGATTTTCGTTTGTTCAACCGTCAGAATGAGTTAACAAGATGCAACACCCGACGAGGTTCCATGTGCCATGCTTTCTAACAGAGTTCGTTTTTCTTCGATCCACCATCTGGTGACTACGCACGGCAGACACGAGAAACAGATAGGATCCACTACTCTTTGAACTGTACTCTCACCGAAATAGCAGCAAGAGTGCGCCCACGAAAGATCGGAAGTTGTTATGCCTGTTGATGGCACTGTCTGGATCGTATTGCATGTTTCCAAAAACCTGTCATTAGAAATTTGTCAGTGCCTCTTCTTTGTTAGGCTTTACGCGTCTTTACCATTAGATCTTGCATCTTTTTTACGTTCTAATGCCTCTTAAAGGTAGGTAGGTACGCATACAAGACTGAACAGGTAAATTGTGGGAATAAGATCATTTGAACCTGGATTATGCAATGGTTAAACGACAAAAAATACTACTGTTGCTTGGTTTTAAAATAACTACAAAATGGAAATTAATCAGCTTGATAAATGAATCCGGAATAACGAGCACATTAGCAAAATCGTCTAAGTTTAATTGAATCTAAACTAAATATTTGGGTTCATACTGGTATTACATTTAAGTAACTCCCCAAACCTAAAATCTATTAGAAAAATATCGTACCCTGTCTGTATACAATTTTACATTGAAACTAAGTCCAATACCAAAACTATTCTAGTTGATTAACAACTCTGCCTAACTAGTTTATACTTGTTTAAGAATTTTCTAATCAGCTCTATAAAATAGGAAAATATATGTAACTAATTAATATTAGCTAACATGTCGATAAATTCAATACCCCTTCAGAATAAGACAAAGTTATGACATTAAGACTTGAATTACAATGCTTGAAGAATCTCAAACTAAACATAGAGTATAGGAGAAACGAAATCACAGACCTGCATTCCAATAATGGCGTAGATGAAGAATAGCATCGCGATGAGAAGGCACACGTAGGGTAAGGCTTTGAAACTCTGCACGAAAGTCCAGAGCAGTATCCGAATGGTGTAGCCCTGTCTGAGCAGCTTGATCAGTCGCGCGGCTCGGAACAGGCGGAGGAAACCAACGTTGAACGTGTTCTCCTGCAAAATTCACAATAGACAACATTTATATCAATCTTAAACATGGCCCTCTTAAAGTTATTAGTGATCTGCAAACTTTAAAAAAAATCACAAATATACCACGTAACACAATCCTAATCAGAAAGCTTCGATAAATCAAGGATGCAAAACTCCAATAAAGAACTAATGTTATTTAAAATTCGAGCAATGACTAACACAACAGTCAATTAATAAAACATACAAAGTAAAATTACGAAACAAAAGACAACACAAAACAAAATAGTCGAGTCCATTTTCGTCTATTGGACCGTTTTATAATAGACAATTTAGGTTAAATCTAGTTTTATCGAATTTACTTGACTGCTAAAAATATCACGGAACACACCAATAGTAAGTATACTGATAATAATAATTTGTATAATATCTAAACAACCCCAATCAAATTTCCCTAGCATACCACAGTACCTACATTAAAAATTATCTACTCAATTGCTATAAAATCCTAGTATTTTCTAAAATAGTCTAGCACTACAATATTTAAACAATATCTCATTATGTACACAAGTTGACTAAACCAATGACCAATCTTTTACAAAAATCTAAATTTCCTAGCAATCATTATAGTTCATATGTTACCTGCTGACAGGAAATGTCAGCACAGTTTTCAGCAAGGTCGCTCTGTAATCAGGATATACCCTTTACCTTCATTTTCAAAAATATAAATCATATTACCAGCAGCAAAATATATAAAACAATCGTTAATGTTAGACAAGATGAAATTATTAAAAAAATTGAAAGCATTGAACTATATAAGGAAGGTACTTACGCCAAACTCCATAATGAGGGCGTCAATAATACTTCCAATGACCGTTATGAAATCGAACGTATTCCATGGATCTTTGAAAAAATTCTGCAAAAAGACGGAGGGGTATGAGACGATGCCATTTATTTAAATGAATAAAATATTAAACAAATGACTGACATGGATACAAATGTACACTTTCTATTAACACAATTAGTTCGCACAGTTAAAGGGAACGATTAAGGATAGGAAAGGACATCTCTCGTTTATCTTCATTTCTAAGCAAATACTTAAAATGCTTTGCTTACAAATCTAGAAAATTTCAATTAAGTATGTGATATTATGAAATCTATTAAAAACCTATGACTTATCAAAATAAGCGGCATTTCGTAAACTTTCTATAAAATGTTTCTAGTTTTAATTAAGTATATTCAAGTCAATATTGAATATTAATTACTAATCTAAGATGTAATATTAAAAAAGTGATAATAATTATTCGATTCAAACATAGAATTCATTTCTTATTATGTAAAAATATATAAAAGTGGTTAATAATGATAGGTATTTAGGTATAGCAAATGTTTGAGCGTGGAAATAATTTCTATATTTGAAAGTATTTTCTCAAATTTACATAAACAATAAAATCAATTTTAAGGCCATTCAAACCAGCCAAAAAACCGTTTGACAATCGTTTTTTAAAACAAATTGTTTTTTTAATTAATTGTTATGCTAAAAATTTATGTGTTCAATTCTTACCGTACATCCGAAGGCAATCAGCTTCAATACGGTCTCGAGAAGGAAGAAGAACGTAAAGACGAGATTCATGAATGTTAGCATGTCCATGAGTAGTGGTGGAGCCTCGTGAAACTACCACAAAATTAATACCAATATTTGTAACGTTAACTCAAAATATTTTCAAAATGTTGCTTAAGTCGAAGGCGAGATTTGTGAAAAGCAAATTGGTGACATATCGATTAAATAAAATATGTTTATGTTGCTAATAACTGTCCATGGATGTTTATATCAATCTAGCATTCGACTTAAGTAATCTAATAAAAATCTTTAAACTACTTGCTATAATGTTAAAAAATCATTTTAATAATTATCTTTGTATGTAATAGCGAGTGTAACAGTTTGTGTGTGTATTTTTGTCTCTTGTTTTCGTCTTTTTCTGAGCCAATTTTCGTCAAGTGTTCCAATGTACAAGTAAGTAGTTTTGTGGCATTAGTGCACGTGCTTGCATGCAAATCCGGATGCGCAAACATGCTTAGGCGAAACGAACCGAACATTATACACATACATATATCATTCAAGTGATCCCATTTGCTGGAAAATTTGCCGATGAAGTGGTTTAATGCAAAAATGGGTACTAACCTCTAAAACAGCTGACTTCCGCCACCTTTGTTAACATTGGTACCTACCGTAGCAACAGTTTCCTGGAGATGATTTATCACTGAAGTCATTCTTAAATTAGTTCACATGAATAAGAAATCTTGATTAGCGTGTGCCTAACATACAAGTGCAACATGCAGCGGGAAAAGAAAGCCATGCTCGACAATGATTTGCAAATAAATCCACATTAGTATTTCCACCATTATCAGAGAGAATCTAATTAAGATACTAAGGAAGGAATGGTTATTACTCCGCTGGAAATAATCCCATACAGTCATGTAAATAGACAAAATAGCTGTTAATAACAGAAAGAGTACATTTGTACTTGTTATTGTATTCCTTTAAAAATTTTAAGTGTCAGTCCAAACTGCGTGTTTGTGTACTTACTTTGACACCGTAAGCGACGATTTTCAACACTGTTTCCACGGAAAACATTCCAGTAAACCCCATATTCGAATACTTGAGGATTTCCGCGTAGGAGTCATTTTGATTATAGAACTGCCATTTTGTGACGTGTCAGGAGTATTGGATAAACCCATGGCAATGAAAATAGATATTTGTTACTTCATACATCATTATTAAGAGACAATAAGAACAGTATTGTTGTGATGTACATTATGAAATTTGTTTCTATCAGATTTGTAGACATGAGAGGACGTAGTTAGTTCGTATATAATATAGGTAGAGGTATATTTGCTACGATTTCGTATAGAATCACACATATAAGTACATATTGCAAGGATAATATAAGAAAGGATAGTAAATAACTGACATGGTGAGGAAATGTGCCAAAATTTATAGGTTTATTAGTAAAAACAAAATTAAATAGACAGGGTCACAAAAAATATAAAATTCTAGTAGCAGATGTTTTCGAACATCTAGAAAGATTGTAGTATAATAAATAAAAGAATACCAAATAAAAGAAACCTTTTAAAACATGAATGAATAAATAATTCTAAATGTTTTACAAATTTCACAAATATCTTCAGTTCAATTGCTGTTTTAGATTTTGAGTAAGTTAATTTTAAAAATCTTGGTACTGAACTTTCCAATTAAAATATGAAGCAGCTTTTAGCCACCAATCACGCCTGGCAGTAGGCCATTCCACCAAGCATGCAGATTGTTCAGGTATATGTCTTAAACAAGATCATGCAACACGAACAACATAGATGGCCCATGCCACGTCCTAACCAATTTCAGAGATGTTGTGCATTCGCAAGCACGGATCCGAATAAAATTTTGGTGTATCTGTGCCATAGATGTGCAGGAAGGACAGGTATACCGTGCAATAAACACTGATACATACATAAATGAATAGCAAGCGAGGAGTCACGAAAGGACACAACGAAACACAGGAAAGAAACAATAAATCAATATTTTGGCCGTACACTTTATAGGATAGGCTCAGTTGAACACTTCGCATTCCGATGCATTGTGTACTGACGCCGTATTATGTGATTATAAAATATGTTTTATGTATGTTGTGTGTGTATGTGTGTTGTTTTAATGTTATACTAGGCAGTACTAGATTTGCCGACATCGTTTGATATATTATATGTTACTTATGACAGGGGAAACATTTAAGGTTGGAATTTGCTATTGTTGACTAATTGAAACTATTTAAGTGCTAACAAATAGACGCATTTTACGATAACTTTTCTTATTTACCAAACTAGAGAGTTCATAAAAAAAAATTTACGAGTAATTCTTCAAAATTTGACTCTCTAGTTAGGCGCTGTGCAGACAGTGGGTTGCATCTAGGTCCTTGTTGTCTGTGCCTTGTGAATGAGGCTAATTTCTCTCAATAACTAACTCAAGTGATCACTGTCTAATTATCACATTTGATGGTGCTTCATTTGTTTTGTATTTTCTGTTTCGATCACTTTGATAGTGTCATGTTCCATTTTAATAGTTTCACTGTTCTTAGTCATTTAAATCATATGTAGGTATTTATTATCATATCTAACTTTCTTGGCGAGTGATAATATTACACTACATCCATCGCTGTCTTACTATTGGAATTATTCCAAGTCAAAACAGTGACAAGAATTAAAAGTAAACTTATCACTCGCTAAAATATCTTGTCTCTTAAAAATAAACTATTTTATTCTAACATTTACAAGCGTTATAATACATACCTTCATCATGAGCAGCAGTGTGTTTAGGACAATAAGGGTCATGATGAAATACTCGAATGGCGTAGAGACAACTATTCTCCACACTTTGTACTTAAAACTCGCCCTTTTGCTTGGCATATACCTCTCTAGAGGTCGCGCTTCTATCGTGAAGTCTATACATGATTTCTGTGAACAAGAAAGTTTAGTACAATTTGCAAGAAAATAGATAGTCAATGGAAACATAGTTTTTGAGAAAAACATTATATTATTTCTATATTTCTAGAATTATCTATGTTATGTCATCTGTATCACTTCGTAACCTTATTGCTATTTTAACCTGACTGCCCCAGAAGGAGGGCAATGTTCATTATTTTATTATATCATTTTGCATAATGGTGTGCCAGTTTTTTAAAAAGAGCATATTGATTCTCATTTTCTCTTCATCTCATAATCTGGTCTGTTTAGACGTAGATCAGTAGGTTGACCTAGGTCTGCCTCGGGATCAAGTAAGCTAAGGCGACAAACAGACTGTAAACCCATTCCTTTCAGTCGTATAGTCACTTAAAAATAAACAGTAACCCAAATGTAATAAATTTATAAATACAAACCTGATTCTTATCAATTTCACCGTCTTGCAACTCCGCTTCACCTTGTTCTTGAAATGTGATAATTATCAGAGCTACGAATATATTAACAAAGAAGAACGGAAACACCACAAAGTAAACTATATAAAATATGGACATTTCTATTCGAAAATTTTGTATGGGTCCCCGGTCTTCGTACGTGGCGGCCATTGAGTTTTGTAATACTCTGTAAAGAAAACACGGGGTTAACTGCTGAATTCTGGCAATAGCGCTTTTTCTTGACACTAAACTTAATACAGACATTAACGATAGTACCTCATCAAATTGGCTGAGCAAATTGGTTAATTTAATATAGTTCATGAAATACTTTAGTTACATAATGAAGAATGCAGTAGAACTTAATGTGAGTTTCGTTCTATATCACACTTTGAATAATTGTAATATTCAGTTATATTTTCCGAATACTGGTTGAATCGTGTTATAATGGTGGGAACTCCTTTTTGTTACTTTCCCATAGTCCAATTTTAGATTTAAGATATCCGTCGCGCGCCTTGTGAGATCTAGTTTCAGCAACAGAAATGATAAAACGCTGATGATAATGTTGAGCTTACAGTAATAGAGACGATTGACGTAAAGGGACGTAATGATTCGTTACTATAACTTCGAACCCTAATTGTTTTGTAATAAGTATCAAACTCACTGTGGCCACCCCTCCCCCGTCTGCACGGCGAACAGCGTCAACATCGCCGTCGCGACGTTATCATAATGGAAGGATTGCGTCGTCCATTGCCGCTTCGTTACCTTCGGCAGCAGGCTGGTCGGTTCGTAGACGAAGTACGACCCTCTGTGAAGGGTATAATAAGTTTAGATTATAATTGTAGTGACGTTCGGGCAACTTAAGAAGATTTGTTTGTAGATTGTCTACTTATACGTGCAACCTGAGTTCTTTAGGTAGATTGGATACTATTGTGCGCTGCGTTGGGTGTATTTTACAGTTAAAACTTTTCCTTCATCACGTAGTTGATGACGAAGTAATTATAATGTAATATTTTCTTTGATTTTGCTGTTTAATGTCAAAATAAAATCTAAAATGCGAGACACGTAATCGTATCCAGGACTCAGGCTGAGATTCAGAAACATCTTTTGAGCATGAGCTTAGTCTAAGTAGGGTCTAACTAAAGTGTATTTGGCATACGGGTGTTCTAAAACTCAAAAAAACGTATTTGGTTCTCGACCTAAGTATATTTCTAAATTATAAAACACTGAATAATACTCACTGGCAGTCTTCAAAAGTATTCTTACTGATATCGTTGCAGTGAAAAAATTTACCATTAAAAAGTTGAACTGCTATTACAGCGAATATGAATTGAAACAATATGTACACAATGAGAATGTTAATGACATTTTTCAAAGAGTTCACAACACAGTCAAACACTGCTTTTAACTTTGGAACACGTTTTATAGTTTTCAGAGGTCTGAGCACTCTTAACACTCTTAACGATTTTATTGTGGACAAATTTTGTCCCGCCCCTTTTTTCACACCTCTGAAACAAACGAAACAATATTATGTTAATAATATTAGACCAGATAATTCCTGAAGGTGGATTGTATTGTATTCAAGATTTAAAATCGAAGAAAAGGAGTGATGACTAAAACTATAGCTATAGTAGCTTTGATCACTAATAAAATACTAATGCACATTTTTCTGTAAAATCTGAGCAAATTTTTATCCGAATTTACATGCTTACTGCTCATCAAGAAAAGCGTATACAGGGTCCTTCTAAATGCTGACACTTTTTTAATGGGGTGATCAGACCATCATACTGAACAACTTTATCTATGGGACCAACATCGAAATTGCGAAAAAAATCTGCTGTCCCATAAATTTGGCTCGAGCAGTTTTGTATGGAAGAGCTGATTTTTTTCACGATTTCGATGTTGGTGCCATAGATAAAGTTGTTCAGTGTGACGGTCTGATCATCCCCTAAAAAAGTGTCAGCATATCAAGAAGGACCCTTTATAATCATGATACGATTAGTATTGGACTGAGAAAAAGCACAACATGGCTGTAACATGTTTAAAAATCAATAATATTTGAAATTTGACTTATGAAGCTTAAATCTTGTCGTGGATGAATACGAGCTAATGACAATATTAGTCATATTTTGAATTCGAAAAAACCACATACCCGATTTCATAACCGAAGCTCACTAGGGCGCATATAACGACCGCGGCATCCATAATGTTCCATAGGTCGCGCAGATATGCGCCCGGATGGAACAGTACGCCGAGGTCGACGATCTTCAGCAACATCTCCACGGTGAAAACTCCCGTGAAGGCGTAGTCGAAGTAGTTCAGGATTTTGTTTCTATAGGGATAAAGTTCAACTTTACTTGTGATGATTTTAGAGGCAGTGTATAAGGTTAAATCTAATCAGTTGGCGAAACTTAACGAACGTATTTGGTATTTGTTACTAAGTACAATTGCGTGATAATGACCCGCCGCCCGGTCATATGATTACAGGTCAATGTCCGCCCGCGCCCCGCGCACTGCAGCCTTACGTATGATAATAATAATTTTGTTAATCATTAATGCCAATTATAAACACTGATAATTCAATCTGTTATCATTAACATTCGGTAACTAGTTTGAAATAACCTTATATCGTATATTCGATGATATTTACGATCTGATATTAAGACAATGTTCTATTACTAAGCTACTATATTAAGGTACAGTAAAGTTTGACAAAAATGTATGTCTGGTTCTACTAATTTTTATACCATGTTTTCCTTAAAAAATAACCAAATAACATAAGGTCTACAATCTGGAGAAATAAAAGTGGATGTACAAATTTTAATAAACTCACCTGTCATTTTCTTCATTTACGGGATCTTCAGCTGCTAAAGCCGCAGAACTCAAACATATAACTAACATGATAAAAAAATCAAAATATCTTAAGTTTACAACCCAGTGTGCGCCTCGCCTAATTCTGAAATACAAATTGTATTCGTATCAGTAATTAATAATTTAGACATAAGTATAATTATTTAGAGAAAATAGTTAAAATAAACCTATAAAGTTAAATGAAGAATTGAGCTATGGTTGCAAGATAGTGGTGCATTGCACTCAGCTTATTTTACTAAGACTGATCCAATGTTGTAAGTTATAATTATATTTGAGCATCTAAAACATGTTTTACCACAGGTAAGAAAAGAGTGGCAATGAAAAATAATAAAATTAATTGAAAAAGTATAGACAATAAAGGCCCGCTAAAAGTCAGAGTTTTAACGTGACGTGCTACATGACGTAAATAACGCTTTGGTCCGTCCGTCAATAGCTCTTGTCTCCGCTTTGGTAAAATCTCACGAGTAAAGAAAATTAGAATGAACTTACGGATTAGTAGGTGACAAAACAAACATGGACGAATATGGCAGCATTGGTTTTGGTCCGTCTGGTACATCGTCGTCATCTTTTTTGGCCTCATCTTTCTTCTTGCCCTGAAATTATTTTATACATTTTAAAATACAGGTTTTACTTTTTCTTCTTGGTCGGCTGGGTCTTGTAATATCCTTGTAAAATAAATCCGATTTGATTCTCAACTTAAAAAAGGATTTTACAAGACCAAGCAAGCAAATAATTATGACGAGGATAATTTAATCGAAATACAAAATAAGCTAGATGACAACTCTGTAAATAAGTATCTTTACTTGTAATCGAAAATTTAATGGGCACTAAGTAATATTATGACAAATTTTATGTAAGTAAATAATCATGGTTACAAAAATAATTGTCCGAGCTAATTAAATGGTTTGGAAATTCTGAATGGTAGTACCTTATGGTTAGACACTTAGAATTTAAAATGGAATTAGCCGAGTGTTTCAATAGCAAATATATAAAAAAGTGCTCTAAATTCTACAGCGTGTTCCGGTGTTGTTATATACAAAATGCTACTAGAATATCTATAAAATATGTACAGAAAATAAGGTGATGATGAAGTCCCTAATGTTTTTATTTCATACTCGATTGATGTAAAAGGAAACGAATAGTTCTATAAAATGTTTAGCCATCTAAAAATTATCATTATTCTTGAAAAAGTTGCAAACAACTATAACATTTGGCCCACAGAAGCGACACTGATTTTTTATCATGACCACACTTAAAATATTGTTGATTTCACAGTAAAAGAAAATAAAATAAATAGTGTTTACAAAATATAAATAACATTAATACACCATAGACGTGCAATATCGTGCAAAGATAGGCAAATGATTGTACAAAAATTGTGATGAAAGGGGAAGAGATGAATTAAAAATCAACAATATCTTAAGCTGTCAACAAGAATGCACACGATAAAGCTATGCTTAATACCAGCGCCGAACTCCTTTTACCTTCCTACTCGTTGGCGCAGATGGACTTATGTCTACACCAGGTGGAGTCCCATCCACAGCGTGTAACGCACCCATCTCTTTCTCCAATTCCTAATTTGCCGGAACAGAGGTTGTCGTATGAAATACAAATTTCGACTATACATATCTAATAAAATTTTCCATACAACAACCGCTCGAGATATTGTGAAAAAGTGGTTGAGCATGCTATGACTTTGAATTCGTGATTCTATCTAGAGTCCAAAGCATCAGAGGATGAGTTAACATACTAAGTGTAACAGCGTGACAAACAGACGGTAGCTAACTTACTTGGAGTTGTTTCTCCTTGTCCTCTTCTTCTTGTTCTTCTTCTGCCGCTGTCAATTCCTGTAAAGACAGAAACGCAACATTTACACGAGAAGCGTCGTCAGATTTACAAGTGAACATTGACCGGAACGCACAACATATTTTTAACAGATTTGGATACTCGTCACTTAGAACATCGAACATAGTTTTGATCTGATTGACCTTTCATTCAAAGTTGAATACTCTCTGAAATTAATAGGACTATAAGTCAATCAAAACAAAACTAAGAAACTCATAACTTTACATACCTGGGCGTTCGCCAAGTTGTCGACAGCGATGGCAAGGAACACGTTTAGCAGGGTGTAGTTGCCAAACAGTACAAGGATGACAAAATACAGCGAGTAAATCATGCCCTTCTGTATACCGCCTTGAGACTGGATGCCATGGTACATAACTTCGTTCCAATCTTCACCTGTTAGGATCTGGAAAGAAATATAGAATCAGCAATTATCAATGTGTTAAATACGCAAAAGAAACTCGAATTTCACGAACTACCCTCAATGAAACTATTACGGTCGACGATCGCCTCTGTTGATTAATCGCCTCAATTATTTGAGTACATACCTACAATTTTCAATATATATTATGCAGTTATCGAGTTAGTAATCAGAGCAAGTACATGATATTACCGGTAACACGAAATTACACGTCACGTCCTATCCTTATCAATACCTACAAAAATAAAATTGCACAAACCTGGAAGACAGTAAGTAGTGCGATGGGAAACGTATTGAAGTTAGTAGGTGGCGTGCCATCCTCGAAGTTGAACTGTCCACCGAAGAGCTGCATGCCCAACAGGGCGAAGATAAGAATGAACAAGAATAGAAGGAACAGCAGCGAGATGATGGATCTCATTGAGTTCAGGAGAGATATCACCAGGTTACGGAGTGATGACCAATATTTCGTAACCTGTAATAAAACAAATCATTTAAATTTACCAATCAGAAGGAATCGAGATTTTGCTAGACGGCTCTGATGACAAATAATTTTCTACTTTGATATAACATTTAAGACTTAAAAATTACTGGAAGATTCTGATAAGAAGCAAATCTGAGTTTTATTACAACGTGGTGATTGAATTGCTTAGATATCACGGGACATAAGTTTGAATTTCTTCAGTCTGATGCCATGTCTACGTTTACCTACGCTTGTCATAAGGCTCTTTTTGCAAAAGTATTTCCAAAGCTTTTACTCAATTTTTGTGATTCTAAATAAAATATAATTAAATGCTCAATGCAACAATTTTTTGAGTTCATTAATAAGCTATCTGAATCAGTAGTTATTTTTTTAACGAGAAGAAATACTGACCTTGAATATCCTCAACAGTCTTAAAGCTCTTAAAACAGAGAGACCGAAAGAGCCACCCTTAACTTCTGACCAAACAACTTCGAAGATGGAGCCCGATATGACAACGCAGTCGAACCGGTTGAACGAGGACTCGAAGTAAATACGGGGCCCCAGTGCATACATCTTTATCCACATCTCCATCATAAATAACCCCAGGAACACAAATTCAGCGTAGTCTGAAAGAAAATATTGTATTTAACAACGAATAAGTGTAATTATTGTCATTCTATTTACTAGGTCCAGGTTTCTTTCTATTTTTTCGATGCTTCCCCTCGAGGAATAGAGGTGGCCAAGTATTGAAATGAAAATGTCTGCTCAAATTACATGAAAGAATGAGAGAATTTATTACATCCAAAAATGTTTAAGCTAATAAATTATTATCGGTGAGAAGAAAAATCACAAAATTTCCGTCACAAGACCACTTCAACGCTAGAAGTCGCGATTTAACCGAATAAAATACAGAAACAACGAACAATCACTTTACTTACATAAAAATGAAGATAGCCACTTAGGTTGTCTATAATGCTCAACAGCGACACAAATCGTGTTGAAGAGCACCAAAACAATGACGAACCAATAGAACCACTGTGTCTTAACAGTATGTCTGATCCAAAATCGAAACCTCTTCTCGGCGCGCCAGAAGTCCGCGCATTTCCCGACCGATCTCGCTTTACTTTTCAGGAAACCTGTTGCAATAAAAAAAAAACCTTGTTAAAGTTTCATTTCTTAGTCACACTTTTTTAATAATGGTAATGCTGTCAACATTATTTCTCAGATTTAACTAAAATTTGCAGTAAAGCGCACTCTTGAACCGAACATACTAGCAATTCCTGTTCTTTCCATTTTCAAAGAATGTTAAGAACGAGTGATTACTGGAAAATCATAAAAATATCTTTGCTTATGTTTTACTTGATTGTGATTACTGACTATATTGTAATAAAATAGTTTTATGACCCAAAGTTTTCGCACTTATTGACAGAGTTACCATTACGTCTAAAGGTAGGGGATATCTGGCGTACATCTAATTGTGTCTAGCATTGCTTACATAACACTCATAGCAACAAATTTGCTCTCGTAGTTTCATATTCAAGCTATATCTGTGTAGCTTTTTTAGAACGACCAGTAATTGGAAAGATTTTTCCGAGTCGAAATTCAATCGGTGTCGCAATCCGATACGTTACTAGCACATAAATCAACGACAAACATCTTCTGGGACCACTGTCATAGCCCAATATAATATTCAAGCAGTACCGATACTAACACCACGATATCGATATTTACTACTCTCGCAACAAGACTTCAAAACCTTTCGAAACTCCATCCGCGACTGTGTTGTGAGTCGCGTGTGCGTATTCCCGATTTGAACGGGAAGTATTTGGTCGCTACTACTTGAATAATGTAAATAGGTATTAGGGTCATGGTATCTTTAGAAAGGTCATTTCAAAAGTTACGTTTCATGGTAACTTTATACACGTATGTGATAGTTATGGATATCTTTTACCGTTACAGCTAAAGCTTACGTATTTTGGACTTAAAGATGAAATAGCAAGGGAACACAATAGAAATAAACAGGTTTTAGAACTTAATTAAAAGTCTGGATCTAACAGGGGAAACTATTCTAAAGCTATGACTAGACTATTTGGACTACTATAGAAGATGAAAAGGTATATTCTACCAGCTTCACGCTTGATCCCATACCTTGCTTTTTCTTTGTAACTGTAAACAACCAACACATAAATAGAGTACGAATAGGTAATGATGGATGAGAACTAAATATAGCATTCATGCAACATTCCTCATTATATTTATAGGATTACGACTTATATTTGTATCTAATTGGATTCCAGAAATTCTATTTTAAGACCCAAAATGTGAAAGTACCTAATAACCTGTGTACAATTTACTAATTCAAAATGTATTGAGATGAGAGTAAAGTAAAAGAACCAACAGAACTAAATGATTGCATGCTTCTAATTTAATAAAAACATTCCAGTTAAAAATAAAAATAAAAGAAGAGTGTGACTTTAAAAAAGTTAAAGTTAAAATTTCTATCCGAAATGTCTCTAAATATACAAATATTTAGAAGATTCATTAGTTTACTCAGCCCTAATAACAACGACTTCTTATCTTATGAGGAGTCTTATGAGTCCTGACTCCTGTTGCGAAAAAGCATTGAGTGCGCTAATAAATAAAGTAGAACATGGTAGAGTATGATCCACGATATGACACGAGTGAACATTGTAATTATTCGGGCTATCAATATACTGACCGTCATCCCCGCAGTCTTCGTCCTGTTCTTCCTCCTCTGTATCTGTGCTTTTACTCTTTCCTAAGTTTTTTAACTTCTTCTTTGCTGCTGCTCTTCTCCGAGCTGTTTGAAATACGTCGATTTAAAAATAAATGGCATATAATTAAGCGTACCTAAGTGATTACGTTCTGTACTTTCTTTTCGTGAAAATCTCATGTAGAATATAGGTACTGAGAACGGAAACAGAAATTCCATTAAACAATTTAGGACGGAAAACATAAAATCACTTTTCGTACATACAAAAGCGATAGAAATAATTTTATTTCTTTAAACTTTGCAGTAGATATAAATGTTTTATCGCACCAATTTCTGATTCCCGAATCGATTAGTACTACCCGTGACATTTAATATGGACGTGTATTATGAGATTAGGGATGCGAATTTTTGAGAAAATTACCTCGAAAATTACCTCAAATTGTAATAAGTCAAGTCTTTTAGTATTTGTTAAAATAGCTGTTTATGATTTAGTGAGTGCGATACATACCTTCTATTATGTGCATTTTTTCTTCTTCTGTGGTTCTTTCTTCTGCTAATATTACTTCCTCTGTAATGATACAAAGTATTTCAAACCCGAATTAACTACCAAAGATACACAAATATATTCTTACACCCCTTCAATATTAGAGAGTGGTTTTAGTAACAGGTCAAAGCTTAATATTTTGTTATCTATACGCCAGTATATACTATCTATGTTAATGTTCTTATAATTCTTCTTCCACGCTGACATGGGCGATGAAAAATTAATTGAATGGGAAATAGTATATTCCAATTCGACAGGCTGATAATTTGTCATCACTAAGGACATTTATAACTTCTTAGCTCATGACAATCCAAAGTGGCTTCGGTGTACGCTTTGGCGCGCACTTGAGACTATTCTACTCCTTAGGGATAATGCGAGGTAGTAAAATGTATTGTATCTCTCTCAATTTCAAAATAGGTGTTTTTATTAACTATATTCCGAACATCGATCAGAATAATCTTACCTGCTTTACAAATCCACTCAACGTAACCGTTGAGCTCTCTCTCGAGCTGCTGCTGTCTTCTTAATTTAAGGAATTCTTGTCTATTTTCTACTTTCTCTCTTTCTTTAGCGAATTCACTGTAATCATAGCGTTAGGGGAATACAAACTAGCATTGAAAATGTTAGGGTTGTAGCATTAGTTAGTATGGGATCGCTCATAGTATGTTTATGTTATTTACACAATTATGTGTTTTGAGACTTTTAGAATCACGCTATTGGATGTATGTATGGGTAAAATGGAGATCGGTTTCTAGAGGATCTATGTTTTTCGATATATAAAAAAGTCTCCAAGATATTAAATTTCAATCTGATTTTTTGTCCTTTAATAGAAAATATTAACTATCTAACAGAAAATATTTCAATCTTTTGCCTTTTAACCCAAAAATTACACCTATAAGATTATCTAGCAGAGCAATAGTACAACAAAGTCACAATTACACGAATATATTCACAAAACTACTTAAATATCCATCAATACGTAAATAGGTTAAAAACAGATTAAACTAACCAAAGGAATAAATTGAAAATGAGAAAGTTAGTCAAAAGGATAATATTGTTACTAATGCAGCATTAAGTAATAGTATTTTAACAATTAGTTATGCTGTGCGTGATATGGATATCTGGCCGATAGAGTGTCATCAATTTCATCGAACCGAACCCCATTATGACATTTAACTTCAAAGTAAAGCATTTAATTTCATTGCAAAAGTGGTCTTTAGTTCTTTCCCCTTTCTTTAAACAGAACCAATATTATTTGCTCTGTACTAAAAGTACATCAGTTTATACTGAAGATAAACATTTTCAAGGGTTCATACATTGCGTGTTATTTTTTGATTCACGATTGAGATTTTGTAATTTTTCATACAAAAATATATTGTTTTTGTCTACTATAAAGAATCTAAGAATATTAATTCAATAAGTTCAAATAGTGATCGCTTGACTCTCAAACTATTGGATGAAGCAGCCCAGAGAACCGCAAATAGTGACCATATCACTCAAACTATTGGATCAAGCGGCCTAAAAAGCCGTGGTGATACAAGCGGTCCCCGATGATCACGAGGTTGCGTTGCGTCAAAAGAAGAAGAAATTGTCTCGAAGACTAGTTCAGTTTGATGAGTAAGATCACACTCTGCTTCGTAACTCATATAACATTATCCTTTGTAGTTAATAATATATACAGTTAGCATCTAGCCCTTAAGCAATTTCATGGCCATCAGACCTGCTTCAGTGATCCAGTCCAGATAAGCCGTGAAGTCTTGATTAAACATTTGTCTAGCTCTCTCTTTCTGGAATTGCTCTCTTCTTTCAACCCGTCCTCTTTCGTTAGAGAACTCTCTAACTCAAATAAAGGAAATAGATGTGAGAAAAATAAAACGTTAAAAATAATAATTAACTATGTGGATTTCACTAAAGAGGTAAAAGGAATGGTAAGAACTTCTGCTGCTTCTTTCCGTTCTGGTAAAGATTGTGCTTCAGAAAACGTGTTGACACATAAGTAAAAAATTCTAAGAGTCGTAGTCTTGAATAATAACCTCAATATTGTGGCGGACAAAATACTAAATTCTAGATGATTCATAATAAAAGTAAAGCTACTCACCCGCTAAGGACACCGAGAACTAAATTGAGCATAAAGAATGAACCCAATACTATGAGAGGCACAAAGTAAACCCAGTTGAACGCACTACCTAACGCGTCGTTCGTCTGAAACAAAACATTTCATTTTCACCATAATCCTCAACCACGTAAATAATATAAACGGAAGGAAAACTGCACGAACCGAGAGTATCAAATAGTTGCGTTTCAATGATACGCAATTGATAAGGTGATTCTTTCTTGCAAAGAGAGTGGCAGTGGTAGAAACAATAACGAAAAATCATACCCAATAGAGGATGGCAGTCCAGCCCTCCATGGTGATACACTGGAAGACGGTAAGCATAGCGAAGCCGATGTTATCGAAGGAAGTGATCCCTCGGTTAGGCCCCTCCCATTTCTCTAGGCACGTGCTTTGGTTGTAGTTGCAGACGTGGGCACCATAAGGCGCCAGATTCCGGTCGTCTGCATTACACGGCGTGGGAGTCTCGCCTTCTGTTTTTATTTCACCTGAAATTTGGATTCATGATAGTTCTGGCGATTTGAAAGATTTCCAAGACAAGACAATTAAACTAGTCAGAATATTAAAGTCGGAACATAATATTTTCCATTTGATGTAGCTTAAACTCCGATTGGAAACATAATTTTCCAATTTGTACATTCTAATTACACCAATTGGAAAAAAATCTATTGGCTTTTTGTTGATATGATTTCGAAACCTAAGTAACCTGTAATCCAATGATTTTTATCTAATCTAAACTATTATAAAACTGTAACAGGAAGTTTGACTGTACATTGAAGATATTAACAAAAAAAAGATACGTTATGGTATTTAGGTATCCCTGATTCCATATCACCAATTTTTGGATTTTTTGTTTGTTTGTTTGTTTGTTCGCATCGCAAAAACTACTGAACCGATTTTGATGAAACTTTTTTTTTTTATAGCTTATGATCTGACTTAAAATCTGGTATATAATTTGTGTTAACGCTCGTAAGAAATAAAATTGCTTTGGACACAATTTATGCTTTTAAAATTATTAATTTACGAGCGTTAACCCGCGACTTTGTCCGCACAAATTATATTCCAGATTTTAAGTCAGATAATAAGATATCAAACAAAAAAAGTTTCATCAAAATCGGTTCAGTAGTTTTTGCGTGATGCTCGTTCAAACAAACAAACAAACAATCACCCAAACAAACACACAAACAAACAGACAGACAAAAAATCCAAAAATTGGTGAAATGGAATCAGGGACACCTAAAAACCATATCGTAACTTTTTTTTGTTACTATCTTCAATGTACAGACAAACTTCCTGTTACAGTTTTATAATAGTATAGATTTGAAGATTTCTTTATGCACAATTTATGTTGTATTAAAACAAAGTGTTGCTACTTTATAATTTTATAATGAAACTATTATTATATTATAAAACTGTAACAGGATGTTTGTCTGTACATTGAAGATATTAACAAAAAAAAAGTTACGATATGGTTTTTAGGTGTCCCTGATTCCATTTCACCAATTTTTGGATTTTTTGTCTGTCTGTTTGTTTGTGTGTTTGTTTGTTTGTTTGAACGAGTATCACGCAAAAACTACTGAACCGATTTTGATGAAACTTTTTTTGTTTGATAGCTTATGATCTGACTTAAAATCTGGTATATAATTTGTGTGGACGAAGTCGCGGGTTAACGCTCGTAATGAAATAAATTGCATATTTTAATCGAATAGGTGAGTTAAGAATCTTATTTTAATCAGGAATAGTATCTTGAAAGACACAAGTCAGTGTTAAGAAGTAGCAAGCAAGACACTACTCGCAAAGTAACAAAATTACTGTAAATCCATATTAATAAGAAACATTAAAACTTGTGAAGTAAATTTTCCATGCAAGCGTTGTGATCGCATTATGAAAGTTTGTCTTGCAACTGCACGAGTTTCCAAGTAGGTCAATATTATTTATATCCGATGTGCTAAGTGATGCTCGGTTTATCGCTCCAGAGTTAAGCTCATAGTAAACTTTAAGTTCTTTAGTTCGAGGAAATGAGTTCCAAGTAAGTTGATAATTAATTTGTTTTAGCATTTAATTATTGAGGTTTTGACATTCGATTTCCGGGTAGAAAATTGGTTTTCTGGAAAACTAATGGCGTTAATTTCAACTTGGATTATTTATACTTTATAACGGTATCTATGAATAATTTATTGACTGAATTTGTTTTTATGCAAGTTAAGTTGACGGTATTGGGGGTATCCATGACTTTTTGATACAGAAAGCTACTATATGAACAGCTAATGGCTTCATAATGTATATATTTTTTGAAATGAATTTTTTGCACCATTTATTTTAATGTAGACATTCCAGGTTATTTTTTGTGGTTATAAACGATAATTGTGAATTAAACCTTTGTTTATCTCTTAAGACCTACGGGAATTAAATAAAAAGGCATCTGATATCTAAATAATACTTACGCACCTTCTAAGGTTATATTTTAGAATTATGAAAATTTAAAAAAATCTTGTTGTTTTTTGAGACTTTTTACAAATTTGCGTAATTCATAAATAGCACTTCTGGTAGGTACACATTGTCACCAATATTATCACAAACAAATGAGTTGTTTGGGTTAAAAAACGGATATAAAATCCAAACGCAATGAAAAAACCCATTGTGTCAGGATTTTATGTCCGTTTTTGATCCCAAACAACTCATTTGTTTGTGGTTCTTGATTCTTCTGGTTTG
The DNA here is from genome assembly GCA_927399405.1 of Agonopterix arenella. Lineage (NCBI taxonomy): Eukaryota > Metazoa > Arthropoda > Insecta > Lepidoptera > Depressariidae > Agonopterix > Agonopterix arenella. The sequence goes on from OV656692.1 coordinate 4,824,203, forward strand.
ACGAATTCTACGTTCCGGATTCGAATCTCCTTTTAATTTGTATAATCGAAATCTTTAAAATAAATGAAGTAATACTTACTAATATCTTCTAAAGTATAACAAGTCTTATGCAGCGCTCCCGAGTAGAACTCGAGACCTATAATGGCGAAGATGACTATCGCGAACAGCACCAGCAGGCCAATCTGCAGCAGTGGCGCCATCGCCTTGATGATGGACTTCAGAACCACTTGCAGACCTACATTCACATGTCAAAAGTTAGTAACAGTTCTTGTAATGAAGGTATGATTGATGATGATTTGTAAGGGAGAAGCGGTAATAAGGTATTGGGAAACAACGATCTTTTATCAAAGATTTATATAACTTTGGTTTTGTGTTAATTTAATAAGACAATGCTTCAGCTGTCTATTTAGTCTATCGTGGCGCTACTCAGATGATGGACATGTTGCCCGCGGTCTCAGCGCCTTAGTATGGAATTTACAACATGTGTATGTTACCTACGCTCATATCTTAGATTTCCATCGTGCAGACACCTTGGCTGCCTGCGGGAAAAATTTCGATTGTCTTCGTAGCACCTTGAAGTTGCGATGGTCTCACGCTGGATAGAGTTTGGACAGTGCTAGTGAAATGTAGATTTTCTAAATTATGCTTTATTTAGCCCTTCGGAAAAAAAATCTTGAACATTGTGCTTTTGTACTAAGATATTAGTTTAATGCTATTGGGATATATTGTGATAAAGACGCTTAGACCTCATGGTGGTTTGTAATTCTTATTAGTCTCATTGTAAATTTATGTTAAGAAACATAAACCTATTAAACCCAGTCCTCGAACGTATCATAAAGTGATCGCATATTACATAGACTGATATCAGGTAAAATACCTAGTTATAGGTAAGTCACTTTTGCTGATACCATTAAATGTAGACGTGTTACTTCGATGTAGTGTATATTATCAAAGTATTAGGAGGACTTCATAAGTATTCTAAATTTTTCTGATGAGAGTGTGTATAGCATATATTATCAAAAGTATTAATAGAGTCGTTTTTGACTGCAAGTTCATAAAATGTGCAGAATTTTCTTGTTACCGCTTCTCATGTACTTGGAAAATTATTGCTTGCTTTATAAATAACGGGCAGTTATATCCGAATAATGACATTTTGTAGACATTTCAATTTAATTAATAATTTCTTACCAATTGTAATTTTTTTATGGCAAGAGACAGTATACAAGGTGTTAACCAATGAATGTAAAAACTGAAAATTGTTTGTCGAGAACCGAACAAGAGCATAAATAGAACAACATTTTGACATGAAACTTTTTGAAATGAGCAAAAAATTTAAAAAAATCGTTGAATTCAAATCGAATTTGCTGGAGAAGTTGAAATATCATTTGACCATTTAGACGAAAAGAGACATGATAAATATTTTTCAGGTATCGATTATATACAAACTGTAGATATTCAGGATTTGCATTTATTTGTTATGACCTTGTATAAGTATAAGATACAATAGTTAACTATATTTTGAAACAACCAAGCGAAAGAACTTTTACCACAGAAGCAATGTTTAATATCGTGAGAAAATAAAAACAAGTGTTTCATTACCAACGATACACATTTGCTGTTGCATTTGTTGCCCAAAGTATAAGTCATTCTGCTTGATAGTCATTATCAACCTTCAAAATATCCGTAACCATCTCTGTTACAATTATGTTACCTTTCATGGGGATTTTAAACTGTGCTTAAAAAACGTATCCTAGAATTGGTGACATGATTAGTTTATACAAATCTAAAGAATAAAAAACAATCACTACAGTATGTTACATGAATGACAAACATGGTAGAGACAAATTAAAAAACGTGCACAAAACATGGAAATAGCTATTGCATAATTGTTACCAATCTGTAGAAAAAATAACTATTTTACTGATGTTTTTTTTACGAAAAACTTTATGTTATTTATTCAATCTACTTTTACATCGTCTTAGATTTTAGCCGCACGTAGTTACTTTTGAATTTTAAGAAGAAATTATGGAAAAGTCAGATAACATAATATTACTTAGGCTATAAAAATTACAATTAATACGTTATCATTGCCTCATAGTATTAATTTAAAAATTAAACAACAAAGACATTATTTGTTTCTGTCTCCAAAGACCAGATAAGATAAAAACTATGCAACAGCTTCTAGTGAAACTACTCTACACATAGAACTAATAATATACTAGAACTCACTAGGAACGCCCGAAACTAATTTAAGTGGCCTCAGCACCCTAATGGCACGCAAGGTTCTGAAGTCGACGTCCGGCGCAATTTCTGGCCACTGCGTGACGATACTGCCAAACACATATCATGATATTTCTAGCATCTAGCTTCAGAATTTGCTACTGAGGACTGCGCTTATACAGATTTTTTTCCTTTGTGGGTGAGAGGGATTTCGAAGTTTGCAGATTGTGGTACTTTGCAATTAACCCTCATTCAATAGGCACTTACCCACCGGCTGTAACTCCTGTATGATTATTTAACATTGTGAAACGCAAAAAAGCGCCGAGTACAACAAGGATCAACAGAGCGGTGACAATCCACAACAGCACACAGTGAATACCTGAGATATCTAAATCAGATGACCGTTTCAGCTTTGGGGACCAGTTAAATTTGGCTGTCGATCCCATTAATGGAAGGATTTTGTAAAATGGACACTTGGAGAAGACTCGGATATTTAGTTTTCAATTATAGTTTTTTACCTTTGCTTAGCGGTAACTCAGATGGTCTGATGTTGACAAGGAAATAGATAGTTCCGAGCTCTCTGTCGACGATGTTCAGGATAGAGCGAAGTGGAGGAAACGGACAAGGGAATCAGATCCCGCTAACCAGCGGGACAGCACCTTGGAAGATGATTACGATGACCTATGCTCAGCGGTTTGGGCAAGCGGGTGATGAATCTTTCAGTCTGGTATGGCTTAAGTTAAGGGTCGCTCCTTAGTTATAAGGAGCGACCTTACTATGAGCTTATTATGAAAGAGCGAACATTTCCTGGTTTTAATGTGTTTGGGGGGTGTAGTGGAACATAACAAGAAAGAGACTCTTCTTCGCACGTCGGGGTGGGTCTGATACCGAATAAATAGAGATTGATAACAATTTACACGACGTAAGATCAAGGATATATCTCAAGGAAGACCTCTAGAAAGTCTTGTTGCCCAGAGTTGAAGAATTGACTTTTCGGACGTGTGACGAAATTATTTTTTCTTTTGTATATTTGTATAGGGGCTTAGTATATTGTTCCCCTGCAATTTTTGCAGCGAATAATTTTGGGAGTTAGATAAGCTTTGATTGATGTTTTCATCGACTTTCTTTTATTTAAGTATAAAAAATTCGAGTGCATTTAACTTTATAATCGCACCTGGTAGAAGTGAAGACAAGATCTCTACAATGGTTCATGCAAAATCAAATACAACTCCGCGCTACTCTTTGGATTTTTAGGGATTAGAAATGAACGTGTCTAGAGCACTTAAACAGTCATATTCTGAGAGCTTATTTGTAATATTATTTATAATTTTCTGAGACAGTGTTTTTTGGTCATTCGTATTGGGCTATTTTATAATAAGCGCAGTCCTTTGTAAAGTTACATAAAAACAACAAATGAGTTCACTAGCTTAATGTCTACGATCTAAATATCGTGTATCTAATTAGACATTTCACTTAAACTATTCACAGTAACGTTAGACTTTACGTTTGTTTAATCTAAAATACACCATATTTATTCATACCTAGAATCTGTATTATCTAAATTCTTACGTATTAGCCTTTTATATTTGTCATACCTACACAATACAATAATATATAACAAATTTTTACTATTATGCAACACGTAGCCGAAATTCAAATAACTTCAAACATTTTCCATATTAATACAAAAATCAATTAAAACCACACACTTTCTATTATAATGTAAACTTTCCAAAGTCGATAGTTCGACGCTACATTTTTAATTAAAGCTAATTCAAAAAAGAATTATTCTATTATTGAAAACTAGCGATTTGTCTACGTTAAAAAGGTTCGAAATTCGAAAAGATCTAGCGAGAACGTTCTATACAACATAAGGTAGGTTTTATGTGAACTTGTCGCCAATTACTGTGAATTACTTGGTATGCGCGAGACGAGCTTGAGCGGTCGGAGCACTCTGAACGACCGTAGCATCCTCAGGTCAACGTCCACGTTGTATTCGGCGAATATCGTCATCGACCTAGTTTTCGTTATCGAATATTCAATAATGTACAGAATTGGCCCTTTGTTTTTACCTAGCAACAATTTTAATCCTAATTTTATTTGCCAATCGTAAGGCCTAATTATTGTGTTGTAAGTAGGTAATAATTTTGTTTGAAATCAGTAGTTAAGCAATGATATTGACAACGATATTGGACTACTTATCTATTCATAAGCTTAGTTTAAACTTTGCACTGTCATGATTAACTGATATGTTGCCATGTCATGATAGAAATTGTTAGTGGCAGATCACAACATACAATTTTTTTCCCTTTTTATTCATGACTTTTAGTGGCAAAGTTTGAACTAACATCAAAAAGTATAAAAGATGAATAATATGAAAAAGAACTTACCCAGTTACTACAACGAAAAAATCCATAATGTTCCAAATGTTTCTAAGATACGATCCCTTGTGTAAAACAAAACCTAAGGCTAAAATTTTTAACGAGGCTTCTACACAAAATATTCCTAAAAAGTACGCCTCGGTCGCTTCCTGGAACAATCAAATAAAATTAATGAGCTTTCCGTTTTCATTTTATTCTTTAAGTATAATAATTATGTATGTACGTAAGTATAATTTTAATCTATAATTGAGTTGTTTGGGATGAAAAACGGACATAAAATCCAGACACAATAGATTTTCCACTGTGTCTGGATGTTATATCCGTTTTTGATCGCAAACAACTCAATTGTCTTAATAGGGATTGTGGTCGTGAGTAAATAATATGCACCTGTCGATACAATAAAATACAATCTTACGTTTCTATCGATCTCTATGTACGATTTTATCGAGTTTACGCTTTTTTATTTTACACTTAGAATTCGATGTTTTAGACAGTAATTTACCTACATGATATACTTAGGTATCTGTGCAATATTTATTTTAAAAGTAAACAACAAGTAAACGATTGTGACCATTTGCACAGCCCAATACCATTTCAAAAATACAAATAAGCAATGTAAAGTATGGATTTGCAATGTTTTACATTAATATAGAAGTAATCTTAAAAGTATATTGTACTGTAAATATATGTATATGATGCTTATTCATATGTATTGAAAATATTAGTAACCCTTTTCTGTTATAAATATACAGTTTATGCTGTCCTGTAAAAAATGATATATTTTGGATACAATTTGGTTTAAATGCACTAGTTATTTCATCATCAATAGTGTATTGACGATGAAATAACTAGTGCATTTAAACACGAATTACTATTGTCATTCAAATTCAGAAACTACAGGGTGAAATTGATCATTATTATCATTAGCATCCTTTTTATTAACTAAGAGTCTACCCAACAAACTGAACAACTTTTACTATCAAGCGGAGTCAAGCGATCGGAGCAAAACGAAAATCAGCTGTTGCATACATTTGAGTCGAGAAGGCATTCCAGTTTAGTATGGATGGAGCAGCAGATTTTTTTTGCTCCGATCTGTTTGCTCCCATAGTAAAAGTTGTTCAATTTGATGGGTGTCTACCCATTCAATTAGCATCCTTTTAAACTAAGAGTCTTCTTAGTTTAAAAGGATGCTAATGATATCAATTTCACTCTGTATACCGGTAAAATGGGGTGACTTTTTAAATCACGGGGTGTCTTTGACGATTACTTTTTAACACGTTCCGGGACAGTGAACGAGACACAATAGAACTTTTATTGTTATCACGGCTATAGGCGGTCACTGTCCCGGAACGTGTTAAATGGTTTTTTATGTATCGAAGACTTGTGGCCGCATCCGTTTTTTTGTATTGGCAACATTGTTAATTTGCCCACCTATTCCCAAGGCGTCAGGGGATTTACTGTTACTGTACCAGGAAAGAAAAATTATTGAAAGTCATAGCACGAAACCTCATAAAATATGAAGTAGTTGGGGACTACTTTGATAGTTAAATGGCGGCAATCAAACTGACCCCATTTTCAATTTAGAGATGTTAAGCCGGAAAAGCTTTGTTATCTCCGAAAATATAAATACTATTTTTTTTTCTTTAATGATATCTAAGACGAAATTCTAAGTCGGTATTACATAATTTTTTAAGTTAAAACTGATAGTTATAAGCAGAGTTATAAGCATTTGAATTTGAAAATTAATGAATGTAACCCCATTTTACGGTACCTCATTTCACCTTCAATTTAAATACGACTCTAAAAATAAGAAAACAAAGATAAAATTACCAGATTCTGTGCTAAGATGGTCTTATCGCCGTTGGGCAAATGCTCCTCCAGCGCCAGCACCACGCAGTTGGCGATGATGGTAAGCAGCACCGCGTACTCGAAGGGCGGCCACTCGATGATGAACTTTGTATACCTGGAAAATAGAATTCACTTTCTTTTAGTCACAGTTACGGCCGTTATTACGTTTTAATAGTCGATTATGCACTAAGGGGATAAAGCAGTGTATACACACACGCCATATTGAATCCAGAACGTAACAAAGGATTCTAGGGTTAATTATTAGAAAAAGTATATGCCTAGAATGAGCCTCATGCTTCTACCGTATAAAACAAAAGGGGCCAACTTTCTTAGGTTGGTGTGCGTGAGGCGTAATACAGATTATGTCTGTGTGCGTGTATATGGATAGGATTTAGAGGCCAGTGCCGCATGCCGGTTGCAATTTTTTTCTACGCGTTCGTAGCTTCGACTGTCTATCTTGACATATAAGAAATTATCCAAGGGTTAACTCCTGAGCATAGGAGTGACGCGAGGGAAGAACAAAGACGAAAGACGCAAACACCTTTATCCCCGAGCAGAACACTCTACTTTTTACACATTCTGTAAGACAGTACACAGCTAAAAACAAGGACCTTGTTTTTAGATAAAAAAAATTTGTTTGGAACGTTAAATTAACAGCACAGTACGATTTGCAGTGATTTGCAGTATTCGCGCCTTTTTTTGTTTTTATTGTTTTGTATCAAATTTCGTGGTGGCCAGTTAGACTTTCGAATAAGTTCTGTTTGGTAAAGGTCTCTCTATTAAGTTTTTATACGAATTTTATGTCGCGGGATCCCCGCGTTTTTAAGACTATGTTAAAACTATAACTATACCATAATTAGACCAAACGACCACAGTATAAGAGAGATTATAAAAGAGAGTACGAATAAAATTCTTTTGGAATATGAAAATCCTATGTCATATCTTGCTTTTGATTATCGCATACGCGATAGCAAAATCATTAGGGTTTCAAAAATGAAGTAGTAGGTACCTAGGTAGTAAGTAAGTAGTTATTAGTATTAATGTAGTGCACTAAAGTAAATAAAAAAAAAATTGTTTCTTGGACCTTTTAGTGGGGTAAAAATATTTTTGTTTTTTCTATGAACATTGCTAGCTTCACATTCATATTAAATCTAAATGTTCCTAAGTTCAATTATACACTCGACAGCAATGAAAACGGGTCACCACGAGTCACCAACAACATAAACCTTAATATCTCAGAAACTTAGAATGATATCTTATTCAAATAAAAAGTATTTCATAGACAATTGAATACTACTTCTTAAATTTATAAAATTTCTGGTTGCTATAAAGTAAAATGCCAATAAAAAAGGCTAAAACCTAAATACATTATTTTTTGAAAATTAAATTTTTAGTATTTATCATTTATTATTAATATGTTAATTTTATCACTCACATATACTGAAATATGGAGAAATGTTATAACTGTGATAAAAAATGGTTATTTCCAATTTTTGGTCTGCGATAGAATTGATTCATTTGTATTTATGTATTTTAATTAAGTCAAACAAATGAAAACTAAAAATATTAGCAATTAATTTAAGAAGTATTAAATAGTCTATGAAATACTTTTTATTTGAATAAGCTATCATTCCTAGTTCACGAGATATTAAGGTATGTTGGTGACCCGATTTTATTGCTCTTGAGTGTATTATATCCATTGAATATTTCGATCTAAAAATAGACAGATGTTGTTTATGTAGTTGTGTTTGAAGCGTAAATGCAATTCCTGGTTGCATACGTTTAAGATTATATAAGTTTTAATGAGTTCATTTTCAACTTTAACATCTTCAAGCGTCGGCTGGCATGCTCGTTTATCGTATTAATTTTCCATCACAGTAATTATGTGCGAATATTTAGATTGTATGAAAATGGGATAAGATGATCTATACTTTTAGAGGCGGTTTCGAAGCTTCGGTATTCGAAAACGACCGTTACTAGTAGTATAAGAGATAGATTCATAGGGTGCAGAGCATCTTTGTGATGGATATGGACCAGGTCCACCTGCATAACTCCAGTCGGTTTAGGAGTTACAGCCTTTCAAATGTCAGTTATGGTTGCAAAAAAATAATATGCATGAATATGCGGGTATTATACACAGGGTGTCCGGTAAGTAATGGATAACCCTATATCTGCTGATAGAGCACCTCAAACCCGTTCAGAAAATTGATTTTCATGTCCAGTAAAAGTGCCACAGATGCATTTGCTAACAAAAAGTAAAAAAAATTAAGGGTTCCCCATACAAGAAACGTGTTTTATTTTCAAGGTTTTTGCTATATCGTAAAAACGACAATACACACAGACATCAAATTTGGTGTGATTATACCTAGTGCATATTCTAAGGTAAAAGAACAAATAATAAAAACCAACCTAGTGTGTGTCGATCTCGCGCAGAGAAAAAAAATTTTGTTGTTGTTGGTAATATTGTGTGTTGGTACGGAGCCCTCCGTGCACGAGTTCGACTCGCTCTTGGCTGGTTTTTTAATATTTGAAATGAAAACATTGACTTACTAAGTTATGGACGCCGGGTCTAATACAAAATTCTCCAAAAAAGTGTCCTAGACTACATTAAAGAAAGTACTTCATACGCGATTGAGTGTTGCAGAAACGCTCATTAGAGTTGAGGATTTCAATTAAATCTCTTGCTGGCTTTTACTATATCAACAAGTCAAAAAGTTACAGCAAGAGACGTTTTTGCAACTGACCGTTAAGTAATATAATCCAACTAAAACACTGACACTAACGAAATTTTAATTATATTTTGCTTGTCTAATTTTTACAAATCCTTGCAATACAGCAACGCGTGCGCGTAGACTGTCAATCAAACGAAGAATGTTGCATTTGCTCTTTATGTGTTTTTTTTCTCTTTACGGACGGTACGGACACTTTTGAGCGCGGACCTTACGTCCAGTAGTTGGCAAGTCTATGAATGAAAACGAATAAAGCATGTGGGTGACATACCTCCGAATAGGATTTTCGTCGGAGAATATAAAGAGCGAGCTTGGCCCTGGAGTAGCGGGCTGGTGCGCGCCGCCCATGGTATCAGCTGGCGCCGCGCGAGCCTGCGCGCCCGCCGCCTCCTGCGCTGCCGCCAACCTGCAATGCACACATTCACACGTTTTAACACCTTGTCACAGGTCCAGGCACTCTATAGAACATTTTTTAATTTCTCTTGGATCATCTATTTTTTCATGGATAGAAGAGAACACGACACACAATCATAAGGTCGTGGGTTTGATCCCGAGCTCGTATCGCTAAATTTTTCATGTAGGTATGGATTTGTCACTAACTCTGCGGTGAAAATCTATGTGGCCTGGGTCTTTTTATTGGGCCTAAACACGTAAATTTTAGTATGTTCAACCGTCTGCTGAACACCCTGTATATTATATCAACCGTCGCGCCGGCGCCGCCGCACTCATCTTAGGTTTAAGATCTTTATTTCTCATTAAGAATATACATTCGCTTGCCTCATCTCAATGTGTAAAGCTACTAAACCAGTCTGTTCTGATCTGAAGTGTATGTATTATAATACCGAATGCAACCAAAAATACTTACTATAACACCAATATTACATACAGGACAATAGTTTAATATGTGACAAAAATTACGCGATATTACGCTGGTCACAATTAATATGACACGTGCCACATAACCATAACATAACCGATAATACGAAGCTGCTGAAAATTAACAGCAGAATATCAAAATTGTAAGTTTACATTTATATTGAGCTCTCATTAATTGGTTATTGTAGAATATTGATATTATTTGATGATTCATTCAATCATTGATTCATTTAATTATTTCTATTTAACTGGTCATCAGTTCTGTGCAGAATTGTCTGTCTGTGTATTGTTTCATTGTTTGGTGGTTTCATATTAGTTGTAAAATGACTTTATCTAACTCACCCTCAAATAAATAGAGGGTGCCACTAGGGTGTTTTATTACACTTTGTATACATACGTATATACATAAACTCACTTATCCTATACGTTTCAGATTAGGCAGAGACTTTGATAAACTACCAACCTCCTTTGAAGGAATTTGTAAGCAAGTTCCTGATTTTATTTTTACATAGTCTTACGTACTGGACCAATTATAAGCTAAAATGCACCGTCCGAAGTACTTCAAAAAGAATACAATGGGGGTTAATAAGGCATTCCATTCTGTACAGAACAAGGCCTGTTGGGACACATTTATGTAATGACCACAAAATGTTGTAAGTATCAATCAATCAATCAAATGTTTATTTTACATACTAAGTGTACAATATGATCTTAAAAATAATGTTACAGTGCACTTACAACTTAGCCACCTTTTAAGGTATTGCAAAAGGAGTTAAAGAAAGAAAGAGGACAGTATTCCAATAACAACATAAGTTAAATAATATTTTTAGTGATAAAGTAAACATTTTCTTCTTATGGGTTAAGGATACTCATGTCTACATGAGTACAAAATATTTAATTTATAAATGTTTCTACTCTCTAGAGTAGAAACATTTAGAAATTAAATATTTTTTAAATTGTTTTGAGGACGTATTAACATTGTGCTCGTTTTTTATATTTCTAAGCAACTTGTTAAATACTTTTACGGACATATAATAGGGGCTACAGTTTAACATTTTGATCCGAGATTGTGGTAAGTATAATCTATCTTTGTGTCGGGTGTTACGGTTGTGAGTGTCATGTACCTTTGTGAATGAATTTAAATTTTTAAAAGTAAACATGCATACGTCATAAATATATATTGCCGGAAGTGTTAATATGTTATATTTTATAAAATAAGGTTTACATGAGTCTGTAGGTACCCTTAAATACATCACGACAATGAGGTTTGTCACATATCAATTTTAAATCATCTCAACTTAGGCCCGATTCGACCAAACGCGAGTAAAATTCAACAATTCAGTCAATTTAAATAAACATTTCATTTCATATTATTTCAATTTTATTCATTGATTAAGTCGCCGGTTACTTTAGAGTAAACTGCGTTTTATTAGTTTGTACGTCAATGATCAACTTTCAATATAGAGATTCCAGACATCCAGTAAAACAAAAATCTGCTGTTTCATACAAAACTACAGTACTTTACCTATTCGACTCAAATATATTGGGCAGTAGATTTTTTTTTCTCGTTGGCTCCGTAGTGAAAGTTGTTCAGTATGATGGTCTAAAACACCTCTTAAATATTAGGTACGTACTAGGATGTTTTGTTACACACTTTACACATACTTAATATGTCTTATAAAATTATAATGTACTCTCAATAATGGGAATATGAATATCTTATGTAATTATTAAGACAGTTTACAAAGTAAGTGGACACCGGAACGTGTACGCACGGCAACACATCAAGCTATACAAAACCAAAATAAGCTGGCCGCGCGTAGGTCGAGTAACGTATAACGTCGCGCGGCCAGCTTATGTTGGTTTTGTATAGCTTGACGTGTCGCCGTGTGTACCTACTAAAAGTGATTATTGTTAAATCAATCCACGCAAACCATTAGATCATTAAAATATTGCTCGTTAATGTGAATAGTATTCATAAAACAAAGCGTGAATTATTTCCTGAACTCAAATTAATTCATAACACGTAGGTAATTATAATAGTTCAATAACGGCCATTGATCGCCGACACGCCTATTTGGTAATAATGCCTGGTTACACGACAGCATTTGCCTACTATTTACCGTTCCATATGGTACTTCTAAAATACTGGAGTGCTATTTTTGAAACTCATTTTATTGAACTCAGCAGTTGAAAGTGTCAATTGTAGATATGCATCTTTCTACTGCTGATTTGACATTCAAAAATCATACTCCAGGAAAGTTAAATCAGCAGTAGAAAGATGCATATCTCCATAGTAATTTTGACATTTTCAACTGTTGAGCTCAGCGAATGAGATTCAAAAATCGCACTCCTGTTCACGTTTTATAGGCCGAATTGCACGAATATATACAGGGTGTAATATAAAATGAGACAGTTGCTTAAAGGGGTGCTTCAGACCATCAAACTGAACAACTTGATCTATGAGACCGAAATTAAAATTGCGAAAAAAAAATCAGCTGGCCCATAAACTTCAGTCGAGTTATGTTTGCAGTTTTGTATGGGACAGCGGATGTTTTTTTCGCGATTTCAGTGTTGGTCCCATAGTAAAAGTTGTTCAGTTTGATGGCCTGAAGCACCCCTTTAAGTGACTGTCCCATTTTATATTACACCCTGTATAGCTTATTAATACCTACAAAAACCTACCAATACCTAAATTACCTACTAGTTTATATTTTTGTTTGACATTTTACAAAAACTGCAGTGAACACGAAATTAGGCTGACTGTATGCTGTGATACTGGATTTTATCTTACGGAGAACCGATTCGATATTACGGAGAGCAAACAACCACTTTTCAAAAGTGACCTATACAAGATAGGTCAAATAGGATAACAAGATAGGTAGAATTGGATAACAATAATACCTACTTAAACATTATAATATAAGGTCTAACAAAACTGGCTGAAACTATTTTAAGGGGATGATCAGACCATCAAACTGAAAAACTTTCTCTATGGGACCAATATCGAAATCACGCAAAAAAAATCAGCTGTTCCATACAAACGTACTCGACCTAAATGTATGGGACAGCAGATTTTTTTTTCGCGATTTCGATATTGGTCCCATAGAGAAATTTTGTTCAGTTTGATGGTCTGATCATCCCCTTAAAATAGTTTCAGCTAATTTTGTTAGACCTTATATACAGTATGAAATGTAAGGGTAATATTTTATAATGGTCCCGTGATTATAATTAGTTGACAGTGTTGTTTTTGTACTCGAATAAATATTTCATAGCTTGGCACAACATTTTTGCCGCTTGAATTGATTGCTTGCTTGCCTATTCAGGGTAAAATTGATATCATTAGCATCCTTTTAGACTAGAGTCTACCCATCAAACTGAAGAACTTTTACTATGGGAGCAAGCAGATGCAGAGCAACAAGCAGAGCAGTGCATACATTTGAGTCGAGTAGGCATTGAGGTTTAGTATGGAACAGCGGATTTTTTTGGCTCCGATCTGTTTGCTCCCATTGTAAAAGTTGTTCAGTTTGATGGGTAGACTCTTAGTTTAAAAGTATGCTAATGGTATCAATTTCAACCTGTATAGGAACGGCGGACTGCAAGGCACAGACCTACCAGCAGGAATGGTGTATGGGCGTCAGTTGACCACCCGTGCCCAAGTGCGGAGTCAAATTTTTTCTTCAGCGAATCTAGGTTTCCTCACCAATAATGTTCCTCTCCAGTACCTTACGTTATGATTATTTAAGTCAACACTTGAAAAAGGTACGATTATTAACCTACAGGAAAAGTTATCTAACAGGATATCGTTTGATCCACCATAATTTAAGCGGTTCAACGCGTTCAAAGGATCACACAGATAACAGCGTTGCAAGATAATGACACGTTTTATCATGAGCCATGGAAAATGATATCGTCAAAAGAAGGGGCTTAAATCGAGATTCGAGTATGACGTAATATGGAGTATGCTTTTTTGGGTAGGCAATGAAAAAAACGTTTTTTCATTTAGCATGTGCCACATGTGTAACATTGCTACTGAATACTGTATATACTCGAAAATGTAATTGAATAATGTCATCTCTGATTCATCATCAGTCATCATAATCAGCCTATCATCGTCCACTGCTGAACTAAACCTTGGACACTTAGCTATCATTTCATAAAAATGGAAACGATACTGAGTGAGAGCAAACGAGAAAGGAATCAGCATTTGCTTAACATTGGTAACTGCCAAGGTAATCAGAGGGCAATAGAGGGGGTGAGGTAAAAAGTTGGTGGGAGGCAGGGAGTGTCCGTACTGTATGTAGTAATAGATACTCTTTCTTATACTGTGGCTGAACATACCTAGGCCTCTCCCAAGGCGCGCCGAATAGATAATGCCAAATATATAAAAAATATACAAACTACACTGGCCTGCAAAACTAAGTATCACACCTTTAAAATTGCAATTAACTTTTTCAGTACACAAAATATACTTTCGAAATAAAAAGGACTCGAAAAAGAGTTTAATTTACAAAGAATGTTAACAAAGAAAGCTGATAGCATTTGCTATAAAACGTTTTTTATTTAAAATCTCTAATTTCTATAGTTCAGAAAAAATTGAAATATTAAAAGTGTAGTACTTAGTTTTGCAGGTCAGTGTATATCTTAGTTACTTAACCATAAGCGTCATCATTAAAAATACATCTTTACTTCAGCGTCAGCGTCATTTCGGATATCTTTTCCGGATTTCACTGTCGAGCAAGATAAGCAGATGGCTTGCTTACCTATGTAGTTACGATATTCGATATAATCCGGATTTTCCTATTTCGTGACGAAAACTATGACGGTATGACCGAAATTCATTATGTGAGTAGTTTAAAGTAAAACCTTTGAACTGCAGGAACGTAGATCTACGCAACGAAGAATAGGTTTCCTATTCTGTCTGGAATTGCGGCATTTGTTGGTCAGACTCGTTTTAAATTTAAACTTCAGAACATCCACGTTTCACTAGTAGTACCGAAACTCTGTCCAGTGTGATGGGGAGTGAGCCCGTCGCCACTTTTCATGGTCAGTGGGTACAAATACATGCCTCGAAATTGAAGCATGCAGGTTGCCTCACGATGTTTTCCTTCACCGAAAAGCCAGTGTTACAAATCGTACATAAATTCCGAAAAACTCATTGGTACGAGTCGGCCTGGATGGGGATCGAACCATCGCCTCCTCCATGGCAGGCAAGTTTACTCGCCACTGGCCCACCACGGCTTTTTAGGGCGCTTTTATACGTATATTAAGGCTATGGTATGAGATGACTAGGTATGATTCGTCATACATTATGGGGCAACGCACTAAGGGGAGACAAAACTGGTGTTAGTGAGACAAATTTGATCCTAAAGCAACGTTATAAGGTTATAATATGAAAGTTGAAATAGAAAGTTTCGAATTAATGAAAATTTTTGTAAATGTTTAAAGTGATGTAGATTTTTGGTTTTGCACATGATAATAATGTTTTTGTTGCGTTCGTGAATTCTACTCTTGAATTTCAAAAATTTTCTTACAAGATCTTATTGGAGAATTTGTCAAAATTCAAATAGTCTTAGGATAAGGCGTGTTTTCTTTATTTAGTATGAAATCCGAAACCTGCGAGCTACTAATGCAATTTAAGTTGAATAGGCAAACAAAAATAAGCGTTGAAGGCATGCTTGTATGCTTGCTATTGCTGTTGGTTATAAATAGCAAAAAGTTTTGATCTTTATTACCAAACATTTGTTTATGTGCTACAAAACAGATTTGAAGTCACTAAAGTTTGGTTATATTTAACTAAACATTTTATTTCAGTATGATGCGAGCGTGAATTTGAATACTGATGGATCAGTAAACATAATAATGGACATCATCATAATCCTGCTTTTATCCCATTAGTGCAGGGGTCGCGCCAACGTCGGTCGTCATTTCATTCATCTCTTTTAGCAGTCGTTTCAGCGCTCACTCCTTTTTTTATACAATTCCATCTTTATCACAATTCATCCATCTTTTCTTTGGTTATCCTTCATGAAACCATCCACAATCTTGTAATATGACACTCATCTCTCCACATCATATGCCCATACCACGATAATCGATTACCGTCCAGTTTTTCAGTCAGTAAGGTAATCTACCATAATATTATAAATCTAACTATTTATCAAGTTTAACCAAAGTTTAACGAACCGATTAAAACAAATTGTAATTGGCCTGACGATGAGAAAGGACATAATTAGGCTACTTTTATATCCATAAAATGATATGAATTAAATGCGGGCAAAGTCGCATACAAAAACTAGTGTTTACTAACCTAATTAAAATAACAACATATCGCGACGCGTCGAACAAATTCAATTCAATTTAGCCCACAACCGGCAATGGCGTGACGTAAGCACATAAATGAGCCCTGTGCATGACGTAGAACGCATTTAAACGCTTTCCATTATCAATTTACTCATAGTGCCGATGTTTAATACACTGTGTTTCGGTTTAAGGCATTTTGGTACGTGTCTGTGTGTAATTAAAATCAAAACAACAATGTACAAGTTTACGATAGCCTGTACATTTTCAGTAAAATACCGAAATATCAAAACTGTTCATCAGTTTTTGCAAGTTGCGCAATATACCTAGGTAGCCAGCGACCACACCTTTATTAGCACTATACATTGTAGGTTGTATAGTTGAAAACCTTTGAAAATATTCAAAACACTTTCCCTACTTTCTCGACTCGAGCCGTGACAGCTAATTGAAAACTGTGCATATCGTCAATCGATCGGCAAAGTCAGCAAATTTTGTTAACCCCCAAGTAAGTCTGAATTGTCATTCAAAATGTAGGTCAGTGCCTCGGCCCCACGTGATTGTATGAAGTTAGGGCTGTCTACTGCCCGTTTTAAAAACAAACCTGTTGTTCGATTCTGAAACCTTGGATTGAGAAATATCGGAATATTTCCGAATGCAGCAGAAGAAAGAAATTATACATCTTCCCAATTTCTTCAAACCAGTCGAAATAACGAAAGCAAGGTTAGAAAGGACTGTGTGGAAAGCTCTAAATTGCTTGTGGTTTGGAATAGACAGGAAGAAGACAAGAACAATCTCAAAAAATTAAGAATTATCCTCCGTAACGGTGAAAACCTCTGTAAATGCGGACTACAATAAACAATGCATACTAAAATAATATCATACGATCAGCCTTGCAGCTGATCGTTAATTTTTTTACGGACCTTTAAACATCAATAACTTCTAAACCGACTGGAGTTATGCAGGCAGACCTGGTCCATCCCCATCACAGAGATGCTCTACACTACATAAACACTGAATCAGCCTTGCTGCTGATGGTTGCAAAAAGTACACGTATCTCTTATAATATACTGAGTTTGAATGATTTAGCTCAAAAATGCAGTGTCAAAATTGTTATGCAGTCGTATAAATGTACGAAATGACGATGTCTTTGTGAACGATTGGAATTTCCAATTTAGATCAGTAGCTGTGGCTGGAAATTCTTACAATTGGAATTTTACAGCGGTATGACTGCCAGCATTTTAACTACCACCTCATATAGTTTCATTACTGTAAAGTAGCAGGACAATGATATCATGTAATAATGTCGGTAAGAGATGATGCGATGTGATTTGATTGATAAGGAACAAAATATTTTACAAATGCTACTTTTTATTGAATTACCTTTAGTACTTAGTAAGTTTATTTTTTTGTTTATCGACTTATACTTACTTCACAAATTTAAATTGTTCTATTAGAAACCTTAGTAACTATTAAATAATCTGTGCTTTTATGACGATTTTACGACAGAAAGAGTTAGTCAGAGTAAGAAAATAGAAAATAATCAATAGTCAGAGTCTAAATGTTTTAAGACTCATTTGAGAAACAATTTTAAAGCGTGCATACCGCCTTCGCTGGCTTGGCCACATAGAAAGAATGGTTGTTGATCGACATATCAGGAGGATATATCTAGGTCGCCTCAGGTCTCGCTGAAACTACAAAGAGACGTCTACGTGAGCTTCAAGCCATCACACAACTGGAAGGAGGTTGCTCAGCACCGGAAAGAAAGTCGCTCTCTCGTTTCGATTGCCAAGACCCACTAAAACTAACTAAAATTTTGTGTATGTGTAATGTGTGTATATGTGTAATGTTATGCTAAAGTATTTTTCTGTATTTTTTTTCTTTGTTACTTCTCTGCAAAAAGCTCAAAATGTCTGTACGTAAAGCCTAACGTTATTATAAACCTTATAAATTATTTGTATTTGTACTTATCACGTTCAAACAAATAAAAAGGCGGCTCATAACAGCCCTAGCCAAAAGCCAAAGCGAAACGAAAGCGAAGGTAACGAAACAGGGTGCATTAGATTAATTAAATACGGAGTTTGGGACCGATGGAACTCTGTTTGTATGTGTGTGTATGTGACAAGTTACGATTATGTGTGTCTCCTGGGATAGCGGAATGTTTGGTCCGACATGCCTACAGTAGCTGCGGCATTGGAAAGGTTGTCGCGAAGTTATATACATTGTTTTCAACATTTATATACAAGGTGTAAGTGACAGCCTATCAAATACTGAAACAGTGAACTCAGACCATCAAACTGAACAACTTTCACTATGGAGCCTACCTCAGGAAACGCGAAAAAAATCAACAGTCCCAAACATTTTAGTCGGGTAGGTACAGCAGTTTTGTATGGGACACCTGATTTTTTTTGTCGTTTCCTGAGGTAGGCTTCACAGTGAAAGTTGTTCACAGTTGAGTTCACCATTTCAGTATTGTTCATTACATGTACGCACCAAAGACCATAATCCCTTTCGTGGTCAGGAACGTTGATAAAATTACCAAAATTATCTTTTAATTATTTTTTTATTTTCAGTTGTCTTGGGTTATTAGGATCCCATGGGTTACTGTAAATACTAGGGTTTAAGGAGAAATGGCGTGTCAAGACTCAAGTGGCAAAAGGTGGGCCGCTCTAAAAAATATACTGCAAACGGAATATCCTTAAAGTAGGTAAACATTAAGGGGGCACCGAGCCTCAACCGTATTTTTATTTCAAAATAATTTATTACTAAACAACGTTTCCAATAAACAATAATGTCACATTGTAGTCATTGCTAATTACTCTTATGCAGTGTTTTTGTGGGCGAAATAGTCGAACCAGCTTTCACTGGATAGATACCTACTTCATTAATTGCATCCCGAAACTTTTACTTGCAGTCTTTTAAATAGTTGCTAGTTGTAGCAAGGCTCCTGAGTCCTGACCACACCGAAAGGGGTTATGGCGAGGTTATGTATGCTGTTGATTTGTAGCTTGGAGAAACTTTTGAGAATGGATAGACCATCAAACTTAACAAATTTTACAATGAAACCAACATGGAAATAGGAAAAAAAATATCGACTGTTTCATACATTTATATCGGGTAGGTAGATCGTTGTTGTTGCCTAGGTTCCTGTAGTTTTTTATGAAACAGCTAGATTATTCCCTATTTGAGAGTTGGCTATGCAGCCAGCGATCGCGAAGGGTAAATTAGACCAAATGATTTTCACTCTGGACACTATGGAGTATGGAGTATCCATAATGAAAGTTGTTTGGTCTAATCCACTCTTTAAGAGCCTACTGAGCCTATTGTGCTGCCCTCCATCGTATTTTTTTTATTTCTGAATAATTAAACAACATTTCCAAAAAAACAAGAATGGCACACAGCATGCAGCCCTGATTGGCTTTAAATTTATCGAAGCATAACGGATTATTATGTTTTATACTTGTAGCTATTATCGTTACAAACATTATAAAAACAAATCCGTAGTGACCCGATAAATTGAAAATCAGCAATGATTACAATGTGACATTTTTTTTTTTAAATTGTTTATTGTTTAATTGTTAAGAAATAAAAAAAATACTATTGGAGGCAGCACCATAGGCTCGGTGCAGCCTTAAGGTTTCACCAAGCTATATTTAAATCAAAACCTTGTATAAAACCAAAGTTATCTAGCAAAAAATAACACGGAATACATCCTAGGACAAAATGCAAAAGCTTTCCGAAACGTTTCACAATACGGGCCATCCCGGGGAGGTGGGCGGGAGGGGGTGTTTCAGCGAGAGGGGACCCCTCCCCGCTTGTCGAGTGATCGGCCGTGAAGGACACGGCGCATCTCTGCCCTTCGCCGCCTCATTAGCCAGAACACTAGAGTTATCGTTGTGCGAATATGAAAAAGCCGTAAGGTCCGACACATACATCCGGAATAAACATGATTCGGAATTAGATTCCTTTTTTGATTGCTGCCGCTTTCAGAGACTTTTTCATCTAGTGATTTCTAGATGTCTTAGGTGGCATACTTTAAAGTGATTTTTGAGCGTAGGCGTTGATGGAACGATACCGTATCGTGACGGTGCGGCATTTTTTAAACAGCACTCTAGTATTTTTTGTAACCATAGTTGACAACACTGAATCCGTAATCCGGATCGCAATTCCGTCTGCGTGTGGCGGACCTAAGTGATGAGGTTGTGTTTGTGTTATAATATAGGTACTTAGATACCGGGTCCTTCTTATGGGGACTGTGGAGCTAGCAATCTCCAAAGCAAAGCATAGCATATACAAAGTGAAAACGTACATTGTTAATTGTTAAATAAAATATGAGCGTTTACATTGATGCAAGTGAATTTAAATGCGTTATACAGCGTGTAAAATTACCACCACGGCTATCGTACGTATATTATATTATCTAGATATGATCATTTCAATTGATGCAAATACAAGGGGTTAATTTAAATGTGATAAATAATTCAGGGGGTGGTTCAGACAACTGAACAACTTTCACTAAGGAGCCAACATGGAAATCACATAAAAATTTTATTCTTCCATAGAAAACGTTCATGCGATCCAAATGTATGAAGCAGTTTATTTTTTGCTTTTTAGGTGTTTGTTCCATAGTGAAATTTGGTCAGTATGATATCCTGAAGCACCCCCCTTTAATATGTAACGCATTTAAATTAACACTCTGTATAGGAAACGAAGAAGAAATTCTGATGTGTATGTAAAGTCTACCAATTGGGCACGCGTGGTGGACTAATGCCCATACACCCTCTCTGAGGGTAGGTCTGTGCCCTGCAGTGGGATGTTTATAAGCTGATGATGATGATGATAGGAAACGATGACTAAAAATTAAAGCTTGTAAATAGGAAGTGACTTTAAGTAAGATAGAAACTTGTAAACGGTTTAAAAGGTCCTTCTTAATAAATGCTGACGATTTTTTAAGGGGATGATAAGACCATCAAACTGAACAAGTTTACCATGGTCGAAATCGTGAAAACTAATCTGCTGTTCCATTCCATATAAAAACGTCCTCCTTCTTAGCCAACTGCGCCAGAAGGGGGGTTATGTTTTTTTGAAGTCTGTTAAAAACTTCAATCCTACTCGATCAAAATGTACAGAATGTTGGGGTAAACAGTGGTTTTACTTTAAACGGTGATTGTACCCATGGTACTGAACAACTTTCCCTAAGGTATAGGAAATTCGCAAAAAGAAACGACTTTTCATACAAACGTTCGATCAGCTGATTGCATTTACTATGGAAAGTGCAACAATGTTTTTGAGAATTTCTTATAGGTTTTTTAAGGAAAGTTTTTCAGTATCATGTGAACAATCACCCCTTAGTAGGTAATGCAACTGTTTACCCTAACACCGTATAAATGTTGCTTGCTGTTGTGCTGCAATTCTATTCTATTAAAAAAAAATTGCTGCCTTCTTGGTTATGATGATGTCTAGTTTATGTAGCAAGAGTGTACGGTACGGTGACATTGTACGGTAGTTTATGCATATTGGTGACTTCAAGGATTGTTTTTCAAAAAGAACACTATCTTGAGCCACCACTGGAGTACTACTGGAGACTACCCAATAGTAGACCTACAACGCGACTGCGTCGTGCTGCAATGTTGCTGTGTTCAGCAGTTTGTTTTGATATTATACAATTTGTTAACATTGCCATTTGTATTTAAGTAAGTAGGTAATTAGGTTACACTTACGAAGAATCTTCCATTGTGATCCGAACATTTGGTAATTCCAGTCTAAAGCTTGGTTTTCGAACTAGCACAAGTTATTTCTCAATCACATTTTTGTTAACAATTATATTTAACTTCTCTGGCAGATAACAGCAAATAATTTGAATTACCGTCTGATTCAAATTTAATTATTTTTTGTTTACACCTACATTTTATTTATTTTGTTAATTTGTTGCTGGCCTGGAGAAGAAGCCTTTTAGCCAAATTATTTTAGTGTTTGGGGACAGTGAGATGTGGATTTCTTCTTGAAATGATTTTAATATTAGATAGGTATTTAACATTTTAAAATATGCAAACTTTTTTTTTTACTTAACAATGACTTACCAACTACTGGACGTTGGGTCTGCATTAAAAAGTATAAAGTAATAAAAAGTTTATGTAAAATACATTTATGTAAAAGTGTATGCATGCCATGTTATAAGTTTAGTCAGCTAGCCATTCTGAATACACTGTTTTTAGGTTTTATGTATTTTCCCATTTGGGTGTAATGTTATACAATCTTAGGTATTGACCATTGACCTACGGTTGTGTACCCTTAATAATTTTAATTCCACCTTTTAAGCGACAAACAAATAAGTATAAATACACTCGACAGCAATTAAAACGGGTCACCACGGGTCACCAACAACATAAACCTTAATATCTCAGAAACTAAAAATGTTAGCTTATTCAAATAAAAAGTAGTTTATAGAACATTTAATACTGCTACATAAATTATTAAAATATCTGGACGATATAAAGTAATGCCAATAAAAAAGGCTAAAACCTAAATAAATGATATTTTGAGAATTTAATTTTTAGTATTAAGTACCTAGTTTATTTTAATATACCTATGACGAAGCCTGTTGTGGATATAGGTAAGTGATTTTATACCTTTTGACGAAGCCTGTCATGGATATGCAATCAGATAATTTCAGCTACATATTACTTACATTAAGGAATAAATAAATTTTAACATTACAATAAATTATAATAATTTCGTTTCTAATTTTTAGTATTCAACATGTATTATTAATGTGGTAATTTTATCACTCACATTCACTAAAATATGGGAAAATGTTACATCTGTGACAAAAAATTTTTGTTATCAATTTTCGATAGAATTGACTCATTTGTATTTATTCATTTATTAAGGTACATCAACAGCAATTGTTTTATGTATTTTATGTATTTTAATTAAGTCAAACAAATAAGAACTTAAAATGTTATCAATTAGTTTAAGAACTATTAAATATTCTATGAAATACTTTTTATTTGAATAAGCTATCATTCTTAGTTTCCGAGATATTAAGGTATGTTGGTGACCCGTTTTCATTGCTCTAGAGTGTAGTTACTAAAAAATCTGGCAAAGAACATATATATAAAATGTACTTATGGCAATAGACGGTCATGGTTTCGCCAAGTGATGTTTATTTAAGCGTAGTAGGTATCAAATACAATGAGCTACTTGGCCACTTTCCATTTTGCCAAAATAACGTATTGCCACTACTTGGCAAGTCGCTCTCTTTATGTAATTGGATTAAATTATTTATTTTGTTTTCCCGATTTGGGTCAGTACAGTAGGCTTTTGTTTGTAAGAATACAGTAATCGAGTAAATGTAAAACCGCCAGTTCACTTCACTACTACGACGGTACGAGCAGCCATGAGAAGAGGCGTATAAAGGGTGTCCCGTAAACCGACGTCAACCCGGCGGATGCTCATAGGTTAGGTCATGACTAAGCAGAATATCAAAATTTGACTTTAGTAAAAGTGTCTTAGTTTTCGAGATATTTACAGTTTTAGCACATATACTGCATAGAACATTTGTAGCCGTGGCACTCAAAATAGTGACAAAGGTAAAGAGTTTCACGAATCTCATAAAACTGTCCTTATCTCGAAAACAAAGAACATTTTCCTAAAGAAAAATGTTGACAGATTGATTGATTGACTGACTGATTTTTTATTTTAGTACTTTCTGGTTAGGCATGAACTAACCTATCAGCATCGGTCGGGTGTTGACGTCGGTTTACGGGAAACCCTGTATGTAGTATCCGTACATCGATTTATTTAAAACAATATTCAATCAGCATTCAATTGTTGCAAGTTTCACCTTTGGGCTGACATAGCCTCAGGGTTAACAGCTTCAACAACAAAAAATAATAACAAAAAAAGGTTTTATGATGCATGCGTGCAACTGATCTGTGAATGGAATTCGCCACAGAATAGATAGTAGGCAATGCATATCAGTATGGCACAGCAGATTTTTTTGCTACGATCTCTTTGTTCCCATAGTCAAAGTTGTTTAGGTTGATGGGTAGACTATCATCCAGAAGAGGCTGCTGTTCATTTACAAACTGTATACCGGTTCTTATATTATATCGGGGGAGCGAAGGGAATTGACATCTTGCGTTTTACTGATTTTTCATTATAAAAATATACTTAATAACTTTCATTAAATTATCTTACATTATATCCTTAGAAAAAGTATATGTCTAAAAAGAGCCTCATGCTTCTACCGTGTAAAACAAAAGGGGCCTACTCTCTTAGTTTGGTGTGCGTGAGTCGCCATACAAATTATGTCTGTGTGCGTGTATATGGATAGGGTTTAGAGGCCAATACTGGTTTCAATATTTTTCTACGCTTTTGTAGCTTCGACTGTCAATC
This sequence comes from Agonopterix arenella, assembly GCA_927399405.1. NCBI lineage: Eukaryota > Metazoa > Arthropoda > Insecta > Lepidoptera > Depressariidae > Agonopterix > Agonopterix arenella. The sequence continues at coordinate 4,848,954 of OV656692.1, forward strand.
TTGACATATAACTTATCTAAGGTTCTATCGTAAGCAGGAATATTAAAAAATCTGATTTTTGGGTTCATTGCGGGTTCCAAGACAGATTAGAGTCATCCCCGGGGCTCGCTGGACTTCATTGTCCAGTGTTGTGAACGGTCGCCGCTGTTGATCCTGGCTTACAGGAGTTACAGCGGTGGGAATGTGTGGTGGGCCTATGCCCGACGAAAAAAAAAGCAAGAAGCACATTCAGCCAGCGTGCTCATTACCGAGCCATCTTGTATCTGTAGCTGTACTAATGAAGGATCTTGAGATGGAGAGCCGGGGATGTGCTTTCGATTCAGTCAAAAAAACATTATCAAATGAACCTTATTCTCTTAGATGCCTTGTAAAACACAGAAAGAATGAGGTGACCTTTTTAAGGCCTCCCAAAATATCAACAGCATTATCATTTTACCTGTATTCCTACCTACATAATAACCATATCAATATCAACATGTAACCATGAAGTACGCACACGTGGATAACCTGTAGGTAGCATTAGGTTTGACCCTGACCTTCAAACTATTTTGCATTACAATAGGATGGGGTACAACGTTCAAGAGCCCATTTGGGTATTAGACAACACAGATTTTAAGTGAAGACAAATTTTTGGCACAGATTGACAACGTTTTAAACAAAAAATACTTTCATAGGCTATTTATGTGTGCGTAAAAGGTAAGTTTTTTATAATAACAGAATTAAGTCACCGACTACCTAGGTATACAGATATTATAATAAACTGTTATAAAACTGTAACAGAAGTGTGTCTAAATTGGTTTCATCCCTGTGAAAATCAGTTAACACATAAGAAAATAGAATACTTACATTTTTGTGAAAACCGATCCTAGAAAAGGGATGAAACCTATTTAGATAAACTCGGAAGATGCCGAGCAAAGTTTGATTGTCCAGGTACTATTTATAACTATAATTATAAATAATTATAATAATAGAACAGTCTTTTAACGCCAGATGATTTTCTATGAATTTCTATGAATAAAATTTATATTCGATTTCATAAAATAAATTACCTATTAAGGCGTTTGTCAAAAATAACCGACCGATATACGAAAACATCAGAAATACGAGCAAAAATATTATTTTGTATCGATTAAACAATTTTATGTTACGAATAACAGATACGATAGGGATTGAATCCAAAAAGTTTTTATTTCTCGTCAATTTGTTTTTCATACAAGAAATTCAGAACTAGCAGCTATCTGTAAAAAAATTATTTTAAGCCAGATACTTCATTAAAAAAGAAAACGTTTTCTTCTTTTTTAGTTTTTATGGCTTTTGATATTTTGTTTCCAAGAAATCTTGCCAGTGCACACAAATAAAATAATGTAACAAACGAGTTTTTCCAGTAATTATTCTGGATCGCTGGTGTACAGTAGTGCCAGGTTTATAAGGTACATCGGTGAGCGATGTACCTGCGCAGTTGACAAATTTTAAAAGCGCGCAAAATTATATTGACCAATCAGGATGTGACACCTAGCCGCTATTGGCTTATTGCTTTCGCGCCCTTTTCGCTGCCGAAGCATCCATAGTCTGCTATTCGAGTTGGAGCGAGATAGAGAATACCCGATTTTGCACTGCTCTACGCAAACGAAGATTGACGAGCGGAATTATTTACCTGGCCGTACTGTACATGACTGTCGTTATCTGACAATTTAGAAACAGGTGTTCATTTTTCGAGTTTTTAAGTTTTTGATAAATTTTTTCTCGTCCTGACTAAAGCCAGATTTCTCGAGAATTCTCGCTACGAGAAATCTCGAGCAGAAACCCTTGTATAACGATATCGTGTTTCGGTGTTTGAAAGCTGATTATGATAATGAGTAGACTTACAAACTGGTATAAGTAGTACCTATATTTTATCTCGTTACGATTGACGGAAGCCGGTCCTACACACTCAGCTAGGTCATGTACGTACCTGTTTGTACGTCTCCTAACGCGCGCTAGTGTGTGAACCGACAGGCCGCTTGTATGAACCTTATTTTCTATAGGGATATTTATTCATCTGCCGGCGCAGACGAAGTCGCGGGCAAAAGCTAGTATTTAAATAAAGCTGCTGTCTTTCACCCAGAAACAGAACAATCAATCTTTTGGGTAAATTTAACGCTTAGTTCATTGAACCGTGTCGCACGGTGGTTGCTCGCAATGTTCACTTCAACAATTCACCAGTTTAGTAAAAATAAGATGTTTAAACATTTTGTGTACCTTATTCATATAATGATTTATTAATCACATATATGAAATCACATAGATGAAATAAAACTAACTTAATTTTCAGATTTGATATTACCTAGTTGTGCCATATCACATATTTCAGGAGTGGCCGTGTCGACTTTTATGGTAGAGCAGAGTTGCGGATTATGAAACTCTGGAAGAAGTCATCGGCTTCATAGTCCTATAAACGAAGGCGTTCACAGTGTATCTAATAAAATCGGGCGATTGATTGATGCCAAACCACAATAGGTTTGGCACCTAGTCGAGGAGGAAATATTCAAACTTAGATACTATACAGGGTCCTTCTTCATATGCTGACACTTTTTTAAGGGGATGATCAGTCCGATCATCCGTCAAACTAAAAAACTTTCTCTATGGCACCAACATCGAAATAGCGAATAAAAAACCAGCCGTTCCCTTCTGCAAACCTACTCGAGCCAAATGTATGGGACAGCTAAATTTTGTTTCGCGGTTTCGATGTTGGTGTCATAGAGAAAGTAGTTCAGTTTGATGGTCTGATCATCTCTTTAAAAAAAGTGTGTATATTGAAAACAAGAGCATTCAGAATTACATATTTCTGAAAACTGATGCAAGTTTCCATACGGTCGTGTGAATATCTGCTTTATGTTTGACGTTTTTATGATCCGATAAAAGTGAAACATAGTTATCATTCACAGATGATAATTTAACTTTCTGTGCGCGTATCGCAGTTACTTTATGCATATGATACTCTGTGCAACATGACTAAATAGTCGAGAAAATGCAATGCTAAACATCCACCAGACAAATATAAAATGTTTGATCGATGGCTTCTGGAAGAACTGGCCCGCAAAACCGGGACGTATGAAGAGAACGGAGGGAGGCCTTTGCCCAACAATGGGACAGCGATGGCTGATATAATAAAAATTTATTGAGTAAATATAAATAATTATATGATAAATATAGTTTTGAATGTAGATCGCCAGATATATCTAGAATTTGAATGTAGACCTAGACCTCATGTCCTGAAAAATTGGGCCACCTCTGATACCTATATTTTATATTATGACTACTGAATATAAAACGATGAATGGCTACGTTAGAACAGAAACGCACACAATAATTCGTCACAACCACACATCTTCTTCTTTCATTTTTAAAGTGTCTTTAAGATATTATACTTAATATGATAATAAAAACTAAAAAAGAAAGAAAGACTTACCGCAAATCATAAGCCTCACAAGAATTATTGAACGTAAGATTGTCACTTTAGTGTAGCATCACAATGTAAAACTAAAACTTCAACAACTAGTTACATAACACTATTTTACGATACCTACCAATCCTCACTAGATAATTATTTATCAACTTTCAAACAAGACAAATGGTTAAAAGCAAGAAGCCCATAAAAAACCCCCAATGCTACAACATTTAAAAAAAAAGGAGCACGGTCGCAAAAAATGACCTATCACTGCGACGACACTGACAAATTAGCGTGGCCTATACAGCTATACACCATAGGGTTTTCCAAGTTCCTATTAACATAACAGCTGGATTGACCTCGGGGCCTACATCAATAGGCAAAAAATATTATCTGGGTTGGTTCCAAGAGGCTGGGTGCGGGAGACGAGACGGCGCCGAGTAGGCCGCGCCGCGCCGCTGGGGCGCCTACAATGAAATAAGGTTACTGCAGAAACGCGTCTTTAGTTTTGGTTGGTTCTTTGTGATTTTGGCGAGTTTGAGGTCAGTGTGTTCTAACCGACTTCGAGAAAAGGAGAAGGTTATTTATGAGTCTGTGTTTGTGTACCCAGTGATTGTATCTACGCTAGATGGTAGTGTGATCTCATGCCAAATTCTGAAACACCCATGAAATCGTGACGCGCGCACTAGTGATTGAATGTTCTTAGGTATATTCAATTCAATCGAAATCGCGAAAAAATTCATCTGTTCCATACAAAACTACAATCCTACTTGACCCTTAATGAATGGGACAGCTGTTTTTTTTTTCTTATTTGTCGAAATCAATCGATATTGTGTTTTATTTTATTTGTCGATTTGTCTGAACAATTTTGTCTATGGGTCATATTCATCCCCTTAAAAACCGTCAGCATATTATTTAGTTTCTAAGAATACTAAATAACGGAGATACAGGCTAATGTATCAGAAAATAGGTCTAGCATATTTTGAGTGACTTAAAATACTTTTGAGTGACTAGAAAAAGCCGTGGTGGTCCAGTGGCGAGTAACCTTGCCTGCCGTGCAGGAGGCGATGGTTCGATCCCCGTCCAGGCCGACTCGTACCAATGAGTTTTTCGGAATTTATGTACGATTTGTAACACCACTGGCTTTTCGGTGAAGGAAAACATCGTGAGGAAACCTGCATGCTTCAATTTCGAGGCATGTATTGTACCCACTGTCCATTACAAGTGGCGACGGGCTCACTCCCCGTCACACTGGACAGAATTTCGGTACTAGTGAAACGTGGATGCTCTGAGGTTTCAGAATAACTCTGACTACCCCCTCGGGGAATATAGTCGTGAGCGTATGCTATGCTATGCTATGCTATGCTATGCTATAAAATACGTAGTCCTAAATAACTCGTACGACTTTGCGTTTATTTGTTCATGAGATTTTATTTGGATATTAAAGATAGTGCTATTAGTAAAAGTCCTATCCATACCTATTCATATGGTATGAGTCATAATACCATTTATTGCTTTATCAGTGTTACAAAAGATCTTACCGTAAAATTTAGTTAATTTTGTCCAAAGGAGGATAGACCACATGTTTACCCTCAGACTATAATAATTATGTCGATTTTATATTCATAAAATGTATGCATCTTATCTTATCTTATCTTATCTTATCTTATCTTATCTTATCTTATCTTATCTTATCTTATCTTATCTTATCTTATCTTATCTTATCTTATCTTATCTTATCTTATCTTATCTTATCTTATCTTATCTTATCTTATCTTATCTTATATTATCTTATCTTATCTTATCTTATCTTATCTTATCTTATCTTATCTTATCTTATCTTATCTTATCTTATCTTATCTTATCTTATCTTATCTTATCTTATCTTATCTTATCTTATCTTATCTTATCTTATCTTATCTTATCTTATCTTATCTTATCTTATCTTATCTTATCTTATCTTATCTTATCTTATCTTATCTTATCTTATCTTATCTTATCTTATCTTATCTTATCTTATCTTATCTTATCTTATCTTATCTTATCTTATCTTATCTTATCTTATCTTATCTTATCTTATCTTATCTTATCTTATCTTATCTTATCTTATCTTATCTTATCTTATCTTATCTTATCTTATCTTATCTTATCTTATCTTATCTTGTTGTGGGGGCTGGCAAGCCAGCAACACTTCGACCCAGTGGGATCTTTTGTGTCAGCTCCAATACTTTTTGCTTTCTTCACCCTTCAAATACATGTTCAATGAAGGAGGCAATACCATTGAGGGGAAGAAACCTAAGATCTCCCGGCTTCGAGTATCCATCTCCGAGGAGGCACATGCGTTTTGCCGCCAAGACATGGCAGTCATAAATGATATGTTCCATGGTCTTCTCATCAATGTAAGCATAATACATTCTATTGGCTTTATTCGAGAGGTTTAGAACCTGAAAACCATCTTTCAAGATCTAATAAATAACTTTAGAATATATTTTGGGTTGGTTTTCGATTTTATATGAGAAATCCATAAGAATATTACGGATTACAAAAAATTTCATGCCTAGTAACATTAGGAGAGCAGGGACAGCCCGAAAGAGAGCTAGAGACTCAATCACGAACCGGTGGTTCGATGCCTGGCGTTCTACGGAATTTATGTACACACGGTGACACATCAAGCTATACAAAACCAAAATAAGCTGGCCGCACGTAGGACGAGTAACGTATAACGTCGCGCGGCCAGCTTATATTGGTTTTGTATATATGTGTCGCCGTGTGTACAATAGTTGTAATTATCATTATCACTAGCTCAGCGGTGATGGAAAACGTCGTAAGGAAACCTGCATCCCCAAGAATGAAAAAAAATACAGTTCGGATATTATGATGTGTAAAATATGGTGAGCTTGGGGCGAACCTTGCTTGCAATAGCCCGGCCAACAATAATAATAATACCTTCATGTATATTAAAATATGGGTAGCCTTTGATAATACCTACTTATTACAAAATATGTGAGTCTGAAAACCATTCTAAATTCTAAAGTCAAATTCACAATTCGACAACCTATTTTGACGAATCTTTATGAATGGATCGATTCGTGATTATGTCAAACAGCGGAAAATTTTTACATCAAATTATGTTCGCTGAATTATGAATCCGTGTTTATTAAGTAGTTTAAGCGTTTATTTGTTGACACATTTTATAGGACGAGGCAATATTCGTGATAATGTACCAAATTCGGCAAAAAATGATTCCCATGAATCTTCTCTCATTGTAACAGAATGACAAATATCTGCGAACAAGGGACTTGCGTCAGTGCCAAGTTAATTTTTGTGACGCACCCATTTTCTTGGATCGCTTTGCCTACATAAAAGTGACGCATCGCGACCACGTGTGGGTGTGAAGTGAAAATTCCCAGAATCCTATAAAATCCACAAGAAAGGTCATCAGTTTATATTGCGAATATTTAGCTACCTATGAATAACAGTTTTTTTTTGTATTTAAATGGATGGATGGATGGATTTTACTTTGATCTAAGTTCTTAGGTATATCTCACAATATGTTGTTATTTCACATACCATTTTGACGTAGTGGATTTTTGGTTGTTATAGCAGTAGGTTTCTAACCACTCCGAAAGGAATTACAACCCGAATTCCTTTAAAGTACGAGTGAATAGGCTTTTTCTGGATAAGCTCGCTACATCTTCGACCCCATCTTCGTCTTGAGGACTGGATTGAGGTCAAGAGCAAATCCATACGTAATAAAAAAAAAACAGAATTAAGGTGATGAGGTTATCATCATCTCAGCCGATGGAAATCCACTGCTGGACATAGGCATTCCCCCAAGGATCACCATAAAGACCGGTCCTGTGCTGCCCTCATTCATCGGAGATGAAGTTAATATCGGATAATATGGCTATGAATAATGTAACATGGTTATTAAATTAAACTATTCCTGCTTAAAACATGCAAGCGAAAAAATTAAAAAAAAAATCTAATTAAGTAAGTAACAGCATTAAGAATTAATTTTGAACTTAAACTAGCTAGATAAAAACTTAGTTAAAAGAACAATTAACATAACTAAAAAGACTTGTTTGCTACAATGCTATCAAAAATCTTAAACAGTTCAACAGAAACAATTTAAGTTGCAAGCGGACAAAGTTGTTAATGAATCCGCGTGTCTCAGAAGTTACGTAACGTTCTGTTTAATCTGGAGTGCCGCCAGATCTTGTGGGCGGTGTTCCCTATATCCGCAGATCCGCAGACACCCGCATCCTAAGGACCTCTGATACAGCGCCGACGGCGTGGCGCCGGTGGTACTCATGGGGTTAAGATCGTTTGGAGGTCGATGCGGATGAATTGTCGCTTCAGATTGTCGCAGTTACTCCGATTCTCTCTGGGTGAATTAGTGGAGATAGTATCTATGACATAAATTATCTTATATTGAGTTAAATAACATATTTTACGCAAGATAGTATTATTGTTTTATTGGAAGGGCTTGGCTATGAATGGAAGTGAGGGCGCCCTTAAGGACCGCCCGTAGGACGTAATCTGATCAAATTGGTTACGTCCTTCAAAAAGGTGTGGTGCAGAGTACCTACTCGAAACTGACGGGTATGTACGAGAAGATCTATGGAGTAAATGAGGCGGAAGAGATTGTCATGATTGCAGTAGAATGTGCCCTAGTCTATGCCTTCCCAACTAGGAGAGGCGTCACAGTATGGATATATCGATTTAATCATTGACCAATAGCTAACTGCAAACTGGGCTCCTTGACAAAGTACATTCGATTAGCGTTAACGACAGTAGAAAACGTAAAAAATGTATGGATTTGACGTATGGTGGCGAAAGCAAACGTCAGAATGTTTCGATCTCCAATGTCAAATCCATACATTCCGCCATTTTTACTAGCGTCTATACGCCAATAGAAATGTTACTTTGTCTATAGGCCCTGGACAGATCAATTCTTCGCTGTCACCCTTGACCTAAAAGTCATTATCGACTCCCACGGATTCTATGAACCGTATTATGCGTTTGGAGGGGAGATCACTACTATCTTTGATGACAGCTCCTGCTGTTAGGGTGAAGCCAATCGAGCGTAATATTGTGAGTTGTGAGTCGCGTATTTTGAGTCCGTTTCATATACCTAAAGGCTGAGGTCATAGACAATGCATTGCCGGATTTTATATGAAACGGACTCAAAATACGCGACGCACAACTCACAAAATTACGCTCGTTTAGCTTCACCCTTAATGAGCTCTTCGCATTCGTAGATGAAGTGTATGAGCGTTTCCTCTGGTTTAGAACAGAATCTGCAGGTGGGTGAATCTAAAAGCTCCATTATGTGTAGATGCTTATTCAGCTAGCACGAAGACAGCAATCTGACGTCGCTGACGAAAATATGATGACATTCTAAGGTCAATTTAGGGTTACTGACCTATTGACGTACTATCATTATGACGTCCTTACCCAGCAAACAATTTGGTTGTATTAGGCCCCCCATTTACATGACTATTTATGACTTATAAAAGTTATATTACTGTAATTTCGTCATATACTGGTGCTTTATGCGTCTAACGTTCGACTACACGACACCTATACGACCAAATTGTTAGTTGGGTAGTTTGAAGATATTCGTGGTCCTGTTGAGGCAGTTTGAAAATAGTCCGACAATATAACCACTAACATATCTTGCGTACACCAATCCCTACTAATTCTGCGTGGTGGAGTGTGGTCTATTTTTTTTCACCCTACCTGCTGTAAGAGGGTGTCCTGCAGTGGGTGTCCCACTGTGTGACGTAAGTATTTAAGCTAATGACAATGCAAATAAAAATATTTCATTGTATTTCAATAATTAGTGTAGTAAATAAATATATTGATATCGAACTCTATTTTCCGAGCTATCTCGTTAACTGTGATATTTTACTTGCCCATTATTTTGTTTATTGTTAAGGATTCCCAATCGTAGACCTTGCGTCTCAGGCTTGCCTCGTTTTTGGTCTACCGTTTAATGTTATAGTTTTAAGCAAAAGTTAAAAATAAACATTTATCTTATTTTATCTTATTCACATATCATAGCAAAATTACTTAGGTATAAATAGTTGTGACAAGGTTCAATAAAGTTTTTTATACCTTTCAACTCAGTGAATAATAAGTTATCAGTAGTTTGTTGCAATAATCATCATCATCATCAGCCTATACAATACGTCCACTGCAGGGCACAGGCACAGCCCGGACACTACATACAAAAAATTTAAATTGAAAAGATGACGTCGGCAAATGCGATACCAAAGAAATTGAACCTTAAGTGTTCTTAGGTAACTGCCGGGTAACCAGAAGGCGATAGAGGGGGTGAGGTAAAAAGTTGGTGGGAGGATGGGAGTATCCGTACTGTATGTAGTAAAAGATACTCCTTATATTATGGCACAGGTCTACCATCAGGAGGTTGTATTGGTGCTATTCCACCACACGTGCCCAATGCGGATTGGTAGACTTCACATACGCATCAGAATTTCTTCTTCAGCGTATGCAGATAACCTCACGATGTTTTCATTCACCGTTTGAGAGCCAGCGGTCAATAAAAGTACCTATATAAGGTCTGACAAAATTAGGTGAAACTATTTTAAGGGGATGATCAGACCATCAAACTGAACAACTTTCTCTATGGGACCAGTATCGAAATCGCGAAAAAAAAATCAGCTGTTCCATACAAACCTACTCGACCTAAATGTATGGGACAGTAGATTTTTTTTCGCGATTTCAATATTGGTCCCATAGAGAAAGTTGTTCAGTTTGATGGTCTGATCATGCCCTTAAAATAGTTTCACCTAATTTTGTTAGACCTTATATATGTTTATAATTTTAAAAGCTATTCCATACTCCGTTTAGCAGGACTTATAATTAAATTATGTTAGTAAATAGGTTACCGTCACATGTAGAGCTAGCCAGCGTTCAGATATTTATAGGCAAGGGGTGGGTTCCGAGCCATTATTTCATATAAATGCCAAGCATTATTATTATTAGTTTACGCTTACATATACATAAGCAAACGACTATTATCCCTGTCGGGGTGACCAAAATCTTTGCTACAGATATCGACTGTCATAAATTAATTTTTTATACAGAGGGTCTAAAATTAAATAAGTTATATATCTTAAGCGGTACCATCAAACTGAGCAACTTGTTCTACGGAGCCGACATCAAAATTTCGAAAAAAAAATATTTGATGCTCCATAGAAAACAGCAACAGATAACTCGACCCAAATGTCTGGAATATCTGTATTTTTTCGCTATTTCTATTTTGGCTCCATAATGAAAGTTGTACAGATTGAAAGTATGAAGCAAAAATTCAATCTTGTTAAACATGAAGATAAAAATGAATACTTTCCATTTTGCTTTTCAGATAAGAAAGCATATAATATAATCACTAGTGACTAGTGGGGTGGTATATATTGAACATATAGCCTAATCCAGATATCCACATTTCACTAGCAGTGCTAAAACTTTGTCCAGCTGGTAAGACCGTTGCCACTTGTAATGGACAGATTGTGGGCAGAGGTCAAAAACGCCTCGAAAGCATGTTGAGTAATTTTAAATGTAAAAAGGGCTAAGAACTTTCTCTTTTCTCTAAGATTGTGCATAAACCTCGTCAAATATATTAAATTATCCCGGAAGCAACTGCTTTCACCGCAAATATTGCGCTTAAAAGCCTTTTGCTTCAAACATGCAGGGAATTTTACCTGTTTAATGGTAAGATTAAATAAACGCGGTTGGCGGTGGCGCTTTTCTAAAGGTCACATCCTGTGGATGTAATTTCATACGAATTGGAAAAACTGCCAAGAAGAGGCAAGCATGTGCGATACTGAGTGGGTGCGAACGAGAGAAGACTATACTGCCAATGAAATATATTCTCGAATGCCTACAAAGCACTGGCAAAGGCCTGCGTCTGCCCAGCGGGGGTGAGGTAAAAAATTGTGGGGGGTCATGGAGTGTCCGTCCTTTATGCAGTACTAGATACCATATTTTATTATACTGTGCTACAGTCAAGAACAACACGTCAGTTATGCACTTTTTAGATTTGCAACTTCTTGCAGACTTCTAGTCAAAGCATAATCGCCAATTTACAAATTTGAGATCAATTGCCTAACTAAATAAAGACATAAATCCAGATCGCAAGTCAGATCTCAGCCAATAAAGAGCGCATGCTGCTTCCTTCTACCGTTTGCATTTTGGCCTCGTGAGCCTGCGAGAAGTTGCAAATCTAAAGAGCCTTTAAGACAATACCCTTATAGGTCAATAAATTAAATTAAGGCGATACGTGGTCGTAGTCAGCCTTTATTCTTAGGAAGATCAAGATACGAAGAAGTTAATTGTTCTTAAGAGTTCGAAATCCAGTGAGCCCGGGAAATTATTCTAAACTTCCCGTGCTCACTGGATTATTCAGAAATTTTTATCTAAAAACATAGAAGAGTCCAGAATACAAATATTGATAAACTAAATACCGCGCATTTCCTAAACTAGCGAACGCTATCGCCAGACCGTAGCGGACCGTACCTTAAGTATTTCTACACATAGGTACCTACTTATAAGAAAATATGTGTACATAACTTTTTACTGTGTTCTTTGACCTAATTAAATGCGGCTAATCAATATTTTGTACTTTTACACGTCGTATTTTGGACGTTACTTCGTTGACCGGGAACTAGGGGTAAAGAATAGCATTGATTGAAGAAATACCTTTTTTATATAACTTAACGAGCGTTAACCCGCGACTTCGTCCGCACAAATTATAAAAAAAGTTTCATCAAAATCGGTTCAGTAGTTTTTGCGTGATACTCGTTCAAACAAACAAACAAACAAACACACAAACAAACAGACAGACAAAAAATCCAAAAATTGGTGAAATGGAATCAGGGACACCTAAAAACCATATCGTAACTTTTTTTTTGTTAATATCTTCAATGTACAGACAAACTTCCTGTTACAGTTTTATAATAGTATATAGATTATATGCCGGATGTTAGTATTGTATATACGATACTGAATAAGCTTACAGAATAACACAGGAGTGCTAAGCAAGCTAGTCCCTGTAAGTGCTTTTGTAATAAGGATTTCAATTTTTGGGTTTCTTTCTAGCCTTAGTCGAGACGAGAAAAAATTTCTAAACAACTCGAGAAATTAATTCAAACAACATCGATTTTTTTAATTATTCATATAATTTTACATGAGCGATCCAGAATAATTGCTGGAAGAACTCTCGTGTTGTTTTAATAAACAAATTATTTTAATTCAATTTGGAAAAAAAATAGGCACCATGAGACGTTATTGGGATTATTTGGACGGAGTTCTAATCTATGAAACAGTGTAATAATTATAATACACTGGCCTGCAAAACTAAGTATCACACTTTTAAAATTGCAATAACTTTTTCAGTACACAAAATATACTTTCAAAATAAAAAGGACTCGAAAAAGAGTTTTATTTACAAAGAATGGTTACAAAGAAAGCTGATAACATTTGCCATAAAACGTTTTTTATTTTGAATCTCTCATTTCTGTAGTTCAAGAAAAATTAAAATATTAAAAGTGTAGTACTTAGTTTTGCAGGTCAGTGTATATATGTTTATAAACTTTAGCTAGCGTAATATCAATGTAATGAGAACTTCATTCGATAGCTTTATCTATTACCTAGATAAGATTACTGTTAATTAAAAATATTTTCAACACGACAGGATTAGCTTGTCTCTAGATTGTGAAACATTAGATTTTGCAGCGACTTTGTCCGCACTAGAGGCCGTAGCATGTTGCACGTGATAAGGCCATATCACGCCTTTTATCTTGTTCGTTCACGCGCATATAAAAAGAGAGCGAAGGCGCGATAGCGCTATATCACGCTGCCATACTATGGCTGCAGTTTCCATTGTCGTAGAAAGATAAAAGTCTAGTCATAGATGCTATAAGCTTTTTAACCCAAATTTTCATAAAAATATAGACAAGAAAAACAAAAACCTGTGATTTCCATGTTGTGACCTTTTTAGATTTGGTAGTAGTAATCAAAATACTTATAATAATCAAATCACTATTGTTACATGATCATGTAATCATAGTGTAAGCTTTGTAAACTTTTCATGTAAATAATTATCACACAATAAGACACATATATCACACACTATTTTATAATAGTGTAGATTAACTTTTGTCCATAACTTACATTCATGCAGAACTGCAATACCTATTCGACTGAAATTTTTTATGCGGGTTCGATATTAGCTCCGTCGTGAGAGTTGCTCAGTTTGATTGTCTTATGTAAAGTATCATTCATCATCATCATCATATCAGCCGATAGACGTCCACTGCTGGACATAGGCCTCCCCCAAAATGGGGGGACTTGCCATAATCGCCACGCTTGGCAGGCTGGTTGGCGATCGCAGTTGGATTGAATGTGTGTACTCAGAGGATGCTGCTGCCCATCCTCCGGTAGATCCCTTAGTCGCCTTTTACGACACCCACGGGAGGAAATGGGGTAGTGCTATTCTTAGCCAACACCACACAGACACACACACAGAAAGTACCATTAACCTTTATTAACCACATACAAAACTACGCAAACCTATCAGAACTAAAAAAAAACAGTCAGCTGTCTCATACATTTGAGTCGTGTAGTTTTGTAGTTTAGAATGGAACAGCAGATTTTTTTTTGCTCTGACAGGTTTGTTCCCACACTCAAAATTGTTCAGTTTGATGGGTGCATATGTGGTTCAAAGGTTAATGATACTTTTCTTTACACCCTGTATTTCGATGAACAGTAGAGTGACGAAATAAGTCAATCACATTTGAACAAAAGAAAATTAACGAATGGACAGAGATATGATCGTGGGTGGATCCATTAGTAAATTGGCCTATGACCTGTGCCGTACGGTTTTGAATCAAATACCGTTGACATAAGGCCGATACTGATTTAATAACTAATCATTAGGCATGTAGTCACAATGGACAATGTCAAAGAGAATATAAAGGCTTTTTTAACGCTTTAAGGTGGTTGCAGAGGGGTCAATTTTATACAAAACTTTAACGAACAATACGCGTAGACGATATTAATATAAGCAACTTTGTATATATGGAAAAATAGTTTAGAAAATCTAGATGCCACGTCACAAATAACATTTGCAATTTATAAAATAACTAGCTGACCCCGCGAACTTTGTTCCGCCTTAGAGGAAAAAATAATGTCTTAAAAAGTATCCTATGTCCTTCTCCTGGTTCTTAGCTACCTCCCTATAAATTTTCAACCAAATCGGTTCTGCCGTTCTTGAGTTATAAATAGTGTAACTAACACGACTTTCTTTTATATATATAGATTTCAAAGCTTTATATAGATTACAAAGATATAAAGCTTTGAAATTTTTCATACGAAATTGTAAAAGATTGATATCTTCGTAATTATATATAAATTGCAAATGTTATTTGTGACGCGGCAACTAGATTTTCTAAACTATTTTTCCATATATATAATATTACTTTTATTAATTCCGTCTACGCGTATTGTGCGTCAAACTTTTGTATGAACGGAAACCACCTTAAGTCACATTTTCGCAAGTAACATTGTCTAGTCATATTTTTGACCGCGACTTTATCGTTGTGTCGAGATAAGATATGTACTTACCAGTTTTTAAAGTCATAAGGTTTTAAATACAAAAGGTTTCTCTTAAAAATCTGTTCAGTAGTTTTCGCGTGACGCTCGAATAAACAAACAGACAAAAATAAAAAAATAACGTTGATTTGAAGTGGGAGACCTAAAAATCACAACTTTTGCAACTTTTTTAGAGTTCTGTACCAAGATTGGCATAATGGAACACTTACGAAATAACCTCGGTGTCTGTCCGTCCCTCCGTCTGTCACACGCGTGTCTCAGAGACCGTTAGACGTACAGTAGTACTAGATTTATAAGTTCCCCCGATGTACCTGCGCAGTTGACAAATTTTAATAGCGCAAAATTATATTGACCATTCAGGATGTGCCACCTTCTATACCTTGCTGCTATTGGCTAATTGTTTTCGCGCCCTTTTCGCTGCTATCTGACTTTGCAGCCTTTGATTACTAAACGACATCGAGTGTTGTCGGGGACTCTGCGCAAACGAAGATTGACGAAGGTAATTATTTTCCTGGTCGTACTGTAGGAAGCTGAAACTTTTTTTTTCTTAAAACCTATCTTCAATGTGTACACTTCTGTTACAGTTTTAAAATTGTGTAGAAAAGTTTTCGCATAGCGATTGATTGAACTTTGCCCTTATGCCAAGCTCTCCGTTAGGACATGGCACCGCAAGGAGAATAACATGAAAAAGTCGATAAAAATGTGAATTTCTATAAGCTACAAATATTGTCCTATCAACTACTGGACGTGGGGTCTGCGCTCAAAAATGTCTAATGAATTTTGTTACACGTTGCATTTTATTAGCACGAAAGCTGTGATAGCCTTCTTTGCATCATTTCCAACAAACAATTTACCTTTTATTACCTGTAAAACACGTCATTACGACTATTTTGTTAGGGTTCCGTACCCAAAGGATGCCAAAACGGGACCCCATTACTAAGCCGTCTACTCCCGTCCCGCCCGACCGTCTCTTTTACCTTTAAATGGCTGTATCTTTTGAACTGTACTGAACTGAACTATAGGTAGCCATTTTTACAGAATATATATTATTACGGCGCATTTGCTAAAAAATATACAAAAAGTAAAAAATTAACAAGAAATTGTTTTTTTTTTAAGTTTTTTGTTATTGCTCTAATTTTGCTCTATCGTAAAAATGGTAACTAATACAATACAAGCGTCAAACTTTGAGTGATTATAGTGTAAACTCTACAGTAAAACAACAAATAATAAAAAATGGCCCAGTGTGAGAAATTGGGCTCGCGCTAATGGTCACGAAAAAAAAAATTATTTAGTTAGTTACCTAAATATATTTCGTGGTTGTACGGAGCCTCAGTGCGCGAGTAATCCGACTCGCACTTGGCCGGTTTTTTAACATTCACAGCAAGAATATATAAAACAGCTAACAAGAGTGTCTCAACATTGTAAATCGTAGTTACCAGTCGTTTGAATCTTCGACCAAAATAATAGGTATGGTCGAAGGTTTGAATGGACGCAGGCGTTACAGCGACTTATTGCCGGGTAACACGGAACGAGGCAGGTAAACACGTAGTGGATGTTCACAGTTTGGCTTTAAACTGTAGTGTAAAACGTTACTACAGGGTGTAAATGTAGTGTTATGACTTTAAAGGGTGATTGTAGGTACCTACTCATGATAGTCATCCCCTAAAATAAAAAAAACGAAATGAAGTTTAAAATTTCATTTCATCAAGGATCCTATAGGAAAATTAGCATTAATTTGATCTTGTTATTCTAAATGCAATAGAAAAATTCAATAATTCATTATCGTCAGTCTATAAACATCCCACAGCAGGGCACGCAGGCCTACCCCCAGGGAGGGTGTATGAGCATTAGTCCACCACGCGTGCCCAATGCGGATTGGTAGACTTCACATACACATTAGTTTTTCTTCTTCAGTGTTATGCAGGTTTCCTCACGATGTTTTCCTTCACCGCTTGAGAGCAGTCGGTATTACGTACATAAGTTAGAAAAACTCATTGGTACATGGCATGGTGTCCGTGCGGATTCGAACCCGGACCCCCATAATTGTGTATCCATACCTCTCCACAACGCGCCACCGGCGCTCTTTAACAATTCATACAAACGTTCAATTTTATGTTTGTATGAAAAGTTTACAAAATATTACTACGAACTCATTGACCTACTCTTTCTTTACTGCGAATGAACGCTGTATGATATTCGTAGTATCGCATCATACGAGATTTTGGAAATTTCAATAGGAGAGCGGACTGCATAAAAAATATTTCAGTTTTATCTTCTTAGTAAGAAAAACATTTGAAAATAACGCTATACTCACATTTTTAGTTTTTTTTAGCTAGAATACTATTTTTTAATAACATGATGAACTATAAAAAGTAATGAAATGTTGATGACGTCACTTGCGGGTATTTAGTACAATTTTTCATACATCGCGCGCGTTTTGACGTTCGATTAAAAGTTGCTAATTTGACTAATTGTCCAATCACCTATTGATGAATTGAATGTGTAACTTTTTCTATCTTGTCGTTGTGGGGGCTGGCAAGCCAGCAACACTGCGACCCAGTGGGATCTTTTGTGTTAGCCCCAATACTTTTTATTTTCTTCACCCTTCAAACATGGGCGATGAACGAGGAAATACCGTTGACGGGAAGAAACTTAAGATCTTCTGGTTTTGGAGATAGCTTATCTAACCCATGAATGAAAAATGTGACGATTGCGCTTTGGAATACAATCGAAAATTATTATGAAATTTTTAGACCGAGATCCGACCGTAAAATTATGCACTTAAGTATTTCTTTGCTAAGGTGCCAAAAAACTTCTTTGAATCTGGCAATCCTAGAGTTGCGGCAGACTGAGAGGTGGCAACCCTAGTTTTTCCAGTTCTTCAGATTAGTCTCCATCCGATGGCAACTCATTTATTTCCCAAACAGATAGGTGGAAAAAATTGTAGCAAATATCATAATTGCAAAGGTACTTGCGGCAAGATTTTTCTAGGCGACCTGGCGGCGTTGTATGAACCCCTGTGTTAACATTCACTAGAATCATATTTCGTACACCAAACAGGTGCATAATTTTACAGTCGGATCTTGGTCAATATGGGATTGTTTGTAACATTGTTTACAAGAATCAAGGTATCTTTATTAAGCTTGTACTTATTACATGGTCTTACAAATTGTCAGTGTTTCATTCTTGAATTAGTATTTTTTAACTCCCTTTTTTGTCCTTAGTTCCAATATTCGTATCCACTTTCCCAAACATAAAACCATGTAAATCAATCCATATTACAAAACACCCAACTGTCTACATTATCTCTCGTTCAATCAGCTCCAGTTGTCGCACAAAAACGAATCACAACGAGGTATCGAACGGAGATCGGATATGGAGCAATTTCCCTCCAAAAATGACCGCCATAGAGCTGCAAGCGATACGAACTCGGATCTGCTAACGCGGCAAGCTGTGCCAGCCTCTAGTAGGTATGTACACAATATGAAAACGTTTTGTACAGAAACTTGCAATTTTATGAAACTCGTAGAGAAATATATTTACTTAGTTTTCATACTATTCTAGAAAAGTAATCTATTTTCAAAAAGGTTATGATTTTGTACAAACGGTTTTCAGGTATTCGTTCCTGGTAACTACAAAACATACACCACTTTCCGGATAGCCAGAATCTTTTTGAAGTTATACTTCTTTTGGCGCGTTATGAGGAGAAGATCAAAGTTTATTTTCAGCTAGGACCAGTTAGTTTTTAATAAGTTTGTTTTATTCACACCGTAGAACTTTTTATATGCGTACATAAGTACACATGTTTTTTTTTACAACTATCAGTTAAGTAGGTACATATCACATTTTTAAACATCCAAGTAAAATTAGTCTAATGCGTTTACACTCTCACTCTGAGGCTGTTGGCTTGTGCTCCAATTGTGGGATCAATAAACTGCTGATAATGATGATATTTAAAATATCGGACAACTAATTAGCTTTCCGAGTTCAGACCGCAAGAACATTGCAAAAAAGTTTACTCTTTAGTTGCCTAGTTGACCAAACAAATGGCATTTACATAAAATGGATGTATTACATGGCATAGCTGTAGTACAATACAGACCATTTTGCAATGCACCCAGTCGTGGCGAATCCATTACGAACCCGGCTACTCGTTCAAACAACTGTAAAACACTCATTTCCACCCGTAACTCCTCTGCAGCCAAGATCAACAAAACAATCAAATGACGTACAAGTTAGCAACAGCAACTGCAAATTTTCCATCTAATTTGAACTCAAACTGTTTACACAAACAGTATATTTTTCCATTATTGATAAATGTTGTTTGCTGGTCAAAGTGGATTAGAGTTAAGTCGCTGAGTCACGTTTCATACGTCATACCATCAAGTGCACAAATATGCAGCATTATTATCTTTTATGAATATCTAGTTGGTAGTTGTAACAAAGCTTCTGACCATCCCGAAAGGGATAATGGTCGTGAGATTATGAATGTATGATTATCTATTCACATATGTTTTTAAGTTAATTATATTTAAGTTATTGTGTTAATAAGTTAGTCAAACTATTTGGTTCAACGTTTTGATTATCCCATCTATCAAATATAAGAACTACACACAATCACATACATACAAAAACACAACCACAAAGTACAATCCACAACAACACCAACAACGCAACACACATTCCATGCCAACATCGGGGAGGGATACATATTTATGCCTTGTGGGGTAGAAACCTGAGGTCCAAGAGGACGACAAGCAAAACTGCTTAAAGAACTGTCCACACCGCCTAGTCGAGTGCACAGGCGACACGAGAGCTGGCAGTTTCTTCCGGCAGCGGATAAGCCTAGCAATCCAGAGGGGGAATGCTGCCAGCCTCCTGGGTACTGTGCCCCAAGGTGAGGCTATAAATGAGGTGTTTTTTTTATATGGTTTTTATTTATTTTATTCAAAGTCTTTTTTACCTATGTTAATATACGGGGTCCTTCTTAAAATGCTACCACTTTTTTAAGAGGATGATCAGACCATCAAAATGAACAACATTCTTTTTGGGACCAACATCGAAATCGCGGAAGAAAAATCTGCTGTCCCATACATTTGGCTCGAGTAGATTTACAGTTTTGTATGGACAAGCAGATTTTTTTTTCGCAATTTTGATGTTGGTGCCATAAAGAAAGTTGTTCAGTTGGATGGTCTGATCATCCCCTTAAAAAAGTGTCAGCATATTAAGAAGGACCCTATATATCTCACTATGCGCAATCTCATCCAAAATTTAAGCAATTTTTTTTCGAGACAGACATTATTACTGTCAGCGAGATGGAGCATTACGAAGGCAAAAGTGGTCTGATCATCCCCTTAAAAAAGTGTCAGCATATTAAGAAGGACCCTATATACACAATACGCAATCGCATCCAAAATCTTAGCAATCTTTTTCGAGACAAATTATTACTGTCAGCGAGATGGAGCATTACGAAGGTAAAAGTGCCCTCAGATATTAGTTGGAGAGTTGATTGTGTATTTAGTTTTTTATCTTGATCGAACCCTCATTCAACCATTTGGGGTGTGGGTGCAATATGTCATCTTCCATTCATATTCAGTTTGTAAATGAACATCACCCAGCCAATTTCGGATGATAGTCTCCCCATCAAACTGAACAACTTTTACTATGGGCCCGATCCGACCGTAAGAAAAAAAAACAGCTGTTGTATACATTTAGGTCGAGTAGGCATTGCAGTTTAGTATGGAACAGCAAATTTTTTTTTGCTACTATCGCGGAAATCGCGGTTGACTCCCATATAAAGTTGTTCAGTTTGATGGTTAGACTATAATCAAGAAGTGGCTGGATGCTGTTCATTTACAAACTATAGTAAAAGTACATTCTAACACAAGCACGATTGACCATAAATACAATGTGAGCTTTTGTCTCTGCAACATTTAACCATTAAAAGACGTGACGAAGTGTATTCACTTCGGGTCATTTCGCAGCTCGCAAATGTGTATGATCAAAGAACATATACAAATCGTATGATAGCAGAAATTATACACAGGATAGGAGGAATACCGTGCTTCCCAAGGAAATAGAAGTTATACTTTTCTATCGTGACACAAAATTCAAAATTCAAATTTACCCGTTTTGTAGGCGAAACGGAATTGGGCGTTCTCCTTTTGTACATTTTGACACTTACACAATCGAACCCTTTGGACGTTCAGACATGTGAACAACCTACGACCAAGTATGTCCCTGTGAACAACCATGTCCCGGAACGATCTCGTACGTATGATACGATTACGTACACATATACTCAAGCTCATTATCCTTAATGGGGAGAGTAGAGCCTCAGGTATACAACAAAGCGTACACCGAAACCACTTTTTACAAAATTGACATGGGTTAACAAGTCAAGTGAATTATTAAGGAATTATTGATGTAATAATAGGGTTAAAGAACAATTTATCGGGTCAGTTAATAAGTAGGCAAGTAGTGCAGGGGCCGTAAGTGTTAATGGGATTACTCGAGTGTACGTACGTATTCATATCGAGTACATATCACGAATACTTATCTCGTGGTACTGTAGCAATGTTTCTTAGGATAGGATATTCAGCATTAAGTTTAAATATATTTTGAAATAGAGTTAACCCGCGACTTCGTCCGCACAAATTATATACCAGATTTTAAGTCATTAGCTAACAAACAAAAAAAGTTTGATCAAAATCGGTTCAGTAGTTTTTCCATGATGCTTGTTTAAACAAACAAACAAATAAACAGACAGACAAAAAAATCCAAAAATTGGTGAAATGGAAATGGTGTTTTTAATATCTTTAATTTACAGACACACTTCTATTACAGTTTTATAATAGTTTAGATATAAACCAATAAAAGTCAATATTTTTTTTAAACACGATCTAGAAACCAATCTATGTAGTATTTCAAATTTTCGTAAAAATATACCAATAGTTTCAAAGTTACAGTGGCTCAAAGATTTCCATGGAAAAATTAAATTAATCCTACTATTGGTGATCGGTAATGTTTGTTCTTCTTTCGTACATGTCCGTCATCGATGTTTCCAACGTGTTTACTTTGTTCTTTTCTATTCAATGATATAATTTTTGTTGCTGGATTAGAAAGGGACAAAGTTGATGTCAGAAACAACGACGGGAATTGACGAAAGAAGGACGAACATTATCGCCAAGGAGTATTTTCATGTTTCACCGCTTGTACCTAGTCTGCTCTCCAGGTATATATTATACAAATACCTATTCCACCTTTCTGATTTTTCCAAAAAACTGACAAATGAGGTTCAATGTTCCGAGGTTTCAGAATATCTCTGACTCTACCCCATCGGGGAAAATAGTCGTGAGCTTACGACTGCGAACTTATGCTGATTATGCTCTGACAAATATTGTGTAAAAAATTCATCGACTTTAATTGGTTATTATTGAAAATAGGATCTAACTTTGTTTACAGTATGCAGCACGCTCGGGCGCTCTGCGAGGTTTATCCTCTTAACACCTCGTATTGGGCTAACTAACAACACAGTATAAAAAAGAGTATCTAGCTACATCTAACACAGTCGGATATTTATATTTCTCACTGCTATCTTTTTTTATAAATCCCTGGGTAGGTGGGATCCACGGGTCGGAAGAAAAATAAAAATGTTCGACTTCCCCGACTTCCCATACAAAAGTGCGGATCAGCCGATCTATTTTCTATGGGAGGTCCAAATTTTTTTTCGTTTTTCTACCCTTGTTTCTTAGGGAAAGGTTTTTGGTTACATTGTCTGAATGCACTCTTGAAGGGGGGGTCCATCGTTACGTTTCACCCCGTATATTTTTTGTATTTTTCCTCGGCTATCTCCTTTTAAAGGCTTGATGTTGAGTTTTGGGACACCCTGTATGTAATTACGTAATGCAACAAGCTAAAATCGTCATTAATCGTAATGTCACGCACGTCACACCAAAATCAACCTAAATGTCAGCCGATGGACTTTTGACATTTGAAATAAGAATACCTTTGGATAACCTGTCGGCAATGAGTTAGGTTAATTTGGGCATTCAGGTTAAATCTAATTTTGTTCCTTCCGTTAAGGGTTCTCAATCTCACTACTGGAAAATAAATATTGGAGACATTGGGCAAGGTCTGCCTCTACTAATATTTCCTTCCACGCCTTATACAGGGTGTATCAAAACACCCTAGTAATGCTTAACGGGGTTAAGACCATCAAAATGAACAACTTTCACTGCGGAGCCAACAACGTGAAAAAATAAAAAAAATAGCTGTCCCATACATTTTACTGGAGTCGGTACTGCAGTTTTGTATGGGACAGCAGATTTTTTTATTTTTCACTTTGTTGGCTCCATGGTGAAATTTGTAAAGTTTGATGGTATGAACCATCCCTTAAGAATTACTAGGTTTTGTTACAGCCTATGTATATCTATTTCGCAAGTCGACTTTCATTCATCCTTTCGATATGTCCAAACTTCGCATTCCCTTCTCTACTTTAACCACTACATTGTTTTGTGAGATACTTACATATTTTATGAGTCCTCATTACAATGATATAGAAAGAAAATATAAATAGTATTTTTAAAGGACTCCATACTACAACGCTCAAACATCTGACGTGACACATCTAGTACCACGTAACTTGTATTGTTTTATTTTTAATAATCTGTGTCTTTGGTGTCGCGCTTTCGTTTTACTTGTAAATTACCCTCAAAAATTACTTACTAACCTTAGTCTAGGAAAAATACGGTTTGAGATTGCATTAAAGACACTTTAGTAAATTGTGTTTGAACTAATTTTGCTGTTAGTTTATAACACTTTTGTCGAGATTTGGTGGTTATATAGGCTGAGGACCCTGAGAAATACCTTAAAATCGATGTAAATGTACAAAGGGAAGCTTATTTCTAAAGATATTTTTTCCAGCATACCAGCAAAAGAGACAGTTAATTATCACAAGGCAAATTTATTGTGTACAAACAAACAGTAAATAATTAGGTTTTGAGGTTATAATTTTTTAATACTTACAAAACATTGAATATCTAATCAAATTTACGATATTAACCGGGGATTATTATTGCTATATATAAAATGTATTGAACGAAGCCGTCCTGTACAAAATCACCAGTTTTCCATTCTTTGTTCATACCTAAATTTAATGTTTTGTAAATGTCTTAATTATTCCATCACAATAAAAAATCGGGGATTATTGAGAATTTATATTTTTCTAGTATGTATCTACTAATATTTCCAACTATCACCTAAAGAGCAATTAATGCAACCTACTCCAAACAAAAAGCCGTAGATTTCCCCGACTACCTATGATTATTATGAAGATGCTATCGTGTTATGTTACTTATCTACTTTGTAAGCTGAGTACCTGTACTCAAAATTCTTATTACTATCCTTTGTTACTTTTCTCATGGGAGTGAATGTATATTATTCTTTTGAGAAATATATGTTATTTAACCGTAAAATAAGGAAAATTCTTAGAGACACAGTGATACTGATACAAGCGCCTTAACTTTGACTACTTATTATAAGGACTAGCCTTGCGGTAGCATTTCCCCTCTGCCACGGTATAAGATCAATTAATCATGTGCATTTACATTCAATTTTATACCTTATCACTAAACGAGACAGCCTATAATTGCGAAACAATAATTTCGAACTTAGAACGTTTGGGGTTCACGCGAGACTACATTTCATGATTTTTAACGTTTAAAATTAGAATCTAAAGTTATGGGAATAAAATCCAAAGTTGCGGATTCCATGTTGCCCCCCGCAAAAAGTGGCAGAGTCCCTATATAAGTAGTCAAAGCACCTTAAGAATGTCTAAAAAAAAAGCTATGTCGATAGCTACCACAAAAACAATTACTTGTTTCAGTTGTGTCTTTGCGGAAACCTATGACTAATAGATAGATTACCACGATTGTATCGAGACTTCCGCTTCAAAATAATGTAAACTATTATAAAACTGTAGCAGAAAGTTTGTCTGTACATTGAAGATATTAACAAAAAAAAAGTTACGATATGGTTTTTAGGTGTCCGTGATTCCATTTCACCTATTTTTGGATTTTTTGTCTGTCTGTTTGTTTGTGTGTTTGTTTGTGTGTTTGTTTGGGTGTTTGTTTGTTTGAACGAGTATCACGCAAAAACTACTGAACCGATTTTGATGAAACTTTTTTTGTTTGATAGCTAAATGATCTGACTTAAAATCTGGTATATAATTTGTGCGGACAAAGTCGCGGGTTAACGCTCGTGTAAAACTATAAGGGTGACTTTGAACCAAAAAGTATGCTTAGACGTATTTAGTGATCGCTCTGTCTCTCACACTGCTCATACTAATGAGAGCGACAACATTATATTTAAACATTAGCGGTGCCCACAAATCCGTACGCGCAGATCACTGACTATAAATACTCGTAACTTTTTAGTAAATGAACTGATTGGAATCAAATAAAGCCTATATGTTAATCCAGACAAAGCTCTATGTTTTTGTGACAACACAATCTAAATCGGTTCAGTAGTTTTTAAGTGATCTGTGCTCAAACAAACAGATAAACAGACAAAAAATCCAAAAATGGTTTCAATGTATTCCATTATGCATTTTCGCAAATATCTACAATATACATCCAAGCCACATTTACAATTATATTGTATGTATATATGTGTTTAAGCCTAAATACTACCTGTAATGTCTTTTGGATGTAAGTCACGTCAAGATTTATTGATGTAATTGGATGTTTTATTGAAGTAAATAAAAATTATTGTAATTTTAAACGACTTCAAAAAAGGAGGAGGTTTCTCAATTCGACCGTATAGTAATGTCTTTTGGATGTAAGTCACGTCAAGATTTATTGATGTAATTGGATGTTTTATTGAAGTAAATTGTATATATATATATTTTTTTTTGTTTTTGTTTGTGTTCGCGGATAACTTCGTCGTTTATAACCCGATTTTGATTATTCTTTTTTTTGTTGGAAAGAAGATATTCCAAGTGTGGTACCATGATAAGGAAACCAGGATCTGATGATGGCATCCCAGAGAAATCGAGGGGAACCTTTGAAAATCGTAGTTCCAGCTAGTGCGTTTGTTAATTTAAAGCACTACTATTAAATTAAACTAATGAATTCACCACTGAAATTTGTGAAATAAAACTAAAAAGTTAAAAAATAATATTGCAGCCGATGACTTTTTCGTTCACATCATAAGAACATTAATACAATAACAATATTCAGCTACAGGTTACCTGAATTTCAATTAAATAACCCCATCTCAAATAATCCAGATCATGCCCAGATAAGCCCATAAATTAAGAGCTCTAAATTCAATGCGAATTTCCCATAGACTTATCAATTACGAGCGTTAACCCGCGACTTTGTCCGCACAAATTATATACCAGATTTTAAGTCAAATCATAAGCTATCAAACAAAAAAAGTTTCATCAAAACCGGTTCAGTAGTTTTTGCGTGATACTCGTTCAAACAAACAAACAAACAGACAGACAAAAAATCCAAAAATTGGTGAAATGGAATCAGGGACACCTAAAAACCATATCGTAACTTTTTTTTTGTTAATATCTTCAATGTACAGACAAACTTCCTGTTACAGTTTTATAATAGTATAGATTCAAAAATATCTCAACATCCGAAGTCCCTTCAAAAACGATCTGCCAACCACGTGTTCAAGCCCGGGAGGTTGCGTTATAAAATAAATATTAGTAGCGTATTTCGGAACGCAGCTTTTCAGTCAGTGAAGGCTGCGAGTGCGAGCGAGAGGACAATAGACAAAATCGGCGAGCCCGAGCGAGATGTGACGAGTTTCGCCGATCGATAGCCGCAGCCGCAGAGTGCCGCTCGCGTGACGTCACGACCCAGTCTCGTCATCTTTCGACTCTGTTCAAGAAATTGTCACTACAACTTTATGTATAGAAAAAAGAAAACCTTGAGATTTTTTTTTAAATACGTCTATTGGGTTTTAGAACTGTTTTTTAGTAATTAATGACATTTACAGTACTGTATTTTAAGGTGATTTGAAGGAACTCGAATCGTATAACAGCTAGCTTTAACATCAATGGACGGAAGTGAATGGAGGAAGGATAATAATTAAGTTTCAGTAACTTCGTGATGAAGTATGTATTTGTCACTATATTGGTAGTGCGATGATCGTTTGTTGTACTTATGAGAGTAAGATATGAATGAACTGGACTATTTTAGAGCATTAGGTCTAAAACGAGACAAGACATAAGTCTTGAACATAAAAATCGTTTAACAATTACAATCACACTACAGTTTCAAATAATAATTATCTATACTATTATAAAACTGTAACAGGAAGTTTGTCTGTACATTGATGATATTAACAAAAAAAAAGTTACGATATGGTTTTTAGGTGTCCCTGATTCCATTTCACCAATTTTTGGATTTTTTGTCTGTCTGTTTGTTTGTGTGTTTGTTTGTTTGTTTGTTTGAACGAGTATCACGCAAAAACTGCTGAACCGATTTTGATGAAACTTTTTTTGTTTGATAGCTTATGATCTGACTTAAAATCTGGTATATAATTTGTGCGGACAAAGTCGCGGGTTAACGCTCGTAAATAATAAATATCGTGGAAATTGTCACACAACTTATCTAGTCGCATTTAAAGTACCAGAATCTAGCCTGGACTTGTATTATGATGTCTAGACAACGATACAGAATACATAATTATACAGGGTGTAAAATTTAATGGGACACTTACTTTAAGGGGTGCTTCAGACCATCAAACTGAACAACTTTTATTATGGGACCAACACGGAAATCGCGAAAAAAAATCCGCTGTCCCATACAAAACTGCAAACATAACGCGACTGACAGATTTTTTTTTTCACGATTTCGGTATTGGTCCCATACAGAAAAATGTTCAGTTGGATGGTTTGGACTCTTTAAGTAAGTGTCCCATTTAATTTTATAAAAAAGAAATTGTATACCCTGTATAGATAGGTACGATACAAAAATCCATGACTCGGGTACAATATTTGTATTCATCATAGAAATATTTGATTCGAACCCGCGACCCTCTGACTCCGACTGAGCTATCGGGTCGTCTAACTCAAATGAATCATGAAATCGAACAATTCTTTTGTAAATTTATGTATTTCCAAGAATCTTACTCAGCCCTTGATTCTGAAAAACCAACAGATTAAAAAAACACTTGCGCTAATCGCGTTGCCCTTTAAACTTTTCACGGTGCATACTTTTTCTAGAAATACCCTATGAGAAACTAAACAGAACCATATCACATAGAAAACAAGATATATTTTTCACTGCATTTCGTAAGCTCGTAGCCCCATACGCGCTACGGCTACGAGCTACGCACCGTAGCGCTACGCGATCTGTTTATGCAACAGTGAACGAGTAATCATGCTGCAATTTATGATGCCTATAAAACGTGTATGTATTTTGACGTATATTTTTGAGTTTAAAATTTTTAGATTTTTTTTTATACTCGACCTAAATGTATGGGACAGCAGATTTTTTTTCGCGATTTCGATATTGGTTCCATAGAGAAAGTTGTTCAGTTTGATGGTCTGAACATACCCTTTAAATAGTTTCAGCTAATTTTGTTAGACCTTATATTTTGAAGCGTGAAGTTGTAGATAGAATCACTTTAAACCTTATAGCAGAATCTCGTATATTTTTGTGTTTAAAATTTTTAGATTTTTTTTTAATTTTACTTTATTTTTTGCTTAAGTGGTTCTGTCACGTAGAGAGAATGAATGAAAGAAGACTTACGAATGAAATTTATCAAGCAAAGGTGAGAGGAAGTGTTGGGAGAGGCCGTCCGAGGAAAACATACCATGATCAAATCAATGATCTTTTCCGAAAAGGACAAGTGCGTAGCACCTTCAATCGACGGAAGTGCATGAAAAGATGTATGAATGTCAATGAGGATAAAGAGGTGTGTCAGAGTCGTAGCGTGTGGCGGTCCGTGGTCTCTGCCTACCCCCATGGGACAATGGCGTGAGCTTATGTATGTATGTGTAAATTTTGCTTTTAAAAAAATGTGGCCGTCGATGGAACATCGAAATTAATGTTTTTTGAATGAATTTTAGACTTTATACTAATAGTGCTCCGACGTAGCATTTGTCTCTGTAAATAGTTCTTCGATCCAAGGGTTGTCTGGAAGAAATCGCTTTTAGTGATTAAGACCGCCCTTTATACCCTTTTCATTCTTGTAACTGTTT
The DNA here is from genome assembly GCA_927399405.1 of Agonopterix arenella. NCBI lineage: Eukaryota > Metazoa > Arthropoda > Insecta > Lepidoptera > Depressariidae > Agonopterix > Agonopterix arenella. The sequence goes on from OV656692.1 coordinate 4,878,248, forward strand.
GTTTTATCTATTCTTGGTGTGCAAATAAAGTATATTTATCTTATCGTATCTTTAAAAATACGTTTTCAATTAATTACTTTGACTTTGACTTATTTTACAGTCCTTCTCAATGCTGACGGTTTTTTAAGGAGATGATCAGACCATCAAACTGAACAACTTTCTCCATGGGACCATACTTGAAATCGCAAAAAAATCGGCTGTTCCATACAAAATTGTATTCCTACTCGACGCAAACGTTCTGTAACATTTTAATTGATATGGAACAGTTGATTTATTTTTTGTGATTTCGAAGTTGGCTCTATTGTGAAAGTTCCGAAAAAAAGCAAAACATACATACGTAGCAGGGCAGAAGTATCGTAGATTGTATGGTAGCCAATTTTTTTTTTTCTTTAGTGTCATTATCTGTGATCGAAATAGGTAGTGCAATTTAGGGTATAGTTGCGAATATTTGTGTGATGAATATTAATATTTTTATTCGATTGATAGGTGTTTGCATCTACACGGGGCGTGCAGCCTGTTTAATATATAATGTATTAAATTTTACGCCCTGTATATAGGGAGAAATTGATATCATTAGCATCCTTTTAAACGAAGAGTCTACCCATCAAACTCAACAACTTTTACTATGGGAGCAAACCGATCGGAGTAAGAAACAATCGGATGTTCCATACAGTGCCGTGCCGGTGCCGACTCGACTAAAATGTTTGCAAGAGCAAATTTTTTTTGGGCTCCGATCGGTTTGCTCCCATAGTAAAAGTTGTTCTGTTTGATGGGTAAACTCTTAGTTTAAAAGGATGGTAATGATACCAATTTCACCCTGTAGATATAGACACCTATGAATCGAATACAAATATTAATATTCATCACACAAATATTCGCAACTTTACCCTAAATTATTATTATTATTATATATGATACACTAGCAGCTCAAAGCTGATACGTGTATATCACTGCACTTGTTTAGTTGTTTAAATATTTGTCCTGTCTATTTTTGAAAGAGTTCACTGAAGGCGCACTTATTACAGTCTCAGGCAATTTGTTCCACTCGCGAACTATACGGTTGGGCAAAAAATTCAATAACTATTCCGATCACTGGTCAATATCCAGGGAGGAAACAGGGGAATACGTTTGTATGTAGAAAACGGTACCCGTCTATCTTCTTAAAAGTCTTCGCCTCTCGACACAGACGCTTTTTACGCTAAAACTAAAATTTTAATTCTGAAGTACTTTTCTATCCCTCCACCGCCATACCTCCGCTACGTACTCCGTAATGGAGATTACGTCGTAAGTTGAATTTTTAAACACGTCCGGGCCAAACCGGCTGTAAAGCCCTTAAAATACGATAGAGGGCGCTCGCAAGCATTTTAATTGGGCCGCGTAAATATTGCACAGACTTTTATTCTTGTTAATTCAACGTGTATTTACAAATAGTGTGCATGTTCGTATATTTGTTTAGTGCGTGTAAATGTTTTGTTTGTTTTTTATTTTTACTGTTTGTTAGATTTTTATGATTCTGCAGGGTGAAATTGATATCATTAGCATCCTTTTAAACTAACAGTCTACCCATCAAACTGAACAACTTTTACTATGGAAGCAAACAGATCGGAGTAAAAAAAAATATGCTGTTCCATACTAAACTGCAATGCCTACTCGACTCAAATGTATGCAACAGCTGATTTTTTTTGTGCTCCGATCGGTTTGCTCCCATAGCAAAAGTCTACTCTTAGTTTAAAAGGATGCTAATGATATTAATTTCACCCTGTATACCCAATGGGTGCCAATGGGACTCTATTACTGAGCCTACGCTGTCCGTCTGTCTGTCCTACCTATACAGAACTTTTGTATGAAAAGTCGAAAAAAATAGCGAATTTGCTATAGTTTTCTTAGGGAAAGTTGTTCAGTATCATGGGTACAATCACCCCTTAAAGTAATGCAACTGCTTACCCTAACATCCTGTATAGTCTACAGAAAGAGATGTTGACTATACAGGGTGTTAGGGTAAACAGTTGCATTACTTTACGTGTGACATGTTTCTACAAAAGTCGATCTAGGTAGATAATTATACAATAACAAACTACTATGATGTTGACTATACAGGGTGTTAGGGTAAACAGTTGCATTACTTTAAGTGTGACATGTTTCTACAAAAGTCGATCTAGGTAGATAATTATACAATAACAATCTACTATAGTAACAACGAGAATAATACCAACTATATACTTAAAAGAAAAAAAAAGCATCGGTGGTGCGCTGCAGAGAGGTATGGACACGGCAAGCACAGAGGTTTTGACGGCCCGGTAGCACAGTCGGTAGCACCTGCCTGCTATGCTGAGGGTCGCGGGTTCTTATCCCGTAAGGGACAAATATTTGTATGATGAATATAATATCGGGTATATTTTGTACCCGAGTCATGAATGATTTTATCTATATAATTAGGTATTCTATATCGTTGTCTAGTAATCATAATACAAGTTCAGGCTAGATTCTTGTACTTTAAATAGGACTAGATAATTTGTGTGACATTGTCCAAGAAAAAAAATCAATAAACTTTTCTAACTTATGTACACACGGCGACACATCAAGCTATACAAAACCAAAATAAGCTGACCGCGCGTAGGTACAGTAACGTATAACGACACGCGGCCAGCTTATGTTGGTTTTGTATAACTTGATGTGTCGCCGTGTGTACGTAATACCAACTGCTCTCAAACGATGAAGGAAAACATCGTGAGGTAAACTGCACATGCTGAAGAAGAAATTATGATGCGTATTTGAAGTCCACCAATCGGCATTGGGTTCGCTTGGTCTAACTCCCATACACCCTCCCTAAGGCTGATGATGATGATGACCAATCACCGATAAATAAAGATACCGATTAGGTATCACATGAAAAAAAGGTTTAATTATGTCATACATAATTTTTGTCAGGAAAATAATCCACCAATTCATGAGCTTCAAAATTAACGATCGTAACTAACACGATTATGTTCTAACTTTAGCCTAATAAGATTATTATTATTGACTAAATCTCATTCAAGCTAATTACCTTCTGTACGGAGTAACATGTGACAACAATTTACTTCCTTGTGATGTAAGAAGACTCAAGAATATAATTCAATAGTGTGATTATCTTTTCATAGAAAACATACATGGAATTATTCCATGAACGGTGTGCAACGAAAGTTTATGAATAGGTACTTTTGAACCTTATTTTCTTATTTCAATGAAGTAAAGGTGACATTTTCATTGCTGAATGTGCACAGTACATCAGTGTTGACAATCGATCATCATCATGTTTAAAAAGAAATACACCTATTCTAAATATCTTCTTGTAATTCCTAAACATCAGAAATTTTTGCCATACTTATTACTGGAAGCAAAATAGGTCATAGTTTCAATACAATGTTAGGTTCCTATTGTTTTATTTTGTATTTTTGGTGCTTTTGCGGTCGTGTCTTCAACACTGCCATAAATGATTTCTTGAATTGGCTCTCTAATAGCCACGTTTTTTCCTTCTTATTGCTGTCTCCCGTTTGCAATGGAGGGAAGTCGGATATTTCGTTTTCCTACTCCTCCTATCTTCTTTGATTAATTCATTGCGGGTTCCAAGACAGATTAGAGTCATCCCCCGGGCTCGCTGGACTTCATTGTCCAGTGTTGTGAATGGTCGCCGCTGTTGATCCTGGCTTACAGGAGTTACAGCGGTGGGAATGTGTGGTGGGCCTATGCCCGTTTAAAAAAAAAATAAACATCAGAAATCTAAATATATAAAAGAAGAAACTGACTGACTGAATGATTGACTGACTGGCTGACATATTAACGCACAACCCAAACCGCTGGGTCTAGAGATTCCAAATTTGGCACGTAGGTTCCTTATGAGGTCTAGGGGTGCAATAAGAAAGGATTTTTCAAAATTCATCCCCTAAAGAGGTAAAATGTGGGGTCCAAAGTTTGCATGGGGAAACAAGATTAGTTGTACTATTTTATTCGTAACATCACAGGAGTACTCCTTAACTTCATAAAGATTTATAGGAGCTCTTGAAACCAATCCGTGAAGGGAGAACCTGGTGGTCTGTGACTCTCATCTGTACATAGCTCAGACACCAGTCTCTAAAACCAGTAATTATGTACTCTTCTAAGCACCTGTTGTAACTAAATACTATTGTATAGTGTTTTGAAAAAATAAATGTTTTTATTATTATTATTTTATTACATAAGGTCTAACAAAATTAGGTGAAACTATTTTAAGGAGATGATCAGACCATCAAACTGAACAACTTTCTCTATGGGACCGATATTGAACTCGCGAAAAAAAAATCTGTTGTTCCATACAAACCTACTCGACCTAAATGTATGGGACAGCAGATTTTTTTTCGCGATTTCAATATTGGGCCCACGGAGAAAGTTGTTCAGTTTGATGGTCTGATCATCCCCTTAAAATAGTTTCACCTTATTTTGTTAGAACACAAAAACTGCAGATAAATTATTATAACACTTAACGTATGTGTTCGTGTATTATCGTGAGATATTGCAAGTTGACCAATATAGACTAACCTGCTAACTATCCTAACTTGATATGCAAACTCTACTGCGACTCTTGTGTGATAGATATTCAGTTTGGCTTCTAATAAATAAATTGAACCGTGTCATTCATGTCATTTTTACCCGATTAAATTCAGTTCATAGAATTTAACCGGATAGTCATTTTTGAAACGACACGAAAATGAACACGGAGTAGTTTATTGAAAGTCAAACTGAATATATGTACAAAAGAGTCGCAGGCGCAGCACACTTAACCGACGGAAGAGCATGAAGATATGTATGAAAGTGGATGAGGCGAGAGAAGTGTGTCAGAATCGTAGTGTGTGGCGAGCCGTAGTCTCTGCCTACTCCTGTGGAATAATGCAGTCAGTATATGTATGTACGTATAGATTAAATACGATTTAAAAATGATATAACTAAAAATTAGAACCCGCAAGGCAGGTTTCCTCAAATCAAAATCACATTCCTTCATATATAATATAGATGCCATTGACGAAGCTTGTAGCGCATATAGATTTTATATCTGCTACAAACTTCGTCAATGGCATTGATATTATAGATGAAGGGATTTGATTTTATTTGAGGAAAATATTAGAATCCACAAGGCAGGCTTCCTCAAATCAAAATCACATTCCTTCATCTATAATATAGATGCCATTGACGAAGCTTATAGCGCATATAGATTCTATATCTGCTACAAGCTCCGTCAATGGAAACATACAAGGTACAATTTCAAATATTATTGATTTTTAAACATGTTACAGCCATGTTGTGCTATTTCGAATCAAATTAAAAATTGAAAAATTTGTCTCGGGCGGGACTTGAACCCGCACTTTTCCAAACCGGGGAACTGCGTTATCCAATTTCGCCACCGAGCCCACTACCCAGAGAAAGAACGGGCTCGGTGGCGAAATTGGATAACGCAGTTCCGAAAAGTGCGGGTTCAATTCCCGCCCGAGACAAATTTTTCAATCTTTAATTTGACACAAGGTACAATCGGCATGCAAGCATCGTCAGACTATCACTAACTAAACTGAAGGCCCTGCCCTGCGCAACCACGGATCAAGGGTCTGTAATATGTTAGCCGCGTAACCCCTCTAGATGGCCAGACAGATTCAGTTTGTAATTAATAATGCGATTGAAAATTAGAGTAGCAATAAATTGTGTTATACATTCCTTTTTATAAGAACAGGGTGTTAAGTTAAACAGTTGCATTACTTTAAGGGGTGATTGTACCCATGATGCTAAACAACTATCCAAAAGAAACCTACAGGAAATTCTAAAATAAACATTTTGCACTTTCCATACTAAAGGCGATCAGCAGATCGATCGATTATCCTTTTCATGGGGAAAGTTGTTCAGTATCATGGGTACAACACCCCTTAAAGTATTGCAACTGTATCACTGTAGATGCATGTTAAATACTTTCCTAATAAGAGTCTTGAATAATTTTCTAAAATGTTGGACCGAGTTTGGTTTGCATAGGGAGGATTGAAGAAGAAGAGGGGATGTCTTTTAGCCCAGTCATTTTACGGAGTTTTGTTAGGAGAGGGGGGAAGTAATTATTAATCGGACTTTTAAACTGTAACCGGCACCATTTAGTGACAAAAAGACTGTCTGAAAAGATAATAAAAAAGAAATTCGCTACGCAACATAGAAATAAAAATTGTGTGTCCCAGAGGCTTTTAAATTAATAATATAAATACCAACGCACTCATTTGAATAAGATTTAACAATACAAATAATTTCTTAACTATAAAATAGGCATAGAAATTATTTAAAAAAAGGAGGTTTTTATTACAAAATACGAGTGTATTTTTCAAAACCTTCTAAGTAGACTAAAATATTTACACCAAGTTTGAAGTCTGTATAATATGCCTTGACTATGTGTAAAAAAAATAATTACCATCAGGTTCTTATAACGAGATAATAGCTAGAGTTTAAATTTGGAACTGTTGCTGAGCTTTTTTTTTTTATTTTGGTTAACCGTAAAATGACTGAACTATTTGATCAACATTGGGAACAGAGCAGGCTTAATAAAAATTGTTCGTCATATAGTTTACCTACACCCGAATCATCGAAAATTCACAGTATACCTGTATCTAGCCGCTTCCACAGCAGATCAGTGTAAACAGCAGATGGGTTTTAGACCGGAACCGGTAGGCAATTATCCAACGATATCCAGGATTACAGTGTGAATACGAAACTCCAGCTGCTGCTGGCTGCATTTACGTTGCACTATTGACTCGAGCTAGTATAACGTATCATTTGATTTCATTGACGTTGTATTTGTTACCAACGGAGGTTTGGATCTATTGTTATGTTTAATATCTATAGTAATTGTAACATATTACAATATATACATAAATACATTAATGATACTCACGCTTATTGTTCTGAATTGGGAAAGTAGAGTATACACCAAAGCGTAAACTGAAGCCACTTTTAACAAAGTTGAGATGGATGAACACAGCAGAAATAGCATGAGGTGGTATTTAGTTCGAGAACTAGCGTGACCAAAAAAACAAAAAATATTAATCAAATTAAATTGAACCTTATCTCATTTATAAGTCTTTCAAGCGTTAACCCGCGACTTTGTCCGCACAAATTATATACCAGACTTTAAGTCAGATCATAAGCTATCAAACAAAAGTTTCATCAAAATCGGTTCAGTAGTTTTTGCGTGATGCTCGTTCAAACAAACAAACACACAGACAGACAAAAAATCCAAAAATTGGTGATATAGAATCAGGGACACCTAAAAACCATATCGTAACTTTTTTTTTGTTAATTTCTTCAATGTACAGACAAACTTTGTGCTACAGTTTTATAATAGTTTAGATTACATAGATTTGATTAGATTAGATAACTGCATCTTCATAAAATTTTCTGAAAGTGACTTTTTCTGAATGAGATACGGGGGGCAACCCATATCAGTGGCACGCGTGAATCAACTACATGCTACTTTCTGTGCTCATAAAAGTCAAGATCAACTTATAATACAGTGCTTTCCCTCAGTTTGATTTGCCATGATTTTATCGATTGGTTGAATCTCAGGTGTGAATCTTAATGTTGCTTCTTAGACTATGGCCATCCTGCTTGGAAACTTGCACTCGTATCGTAACTTATTAAAGATGATATTGGTAGTGGTATACGAATTGCAAAATAATGAGCTAGAAAATTTTTATTGACATGCGATCGATTCGACAGAAAAAGAAGATTTCCTCAGTCTATTCTAACATGACTATCCAACTATTATACCAAACATGTACATAAACAATTTAATTCATTCATTTTATATGTGTCTGCCACTGTCGATCTCGTATTGAATTATGCAGAGCAGACATTGTTGTCTGTAAGACACTGTCTTAATTTGTTGGAAATGTTTGTGACATACACATAATTATGTGCTTTATTATATACATTAAATAGTTTACATTGTAGCTTTACTATCTGTTAATTATATGAACGATAATTAAAAAATTACAAATTTCCTGTAGGATTCTTAGGGAAAGTTGTTCATGTTGTACATGTATCATGGGTTAAAGTAATGCAACTGTTTACCCTAACACACTGTAGAAATGTATTGAGTAGAATACAAACAGAGTGTGCGTGAGAGTGAAAGCTTAATATCAATAGACCAATTCTACTTACAAACTTTCTGCCACTTTTTGCGGGGACGAGGTAGAATCAAATCCGCAATTTTGGATTTCATTTCATTACTTTAGATTCTAATTTTGATTTTTAAAACTAGTCTCATGTGAACGACGACAAACGAGACTAGTTTACAAATACAAATCATTTATAGGCCGCCTTTTGTACCCTTCTTGTTCATATTGTTGTTGTTTTTTTTTGTTTATTTTGGTGTGCAAATAAAGAATATTTATCTTATCTTATCTTATTGCAACCACAGGCTTGAAGTAATTGTTCCGCAATTATTGGCTGTCTCGTTTAGTGATAACTGATAAGGTATAAAATTGTATGTAAATGCACACGGTCAACTGATCTTGTAACTTGTAGCGAGGCTGGTCCCTAGTTAAATGGCTTAAGCTTGTAAGGTACACATATATTTATGTAGGCGAGCTATGCAAGTATAAAAAATATCACCGTTATTTTCTCTATGTGGACTAATGTTAGAAGTTTCCACACTTGGATATCCCGTGATACAAACGCATTACGTTCAACATACCCATATAACCATTTGTTACCTGTTCGGTCGACGTGCAGTAATGTTACTATTCAAGTGTACTAACATTACTAAACGTTTAGTAATAGACTAAGAGATAAGTGTAATTTTTACAACCATCAGCAGCAAGGCTGATTCAGTGTTTAGGGGGTGTAGAGCATCTCTGTTATGGGGATGAACTAGGTCTGCCTGTATAACTTCAGTCGGTTTAGGAGTGACAGACGTTTAAAGTTCAGTAAAGCTGCAAGGCTGATCGTATGATATTATTGTAGTGTGCACTGCAGCTCTGTGAATAGTACAAAAACTGACTTGAACTGCCAGTCGGTTCAGGAAATACAGCCGTTCAAAGGTCTGACCTTGAAATGGCTGTATCTCCTAAACCGACTGATGGACCATATCAGTTTTTGTACTGTTCACATAGCTAAAGTGCATACTACAATAATATGATACGATCAGCTGCAAGGCTGATCGTTAATTTTTTACTTACCTTTAAACGTCTGTAACTCCTAAACCGACTGAAGTTATGCAGGCAGACCTAGTTCATCCCCATCACAGAGATGCTCTACACCCCATAAACACTGAATCAGCCTTGCTGCTGATGGTTGCAAAAAGTACACTTATCTCTTAGTCTATAACTACATCTCGACCGAAATAGTTTCAAATGGTTGTATGGGTAGGTATCAGCTAACCACAAAAACTGAACAACCAATAATTTTATGACCTTATTTTGCTTTTTCAACCAACATGAGACTATAGATACTAACGCAGTATCTCTGAGTAGCATGTAGTATTGTTATGATTCAATTTGCTAATAGAAGGAGCGCAGGCGTGGCAAGCACTGACAACATCTTAATTGCTTTTAAGTAATGAAAGCGCAATGGCCCATTTAACGCGCACTTTATGCTGCTATGTTAACTACTATGTGTGTAAATTTAACTATGATAATGTAAACTAAGGTAAAAAGTAGCATACTTAATGTGTGAGTGTGACAGGAAGATAACGGGTGACGCACGGGTGGAAGGAAGTAGGGAGCAAGTAAGGCCTAAGGCGGTGATTACATTTGAGCTACATGGATAAAACGACTCATCGAATATGAACCCACAGTTTATAATACTGTTTAGAGCTTCAAGAAAGTCGTTCGACTGAAGTAAGAGTTTTTCGGCACATCAAACACTTCTTGCTTGTAGCACCTATAGTCTAGGAAAAATACGGTTTGAGATTGCATTAAATACACTTTAGTAATTGTGTTTGAACTAATATTTTGGTTAGTTTATAACACTTTTGTCGAGATTTGGTGGTTATAAAGGCTGAGGACCCTGAGAAATTCCGTAAAATCGATATAACTGTACAAAGGGCAAGCTTATTTCTAAAGATATTTCTTCCAGCATACCAGCAAAAGAGACAGTTAATTAACCTCATACTAATTTGTTGTGTACAAACAAACAATAAATAATTAAGTTTTGAGGTAATAATTTTTAAATACTAACAGAATGTTAAATATCTACTCAAATTTACGATATTAACCGGGGATTATTATTGTTATAAGTAAAACTTATTGAACGAAGCAGTCCTGTACAAAATCACCAGTTTTCCATTTTATGTTCATACTTAAATTTAATGTTTTGTAAATGTCTTCATTATTCCACAATACACAATAAAAAAATCGGGGATTATTGAGAATTTATGTTTTTCAGGTATATATCTACTAATATTTCAAACTATCACCTAAAGTGCAATTAATGCAATCTACTCCATACAAAAATCCGTAGATTTCCCCGACTACTAGTCGCTCGGCTAATGTACGGTATTGACACCGATGCTAGAGCATTAGGCATAAATACAGGGAAGCTAGGTAACCCTATCACTTATTTTGATCACCACAAACCGAGCAGGTTATAAGTCACGACTATATTCCCTGAGAGGATAGTCAGAGATATTTTGAAACCTCAGAACATCCACGTTTCACTAGAGTAGGTTATTAACGCTCCAAATCGGTTATTTCGCTTGGATAAAATTGATTTCATAGATAATTGATAGCTATTCTGTGGAGTGCTCCCACAGAATAGCTATCAATTATCTATGAAATTATATGAAGTCCATTTGACAAGTACTATAAGTCGGTATTTTAAGAAGGATATCATTATCATTTCATTTTGAACAATTATAATATGATTCAGTTCTCTTTTTGCTTAGTTTTCTACTATTCTAGTATTGTGAAAAGTCACCATTGTTTACCTAGGGTAGGCTGCGTCTATGGTTCAAAATATCTTTAAGCTTCGTGATCTCTTTATCGTTAAGGCTTGTATGGACTGCAAAATGAAACCATTTCATCGTAAGAGCCTACCGAGCCTATTGTGATGCCCTCAATCGCATTTTTTATTTCTAAACAATTAAACAACATTGTAATCCTGATTGGCTTTAAATTGTTTTAAACATTACGGATTATTATGTTTTATGCTTGTAGCTATTATCGTTAAAGCCGCAAAAATTAACCACTTTTGGAGGTTTTTAAGATAATAACTACAAACATTATAAAAACAAATCCGCCGTGACCCGATAAATTGAAAATCGGCAATGACTACAAACATACATTTTTTTTTAAATATTGTTTAATTGTTAAGAAAAAAAGAAATACGATTGGGGGCAGCACAATATGCTCGGTGCAGCCTTAATACTTCTACAATCATTATAGCACAAAAGTAAACAAACATAGTACACAATGACACATAAAACCCGCCATATAGGTTAAACTTTCATAAGGCTTCTACGAAAACTGGTTATACCGCATCTGTAAGCTTTCTCTAACAAAGAACTAATTGCAAACGCATACACAGCGAATACTAAATAGTGCAACAATTGCCGGTTGATGGGAACACCAATATATCTACAAATGGTTAACCAAACAAGTCACGAAGTGGGGCGTGATGTAAGCAGAACTTCGCTTTTGGATCAATGTGGCACACTCTGTAAATTAACAATTTTCCTGGAAATTAAACTTGTTGTTGATATTGACTAAAGGTGGGTTGTATTTTATATTTTCTCAAAAAATAATCAATGGAAATAAGAAGCTTGGAATTTTATTCTTTTTTTTTCATTGTACTTGCCACATTGCGACACAGATTCTATCGAAATACCAGAATATAGTCTAGACTAGAATTATAGTGACTCATCATAGGCCTTTACATCTGTTGCAGATGATTTAAGCAGTGATTTTGGAGAAGCACTTTTTCTCATGGCTGTACAGTCCTATACAAGAGCCGCATACACGTCCACAGCCTCTACAATAGAGCTGTACGCCGGTGGATGACGACGGGATTGTGACAGCATTATGCCTTTTGTCACGTTTCTCTGCCAGGTGTGCGAACCAGTATTCGTCATGAGTAGTCCGACCCTCTCTTGTTTTCTCTCTCCACCCTCCTCTATTTTCCGCGTGCTCTTCCCAATTTGCTGGGCTGATTCCGAAAGCGGTCAGGTCTCTTTTGACGCAATCCTTAAATCGCAGAATGGGTCTGAGACGACGATATATATTACATTTCTATAATTGTAATATATATCGTCGTACATACCACGACTTGGGGAGAAATAATCGTATATTTACAATATACCTATAGATTTAAGGGATTCAAACAGGTACTTTACAGGTAGGTTCACTTCACCTAGGCTTTTTTTAGAATATTTTATTGTGATTTGATGGTCTCAGCCTAATTTGTTGAGAAATGAGGCATTAATATGTATCAAAGTGGTGGTATGGTATCCTACTGACATCCTGACTTGCTTACAACACTTTTACATATTAGAATCCAGTAAATGATAATCTAGAAAGCGTTACTGACAATTTTAAATAAAACGTATTGGTAGTTCTAAGCAAAACAGGGTGTAAACTAAACACCTAAATTGACATTATAATGTAATTTCAACTACATATAATAGGGTATTTCACAGCATGTAAAATATAGGATCTATTGATGGCATCCGTATTTAATATGAATTTTTGAAACCAACTATTTAGTCAGTAAGGAAAAATACTGGATATTTTAAGAGAAAATCGACAAAGAATGACGTCACCTGCATGTAGAAAAAAAAAGTTGAAAAGAAAAGCGTTTTCGCGGGATATTTAAATAATATTTTTTGCTTTCGTTTTTTCTTGCACTATATTTAATGGAACGTAAAATAGTATACATTTTCTATAGAGTCCTTAGACATCAGTGATCAACGTAGAACAGTTTTTAAAAACCTGTCAAATACCCTATTGTGTAATATTTCAATTACATATTGGTAAACAAAATTACGTGTAATTTAGGTATCATAAAGAAATGGTTGCTTCATAGAACTCCTTTTATAAGTGTGCTACAGAATCTCTAAGCTAAAAATTTCCTAAGAAAATTTTAAACCTGTCTTGTGGGGTTTCAGCTTCCGACTGCCATGCCGTAAATAATATATTGTTGGGTTCGTATCAGCCACAAGATATAGTCCACTACTGAATACAGACTTATATTAAGTCTTTAAATCGTTATATTAAGTAACAAACTCCTTTAAAGTTTGTACCCTGTATTAAATAAAGTCAAATCCAAAAGTAGAGTAAAAACTGACCATTTACAACGAACCGCTAAACACGTCAGAGGCAATTAAAATCAAAACTAGCAACGCTAAATATAAAACTGGAACAACACGAAAATACAACGAAAGGGGACTATCCCACTAATACAAATTTTGCCGTCGTAAAACCTACTTTGTCCGAAACAACTGAGAATTCACTTTCGTTTGAGCTTTAAATTTTCATGACGTGTCGGTAAACCAAGATGTTGGGTAGAAAGGCTCGATAAGGGTACGTATCGTGCTTTGTTTAAGTTGGCACTTAAGTGAAGTCGATATAATCAGTAATAAGACTTATTATATTATAATTTTATTTTCACTTTTGAGCGAACGATAAACGGTTGGGTCATAAATCTGAATCCATGAACTAGGAAGTGATGGAATCAGTTTTTTATAAAAATAGTGAAGCTATCTTTAAGGTGGTTGCAGAGGGGTCAATTTTATACAAAGCTCTGACGCACAATACGCGTAGACGGTATTAATATAAGTAACTATGTATATATGGAAAAATAGTTTAGAAAATCTAGTTGCCGCGTCACAAATAAAATTTGCAATTGACATATTAATTACGAAGATATAAAGCTTTGAAATTTTAAAAGCTTTATATCGTCGTAATTATATTATACATTGCAAATGTTATTTGTGACGCGGCAACTAGATTTTTTCAACTATTTTTCCATATATAAAATATAACTTTTATTAATTCCGTCTACGCGTATTGTGCGTCAAACTTTTGTATGGACTGAAACCACCTTAAATACCTTAAATTAAAATTAAAACCGGCCAAGTACGAGTCGGGACTTGGGCAATTAGTGTTCCGTACTACCAGTTGTTTAACATGGGTCATAGATGACAACCACTATAAATTGAAACTTAATTAGTGTGTGGTCACATAGTAACTGAAGATCATTTTACACTGGTGTTAGTTTTTGGGTATAGAAAAAAATTATCCAAGTTAGTGCCACCCTGATAATTTATCATCTAAATCATCTACACGTTATTTCTGATGTTCATGATTTTTAGGTGTACTGTACTGTCTATAATGTTATTTCGTCTAAGCTAAAAAAGGAATCTGTTTTATTAACTCTTGACACAATTTAAGAGCTAGGTATCAATTGAATAAAACCAGTCAAAAGCGAGTCAGGCTACTCGCGCGCCTATGGTTCCGTACCACACCACCACACAAAATATAAAATTACGCAAAAAAGTTTAATTTTCTCCGGGACCTATAGCGCGAGACCGACTCACACTTGGCCGATTTTTATTATTTGTTATTATACTGCAAAGTTTGCTCTATAACCACAAAATGTTTTACGTTTGTATGTTGTATTACCGTTTTGACGTTAGAGCGAGAAGAAAAAATGTTGATAAAAATTCATAATATAATTTTTGACATTTTTATTAGTCTGCATGCTAGCAAATCCGCCGTAATGAGGCACATTCCTAAATAGGTAGGACAGATGGACGGACAACGTAGGCTTAGTAATAGTAGGGTCCTGTTTTCACCCATTTGGGTTGGAACCCTAAAAAAGGGATATAAATAGGTCGATAACACTGACCTGACGGTCACGCACTCACGCACAATGGCAAGTACGAGTAGATTGATCATTAAAAAGATACCGCCAATTGAATGATTATTTCAACAAGTGTGGGTATGAATGACTCTCAATGGTTGCGTCCTGCATCAATTGTCTGTACAGATTAATACACAAGGTAACACTTATCTATACTTGATAACTAGTAGTAGAGTTGTAGTTTCTAGGTGCATCTTCTCTACAGCCGACGTATTGGTAGAGTAACAAAAAGTTATTTCAAAAAGATTGCCGAGACCCCCGCTCCGGATCGTACCTGGTTCAACACATTTCCCTAGCCATACAGCGTGGAAACGCCACGAGCGTGATGGGCACATTTCAACCGGGTTCGACTCGAGGCGGGCTCTTTGACTGATTATTTTGTTTAGTCTAGTTATATTTTAGTTTTAGGATATTTCAGTTTTATTATGGATTTGTGTCTATACATTTGTACTGTTAATTAATATCAATTTGTTTATTTAAATTAAATTAAAATTTTATTCATATAAAAAAAAAGATTGCAATATAATATTAAAATACTACTTCATTATCATCATCAGCCTATAAACGTCCCACTGCAGGGCACAGTCCTACCCACAGGGAGGGTGTATGGGCATTAATCCACTAGTCAACTACGCGTGCCCAATGCGGATT
This sequence comes from Agonopterix arenella, assembly GCA_927399405.1. Taxonomy (NCBI): domain Eukaryota; kingdom Metazoa; phylum Arthropoda; class Insecta; order Lepidoptera; family Depressariidae; genus Agonopterix; species Agonopterix arenella. Next base: position 4,893,794 of record OV656692.1, read on the forward strand.
GGGAGACTTCACATAGCGAAAATTTTTTCGTCTATGCTTCAAATACACATCAGAATTTCTTCCTCAGTGTATGCAGGTTTCCTCAAGATGTTCTCCTTCACCGTTTTTTATAAATACTACTTATTTAAAAAAAAAACGATTTATTGATGTTATTGTTGTGAACAACATCATCTTCTCGAATACATTACCTGCATCAAAATTGTTGACGTGACAATCTCTATACCAGGGAAGGACATTTTAAGGGCTTGATAGGACTCCACAGATTTTACGAAGGCATTCAAAATGCAAAAACGCTGTGTTAGAGCACTATGTGGCCTATCGCAGAGAGAGTCGTGTAGACCTCTTTTTGCCAAATATGGGATTTTGCCACTTCCTTGCCTATATATTAAGGAAGTCACTATGTTCGTGAAGAAAAACTTGTCACTTTACGAATCAAATAGTGAATCTAGCAGAAATTTAAGATACAAGCACAGATTAATCCAGTCGCATGTTCCCCGTACTACTTTGTATCACGACAGCATTTGTTTTATGTCCGTGAAGGTTTTCAACAATATACCTGATGTTTATAAAACTCTTGACAATTTAGGTTTTAACCTTCCGCATGCCTGGTGGGGTCCATTGGACCCCACTCGATGCAAAATCTGTCATAACTTAAAAAATACAATGTTGAGTGACCTGTGACTCTTGGTAGCTTCCGCAAAAGAACCGTATGTGCTAACAATCCCCTTCCCGCAGTCTTCAGCCGGTTTTCTTCTGAGATAGACTCGATCAAAGTGAATTGGGGTCCAGCGGACCCCACCAGGCACAGGACGGGAGTATTTGGTGGTGAGTTTTTCATATATATTTTTTTGTTTATTATCAATGTATTTCGTGATATTATTTATTGTTATTACATATAAATGACAAAATGCAAAAAAAAAAAATATCTTGAGGGTAGTTGGTAATTTTTTTTCTAAAATGATGTTATGTTGATTCAATTACTGTTATGGCTTACAAATTATTAGTGACTCAGATACACAAGGTGTTTTCGATAACAATTAAGCTAAAAGTAGATTTTTTTTCGTGTTTTTCAAGGCAAAATGAGAAGATTACTCACAGAAAAGAGAAATATCTGCAGCCTTAGAGCTCGAGGATGAAGATAATGACATAGTGTTTGACAACAGTGGAGATGAATCTGACCACATTAGCAATCATGAAGATTCTGACGAGGATTTCACTTGTGAAGTGCAAGAATCTGCTGCAGCGGAAACGCAACCAAGCAGTAGCGAGTCAGATCCTGAAATGGATGAACCTCTCTTAAACCTGACACCTACAGGAATCTATAAGGGTAAAGATGGTACGGTTTGGAAGAAATGCCCTCCAACTGCTCGCGTTCGCACCAGGTCTGAAAACATTATCACCGGAGTACCAGGAGTTCAGCCTCATGCTAAAAATTTCGGTGAATCTCCGCAAACGAATTGGGACACATCTTGGTCAAGAACATGCACCACCCAGCAAGAAATCTTCTTCTGGTGTTAAGGGTCGTTGCTGCGTATGCCCGAGAAGTAATGATCGCAAATCCCGACAAGTATGTGTCACCTGTGACAGCCACGTCTGCAAAGAATACGGAAATGTTGTGTGTGGTAATTGTCTCCAAAACCAAGGTCCAGATCATGATGAAGAATGATTTCCATTAGTTTTTTATTACTTTTTGTATGCATAAGCTAGATACAGCCATGAGAGACTAAAAAAAGTTAAAAAATTAAAGAAAGTTTTGTTATTTTTTCTGTTTTGGTTCAAAATCTGAGAGGATGTTTTTTTTTCTCGAAATTTTGAAGGTTTTTTCTTAAGGTTAAGAAATATGTTAACTTGGTAATATTTGTTTTAATTTTCGACTCATTCATATAAATAGATGTGAAATCAAACGTAGCTAATAAAAAAAATATAAATTTGTATATTTTTCTACTTAAAAACAGTATTTCTAATTGGGGTCCAATGGGCCCCACCAGGCACGCCGTGTGATTTTCATCCACCAGGCATGCGGAGGGTTAAGAAAGCTGTAAACAATTGGCTTATGACAAAATTATTTTACAGTGTGAATGAGTTTTTTGACAATAATGGTAAAGTGTAGTAGTTAATAAGAATTATTGGAGCATTGTGTACTCAATTTTGACAGAATTCGCTAAATGTATTTTTGTTTTTGACATTGTGTAATCCGATTTAAATAATTAATTTGTAGTTGACATTCATGTATTAATTTTATGTTATTAGGTATCTATATTAAGCATTGTACACCTTAACCGGTAAATTGTAGCGCTCTTTTGTACCTATCTTACTAGTCACCCTGTCGCACCTACAGTTTTGCAATAAATGTATTTGACTTTGACTATGATTAGGCATCTCCTCGAAAGCCCGCGTCTTAGACCAAAAATGGTCTACGAAAATTTCATAACTATTTTGTATTTAAGAGTTATGCTCTAGTGTATATAGGGTGTTAGGGTAAACAGTTGCATTATTTTAAGGGGTGATTGTACCTTTGATACAAAATTATTTTCCCTAAAAAAACTATAGCAAATTAAAAAAAAAAAATAATTCGCCTTTTCAAACAAACGTTCAATCAGCAGATTACATTTAGTATTGAAAGTCGAAAAAAAACATTCCGAATTTCTAATAGGTTTCTTTGGGAAAGTTGTTCAGTATCATGGGTCCAATCACCCCTTAAAGTAATGCAACTGCTTATCCTAACACCCTGTAGAGTAATCGCCAATCCTGTCTCTTTACTGCAAGTGCTTTGACTTCCTGTTACAACGCGACAGTAGCATTACGATAATTGGCTTGTTTATTCTCGGCTATATTTATCAAACTACTAGAGTTAACCCGTGACTTTGTCCGCACAAATTATATACCAGATTTTAAGTCAGATCATAAGGTATCAAAAAAAATTATTCATCAAAATCAGTTCAGTCGTTTTTGCGTGATGCTCGATCAAACAAACAAACAGACAGACCAAAAATCCAAAAACTGGTGATTTGGAATCAGGGACACCTAAAAACCTTATCGTAACCTTTTTTTTGTTAATATCTTCAATGTACAGACACACTTTTGTTAGAGTTTTATAATAGTTAAGATAAGATAAGAAGAAAAGTAATATACTTATGCAAGATTCTGGTATAATTAACATTAAAAAGTCTGTGGCAAGGCCCAGATACACGATGATTTGCCGTGAAGTAAAACATTAAGGGGAAACCGTGCAAACGCTGTAGAAGAAATTCTGATACGTATGTGTAGTCCCCTAGGGGTATCGCATACAGAAGGAGTTGAGGCGGCGGCGTCGCGTCGAGGCGCGGGCGCGTGCCTTAAAAACCTTGACATACGGTCGGTAATTGTATATCATACGAGCGTTAACCTGCGACTTTGTCCGCACAAATTATATACAAGATTTTAAGTCAGATAATAAGCTATCAAACAAAAAAAGTTTCATCAAAATCGGTTCAGTAGTTTTTGCTTGATGCTCGTTCAAACAAAAAAACACACAAACAAACAAACAAACAGACACACAAACAAACAGACAGACAAAAAATAAAAAAATTGGTGAAATGGAATCAGGGACACCTAAAAACCATATCGTTACTTTTTTTTTGTTAATATCTTCAATGTACAGACAAACTTCCTGTTACAGTTTTATAATAGTACGAGCGTTAACCCGCGACTTCGTCCGCACAAATTATATACCAGATTTTAAGTCAGATCATAAGCTATCAAACAAAAAAAGTTTCATCAAAATCGGTTCAGTAGTTTTTGCGTGATACTCGTTCAAACAAACAAACAAACAGACAGACAAAAAATCCAAAAATTGGTGAAATGGAATCAGGGACACCTAAAAACTAAAAATTTCTATAAAATATATAACTAAAAAAATCAGCGGCGCGCCGCTCGGATTCTTGTTACACAATTATCGACCGTATGTCAAAGTTGCCAAGGCGCGCCCGCGCCTCGACGCCGCCTCGACTCCTTCTGTATGCGATACCCCCTAGTCTTTATTCGTTGTGAACTAACGCTAAGTTTGTGCGTCAGCGATGTACGAGGTTGCTGATAAATGAATGGACACATCGATGTTGTAACGCCCAAAACACCCGCGGCCAAGTAAATGACATAATATCGGTTAGGCTGCCCCGTTTTTAACCGACTTCATTTATGATAATTTCGAGTCGCGTTGTAGGTCTGTGGCGATTGTTGGTTGCCCCCCCCCCCACTGGTGGCTCAAGATAGTGTTCTTTTCGAAAAACAATCCTTGAAGTCACCAACTACCGTATAATTTTTTTAAAAATAGAATAGAATAGAATCATAAATTCTGCAGAGTATAGTACGAAGCATAAATAATAGCCTGTCCCACTAGGGTAAAAACACTTGAAACTGAAAAAAAAAGGGAGCGATGATACTCAATACGGAAGAGAAGTAGCGACTCAATCATGGGGCGGCGGTTCGATGCCTGGCCTGTACCACTAAGTTCTACGGAAATTGTGTACGGTTGTATTTGACATTGTAATTGCCTCCGCGGTGAGGGAAAAACATTGTAAGGAAACCTGCATATCCGAGAACAAAAAGGAAATACAAGAAGTTTGGAGGTTTGTGTAAAATATAGCCGAGTATGGGTCGAACACAAATAACCAGCGATTTATAAGCCTCGGCTTACAAAAGTCCCAAAATAGTCAAAAATGTGTAAACAGGGTGTAACAAAATTGCTGTTCAGATCATCAAACTGAACAACTTTCACTATGGAGACAAGGACGAAAAATAAAACATCTGTTTCATACAACACTACCCAGCAAACAATTTGGTCGTATAAGGCCCACATTTATAGGACTATTTTGACTTATAAAAGTTATATTACGGTAATTTCGTCATATACTGGTGCTTTATGCGTCTGATGTTCGACTATACGATACATATACGACCAAATTGTTAGTTGGGTACAGTTCTTATTCGACTCAAATAATATGGAACAGCAGATAAATAATAATAATCCTATTGTATTTAGTTACACCATGTATATTACGCAGATACTCTTATTTGTGTTTCGAAAATTTTAGGGCTGTTTTAAAAACTAGATAATAAGCGATATACAGGGTATAAAATTAAATAGGACACTTACTTTAAGGGGTGCTTCAGACCATCAAACTGAACAACTTTTACTGTCGGACCAACAATGAAATTGCGAAAAAAATTCTAAACATGCAAAACTGCAAACATAACTCGACTGAAATGTAGGTATGGGACAGTAGATTTTTTATTCTCGATTTCGTTGTTATAACAACAGAAAGTTGTTCAATTTGATGGTCTGAAGCAACCCTTTGAGTTTCCCATTTAATTTTACACCCCGTATTTTAATAACGTTTTAAAGAATGATTGCCAATTTTTTGAAAAATTAATAATGTTCAGGGACGTACTTTATTTCCCAGTTCGGTATGATACGGTCGGTCTATTTTGATGGACTATGAAGTCCACCGCTGACTAATCCGCTGTCTTTTCTGGATCTAAGCTAAATTAAGCTGGATAAGCTCTACGTGTTCATTCGAATTGAAGTTTAATCGCTATAAACATAAGATCGATATCAAAACTCATTTTGATCACTAGTTTAAAGAAGATAAGCTTCAAAAGACAATTACTATGTATCTACTACTAGAGTTATGATTATAAGGCTATATGTATACCAATCAAGTAATACCGACATAAAGTATGTAGCCATCAATCTTATTAACTTAACTACCCAAGGAAGAAGCTTTTTAGTTAGTTTTTACCATAGGGAAGTTACGCGCTCGTTTTTACATACACTAGAGATCAATGAAAACGGGTCGCCAACATGCCTTAAGGGCCTATGTCGAAAAATAATGAGGGATTTTCCGAAAGCCATTAAAAAAGAAAAAGTAGTTCCTAAAGGCTCGATAGATGGCGGTGACGAGACAGGGGTGAGCAACCTTGCAGATAATAAAATACAAATGAAATAGTAAGAATTTGTGTTTTCAAGTAAACAGCTAAATATGAACATATATTTCGTCAACGGATGCGTCTGACTCAGTGACATGCATTTTTGTTCACTTTTTAGCCTAAAATTTTCGTCTTCGGACACCTCTCTGGTCAACGCCATCTATCGCCAGTTTGTTGAACTACGTTTGACTAGCTGTCAGAAAACTCCTCATTGAAGCGAAATGGGTGTGTGATAGCTTATATTACTGCCTGATTGATGCGAGAGAAAGAGATGGGGCGGCGCGCGCGACTGAAACGACGCAAGCGTAAAACAAACTTTATTTAAATGTGATTGTACTATTTATATAAGTTCAATTCTGCTCTAATCAAACTTTATAAAATATCAATATCTTTTTTTTAAATCAAGTCTCGTGTTTCTATTATTCACCGTTTAGCAGTTCCATGCGTTTATCGACAAAGACGGAGGCTACTTTGGCTTGTTTTTCTATCGAGAAAATGTGTCTTAATCGTGTTTTGGCTCTAATCAAAACTTCTATTATATGTTCAATTTACACATATCCGCATATCATACTCCTACTGTTATGTTAGTACTTCATGATATATGACGCTTTGAATAATCCTATTTTTTTCACATATCCTCTTAATATCTCGGAAACTAAGAATGATAGATTATTCAAATAAAAAGTGTTTCATAGAATATTTAATACTTCTGAAATTAATTCAAAACATTTTTAGTATTCATTTGTTTGACTATATTAAAATACATATTAAATACAAATGCGTCAATTCTATCGCAGGCAAAAAATTTAAAATAACCATTTTTTGTTACATATACAAGGTCTAACAAAATTAGGTGAAACTACTTTAAGGGTATGCTCAGACCATCAAACTGAACAATTTTCTCTATGGGACCAATATCGAAATATCGAAAAAAAATCTGCTGCCCCATACATTTGAGTCAAGTTGTTTTTGCAGTTTTGTACCTATAGGACATCAAATTTTTTTCGCGATTTCCATATTGGTCCCATAGAGAAAGTTGTTCAGTTTGATGGTCTGAGCATACCCTTAAAATAGTTTCAGCTAATTTTGTTAGACCTTATATAACTTTTCCCCATATTTTAGTGTATGTAAGTGATAAAATTACCACTTTAATAAAAAATTTTAAATATTGAAAATTAAATTTTCAAAAAATATTTTATTTAGGTTTTAGCCTTTGACTACTTATATAGGGACTAGTTACGCGTGTAATTCTACGAACAAACATTTGTGCCACTTTTTGCAGGGGGCGAGGTAACACGAAATCCGCAACTTTGGATTTTATTCCCCATAACTTTAGATTCTAATTTTGAACGTTAAAAATCATGAAAAGAAGTCTCGTGTGAACCTCAAACGTTCTAAGTTCGAAATTATTGTTTCGCAATTATAGGCTGTCTCGTTTAGTGATAAGGTATAAAATTGAATGTAAATGCACATGATCAATTAATCTTATACCGTGACAGAGGGGAAATGCTACCGCAAGGCTAGTCCTTATAAGGTTTTAGCCTTTTTTATTTGCATTACCTAATACTATAAAGCTTATAGCAACCAGAAATTTTATAAATTTAAGTAGTAGTATTAAATGGTCTGTAAAATACTTTTTATTTGAATAAGATATCATTCTTAGTTTCCGAGATATATAGGTTTATGTTGTTGGTGAACCGTACTGACCCGTTTTCATTGCTGTCGAGTGTAGTTTGAAAAATAATCATCAATCTTTCTCATAAAAAAATATCACAAAAATTGTTGCACTATCCAAACCAAAATTGAAGGAATTAAAGGTGGAATGTACCAGAGCTGAAAACTTTACATTATTTCTTAAAATGCCTAATAAATAATTATGATTTACTTTTTAATATTTTAACGACATAACATTACTTTCGCGAACTTTAATAGGTAGTTGATTTTATATTTTTTCCCATGGCCACTGATGTTATGATAACTAATAACACACAAGTTCTACTGTGGCTGTATAGAAGCAGCTTAGAGATGGTCACCTCTATACAGCTATTTTAGAACTTGTATCTACTTGGATACCTTTTGTATAACTCTACCTGTTTGCTTTACATCGCTACTTGTGTCACGGACGGTGCACAAAGAAGAATGGCTAATTTGGACCCAGCCATTTTTACGAAAACTAAAAGCCGTTCAGTACGGCGGTCATAATTTTATCATAAACAGAAAAAATTAATGCATTTTTTAAATATACTTCCACATCTCCAGAAACCCGGTTTCAAAAAAATAGTAAAATAGATGAATCATCCAAAAAGCAGTAGCAAAACGCAACCTCGACAGCTATTTTCATCCAATATTATTACTGAGGTATATTTTGGTCGTTACGGAACGTTTGCTTGCTTGAACTGATAGTGTGTGTAATTTCGTTTTCTTCCATTATCATAATATTGTACGGTTATCGTAAATTGTTATTAAAATAAACACAAGGAATGCGTAGAAGATTGAGTGGACTATCTAATAAGAAAGATTGTGAGTTTCACACACTTTAATACAAAAGGTATAATAAGGAGAAATACCTTTCCCCCAACTTCTACAGGTTACAACCAATTTACTTTTTTGTTAATTTTGTTTCAATCTACACGTATTAATAAGTTTCATTCATGTACGGTATCTCGAAGTCTGGGTCTCACATTACATGGCCGTCCGCCAAAGTTCTTTCTAACCTTACCTGATAGTCCAACATATCAAAGCAATATACCTCTGTCGCGGTTTGGTTTCCTTTCTTTTATACGCGCATCCGAGAGATAAGAAGACACTTGTCACTCGCTGGGCTCTAGACTAAGATCAAAAGATGACTATCGATACGATAAACTACACAATACGATGCAAAACAACTTAATTACGAATTAACTTAATAATGTACGAGTGTACTGTAGTTATGTACCTATCTACCTGTTTGCCTACTTTTGCTATCGATGCTATTATGACTGATGTTTCTGCATTGGGAAACCTAATATCAGGTTTATCAATGCTTTTAGTTCATAAGATGTTTGTTTATGTATTTGATAAAAAAAAAAAAAAAATAATAATAATAATAATAATTGGATAAAATTAGTACTTAGTATTAATACATAGTTTATTATTATTGTATGCTACTAATTTTCTTTTTTAAATCACAAGGCAAGAATTCGAATAATTATACCCATAGTTTTTAATAACTAACAAAAATGTTAAGGGTATATTCAGACAATGAATTTAAACAACTTACCCTAAGGAACGAAAAACGAGAAAATTTTGTGGACCTGCCACACAAAAGTGCATGCAGATCAGCTGATCGATTTTCTATGAGTCCATAAAAAATTCAGGATACACAGCGAAGACAATTCACAACACTAAAAAATTTAGTCCAACAAGCAAAAATACTGAAACACAAAAATCATTTGTTCATAGCATGCAGGTGAGTAGGTAATAAAAGTGGATTGATTGTGTTAAGAATATCATGTGTGAATTAAAATTAAATTAAATGAAATAATCATTTATATCGGACCAAAAAAAAGAAAATCCATAATTTTGTTAGTAGGTTGATTAGTAACATTGTTTACTTAAAATTAGGAGTCGCGCTGCAAGTCTGACGGAGGCGGACGCGTACGTATTAGCATCTGTTAAGCTTGCACGTGGCTCCGCCATTTTGTAAACTCTTTTGTGTTTTAACTATAAAACGTTAACTTGATATCATAATAATATCTTCAACACTTAATACTGGCGAAATCTTTAAGGAAACGCCATTAAATAAAAACAGAATAGAATACTTAAAATTATGTATATTAGGTATTGACAATAATATTATATTCGGTAGATAAGTATTATATCTTTAAAAAAAATATTGATTTTGAAATGATGGTTAATAGAGATGACTAGGAGGACAAAATATTTTGCGCTGACCCCAGTAAATTAGATAAGCACTGGAAGATAATAATGGAAGAAATTGCTGATGTTTACATACTCCACCCTACATATCCGACGAAAGAAGCTTTTAGCGAAGGACACTATCATTGACCCAGAAAATCAAGCGGAATTGCGACATACAACCCAATTTTTCAGTTTCTTCCACTGGAAACCGACCTACTCATAACCGCGGTAAGGCTGACATCCACCAGAAGATCGAGGCCAAAGTAAGCGAAGGAGAATTGAGGGGTGCAGCACAAATGCAAATGCACTATAGCGCCAAACAGTGCAGACACTCTGCAGGCCCTGCGCTGGAAGCATCCTTCACCTCTAACTTCTTGCTGCCTTTCTCCTGACTCACCACGAGATTCCGATTACCGAAACGGTCGCGATATATCGAGAATCGAATCTCCGGATGCAGGGCCCTGTTAGACACTAATACTTTGTATGAATTTGGAGCTACTATAGCAGCCTCTGTCATATTACATTACAACAGTGCATGTTAGAATATGACAGCGATTGGTATGGCAGTCGACTGCTGTAGCAACTCTGTCATATTGCATCCTCAGCTCACGACAGCGATTGCTGTGGCTTAGCTATAGCATTCGTATCGCATAAAGGTCAACGATTTAGGGTGCTATCGTATTCGTGTCCGCGAATGTGTTAAGATGTTCTTTACGAGCCAAAAACCAGGCACTAAGAAGCAACGTATAAATAATTATGACATCTCAGCGGACTTTCGAAAAAAGATACTTGAAAGTGACTGGTGACTCTTGGACCGCTCTAATTAAATGATACCTTAGGCAGAAACACGATTTGGAGTGCCCCTTCAAATATTGCTTCGGTATATGAAAGGAAGCTTGTAACAAGAAAGCATGCTCTCTTGTTTTTTTTAATTCAAACTGGGCTAACGCTTAGTAGAAAGTTAGTGTGAAGTCAAAGATTATGCAGACTTATTTTGATGCCAGACTTGCACAAGGAATTTGTCTACTTTTTAAACGTTCTGTAGACAATTAAATGCCACACCTGAAATCCGCTAATGGAATCACTGAAATACAGTAAGTATTTCATATTTATATTATTTTATATTTACATGCATACATAAACTCACGACCATAATCCCTTTCGGGGTGTTCAGAAACATTGCTACAACTGTCAACTTTATTGCAAGCAGTAAATACGTTGTACTCAATATTTGATTCCGTTTTTCATGTACTCGAAGATTAAACTGAATGAATTCTTTCCGGCAACATGAACAATGATCTATCAAAAATTTAGTAGAATGTTAATCAAGCGATAATTAAAAAAAAAAACGATCGGTAAAGTTTCAGTAATAAACAATGACATTATAATGTCATTGTTTATAAACATGTTTCACTTTAACTAAAGAGATTATGCCCAAAATTATTATGAAAGTTAGGTTGAACTTGCGTCTGCCCAAATTGTCACCAAAAGGCCTAAAGACATCGAATGTACGACATTTACCTACGTACATTATAAATATCTTGGACATCGTCACACAAATTATCTAGTCACATTTAAAGTACCTGGACTTGTATTATGATGAATAGACAACGATATAGAATACATATATATATATACACAAACATCCATGACTCTGGTACAAACATTCATATTCATCATATAAATATTTGTCCCTTACGGGATTCGAACCCGCGACCCTCGGCACAGCAGGCAGGTTCACTACAGACTGTGCTACCGGGCCGTCATTATTATCGTCGACATTATTATAACAAAAACATTTCATTTTTCTTTTTCTTTCTTTCAATAAGTTTTTTAGGCACGTTTTCGGCATCCGCAATACCGCATAACCTAAATACAAATCGTATGTTTCCGATATTGACTGAAATTCAAATGGCCTAGTCCAAATCAATCATTTCTTCAAATATATTTTACGTAAATTTTTTGTTACAATCGATACATCTACCCAATTATTAGACTATCGTTTTGCGTTACAAAATATGTGAATAACTTTTGAAATAAAAGATCTAATAGTCTATTCTTCTAAAGAAAACATCGATGTCTTTCAAGGGCAAGTGTAAATGGTAATATCGATTGATATAGGTACCCTTGTTGAATGATACAGACAAACTTATTAAGCTCCAAGAACTTTGCTGCCTCTCCATTGTAGAGGAATGCAGTATACGACTTATTTTTAAATGTTTAGTAAAAGTTAGAATCTAACATAGATTTTTCTGTTCTTTTTATGAACATCGTAGCTGACTAGACATTTTAATATTTAAACTGCTGAAAAACAATTTGCTAGAATATTATAAAGATATTGAGTACGAATAGATTTTGCTCACTAGATTGTATATAGATGGACAGATTGATTGATGTACTGTCGGTGGTAGGATTTGTAAAAAAAAAATATGTAGGAAAGGGATCCAAGTAAAAAACAGCGCTGTACAGATTTGTAAACTTCTCATACAAATATTTCGTTTCGTATTGTTTAATATTTAGTTTTCTGTACCTGTTGGCAATCAAAGCAAACTATGGACAATAAACCATTATAGACTCGGTTTTTGTAATGGTTTCCACCCCGGACTGCCAAACCAGGGTCCTAGATTCGAATTCCGGTTGCATGTTTCCCATGTTTATATGTTTGTGCCGTTGTTGTATGGTTTCCATAATAAACAGCCTATAGTGCTTGCTTGGGATCTATACAATGTATGTGCCTGTGAGCGTTATTTATTTTTTATTTATTCTATTCTAAGGTCACCGTACTTATCTCAATCAAGGGTTTGCTAGTTTATTCCATTCTAACCGAAAGATTGACATTTCGATATATCAGATTTGTGTCATATTGTCTCATCCCATAACTGGACAAAGGTCTTTCCCAAAAACTAATTATTTTCTGAACTTTTTCACCTTTCATCTCGTAGTAGATTACATAAATACTGACGAAAAAACAGTCGACAATTGTTCATAAATCAGTTTTCTTTCTAATTCAAACAATGCGATGTTCAACTGACCTAATTTTGTAAAGGTTGCATCTTGTCCTAATTCCCAGAGGGGCCTGAAAGCTGATGACCGATTTGGAATACCGATGCAAAACTAAGTAAAACCTAAGATAAAACATTTACACGTTACAATTTTCTATATTGTATGTTTTGCTTAGAAATTATAATTCAGGGTCCTCCTTAAAATGCGGTTTTTAAGGGGATGATCAGACCATTAAACAGAACAATCTAAACTATTATAAAACTGTAAAAGGAAGTTTGTCTGTACATTGAAGATATTAACAAAAAAAGTTACGATATGGTTTTTAGGTATCCCTGATTCCATATCACTAATTTTTGGATTTTTTGTCTCTCTGTTTGTTTGTTTGTTTGTGTGTTTGTTTGAACGAGCATCACACAAAAACTACTGAACCGATTTTGATGAAACTTTTTTTGTTTGATAGCTTATTATCTGACTTAAAATCTGGTATATAATTTGTGCGGACAAAGTTGCGGGTTAACGCTCGTAATCTATTAGACCAGCAAGGAAATCGCCAAAAAATCAACTGCCCCATTCAATTGGATCGAGTAGGATTTAGTATGCAACTGTATTTTTTTCCGATTTCGATATTGATTCATGGTGACAATCACTCACGTCTGTCTGCCTCATTTCAGATATTACTTATGCTCTGTAAATGATGCAATGATTTCCGAGCAATCATTATTAGCTTATATGGAGGTGCTACTGGGAATGTTCCTCCATTGAAAAGGGAAGATCTTCCACCAGGCTGTGTGTGAAGCCTGGGGACCGGCCGTGGTCCAACACTTCTTAGTTGGACCTTGATATCGAATATTACTCTATGAATATCGAATCTCTGTGATTATTTCTCTTGCGCGATTCATGTCTTGTATACGATTGTGAACCTTAGGCTAACGGGTTACCAATGTGACGTCGCAAGTTGTCTTACGTGCACATTTGCGAGTGCGACGGTATCGCCATCTACTGACTTCTTTGCTATATAACTTGTGGGTGTTGACATATGTGTCAAGTCCCCACAGCTTATACCAGAGACTTATTTTGTAGAGGACAGACTTTTAATCATTAGGATCTGTGGTTATGTTAAAACGCATGACATGCTATGTAGATGTATGTTGTAGAATTTTTGACCACATCTTCTCTACAAAGGACCACCGTCCGAAGCGATGGTAGAGTCAAAAAATTAAGTCTGAAAACTATCTACTATTGAATAAAAAATGTTGAGTTTTTGAGTTTTATGAAATTTTCTTTGTATACATAATTTCAATCGGTCTGGACGGGCGAAGATACCTATGATAATAAATGCGGAAAAAATGGAATTACACGGTATTCTGAAAAGAGTTTATTCTATGAGCTTCATTCCTTAATAGATAGTATGTATTACAGTTTTCAATAATTATCAAAAATAAGGTAAGGCATGCTTTTAAAGTACGAATGAATACCTACCAAAGAAAATGTTAAAACAATCGAATAAGAATGCATGTATAACAACATTAGAGATGTATCGCTTATCGATTTATATGAACGCCAGAAATAGCCTACCTAGGCAAAACTTACATTTTCCGAAGACCTTGAGTAATTTTCTGCTTTTAAAATTGTATTGAACTTAGCACGTGCCTTCCAAAGTAAGATGGCAATACCTAAATAAGAGACAAGAATGAGCAAATAGTATCAAACATTTAGGACCTGTTTTATCACTTCTGAATAAGTTATTGATAGCTTATCTGGCAGATCATTTGACAGTTTCATGCAAAATACGTCAAACGATCTGTCAGACAGGCTATTATACAGGCACTTATCCAGAAGTGGCGAAGAAGGCCCTTAACAGTCCCATGTTAAATAACGCTCTATAGCCCAGTCATTTTACTGTTTGAGCTGGAACTAATTAATAACTGATATTTTTTTCGATATAGTATTTAAAAGCCAATTTGAGCTTAAAAATGTACCAAAATTAAAAAAATATCACGTCAGCAACATCCCCAAATTTTAAATTTATCATTTATCTCGTTCTAAAAAAACGAATGGTAGTTTTTTTTTTTGCAATCTTTTTAATGCCATTATACAAACCTCAAACATGGTGTTAATATTTTTGTCTACTTGCAATGCTTTGAAAAATAAATTATTATTTTCTATTAAATATCTCATTTTTTAAATTTAAATGCCTATTTTATTGCTCAAAAATAATTTATATTCTTAAACCTAATTAAAATGAGTGCATTGGTATGCATTATTATTAATTTAAAAGCCTTCTGGGAGGTACAATTTTGATTTCTATATTGTGTAGCGATTTTTTAAAATATGTTTTCAGATAGTTTTTTTGTCATTAAATGGTGCCGATTACAGTTTAAAAGTCCAATTCATAATTACTCCCCACCCCTTCTAACAAAACTCCGTAAAATGACTGGGCTACTAAATCACCCTCTTCTTGAACGAACGCTATGATATACTATGCTATACTTGGAACTGATAATATATTTTTCCAGATAAATTGCAATTAATGTCATATCTGTCATATCTGTCATCATAGCCTATGAAGTTTATTTATATGACTCTGATTGAATATATAAGGTCTAACAAAATTAGGTGAAACTATTTTAAGGGGATGATCAGACCATCAAACTGAACAACTTTCTCTATGGGACCAATATTGAAATCGCGAAAAAAAAATCTGCTGTTCCATACATTTAGGTCGAGTACATTTGTATGGAACAGCAGATTTTTTTCGCGATTTCGATATTGGTCCCATAGAGAAAGTTGTCCAGTTTGATGGTCTGATCAACCCCTTAAAATAGTTTCACCTAATTTTGTTTGACCTTATATACAAAAAAAAAAAGATAAACTTTATCTCAATAAAAGATTTTTTTTATATGACTTGAATCTGATGTGGATTGAGGTTACAATTGAATTATTGCCTTATGAAATGAAGATTGACAATAAAACTGTTTCAAGCTTATCATCATCAATTTTGATATCTCCATACTATCACGCTAAAATATGAATAGATGTGTTTAAAAATGCTATCCACAGGGCGTAAACTTAAATGCATAAAGAATGTAACATACTTTAAGGAGTGCTTCAGACTATCAAACTCAACAACTTTTACTATGGAATAAATTTTAATCGCGAAATACAAAATCAGCTGTTCCATAGAAAATATGTCAATAGCTACTCTACCAAAATGTATAGAGCAGCAGATTTTTTTGTTACATTTTTAATGTTGGTCCTATAGTAGAAGTCGTTTTGTTTGATGGTCTGAAGCACCCCCTTTCAATATGTAACGCATTTCAGTTTACACTCTGTATACTAAATTTCAATATTAAGATTAACGTAGAACACAAAATTTGTCCACGGGAACGAAGGGACATAAGTTAATGAAAATACTATCACATCGATATCGTGTCCAAAAAGATATCAGCAGTTAATTCTAGAAAGCAGTCGCTACGATATCGTATATTATCGTTCGTATAGGCTAGGCAATATAACCTCAATATACCATTTGGTTCCCATTCAGTGCTTTGAATCATTAATGCAAAATCGACTTTAACAATCTTTGTGAAATTAAGCTTTTGAACATCGAGTTTTGTCGGTGAAGAGCATGCGCGAGCCGTCTAGAAAAGACCTGTAAAATTTCAGCTGTAATAATGGATAATCAACCTTATTTTTGAGCCCATAAGTTTGACAATATGTTAAGTAATAAGCTATTAGTTTATGAGTTATCTGTCAAAGTCATTATAACCTGAATCCCTAGGGATCTTGATATCATAACTATGATGAATTATATTTGTTTTGTAGATACTACATTTGCAACATATTATGTACCATAACTAATAAAATTTTTGAGGTTGCTATGAATGAAATTATTAACAAAAATGTGATAATTACCCATTACACATTCATTTACCCATTTGTTAGTAAAATTGTAAATAAACTCTAGCCAAAATATTACATGAAAAATTACCTAAATGTCCAGAGATGATTTCACTGTTGTAATTACAACATCAGTTCTACATTAATGTGTTTGTAAATACACACGCATATAACAATGTCCTTTGTATTAAAAACGTCAGCGTTGTCTTGAAAACGGCTCGGAACACCTACGCAGAGTTTCCGTGAAAATGGTAGGTAAGTATGGTTAGCGAAGCCTTACAATCTACACTCACCGGGCTTAGACGCATGGGCGCGGCGCGGCGCTCCGAGCGCACTCCTTAGCTAAATGACTCCACGTAACTAAATGGTTTCCTTAATAAATCCACCCAAAGTTTAGATAGAGCCAAGCTACAAAGATGGTCGCCTCCGCCGCCGCCGTCTGTTCTGTTGCTAGGTGCAGATCAATCGGCAGCCCTCGTAGGTTACATGAATGAAATCCACACATTTTGATAGCGTTGTCATGTCACTCGAGACCGAATTAAAGCCTTTTGTTTGATGCTACTAGAATCAACAACGGCCTGAAATATTGATGTAAATCGAAAAACTCTACTAAATGTATTGACACTGTGTGGTTTTTGTAATAGATTTGGCACAGTAGTTACGAGGTCGGCGAGAGAGGGGCGGAGGGTTAGTGTAAGGCCTGACGTGTCAGTGCCGTGTGTCGGACCTCGCTGAGAGCCGCAGACGGCGGCGGCGGAAGGTCGGGGAAGCCGGGACCGCGGGCCCGGGCTCCGCTGACGTCAGCGACGGCTCGGCGCCGCTCGGCCCTGCTCACCACCGCGGCACCGTCGCCGGCCAATTATTATTTTATGTACACGAACGGCGTGAAACAAAAGGCGGCGATAGCGGGGTGCGGGCGGAGAGCGCTCGCCGCAGGAGCGACGCGCGGCGCCATCTAGCGAGCCGCGCGGCGACCACTCGCGCCTACTCCTTTCGGCTGCGGACGATCGAATCGAGACGAAAACCTCTGCGCTGACCGACCCTCGCCGCCGAGGGGGTTCGAGGAAACACTGTCACTGATAGGAAGGAGGGTCCAGGGCGGTCGAAGCCGAGGGTCGCGGCGGTCAGACGTGACCTATCACGGGTAGGAAAGTGGTATCACTGGGTCGTACCGTCGTCAGAGCGTGGCTGCGTGTGGTGGTGGCGGTCGGATGGGCCATGCTGTCAGGCGGCGCGGGAGAGGCGCGGGCCGGGCATGGCGGGCTCCTGCTCGACACTGCGGTGCGGGCGTCCGCGGCGCGCGTCGCACGCCACTGACCCGCGCACCGCCCGCGCTCCCCTGCGCGCGCATCACCCGCACCGCCCCCCGCGCCCCACCCTCCACCCTCCACGGTCCCGACCACGACCAGTGCCCGACCATACCTTGCTTCATCACCATCATCCACCATCCACCACACACAACAACACTAAATTTATCTCCACTCTGTCTCCATCAGCCTGCCCCTTAAAGGTTAATCTTTGCCATCAACAACATTACATTCCTTAAAGAAAATAACATCAGCCTACATGAAATCCTAATGAAAATGACTTTCATATAATACCTATACAGGGCATAACGTAAAAACATGGAGCATCTCAGTGATCTTATCACATACATTTTGCTTCAATATACATGGTGTTAGGGTAAACAGTTGCATCATTTTAAAAGGTGATTGTACCCATGATACTGATTAACTTTTCTTAAGAGACCAATAGGAAATACGCAAAATTTTTTTCCGACTTTTCATACAAACTGTTGATCAGCTAATTGCATTTAGTATGGAAAGTCCATTTTTTTTTTGCAAATTTCCTATGAGTTTCTTTGGGGCGTCACGTTGCGGGTTCTGACCCGAGCACTCGTCTCGCGTTGATTTCGCGCGTCGCGTTTTTGCCTGCCACGAAGCTCCGCAATCCTCAATCTCTTCTTGTTCTTGACCAAAAACAATCCCTGAGATTGGGATAGATTCTCCCATATTTCTTTGGAAAAATTGCTCAGTATCATAGGTACAATTACCCCTTGAAGAAACTGTTTACCCTAACACCATGTAGGACTCTGTGCTATTAGTGTCACCTCAGAAAATCAAGTTAAAAGCATAGTAAACGAATAAAAGCACAATTGAGTTAATAGATCAGCATTCTGTTGCACAAATCCGAGCTTGTATCAATCCAGTCACCTGCGAGTGCTAGACAGTTTGGCGTGTGCCCAAACACAACACAACTTCGCCTCTCTATAGACAGGTTTGTTTCAGTTAACGTCTCTCAATGAATTATGTGTAGGTATATTTTATTTTGGTGTGAAGTATAAATTGTATTTATCAAATTAACTTAAACATGTGGCACTAATACAGGGTGTAAGAAAACACCCTAGTAATACTTAAGGGGGTTAATTTAGACCATCAAACTCGACAACTTTCATTATGAAAAATTTAAAAAAATCTGCTTATAATATTTTAGTCGAGTCTGTACTGCAATTTTGTATGGGACAGCAGATTTTTTTTTCTCGATATTGGCTATGAATGTTGTTCAGTTTGATGGTCTGAAGCACCCCCTTAAGTATTACTAGGGTGTTTTTTACACCCTGTATACAATCTTAAGAATAAATGGTAAGTAAGTACAAATGTATGTATGAATTATTGGTTTTTTTACTTGAATTTTTCCTTTTTTTTTTTAAATATCATAAGGCTAATTTAATGTCTACAAACAAACAGTAAATAATAAAGTTTTGAGGTATACCAAAAATAATCGAATCCGCAACGCAGGCTTCGTCAAATATTAATCACATATATCTATATCCGCTACAAGTTTTCCCCTTTTATTAGTTTTACCGCACTAGTGCGGTAATGTAATCATTTTCGCACGCGTGTTCAATAAGCTGCATTATGTACCTAAAAGCGGTGCAATAAGACCCACTTTACGAGCAAGTATGTTCAAAAATAAAAAGGGCCCTGCGTGTCGTAGACTCGAGGCCAACGCCTCGGTGCTCGTAGCTCGTAGAGGTGCTACGCGCGGCTACGCGGTCGTATAGTCGCTGACGCAGAATAATATTATAGTTTGTAGCAGAGACAGATCCTACTAATATTATAAACGCGAAAGTTTGTAAGTATGGATGGATGTTTGTTACTCTTTCACGTAAAAACTACTGAATGGATTTTAATGAAACTTTACAATAATATAGCTTACGAGCGTTAACCCGCGACTTCGGCCGCATAAATTATATACCAGATTTTAAGTCAGATCATAAGCTATCAAACAAAAGTTTCATCAAAATCGGTTCAGTAGTTTTTGCGTGATACTCGTTCAAACAAACACCCAAACAAACACACAAACAAACAGACAGAAAAAAATTCTAAAATTGGTGAAATGGAATCAGGGACACCTAAAAACCATATCGTAACTTTTTTTTTGTTAATATCTTCAATGTACCGACAAACTTCCTGCTACAGTTTTATAATAGTATAGATACATCAGAATATCACATAGGCTACAATTTATAAAGATATTGTGTGAATTGCCCAGACGAAGCGCAGAGGAAGTCGCAGGCACCAGCTAGTCAGTTATAATTAGGTATGTCATGTTTTTTTTGGTCTTTATTTTATATTTTTTACGGATAGAATAGGTACATAATTTTAAGAAACTAATTTTTTTTTCAATTCGTCAAGCTTATAAACCAATTTAATTTTTAACTGTAATTTGTATATGGCAAAAGTAGTCACGAAAAAATTATTCGAACTCCATGGAGAATAGCGTTTGCTTCTTTTTAAGAAATAAAAATCACTTGCCTTCTCTTTCTAACTCTATGCTGGAAACAGAAACGGGAACATCAAATAATTCTGGCACATAAAATTTTTTTTTCGCGATTTCGATATTGGTCCCATAGAGAAAGTTGTTCAGTTTGAGGGTGTGATCATCCCCTTAAAATAGTTTCAGCTATTTTGTTAGACCTTATACAACGTGTTAATGGATTAACGCAAAACTAGAAAGCAGTTTGTTAAGAATCGACAGCAGAATCGAATTATCATGGTTTCAACATGGGTAATTTTTTCAAAACAATAAATAGTTTGTTTGTAAAATTTAAAATTTAATGAACCCGATGTCAACCCACCCCACGGGCATACTCACCCTACTTACTATCGAAACAAGATTATTAAAATGTATCCATGAGTATGTTAGCGCTTTCATTCATTGCTGAAATGATAACAAATCATTTTTGCCTCAAAACTTAAAATGCGAATAACTTTAAATTTTAAGTATCGAAATAATAAAATTATTGTTTCATTTTAATTATTTTGTTATAAATCAGTTGGGGTGTTTAAGGTTTTGCGCTTATTCAATAACACGTTGTTATAAGTCTTAAATATGAAACGCATTTAAGTAAACATTCTGTATAGCAGGTAATAGTTTTTAGCAAACAAAATGTACGGTATGCAGAGTGGAGTTCGGAAAAATAATTGTTTTACAAACTTTTTGTGCATTTTCTGTACGGAAACGTTCGTAATGGATGCTCACTAACGTTCAAGAAGAATTTTAAATGTTAAGGTTTTTTTGGTGTTTTTTTTTCATATATTCGTTTAATGTTTTTGTAGTACATTTTCACTTCGCTTACTTTATGATAATACTGAGGACCTGCCCCGACTTTGCTCGGGTGCGTCCTATGAATTATTGACCAATCGATACACAGGGTATAAAATTAAATGGGACATTTACTTAAAGGGGTGATTCAGACCATCAAACTGAAAAACTTTTACTATGGGACAAACACTGAAATAGTAAACAAAAATTCTGCTGTCCAAACATAACTCGACTGATTCAGCAGACTTTTTTTTATTTTTCTACACCAATCTTCTTGCACTATTTTCTCTACCCTAAGGTTGTCTGGAAGAAATCGCTTTTTAGCGATAAGACCGCCTGTTTTTGTGCCTTTTGTATTTCCTGATTGTTTGCTCTCTTGTATACAGAGAGCAGACAATCAGGAAATACATTTAAAAATATTAAAAGTATATTTTTGTATGTTTTTTGGTTTCAAATAAAGTATAATTGATTGATTGATTGATTTTTTTTTGGCGATTTCGATATTGTTGAATGTTGATCAGTTTGATGGTCTCAATCACCCCTTTAAGTAAGTGTCCAATGTAATTTTACACCCTGTATAAACCATTCGATATCGAGACTTTCGATGTCGCGTAACCATCGATGAACAGTGTTCGATGAAGTGATGATGAATCAAAGTGTTGACTTTCGCAGTAACATACAGACTCATTATAGTCACTTTTTATTACACAACTTTCTGCATAGAATAGATTTAACACGTAAAAGAAATTACCTACCACATTTCTATTACAAAAATAAGTTGCCACGAACAAAACTTAAACTAATATGAAATTGTTAACCAATTTTTGTTATATAGAAAAAATCACTTTGATGTTACATCTGTTCTGAAAGTTTTGAAACATATTTGATATTATTTCAAGCAGATTTTTTCTATTTCGACTTGTTCCGATTGTTTTCGACTTTGTCTCAATAGTGAATGTTGTTCAAATTGATGGTCTTAACAACCTTTAGAAATATTACTAAGGTGTTTTGTTACCTATATAGCTTTTGTTTTTGAAACTATCACCCTAACACCGAAGTTAAGCACCGCCCGGTCTGATCAGACTTTGGATGGGTGACCGATTTAGTGGTTTTTCATCCTTACCTCCATGTTTCTTCTTCTTATCGTGTGGGCAGAGCCCTGGTGTTAGAGTTTTTTCAGACCGCCTTATGGTCTCTACCGTGGTTTTCATGTAACGACTACTACCATCAGAGATAGTAGCCGAGACAAATGGCTTAACGTGCCATCCGAAGCACAGAATCATCTTTTCTTTTCAGACATTCAGGTAATTCAGCCTGCAATGACCTAACCAACTGGATAAAAACGAACAAAGCTACATACGTGGGAAGCAAACCCGACGACTCCGTGTCGAGAGCCCGTAATGCTCTTATCCATTAAACCATAGAGGCTGTTACCTAACCAAGACAGCTTCAGAATTAGAATGGCACCCACCAGTCAAACGGAATAGGGGCCTCCCTTCAATAACTTGGTGCCGTATTGTGGAAGTAGAGGTCGAAAGACTTAACATGACCTGAGAAGATATATCTACTCCACTCCAATCCAAATGGCAGCGTTTTAAGGCTATTTTGAATTACAGAAACAGAGATTTGAAACATTTCCTCTCACTTAAAACTGTAACAGGAAGTTTGTCTGTACATTGAAGATATTAACAAAAAAAAAGTTATGATATGGTTTTTAGGTGTCTCTGATTCCATTTCACCAATTTTTGGATTTTTTGTCTGTCTGTTTGTTTGTGTGTTTGTTTGGGTGTTTGTTTGTTTGTTTGTTTGAACGAGTATCACTCAAAAACTACTGAACCGATTTTGATGAAACTTTTTTTGTTTGATAGCTTATAATCTGACTTAAAATCTGGTATATAATTTGTTAATAAAATTTAATTTGTATAGGGCGCGCTAATTTCTAATAACTCATTTTGACATACGTTCAACTCATTTATAAAAAATAGCTATACAATATTTAACTATTTTTTTTTTAATTGAACCTACTCGCAAACAGCTAGAGTTAAAGACTACTAAAGTAAAAGGGGTCACAAGATGGCAGTGGCCGTTGCTGCTCGAAGGCTTGTGTTTGTGCGATTAAAAAACCTTCTCTCTTTGCATTTACAAAGAACTATGAAAACGTTTATTTTAGAACATTATTTTTAAACTAGATTTTGTCCGCAGATTCAACAATTTAAAATTAGTTCTATTTTGGCGATAATTTTAAATGAAATCCGTCATGCTTACTCATTATCTTTGCGCAATTTTAACACGTTCGCGGACAGTGACATGCTATAGCAGTGATAACAATAAAAGTTCTATTGTGTCTCGTTCAGTGTCCGCGAAAGTGTTAAATGAACAAGCATGATTTCAATTATACAGGGTGTAAAAATAAAGCACCTTCAAAAATATGTATCAAGCTTTAGGAGATGCTTTAGATCATCAAACTGAACAACTTTTTATTTCAATTTCATACATTTTGATCGAGGAGATATTTATACAACGTGTTAATGAATTAACGCAAAACTAGAAAGTAGTTTGTTTAGAATCGAGAGCAGAATCGAATTATCATGGTTTCAACATAGGTAATTTTTTTTTAAATATAAGTAATTTGTTTGTAAAATTTAAAATTTACTGAACCCGATGTCAACCCACCCCACGGGCACACTCACCTACCACTACACCACTCACTAGTAAGTAGTACTACCAAAACAAGATTATTAAAATGTATTCATGAGTACGTTAGCGCTTTCATTCATTGCTGAAATGATAACAAATCATTTTTGCCTCAAAACTTAAAATGCGAATAACTTTAAATTTTAATTATCAAAATAATTAAATTATTGTTTCAATCTAATTATTTTGTTATAAATCAGTTGCGGTGTATGAGGTTTTGCGCTAATTCATTAACACGTTCTTTGGAACAGCTAATTTTTTATCGCGATTTCGATGTTGGCTCCATAGTGACAGTTGTTTCGTTTGATGGTCTGAAGAACTCTTTTCGATCTTCTACTTATCGTGTGGGCAGAGCCCTGGTGTCAGAGTTTTGATAGTGATAGCTCACTTTGTGCGTTTTTCCCCAGTTGGTTAGGACATTGCAGGCTGAATCACCTGATTGTCTGGAAAGAAAAATGATTCCGTACTTCGGATGGCACGTTAAGCCGTTGATCCCGGCTACTATCTCTGGCGGTAGTAGTCGTTACATAAAAACCACGTCAGAGGCCGTAACGCGGTCTGAAAAAACTCTGACTCCAGGGCTTGCCCACACGATACGAAGAAGAAGGAAATGGAAATTATCCTTTTCTATTTGTAGCATATTTTATAAAATTTAAATTTACTAGTTTTGAGGCGAATCGGGATTGAACGTTTTATTTTATTTATGCATCGCAACTTTCAAAGTTTTTTTTTATGTAATGATAATCTGCCTCATCCAAAAATACCAAAATAATCATAAATCCTAGACAAAGAATATTGCACTTCACAACAAATTCTTTGTACGTGTAGGCCTCCATTGCGCTGCTTCTTTTACTTCCTTTTTTATTTCCCGCCGCCTTCCTTCACATAAAGTATTTGAATATATAGTAGATACGTTGGAAACACTAGTTTCAGTTTTATTAAGCTGCAACTAAGTGATTTGATTGTGCTAATAATACAGAGACCGTGATTTCATCGTAGTATCGATGATTTTCCCAATCTCTAGAATAAATACTTATAAATAGTTGGTGACCTAAAAGATTTTTTTATGTCCAAAAATACATTTGAGTCGAGTCACTGGACATACATGTAGTACATAGAGTATATTTGGATACACCTGCAGGAAGCGAATCTAAATAAAATGTTTAGACGTCTCCGTTTGGAACACCCTGTTTATCATCTTACTAACATTTGCGTGATTTTACAACCAAGCGAGACGTCTAAGTCTTTTATTTTTCTTTTTCCAATCGACAACGCATTGTGATATTTGGTACTGAGACATTTTTGGAAGTTACGTACGTATTGTTGCAAATAATAATTATGCATAAAGGTAGTTATAAAATAATTCATATATTCCTTCTTAATATGCTGACACTTTTTTAAGGGGATGATCAGACCATCAAACTGAACAACTTTCTTTATGGGAACAACATCGAAATCGCGAAAAAAAATCTGCTGTCCCATACATTTGGCTCGAGTAGGTTTGCAGTTTTGTACGGAAGAGCTGATTTTCTCTTGTCTTGGTCCCATAGTAAAAGTTGTTCAGTTTGACGGTCTGATCATCCCCTTAAAAAAGTGTCAGCATATTATATTGGACCTTGTAGTATTGTAGATACGAAATGCTATATGGGTTTGCATGTGTTATTGATGCTGTGGTATGGCTATATTATATGCATACCGATGGTAACGTATCCTTGGTAAGATTAAGATATTTGGCTCTAATTAATTTAGGTGACATAATATACTACATAGTTTCTTTGACTACTTATATAGGGACTAGTTACGCGTGTTATTCTACTAACAAACATTTCTGCCACTTTTTGCGGGGGGCGAGGTAACATGAAATCCGCAACTTTCGATTTTATTCCCATAACTTTGGATTCTAATTTTGAACGTTAAAAATCATGAAAAGTTGTCTCGCGTGAACCCCAAACTTTCTAAGTTCGAAATTATTGTTTCGCAATTATAGGCTGTCTCGTTTAGTGATAAGGTATAAAATTTAATGTAAATGCACATGTGGCAGAGGAGAAATGCTACCGCAAGGCTAGTCCTTATAATAAATAGTCAAAGCATAGTTTAGATAATCTTGTATGAGAAAGTATTACAGACATAAATCACGACCATACTGTTCCTTTTAGTGCGGTCGGTCATTTACTTATTATTCCTTCTTAACATGGTGACACTTTTTTAAGGGGATGTTCAGAACGTCAAACTGAACAACTTTCTCTATGGCACCAACATCGAAATCGCGAATAAAAAATCTGCAGTTCCATACAAAACTGCAAACCTACTCGAGCTTAATGTATGGGACAGCAGAATTTTTTTTTAGCGATTTCGATGTTGGTCCCATAGAGAAAGTTGTTCAGTTTGATGGTCTGGTCATCCCCTTTAAAAAGTGTCAGCGTATTAAGATGGACCCTGAATGTACCACCTACCTTTTGCTTCTTTTGCATTTATGTAGGTGTGAAAAGCGACTCTTCAATCCGGGAATCCTATAATGTCTAAAAAGGACACCATTAAAAAGTTTAATTGTTTAGACTTCAGATTCTTCAAAAAGTTTTTTGTAAAAATTTTCGAAAAATATTTGAAGATCAATGCACATTTTGTTATACATGGTGTAAACATAAATGCGTTACATACATTAAATACATTCTTTAGACCATCAAACTGAACAGCTTTTACAAGGGACCTGGTTGGTCTTATAGTAAAATTTGTTCAGTTTGATGATCTGAAGCCACTAAGTAGATCTGAAGCATTTTAGTTGACATCATGTAAGTATAAGTTACGTTCTAAAATCTTATTTCAAAATGCCAGTTTTCGCGTCAATACATTTTTAAATAAAATCTTAAATTCGCATTTAACTCTAAGATCATGTTCTTAATTTCAGCAAAGCAAATGCATTTCCAAGCAAACCTTAAACCAAACACAAGAACCTTCATTTATTTCTGTTTAATTAGGCAGCCAATAAATAATTACTACACAATATTTTCAAATTCATCACCACGTCCCCAATAGCAAAGTTCAAGTGTATTCGACATACAATGGTGTAATGTAAACGTAGCTGCAGCGAATGCGGCGGCGGCGTCGACCTACTGACCGAGGTCGACGACCGATGCGCCCCGGAGCTAGGTGCAACCTATGGACCTACAAATGAGGATACTAATGTTTATAACAACCGCTAACGTGCTCATGTTGTCCTGGTACTTATATAAGAAAAAGGCTTTGGTAATGGTTTGTTCCATAAAAAAGACGTACCAACGGTTTTACTAAATTAAAAAAATAGATATTTAGATGAACAATATAGGCTTGCACATTAGTTGCAACCTATGATCTACCAGTAAGGCGGCTAAAGTTGATCAAAACCAATAACGACGCTTATGTTATCTTGGTTTTTGGTTCCAGCCTTGAGCCTAGACTAGTTTCGACGGCCCGCAGCACAGTCTGTAGTGAACCTGCCTGCTGTGCCGAGGGTCGCGGGTTCGAGTCCCGTAAGGGACAAATATTTATATGATGAATATGAATATTTGTACCCGAGTCATGGATGTTTCTATCTATATATGTATTCTATATCGTTGTCTAGTCATCATAATACAAGTCCAGGTACTTTAAATGTGACTAGATAATTTGTGTAACAATGTCAGAGATATTTATTTATTTATTTATAGTACCCATTATTATACTATGACCAAGGAGGACTGTATCGAAAAAAAAACATGAATTTTTTTGTATCCCATCATCTTACTTTGCTGATAAAGTGGGCTGATTGCTGAAAAAACAGACACATTTTTATCAGCCTATTTTCTATCTACAGGCTTTCACTCGCGTTTAAAAATGATAGTAAGTCATACTTACCTAAGTCCCACTTTAGTCCCAAAACAGGGTTCGAAGGAAACGAAATATAATTTTATTTAAAATATATTATTATGGATATTTAATGTAGGTTTAAACTGTAATACAGTGTAATGTTGTTAATAATTAAATGTAATTAATTACTGTACATTAATAACATTAGTTTCGGTCATAACTTCGTCCGCGTTGATATATAATTTGTATCCTATATGTTAATCTAGGTCATGAACTATATATGCCGCGTATGTGCAGCCATTGAAGTGAAGTGAGTAACACAACAACACAAACCTTCGAGAATATTTTTTTCGAAAAGGGGTTTGTGTAACTTTATACGACCAATGGTGTGAATTTTATTTTTGGGACCTCATGCTAATAATTTGCATACTGTTTTGTAATATTACCTCAAATAAACATGAATCTATCTATATACTATTATAAAGCTGTAACAGGAAGTTTGTCTGTACATTGAAGATATTAACAAAAAAAAAGTTACGATATTGTTTTTAGGTGTCCCTGATTACATTTCACCAATTTTTTTATTTTTTGTCTGTCTGTTTGTTTGTGTGTTTGTTTGTTTGTTTGTTTGTTTGTTTGTTTGAACGAGTATCACGCAAAAACTACTGAACCGATTTTGATGAAACTTTTTTTGTTTGATAGCTTGTGATCTGACTTAAAATCTGGTATATAATTTGTGCGGACGAAGTCGCGGGTTAACGCTCGTACTATTATAAAACTGTAGCAGGAAGTTTGTCTGTACATTGAAGATATTAACAAAAAAAAAGTTACGATATGGTTTTTAGGTGTCCCTGATTCCATTTCACCAATTTTTGGATTTTTTGTCTGTCTGTTTGTTTGTTTGAACGAGTATCACGCAAAAACTACTGAACCGATTTTGATGAAACTTTTTTTGTTTGATAGCTTATGATCTGACTTAAAATCTGGTATATAATTTGTGCGGACGAAGTCGCGGGTTAACGCTCGTGATTAATAAATTTTGTAATATCGGAACCGAGATATACAGGTTGGATTTTTTTGGGACGTGGCAATTAGCTCTCACTGATGTAGTACCACGGAATATATAAGAGCACGTAGTACTCGAAATGTTAGAAATTGCAAAATTCGCAAATCTAAATATTTATTACCGAAAAATTTCAAGCACATTTGCTATTTATACTGGAGATTGGCAAAATCATCGATATTAGGATGAAGCCACAATTTTAAGATTAAAATTAAAAAAGGAGATGTATACTCTCTTTTTAACGTTAATTTTTTTATACAGGCTGTAAGAAAGACCATTATTAACCTTCAAACCACATCCTCAACCCATCAAACTGAACAACTTTTACTATGGGAGCAAAAATGTCAGCGGAAAAAAAATCTGCTATTCCATACTAAACTGCAAAGCCTTATAATTATAAGACTCAAATGTATGAGACAGCTGATAATTTTTTGTTCTGACGTTCTGACGTCTTCTTTAAAGGTTAATGATACTTTTCCTTACACCCTGTACACCCTGTATACTTAACTTCTAATAAACTACATAAAACCATTTTTTGTACCTAACAAAATCTTCTTCTTTCTCTTGCCCAATTCCCATTATTTGGGGTCGGCGCAATATGTCCTGTACAATTGAATCTAACAAAATATTAATGAATAATTTTGTCCAATGTTGCTCCCACAGGAGGCAACAGATGGCAAGCCTATGATGAGGTAGTTTTTCAGCTGATCACTCCTAATTGGCCCTTGATCCAAAAATCTTGTCTATTTTTAACCCCCAACGCAACAAAAAGAAGGGTGTCGGTCTGTCTGTTTGTCTGTCTGTGGGTATGTCTGTCTGTGGTATCGTAGCTCCTAAAAGAGTGGATCGATTTCGATGCGGATTTTTTAAAATAGAATGCTAAGTTTTGCGAGAGTGTTCTTAGTTTTATTTTATGAAAATCGATTTAGCAGTTTTCATGTCACTTAAAAAAATATGAAATAACATTAAACAACAGTGTTTGTACAAAAAATCAATGGTCATTTCATAGCGGTGCCCTACGCATTCATTGACCTTAAATATCTTAAAGATAGTTAAGAAGTAAAACATACATTTACATACATCAACAATAATAGTAGGTTTGTTTTTGGCGTTGGTTTTTTTTTTTATTTGTTATTTATTTAGTCAAAGACTATACAGGGTGTTAGGGTAAACAGTTGCATTAGTTTAAGGGGTGTTTGTACCCATGGTACCGAACAACTTTCCCTAAGAAGCCTATAGGAAATTTGCAAAACTATTTTTGGGCTTTCCATACTAAATGCATGAACGTTTGTATGAAAAGTAAAAATAAAATTTTGCGAAGGGAAACTATTACTTAGGGAAAATTGTTCAGTATCATTAGTACAATCACGCCTTAAAGTAATGCAAATGTTTACCCTAACACCCTGTATACTAAACGTATTTACTGTTTCACATGCAGTTGAACTAATTGCATTTCATGGAGGACTTGCAAGCATATTATCAATATTTGCTTCATTAGATTTGAAACTCAATTTCATGCAATCCCGACTAGATATAATTTGTGATTCAAACTATTACTGCGACTTCTCTACCATAAATAAATGTATACAGGGTCCTACTTAATATGCTGACACTTTTTAACGGAATGATAAGACCATCAAACTGAACAACTTTCTCTATGGGACCAACATTTTTTTTTTTATTAACCTGTTTTGTCCCACAGCTGGGCAAAGGTCTCCCCCAAACCCTTCCACGTCTTCCACGGACCAACATCGAGTGCGAAAAAAAAAATCTGCCGTCCCATACATTTGGCTCGAGAAGATTTGCAGTTTTGTATGGAAGAACAGTTTTTTTTTTCGTGATTTCGATATTGGTGCCATAGAGAAAGTTGTTTAGTTTGACAGTCTGATCATCCTCTTAAAAAGTTTCAGCATAATAAGAAAGAGCCTACAGGGCGAAATTGATATCATTAGCATCCTTTTGAACTAAGAGTCTACCCAAAACTGAACAACTTTCACTATGGGAGCAAACCTATCGGAGTCGAGTTAGCATTGCAGTTTAGTATGGAACAGCTGATTATTTTTTTGCTCCGATCGGTTTGAATAGTGAAAGTTGTTCAGTTTGATGGATAGACTCTTAGTTTAAAAGGATGCTAATAATATCAATTTCACCCTGTATAGAAGGATTATAGAAGGATTCGCTGACCCGAGTGTAGGTAAGGGTTCAAATTAATGACTGACGGTTTTGAGCATGATCAGACTATCAAACTGAACAATTTTTATATAGAAGAGGCGAAAAAAAAATCAGCTGCCCCATACATTTGGGATCGAGTATGATTTCAGTTTTGTATGGAACAGCTGATATTTTTTCGCTATTTCGATGTTGGTTCAATGTTTAGTTTGATGGTCTGATCATCCCCTTAAAATCATTAAGAAGGACCCTATAAAGGTGAAATAAGTTGCACGTTACACGTTTTACACGTTACTGTTTACCCTGAAAGGTCGTAAATTTGTATAAATAATTTACCCCTACCACGTGACATTGCATACAGGGTGTTACAAAAGTTAAAAAAAAATTAAAACTTTTAAGGGGGTTTTAAGGGGGCGAAAAAAAATCTGCTGTCACATACAATTAGCTCGAGTAGATTTGTAGTTTAGTATGGAACATCCGATTTTTTTTTCGCGATTTCGATATTGGTCCCATAGTGAAAGTTGTTCAGTTTGATGGCCTAAACTACACCCTTAAATGTGTATTTTTATTTTAGTAACACTTTGTATAGCAAGTAAATACGCATAATTAAATTTATTTTAATTGGTAACTATAATATATTTTTACCCATATCGTCGACGGCGACGCGCGATTCTACTGTTTATTTTTATTTATTAATTTATTTATTTATTTCAGGCAACGGTACAAACTTAATAATAACAGTTTAGCCTAACACCCTGTTAGGCTGTTGCATTTACTTTAAGGAGCCATAGGTTCAGACGAATATTTTCTATGAGAAACGCGATTGCCCGCCAGTGTGCCGTATTTTCGATTAAAAAGAAAACAAAAGTACTTTATATTAATTTTTTTAATGATTTCACTAGATAAACTAATGGTGAATATGTATAAATACCAAAAATCTAAAACTATTTTAAGTTTTTCTAAAACGAGAAAAATGTTTAAAAATACAAGATAATACGAGACATTAAACAAATATGAGACAAACATGAGACATTATCTTTGTGACGATTTTCTATCGA
The DNA here is from genome assembly GCA_927399405.1 of Agonopterix arenella. Classification (NCBI taxonomy): domain Eukaryota; kingdom Metazoa; phylum Arthropoda; class Insecta; order Lepidoptera; family Depressariidae; genus Agonopterix; species Agonopterix arenella. Next base: position 4,925,975 of record OV656692.1, read on the forward strand.
GTGAAGTAATTCCATTTGTGTATTCAATTGATGATTTCACTAGATAAACTATCCAAAAATACTGAGGTATGACTTTGATTTCGATAAATTGTATAAATCTGTCGTTAAATGAAAAATAAAAGGTGGCTCCAAAGTGTTTCGCTCTACCATAGATAGGGCCTTAAAGGGTGATTAATGATTATACTCATAATACTAAACAACTTTCCCAAAGAAACTAATAGAAAATAAGCAACAAATATTTTGGACTTTCCATACAATGTAATCGGCTGATCGAACGTTTGTATGACATTTTTTTTTTCGATATTCTCTTTGTTCCTTCGGGGAAGTTGTTCAGTATCATGAGTACAATCACCCATGAAAGTAATGCAACTGTCTACCCTAACACCCTGTATAATGATAAAAGTTAGTTTTAGCAGCGTTAAAATGACAGCGACTACTTTAGGCTCTGTATCGACGGCCAACTTCTACAGGGTGAAATTGATATAATTAGCATCCTTTTAAACTAAGAGTTTACCCATCACACTGAACAGCTTTTACTATGGGAGCAAACCAATCGGAGCAAAAATAAAATCAGCTGTTCCATACTAGACTGCAATGCCTACTCGATGCAACAGCTGATTTTATTTTTGCTCCGATCAGTTTGCTCCCTTAGTAAAAGTTGTTCAGTTTGATGGGTAGACTCTTAGTTTAAAAGGTTGCTAATGATATCAATTTCACCCTGCATATGAAGTGTTGGAGAGAACGTGAACATACCGATATTATTGGTCCAACCACCGATTTGGTGGATCATACATCCAAATTGACAGGACACTAGCGGAAAAGAGACTGGCGCATACTCCACTGACAAGAGAAAGTCTCGTTGCAAGTTTTGCCACGAGCTGTTGTCATTCGCGTGGTGTTCGCGCGGTTTGCGTTTTTGCTTGCCACAAGGCTCCGCAATCTCTTCTCGGCTATGTTTTTTAAGCAAAAACAATCCTTGAGATTGAGATAATATAATACCACAACTTACTTGACACTGGCGGAAATGCAGTGCTAATGCACAAGTAAGAGTCCATTAATAAATTTTTTTCCTAGCCTATCTCATCCCATTGCTGAGCAAATTTTTCTTCCATAAATTTTCAACCATCTCTATCCCGGGCAAGCTCTGGCCACTTATCGTCAAATGCATCCAGATCATCCCGCCACCTCTTCCTAGGACGACCCGAGCGCCGACGACCGTTTTCTGGCATCCAGGGCGTAAAAATTTTTGCCCACCTCTCCTGATGCATTCGACAGACATGGCCGGCCCATTCCCAATTTAGTTTAGCTGTTTTCTCCCCGACGTCAGCGATTTGTGTTTTGGAGCGCAGTGTAGATCAGATCAGATCGTGTCAGGAACACTTTCACTTCACCATTAATTAATTAATAAAAAAAAAAGAGAATGATGATGACGTTGAAAATGGATATGGTCTGCGTGGTTCTGCGCAGCTTTATTTGATGCCCCATCCAATTTTTTATATAAGGTCTAACAAAATTAGCTGAAACTATTAAGAGGATGTTAAGACCATCAAATTGAACAACTTTCTCTATGGGACCGACATCAAAATCGCGGAAAAAAATCAGCTGTTCGATACATTTTGAGACGAGTTATGTTTGCAATTTTGTATGGGAGAGCGGACTTTTTTTTCGCGATTTCAATGTTGGTCCCATAGTACTTAAAGCTTGTTTAGTTTAACGGACCCCTTTACTTTACCTTTATAAGTGTCCCATTTAATTTTACATCTATACTATTATAAAACTGTAACAGGAAGTTTGTCTGTACATTGAAGATATTTACAAAAAAAAAGTTACGATATGGTTTTTAGGTGTCCCTGAGTCCATTTCACCAATTTTTGGATTTTTTTGTCTGTCTGTCTGTTTGTTTGTGTGTTTGTTTGTTTGTTTGTTTGTTTGTTTGTTTGAACGAGTATCACGCAAAAACTACTGAACCGATTTTGATGAAACTTTTTTTGTTTGATAGCTTATAATCTGACTTAAAATCTGGTATATGTTTGTGCGGACGAAGTCGCGGGTTAACGCTCGTCCTGTATAAAAAAATACTTTAAAATATCAAACTTAAAACGATTTATATTACTAAAGTCTTGATCTAGTTTAACTGCACAGAAGTGCATTAATTCGTTTGGCATAGTTATTAAAACAGAGACAGCCACGCGACGGTCAGTCTGGGGCGCATTTCGGCATTTACATAGAAACTGAATTAAAACACATTTTGTACTGCTCCTGACACTTCGTGGTAGTTTAAGACATTAACTCATGGCGGTATTGGGATTTAGAGAAATTCATAAACTTAGTTACAACTAACTATACCATCCACGTCCAACTGACGCGTAGCTATAACACAGATTATTTAATAACGAGCGTTAACCCGCGACTTCGTCCGCACAAATTATATACTAGATTTTAAGTCAGATCATAAGCTATCAAACAAAAAAAGTTTCATCAAAATCGGTTCAGTAGTTTTTGCGTGATACTCGTTCAAACAAACAAACAAACACACAAACAAACAGACAGACAAAAAATCCAAAAATTGGTGAAATGGAATCAGGGACACCTAAAAACCATATCGTAACTTTTTTTTTGTTAATATCTTCAATGTACAGACAAACTTCCTGTTACAGTTTTATAATAGTATAGATTACTATCGTAACAGATAGTTCACTCAACCCGATTTTTCGAATTTCGAACGCGCGATTCAAGAACGAAAAATAAAATGCGCCTTATGTCAATGAGCGACGATGCAACGCACGGTGGAGTCCGGCTGTCAAACGTACCTGAGCTGTGGAGTGAGACAGGCTTGGTTATAGTAAGATTTTCAACCCAAGTCATTGTATGATTCAACCAATTCAACATTCACACTAACACATACAAAAACAACTTTGATCAAATTATCATCGCGGAAGATACGTTATGTTCTTACATTGCGTATACGAACAATGGTCATGTTTCTACCACAGATACATTTACTTACACAAGCGAATGTTAATAGTATACATCAACAATAAAAGAGACTGAACACTGAACCTTCTCTGTGTTGGTACCTTCTCAGATTTCCTTTTCTATGTTAGGATTAATTCAAGTTTTGTATGAAAATCTTTGAGCCACGATAACTTTGAAACCAAAATTATTTAAAAGTAAATCTGTCAAAGTACCGACACAGATTTTGGTTGGTAGACTGTGTTAACAACATTTTTTTTACTTTAATTACTATACGTCTAAATTAGAAAGTAACTTCTTTTTGTATGGAGCGCTTTATCAAAGAGTTATCAAATTTCGTTATTTTTATTACAGATGAGTTTTCTTTTGACCTCTTAGGGTACCTATTCATAACAGATTTAGTACTTCAAGTGCATTTTATGATAGTAACGACAACGTACAACCCGATCACATAAACTTGGCCCCTCGATGGAATACGGCGGTCTTCGAACTTCCCCCCTTCGCGTCAGTACGAACTTAATAATCGAGTCAGTACAGTTAGTCGTTGCCGATACGCATCTCGATAATTTGGTACACACGATTTCACGCCGAACAGGAACCGATATAATGTAAAGACGCCAGGTGCATAGCATAATCTCACCGCTTGTAGGTTACTACTACACAGGCGCGTGCACTCAGGGTAGACACAAATACAGTAAAACCCTAATAATTTCTAAACTAAAAGCATTTTGTTCACTAAATGACTTTTAATTGTTCAACTACCTGTATTTAAACAAATCAGTCATTTAGTAAACCAAATACTTTTTAGTTTAGTTGTATTATCTGTGGTTTTGTAATTATTAGGGTTTCACTGAGTTTTTGGCGGTTATTTGTCAGCTACGTTTGAAGTCCTCATATTTTATTGAATTTTTATTGTTTATAGTGAGTTTTGGTTCGTAAAATTGGTGTTGTTTTGCGTAACAAAGTGTCGTGCAAGTGAACAATATACAGTTCAGTGAAATATGATGGTGTATGGGTCGTAAACGGGAAAAGTGTTCCGTCATTTTAGCGCGGCAAAGCGGTCGGTTCACCTCTTTCCTGTGGACTTCCGCGTTTCCTGCGATTTTCGATTGTCTCTAAAAACTCCAAAGAAGCGTCAAAACGTCGAACTCCAACGTTTTGGTAGGCTTGAAGAAAATGAAGATTATGTTTTTCTAGAAGATTTGGCCTAAAGGTCTAGTAACCGGGCCAGTAAATATATTAAAAAAGAAATAGGGTTTCACTGTCTTTAGCCTGGAGTTTTTGGCGGTTATTTGTTAGCTACGTTTGGAGTCCTTATATGTTATTGAATTTTTATTGTTTATAGTGAGTTTTGGCTCGTAAATTTGGTGTTGTTTTGCGTAACAAAATGTGGTGCAAGTGAACAATATACAGTTCAGTGAAATATGATGGTGTATGGGTCGTAAACAGGAAAAGTGTTCCGCCATTTGTAGCGCGGCAAAGCGGTCGGTTCACCTCTTTCCTGTAGACTTCTCTGCGTTTCCTGCGTCTTTCGATTGTCTCCAAAAACTCCAAAGAAGCGTCGAAACGTAGAACACTAACGTTTTAATTGCTATAAATCAGAGAATTTTATTGCAGACATCGGTTGTATGGGATTTTTAACCCTTTACCTTGATTTGTACCAAAAAAAAATGTCTTTAGCCTGTCCGGAGTACAAAACACTGATATTTTCTAAACTAAAACGTATTTTGTTTACAAAATGATTTTGATTTGTTTTAATACAATAGTATATTATATAGTAATTAAACAATTAAAAGTCATTTAGTCAACAAAATGCTTTTAGTTTAGAAATGATTAGGGTTTTACTGTATTTGTGTCTACCCTGAGTGCTACTGGCTATATATTAGTTAATCTGTGTTTGTTGTTATCAAACTGCGACAATATAAAACACTTTGATCAATGCAACTTTTATCCATAAATGGACTTGAAAGTGCTCATACAAATACTATTGTTTTAATGCATTTGATACGTTGACACTAAGCTTAAAGGCTCATTACTCGAGCTACAGTTGAAATTTACAGAATCGACCAGTTGCAAAGTTAATATAAAATTGAACTGAAAGTTTTCATACAAAAACATTTAAAAAGTAAAAAATAATTCGGTCACTTTAAAAATTATGAAATAACATTAAATTACAAATTAAAAAAAACCTCAACGCCAAAAACAAACATCTAGAAAGTAAAAAATAATTCGGTCATTTTTTATGTAAGTAAATGTATTTTTTACTTCTTAGCTCTCTTTAAGATATTTTAGGTCAATTAATGCGTTGGGGACCTCTATGAAATGATCATTGATTTTTTTAGAATCACTTGCGATCCCTGACAAATTAATTGAGCTAAAATATCTTAAAGAGAGTTAAAAAGTATAACATAATATTTGCTCATAAGTACATCAAAAATATTAGGTGACCTAATTATTTATTACTTTTTAAATGTTTTTTTTTTGGCGTTTCATAATTTTTTTTTAATTTGCAGTTCAATGTTATTTCATAATTTTTGAAGTTACAAGTAAACCACTGTACCGATTTTCTTCGATTTTCTTGAAACAAACCTACAAAAATTTTATTAGAAAACACTCCCGCAACAATTAGATTTCTATTAAAAAAAACCCTATCGAAATCGGTCCATCCGTTTGAGAGCTACAGACAGACACACATACCCCTCTTTTTGCGTCGAAGGTTAATCAAACTTAAAACACCCCTCGTTTTGCGTCGGGGTTAATAATTATTGTTTAGACGCATTTGATACGTTTAACTCATAAATGGAACTATTGAAATTGACAGAATCGACCGGCTGCAAAGTTAATTCAACCGGTCAATGTAACTTGATGTAACTAAGTAGATTAAACGATAACTAGGGAAGTGTGAACTAACGCTCTGACAAGCGGCCGAGAGCAAGTAGTAGCACAAACATTGTCATTATCAGACAATGTAGAAGTTAGCTTCACCTACCAAACACAAACAAGTTAGTTTGAAAACTTTCTTAAAAGTTAATCTAACCTTATATTACACGAGCGTTAACCCGCGACTTCGTCCGCACAAATTATATACCAGATTTTAAGTCAGATCATAAGCTATCAAACAAAAAAATCGTTTCATCAAAATCTGTTCCGTAGTTTTTGCGTGATACTCGTTCAAACAAACAAACAAACACCCAAACAAACACACAAACAAACAGACAGACAAAAAATCCAAAAATTGGTGAAATGGAATCAGGGACACCTAAAAACCATATCGTAACTTTTTTTTGTTAATATCTTCAATGTACAGACAAACTTCCTGTTACAGTTTTATAATAGTATAGATATCTAGTAATAGTGAATATACAGGGTGAAATTGATATCATTCGCATCCATTGTAATTAAACTAAGAGTCTACCCATCAAACTGAACAACTTTTACTATGGGAGCAAACCGATCCGATAAAAAAAAAATTGCTGCAGTTTAGTATGGAACAGCTGATTTTTTTTGGCTCCGATCTATTTGCCCCCATAGTAAAAGTTGTTCCGTTTGATGAGTAGACTCTTAGTTTAATTAAAAAGGATGCGAATGATATCAATTTCACCCTGTATTCTGTTTGTCTTTGTGGGCGAAAGGCACAAATAATCTAATTGATACCAATCATTTTATCGTAAAATCCTAAATACGCTTTCTAGCTTTAGCTGAACGTCTCTGAACACCCCGAAATGCCCCGAATGGGATCACGGTCGAGGGTTTGAATGTATTCAAGTATGTCATACTCATAGCATATAGTTCATAGTTATAGCTAGTGAAGTGTGCATTTCGCTCCGCGGCCGACAAGCGCCCCGAGCGTCCGAGTGGCAGTGGCACAAAGCAAAAACTTGATGGCATACAAACGACCGCCGCATTGTTTCATACGTTTTAATTATAATATGTACCTTTTTGTTACTTGTTACCATTGGGTTACGAGTGGAAATGGGTTGAGAGAATAATATGAGTTTATTAACAACACTTTTGGAAAGAAAATGTGTCATTACTCTTTTTGATCCAAAAAAATTGGTAGAGCTGTACATTTAGGGTCCTTATTTTTAATATGCTGACTCTTTTGTAAGAGGATGATCAGACCGTAAAACTGAACAATTTTCTCTATGGCACCAACATCGAAATCGCGAAAAAAAATCTACTGCTCCATACAAAACTGCAAATTGAGCCAAATGTACAGGTGATTTTTTTTTCGCGATTTCGATGTTGGTCCCATAGAGAAATATGTTCAGTTTGATGGTCTTATCATCCCCTTAAAAAGTATCAGCATATTAAGAAGAACCCTATATAGTATTCGACATTTTATAAAACCATTTTTAATTCCTCTAGAATAGAACAAAAGTAAGTATTCTTGAGCTGAAGTGGGACCAGATCGGGTCTGTCTTTCGCAAGCATTATCAGAAATGGATCGAAATAAGCACATATTTTGGTTCAATGGTCACAGAACATTATAAGAGTTGGTATAGAAATGCAATGTAGCGCTTTTGCTTCGGAGACGACTGTCGCCACTTGTGTTCCCGCTCACGTTGCTACAATTACTCCTGCCCTCTCGCTCGCACCACGCCGCGCCTTATAGTGTTATGCAAATCATTGCGTAACCTGTGGCGACACGTTCCACGTCTACTTTGCACTACTAACTCCTCTTATAATGTTCTGTGGTGGAGGTAGACCCAGATAAAGATAGAGAAAAGACAACTTGGATGCCGTCCTGATGAGTAGGCTTATTATTTTCAGACAATAGAGAAGAGCGAGGCCATTGACTAGTGTGGAAGACTAGACAATAAGCCTAAGAACACGTAATTAATAAGATATACGGTAAAACTATATTTGGAGCCAGTTTATACAGAGTCCTTCTTTATATGCTGACACTTTTTTACGGGGATATGGGACCGTCAAACTGAACAACTTTCTCCAAGAAACCAACATCGAAATCGCGAAAAAAATATCGGCTATCCCATACATTTGGCTCGAGTAAGTTTGCAATTTGGTACGGAACAGCTGATTTTTTTCGCGATTTCAATGTTGGTGCCATTGAGAATGTTGTTCAGTTTGACGATCTGACCATCCCATTAAAAAGTGTCAGCATATTGAGAAGGACCCTTTATTAGTCTTTTGCTTACGCTATCGTCCGTTCTTCCTTGTTTCAGACGGCTGTATCGTCTAAACAGTAATAGTTGTAAGTTGGAATTTTCACAAAATTTGTTCCATTGTGTTGGATATGATAACAAATAATGAAAAAGCAAAAAATAAAAAATTAAGGTCCCCATACAAGAAACTAGTTTTTATCATCAACCTTTTTTCTTGTCGCTCTATCGTAAAAACGGTAATATAATACAAGCTTCAAACTTGGTGTGATTATAGTGCAAACTCTACAGTATAACAAAAAATAATAGAAACTGACCAAGTATGAGTCGGTCTTGCGCTAAGGGTCAAAAAAAAAAGTTTTTTGGTATGTTAATATATTGTCCACATTCTCAATCGACACCAGCGGCTGGGAGGATCTCGCTGAAAACCGCGACTTGTGGAGGACACATTTAGCGGAAGGAAGAGTTGTTCACGACAGGGCCTGGTTTGCTTCCTTGGCTGAAAAGCGAGAAAAGAGGCATGATCGGCTAGCAAACCCAACTGACACAGCAAACTCAAATTTCACTTGCTGTACATGCGGCCGTACCTGTCGCTCTCGTATCGGGCTTTATAGCCACGAGCGTAAGTGCCGCCAAGACGCTGCTTAAATCATCTTTCAAAGATGGAAAGGCCAATGATGATGATGATGATGGTGGTACGGAACCCTCGGTGCGCGAGTAGCCCGATTCGCACTTGGCCGGTTTTTACTGAAATTTTAGATACTTAATCTTTTGTATCTATTCCGTCTCTTACACTGATTAGGTACCATTTTTGATAAATCGTACAATAAATTACTGTTCTCATTCAGGAAGGTGAGTTATAAACTTGTTTCTCCAACTCCTTTTGTAGTAAAGTGACATGTACTAGTTGTATTGCGGAGCAAAATAAATATGAACTTGCGATGCGAGGTCAATGCAATGTCGTTTTATGGAATATATGCACAGTATTATAATAATAACATAAAAACTACAATAGATAGATATAAAGGGGTAAAAAAGAGAATAATAGAAACTTGTCAAGTATGAGTCGGTCTTGCGCTAAGGGTCCCGAACATTTAGGCATGAAATGTCACATATCTCAAAGCTTTCAAAATGATAAATTACTATAATCAGTATGTATCCTTTATGTAGGTACCAACCTATATTTTTTTATGTAATTGAACAAATGTTATTCCCCTTTATAAAAAGTGCAATGATTAAACAGATGATCAAGCCACCTGAAAGTCATTTCTCTCCCTATACATGGTGAAATTTATATCATTAGCATTCTTTTAAACTGAGAGTCTACCCATCAAACTGAACAACTTTTACTATGGGAGCAAACCGATCGGAGGAAATAAAAAATCTGCTGTTCCATACTAAACTGCAATGTCGACGCGCGAGTTCGCGACTTAAATGTATGCAACAGCACATTTTTTTTTGCCCCGATCAGATTGCTCCCATTGTAAACGTTGTTCAGTTTGATGGGTGGACTCTTAGTTTAAAGGGATCCTAATGATATCGATTTCACCCTGTAGAATTAAAAGCCAAAAAAGCCTAAGGCTAAATTGGGGGTCATTACAATGTACCTATGTGCCGGTGAGCGTTTTTTTTGTTTATTGAACTGATGATAAAATCAATACAATTTTTGTTCAGTAATCGTTTCTGTACCAACAATTTTCATATTTTCGTTCATTTATTAGCGCGATGTATATTGTTTGTCATCCAAAAAATAACTTCAGAGCGAAAACAGAATCTACCACCCAGCAACAAAACTAACAATCGAATAAATCCATTCTAAACCAAACGAGCCAAATACAATCAACGGTTCTACTGCATTTACAGCTTTAAAACAAAACAAACCACATAAATAACTACAAAAGGTTCAAAATAAAAGTGCACAATTTACGAACATCTATCAACATTAAGCTTAACCAATTAGTAGCTTTAAGTATTTATTCCAACGCCAAGTTCTGGGTGCAGATGGTTTCACTGAATGCTACTAGTGAAACACTACAATAGTTTTATACAAGTCGTAAACTTAAATGCTTAAAAGCCGCGTAGCCCAGTCATTTTACGGAGCTTTGTTATGAGGGGAAGTAATTATGAATTAGACTTATAAACTGTAACCGGTACTATTCAGTGACAAAAAGATTATCTGAAAACATATTTAAAAAAATCGCTACGCAACATAGAAATCTAAATTGTATATCCCAGAAGGCTTTTAAATTATTAATATTAATACCAATGCACTAATTTTAATTAGATTTAACAATATAAATTAGTTTTGAGCAATAAAATAAGCATTGAAATTTAAAAAATGAGATATTTAATAGAAAATAGTAATGTATTTGTCAAAGCCTTCTAAGTACACACGGTGTCACATCAAATAATACAAAACCAATATAAGCTGATCGCGAGACGCTATACGTTACTCGTCCTACGCGCATCTAGCTTATTATGGTTTTGTATAGCTTGATGTGTCGCCGTGTGTACACAAAAATATTAACACCATCTTTGAAATATGTATAATGGTAAAGCCATAAAAGCTTGCAAAAAAAATACCATTCGTTTTTTTAGAACGAGAAAAATGTAAAATTTTTAAATTTGGGGCTGTTGCTGACGTGATAATTTTTTTTAATTTTGTTACATTTTTAAGCTCAAATTGGCTTTTAAATACTATATCGGAAAAAAATATCAATTATTGATTAGTCCCGGCTGAAACCGTAAAATGACTGGGCTAGTGGTGGTCCAGTGCAGTGGCGAGTAACCTTGCCTGCCGTGCCGGGAACCGTGGGAGGTGATGGTTCGATCCCCGTCCAGGCCGTCTCGTACCAATGAGTTTTTCGGAATTTATGTACGATTTGTAACATACCTAACTGGCTTTTCAGTGAAAGAAAACATCGTGAGGAAAACTGCATGCTTCAGTTTCGACGCGTGTATTGTACGCACTGTCCATTATAAGTGGAGACAGGCCCCGTCACACTGGACAGATTTTCGGTACTAGTGAAATTTGGATGTTCTTAGGTTTTAGAATATCTCTGACTACTTCCTCGGGGAATATAGTCGTGAGCATATGCTATGCTAAAAACAAACAACTTTTACTATGGAACCAATAATGGAATCATGAAAAAACAGCAGATTTCATTTTTGCAATTTTAACGTTCGTCCCATACCATACCCAGTTGTTCACTGTTCAGTTTGGTGGTCTGAACTCTAAAGCACCTCCTAAAGTATTTAAATTTACACCCTGTATAAATGATTTACGTGGCTTTGAAATAAGAAGTTAATTGTATCGTCAATACAATATTTAGGAAAAGATGCAACTTATAAAAAAATTTAAAATAGTGAAACGGTTTTACTTTATACAAACTCTAGTGTAGCCAAGATTAATATGTATAAATCTTCAACACTGCCATAAATGATCTCTTGAATTGGCTCTCTAATAGCCATGTTTTTTTTCCTTCTTATTGCTGTCTCCCGCTTGCAATGGAGGGAAGTCGGATATTTCGTTTTCCTACTCCTCCTATCTTCTTTGATTAATTCATTGCGGGTTCCAAGACAGATTAGAGTCATCCCCCGGGCTCGCTGGACTTCATTGTCCAGTGTTGTGAATGGTCGCCGCTGTTGATCCTGGCTTACAGGAGTTACAGCGGTGGGAATGTGTGGTGGGCCTATGCCCATTTTCAAAAAGATTAATATGTAAGAAAATTGTGTATTTTCTATGTTTCTAGAAGTTGTAGTCTGATGTCCAGGTACGGAAAATTTATTGTTTTCAGGCCTTTGAATAAATTAGATAGAATTTAATTATACCAAATCTAGTATAAGTAGATAATTGTAAATAATCTAGTTTGTAGTGTAGGTAGGTACGTATAAATTAAATTAAAAAATAATTACCATAACAACCTACATTCTCAAACCCCTAGATATTCACTAATTGCATGCAAAAAGATAATTACTCTACATGACTAAACAAATGTATATTTGGTCAGTTTAAATTTCAGCTAAGGTATGACTTATTATATCGCTCAAAACTCAAAACCTACAGTTCCAAGTAAGTGAAACATTAAGATCACTGCTAATAAAATTGATTATAAAACATAAAATGATTCAAAAGAAAGCCAACCAAAAAAACTAACAGTTATCCACAAACGATATCGTCCAAATTACATCGCGACTCGAACTTTTCACCTAATTACTTAGGCTGTATTAATATAGGGAAAGCGGCATAAAAATAGGTCATATATTGGCGAATGAGCGAGAAGGAAAATAGTGCAACAAATCATGGTAGAGCCCCGTCTCTGTCTAGCGCCGGAAATCAATAATGGCATCTAGCCACGTGGAGGCAGGAAGCAAAGGCCCGTTCCATTTACACTATCCGAACGTCGCAAACGGTCGACACTGACTACCTCCCATTATTCGGAAATTGAATTTGAACGTCTTGCTCTCTGTTTCAGTCTCCAAGACATGAATTGGCGGATCGCGATTGAATTTGGAGCCGAGCGAATGATCAAATAGAATGAATCATTTCTAAGGTTTCTGCGGGATCTTGGACCTTTTGTTTTGTTAGCTGTTAACTTGATGAAAATATATTTTAGCTACCTTTAAAATTTGTATAAAAAGTCGACAAATTCAGCTTAACAATGAATTCTAAATCACTTTTAACTGGTAACTAAAACGACTATAATTTCAGACTTTTTTACGATTGAATTAATATTTTACAAATTGCATGATTAAAACAAACAAAAACTCATTAGCACACTATAATTAAGCTCTATTATACTATGATTCTTTGGCTATGCTTCTAAAAATTGTATAATTTGAAACTGGTAAAGCCATCTATTGAACATTTTCCAGAACTAAATATTTCGTAGCGAAAATAGCCTCCGTTGTATTCACCTATAAAAATATAAATGCAGAACCATACAGAGCCATCTACTGAATGTTGACTCAAATGGAAAGCGTAAACGACACAGAAGTTGCTCAGAATAGCTTTTAGGTGACTAAAGCTATGGTACAACCCAATGAACTGTTCCACCTACATTTCTAAAAGGTACAAGCGACACCTATATTTCCGAGACAGAGTTTTAAAAAAAGTTTATACACCAGATGGCAGTAGTTTCCATTAATACTGTAGTTCCAGCCATGGCCGTATTTTCATTCAACGCTCCGTTAGACTGAAATATGGTAAGGTTCATGTCTGAAACGTTGCTATCGCACTACGTTTCCAAGGGGAGTTCTAAACGTGAAACATAGAGGGAGCCACGAGTGCATTTGAAGTCGAAGTTTTTATTAGGGCATATAAAAAGAGGTATATGTGAAAATTTTAGAACAGTTTTCAATAAGGAGAAAGAAGTTAAAAGTACTACGTGATTCCGTAACACGTTGTTCCTTTACTTTTACGTGATGGGATATAGTCTGTATTTTTGTTACCGTCTAATCATCATCATCAGCAGCTTTTCTCTTTCCGCTTTTCCCTTCGAACTAAATTCAAAACATTAATCAGAAAGTAATGTAATGACAGATAGACTATCTCATTCTGATCGGCCACATTCACATAGTTCCGTACGTGGGTAACTAGTGGGAACAGTTCCTAGGAATAAACGTTTCGAATGGTCGTGACGTGAAACTAAGAGTCCTCGAACATGTATCATTTGAGGGTAGAATCTCTATCACGGTGGGCGCAGCGTTGCCATTGTTTGATTGGAGATTTGGGGCTAAACCAAGGCTTGGTTCTTAGAGCTCCCAGCTGTTTCATTGTTCAGGCCAGAAGCTGGGAATAAGGAACAAACTTCTGCATATTTTTCTACAAAAGACACGCACAACGAAAATCGAGTCAGTTTGCGCGATTGATCTAACGTTGATATGCTAACGGTTTTTTTTACACTGAAAACTGAAACTGAAAAAAAACGGTTTAAGGTGGTTTCAGTCCACACAAAAGTTTGACGTACAATACGTGTAGACGGAATTAATAAAAGTAATATTTTATATATCGAAAAATAGTTTAGAAAATCTAGTTGCCGCGTCACAAATAACATTTGCAATTTATAATATTATTACGAAGATATAAAGCTTTTAAAATTTTGTATGAAAAATTTTAAAGCTTTATATCTTCGTAATTATTTTATAAATTGCAAATGTTATTTGTGACGCGGCATCTAGATTTTCTAAACTATTTTTCCATATATACAAAGTTACTTATATTAATACCGTCTACGCGTATTGTGCGTCAAAGTTTTGTATAAAATTGATCCCTCTGCAACCACCTTAATACTAAACTGCAATCCTACCCAAATGTATGGGACGGATAATGTTTTTTTCGCGATATCGATTTTAGTCCCATAGTGAAATTTGTTCAGTTTGAAAGTCTGGAGTGCGATTTTTGAAACTCATTCTTTGAAGTCAGCAGTTGAAAATGTCAATATTACTATGGAGATATGCATCTTTCTACTGCTAATCTGACATTCAAAATCATACTCCAGGAGTGCGATTTTTGAAAGTCAAATCAGCAGATGAAAGATGCGTATCTCCATACATTTTCAACTGCTGAGTTCAACTAATGAGATTCAAAAATCGCACTCCTGATCATCCCCTCAAAAAACCGTCTGCATATTAAGTTGGATCATGTATAGCGCCATCTCTTTTTCAGTCACTACACTACATTTCCCAATAATTATACAAATTGGAAATGTAAGCCGTTGGTGCTGTTGCATTACTGTAAAAGGTAAACTCAAAAAAAAAACTTTCAAACAAACATTTGATCAGCTAATTGCATTTAGTATGCCATTGGCAATTTGGCAAGTATAACAATTTTGTTGCTAATTCCCTATTGTGTCCTTAGGGTTGAAGAAAGTTGTTCAGTATCATGCGTACGATCACACCTCAAATTAATTTAACTGTCTTTACACCTTCTGTACACCCACATGACACTAGTAATGCCTGGAGTGGAGACCAGCCGTGGTCTAACGATTGTCAATCAGAACTTGCATACATGTAAACTCATGTAAAAATTTCGATAGGTCGGTATTGGTTTATATGTTCCGTCTTGCCCTTTTAGACCTGCGGTTATAATTATGGTGCGTCGCTCTCTTGCGTTTCAGGAGCGACCAAAAATCTATAAAATAAACTTACATAATGTCCCCCAGCTTGAGGCGGGTGTGTATAAGCGCGCATGTCTTGTGGTCGCTGGCAGCGAGCGCGGCGCGTCGCCTGCGTGGCGGGTGTGGGGAGGTGGGCGGGGAATCGCCCGCGCCCGCGCCTGCTCCCACTCCCACGCATACGCGCCGCACGCCCGGCGAGCTGCCGCGCCGGCGCACCGACGCGTGCCGCCCTCCCACGCCGCCCAGCATCCTGTGAACACAACAAGACTTTAATACCATGCATGATTCTTGAAGAAATCATCAAATAGTCGTAGGACTATTTATGCCCAACCATACTCTATCCAATGTGACAGGCAGTGAGCCATACAAACGAAGTTTGATTAAATTTTGAATATTTAATCAATTAAAGTCAATAATTTTTTTTAGACAGTATCTAGAAAGTAGAAACCAATATCTGTGCTTTTCGTTTGTCAGATTAAATACTTTCAAAGTTATCGTGGCTCAAAGTTTTCCATACAAATCTAAAATTAATCCTAGTATTAAAACTATGTATTTTAACGGAATTCTGACAAATGTAAAGCACAGATATTAGTTTCTAGACAGTGTCTAAAAATTTCATTTACTTTGATTTGTTATATAGAAATACAAATCAATAATTTCTATTTCAATTTGGTATTTATTACATTTTTCTCGTCATTCAAGCTCTATCTAATTCAGATAGATTAAGATAAATCAGTGGTATTGTTATCTACTTATTAATGCAAAGCTCTTATATTATAACTTGACTCTAACAAAAATTTTCACTTTAAAGTTTAATATTTCGCTAACGGATCCCTAATCGAAAAATGGTTTTTCCACATCCATACATTTTTAAACCACCTCTACAAAGATACCCCACTCCATGGGGTAAACGAGAAAAAAAAACCATTCCCACTTCGTGTTTAGAGGAGGTACCGTAAAAAAATTATTTTTCAAGACGGACGGACGGACAGACGGACTTGGCGAAACTATAAGGGTTCCTTGTTGTCTTCGGAACCCTAAAAATCTATTGTCTATTACTTTTTTTTTTCTAAAACTTTAAAGAAGGTCGTAAATCGCTCTAAAAATACAGGTACCTAAACATAAGGTCAAACATGTAAAATATTACCATCTTTTAAACGACAAAGCAAACATTGTGGCGCTCCCTTAATAGTATAGTATTATAAAACTGTAACAGGAAGTTTGTCTGTACATTGAAGATATTAACAAAAAAAAAGTTACGATATGGTTTTTAGGTGTCCCTGATTCCATTTCACCAATTTTTGGATTTTTTGTCTGTCTGTTTTTTTGTGTGTTTGTTTGTTTGTTCGAACGAGTATCACGCAAAAACTACTGAACCGATTTTGATGATATAAAGCTGTAACAGAAGTGTGTCCGTACATTGAAGATATTAACAAAAAATAAGTTACGATATGGTTTTTAGGTGTCCCTGATTCCATTTCACCAATTTTTGGATTTTTTGTTCTGTCTGTTTGTTTGTGTGTTTGTTTGGGTGTTTGTTTGAACGAGCATCACGCAAAAAGTACTGAACCGATTTTGATGAAACTTTTTTTTTTGATCTGACTTAAAATCTGATATATAATTTGTGCGGACGAAGTCGCGGGTTAACTCACTTAGTTTCTATTTTACTGTATGCAAAAGCGCTTCTATGATAGACAGGCCAGCGCTTGGTAAGCAAAATAGCGTTTCTTTTTTATATAGTTAGATTCTTTCAAATGTTCTTTTTCCTATCCATCAACGGTTGAAGTAAATTGAATGCTCGAACGGTCTGTGACCAGTCATGCGTTATAATTGAGAGGTAATGGACGATAGACGAAACGACGTACGAACTTACTAAAGACAGTCATTTCACTCTAGGTTGAACAATTGAATTCTTACGGTGGAAAAGTAGCTGATAAATTTTTAACTACGAACAGCAACAAGTGGTTGGTACTTAGCTTCTCGGTATTATCGGGAATTTGAGATCAAACTGAATGTAGATAAGTTTAACTGAAAATTATGGATGAACAGAGGCAATACTACGTTGCAAATTAAATATTGAAAAATTTGACTCGGGCGAGACTTGATCCCGCACTCTTCCAAACCGGGGGGGATCTGCAATTAATCTGCTGTCTTTAATTTGATTCGAAATAGAACAACATGGCTGTAACATGTTTAAAATCAATAATATTTGAAATACTACGTTTATATAAATTTTATACTTAATTATAAAGATCATTAACTTTTCGTGTCAGATTTTGCGCCTGCAGCAACGTGCATTTACGTGTTATATATTTTTTTCAATTTCGGGCCATGTATGACCAGGGATAGGCTATTCAATTAAGTAATTTCTGTCGGTAGTACTAGTATTTATTCTGTGGTTCTGTTTAGAGTGGTTAGATTTAAGGTGGTTGCAGAGTTGGCTATTTATTTAAATGTAAAAGTAATATTTTATTTAAATGTCAAACAAGTATACAGGGTGGAAAAAAAGGCCGTGGTTGGAGGGAAAGTACCCTTAATATTTATGATGGCAAATTTTACTGAAAGGAAACATTTCTTTATTTTCAAAAATAATTAAAACTGCATTTAAAGATTTTAGAAAAATCATCTGCTTGAGCCGGGACTCGAACCGGTGAAATGTGAAAAAAAAACATTCTGTATTTTATGATACCAACCGAAAGAATCATCCATAAGGATCAATTTCTTTTAAACAACATAGTATCTTAAATTAAAGAAAGACCAAGAAAAAATAATTTTTGAGATTTGAAATGGGTCTCGTTTTGAGCAATTTATAAGTTAAGTAAAGAATTTTCTTTAGATAGTAAGTTTAACAATAAAAAAATCATTTTTTCTTGGTCTTTCTTTAATTTAAGATACTATGTTGTTTAAAAGAAATTGATCCTTATGAATGACTCTTTCGGTTGGTATCATAAAATACAGGATGTTTTTTTTTCACGTTTCACCGGTTCGATTCCCGGCTCAAGCAGATGATTTTTCAAAAATCTTTAAATGCAGTTTTAATTAATTTTGAAAATAAAGGAACGTTTCCTTTCAGTAAAATTTGCCATCATAAATATTAAGGGTACTTTCCATCCAACCACGGCCTTTTTTTCCACCCTGTATAATTGACAACTCTGCAACCACCTTAAGTTTAGGGTGGGTTTTGTTTGTTCTGGTGTTTTTACTACTTTATTAAGTTCTAATTTACAAGTGGCGACGGGCTCACTCCCCGTAGTGAAACGTGGATGTTCTGAGGTTTAATATCTCTGACCACCCCATCAGGTAATATAGTCGTAAGCATTATGTACGTATGTTCAGTTCTTATATATTAAATAAATAAATAATATATTTGAACAACTTTACAGAACGCAACCCGCAACATAGGTAGGTACATTCAAGTTTAATATAATTTTACGGTTCGGCAGGACCCATCAATATTACTCTACCGCTCGTATGTCTATCCGTCAGTCACAAGGAAAATGTATTTTAGACTTGACGTATGTCTGACTCAAACTTTTCGGCAGTTATTTTGAAGGTGAAAGGTTAGCCAAAATATCCATACAACAGAAAGAAATGAAATGATCAGTTACAAGGCAGAACCTGTCGTGAGAAGTTGGTGAAGAAGATGATGAAGAAAAGCTGCACATAATCGTTACTTATGGAAATAGTGAAAGGGACTATGCCCAGCCAAATTATATTAACGATTACTCTAAAAGTGGACGTCTTCAGGCCGATATATAAGAAGAATTTATTTAATATGAGGATAGTCCTTAAAGCGCGTTCCATACAAACGAAGAGATTTAAGATTAACCTTAGCCTCCTAGGTACGGTGCCCCAAGGTGAGGCCTTAAATGAGGTGTTTTGCTTACAGGGTTTTCATTAACTTTTTTCCTTGTTTTTTTTACCGATCGCAGCGAAAGAAATCAGCTGTTGCATACATTTGAGTCAAGTAGGTATTGGAGTTTAGTATAGGCTGCCTGTCTGCTGTCCCATACATTTCAGTCGAGTTATGTTGTATGGGACAGCGGATTTTTTTTTCGCGATTTCAGTGTTGGTCCAATGGTAAAACTTTTTCAGTTTGATGGTCTGACGCACCCCTTTAAGTAGGAGTCCCATTTAATTTTACACCCTGTATAAGACCCCCAGTATATTTATTTAATAAAAAAATTATAACATATATTAACAAATTATAATCAACGAATATTTTTAAACACGATCTAAGAATTAATTTAATTACTTTTATTGATTACTTTCTACATTTTTAATTGGTTAGTACTCAAATATAATATATTTTACTAATTAGACGTACTGCTTAGTAGGCTTTTCGCCTAGTTAGACGTTTTGCTACTTAGAATTTCTGATCGGTAGGAGAAAATATAATCAAACTTCGTTTGTATGGAGCGCACTGCAAGGACTACCCTCTTAAGGCAGTTGCAGAGGGGTCAATTTTATACAAAACTTTGACGCACAATACGCGTAGACGGTATTAATATAAGTAACTTTGTGTATATGGAAAAATAGTGTGGAAAATCTTGATGCCGCGTCACAAATAACATTTGCAATTTATAAAATAATTACGAAGATATAAAGCTTTGAAATTTTTCATACAAAATTTTAAAAGCTTTATATCTTCGTAATTATATTATAAAATGCAAATGTTATTTGTTACGCGGCAACGAGATTTTCTAAACTATTTTTCCATATATAAAATATTACTTTTATTAATTCCGTCTACGCGTATTGTGCGTCAAACGTTTGTATGGACTGAAACCACCTTAAGTCAAAAGTACAATAATTAGGCAAAAAAGGGTAGAAAGTACCAACGATATCCACATTTTTCCTGTGCCTCAGAAAATGTTGCCCAGGATTTATTTCAACAAATCCTCACAGCAGATGTCATGAATTAAATTATAAATTGTTTTTGCCGACGACGTGACGTTGTAAAATGTCGCCACGGTTTAATCTGCTGATTAGCCCTACGATTTAAGGTTAATTTAAAAAAAGATTTTAGTAACTATGTAAATATAACATAACATAACATAAATATTCTTTATTTGCACACCAAAATATACAGTAACAAAAACGAATAAAAAGAACGTAGGGTACAAATGGTAAATATAATACAAGGTGTTACAAAAATACAAATAAACATTTTTGTAATGGGGTGGTTTAGACCATCAAACTGAACAACTTTCACCAATATCGAAATCGCGGAAAAAGAAATCATCTGTTCCATACAAACAGCAAAACTGCTCGAGTCATATGTATAGCACAGCTGATTTTTTTGTTGATGTTGGTCCTATAGAGAAAGTTGTTCAGTTTGATCGTCTAATCAACCCCTTAAAAAAGTGTCAGCATATTAAGAATGACCCTGTATTTCCATTGTTGTTCGTTGTCGTGTTTTGTTTCACTTACAAATAAAAGCTATAATTTTAAAAGCGCCATGTTGGAGCCAATTTTATTGTGACTGAAGGTACAATGGCTATCACAGGGGTGCAGCCACCGCAGTTGCCGAGCTGGTAAGCTGTACATTATCCTCACTATAACGCCGAAGCTATAATGTCCCTTCCACACAAGTACTCTCGCGAAACAACCCACTTTCGCCTTTACGGTGCTGTAATAAGACTTCTGACGTGGGATATCGTAAGCGGAACAGATTATGGTCGTTACAAACTCTTATTAGGTCTATATAGTGGCTACAATAGTGGCATTTAATGGCTAGATATAGGAAATAAGGAAGTCAGGTTAGTAAAGGGTGGGGTATAATGACTTCAATGGCTGGAAAAAACTTTCGTCAGAACCACCATTATATATATATTTAATGGTGAGAAAAAGTGTTCTCCTTACTAGTGTGTACGCATCTCTAGCTAGGGCTTGGCTACTAGGGAGCTGACCAAGAAATGAGTCAGGTGCGGCATATGGAAAATGTGTCAGCGCACAAAACCGTAGTACGAAATTGAGTTTTAACTAATCCCTGAGAGTCGGCCGCAAGCGTCGTGAAGACTTTTATAGCCTAGAACCTAAGCTTTAACTGTCTGCCTCAAAAAGTGACTAATTAGGTAAGAGATAGTTACTTTTAGAGGTCCTTGACTTAAAGAGCCATGTATCTGGTAATTTAAGGGGATTGAATAAAATAAACAAATAACTTGGAATAGTTGTAACTTTGTTATAAGTGATAATATGTTGAATTGATTCGAAAATCACAATACTTGTCTTTGTATTAATACCACTGAACGCAATGACAATCAACATAATGATTACATTCGCTGAAATAAAACTATTTATTTGAACTATAATCGATGAGTCAACGAATAACGCCAATTGATACTTCTACCTTTATTTGTAACGAGCGTTAACCCGCGACTTCGTCCGCACAAATTATATACCAGATTTGAAGTCAGATCATAAGCTATCAAACAAAAAAAGTTTCATCAAAATCGGTTCAGTAGTTTTTGCGTGATACTCGTTCAAACGACTCCGTGTCGAGAGCCCGTAATGCTCTTATCCATTAAACCATGGAGGCTGTTACCTAACCAAGACAGCTTTAGAATTAGAATGGCACCCACCAGTCAATAACTTGGTGCCGCTTTGTGGAAGTAGAGGCTGAAAGACTTAACAAGACCTGAGAAGATATATCTACTCTACAACTCCAAACACACAAACAAACAGACAGACAAAAAATCCAAAAATTGGTGAAATGGAATCAGGGACACCTAAAAACCATATCGTAACTTTTTTTTTGTTAATATCTTCAATGTACAGACAAACTTCCTGTTACAGTTTTATAATAGTATAGATAACAATTTCAATAACCATTCAAATTGAAGAAAATGCAATTAAATAATTTTATTCCGAAACAATTTCTTGAAAGTACAAAGAAGGAACAAAGTAATTTGAATAATTATCCATTGTTTATTTTTTTCACAGTAAACAGCTAGAACAATCCAATAAGAGGCGATTTGGAAGTTCATCAACTTATCGGTTAAAGGTTGTAAGTGCTTTCTCTTTGAGGCTGATATTGATTCACAAAATTCGTGGGTAAAAGTTTTAAGTCACAGAAGTTTTTTCTATTATTCTGCTATTAAGGTATTTATCATCATCTCAGCCGATGGACTTCCACTGCTGGATATAGGCCTCCCCAAGGATCGCCACAACAACCGGTCCAGCGCTGCTCTCATCCAACGGTTTCCCACCGCCTTCACCAGGTCGTCGTTAATTTTAATATTTATTATTAGATAATTTATTTACTGAATGAAATTCATAGTAACAAAATCTGCTTCAGCAACAAGCGTCGTTTATTTACTTGGAATACTATATTGTTAACAAGAAAATTTGAAAAAAAAATTATTGTTAACAAGATTGAAATTTTAACAACTATATAGCGACCCGTCCCGGCTTCGCACGGATACACAAACCTTCCTTGTGAAATTAGTGAAAATCGTTTTAAAAATCCCTACTGCAGTTTCTGGGATTAGCCTATACAGACAGACAGGACGACAATCTCTAGAATAAATACTGTTGAAATGTGCTCCTTGCGTAGTATGTGTGGTGTGACTTTGAACCGGTTACGGAATAGAGTGATTACAGAAAGATGTGGTCCGAAAGAAGATGTAGTGACAAGGATTGAAAAAGGCATGTTGAGGTGGTTTGGCCATGTGGAAAGAATGAGCGAAAGTAGGTAGACGTACGAAATTCATAGGGCAACTGTGAATGGAATGAAAGGGTTCACCCTAGACTCACGTACGCTGACCAAATCAGATACGTACTGAAGAAGGGCCAAATAAAATGTACCCGGAACCGACTAGCTTGTATGAAGAGACTTATGGATGCTGAGGAGGCGAGAGATGTGTCTCAGAATATTAGCATGTCGCGGTCGGTTGTCTCTGCATACCCCAGTGGGACATAGGCGTGAGCATATGTATGTATGTGGGACGAAAAACAAATATGATGCAGCCAAAAGACATTGAAAATCTACCTTCATTCACTTAAGGCCACACGATCCTTTCAGGGTTAGAAAAGTTATCACAGACATATTTGTATTAGCAAGGTTCAATTTTCAAAAGATAAAATGACTTGTCAAGTAGTATTTATCACTATAAATACCCATCTATAGCCCTTTATGTAAATATTAAGCACGTAACTATTTAATGTGACATAATCGTAATTTTAAATGATTGTTTTGGTTCGATTTTAGATATAAGTTTTAGTTGTAAAATATTTCAAACACAATTTATATTGTCATTGAATAAATAAAATGAAATGAAATGAAAATTTATTCAAAGAAAATATAATACTTCTTAGTCATATCCTTAAAAGGAGACCAATTCGTGAGCACGCGCGATAAAAGTTCCTGTCGTGCACGTGCAGTAGCAATGTTAATTACGATACAATCTTCTATTAAAAGACAGATAGTCACAGAGACTCAAAGTTCAACGCTCTTATCAAAATAACTGCTTTAGACCCACATTCTTTTGTTTTCCTCAATAAATCTACCTTCCTTATCGTATGGCTGGAGCTGTAAACATTACCCATTTGACCATAAATATCTCGTAGCTTTTGAAAATACGAATAAAGTAGCAAACAGTAGGCCGTGCAACCCACATCACTTTAGCGTTTCGTCAATAATTCTCATTTCAAGGGTTCGACTTATTGCAAAGGTAACGAATAAACGCGAATTTCTTCTTTGTGAATGAACAAGATAAATTGATTCTTCACGGTGTCGCTTTTCGTTCAAGCAATAAAATTGTGATCATGTTATTTTCTTTGATGTTTGATGTGAAAATAATTGATTTTTATTTACTTACGAGCGTTAACCCGCAACTTCGTCCGCACAAATTATATACCAGATTTTAAGTCAGATCATAAGCTATCAAACAAAAAAGTTTCATCAAAATCGGTTCAGTAGTTTTTGCGTGATACTCGTTCAAACAAACAAACAAACAAACACACAAACAAACATACAGACAAAAAATCCAAAAATTGGTGAAATGGAATCAGGGACACCTAAAAACCATATCGTAACTTTTTTTTTGTTAATATCTTCAATGTACAGACAAACTTCCTGTTACAGTTTTATAATAGTATAGATTGGTATTGAAGTAGGTAACCTGCTTACTTTAATTCTAAGGCTTGTAATATACAATAAAAAGTGATGACATACTCGATCGATAGGGCTAGTATGCCACGCACGACAAAGCGACAAGACGAGAAAAACGAGAAAAAAGTCTTGCGGTTTTTTTGGCCTGCGTAAAGTAACAAAGATGGAGGCACATTTCGATTTTTATCGTTTTCTCGGGGATGGTAGGTATGCTAGGCCTACTGTAGCACTATAGACAGAGTGGAAACTTCGAATTTTATATCCTACTCCCTAAATGCTACCTTATGCTTATTAACTTCCATATAGCCTTGTAATTATGTATACCAAGCCCAATGTATGTGAATCCATAAATCAAACTGGATAAATTATATGACCAACACTGAATATCCAGAAAAACATTGTCAGTTCTTTAAACAAAGTTTGTTTGAGACTATATCCATACTAAAAGTTGCTTAATTACCCGACTGCGCCAGAAGCAGGGTTATGTTTTTCGAGCGTTTTTGTAATTGATCTTAATTGATGAGTAGATTCTTACTCTGCATATACCAAAAAAATTGTAACCTCTACATGTATAAGTTAACTAGGTACAATTACTGTAGAGACCTACCTACCTCTAAAATATTACCTGCTGCCTTTGTCTGTCACAGGTTTATCCTGTATTGTTCTGGTGAAATAAATGAGTTATCTATCTGTCTATCTACCTACTATTACTAAAGAACTATGTCTACTTACAACTTTAATTAATTTTGCAAATATTTTAGCACTGTATCAAAAGAAATATAGGTAAGTTGTCAAAACACCGTCCTAAACAAGTTGTAACAAATTACTAAGTCTTGTCACTACACGCAACGTTTCTCTTTGTCACTCTTCTCCACACACGAAATGTTGGAAGACACAAAATAAAAAAATACGTTCGGAAAATGATAATAATATCGTCTTTTAGCATGAAAATCACGGATCTTGGTGACAGGCGCCCTCCGTCTCCAGGGGAAGCGTGGGTGAAATTGCAGGAAACTTTTAAGATCTCCCCTTTTTTATTTCTACCGGCATTTTACTGCCAATCCAGTGGATGGTATAATTAAAAATTGATCTATAATTCTACAGTTTCCTTTACATTTAAGTATAATCTTAATAAATAGTAGACATTGCAGGCTGAATCTCCTGATTGTCTGAAAAGAAAGATGATTCCGTACTTCGGATGGCACGTTGGTCTAATATCTCTGGTGGTAGTAGTTGTTACATAAAAAGTCAGTCAGAGGCCGTAGGGCGGTCTGCAGAAACTCTGACACCAGGACTTTGCCCACACGATAAGAAGAAGTAAATGTAAGCATTTTTATAGTTTGGTATAATTACACCACAAATATACCTACCTGTACTTTGATATGAGACTACATTACCAACGGAGTTAATAATATTGTGATTTCTGTTGCGAATCCTGCCAACCAGACAGCGGTTTTGATTAAGACATTGTTAAACCCTCTATAATACTTAACGGGAGTAATTAATTTTACGATGTACGCACGGCGACACATCAAGTTCCAAAACCAACATAAGCTGGCCGCGCGACGTTATAAGTTACTCGACATACGCGCTGCCAGCTTATGTTGGTTTTGTATAGCTTGATGTGTTGCCGTGTGTACACTGAATCCCACGCGGAGTTTCTCGCTATTTTATTTTTTATAATAACCCTAGTTTTATCTTTTGTTTAAAAACTTTCCATTCCGAGAAAATGATTCGAGTTTTATGGGCCTTTATATTAGTTTTATAAACGAATATTTTGTTTATTCAAAAGCTTTTATACAATCACACCGAATGTTATACAGTATAGGTACTGTGAAAGTGTTTAAAGCTAGGGCGGAAGCATACGGAATAAACCTGATTCGGTTAGATTCCGTAT
The DNA here is from genome assembly GCA_927399405.1 of Agonopterix arenella. NCBI lineage: Eukaryota > Metazoa > Arthropoda > Insecta > Lepidoptera > Depressariidae > Agonopterix > Agonopterix arenella. The sequence goes on from OV656692.1 coordinate 4,952,201, forward strand.
GGAGTGTTGCCGCTTTCAGAGATTTTTTCACTCGATCTAGTGATTTTTTGATGTCTTAGGTGGCATATTTTAAAGTGATTTTTGAGCGTAGGCGTTGATGGAACGATACCGTATCGTGACGGTCCAGTTGCGACGTCGTTGCGGCATAGTTGCGAAATTGCCTGCGCCCAAAAACCGCTTATGTAACTGAATTTCCTGTCTAGATATAATAAGAATATAATAATGTTCCTGGTACAAAACATCGCAATATAGCCAGGAACGTCACACGGTGAAATTTTAATTATTTCACGCCTTTGAAGCTGTGATATTAAAATACGGTAGCACCATGGAAGCATCTATGTGACGAAAACGGTTCTTTTAAATTTAGGGTTCCGTACCCAAAGGGTGAAAACGGGACCCTATTATTAAGCCTACTTTGTCCGTCCGTCCGTCTGTCCTACATATTTAGGGCTGTAACTTTAGAACCGTAAGAGCTAGATAGTTGATCTTTTCATAGAATGTGCGTTATTACGGCGGATTTGATATCAAATAATAAAAATGATAAAAAGTAAAAAATAAGGGGGTGGGTCCTCATACATACAAGGAACTAGTTTTTATCAACTTTTTCTCTTCGCGCTCTATAGTAAAAACGGTAATACATACAAGCGTCAAACTTTGTGTGATTATAAAGCAAACAACAAATAATGAAAACCGGCCAAGTGTGAGTCGGTCTCGAGCTAAATGTGCCGGAGAAAAAAAAAATTTTTTTTACTTTAATATGTTGTGTGGTGATACGGAACCCTCTGTGCGCGAGCAGCCCGACTCGCACTTGACCGATTTTTATTTAATTCATCATATTTAAAACAACAACATTTTAATTTAAATCTTGTACTTTAGTTTGATACGTTACATACTTTAGGTGGTGATTCAGACCATAAAACTGAACAGAACAACTTGTACTATTTGACTGTTATTGAAATAGCGAAAAAAAGCAAAAATTGTTCTATAGAAAATTTCAATGGCTACTCGATGCAATTAAATTGTCTAAGGATGCAACGGCTGATTTCATTTTTGAGATTTCAGGGTTGCTACCATAGTATAAGTTGTTCAGTTTGATGGTCTAAACGACTCTTGAAAATGGCAAATACAATTAATAATGGGATGTATAACGTTAATTAGAAGTACAAGATAGTAATTATTCAGCATATTTATTATTATTTGCGGTTGGGCTATTGCAAGCAATATAAGGGTCGTTATGTAAGGGGTATCGCATACAGAAGCAGTCGAGGCGCGGGCGCGCCTTGGCGACTTTGACATACGGTCGATAATTGTATACCGAGAATTCGAGCGGCGCGCCCCGCTCACTTTGGTATGATATACAATTACCGACCGTATGTCAAGGTCTTTAAGGCGCGCCCGCGCCTCGACGCCGCCTCGACTCCTTCTGTATGCGATACCCCTAACACTGCCATCGCTGGTCTTTTATGTTCGCCCCATGCTCACCTATATTTTACGCATACCTCCGAACTTATGGTATTTTCTTTTCAATCTCGGGAATGCAGGTTTCCTCGCGAAGTTTTCCTTCATCGCCGAGCTAGTAAATGATAAATACAATCGTAATAAACTACTTTTGAAAATGGCAAATACAATTAATTATGGGATGTGTAACGGTAAAAGCGGTTTTGCGGGATGCGGGCCGGAGGCGGACCTGCGGGAAGCGAATATCTCCGGCCCCGCGCGTATTTCTGTGTGGTAGGGTACATTGAAACTCGAAAATTACCACCACACCACACCATACACAACAAAACACACAGAAAACCGAGCGGGTACGGAGATATTCGCTTTCCGCAGGTCCGCCTCCGGCCCGCTTTCCCGCAAAACCGCCTCTGTGTGGCCTGGCCTTTATAAATAGACGTAGAAGATTTAAATTATTTAGCATAGAGCAAGTACCTAAGTGGTGGACAATATACTGTCATACTTAGAATGTTCAAGCCGCCCCAATACAACGATTTATCGTTACATAAACCAGGTAAAATACCCTCTCTCTGATTAAACCACTTACCAAAAATAGATGGGCAAATGCAAAGTAGGATTGCAGCCGAATCCTTAATCTGTGTGCGTATTTTATATTCTGCTACTTACCTACTGTTTTGCATTGAACATACACTGACCTGCAAAACTAAGTACTACACTTTGAATATTTCAAATTTTTTCTGAACTATAGAAATTAGAGATTTAAAATAAAAAGCGTTTTATAGCAAATGTTATCAGCTTTCTTTGTAACTATTCTTTGTAAATTAAACTCTTTTTCGAGTCCTTTTTATTTCGAAAGTATATTTTGCGTACTGAAAAAGTTATTGCAATTTTAAAAGTGTGATATTTAGTTTTGCAGGCCAGTGTATTTTGGACTTTACTACTAATACTTTTCCCAATTAACATTTCTGTTCAGTTTTTTTTTTTCTGGCTGTCGTTCAACCTATCGGACTAAGCGATTGGATTACGTGGCCCAGCCGTTACAACTACATGATGACTTATTATTGACAATATTGAAATATATTTAATAAGTGGACGGTCATGTTTGTGCGTCGTTGTTTTTGTTAAATTTTTATCTGTACACACGGCGACACATCAAGCTATACAAAACCAACTTAAGCTGGCTGCGTGACGTTATACGTTACTCGACCTACGCACGGCCAGCTTATGTTGGTTTTGTATAGCTTGATGTGTCGCCGTGTGTACATTGAAGATATTAACAAAAAAAAACTTACGATATGGTTTTTAGGTATCCCTGATTCCATATCACCAATTTTTGGATTTTTTGTCTGTCTGTTTGTTTGTTTGTGTGTTTGTTTGTTTGTTTGAACGATCATCACACAAAAACTACTGAACCGATTTTGATAAAACTGAAAAGAAAAAAGAAACTTTTTTGTTTGATAGCTAATGATCTGACTTAAAATCTGGTATATAATTTGTGCGGACAAAGTCGCGGGTTAACGCTCGTTTATTATGTTTTCGTTGTGGCCTTCTTGTGGAAATTAGTATTTCGTGATTACGTTTACGACTGGTTCAATGAGTATACGCATAATGCATGATCGTAGCAATCTGTGATGATCTGCGTGGGAGACGTCCATCAACGGCGACAACTGAGGAAAACGAAAAAGCTGTGCAGCGCATGACAGAGGCTGATAAGAGAGTGACCTACCAGCAGATTAGGCAAGCTTCAGCATTGCCATGAGTTCAAAAAGTACGAAATATCCTACATTAATATTTAGGCGTCGGAATGCTTGGAAATAAGAATTAGAACCTTTTTTTTTTTTTTTTTTTTGGTGTCGGGGGCGAAATCTTCAAAAGATACCCGGCTCCTTAGGGGAAGAGTCGGGTTATGTGGGATTTTTATCCACTAAATATGGAAGATGGAATAGGAAACTAGATGGATACCCTATTATTTAACCAATTTTAATAATTCCATAGTAAAGCAGAGGGTCCACTGCTTCTTACAAAGGTTCCACCGACTGCAACGATGCATGAAATGGAGGCTACTTCTAAAAATTATAAAAGTATTCCCAATCTCCTACTTTAATCTGGCTAAATAAAAATACTTTATCTTATACTACAAGTTTGTCCATATTTTGTTAGTAGCACACGCTTACAACTATAGTATAATATAGTATACTAAGTAATAATATAGTAGTTATAACAAAAAAGTAAGTATAGTAGTATTAATAACAATAAACAAGGAATCATTTCAATCGATTCATCGAACCACCACCACCGCACATATAAATCTATGAATCTTTAATATCAAAATTATTGTACATAATATAAACGTAGAACATAGTATCAAAATTACCAACTAAAATATCGTTTAGTAAGGGAACGAGTAACAACAAAGTTTTGGTGTTCTATTAAGCTGTCAGAGACTTGCGAAAGCCACGGAGTACCTAACTGTTATATCTGTTACGGGTACATAAAGCTTAATGTAATAAAGTTTTCTACCTTGAAGGTTGTCTGATACTTAATATGGTAGATTTTGCCAAATTCAATTACAAACAAATTTACATTTGTACATAATGACAATGTAATAAAAATGTGGTCGAATAATACGAAATAAATAATTTTTCAAACAAAACACCCACATTATTTAAAAAAAAAACTGTCACTATGGAGCCAGACAATATTTAAAAAAATTAAAAATCTGCTTTCAAATATTATTGATTTTTAAACATGTTACAGCCATGTTGGCTATTTCGAATCAAATTAAAGATCGAAAAAATTGTCTCGGGCGGGACTTGAACCCGCACTCTTCCAAACCGGGGAACTGCGTTATCCAATTTCGCCACCGAGCCCACTACCCGTCTGTTTCGTTTAAAAATCTGTTGCGTTTAAAAATCTGCTATTTCATACATAACATCGCGCACTTAACCCGGAAATTCCGGGATGGACAAATACCGTGCCAAAAAGTAATTCTTGCTTCACAGCCATTCCTTTTTCTCTCCAGTGTTAAAAATAATCTTGAATTAGTTTTATGTAGATCGCATGGTAACGCAAGTTCATTCAGTTGGTAATAAACCTGCCTGCTGATTCTAGGGTCGTGGGTTCGAATCCCGCAAGCGGCAAATATTTGTATGATGAATATGAATATTTGTACCCGAGGCACAGTATAAGATACTCTATCTAGTATTACATACAGTACGGACACTACCTTCTCCACACATTTGCCGACAAAAATTATATTTAGTATGGGAAGCTGTCAGCCATCTTCGCCGCGCGGACGGCTGCCCATACTAAATTACATTTTTCTATGGGCCGGCCGCCGGTCGCCGTCGGTAAATGTGTCCCAACACGTAGTATATGCTAAATCTATGGTCTCAACCCCCTCTTCTTATGAAATGACAGCTAACTGCCAGTTGCACGTACGTTCATTAAAGATAATCCTCCATTAAATAGCATGCTGGAACTTATTGTTCTGTTGACATACTTAGATCTAGCAAGATATTCAATCTAAGATCAAGGAACTCTTTTGCTTTTGAATAAAGAGATCCTTCCTCTTAGTATTTAATGGAAGATTATCATCAATGAACGTACGTGCAACTGGCGGTGTGTGTCTAAGGTGTGTCCGAATCATGGATGTTTGTTTTGTGAATGTTAGTAGGTATACGGGAAGATCTCAGCGTACACTTATTTGATTGGCTCCCAAACTTTACCGTAATTAGGGTTCGTTATTCGAATACTTACAAATTGAGGTTAAATGAAGCTGTTTACTCCCTGATTACGGTTTTTGTTTGCGCTTTCATGTTGTTAATTTAATCAGGCTGCAATCAGCCAGATGATACTGCTTGCTGGAAATTTGTGATACCAAAATATTTATACTGAACATTTTAGAAATAAGTGGTTACATTATTATATTGTATTTGTTATACACAAAACAATATTTAAAGGTGCAATTACTTTTTCTAATTCGACAGCTTCTACATTGCTTGCTTTATTTTTCCATTTACAAAGTGTAGCAATCAAAGCAAGGAATGTATGCCAAATCAGGCCAAACGAATTAGGCAATGTAATAGCAATCTAGCTTGTAATTCAACTTTGTATGTATAAAAGAATGCTTCCAAACAGGTATTTTGTATTTTACACTATACCTAATAGTTTCTTGAATAGCATGGCCTATTTACCTCATTTTCAGCAAACAACGTTGATAGGTAGTTTGAAACTTTTGACCAACAATTCTGACAACCTCTGAAGGTATGTCCCTATCGGCGAAATATTCTTGGAAATGCCTTGTTACAATCCCCAGAGACTCCAGGAAATTCATCGAGAAAGTTAAGTTCGTTACCATTTTGACGCGTAGCCATTATATGTATTTATTTACTGGCATCTATACAGGGTGTTAGGGTAAATAGTTCCAATTCTTTAAAGGGTGATTGTACCCATGGTACTGAACAACTTGCCCTAAGAAACCTTTAGGAAATTAGAAAAAAAATTACGGACTTTTGATACTAAATTCAATCAGCTAATCGAACGTTTGTATGAAATATTTAATTTTTGTTTTGCTAATTTCTCTTTGCTCCATTGGGAAAGTTGTTCAGTACAATCACCCCTTAAAGTAATGCAACTGTTTACCCTAACACCCTGTATAGATTTTACATATTTTAGTATTCAATCTATAAAACAACCACCATCCTGAAACTTTAAGATATGCAGGTTTCCTCACGACATTGTTTGTAACAATTGGGTTTATTATAAGTAGGTAATTAATTAACTTATGGAAAAAAGAATACTGGGTGTAAAATTAAAGGAGTAAAATATTAAACAGGGTTCTTTCGACATTTTAATACCTATGTCTTACGGTATCTAAGAAAAATGCCTGTGACAGGCGGCCGGACGGACAGACACCGAGCTGATTCCAAAAGTGTTCCGTTTTGCCAATTTTGGTACGGAACTCTAAAAACCTGTCAGGCCATCCTTCTTACCGACTCGTTCTGTCGTCGTTCGGAAGTGGGCCACTCCATTCATAGGGTTTTTCCAAAGAACAGGTAAACAAATGGAACCTTTGAATGTTTCATGAGTTTCAGTCACGCTGTTACCGGTCGGCTACTTAATGACCCCAACTTTTAGGAAAGATAGTGGATACCTACTGATACTTTTTCTTATTTTTGTCCCAAATATTTGAAATGGGTAAAGCAGGTACTCTCGCGAGAACTTCTCGGCGGGAATTCTCAGCGAGAACTTTCAAGGAAAATTACTACGGCTTATGACGCCATGAGAACAATGAAGGTCATCCACATTCTCGTTCTCGGCTGTTCTCGGCGAGAATATAGTGCTCGGATAAGACCAGACATGTCATGCGATTATCGCTTTCACATGCCACTGATATCGACAACTTCCTTGGTTTTCTTGTTATTACAAATACAAATACAAATTACTAAACTTTTTTACAATTTTTACCAAAGTTTAGATTCCTACAAAACACACTTGCTGACAGTAAAAAATTTTGTTCCATGTTGTTCAGTTACTCATGGTCCTCAAACTAGTAAAGTTTGTAATATGAGGGCCAGTTATATACGATAACCAGGTAGTTACAGGCCAATTTAGACATAATTTGAAGTTTGATGTTAAACACATATTTCACAAAGATAATAAGACAAGAACAGGATACAACAATAAAATAAACTATTTCTCTATTCTTTATTGCATTATTGGCGTTGAACTGAGATGGCACAGAAAATAAATGAATGGCGTATTTTGTTTTCGGAGGCCATGACCCGCTTTGGTTCCCTAAGCCAGCGCAAAATGTAAGTAAGAAGGTAATATTGGCAATATATGACGGTGGTAACGCCATCTTTTGCCAAAACATATGGAACAGAGACGTGTCGTTCACTCAAGGCCTTATAAAAAGGCTGAAAGTCACCCAAAGGGCAATGGAGAGGGCTATGCTCGGAGTTTCCCTGCGAGATCGAATCAGAAATGAACAGATCCGCAGAAGAACCAGAGTAGCTGTCATAGCCCAAAGAATTGCTAAACTAAAGTGGTAGTGGGCGGGACATATTGCTCGCAGAACCGATGGCCGATGGGGCCGAAAAGTTCTCGAGTGGCGACCGCGTACCGGAAAGCCCAGCATGGGCGGCGGGAACCCGTTTGATGAGAGCAGCGCAGGACCGGTCATTATGGCGATCCTTGGTCCCCCAAGGATGATGATAATGATTATCAAAAAATTCCCGGTAAGGAATTAGCTTGGAAGTAGAGTCGCTGACTGATTCATAATCGTCATTCTCATGCCACTACCCCACTCTATTGCGGTAATTATGTCATCTTTTTCTATTCATCTTTCTTTGTCGTCATTTTAGCACTCACTCCTTTTTTACCTATAGTCGCTAACTGTTTGCACTATGTAGGTAATGAGCACGTACCTATAGCGTGTGGGCATCTTCACAGACGCATTCGGCAATGAGGAAGCACCTAGATACTTAGCTCATACTTAGGTATTTCATCTTGACGGGATACTCGAGTAGTGATTAGTCAGTCACTACTCGAATATCCCGTCCTCACCACTCGAGTATTCATATAAGACGCACAAGAGGAAACTTAGGTGTCATTCAATAATGTGAAAGAATTTTGAGACCACGTAACAATTCGTACGGAGTGTCGAAACAAGCACTTTCGTATGAGTGAGTTCAATTAGCGAAGCATTAATTGTAATTTAACTTAACGATGTTGAAATGTTTCGCTTTATTATGAAAATGGTTATTAAATTATACTCGTATGTAAGTAATTATTACTTTAGCATATTTTTTGACAAACCATTTCCGTACAGTCAGTTAATTAACAATATGTAAAAAAATATTATCAACTTGGATGGGTTTCACGCTTTTGATGCAGACGTTAACATTTTTGCAAAAATGTATGAACTATGGTATCTAACCAGGAAGGTGGCATAGTTAATCTAACTTATGGAACCAGAGACAAATAGTCTATACCATGCCAGCTTAATTTATGTTTAAAATGTCTTGTTATGGTGGAATACTTTATTTGTTTTTACTATGTATTTTAAAAACTAATTTTTTGAATGGAAAAACTAATGACTCTACAGCTTCGGTGCCATGATAATAATTTCTGAGAGTTCTAATAGCAGTAAGCATTATTTGTTTTTGACCTGCACTTTCACATTTGGATAAAATTGAATGATGTCCTGACTCTATTGTAAACCTTATTTCTTTGTAGATAAGACGATATTCACCATGACTAGACATAGGTTATTGAAGAACACTTTATCGCAAAGTCGGCGAGGATGATAATTTTATTAATATCTTTAGGAACCAGACTCTGTGAAATTTCGTCGAGATTAGTTTTTATACTCAAATTTTCTCCCCAAGGTAAGATTTTTAATGAAACAGTTTTTTTTTTTAAAACCAGGCTAAATCGCGAAGGAGATTGAATTTGATAGGACATTTTTTAAGTATCTATCTATACTATTATAAAACTGTAACAGGAAGTTTGTCTTTACATTGAAGATATTAACAAAAAAAGTTACGATAATTATGGTTTTTAGGTGTCCCTGATTCCATTTCACCAATTTTTGATTTTTTTTCTGTCTGTTTGTTTGTGTGTTTGTTTGTTTGTTTGAACGAGTATCACGCAAAAACTACTGAACCGATTTTGATGAAACTTTTGTTTGATAGCTTATGATCTGACTTAAAATCTGGTATATAATTTGTGCGAACGAAGTCGCGGGTTAACGCTCGTTTTTTATAACAATAACAATAGGTAAAATATAGCACTAGTCGCTTTGGACAGAGCACAGCATTTCAGTAATGTGGATATTTCGAACATTATGCTAAATTTAAACTATCGCCTAGGAGAATATAGTACCGTTACTACTGGGTGTAATTGATATAATTTGCATCCTTTTAAACTAAGAGTCTACCCATCAAATTGAACAACTTTTACTGTGGAAGCAAACCAATCGGAGCAAAAAATTAAATTTTATTGAAAAGGAAGAAAATTTAATGATATCAATTTCACCCTGTATACCGATAGGTCCTAAAATCGTCAATCTCTTTTCTTTACTAATTCAATTTCTTCTTCACTTTCAATTTATTTATTTAAATATAAACAACACAATATACGGCTAAAACATTTTAGTAACCAATAAAAATTTGAAAATATTTTTTATTACGAGTCAACCTGCATACGCAAACTGATTTGTGGCGTCAATATTTCAAAGGTGACGTATTAATGATGTTCGAGGGGAACTTCTGGGGTATTAATAGAAGGTAATTTGTTTCGAGTCGTATTTGTGTTCATGTTGGGAATTGAATACAAATTCAGGTTGAAACTAATATGACACTGCACTGAAAGCCAAGTTCAAGTCCAATTCGTAAGCGGGTACTGATTGATTACAGAGCCGTAACCTCATTCGATCGCGATCGGGTGGGAACTGTTTTTGTTTTGTTTGTGCATGCGACTGTGCAGTGCGGTGTGGGGTGGGGGAGGTGGTATGCTCGGCTCGCTGGAGTTGCGAGGGGGTGCCCCGCCTGCGAGGGGATGAACGTTGACCGGGCCGGGCCGGCCGGTAAAATGTACAGTTCGCTTGAGAAAATTTTTTATTTGAGGTATTGTTTAAAATAATAAGTGCAATACTTTGCACTTCTAACCCCTCTTATAATGTTAATGTTCCAAGCCTACTGGCTTGGAACGTGTCGCCACAGGTTATGAATGGTTAGGAATTATTTAAAAAAATAAATTTTAACTTTTTTTTTATTTATTGTTCTGCTCTGCTCTGCTCTGCTCTGCTCTGCTCTGCTCTGCTCTGCTCTGCTCTGCTCTGCTCTGCTCTGCTCTGCTCTGCTCTGCTCTGCTCTGCTCTGCTCTGCTCTGCTCTGCTCTGCTCTGCTCTGCTCTGCTCTGCTCTGCTCTGCTCTGCTCTGCTCTGCTCTGCTCTGCTCTGCTCTGCTCTGCTCTGCTCTGCTCTGCTCTGCTCTGCTCTGCTCTGCTCTGCTCTGCTCTGCTCTGCTCTGCTCTGCTCTGCTCTGCTCTGCTCTGCTCTGCTCTGCTCTGCTCTGCTCTGCTCTGCTCTGCTCTGCTCTGCTCTGCTCTGCTCTGCTCTGCTCTGCTCTGCTCTGCTCTGCTCTGCTCTGCTCTGCTCTGCTCTGCTCTGCTCTGCTCTGCTCTGCTCTGCTCTGCTCTGCTCTGCTCTGCTCTGCTCTGCTCTGCTCTGCTCTGCTCTGCTCTGCTCTGCTCTGCTCTGCTCTGCTCTGCTCTGCTCTGCTCTGCTCTGCTCTGCTCTGCTCTGCTCTGCTCTGCTCTGCTCTGCTCTGCTCTGCTCTGCTCTGCTCTGCTCTGCTCTGCTCTGCTCTGCTCTGCTCTGCTCTGCTCTGCTCTGCTCTGCTCTGCTCTGCTCTGCTCTGCTCTGCTCTGCTCTGCTCTGCTCTGCTCTGCTCTGCTCTGCTCTGCTCTGCTCTGCTCTGCTCTGCTCTGCTCTGCTCTGCTCTGCTCTGCTCTGCTCTGCTCTGCTCTGCTCTGCTCTGCTCTGCTCTGCTCTGCTCTGCTCTGCTCTGCTCTGCTCTGCTCTGCTCTGCTCTGCTCTGCTCTGCTCTGCTCTGCTCTGCTCTGCTCTGCTCTGCTCTGCTCTGCTCTGCTCTGCTCTGCTCTGCTCTGCTCTGCTCTGCTCTGCTCTGCTCTGCTCTGCTCTGCTCTGCTCTGCTCTGCTCTGCTCTGCTCTGCTCTGCTCTGCTCTGCTCTGCTCTGCTCTGCTCTGCTCTGCTCTGCTCTGCTCTGCTCTGCTCTGCTCTGCTCTGCTCTGCTCTGCTCTGCTCTGCTCTGCTCTGCTCTGCTCTGCTCTGCTCTGCTCTGCTCTGCTCTGCTCTGCTCTGCTCTGCTCTGCTCTGCTCTGCTCTGCTCTGCTCTGCTCTGCTCTGCTCTGCTCTGCTCTGCTCTGCTCTGCTCTGCTCTGCTCTGCTCTGCTCTGCTCTGCTCTGCTCTGCTCTGCTCTGCTCTGCTCTGCTCTGCTCTGCTCTGCTCTGCTCTGCTCTGCTCTGCTCTGCTCTGCTCTGCTCTGCTCTGCTCTGCTCTGCTCTGCTCTGCTCTGCTCTGCTCTGCTCTGCTCTGCTCTGCTCTGCTCTGCTCTGCTCTGCTCTGCTCTGCTCTGCTCTGCTCTGCTCTGCTCTGCTCTGCTCTGCTCTGCTCTGCTCTGCTCTGCTCTGCTCTGCTCTGCTCTGCTCTGCTCTGCTCTGCTCTGCTCTGCTCTGCTCTGCTCTGCTCTGCTCTGCTCTGCTCTGCTCTGCTCTGCTCTGCTCTGCTCTGCTCTGCTCTGCTCTGCTCTGCTCTGCTCTGCTCTGCTCTGCTCTGCTCTGCTCTGCTCTGCTCTGCTCTGCTCTGCTCTGCTCTGCTCTGCTCTGCTCTGCTCTGCTCTGCTCTGCTCTGCTCTGCTCTGCTCTGCTCTGCTCTGCTCTGCTCTGCTCTGCTCTGCTCTGCTCTGCTCTGCTCTGCTCTGCTCTGCTCTGCTCTGCTCTGCTCTGCTCTGCTCTGCTCTGCTCTGCTCTGCTCTGCTCTGCTCTGCTCTGCTCTGCTCTGCTCTGCTCTGCTCTGCTCTGCTCTGCTCTGCTCTGCTCTGCTCTGCTCTGCTCTGCTCTGCTCTGCTCTGCTCTGCTCTGCTCTGCTCTGCTCTGCTCTGCTCTGCTCTGCTCTGCTCTGCTCTGCTCTGCTCTGCTCTGCTCTGCTCTGCTCTGCTCTGCTCTGCTCTGCTCTGCTCTGCTCTGCTCTGCTCTGCTCTGCTCTGCTCTGCTCTGCTCTGCTCTGCTCTGCTCTTTTCTGTTTATTTTATATTTAATTCAATAATTACGATTCAATTATGACCGTTACTCTAACAGTACTCGTTGTCAGTAACGATTCAGTTGCGTTTCAATTGCAATACAATTGCGATTCAGTTACAGTTCAATGCGATTCAATGTCAATTCAGTTACGATTCAATTACAATTCAATTACGATCCAGTTGCGTGTCAATTCCAATTCAGTTACGGTTCAATTACGAGTCAATTGTGATTATTGAATTTTATTACAGTTCAATTGCGATTCAGTTACGAGCTTATTGACTCAATTACGATTCAATTACGACTCAATTACGATTTAATTATGATTCAGATACGGTTCAATTACGATTCCATTCGGATGGCACGTTAAGCCGTTGGTCCCGGCTACTATCTCAGGGCTGCAATCGCGGTAAATATTTGGTGATTGAACCGTTATGGGACTACGTACGAACTTTTGACACATTTGGTATTGCGCTAATCGCGGTACAGCCGTTAGAGCCGTTTTGATATATTGCTTAGACGTTTTTGGCTGCCAGGTACATAGCGTTTAGCGCGATGCGGAATTCAGCACAGTTGAATAGTATTTGGATTGCAGAACTGAAATTGGATAAGAATAGAACTTCGATATTTTAAGTTAGCGCAATCGGGCACTTGGTGGTAGTAGTCGTTACATAAAAACCACGTCGGAGGCCGTAAGGCGGTCTGAAAAAACTCTGACACCAGGGCTCTGCCCACACGATAAGAAGAAGATTTCTCAGTAAGTTTTAAACTTTGCAAAAAGATTATTTAATATTTTGAAAAAAAAATTACCCATGTTGAAACCATGATAATTCGATTCTGCTCTCGATTCTAAACAAACTTCTTTCTAGTTTTGCGTTAATTCACGTTGTATAAAATAATTTCTATTGTTTTTATATGATCGCGGCGCTGGGGGAGTTCAATGAAAAATGTTCAGCGATCAAAAGGTTAAGTTACGCGTCGTGTCGTAGACAAAACAGTTTCGTCTTACGTGGTGTATGCCGCGTATGAGACAAAACTGTTTTAAAACAGTTTTGCCTATGTGCGACAAGTCTGTCTAAAAACTGTCGTGACTCTAATCTGCGGTCAGCCTAAGGGATGATTGTACCCACGATACTGAACAACATTTCTGAAACCTAGCAAATTAGCAAAAAAATACAACTTTTCATACAAACGTTCGATCCGCTGATTGCATTTAGTAGGTATAGAAAGACGAAATTTTTTTTCGAATTTCCTATAAGTTTTTTTTTTGGGAAAGTTGTTCAGTATTATGGGTACAATCACCCCTTAAAGTAGTGCAACTGTTTACCCCCACCGAACATTATACGAGGGGTTAGAAATGCAAAGTAACGCTTTTGCTTCGGAGACGGCTGTCGCCACTTGTATTCCCGCTCACGCTGCTACAATTACTCATGCCCTCTCGCTTGCACCACGCCGCGTACCTTATGGTGTTATGCAAATCATTGCATAACCTGTGGCGACACGTTCCAAGCCAGTAGGCTTGGAACATTAACATTATAAGAGGGGTTAGAAGTGCAATACTTTGCACCCTCTTATAATGTTCTGTGGTTTACCCTAACACCCTGCATATACACTTCTATTACAGTTTCATTATCATAATACAAAAAAAAGGTGTATTAAAAAAATAATAGTGTAGATCCAGAAACTCTTTATCAAGCTCATTATCGAGACAATGTGCTTACTGTTTCTTAAATAAAGCGGCCGTTTACCTTGTCAGCCCCGTGATTTGGGTTCGTCTGACACTTTGGTAAATCCTTTTCTATTTTAAATGTCAGAAGGCAACAGCCAAAATGCAAAGTACTATGCTATTTTTGTTTAAAATAAATAATATAATATTTATGACTTTATGAAGTAGTAAATTAATATTTCTATGTATTTATGAGGTACGAGCGTTAACCCGCGACTTTTTCCGCACAAATTATATACCAGATTTTAAGTCAGATCATAAGCTATCAAAAAAAATAGTTTCATCAAAATCGGTTCAGTAGTTTTTGCGTGATGATCTTTCAAACAAACAAACAACAGACGGACAAAAAATAAAAAAAATTGGTGATATGGAATCAGGGACACCTAAAAACCATATCGTAACTTTTTTTTGTAAATATCTTCAATGTACAGACAAACTTCCTTTTACAGTTTTATAATAGTTTAGATCAGCGGCACGCCGCTCGGATTCTTGTTATACAATTATCGACCGTATGTCAAAGTTGCCAAGGCGCGCCCGCGCCTCGACGCCGCCTCGACTCTTTCTGTATGTACAGACACACTTCTGTTACAGTTTTATATTATTAGACCCTTATAACAAGTTCGCCCTGCTAATAACATACCAAATATTCAAGAGGACAAAACAATTTTCTTTTTCTTGAAACGAAATAAATAATGAAAGGACCGAACGTCACGCAGATGTAACAGGTGAAGTGGAAAGGTTGAGAAAGGTGCCTACCACCGGACACAAAGACGTAGGCCCTGCCAAAACTCTTACACTTACGAATTAAGTATCAAAATTCCTTGAATGGTGGGCCTTTATATTTAAACAGGGCATCGGTATGTCTAAGTTCGCCGGTGGCACGTCGCAACCATATCCGTACGAATAAAATGTATTGGTGGCAGGCATGTGTGAATAAAGAGAGTAAATTGAAAGAAGATTTTCGTGGAACCATATTTTCATTTCATTGTAATATAGAACGGTTTAATGGGACGAAACCGTTTATGGGAATATTTACATTTTTTTTTTATTACGTATGGGTTTGCTCTTGACCTCAATCTAGTCCTCAGGACGAAGATGTAGCGAGCTCACCCAGAAGAAGCCTATTCACTCGTACTTTGAAGGAAGGGTTGTAAGCGCTCGGAAATACTGACGCAGGCCAGGCGTTCCACTCCTTGGCTGTGCGCATTATAAAAGATTCAGAAAGGCGCTTGGTGCGGATATGTGGGATTTCAACCAAAAAGGATAGTAGAAAGGGGAAGGTGGGATGAGCTCATGTAGCTCTTGGGCACACTCACCGAAGTACAATCTGTTGAAGACCGACAAGCAGGCTACTCTGCGGCGGTAACATTTCTGATTTATTTTATGACCGCAACATAGAACCGTGTTTGATTTCATATTTCATTTTATTATAGTGGTACGGCAGGTACCTTTCACTACCATAAATAAATATCTTGGACAATGTCATACAAATTATACAGGGTGAAATTGATATCATTAGCATCCTTTTAAACTAAGAGTCTACCCATCGAACTGAACAACTTTTACTATGGCAGCAAACCGATCGGAGCAAGTAAAAAATCTGCTGTTGCATACATTTGAGTCGCGAACTCGCGCGTCGACCTTGCAGTTTAGTATGGAACAGCAGATTTTTTACTTGCTCTGATCGGTTTGCTCCCATAGTAAAAGTTGTTCAGTTTGATGGGTAGACTCTTAGTTTAAAAGGAAGCTAATGATATCAATTCCACCCTGTATAACGTTATAACAATGATCTCGAATGTGTTGTCTCGGTTAGTAAGCCAATCTTGTTCTTATGCGGAGCGGAAAGTTTTTAATATCTTGATGATAATAAACAAGCTTAGGACAATTTAATTTTATGAAACAGCTACCTTTCAGGAAAGCCACATTTACTCTTAAAAATTATATGCTACTTTTTAATATATTTATTTGTGTTATCGTGTATTATTATTGTTATACACGTAATTCGCCATATCAGTCCCAATTAGTACAGAGCCTGCATATACTACGCAACTGAGCATCACATATTAAATAAAAAGGAATCTATAACGTATCACAATAACGTCGCTTTTAAAATGTCCAGCTTCCTTTCGAATACGAAATATCGTGTTCGTCAAACCTGGCATTCCCAATTTTGCATACTCGCATTACGAAATAGGAAAATGCGTCGAAGCCTACATTTCCTGCCAGAGCTCGTTATAGACACAAAATACCAAATGTTCAAACAGTCCTCTCTATTTTTTTACTATTATGAATTAAATATGACTTACGACACTACTCTACGAATAAAAATGTACTGAAATGTAAATCAAACTCAAAAAGTGGCACCCAAAAAGAATGTGGATTTTGTTCAGAGTTACTCTTCTATGGATTCCCGAGATTCTGGCTAGCCGCTTGCGGGGTCCATTGTGTCCATTGTGTACTGAATTTCTCTTTTGTTAATAAAGATATTTGTATTTTGTATGGCTATTCTTAGACCTACGCGAACTACGCCTTAGAAGGGCGAGATGGATTGTGGTTGCCAATTAGTCTGAAACCGCGTTTGCCATCTTATAGTATGTTATTTATAATTGAATAATGCGATTGGCTATCATTGACTGTCTCTAATCATATTTTTATCACAAAACATGAAGATTTGCTGACCGGCATTCTGCTATAACTACTGAGAGCACCGTTGACGCGTTGCAGAGAAGTATGACCTCTCAGTCATGGAGATCTGGGTTCGAATTCGCACGGACGACATGCCAAGTACCTGCCAATGAGTCTTTCTAACGTATGTACACACGGCGACACATCAAGCTATACAAAACCAACATAAGCTGGCCGCGCGATGCTGTACGTTACTCGACCTACGCGTGGTCAGCTTATGTTGGTTTTGTATAGCTTGATGAGTCGCCATGTGTACGTAATACCGACTAGGTACTCTCCTACGGTGAAGGAAAACATTGTAAAGAAACTTGCATATAGTTACGCTGAAGAAGACATTCTGATGCCTATGTGATGTCTACTAATCGGCATTGGGCACGCGTGGTGGACTGACGCCCATACACCTTCTGAAGAAGATGAGAAGAGAAGAAGGGAAGTTTAGAGTACGACTGTACCCTGCAATGGGACGTATATTTACTGATACGTATATTAATAATTTTTAATTAATTTAATTTTAATTTTTTTAATTTTTTTTTTTTTTTTTTTGTGATTAGACATGTTGACATTTTAATAAATTGTGACAGTAAATTTTATGCATTCATCTATTTCATCATTTTATTATGTAATCTTTGTTGGGTATAATTTATTGACAATGTTATTACAAAAATTTTGACATCTTATAAATATTCTATAATATAATCATATCATCATATTAAATAAGAATAATAATTGTTTTTATATTCGTATGTCTCATGATACATCATAGTGGTCCTGTAAAACTACACTCCAACTATTGTATAATTTTTCTATTGTACTTTTTACCTATGATGACGAATAAATGTTTCTGATTTCTGATTTCTGATTTCTGATGATGATGATAATTTTCCTGTACACTTCTTTAGTCAGTTTGAGAATGAGCTGGCGGGCTTCAGAAATATGAATAGTTTATTCTCAATAATTTGGGCTCTTAGACTATTAAAGTGTTTCTATCGAATTTCTTTTTAGCACATTAGGTGCACCTCGTCACGTTGAAAATTCTTACCAGAGCATCCAGCGTGTTTCCCCCAACCCAACTTCATAAAAATATCAAAGAATCCATTCTGTACTTTTTGCACATTTAGCAATCGCGTCGCTCATGACTATACGCAAACGGGTACATTTATACACTGGCAATAGTTTCATAGACATGACAATCGCTTTGACATGCCCAGCAGATATGTACCGGCTTACAATGTTTGTAAGATACGAGAGTAGAACGTTGGAAGCTTTGTTCTCATGCTAGGCGGCTCCGTCAGTCCGTCACTCGTGTATGTCTCCTGTTGTAGAAAGGTTGTAGATAGATCTGGATTGTCGTAGTTCAATGGGTTGTTATATGAAAACTGGCTCGGACATTCGCAAGCTTTATTTAATGAGTGTTTTTCGTATGTTTATACGAATCTATACTATTATAAAACTGTAACAGGAAGATTGTCTGTACATTGAAGATATTAACAAAAAAAAAGTTACGATATGGTTTTTAGGTGTCCCTGATTCCATTTCACCAATTTTTGGATTTTTTTGTCTGTCTGTTTGTTTGCGTGTTTGTTTGTTTGTTTGTTTGTTTGAACGAGTATCACGCAAAAACTACTGAACCGATTTTGATGAAACTTTTTTTGTTTGATAGCTTATGATCTGACTAAAATCTGGTATATAATTTGTGCGGACGAAGACGCGGGTTAACGCTCGTAAATAACTATTTGTGCAGTTGATGAAATAAAATATACTAAATATAAGGTCTAACAAAATTAGGTGAAACTATTTTAAGGGGATGATCAGACCATCAAACTGGACAACTATCTCTATCGGACCAATATTGAAATCGCGAAAAAAAAATCTGCTGTCCCATACATTTAGGTCGAGTAGGTTCGTATGGAACAGCTGATTTTTTTTCGCGATTTCTATATTGAATTCCATAGAGAAAGTTGTTCAGTTTGATGGTCTGATCGCCCCCTTAAAATAGTTTCACCTAATTTTGTTAGACCTTATATAACACATGTGCACACACGCGCTAGAAGTGAAACCTTCAGAAAATATTTAGTGTTGCTTTTTCTTTTCATCTATTTTCAAAGCAGAAAACGGTACTAAAGAAGTTTTCAATTTTTTTTTTTTAATTCTTTTGTTTTTTTTTTTTGAAGTTTTCACTTCAAAAAGCATTTTTTTGTATATAGACTGTTCACTAAAATTCAGTCTTTGGAACATTGAGGTATCTTATATGTTGTAAAACAGAACATCAGTTAGTACGTACATTTAGTAATTAAGGTTAATGCTTCAGAATTGTTTGGGTTTTGTTGTTTTTTGAAAATTTCCATAAAAATATAAACATTTTCTACCTAAAATATTTTTTTATGCATTTAATCCTACAACTGTTCGAAATTGCAGTACTCTTAAAGGGCTTATGTTGCGAACTTTTGTTACCTGTATACAAGATCTTTTACATACTACATAAAGCAATAAAATTATTATTAATTATGAATTACTCTACATTATTCATTTTAAACATAACTCAGTGTCAAAAATCAACTAAATTAGCAGAAATTTGCGAAAAACAATAAAATCCGAATTATTATTATTTCATTTTTTATTTATTTAACTTTTACATAATGTTTACAATACAATTTCTCTCCAAAACTCCATAAGGAGTTTAGTGGGAGATCCACAGTTGCTGCGTGACGTTAGTCATCACATCAGCCATCACACACTAATTACAGTGCCATCAAAAGCTACATGGCTCATTTTCATTTTAACTACAATATAACATTATTTAAGAAATTCATTTAAATCTCTATCAATAAAATTCCGTAGCTCGAAATTCAGTGAGAATAACTAGCACAATAAGTCGCTTAGCACCTATCACCACGAAAGTGTATACAATAACATGACAATTTGATGGTAATCCCTCTACAGATCGATAGCAATTTTTTTCTATCGATAGAGCCACGAATTAACTTACCTATCACTAAAAGCAATAAGCCAGTCCATTAGGAAGGACCAAACGCCAGAATGGCAAGTGTATGGGCGCTGCCCCCTTTATAATTTATCGCGTCACAGTTTATATATAAGCAGTATTTCAACATATCAAAAGATTGAAAAATGTAATCTGGGATGGGACTTGACGAACCTGAAGATATTATATTAAAAAGACAATGCCCAAAACCATGCTAAAGATGCGTCATCAATGCGTCATCATCATTAATTTACCAAAAATATTTGGTCTGAATTATGAATTCCTTCATATGTATTTTTAGCCCTGTGGAAATGGGGGTTTAAAAATAAAATACAATTTAATAGCAATTTTGTGTAAGGAATGAATGCTTTTGTTTTTATATCATATCTTTTTCTTAAATTGGGATTTTTTTAAATATTTCCCATGAAACATTTAACGACTTTCTTGTTTTAACAATGCTAAGTACATTTCCTAGCTATTAGGTGACAATTTGGCCAGACGCAAGTTCAGCCTAACTTTCATATAATTTTGGGCACGATCTTTTATAATATTTGAATTTGTACTAAACAATGAAGCAACGAAAAATAAATTCAAACTCATTTTGAGTTAACATTTTTCAAAGGAATATAATCTCCAGTTATTTTTAAATCAATTTATTATTTCTGCAAATTCTTAAGATTCGTGAAAAATGTCAACACTCGCTGCATTTTGCACAAACCCTTTAATAATGAAATATGAATAACGTTTTTATAAAAAAAAAATCTACTGCTCAAATGAAATACACTGTGGTAAAGTCAATGGATGATGCTTTCACGGAAATAGTATATTTATTTCAGGTGAATGTTGAGGACCGTTGTTTGCTCGGAGTCTGGTATTTGAAGCGAGACTGTCGAGTTACCCAGATGCAGAGCACTTCGGCAAACTAGTTGATTCAATTAAGATCCAACCAAAGTCAGTCAACGTGTTTAACTTCAGGAAATGCTAGACTAAATCATGTTAAATATACCCCTAAATAGTGAGAAATAGAGTTATAGATACCTACCATAATGTTATTTCAGATCCAGACGGATTAAAGATGTCATAGACAGGGTGTAATGAAAACTGCCTTCAAAAAAACTAAAAAGTTAAAAAATTATCAGAACAGACATCAGATCTCATTTAAACAGATTAATGTTCTTATGATGCGAACGAAAAAGTCATCGGCTGCAATATTATTTCTTAACTTTTTAGTTTTTTTGAAGGCGGTTATAATTTTTTGTTAAAATTTTGTTTATTTCACAATTTTCAGTGGTAAATTCATTAGATCAATTTAATAGTAGTGCTTTAAATTAACAAACGCACTAGCCGGGACTACGATTTTCCCCTCGATTTCTCTGGGATGCTATAATCAGATCCTGGTTTCCTTATCATGGTACCACCCTCGAGATAGCTTCTTTCCAACAAAAAAAGAATCATCAAAATCGGTTCATAAACGACGAAGTTATCCGCGAACACACATTAAAAATATATATACGGTCGAATTGAGAAACCTCCTTCTTTTTTTAAGTCGGTTAATAAAAAGTGTCATTAACCTTTGAACCACTACCACACCACACAACATCAAGGTGATTTTATAAGAGTTCCGTATTACCAATTTTACTTAAAAAAAACATTCAAGCCCACCACGTTGGAAAATACAAAATTCAGTAAAATAACAACGTACAAACATTGTGTGTTTACAAACGTCACTCAAAATGTCACCACGGTGGAACTTCGGCAATATAAATGTAAATCGTTCGCAGACCCGTAGGTACACCTGACGAGTATAAATAATACATTTTAAGTACTTGAATAAAGAGAAATAAACTCAAAAGTTTTTGTTCTTTACATGGAAAGTTGTCGAAAGATTTTAATTTCACCTTGTGAGAGCACAAGGCGAAATTGAAATCTTTCGACAAACTTTATAGAGTCAATGAAGATTAATTGTTAAATGAATTGAAGAATCATGAGGAAGATTAATGCATGGTTGTTGTTGACATGAAAATAGGTATATTTGAGAAAATTTTAGTAGGTAGGTATATCGAATTTTTTCAAACGTCAATTTTACTGAAAAGAAAATCCTGCAAATGTTTCCAATGTCAAAGTTTGTGGCGATGATGTTTGGATTTTTGTAAGATTGTATGTTTGTGGCATAATCACGCTTAACGGATTTTGATGAAAAGATATTGCCCACGTGACGAACTGTATTCGTTTCAAATCTTTTCACAACTAACGAATGAGTATGATCAAAGAACACATATAAATAGTATACTAAATAAAATTATAAACAAAATAGGAGGAATATCATACTTCGCAAGGAAATGGAAATTATCCTTTTCTATCATGGCATTTCTTATAAAATTTAAATTCTTTGAAAGCGAAACGGGATTGGGCGGTTTCCTTTGGCACACTGATAGAATAATATTCTGGATTCACAATAAGGATACTTTTTAAAGTCCACGCAGACGGAGTCGCGTGCAACAGTATTATTATTAAGTACATAATATAATATGTACTTAACACGTTCCGGGACAGTGAACGAGACACAATAGAACTTTTATTGTTATCACGACTATAGGCGGTCACTGTCCCGGAACGTGTTAATAGTCATGAGACTACGTATACTTAATTATGGAATTTTATTACTTATAATTTTAAATAGGTTTTGTAACTGTATTGTACTTAATCCTATTAAATCTGAATTTAAAAGAAGCACATAGGTAAATAGACAATGAAGTAATCACCGATTACAACTCTTAAACTATCTACGAACCCACAATAAGAATGTTCTATGTTCTATGTATGTACATGTTGTTCTATTGGTGTTTCGTTGTATTCTTGTTTTGTGAACTTGTTGTGAACTGTAATATTATGGGTGTGTTACTTATGCAAATAAATTGTTTATCTATCTATCTATCTAAGAATCAAAAACATTAGAGGAGAAACTCTATACCAGTTTTTGTAGAACAATGATAATAATTAGAGGCGCAGGGAGGTTGAATATAATTCAGTATCATATTACTTAATTAATACAAATTACGCAGGTGTAGTCTGACTCGGCAGTCATGCGGGTCACAGAGAAGCGAGCGGCTTCGAAATAGCTGAAGATACAGCTGCTAATTAAACTTTTGAATACTAAGTCTTACTTTGAAACGAGACCTCCGTGTCTGGATACCTTTGCTTTGTTATATATCTGGATGGCATTTTCAGAATTTTAGTCCTCTTAGTTTTGGAAAGCCATACTGCTGGGTGTTTTACATTTTACAATACGAGATGTATTATCGTGTCATAAGACTCAAATTGCAAGCAATGCATTTTTAGGCCGCGGGGCAAGCACGAGGAGAGTAAGGTCCGCCACACACAGACGGAATTGCGATCCGGAATCCTGATTCAGGGTTCAGTGTTTTCAACTTTTACTATGGTTACAAAAAATACTAGAATGTTGTTTAAAAAATGCCTAAAATAAAAATGTATGAAACGCCAAATGAATGACAACAATTGCATTTATAGGTATTTATTAGAACCAAACAAACAATTTCTATACATGATAATTACTATCATGTGATGAGGTCATGACGTTACGAATGTTACGATGATGATTTGTAAATTTTATTCCAATATTAATGCTACTTATATCAAAAGACTATCGATAGTTAGTCTTTTTACATTTGACATAACATTAGACATAATCTGCATACAAATGACATGAACCATTATTACACAAGCTGTTTTTGAGCGTAGGCAATTTCGCAACTATGCCGCAACGACGTTGCAACTGCACCGTCACGATACGGTATCGTTCAATCAACGCCTACGCTCAAAAATCACTTTGAAATATGCCACCTAAGACATCAAAAAATCACTAGATCTATTGAAAAAGTCTCTGAAAGCGGCAACACTCCATACGGAATCTAATTCCGAATCTGGTTTATTCCGGATGTATTTGGCGGACTTAAGTGGCGGGCGTGGAGCGGGCGCAGGTCTTCTGAACGCGGCCTAAAGGGGTGATCTACGCGGACGAAGTCGCGGATCGAAAGCTAGTTAAAATATAGGTAAATATAGAGAACAAGAACCGATTCTCAAATTATTATTCCGTTACTGAAACTTGTAGGTGCTTCACAAAATATTAAACTCTGTCGTGAAGAGCTTTGTACCAAATGCTGACGACAATACGAGTTGAAATGTATTAATTCATATTTCAATTAGAGCAGCGCGTTGCTATGAATTCATTGTCTTTACGTACCCCTTTTGGCTGACTATAGCTGTTTGCGTACCGTTTCCATTACATCTTAATTTTAAGACTTTGATTAAAATAAAATAGCGGAAGATAGGTGACGTTCTTGCATTACGTACTCGAAAAATGAATCTGTTTTTCATGTGCTTACGAGTGACATAACGGGTAATGCTGTGTGAGTTGTATTTTTTATTTTTGAATTATATGTACAACGAGTAAAAGCACACAAAGGCATTGTGGTACCTTTATTCCTCCTAAAATAAAAAAATATCTCAATAATTTAATTTGCGACCAGCCTACGGACAAATCCAATAACAAGATCACTCACAGGCCACTGCATATTGAATAAACACATGCACGCACTTAACTTAACACTTTCACTGCTTAGCTCAAAACAAGCAGTGCAGTGCTACCTTCGTGCAGTGCTAACATTGTGGAATGCAATACAATTCTGACTCACCGGGCGAGTCCTGCGCGCTGCATCGTGTGCCCATTTGTTGCTGACCTACGACGTAGGTCGTCAACAGTTAAAGTGTTAAGGGCCTACGTCGAAAAATAATTGAAGCTAAATGGACGTGTGATAGCTTATATTACTGATGCGAGAGAAAGAGATGGCGCGGCGCGCGCGCCTGAAACGACGCAAGCGTAAAACAAACTTTATTTAATTGTGATTGTACTATTTATGTAAGTTCAATTCTGCTCTTATCAAAATATGTAAAATATCAATCTCTTCTTTTAAATCAAGTCACATGTTTCTATTATTCACCGTTTAGCATTTCCAAGCGTTTATAAATAAAACGGAGGCTACTTTGGCTTGTTTTTCTATCGAGAAAATGTGTTAATCGTGTTTTGGCTCTTGTCAAAACTTCAATTATATGTTCAATTTACACATATCCGCTAATCATACTCCTACTGTTAGTACTTCATGATATATGACGCTTTGAAGAATCTTATTTTTTCACATAGCCTCTTAAGTGAATCGACTTCGAATTTTGCAAGGAAATGAAACTCCCCTGCATCTACTATGCGAGTGTGGCCAACTCATGTACCCAAAAATCTAAGTAGACATAGGTTCTGGCATGAGATACAAACTCTCCTGGTTGAAAACCTATTTGGATTCCTAAATGCAGTGGGTATTCCTATGAATACCCTATGGAACTATAGAAGGGGTGATCACAATCAGACCATGGACAAAGTGGCACACGCGCATCTCTGTCAAGGACCCCGAATACCAATAAATAAAGGGAAAAGGTTCTTTGCAGTTATTTTAGGAATTAGGAATTAGGTACACCTCATTCCGTCCTAGAATTCTTAAAAACAAATCTTATAGATAATGCTAAAGCACTACTAAAAGAACCTAAACTTTCCTAGACCTGTTGCAAGTTTTGGATGACAAAAAAATATTCAGGTTTGAATATCTGCGGGGCTAGTATGCTAACCCGCGATAGCGAGGTATAGCGCTATCACGCTTCCGCTCTCTTTCTATTTGCGCGCGAACGAAAGAGATAAAAGACTAAATTTAACAGATGGATGTGTTAAATGTCGCAATCGCGGATTGGCGTACTAGACTCGCTGACGGAAAAATTAAGATGAAGGAAAGGATGAACTATTTAAAAAATGTATAGAGTATTTTTATAGAATCAAAAACAAATATAATAAATAATAATAAATTTATTATTATTATTTATAAAAATATTCTATACATTTTTTAAATAGTTCATCCTTTGATCTTGGACATTGTCACACAAATTATCTTGTCACTTTTAAGGTACCAGAATCTAGCCTGGACTTGTATTACGATGACTAGACAACGATGTAGAATACGTATATAGATACAAACATCCATGACTCGGGTACAAATATTTGTCCCTTACGGGATTGGAACCTGCAACCCTCGGCACAGCAGGCAGGTTCGCTACGTCAAAGTCTTCACAAATCAAAGTTTCAAAAAGTTTGACTGCAAATAATAAAACACGAAATTACTTTTTATATTTTTATATATTACGAGCGTTAACTCGCGACTTCGTCCGCACAAATTATATACCAGATTTTAAGTCAGATCATAAGCTATCAAACAAAAAAAGTTTTTAGTTTTTGCGTAATACTCGTTCAAACAAACAAACACCCAAACAAACAGACAGACAAAAAATGCAAAAATTGGTGAAATGGAATCAAGGACACCTAAAAACCATATCGTAACTTTTTTTTGTTTATATCTTCAATGTACAGACAAACTTGCTGTTACAGTTTTATAAAATAATAGTACTATAGTCTTGTGTACAAGCAAGAATATACCAACTAATTATAGTTTTAGTATAATTTATTAATTGAATTGTACATTTTCCTTTCAGGCCATCCAAAAATAAAGGCCTTCGTGACACACGTTTTATAATAGTATAGATATATATTATTTATTACTTTTTATATAGTAGGTAATATTATATTGTAATGGAAACTCGTAATATCTCACGAGCGGAATTTCGTAAGCCTCTCATGTAATTGCTTATTCGAAACTAATCTAAATATTACAAGGAACTTGTCAATTCGAGCATTATGCTTCACAGGTGTGCCCGAAGTGAGTCTTACCTGGTTTTATTGAAAACTAGCGTAACCGTAGCGGATTTGCCTGTAATTATCTGTTTTTTTTTTTGTTTATATACAGCTGTCTTTTTAACCCCCGACGCAAAAAGAGGGGTGTTATAAATTTGACGCCTATGTCGGTCTGACTGTCAGTATTTATGTCTGTGGCATCGTAGCGCCCAAACGGCTGAACCGATATCGATGCGTTTTTTTTATAGAAAGCTAATTTTTGCGTGAGTGTTGATAGCTTTGTTTCATGAAAATCGGTGTTCCATACTAAACGGCAACGCCTTCTCGACTCAAATGTATGCAACAGCAGATTTTTCTTTTGCTCCGATTGAATTGCTCCCATAGTAAAAGTTGTTCAGTTAGATGAGTAGACTCTTAGTTTAATAGGATGCTAACGATATCAATTTCACCCTGTATAAGTATAGAATAACGATTGTAAGATTAATTTCATGCTTCACCTCGAATTAACTATTTTCTGTCACTATCTACCTATTTCTAAATTTTATTTTAGCTAGGGGGCATCGATCGCCAAGTACTACCAGAAAATTATATTCTACGACATAACCTTCTACCTCGAATTCTGAAGGTGACATATTTCGTTAGTCACCGTTAGTAACAGGTTGGACCATTTATTTACTACACTCTCAGAACCTGTTGCGTTCGTGCAGAACTTTGAAGTAATACTTACCAACCCAAAATCAACTTTCTCCGCAAAAGAATACGAGTGAAAATCCGTTCTTTGACGCATGAAAAAAAAATCTAGTCGGGATGAAACATTGAGAGCAAACTCAATTTTGCGATGCGTCAAACGATATTACGTAATAAATATGAGGGAGAGAGGCTCTTCCCCAAAGATCCTCATAGTCAACCCATGACATAAATGATGGAAAAGGTTGGTAAAGTATTGTTTGTCTCCATTATGGACTTTTTCTTTGTTTACACTTCTCGGTCCTTTGGGACGCGGGATTTGAAGGTACAAAGATTTACCTCTCTTTCCGACTGCTCTATTACTAATAAGAGCTTTCTATGTAGAATGTTATTTCCTAATTCCACGTCAGAAACACATTACTAGAGAATAATCGGTCAAGTGCGTGTCGAGCCACGCGCAGGGTAGGGTTGCGTAGTTGCCCATCACAATATGAAGGGGAACTTTCAAGCTTAATATTCCACTAACGGATTCCTAAATCGAAAAATAGTTTTCCCACACCCATAATATTTTTAAACGACCTATCTAACAATACCCCACTCCATAGGGTAAAAGAGAAAAAAAAATGCCATTCACATTTCGCGTGCGTGTGTACACTAAAAAAATTTTTTTCAAGATTTTATTTTATCACTTTGTCGGCGTAATGAATATGTATACCCATGCCAAATTACAGCTTTCTAGTACTAAGCGTCTCTGAGCTAAGCCCCGGAGAGATAGGCAGACGGACGGTCATGGCGGAACTATAAGGGTTCCTTTCCTTGTTGATTTGTAATCGAGGAGACTGTTACTCATATTAAAGATTGAAAAATTTGTCTCGGGCGGGACTTGAACCCGCACTTTTCCAAACCGGGGAACTGCGTTATCCAATTTCGCCACCGAGCCCACTACCCAGAGAACGAAATTTTCAATCTGTTGCGTCTTAAGGGGACGTGAGCGCCATCTACTGGTAGTTATTACAAACTACCCAACCCGCAAGTCCAGCATTACAACTGGAATTCATACGATATAGATGACACACCCTGTTCCAATTTCAAATATTATTGATTTTTAAACATGTTACAGCCACACTGAAAAAAATGTTTTGTTAATATAGCCGAACTTTAGTGACTGCCAAACTGTTTTGTAGCACATAACCAAACGTTTGGTTAAAATAGCATAACTTTTTGCTATTTTAACCAAACGTTTGGTTAAATATAGCAAAAAGCAATATATATAGCAATAGCTATAGCAAAAAGTTATGCTATTTTAACCAAACGTTTGGTTATGTGCTACAAAACAGTTTGGGAGTCACTGAAGTTCGGTTATATTAACAAAACATTTTTTTCAGTGCATGTGTTATTTCGAATCAAATTAAAGATTGAAAAATTTGTCTCGGGCGAGACTTGAACCCGCACTTTTCCAAACCAGGGAACTGCGTTATCCAATTTCGCCACCGAGCCCACTACCCAGAGAACGAAATTTTCAGTCAAATGGCCTGATGAGGGGAGACAAGGGTCTACACTATAATATAACATACGTACTGTTTTAATAAATAAACAATACGAAACATTAATTCTGACCCGAAAATGAAAGTTTTACGAAACAAAATCCATTTCGAAGATTTTCACAAACGAAGTAAATAGTAGCAAACTAATGATTAGGTAAAAAAGCATCGAGTCGAGTACCTATGCAATTATCACTTTGTATTGTAAGAAAACAATATCAACCAATGAAGATAGGCGTTAGATACAAAATAATAATAATATTTCGGATCATGTAGCGTTACAAATGAAACTTGATTAAGATTCATTAGTTCATCGTCAGTAGATCTGTCTCAATTATCGATAATACCTTTTATTTATGTTTTGCTTCTAGAGCGTTTCTATTATTCGATATTTCATGCTAAGAAAATTATGTTGAGATAGTAATAAATACTAATAAATTAATATGTAGATGACACGATTGTATAAAGACCTCCGCTTCTAAGTACCTAGTAGACAAAGTTGTATTACGTTATGCAACACAACCCACCAAATAATTTCTACTCTACACGTGTTTCGCTCCACCAAGGAGCATCCTCACCGAGACGGTGTCGGACGCTCGGCGGAATGACAACTCTGTTTCGAACGTTCGTCGGTCTAGCTCCTTGGTGGAGCGAAACACGTGTAGAGTAGAAATTATTTGGTGTGCAGGTTGTGTTGCATAACGTAATACAACTTTGTCTACTAGGTCTAGAAGCGGAGGTCTTGATACAATCGTGTCATCTACATATTAGTCATGGATTTCCGCAAAGTAACGCCTGATTCAATTAATTACTAATAAATTTGTAATAATCATCATAAAAATTATTGATTGTTCCTAGTCTAATGCTTAAAGTTAATCTTCCTACAAATGCAATAGATGTAGCTAAGTATCTAAGTACGGGTACATAGGATTACGGAATATGGTGGTGAGTTTAATATTGTATGTTATGTGATACATGAAGAGACGAAGAAGAATCATATTGGAAAATTATTATCATTGTAAAAAATTATATGTTATTCTTAAGGTGGTTTCAGTCCATACAAAAGTTTGACGCACAATACGCGTAGACTGAATTAATAAAAGTAATATTTTATATATGGAAAAATAGTTTAGAAAATCTAGTTGCCGCGTCACAAATAACGTTTTCAATTTGTAATATAATTACGACGACTTAGGGAGCGAAATTGTGACCCCCGTTCCGGGTCGTTTCTGGTGCAAAGGCTAGCCATATCAATTCAACGTGGCAACGCTGCTAGCATAATGGGCTCCTTTGCGCCGGGATCGACCAGGGGCGGGTTATTTGACTGAGCTTGTATTTCATTGTTTTGACGAAGCATGTTGCTGATTTATGTCTGTTTTTGACGACGCTTGTGACCTACCTGTGAAACATATAACCAACATTTATATCGACATCAACTAGTAATTAATTTTAACATCATCAGTCGGACGCTTCAGTTCAATCAAAGCAAATTGTCGAAAGTTGGAAGTAATTCTTTATTTCCTGCTCCGAAACACGCATTTCAAATGACATATGACACGTGAATATACCTATAACACACCGTGAACAATGGTTCGTGGATGTGTTAGTACTTTGATCACGTGTTTTTCACTGGATGATAATAAAAACCAACCAAGTGCATGTCGGGCCACGCGCAGAGTTCATCCCCACTTTACGCGTAGGGGAAGTACGAGTAAATGTTGCGAATGCATCGCATTGCGACATTTACCTAATATAGAACGCATCCAAAACGTAACCGCAACTGTCAACGTCATGTTTGAGTTCCTTTTCCGGGATAAAATTATGACAACAAGCATTCAGTTTGGACGCATAGTACGTCGTCGCGACATCTACTCATAGAGATAGTAAGTACATCTACGCGACTCCGGACTTTATCAGCATGGCCGTGCTGGCAAGAAACCCAGGTACTTCAAGAGAACGGCCTTTTGGATTACAAGTGCATTTCAACTCAACCAACCGACGACATCCCACACTCTGGAGCCACAGGTATGAACAAGTAAGTACCCTAAAAAAATTTAAAATAATCAAATTACGGCTTTCTAGTACTAAGCGTCTCTGAGCTAAGCTGCGGACAGACAGATATGAAAACATAACATTACGACGAAATGGGCTGCATTTCCTTTACCTGAATCTAAATCTAATCATCGTTTGACATTTCTTTACATACATACCACTGTCTTAATCAACTGGCATCATCATCTCCGGCCAAGGTAACTATGGCCACAATGCCGCTGAATTTCAGAAAAATTCAAAAAGCATTGAAAATGAAATAAAGAATTAATGTTGTATGTTGTTGTAAATAAATATAGGGTACGTTTAAAAAAAATCGTATTTTTAAATATATGATTTAAGTATTTTTAATTTATTTAATGAAAATTAGTGATAAAAGATATGAAATTTTGTCCATCCTCTGGCCTGTAAGTCTGTAATCTGGATAACCTTTTAATGAATTTTAATGCAGTTTCTGCTGTTACCTGAAAAAAAATAACTTCGAAGGTATTAATCACAAACCATCAGATTATAAACTAAGTAATGTTGTAAAATGACAGAAAATTCAGGAACCCGTAGCCAAATCTGTTACCGATCTGAAAATATCCTCACTACCCCACACCTCAATTTATAGCAAAATGTTTTCCATTCCATTCCATTCCATTGATCTCTTGCCTATCAAAATAAAATAAAATAAATACTGAGCATATCATAGCATAATTATGCTCACGACTTTTTCCCCGATAGGGGGTAGTCAGAGTTATTCTGAAACTTAGAACATCCTCGTTTCAACTACAACCGCATATCAGTCCAGTGTGACGTGGAGTAAGCCCGTGTAATAAAAATACTTACACGTAGACATTGACATAGGAATAATGTGTAGTTATATCACCATCATCAGCATATTATATACGTCCTATACAATGTGTTAATAAATTAACGCAAAACTAAAAACTAGTTTGTTTAGAATCGAGAGCAGAATCGAATGATCATGGTTTTAACATAGGTATTTTTTTTACAAAATATTAAATTATTTTTTTGTAAAATTTAAAATTTACTGAACCCGATCAACCCACCGCACGGGCACACTCACCCTACTACCAAAACAAGATTCTTAAAATGTATCCATGAGTACGTTAGCGCTTTTATTCATTGCTGAAATAATAACAAATCATTTTTACCTCAAAACTAAATTTTAACTATAAAAATAATGAAATTATTGTTTTAATCTCATTATTTTGTTATAAATCAGTTTGGGTGTATGAGGTTTTGCGCTAATTCATTAACACGTTGTATATGTATCACTGCAGGGCACAGGCCTACCCTCAGGGAGGGTGCTGTATGGGCGTTAGTCAACCACGCGTGCCCAATGCGGATTAGTAGACTTCACATACACATTCTTCTTCAGCGTGCACGTTTCCTCACGATATTTTTCTTTTACCGTTTGAGAGCAGTGTAGTCATATGATTCATATAAATGAAAATAAGAAACCATGTATATATGACGACGCGTAATGCAAAAACAGAAAATTATTCGACAAGCGTGCAAATCGGGCAAGAATTACAAACATTTTAGGTAAGTAAAGTATATCAATAAAAAACCACTTTGAGGGTTCATCAGATGAGTTGTATAAAATTTGCCGTCCCTTATCGAAGGCTTTAACGTAAAAATAGAATACCTACTCATGAAATTTATGAGGGTACTTGAGAAACTTTTACGTTCTTTGATTCTTTGAAATTTTTCGTAGTTTTAGACGAAGGGAAAAGAACAAAGTTGCTCTCTCTACTTTAACAAATCGAAGGCGAAAATGTTAATAATAATTTGATGTACCTACAAGACATGACGATTAACTTGCCAAGTCTTTTTGCTGGCAGTCGTGTCGGTTGAGTGCTTTTTGGCTTGCCACTAGACTCCACCATTTTTATTAGCTCAAATATCACATTAAAACAATCCTTGAGATTACGATACTCACAAAATCAAGTGGACATTGACAGAAATGCAGTGTTGGACACGAGCAAAAAAGCCACTTATCTTTTAGCCGATATCTTTTGTCCCATACCTACATTTAGCTAAAGTCGAGTCGCTTCTAATCACCTAAAATTGACGGGTGATGAGGGGATACCAAAAACTGAACTGAAGGTTGAGTGAACTTTAATCACCTGGGTGATCATTTCGTCAGGTGATTATAGTACACAGATGAGTCACCTATAATCATCCGGGTTATATCAACCAGGTGATTAAAGTGGAATAAACCGAGTAGATCTGTAGTTTAGTATGGAACATCGCAAACCCATCGCAACATGGCTATTATGGCAAATCCCCCCATTTTCGGGGAGGCCTATGTCCAGCAGTGGACGTCTATTGGCTGATATGATCATGATGATGAAGGAACATCCGTTTTTTTTCACGATCTCGATATTGGTCCCATAGTGAAAGTTGTTCAGTTTGATGGTCTTGACCACCCACTTGTAAATGTTTATTTGTATTTTTGTAGCACCTGGTATACGTCCCACTGCAGGACATAGGCCTACCTCATGGAGGGCGTATGGGCATCAGTGCACCACGCGTGCCCGATGCGAATTAGTAGACTTCACATACGCATCGGAATTTCTTTTCAGCGTATGCATATACGCAATTTGACGACCCGGTTGATGTAATGGTTACCACGCCGGACTGCCAAACCAGGGTTCTGGGTTCGAATCCCGGTTCGGTCATGGATGTTTATATGTTTGTGCCGTTGTTGTATGGTTTCCATAATAAACAGCCTATAATGCTTGCTTGGGATCATTACAATGTATGTGCCTGTGAGCGTTATTTATTATTATTTATTTATAATTAAAAAACATTAGGCATATGATAACGAAGACGTCAATATCAACACACCTAAAATGACAATCTCACTATCGACGCCTAACACCTAAAGAGGGGGTATTGGGAGTCATTTTAGGGAGTAATTTGGTTTGTATTGAACCCCCATCACCATGACTACGACTGGCCGGAAACCGAAGTGTTTACGGCAGGTTAACCACCACTCATTTATTGTTTGAGGTGTCAAAAAGCTCATAAAGCCCGACTGTACACTCTGTGAGTTGACACAGACATTTGTTAAGCTACGGGTTAACTGTGTTTACACTCACTTTTACTAGTAGTAGTAGGAACAATTAAATTAATCGACGCATAGTTTTATGTTTTATTCGTGTTTTGTTTTTAAATTTTAAACACAAATGTTTGTGGTTAGATGGGAGTCGATAAATAAACCTAAGTAATTTAATCATAGGTAAAAATTATATTTTTTTATTTAATAACGAATTGCTATAATTAGTAAATTAAAACATCGGAGGCCATATTGAATATGACGAGTAAGTATTTGATAAAAATTAATACCCATCTTTTTTTTTATGTGTGTTTACATTTGACCCCAATCTCACCTGATGTTGAGTGATGATGAGGCCGAAGATGTAGCATGCTTACCTAGAAAAATGCCTATTCACTCTCGCCTTGAAGAGGCCCAGTTTGTATTGCTCAGGGAACAGGTCCGCAGGCAGTGCGTATTATTATAGTACCTAAAATCTAAGACACCTTGGTGTGATAAAAATATTAGGTTACATTATACATTTATCTAAAATTGTGTTACTTTCCAATACTTTACAAAGTCAGATGGTTGAGTTCATCAAATAGAATACCTTTTATTATGAAAGCAACTACCAATGAAATGGAACGACTCAATCGGATTCAAAGGAATGCACTCGAAGACATTCCCAGATTGTTGCCGAGATTGCAGGAAAGACTAAAAATTACTTAGTTTATGGATTAGGTAGATGAAGCAAGCTGCCTAGGGATATAAGTTCATTGTGGAGAGATCCACCATAACAAAGTATCATACTTTTAAAAGACTAGCGAGTATTAATTCCTGGAGAGCTCGATGGTACGTACCGACTTGCCTTATACAGGGTGAAATTGAAATCATTAGCGTCCTTTTAGACTCTACCCATCAAACTGAACAACTTTTACTATGGCAGCAAACCGATCGGAGCAAAATAAAAAATCTGCTGTTGCATACATTTGAGTCGCGAACTCGCGCATCAACATTGCAGTTTAGTATGGAACAGCAGATTTTTTATTTGCTCCGATCGGTTTGGTCCAATAGTAAAAGTCGTTCAGTTTGATGGGTAGACTCTTAGTTTAAAAGGATTCTAATGATATCAATTTCACCCTGTATAACAATAGCTACATAACATTTGTACCTACCCGAAAAGAGGAGGGACTTTTCGTCCATGGACCAACCAGATTTAAGACGGGCTTTCTGTCTACCGTGTGCTATTCACAATGAATTCGACGGAAAAATGTCCTTAGTCTGCACTAAACTATTAGCCCAGTCATTTTACGGTTTGAACCGGGACTATTTAGTAATTGAAATTTTTTTCGGTATTATATAGAAGAAGCCTAGAAATGTACCAAAATTAAAAAAAAATCACGTCAGCAGCAGTTCCAATTTTAAAATTTAGCTATTATCTCGTTCTAAAAAATGTGATGGTAAATTTTTTTGCACATATTTAAGGCTTTACCATACATACTACAAACATGGTGTGAATATTTTTGTCTACTTGAAAGGTTTTGAAAAATACATTCGTATTTTCTAATAAATACCTCATTTTTTAAATTTCAATGCCTATTTTTTTGCTCAAAAATAATTTATATTGTTAAATCCAAGTCAAATGAGTGCATTGGTATTAATATAAATCATTTAAAAGCCCAGAAGACACACAATTTTGATTTCTATGTTGCGTAGCGATTTTTTTTTAAATATGTTTAAAGATAGTCTTTTTGTCACTAAACGGTGCCGGTTATAGTTTAAAAGTACAATTAATAATTTTTCCCTACCACGCCTAACAAAACTCCGTAAAATGACTGGGCTAGTAAGCGGCGCTATGGGTCGCAAATACATAAATATGTGAAAAAAAAATTTACTATCAGGTTTTTTAGAACGAGATAATAGCTAAATTGTAAAATTGGAACTGATGCTGACGTGATTTTTTTTAAAATTTGGTACATTTGTAGGCTCAAATTGGCTCTTCAATATTATACCGAAAAAAAATATCAATTATTAATTAGTCCCGGCTCAAACCATAAAATGACTGGACTTAGAAAGTGTCAGCATATTAAGAAAAACCATATACAGGTGTAAGGAAAAGTATCATTAACCTTTAAACCACATACTCTACCCAAAAAACTGAACAACTTTTACTATGGGAGCAAACCTGTCAGAGCAAAAAAAATATCAGCTATTCCATACTCATCATCATCATCATCGGCCTTTACATCTGTTGCTGATGGTTTAAGGTGGTTTCAGTCCATACAAAAGTTTGACGCACAATACGCGTAGACGGAATTAATAAAAATAATATTTTATATATGAAAAAATTGTTTAGAAAATCTAGTTGCCGCGTAACAAATAACATTTGCAATTGATAATATAATTACGAAGATATAAAGCTTTTAAAATTTTGTATGAAAAATTTCAAAGCTTTATATCTTCGTAATTATTTTATAAATTGCAAATGTTATTTGTGACGCGGCATCTAGATTTTCTGAACTATTTTTTCATATATACAAAGTTACTTATATTAATACCGTCTACGCGTATTGTGCGTCAAAGTTTTGTATAAAATTGACCCCTCTGCAACCACCTTAAGCAGTGTTTTTGGATAGGCACTTTTACTCATGGCTATTATTCCATACTAAACTGCTACAATACCTACACAACTCAAATGTATGAGACAGCTGTCTTTCTTTTTGTTCAGACAGGTCAGCTCCCATAGTAAAAGTTGTTCATTTGGATGGTTTTAAGGTTAATGATACTTTTCCTTGCACCCTGTATACTGTATAGGCTAATGATAATTATGAATATGTGATTTCTTCTGATGCATGTATAGGATCGAAACTAGATGCTCTATACCCGTTATTCGTCAAAACTTCATAAACAAGGTGCCCGATTGCGCTAAGTTAAAACATCGAAGTTCTATTCTTATCCAATTTAAGTTCTAATCACATTGCAATCCAATTACTATTCATCTGTGCTGATCTCGCTAAACTCTATGTAACTGACAGCCAATAATGTCTGAGCGATCTGTCAAAACGGCTCTAACGGCTGTACCGCGATTAGCGCAATACCAAATGTGTCAAAAGTTATGGTTCGTACCTACGTAGTTCCATAACGGTTCAATCACCAAATATTTACCGCGATTGCAGCCCAGTAGTCTAACCTCGCTCAGCTCTATACTATCGCATTGCCCGTCATATCGTTATAATAATCTCCATTTTATAAGAACAATCCGATCCATCATTATTGTTATCGGGATTTACCGTACGAATACATTTTTTAGTATTTGATTCGATTGAAATAAATTAAAATAACAGCGGGAAACAAAGTAAACGGTGCTCTACATGCCATTGTGGCTAGCCAATTAGTGTCCAAAAAGGCGCGACTTGCTATACACAATGGTGTGTTGCTGCCTACACTTATGTATGGCAGGGAGTGCTGGGTATGGCAGAAGAAGCATGCAAGTAAAATTAATGCTGTTGAAATGCGTTCCTTGCGAAGTATGTGTGGTGTGACGCTGAAAGATAGAGTGAAAAATTGTGTAATAAGAGATAGATGTAAATTAAAAGAAGATGTAGTGACAAGAATAGAGAAAGGTATGCTTCGTTGGTTTGGTCATGTGGAGAGGATGAGTGATAGTAGATGTACGAAAGAGATATATGTTGCTAATGTGAGTGAAAGCGTCGGCAGAGGGCGCCCTCGTAGGACGTATGCTGATCAAATCAGTTGCCTCCTACAAAAAGGGGAGGTGCGGAGTACTCGAAACAGACGGGCATGTATGAAGAGATGTATGGATGTGCATGAGGCAAAAGAAGTATGTAAGGATCGTAGTAATTGGCGCGCCCTGGTCTCTGCCTACCCCACTGGGAAAGAGGCGTGACGCTATAGATAGATAGATAGATAAAATAACTGGCCAAGTGCGTGTCGGACCACGCGGGTAGGGTTCCGTAGTTGCCCGTCACAATATGATATGAACTTAGAAGAAGGCTTTTTGTTTTATACTACGGTTTAACGGCTAATAAAGTCTAAAAACTACATTTTATAAGTTGGTCGACTATTACTCGTAAAATTGTAAAGCCTACTAAGAGGTGAAAGTTTTTCTTTTAATTTCGTTATGTTCAGGGTGAAATTGATATCATTAGCATCCTTTTAAGCTAAGAGTCTACCCATAAACTACAATGTCGATGCGCGAGTTCGCGACTCAAATGTATGCAAAAGCAGATTTTTTTTTGCTCCGATCTGTTTGCTCCCATAGTAAAAGTTGTTCAGTTTGATGGGTAGACTCTTAGTTTAAAAGGATTCTAATGATATCAATTTCACCCTGTATACTACTGCCATGAATTTTTTCACATATCCAGAAACAACCCTTTAGCTGGCAGGGGGGGGGACACTTGACTCGAACAAAAATTTTCACCTTAAAGCTTAATATTTCGCTAACGGATCCCTAAATCGAAAAATGGTTATGCCATACCCATCATATTTTTAAACCACCTATCCAACGATATCCCACACCATTTTACCACTTTATCGGCGTGATGAATATGTATGCCCATTCCAAATTACAGCTTTCTAGTACGAAGCGTCTCTGAGCTAAGCCGCGGACGGACGGACAGACGGACTTGGCGAAACTATAAGGGTTCCTTGTTGACTTCGGAACCCTAAAAAACGTCTTACGATCTAAATTGCTGTCAATTTTAGGTTATATAACTAATACTAAAAAGAAAACGCTCAATCCCGTTTCGCCTCAAAACTGGTAAATTTGAATTTGAATTTTATAAGAAACTAGCGTTAACCCGCGACTTCGTCCGCACAAATTAAATACCAGATTTTAAGTCAGATAAACAAAAAAGTTTCATCAAAATCGGTTCAGTAGTTTTTTCGTGATGCTCGATCAAACAAACAAACAAAAAATCCAAAAATTGGTGATATGGAATCAGGGACACCTAAAAACCATATCTTAACTTTTATTTTGCTAATATCTTCAATGTACAGACACACTTTCTGTTACAGTTTTATAATAGTCTAGATGCTAAAATAGAAAAGGATAATTTCCATTTCCTTGCGGGGAAGTATGATATTATGTGTATTCATATTTTGTGTATAATTTGAGCTATCATACTATTTGTATGTGTTCTTTGATCATACTCCTTCGTTAGTTGTGAAACGATTTGAAACGAATACATTTCGTCACGTTAGCAATGTCTTTACTAAAAAATTAAACGCTAACGAACAAAATTTTTTGAGAATTTCGCTAGACACTTTGAGCAAGAACCTTTTGGTTCCATTTTCAATCGTAGCCCTCGAATATTATTCATTGGTATCATAACCAAGCTTGGCAATTTCATTTTATAAATTGATCTTAATTTCAGACAGCGAAATAACATTTTCTTTTGTATCTCACTCAATCGGATTTCTTGAATTACCTACTGGATCCAAATCAGTTTAATGCTAAATACAGTTAAACCTTAGTTAAACAATCATCATTTTAGCCGATGGGCGTCTATTGTTGGACATAGGCCTCCCCCAAGGATCACCATAATTACCGGTTCTGCACTGCCCTCATCACATTAAAAATTTAATCAACACACATTGATGAAACAATAGATAGAATAGAACAAAGAGTGCTTACATATTTTCTCCACTTTTTTTTTCTATTATTTATAGTTTATTGTTTTTTTTTCTACTACATATAAAGACTTTTTGTATCGTATTGTATTGTACTTATACAATACAATACATAAAGTCTTTGCATACTGATAACATAAAGTACAAAATAAAAATATTACAAAACTAACATAAATGGTACAAATGGCGTATCTATCTCATCAAGGTAACTTTTTCAATCAAAAATTGAAATCCATCCTTACCGGATTATTTCCACTAACCCTAGGTATGATAGAGTAGTTCAAATTAAAAAATCGGAAAAAGCTCTTGTTAGGCGTAACCTGATTTAAAATGATCCCCATAATCCGATTTGCAGGCTTTCTGTATTTTTCCTCTTTTATCCCGGCATTAGGTGTTTTTTTAAGGTTCTCGCGAATTTAATGAACAAGTACCGAGCGTCAACTTTAATTTGAACCAATTTGGCGTATACTGGCCTACGCCTTATTATTATTTTTAGCTTTGAATACAAAAATGAGATCTCGGAAAATTGTGCTTTCTAAAATATTAATTTTGGCTTCCTAAAATATTACATTTAATTGAAACTTAAAGTCTTCTTGTTTTGATACCGATTGCAGCAGAATATTTTTTTTGACGTTGTCTCCATAGTGAAAGTTGTTCAGTTTGATGGTCTAAACCTCTCCTTTAAATATTAGTAGCGTGTTTTGTTACACCTTGTATAGTAAAAGTTGTAAATGTAAATGTAATGTAATTCAAGTTTACACCTTGTATACCTGTTTGCTGAAAGAATATCCACCTTGTCGAGAATGAGTTGTCAAGTTAACGACCCGGTTGGTGTAATGGTTACCATGCCGGACTGCTAAACCATGGTCCTGGTTTCGAATCCCGGTTCAGTCATGGATGTTTATATGTTTGTTCCGTTTTTGTATAGTTTCCATAATAAACAGCCTATAGTGCTTGCTTGGGATCATTACAATTTATACCGTTATTACCGCATTTCAGCGTTATTTATAAAAAAAATATTGGTTCCATATTTTTTTTCATTTGCTAAAATTCATAATTAATTTGAGACGTCAGAAATCTGTTGGAAGTTCATGACCGTGACCGCAAATCGCATTAATTTTTACTATATTTCAACAAGACGTTTCTACCCAAAGGTAAGCCATTATCCTAAATAAGTCACGTAGAACCACAAACATATACCTACCCATTGAGTCGAATGGAACATAACAAAGGTCGAACCAGCCTGAAGGACCATTAGGTCGGCGTGATCAGTAATCCATCACGATGTGTACTTTTGATATATATCTTATGTTCAGCCAGGGGTCAGAGAGTATTTAAACCAGTAAACAGATTTTCGCTATTAGGTAGTCGTCTGCATCAAATATATTTTAGTTTTATGTTCTCAGTACAAAATACGCTTGAAAGTAATGCGAAACTTACATTTTCAGTAATTCTGTTGCTTTGAATAGGTACTATTTTTAACAAAAGGATAAATTATTAAAATTATCGAAACGACGACGAAAAACAACTATTTCATGCAAAGCTCGTGTTTTTACGTTTGATAAAGAGTTGCTGATTCGACTAGTTGGAAACTCACGGATTCAGTATTTCAAGGTTTTTTATTTTATACTAGCGACTCGCCCCGGCTTCGCACAGGTGCAATGCTGATGTATTATATACTAAACCTTCCTCTTATATCACTTTATTTGTTAAGATCTGTAGTTGTAAAGATCTAAGTATACATAGGGACAGACAGACAGCGGGAAGCAACTTTTTTATACTATATTGTGTAGTATTTGTTATTTTTTACAAACATAATTTTAAACTAATAAAATTTTTTGGTCATTATTCGAGTTTGTCAATATATAAATTTTTTAATATTTTGGTCCGAGATCTCTGTTAATAACAACGGTCGCGAGAAAATCAATCTCCACGAAGAAAACCTTTCCACAGTTTAATAAATGCACTGGTCTTTTCTTTCTAACTCTGAAAACCGAAAAGGAAAACATCAAAAATGTCAAATTCTGGTATTGTACATTTTTTTTTCTTATTCGCCAGATATTTTAAGTTTACCATGGAGTTTACACGACGACGTGTGACGTCCCATGTTTTAGAGAATAACGAGATTATTTTATTCCGCTTCTAAATTCCTATTAGACAAAATTGTATTACGTTATGCAATACTTACATAAAGTTAAACAAATCGTGAAAAAAGGTGAAATAACCAGGCTGAATACTTTTTTCTTTCTACTTATACAATGGCTACGGAACCCTCTCATTGGAGAATCCGACAGGCTCTTGACCGGTTTTTTGCCACCTAATTGCTCCGATTATGGTTTAAAAGTCCCATACTTAAATATTTCTCACCCCTCCATACAAAATATCTTAAATTGACTGGCCTAGTTATGGACCAGTTCCCAAAATGTGACTATAACCTAGTTGAGCGGTAGATCCAATGACAAAACTCATTGGGTATTTCTATTAATTTCACTAAAACAATAAAAATAACCAGACGAAGATTCATTCGTCTTCATTCGCATTAGCATTATTATGTGAGAATAACTGTTTTAGATGACGATAAAGGTAGGGCTTAAGGCCGTGACTCGTAAACAGCGCGGATTGGTTTTGTGACCCTCTCAGAGCTCGGGTTTTACGAGCACTCGACAATTTGCGGGTGTTTCCTTGGTAGCACTCTGCTTACATTTGTAGAACTCCTTTGATTTGATATGTCATTGGATGAACTTAGAAAGGATTTAGAGGTTTTATTTATATTGATACCTTTTTTTTACCCGCGACTTTGACCCGCGTATCGAAAAATCCTTTCTTATTTATTTATTTATTTAATAGGTACACCAACAGCTTAACGTAATTCACATTTCAAATAAAAATTTCCATAAAAATCTAGTCTCTAATACATAGGCCAATTAAAGGTATGCACAACAATCAAAAATCACATATGGTATTACAATCATGATTAAATCCAGAAGTAGTTGAAATTAGAGCATAACAACGACGGCCCGGTAGCACAGTCTGTAGTGAACCTGTGCCGAGGGTCGCGAGTTCGAATCCCGTAAGGAACAAATATTTGTATGATGAATATGAATCAATATGTATATGAATGTATATGGTGTCTAATAAAGTATAATTGATTGATTGATGAATATTTGTACCCGAGTCATGGATGTTTGTATGTATATATGTATTCTATATCGTTGTCTAGTCATCATAATACAAGTCCAGGTACTTTATATGTGACTAGATAATTTGTGTGACAATGTCCAAGATATTTATTATTATTATTATTATTAACTTAGACGACGATATTTATGTATAATAATATTAATAATTTAGAACTTTCTTAGTACACCTCTGCTACATCCTCCGTAGAATTTATATTCCTTTCATGTTTGGCTGTGCGTTGTCTCTCAGTCAGTCACGGAACTGTTTTAAAAGCATAGATTACCTACAGAATACGTTATCCCCAAGTTTTGAGAGGATGCGTAGCGAAGCTATGAAACTATGCACCCACCCAAGTCTACCAAATCTATGCGAGGTCATAGCGTAAAGAATATAAAGTGAGCGCACTCAGCGGTCGCGACAGGTCAATCGTGCGCGGGGTGCGGGCTATGACAGGGAGAGCGCGTCCCGGCCCCCTCTGCCTGCGCGTGGTACCGAATTGAATTTCGATCGAGATAGATGAGCGAAGTGAAGATGCGTAGCTAAGCTAAAGCTTTAGCACCACGCTTTGTACTTGTAGTAACTTTTCTGTCCACCCCGAAAGAGATTACGGCTTATACGTGTATAAACATCAGATTTAACAAGATATAAAGGGTGTAAAAATCGTGAAAACTATTCAGTTTTAGGTAACGTATTTAAGTTTACAACATGCATAAAGATTAAATAAGTGTATCTATTGAGAACAACGCAGAAAGCACTCTCCTGTTATTTTATCGATTTACGTGGAGTAAACAGCCCATAAACCCGGTGATGTATCAAATAAACCTGCTTGCAAACGAGATTATGTTGTCAGCTAGAAATAAATTGAATTGTCTTCTGGATGCAAGACGATGTCAACATTCTTGAGCTTTCAGTTAGCTAAGTAAGGTAACTTTAGAGCTTGCTAATGTGATGGTAGGAAGCTTTGAGCTCGTGCAGATGTCCAGATGCTCTTATGAGACCTGCTAACTTGACTTTGCGAATTTATTAACTCAATATTGTCATGTTGTGGGGTACAAAGACAAGGGAGATAACACGAGAGTCCGAACACAAAGAACTTCGTTATATCTATAGGTAGGTAAATGGATGTTTGCACTTAATAATATTCTGCGTACCTGACTGCTTCTCTATTGTACCTAACTAAAAATTTGGTCGTA
The DNA here is from genome assembly GCA_927399405.1 of Agonopterix arenella. Lineage (NCBI taxonomy): Eukaryota > Metazoa > Arthropoda > Insecta > Lepidoptera > Depressariidae > Agonopterix > Agonopterix arenella. The sequence goes on from OV656692.1 coordinate 4,996,032, forward strand.
TAGGTGTCGTATAGTCGAACATCAGACGCATAAAGCACCATTATATGACGAAATTACCGTAATATAACTTTTATAAGTCAAAATAGTCATATAAATGTGGGCCTACGAGCAAATTGTTTGCTGGGTAGTGGTCGCTGTAATCAAAGTAGGCTAAAGGAATTATTTCACACCTCATTATCATCACCAGCCTTTATAATGCAGGGCACAGGGCTACCCTATGGGCGTTAAGCGTTAATCCACCACGCATACCCAAGGCATATTGTTAGTCTTCACATACGCATCGGAATTTCTTTAGCGCATGCAGGTTTCCTCACGATGTTTTCCTTCACTGTTTGAGAGCAGTCGGTATTACGTACATAAGTTAAAAAACTCATTGGTTCATGGCATTTCATATCGGTGCGGATTTGAACCCGGACCTCAAGATTTAGTTTCCATACCTCTCCGCAACTCACCTTTCACACCTATTTGTACCTACGTATTACTTGCTTAATTCTCAGGGGTGGCTCATTTTAGGTTTGCTCCCATAGTAAAAGTTGTTTGGTTTAATCACCTGAACCACCCATAAAAATTATGCAAGTAAATAAAAAATCTCCCAGTATGACGAATTAAGAATAGGTACGTAATTTACAATGCATACAACATCGAAATGGCGAAAAAAAAAATGCTGTTTTATACAAAACTGCAAACCTACTCGACCCAAATCAATGGGACAGCTTCTTTTTTCGCGATTTCGCTTTCGGTCTCATAGGGAAAGTTGTTCAGTTTGATGGTCTGATCATACCCTGTAAAAACCATTAGCATATTAAAAAGAACCAGGGTGTTAGGGTAAACAGTTGCATTACTCTAAGGGGTGATTGTACCCATGATACTGAACAACTTTCCCAAATAAACCTATAGAAAGTTGGCAATTTTTTTTTTATTTTCTATTCTAAATGTAATCAGCTGATCGAACGTTTATATGACAAGTAGAATATTTTTTTGCGAATTTCCTATAGGTTTCTTTAGGAAAGTTGTTCAGTATCATGGGTATCATCACTCCTTAAAGTAATGCAACTGTTTACTCTAACACCCTGTAGATCTGTCAAAAACGAATTCAAAAGACAATATTTTAATAGTTAAATAAAATTTACCGTCTAGTTTATTCCAGGTTAAACTGGATAATCCGGTAAGACCGCCAAGACTAACGTAGTTAGTCCTGTGAACAGGATTTCTAAAGTAACATTGTTATATAACACCCACTACCGCACGGAGTTTATTTTTCTTATAACTTTCTAACGCCTTGTTAGCTCTACGTCGACCGGTTTTAATAAAAATACAAAGCTGCCGTAATTGTTTTAAAATCACTGAGCTACATTAAAAGTACGATAAAATAAAACATAAAAACAATTTAGTATTATAGTTGGTAAGTTGGTTTAAAGACTATTGAGGCAACTTTATCGACGGCCAGGTAGCACAGTGAAACTGAAGTGAAACTGCCTGCTGTGCCGAGGGTCCCTGGTTCGAATCCCGTAAGGGACAAATATTTATATGATGAATATGAATATTTGTACCCGAGTCATGGATGTTTGTATCTATATATGTATTCTATATCGTTGTCTAGTTAGTCATCATAATACAAGTCCAGGTACTTTAAATGCGACTAGATAATTTGTGTTACAATGTCCAAGATATTTATTATTATTTATAGATATTTACTTGAAAATACTTTTAACAGCAAGTTAACCACATAGTTTGCTCCTCCTCCATTAATTGAGGAGTATAGCCGGGCTACTCGCGCATCGAGGGTTCCGTACCACACCACTACACAATATAACAATTTACAAAAAAAAATCTTCGGGACCTTTAGCACGAGACCGACACTCAGACTTGGCCGGTTTTTATTATTTATTGTTATATTGTAAAGTTTGGTCTATAATCACACCAAGTTTGACGCTTTTATGTATTACCGTTTTTATGATAGAACGAGAAGAAAAAAACGTTGATAAAAACGTGTTCCTTGCATGAGGTGAGGACCCCCCTGAATTTTTAACTTTTTGACATTTTTATGTATTATATTTTTTTTTATCATAATGGGTTTGCGCTTGGCTTCAGCTCACCTGATGGAAAGTGTAGATGATGCCGAGGATGTAGCGCGCTCGCCCAGATAAAACCTATTAACTCTTTTTTTTTAAATATCCTGATTATATTTGCCTGGGAAAACAGACGCAGGGATAGAGTTCCAACCCTTACCAGTTCTCACTATAAAAGAGGATGCGACCCTATTTGTGCGGATTATTGGAATATCAACTACGTATGGATGCAGTCTCGCACTACCTACGCTTTTTTTTTAGCAAATCCACCGTAATAACGCACATTCTGCGAAAATTTCATATCTATAGACAGTTACGGTTCAAAAGTTACAGCCCTAAATAGGTAGGACAGACGGACGGACGGGCGGACGGACAACGTAGTCTTAGTAATAGGGTCCCATTTTCACCCTGTGAGTACGGAACCCTAATAATTAGAATAGAGACAAATTTTAGCATCGGACGGCATTAGTGGTGTGTGTTTTCGTCCAATTTAAATTAAAATGAATTTGCTTAATTAAATCTCAACAAAAACAAAAGGTTTAAGTTGTGGGTTCAAGACCCGTCCCATACCAATATTTTTTAATTTTCAATTTGCTTTCATCATCATCATCTCAGCCGATGGACGTCCACTGCTGGGCATAGGCCTCCCCCAAGGATCGCCATAACGACCGGTCCTGCGCTGCCTTCATCCAACGGGTCCCCGCCGCCTTCACCAGGTCGTCGGTCCACCGTGTGGGGGGCCTACCCACGCTGCGCTTTCCGGTGCGCGGTCGCCACTCGAGAACTTTTCGGCCCCATCGGCCATCGGTTCTGCGAGCAATGAGCCCCGCCCACTGCCACTTTAGTTTAGCAGTTCTTTGGGCTGTGTCAGTTACTCTGGTTCTTCTGCGGATCTCTTCATTTCTGATTCGATCTCGCAGGGAAACTCCGAGCATAGCCCTCTTCATTGCCCTTTGGGTGACTTTCAGCCTTTTTATGAGGCCTTGAGTGAACGACCACGTCTCTGTTCTATATGTCATCACTGGCAACACACACTGATCGAAGACTTTCGTTTTAAGACACTGCGGTATTTGGGACGTGAAGATACTACGTAGCTTCCCGAACGCTGCCCAGCCGAGTTGGATTCGACGGTTGATCTCTTTCTCGAAGTTGGACCTACCTAACTGAAAAGGTTGTCCCAGGTTAACATAATCGTCAACAACTTCGAGCTTGTACTCATGATACAAAACAACTTTCCTAAAGGAACAAATAAAAAAATAAACGAAAAAATTAAATGACTGAAGCGAGCGAAGTGAGCACGCACGAAAATCTTTTTACAGTCTTCAATTTGCTTTGATAACAGTAAAAACATAACCCTACAGTCAAAAAGGGGTATCATGGCAATAACAACTTAATAATTGAAAAATGTTTTTCATGAAACAAAGTCATCTCGACGAGACCACTGACACGTTAGTGTGACTGTAAGTAAGTAGGTATACTTAAGTTTTTTCAAAATGTTTTTTAGAATAGCCCTGAGTATTTATACTGCTGATTGCCTTTGGATAAGTACGATAAGCCGCTCGTTAAAATAAACAGAAATTTGATCAACGGAGGATCTTGAAGGAGAAATACGTAGAATCAACAGGTTCCCGCCATTCAACGGAACATTCTAATGAAGAATTGAAAAGAAAATAAGAAGATTGATCGAATTTTACTGTTTTTGTTTTCGTAGCTTGTGCTTGTGCTCTTTGAGAAATTGTGTTTTGTGAATAAATTAAATCAATCAATAAATAAACTGTATATACAGGGTGAAATAGATATCATTAGCATCCTTTTAAACTAAGAGTCTACCCATCATACTGAACAACTTTCACTATGGGAGCAAACCGATCGGAGCAAAAAAATAATCGGCTGTTCCATACTAAACTGCAATGCCTACTCGACTCAAATGTATGCAACAGCTAATTATTTTTTGCTCCGATCGGTTTGCTGCCATAGTGAAAGTTGTTCAGTTATGGATAGACTCTTAGTTTAAAAGGATGCTAATGATATCAATTTTACCCTGTATTATTGTTGCGTCAATTGATAACAAAACTTTATTACACAGAGATATGATACAATATGATAGGTAATAAAAGTTATATAAACCCCTCCTCCTCTCCTCTTTAATATAGAAGATTGTGATTTTCGTTTGACGAAGCCTACCCGTTGCAGATTCCAGTTTTCTGTTATTTTACTTAACATGAAATCATTGCTACAATACGCTCAGTAGTTTATTCTATTAAAAAAAAAAACAAAAAAATTAAGTAAGAATATTGCAGCTGATGACTTCTTCGTTCGCATCATAAGAACATTCATTTGTTTTATAGAAGTCGCTGTCAAGCCGGTACGATCCGTGACAGGGCTTTTTCGCTTATATTCGTATTTTGGCTTGGCTTGACACCGACTTCAATAAAACCAATTTAATTTTTTGTTAAAATTTTGTTATTTTACAATTTTCAGTGGTGAATTCATTAGTTCGATTCAGATATCAGTTATACACACAAAGGGTATATCGATACAAAGCAAATGTTTCAATCGCCGATGATTTGCTGTCAACTTTTGAGGAGTTCTATTTCGTACCTCCAAAGCGCTTCGTCAGATCTTCAGTAAATTACGGGACCACACGGAAAGCACCAGCTTTCAAATAAAGGAAGAATCATCAAAATCGGTTCACCCAGTCGAAAGTTCTGAGATAACAAACATAAAAACAATTCTTAAGAAAAACAAAAAAAAATTTCTCTTTTCAGTTATTATTTTTTTATACAGTCGGGTTTTTTGTTTTTCTTAATAATTTAGTTTATTTCTTACTTTTTAGTCTTGTGTCGAAATGGTAGCATATAAGTGTTACAATATATATTTGGAATCGTCTGTTCATCAGCTTTCATTTGATATCCATATTGTAATTTTTAATTTTTTTTACAAAAATGTTATTTATTCCCTCTTTTTTTTTTATTCGCGGACGCCATATTAAAATAATAAGTATGTCACTCTCACAATTTTTATGAATCCTATGACACCTCGTACGTTTAAATCCATCAAGCCGTTTAGGCTGTAGGGCGTGCCAAAGAGATAGACATATAAACATACATAAATACATACGCTCGAAAAACATAACCCTCCTTCTGGCGCAGTCGGGTAAAAAAACAGTCGAATTGAGAACCTCCTTTTTTTCGTAGATACAAGAAAACTTCTAATTTTTATAAACAAAAAAGATCCCACTTAACTTTTCTTTTGCGTTCGTTTCCTTTCCGTGCCGTTTTCTTCACGTACAGAAGATTAAAGTTTACTTTTAAAGTTAGCAGTTTCATCCAAAGCTGATTAAATATTGAGAGTAAAATCATAACTTTTAGTTTCCAGCGCTATGGTGAAGGCGGCAAGTAGAACAAGTATTAATAAGCTTCACTTACGGTGGGGACCACTCTACTGAAGTTAGTTGGAGAATGAAACTAGGACTAGAAACGATTGAGACATTTATTACGGGTACGTAAGGTGCATTGGCAGTGGTACCCTATGTTGTGGATAGGCAAATTTAGTCTCATTAAATAAAATTTCAACAACAAAACTCAAGAAGTAAAATACAGAAGAAACTGCACATTGTGATGATGCTTAATTGGAAAGAATAATTCAATAATTAATCGAATGGTGGGGAAAAATAGTGCGAGAAAACCTGCATACGTTGAAGAAGAAATTCTGATGCGTACCTTACCTATGTGAAGTCTACCAATCCGCATTAGACACTCGTAATGGACGGATGCCAATACTTTCTCCTTGATGGCAGACCTGTGCCATTACGTAAATATAATAAAGTGAGGGCGCTCTATGGTCGCGACAGGTCTATAGTGCGCGGAGTGTGGGGCGCGAGAGGAGCGCGTCTCGGCCCCCTCTGCCTGCGCGCGGTACCCTAAGTCAACTGAGACTTGGGGTACTCGCTGGCAGCAGTGTCAAAATGTATACTTGCGAGTGCGCACGTACCACAATGGTTCAAACTAGTTGTATACGGGTGTCATTCCACATTGAATCAAAATAAAGATTTATTGGAAATAAAGTGGTTTGAAACATTTTTAACGCAATTTGAAACTTTGTTGTTTTTACTGGAGATACCGTTTAAAACTATAGATAGTACTCTTAATAGGTAAGCTACGCTGCTACATAATTGTTTTTTTTTACATAATACTCAAGATTCGTGTGTACATTGCTATAGGTGGTAGGTGGGTTGGGGTCCTTTGAACGAATGAAATGTATCTACTTTATTTACACCATATCCAAAAATACACCCGGCGCGGACCTTTTTCGACTTTAAATGCTTTATTTATACAGGGTGAAATTGATATCATTAGCATCCTTTTAAACTAAGAGTCTACCCATCAAACTGAACAACTTTTTCTATGGGAGCAAACAGATCAGAGCAAAAAAAATCTGCTGTTCCATATTAAACTGCACCCGCCGCCGCTGCCTACTCGACTCAAACGTATGCAACAGCCGATTTTTTTTTGCTACGATCGGTTTGCTTCCATAGTGAAAGTTGTTCAGTTTGATGGGTAGACTCTTAGTTTAAAAGGATGCTAATGATATCAATTTCACCCTGTATTGTTGGTCATCCCATCTTCGAGTAGGTCAAAACTTGCTCAAACAAGTTGACTCTTAAAACATGGCTCTTAAATAAGTTGATGTTGAGTCAGATCTAGTAGATTCAAGTCCATGCAACTCTGATTGTTGTTGGGACTTGTGACGTGAGGCTAACACAGTAGAAACTTATGATAGGGGTAATGTAGCAAGTAACACAATGCAGGATGCTTCGCGAAATTAAAGTTATACAGACAGTTTATAGTTACAACACAACAAAAATGTTTTATTGATTAGTTTAATAAGTGTTTAGACCGAAAAGGTAGGTTTGATCAAAAGGAAGATGCGTACGCGATTAAGCGGAGAGGATATGGTAATACTCGCATCACGCATTTAAGCTTTGTTATTTAAATCAGTACTAAACCAATTATACCTACATAAAATAAAATTGTATGTAAGAAAATTCTGCAACCATTGAAAGTGTTGGCGACTAACACCATATTCGATCCATTATTTGGGATACAGAGCTAGATATGGTTCGTCAATTAGCATTTACTTGTAAATTCATATTTTAAAAAAAATTATTGTTGTTTCAATTAATTTATAAATAAATAAAACAGTAAATCGGTCAGCACAAGCGTCGTCAAAAACAAAGATACAAAAACAGTCATAAATCAGCAACATGCTTCGTCAAAGCAATGAAATACAAGCTCAGTCAAATAACCCGCCCCTGGTCGATCCCGGCGCAAAGGAGCCCATTATGCTAGCAACGTTGCCACGTTGAATTGCTATGGCTAGCCTTTGCACCAGAAACGACCCGGAACGGGGGTCACAATTTCGCTCCCTCAGTCGACGGCCAACCTCCGCAACGAAAAATATCCGCTCCGCATTATTGTTTTATAGCAAAATAGGTACTTATATAAATTTTCTAACACTTAACTAAAAAAATCTAGCGCAACTAAGTATATTTTAGTAAAATGTTTCTTTAAAAAATTTGCATTATTTGTCAATATAGCGAGGAATGTATTTGGAATGTTTGGAATGTCTCTTTCGCTTGAATTATTCTCAAAATCAGAATATAAATGTTATATATTTTTGGCTGTCAAAATGAATGAAGCTCTGACATAAACCTTTTATAATTTCATTAAAGGTTGTTTTCCACAATCTAGAAATGAAGTTGCTTCATTAAAGAAAAATAAACAAACTTCTCTCAAGTTGGGGATGTCAAAGAAAATGAGTATTTAAAAGAAACTCGGCTGCTGCGGTGGAATAAATTAAATTAGGTCTTCGCAATATAAATGAATTATCTATAGACTTACCTACAGACTGGTAATGCCTCTAGACTAGAATAGTGGCAGCATCCTGATTAGTTTTCTGTGAAATTGACAAGATTCTACTAGAAAACATTTCTCTTAAGCGTAAACAGAACTTATATACTTTTAACATAAAGTGGGAACCATTCACTGTGTAATTAATAAGCTGAAAGTTATTAAATTCTCGCTTCTCTCTTCTTATTTATTTCGTATTTAGCTATCTTATGTTTTGATGAGAAAGAATCAGCTTTTTTAATACTGAATCCATACTGAAACGGATTTTAGAGGGTATAAGGAAAAGTATAATAAACCTTTGAACTACATACATTCTCTACTCATCAAACAAAACAACTTCTAATATGGGAGCAAAACTGTCAGAACAAAAAATGAAACTGGCCAAGAACGTGTAGGGTAGGGTTCCGTAGTTGCCCGTTAGATTATAATAAGGGTCTTAGAAGGTGGCTTTTTGTTTTATACTTCGGTTTAACGGCTAATAAAGTCTAAAAAGTAAATTTTATAAGTTGGTCGACTAGTACTCGTAAACTTGTAAAGCCTACTTAGCGGTGATAGTTTTCCTTTTATTTCGTTATTATACAGGGTGACTGGTAATTCGACCTATTCCTTGAAAGGGGTTATACTAGAGTTCATTTGCAACAATTTTGCCCCAGTTAACTGGGGGTCGAAAATTGCTTGTTTTCGAGTTATCTCATTTTTAAGATTTTTTTGAAAAAATCCATTTTTCCACCTAAAACTGACAATTGTGAAAAAAATACTCCACTCTCTGCACTAAGTAAGCATTTTTCTAATAGCTGACTACATTAAACTAAAATACATGTGTAAAATACCCGAAACCACTGAAATAAAAGGTTATAAACCGCACGACAAAATTTTTTTATTTGGATTTCGTTTCAATCCAAAGAGGATTACTTAAAAAAAATGTATCACACTTGGCGTACAAATTACGGAAATAACTTCCTCAATTCCTAAACTTTCCAAAAAGGTGCAAATGTTGTCTACTTTGACAAGAGTTTGAAAAAAATTGTTAACAATGGCAGAGCAGGTAGCGGATTTCCTAGAAGCGAACCTTACAAGATGCCGATTTGCTTTTGTCTCTTTCATTTTATTGCTTACATTGTTTCTCTTTTGTAAGTATTCGGGAATGTTTGTACTAAGGTTCACAATCGAGGCCCACTCATTCGCTCAATTCATTAAGTAATCAGTTAGTTTCAACCATCTTGGAGTTCGGACGTGTCGTTGTTAACTAACTTAAATTCTGCGCTAAAACAGCTTCCTTTTCAAATGGCTGCTTACCAAAATGAAGAATACGCGGATATCATGTATTGTTACGGGTTTTGTGATGGTGACGCTGCTGCTGCTCGAAGAGACTATCAAAGACGTTTTCCTACCCGCCGTTTACCTGATGTCAGCGTGTTTGGTACGACATATCGGCGCATTCGAGAAACGGGATCGGTTCGACGTCGCCAAACCGACGCTGGTAGACCTAGCGTTAGTGATCCAATCGAAGAGGAGCAAATTTTGCAGTGTTTTCAAGCAGACGGCACTACTTCAACAAGAATTGTGGCTAGGCAGCTTGGTATGTCTCAGTGGAAAGTCTGGTTCACTCAGCACACAGCACGGCAGTATCCATTCCATTACACGCCAGTACAAGCTATCGAGGAGGGAGATCCTGTCAGAAGGATGGATTTCTGCAGATTTCTAATAAATGCAGACATTGAAGACCCTGAGTATCTAAAAACAATCTTGTGGACAGATGAATCGAACTTCGACCGTGATGGTATTACAAACTATCATAATCTGCATTTTTGGGCCCCTAAAGGTCAGAATCCGAGAAAATCTAACGAAGGAGCTCACCAGCACAGATTCTCACTTAATGTGTGGATGGGAATCGTGCACAATAATTTAATCGGGCCATTCTTTCTGCCGGCACGCCTAACCGGCATCGCCTATGAAAACTTTTTAAGAGAAGAGTTACGTCCGCTGCTGGAGGATGTGCCGCTTACCACAAGAACAGCTTTGGTGTATCAACATGATGGCTGCCCAGCCCACTATTACCGGGGCGTGCGACAGTGGATGGATGAGAACTATCCACTGAGATGGATTGGTCGAGGCGGCCCGATCCCTTGGCCGGCTAGGAGTCCCGATCTAACCCCATGCGACTTCTACATTTGGGGTCATATGAAGACATTGGTGTATCGTACACCTATCTCTTCTCAAGAAGAATTAAGAGAGAGGATTTTGGCAGCTGCCCAACAAATTAAAGACACGCTTTCAACTCGAGTGACAGTAAGCGAAGTACGTCGCAGGCTTCGTGCTTGCATACGTAACGGAGGAAGACAATTTGAGCAAGACTTGTGATTTTTAAATGTAAAACTTTAAAACAAAATTTGTAATTTCATATGATTAGGTACTAAACATTATTATTTTACTCTTTTTTTTATTTTCACCAAACCAATAACTTTTTGAATAAAATTCACATCTGCGTGTTTAATAAGGTTTATTTTCCAAACTTGAACTAAAGTACACAACTTTTGCATCTTTTTGGAAAGCTTAGGAATTGAGGAAGTTATTTCCGCAATTTGTACGCCAAGTGTCATAAATTTTTTTTGAGTAATCCTCTTTGGATTGAAACAAAATCCAAATAAAAAATTGTTGTCTTGCGGTTTATAACCTTTTATTTCGGTGGTTTTGGGTATTTTTCACATGTATTTTAGTTTAAAGTAGTCGCTCATTTATCAGCTACTAGAAAAATGCTTACAGAGTGCAGAGAGTGGAGTATTTTTTTCACAATTGTCATTTTTAGGTCGAAAAACGGAAATATTCAAAAAATTCTTAAAAATGAGAGAACTCGAAAACAAGCGATTTTCGACCCCCAGTTAACTGGGGAAAAATTGTTGCAAATGAACTCTAGTATAACCCCTTTCAAGGAATAGGTCGAATTACCAGTCACCCTGTATACTACTGCTATGAATTTTTTCACATATCTAGAAACAACCGTTTAGCTGGCAGCTTTTGTACAGCTTTCTAGTACTAAGCGTCTCTGAGCTAAGCCGCGGACAGACGGACGGACATGGCGAAACTATAAGGGTTCCTTGTTGACTTCGGAACCCTAAAAACAGCTGTCTCATACATTTTTGAGTCGAGTAGGCATTGCAGTTTAGTATAGAACTGCTGTTTTTTTTTTTGCGAAATCAGGTTTGCTCCCATATTAAAAGTTTTTCAGTTTGATGGTCTGAACCACCCCCGAAAATTTTAAAACTGTGGATCTATGTATGTAAACAAATATTACGGCCAACCAAAATGCAAATAAATCGTTTGCATACAACTCGATCACATGTAGCGCCCGCGAATTTATGCGAAATTCAATTTTTCGCTCGCAAATACAATGCGATGCATCATAAATGGGTACTTCGTACTGGATGCTTTTACAAAATTACCCTTACCAGAGGCTCTCGATAAAATACAGTATCAGTCTATCAAGAGGTACTCGCTTCGATGTTCAAAACGAACATTGAAATAAAGGAATGCAAATCGGGGCACGTCATTTTCACCTTTCTTCTTCCGGTTTTGTCCCTTTTCTCCCGGTTTTCTTCTAACAGTCACTTTTCACCTTTCTTCTCCCACGTTTCACCTTTCTCTCGGTTTTCATCATTCTTCTCCCGCTTTTTACCTTCCATCTCCCACTTTTCCCCTTTTTTCTCCCGGTTTTCTCAATTTTTCTCTCACTTTTCACCTTTCTTCTCCTGGTTTTGTCTTTTTTTCCTGGATTTTACCCTTTTCTCCTATTTACCACTTTTCTTCTCCCACTTTTCACCTTTCTTTTCTCGGTTTTTACCTTCCCCCCCCCCCCCACTTTTCCCACTCCTTTCCTACCCTTTTGGAGGGAGAAGATTGGTGAAAAGTGGGAGATGAAAAGTGAAAAGTGGGAGGAGAAAGGTGAATAGTGGGAGAAGAAAGGTGAAAACTGGGCGAAGAAACGTGAAAATCGGGACAAGAAAGGTGAAAAGTGGGAGAAGTGAAAACCTGGAGAAGAAAGGTGGGAATGTGGGCGAAGAAAGGTGTGAAGTGGAAGAATATATGCATTGTTATCGATAAAGAATTAAACTAATTTCTTAAATAATTTTAATTTGTAGTCAAAAATTAAACTAAGCCCTGGAACTGTACTTTTTATGGCACTGTAACAAGTGTGTGATGACTAACGTCACGCAGCAACTGTGGACCTCCTGCTAAACTCTTTAAGGAGTTTTGGAGAGAAATTGTGTATTCTAGATTATAATTTTTTTTGTAAAATTTAAATAAATAAAAAAAAGGTGAAAACTGGGAGACGAAAGGTGAAAAGTCGGCAAAGAAAGGTGAAAATCAGGAGAAAGAAGGTGAAAAGTATGAGAAGAAAGGTGAAAATTAGGAAAGAAAAATGAAAAGTGGGAGAAAAGAGGTGAAAACCGGGAAATAAAGGACCGTGATAAAAAAGGTGCAAAGTGGGGGAAAACGGTACAAATTGGGAGAAGAAGGGTGAAAATCCAGAGAAAGATGAAAAGTGGCAGAAGAAAGGTGAAAAGTGGGAAAATAACGGTGAAAAGTGTGAGAAGAAAGGTGAAAATCGGGAGAAGAAAGGCGAAAAGACGGAGAAGTGAAAACCTGGAGAAGAATGGTGAAAACCGGGAGAAGAAAGAAAGGTAAAAAAAATGGGAGAAGAAAGATGATAAGTGGGAGGAGAAAGGTGAAAATTGGGAGAAGAAAAGTGAAAACCGGGAGAAGAAAGGCGAAAAGTGGGAGAAAAATGGTGAAAAATGATTGTACTTTCCTTACTAAATGCAAACAGCTGATTGAACATTTGTATGAAAAGATGAAATATTTTTCTTGCGAATTTCCCTTTGACGCATGTATGAAAAGGCAAAAGAGGTATGAAACGATCGTAGTAATACCTTTCTTCCTCTGGAAAAGTTGTTTAGTGTCGTGAGTATAATCACAAATTAAAAGTAATGCAGCTGTACCCTAACACCCTGTTCTCACTATAAATACATACATATAGTGGTATTCCATCACGCGTACCTCCGTACTTCGAAAGGCATGGTCGGGATTCTGACTCTGACTGACTGAAAATGCGGTATTTCTTAAGACAAATAAGGGAACTGTTGGAGGCAACAGTTTGCAAATAATCCGACTGACTGTGTCTCACTCAAACAATCCGCACTGGGCCTACGTGGTGAAGTATGGTACTCATTCATATATTTTGTCACAAAAAACGGCAAACTGGACTAGTTGACGAATAGTTCTATACTCTGTCGAGTATTAACTGAGAATTCATAGTAGCCCCATCGTTTTATTACATTCGGTTCGAGAAGAGGGGGTGGGGTGCAGCCCGGCAACAGGTTCCTGTCAGCCATAGAAATAACAACAAAGCTTTTTGACAACCCGCTGCATCGAAACTGCTTTTGCTGTGGATCAAACATCGAACCACGGTGAGTGAATTTAAAAGTTAATTTTGATCGATGAATTTTGAAACAGAAATGATTGATTACTGGTGATATTTACTTCTACTCAATTTTAGAGCAGATCGTAGTTTTGCTTTGAATTCGGAAAGGTTGATGATAATTTTCAATCATCAGTTCACCCATTCCTACATAGTAGAATAGGAGTCCACTGTGGGCAGAGGCAAATCGCTGTAGCTGGCAACTAACATAGCTTAAACAATTTTAACTTGGTATCGATGTCATTATATTGAACTGCTGAGTCTGGTTTAAAAGCATTATTGCCTCAGTATGAAAAACAAAAATATGTGTGCCTTTGAGTGTTATTTATTTAACTGAAATCAACTTCTTGTTACAGTTAACTAGAAAATTAAGACTTTTATAGAACCTACTTTTAAAAAGTCGCTAAGCAAAACACAGTTTCTGCAGAATTCTGATTTAATATACGACGCTATTCATGATGCAGACTTTTTTCCCTTTTAAATTTTTATATATTTTATTTTGCCAAGAACGTGAAGTCATGACGTTTTGTTTTATTATTTTGAAAAATTAAGCTTTTAGTTTTGCTTTAATAAGTACTTCCCCTTTTTTCGTGTTAGCATGAGCTATAATAGGCATGTATTTTCTCAAGATTTAATGGACAGATTAGCTAGTAAATGGTCATATCGAGGCTGACGCCCTATGTGCATGAGATCAGATGAATAGAATGTCACCTTTCTCGACTAGCTTTGCAACTTTCTCGACTAGCTTTGTAACTTTCTCGACTAGCTTGTCACCTTTCTCGACAAGCTTGTCACATTCTTCTCCCGAGACTCCTCCTCGAGAAGTTTGTTACATTCTTCTCCCACTTCACCTTTCTTCTCCCGGTTTTCACCTTTCTTCTCCCACTTTTCACCTTTCTCCCGGTTTTCACCATTTTTCTCCCACTTCTCCCCTTTTTTCTCCCGGTTTTCACCTTTCTTTTCCCACTTTTCACCTTTCTTCCCCCACTTTTCACCTTTTTTCTCCCACTTTTCATCTTTTTTATCCCAGTTTTCACCTTTCTTCCCCCACTTTTCACCTTTCTTCTCACACTTTTTACCTTTCTGCACCCAGTTTCACCTTTCTTCTCCCACTTTTAAGGAGAAGTAGTTGAGGTGCGGCATACAGACTGAATGGACGTAGGTTTCGGAACCCTAAAAACGTTAACTTAATCTACAGAGAAAAACTGACGGAACACCATTGGGAAATGTTATTATATTTATTTCATAAGCCCCTTTATATTTTTATCTTTGATATGAATAAAATCCTCAATGCTCAACATTCTTTAAACGAACCATTTAAAAAATCTCAAAAGTAACTGTTGAACGTTCAAAGCTTAACTCAATAACTTTATTGAAGCCAGTAGGTAATTCAGTCGCTTTCATGAGCTGGGTATTTTTTTCCTTTCTCCATAAGTTGCAAAGCTTTGGAAAGTTTAAGTCGCAGGTAAAAGCAAAGGGGGGAATGTAGTATGTTCATATGAATAAGTTGTAACTAAAAACAAATAGGGATATAGAATTTATTTTGCAGTACCTACAGATTACGCAACATTTAAAACTGAACGGCGCAATTTTTTGCGACCGACGATGTTTTGAATGACTGGCGTATGAATAATTTGGTTGACTTCAATTATATTATTCAACATTATTTTAACACCGGATATAAAAAAGTGATACTTAAAGATAAACTTTTTTTTTTAAACCAGAACTAAATACCCTTAAAAGCTGGGCAACACAGAGTGCAGCTGCAGAACGGGTGCAGGCCGGCTGCGGGCCGGCAGTAGTTGTAAACTATGGAATTATATGCGAGGTGTCAGACTGAGGCTACCGTTCCGCAGCTGTTCTGCAGCCGTGCCAGACTGCATTCAGTGTGACACCTCGCATATAATTCCATAGTTTACGACTACTGCCGGCCTGCAGCCGGCCTGCACCTGTTCTGCAGCTGCACTCTGTGTGGCCCAGCCTTTATAGTTTCCGAGATGTTTTTGACAGGGATAATGATCTTGAATTTATACAGAGTGATTTTTTTATTTTCTCCGATCGGTTTGCTCCCATAGTAAAAGTTGTTCAGTTTGATGGGTAGACTCTTAGTTTAAAATGATGCTAATGATATCAATTTCACTCTGTATTCATTTAATCTTCGGTACGTATGTATTACTTTGGCGACAAAATTTCCCCATAAAGGGAGTCCTTAAGTTTTTTCAGTTCCTTGGTTTCAGTCCATACAAAACTTTGACGCACAATACGCGTAGACGGAATTAATAAAAGTAATATTTTATATATGGAAAAATAGTTTAGAAAATCTAGTGGCCGCGTCACAAATAACATTTGCAATTTATAATATAATTACGAAGATATAAAGATTTTAAAATTTTGTATGACAAATTTCAAAGCCTTCGTATTTATTTTAATTAAAATCTTCGTAATTATTTTATAAATTGCAAATATTATGTGTTACGCGGCATCTAGATTTTCTAAACTATTTTTCCATATATACAAAGTTACTTATAATAATACCGTCTTCGAGTATTGTGCGTCAAAGTTTTGTATAAAATTGACCCCTCTGCAACCGCCTTAAGTATAAAAACTATACAATGTCTGAAGTTGAACAGTTCTTACAAACTAAGTCTACTTGATATACGACACGCGATCCATCCAACCACACCTATGGGACAAATTTTCTCCAAGTCGTTATCGTTGAGTTACATACCAACGTATGTACAAGTCGAGTTAGGAGCCCAATTAAGTATAACGGAGCTTCGGTAATCAATGTGTCACTGGTTAAGAAGGAGTTCAGAATTCAGATGTGATGCTTTAGTGGAATTTAATCAGCTTGGTTTCTGTTTCTCGATGTTAACTAAGATGCTTTTGACAAACATTTACTCACCACGGAATAGAGTGGTTTGGCTAAGGGTTAGACAAACATATCTTTTACAAGAGAGTCTCCCGTTTTAGTGATACTTAATAGTACTTAATACCGGGTGTAACAAAACA